>OZ057416.1:53708154-55007341 GCA_964056705.1 Troilus luridus | reverse complement strand
CAAGTAAATATCAACAAATGAATGAAAAAATAATTCGTATATGGCTATGTTATTTATACCTTGTATTTGTATTTACATAGATTTTGTTTCACTTTTAACAATATCATCATCGTTAAGTTCAACAATACATAGATCAAATGTCCTTTCAAGCATTTCATAAAACCACACATTTAACCATTACAAATAAAATCTTTGTTTTGTTATTTTGTTGTGGGAAACGAACAAGTTCGACCATTTATTGATTTTTTAAGTTATTATTAGTAACAATTGTACAACTATTAAACGATTTTTTAGATAAATATAATTATTCCTATATCAATGGAATACTAAACTTTAAACGAACGTTGGTTAAAAGAAACTGTATAACTCATGCACTGGCCGCTAGGTGTCGCCAGTCTCGAGCATGTTGCTGACGCGAACCCATAAGTTTATCCACTACTAAAGTCACTAAACGCAGCTAAACAAGTTTTCAGTACAAAAATAAAATAAAATACCCTTGAAATATGTATATGGAAACTATTCATTTTAACAGATTTAAATTTTTCTAAACAAAAAATACACTATTTTTTTAAAATATACCTTTTTTATATATACCTTATTATTCAACAGAGAGAAAAAAAATTATGATCAAAATAAACAAAAATTGTATCTCTACATTCTTAATAAATTATATACATCTATAAATAATAACAATAACAACAAATAAATTGATATCCTACAATAATAAATTTTTAATTTTTTCTTTTATGTACATACCGCTTTGTACTCTTTTTCGTGTAGGTCCCAATATTTATTATATGGGGGCTTTTATTGTGTTTAAACTTAAAAAAGATTTTTTTGCTTAATTTATTGATGAATACATTAATAAACGGTATACATAATTCTTTATGCGTAATTTTAACTTTAGTGTAATATGCATAATTTCCAGCAATTCTTAGGCATTTGTTTTAGAATATTTGTAATTGTTGTTGCATATGTTAGAATAGATCGTAACCAGGCTTAAAAAATATACCTTTTTTAAAAATAACATAACGGTTTTGAATTCGGGGTGAGACACTCATCGGAATGGAACGAAATGGAAAACAGAATTGTGGATCGGAAGGCCTCTTTTGTCCAGAGGGTTGTGTGTCCATTGTTTCTGAAATATAATACACGCCCTGTATCGGCCATAACCATGTTAGGCTTTTCTATATTATACTATTATTATGCTCGTAGTTTGACATCATCCTTAAATAACAAAATAAACAATTATTACTAGATATATGCAAACAATGAGAGGATTAATAAGAATTTGTTAAATCCAACATCAGCTAGAGAAAATTAAGTCAATCCTATTTTAATGTATTGATAAACAACTAAAATCTCTAAATATATAAAATAAAAACTTTGGAAATAGCTGTTAAAAAATAATTACATTTTAAGTCACGAAAATTAAATGATAAAGGAATATTGATTTGTTTCTTTCTCAACATTTTTTTTCATGTCAGTTTCAAAGTAGGGTACGTCCTGCATTTTTTAAAATGTAAAATAAAAACCCAAAACAAATCTTTACATCACTTATACAATATATAAGATTGAGGTGCGAGGTAGATAACAGAGTTCTGTGTCATGCTAAAAGCACTGGATTCAGATACCGCTGTGATAGATAAATTATTTAATTGTCTAACCGCTAAAATTGGGCCTTCTAGTAATTCCATACACTCCTGGGGCTCAAGCGGCTTCTATGAAGAGAATACCCTAAATAGAGGGAAGAGCAGGTGGTTGAGCGTGATCTAAGAAAAATCATCACCCTGCACTACCGTTGCCCTATAATCAGTACAGTCTCTACCATGTACTGAGCCATTTTGCATTACATTACAAGACATTTACTGAAACCTTCACGGATTGTGGTGGTTTAATAGATAACTTTGATTGAAACTAAAGTCTGACATTTACGAAATATGCTTTAATAAAACAACGAAACGTTTTAAAAAAAACTTTAAGGTTAAACCTTATTTATTTTATTTAAAAAATCATTTCTCACAAATCAATCCTTAAATATTCAGCGAGTACCATAATAATCTTGTTTATTGTTATACATTTTTTCCCTTAACTTTTTTTTACTACGCCCACATCCTATTGAAATGAAAGACTCCCACGCCCTCATACACAATTGTATAGGAGAAATGAGAAAACAACTTTTAGAAAAGTATTACATTGGAAACAAAATGTTTATTTTTACTGTTACAAGGTACATTATAAGTTTCAACTTAAGATGAAGAATTACTGGTAAGAAAAAATAACCTAAACTAAGAATTTTTTTTTATTTTCAACTGGTTTCAACCCCCCCCCCTGACTTGTCTTGAAGCCCCCAGCTTGGGAACCTCTGGTATAAACGGTTACTTTGTTTATTAAAAAATATTGAATTATTTTGTGGTTTCGTATATTTATTTTTTAGATAGTTATAAACAGAACCCTACAACTCACCCTTAATAATACGATGAAGGGCTAAGACAATCCCTTGAGTACAAATGAAAGGAGAGCCGTGAGGTGCTTAGCCTCCGCCAGGTGGGAAGAGGCTGCAGACAAAGGCTTGCCATCTCAGTGCTAGTCTTCTCCTACCTTCTCTTTTCCCACTAATTGGATCCTACAGTTTTCCGCTTTTCTCAACATCAAAGATTTCCCGACCCATTTCAAAAGAAACTGTTTTCCAGTGCTAGAAAATGTTTTGCTAATATTGATAGATTATTCCAAAATAATTGTTTCGTTCAATATCTCCCAAACAATGAAAAAAAAGCCAATTCTTTAAATTTAGTTTGAGATAATTTGATTTTATTGATATGTAAGTGATATGTACTGCCTAAATAGTACTATCTCCGTACTTGCGAAGTCAGAAGTGATTGACTACATCAATTTTTTTCGAAGTACGGAAATATATTTTACACTGAAGAACAGTTTTATGTCAAATTAAATCTAATATCGTTCCACAAATAGAACCAGTAATGAAGGGAAAAACTTTTTGGTTTAAGTAGTTGTGCGAAACCCAAAACGTCTTTGATTTTTGAACTATGTCGAAAAACTTTTTCTCAGAAAACAATGAGAAAGTTCGAAGCCTTGATAATAAACAATTAGTTCTTAAATAAAGTCTGACAATTATGAAATATGTTTTTAAAGAAAAACGAAAACCTATAAAAATTTTAAGCTCGTTAATATATTATTTACATTTCTTTTTTAAAATATTCCTCTCGAGTCAATCCATCAGTATTCGATATATTTAAAAACTTTAAATGTACTTCATGAATTATTAGCCCCTTTCATTTATTGTTGTAATTACCCCTTTTAAATAAATAACTTGGCTAAGAAATGTAAAATATAAATAAATTAAGTTATAACATTAAATAAATTAATACCAAAAATATACAAACAGTCATTCTTAGACTAACTTAATTAATATATATTAGACTATAGACAAGTTTGTCAAGGTTTAGAAAGGGAAAATTAGGAAGGCGAATAACGAATGGAATTTAATTTTTAGGTTAAGAATAAAAATATCTTTTTAAGGAATACATCTGGTGTTATGGTTGGCATTTAAATTTCCTAAACTGTTGAGTTGGATCTTGGCCCAGCACGTGGCACTATGAATTTTTAAAAGGAAGAAAAAAATCCTTAGTTATGTCGTCCATTGGATGGGACGTAAAGTCGAGGTCTAGAGACTGAGCGATGTCAGGTACTCGTAAAAGATCCCTATCCTAATTGTGCCCTGGATATGAAAAAAATAGGATTCCCACTGTAGGATCATCCGATTAGCCTTAGTAGCATAAAGTGACGCTAAATGATTTTTTCTTCTTCTCCTGTAAATTTATTTTTGTATTATTAATTCTCCATGCCAACGCCTCAATTATAGAAAAAAATAAGTTTTAAATTATTGATTGAAGGGAGATGCTTAAGGAAGCACATAACGCCATAACGGGTGCGATTTTTTTTTTTTTTTTAAGTTCTAGTGTATATATAAAAAAAATTATTTGTTACATTTGTTCTGGAGGGAAGTAGAGAAGCGTTAAGCAACAAGGAATACATGACTAAACGCTGGTTGGTCGATCTGGTTCCACTAATTACCAATTAAACTGATGCAAGAGATTCCTCAGGCAGGACAATTAACTGAGGACCGGGAGTCAATCACACGCGTCAGGGAGCCGCCATTCTGAAGTCGGCCATCCTGCAGGATATGGCGGCCTGAGGCTACTGCAACTGATGCGGTGGGGTAGTTTCCTGCATGAGGGCGAAGGTCAAGGCTACAGTACTGTGCAATGTTTAACCCTCAAGTACTGACACATTTTTTTTTACGCTAGTACTGACACCTGATCCAACGGACCATCTTATTAAAAAATTCATTAATAAATACAAAATGAAATATTTAAACATTTTATTGCTTGGTATTACTTATATTAACCTTATTGCATTTCTCACAATGATATTTTGATATATTGATAATTACAATATATTTAATTTTCATTTTAAACAATCAAAAACCTATTAATGAAAATAAAAATACTTTTCAAAATAAAATTATCAATATTCGAAGCAATTGACACATAGTTTCTCGGAGCTCTCCAAGCATATTGGGTTTTTGCATATATCACAAAGGAAATACATTTTCCACATTTTTTTTGTTGGGCACATGTAACAATGCTTTCGCATATAATCTAACAAGAGCCGTATTTTTTCACAAAACATCGGGTTCTAATACAATGGAGCTTCGATTAACCGAACGTCAGTTATCCGAACGTTCAATTAACGGAACTTTTTTTTTTTCAAATGTAATTTTAATTAATTTGATCAGGTCATACAGTTACTTATTTGTATTGTTAAAATTATTGTTATTTTAAATAAAATTTGACGAAAAATAAAATGTATTTTTCCATGAACGTCAATAAGGGGGCCCAAATCATTTCTCGGAAACAGCAAAAAAGTGAACTTAGACTTTAATACGTATTTGTTTACTAAGAACTGTAAACATTTGTGAGTTGGTTTTTATTTTTGGTTTTAATATGTTCCAAGTAATGTTTTCTTGCTAAGTCGTTAACTTATTTGAACTGTTAAAATTATTGATATTTGAAATAAAATTTGACGAAAAATAAAATTATTTTTTCAATGAACGTCAATAAGGGGGCCCAAATCATTTCTCGGAAACAGAAAAAAATGAACTTAGACTTTAATACGTATTTGTTTACAAAGAACTGTAAACCTAATTAGGTAATTTCATTTGTTTCTCTGAATCCCTTCCTATTCATTTGGTTGGTGTTTATTTTTTAGTGAATTTCGATTATCCGGATTTTTGATTATCCGAGCCACCCCTTACAACATTAGTTCTGATAATTGACGTACCACTGTAACTATTTTTGATTAGCACTTTGGGTTCCATAAGTGTAACAGAACTAAAAAATAACATATAAATAATGTATGAACTCAAAAATAATAAGAAAAACATTTAATATTTTGATAAAATTTATAAGTTTAAAAGTACCACTGATCAATATTAACTAATAAATAGAAAAAATTAAATCAAAAGCTTACCTTGAAAACATCAAAGAAGTCGCACAAGTGCTGAGATATGACTTCGCTTATATTTTGTGAGCAAATGTATTTCTATTCATTACGTGGTATAAGAAAAATATTAAGACATTATGTTTGTTTATATATACATATACTTTTATATTTTGTTTATATATACATATACTTTTTTTTTCATTCATTATCTCTTTTTTTTAATTTTAAATCTTCTTCTAAATAAAGATAAATTTTCTGCGGGACTTCTCATGCTATCGATTGCAGTCTCTAAGTTAATTCCCTCACTCATTTTAAGAATTAGCAGACAGGATACGATATAAATTAGATTAAATTTTAGAATTGATTAAATGAAAGCGAGACGGGTAAGAAGGAGGCTGAGGCCGTTGGTAGCTAAAGGAAGACGATAAGGAGAACTCGGGAGATAGAAGCCATTTCCTCTCAGCGAGGGCCCAATTTCCTTAGCTTTTCTCTCCGCTGCTTCTTTAGATGTTACTCATTAGAGAGAAGAGATGAGGGGGGGGGGGCGCCGTCAAACCCTGACTCCTGGATTAGTTTTCTATCCGTTTTCTCTCCCCGGGCCCCGTCGGCTCGATCAATAACTCCTCCTTCTTGTTGCCTCCTTCTCCTTCCTATTCCTTCTTCCTTTACTTCTTAAGTCCCTTTCGCTCTTTTATTTCCAGGGCTTAACCCACATCGAGGTTCCACACCCTCCTATGCCCTAAATCCTTCGGTATAGAAATGTTCGATCGTTCTATGAATTCGTTATCCTCTTTATAATTCATTAATATAAAAAAGTACCTGCACAATACAAAAGAGCCCAAAAAAAAAATCACATTTGGTGACAAAATACTAATAAATATGTGAGATAAAAGATAATAAATAAATAAGCCGTTGTATTTGAATGTTGTATAAGCCCATATGAAATATATAATAACAGATAAAGCTAAAATAATAAATTATAGCAGTATAAGCAAGCGATTGGACTTACTGAGAATAAAATTTTCATATAATTTAAACACGGTTATACCAATACCACCCCTATTGGGGAAAAAATAAAAATTAATGTTCCTCAAGGTAGTATCCTTGGCCCAATCCTTTATACAGTTTATACAGCTGACATCCCAACTCATCCTAACACTATCCTTACCACGTATGCTGATGATACATGTGTATTATCAGTCAACACCAATCCAATTATTGCATCCCAAAGCCTCCAATCCCATATCACTGATCTTGAAGAATGGTGTCAAAACTGGAGAATTAAAATAAACTCTCAAAAATCGCATCAAATCACTTTTACCGTACGTCGTAAACCAATGACTTCCTGCCCTTCAGTGTCCTTTAATAATATCCCACTGGTGCCTGTAGAACAGATCCGATACTTAGGGTTGCATCTTGACAAACGATTAACCTGGAATCCTCATACGAGACTGAAAAGACAAGAAACCGCTCGACGTTTCAGGCTACTTCAACACTTACTATACAAAAGGTCTAAGCTCCCAATTAATTACAAAAGACTCATCTACATGACCATCATATGACCTATTTGGACCTACGGAGTAGAGCTTTGGGGCTCCACTAAGCCATTGAATTCCTCTCGTATCCAATCCCTACAATCCAAAATCCTTCGTAAAATCCTTAATGCTCCTTATTTTGTTAAGAATAAAATCATCCATAACGACCTTAATGTCCCATTTGTTGCTGATTTGGCCCGAACCCGCTATCTATCCTTTCATAACAAACTTCATTTCTACTCAAACCCTCTAGTTTTAAACCTAGCTTCCTCTTCAATTCCCGATAATCCTCCGAGGCGTCTGAAAAGAAGATGGCCCCGTGACTTTTTAGTTGAACTTGTGATTCGAGTACCAGTGGGTAGTTTCTCTACTTGTCATTTTCACATATCATAATGTATCGCTTAGCCCATTTACTTGATGTATTTTTTTGATACAGTTGTAAATATCAATAAATAAATAAAAAAAATAAAAAAATAAAAAAATAAAAAATAAATGTTGATATGGATCTAAAAAAAATCGTAATATTCTTTTAAATGGTTTTAATGATTATTATTTCATAAGAAAATTTATTATAAGGTACAAGTTTAAAGGATTTAAAACACCACTCTTAGGTAAGTCCTAAGCGATAAAAACATTTGTTCATTTGCCCATATTTTTAAAGTATACAAATACAAGCCTTATGATATCGCGAATATGAAAAAATTGATTTATAATACTTTCAAATACAACGGATGAAATAAATAACGGAAAATGAAAACATAAACAGGATATATTAGAACTAATAGTTATAATAGTTTTGTTTACTTCTTAATTTTTTCCAAAGATAACAATGTCACTGACATGTTTTTTAAGACCATACCTTTAAAATCATACAGATATGGTACTTATAACGACTAAGGTTTAAGCAATTTTATATTTCCAATTTTACTAAACACCGGTCGACGAGTACTTGCATACCACAAACGTTTTCAAGAAAAATTACATGGAGACCTAAACCCACTAATAGAAATCAAACTCACAGGCCTGAGGGCACAAGTAGACTAAAAAGAACGAGGATGAGGTATCATGAGAATATTAAATCAAGCCATGGGAGAGCTACCACTGTGACTGTTCATCTTCATGCCTCTTATGTCATTTTGCTTTCTTTTATTGACTGTCAATCTGCTGGCTATTGATAAATAAATAAAAAGAAAAATAAATTCCAATTTTATGTATTTTTACAATTTTCTTTAACAGATCTATTTGATGAAACTTATAATCTTCTCCTTACAATTTTTTATCGGTTGGCATATGGATTAGGGGTAAAAATAATTAAAAAATAAAAATAAAAGTTGTATTTCACCAAAATGAAAATAAAAAGTAAAAAAAAAATTATTTGCATACATATATATTATGGTAATTTATGTTGAATAATATTAGTTGACACTGTATATATGAGGAAGAAATTGGTCCGGGTGGAGATCAAAAAAATTCTCTTACATAGTGAGAACAATTTATTGGTAAGCCAACGTCTCGTCCCACAATGCAGGTCTTCTTCAGGGCTGGTAACATCTCCAATATGGGTCGAAACGTTGGCTTGTCGTTAAACAGTTCTCCCTAAATAGAGAATTTTATTGACCTCCACCCCGAACATTTTCTTCCCCATATGGTGATTTATATACATAATAATATATACGTAATTAAATTCTTACAATAATAATTAATAAGTTATTCAAATTGAACCAGCTAAGCTTGAGTTAATCGAAGTAAAATTGTATACATAAAGAAAACAACTGTACATAAACAAAACCACTTCAACCCACGAATGGTCTTGGATTCAGCGCATTAGTGGAGATTGACAATTTCTAAGACAAGGGTTGTGCAGGGCAGTGGTTTGTCACAGATTTAACTCGTTCCTCTATTACAAAAATATTTGAAAAAACCTGAAATCATTAAGGGTAGGTAAACTGAACGAAAAGACAAATTTTCAAGGGTGGCAAAATTATGTGATGGAATGGCTACCATATTTTTATTCCGGAACCTTCGTGACGACAAATGTTTATTATTATCTCTTTCTCAAGAGCACAATTGTCAGAAATCGATGAAGCTTAGTTAAAAACAAGCCATATTATTATCCGTTAATAGCAGACTGGATGGTTTTTTCAACGAATGTACGTTTAGACGTACGTCAGAGGTGGCAAAAATAGTGGAACTAATTCCTGAACAAGTGTACTCAAACATTTACAATTATCAATTATTACAAGTAGTTGTATAACTATTCAGTTATCTATTACAATATACAATCCAATTTTTCTGTAATCCATCGGCAGGGCAGAGGGGTGTCGAGTGAATCAGCAAAAAAAAAATGCCTTGTAGATTTGGTTTTTAATTGTTTTTCTTGGTTGACTCGACATTCCTCTGACCTGATGATGGCCTGAACATTAGGCCAAAACGGTGGCCCATCTAAAGTAAGTTATAATTTTTTTTTTGTGTGTAAAATTTATTGAATGGACCCCACCCCCAACCATGTCCAACATCTCTGAAGATATCTAGTGAACCATTTCCAGATCAATATAATTTTATTTTTGTTAAAAAGTCAATATAGTTATGAAAAATATTTGGTATATTGAATGTATAATATAGTGATTTTCCACTTTGTACAAGAGGGGAACGGTAAATATGCGCATTCTAAGGGGAGATATGTCGTTATAAGGAAGGGAGGGTTTTTAAGATGTCACAGAATTCCTGAGATGAGATTCCAGGGAGCTGAAAGGCTCTGGATCCTCCTTTTGTTCCAGAGGCTCGAGGAGCTCCCTGCCTGGAATAATAATAAGGAGGGGTGGTTGCGCCAGTCTCTTGTGCAAACTTCCTCCTTTATAGAAGGAGCTTTTCAAAATTGCATTTGCAAGAGTCGGAGTGAGAAAGAGCAAGTAGAGGGCGCCGTTGTATATATTATAATGAAAGGCATTGCGCCCCTTCCACCAGCTCCATATTTCTCCCCCTAACAAAGCCATTCCCCCGAGGAAGCCCGGAGCGCCGAGTTTTCCTTACTAATGACGCGCACAAGACAAATGGTATAAGAACATTCATCAGACGAGCTCCTTGATTGGGCCTTGGTAATTTGTCAAGCCACGCCTTTCCCCTGAGTCAATCAACGGGGCTCCATTCACCAACCGCTAACCTTAATTACATATTAATACTCCGAAATCGAATTTTCCGCTGCCTTTTCAAAAGTTTCCTTCACGAACTTAAGACTTATGTTGAGGTGGCCGTATCCAAGGTACTGATAAAGTTCTGGTATTCTTATATGAAAAGAACTGAAAGACTAAAAAAATTTTTTTTTAAATGAAACACTTTTGGAAATAAAATGTTGCATAGAATTGGCACGCTTGCAGGCCTGAAAACTGTAAAATTACGAACGCACTATATCGTCTTACTACGTATCTCATTCCCCCACTCCCTCAGTAAATATAATAAAATACAACAAAACGAATAAAAAAGAATAAGTCGGCCCAATTGTAATTGGGGAATTTTGACTTTGACAGAATGCAAGAGATGAGGATCTCTAAGGACGATGTATAGACCCCCGGTCATTAAGCTTTTATTTAACAATTACTCATTCAGTAATTACTCTGAAAATAAATATAAAGCCATGACACATATAAATTGTTATTCGACGCAAGAGGGACAGTACTTTAAATTTTTATTCCCTATTTCTTGTCTGATATGTATTTTTTTTAAATTTCCAGCCAAGATTCGACTCTCATATACTAGTTGCTGTAGCTAGATGACCCATAACCAGTAAAAAAAAAATATACCTTAAAAAATAAATAATGCAAAACCATATTTTAATACACCTTACGCTAAGTGGCACACGCAATGGAAATATAGGGTTGTAGGCTTTTTTTTTTTAACCATTTTTAGTGTGTAAGGGGGGGTCGAGTAGAAATTTTGGAAAAATTGCTTGAATAAAACTAGTGAAAAATGTGAAAAAGTCAATCATTAAAATTTTGGATTTCTCAGTTTTTGATCCTGAACGCCATAAATATTTGCTGCCCCGGCGAATAAGTGGTTAAGTCCAATTTTCTCCAAAATGAGTTTGTTGTTCTTAAGTAAGCGGAATCGAGTTATTTTCGTAGTGAAAAAGAGAATAATTAAGGCATTGACTTGAAAAGGAGTTATTGCTTATATTACAAACCATTTAAAGCCAAAAACAACAAGAACGATACGATTCCTGTTTTCTGAAAGCAGTTAACTCTATAGGGGACAAAATCCGACTTAACCAATTATATATCATCCTCTGGTCATACAATTCTTATTTTCGTCATTATTTTCATTATGCCTCTTATAAACTTTTCAACTGCATATTCTTTCATTTTGTTTCTTGATTTTATACATCTTCTCATTTTATCTTTCACCCCTTATGAAGTTCTGAAAAATCAATCTGATATATTTGTTTTTAATAAAGCGTTTAAACTCATCCTGATTTATAAGTCACGTTAGTATGGAAATTAACCACCTCACAATCCTCCTCCAGACGTCCCGATCCAAGCGGTCACTCCATGTTTCTAACTTCTTCTTGAGCGCTCTCAACTCCTTTTCCACAGGAAATTGTTTTTCATTATCTAACTAGTTATATAACCCTCTCGGATCCTTTTCATATGCCCAAGCCAACTAATATTCTCGACTTTACAATCCAGAAAAAACTTTTCTTTCTGGTTCGTCTGGTGCCTTGAGTGTACTCCAGACCGAAAATACGTCTGTATATTTTCCTCTCAAAGATCCCTAGGACTAATTGGTGTAAATCTTTCAGCTGTTGTCAGTTCAGAAGTTGCATCGAAAATACGTATTGTAAATGTTAAATCGAACAAGTAATTGATTCTAAAAAAAAAATGTTTTTGTTCCTATCATTGAGATGAGTCAATTAAGTAGCCAAGGAAATTAAATTGCTTCATAAGTGTAAATGTCCTTGACTCATTATAAATATTTAACAGGGTAGTGAACATCCTCCATTAAAAATCCTCTCACTCTCAAACGGTTCCTCCATCAAATTAAGGAATTACATGCTTCTCTCTCGAGCTGAGTATAACGATTACAAATGGACTAAACCACTTTAAGGCTAATGAAATTTGGAACAGGAGCCCCTCCTCTTGTTAGATAATGCTCAAGAGGAAGCTACAGTTTTAAAACAAAGGGGAAAGGGCTGACTAAGTAGATTATGGTGGTAATGCCGCCGTCCTTAGGGCCATTTTTCATAAGGTTTAATTACCAGAGAGCCATAAGGTAAGATCAAAAAATAATTTCCCTCCTAAACGGGGAATTAAGGCCCTGCTATAAATCTAATGGTGGGGGTGGGAGTGTGAGGGGGGGGGGGCAAAAATGTAGAAAATCTGTTTTTAACGAAGGGCCTCGGGTTAAACGGTTTCCCTAATCTGAGCGACCTCTGCCCACCCAACCCTGAAACAATAAAACTGTATAATTTATTCATTACACTTTCCTGGGATTTAGGTTTTTGTTTATTTACATTAAACCCGGCGAGGGACAGATTGTATAATGGCCTATCACTACCCCGGCTTTCCCGAAAATTTACAATTCCGTTTTAAATCCGGATAGAGCGGGGGATATTGCCCCGGAGATAAAATAGTGTCGACGAGGGGAGCATTTTATGCGGGATTTTAGGGAAAGTATTTCCCAACGCAGAACCTATTTACAATACTTTTAACGACCGAGTGATGCATGGCCACAGCGCTTTAGCTAATCGAGTACCGCTTCAACGACTATTAGTATCGTCAATTTGGAGTTATTTCCCTTTCGTTCCGCTGCACAAGAGCGTATGGCGTATGGCGCTGTTTTATTTCGCTCCATTGTCGAGCTTGAATAATGTGCTAACGAGTGCATGAAGCGGGATTATACGCCATGTGTGCCAAGAAGTAAATCAGCAGAGTGTTTCATAAACACTGAAAATATTTCCAAAGTTTACGAGATTTAAAAAACAATGATGATAATTATTTTGTTTTCCAACAGGACAAGAAAAAAATAGGTGTATATACCTAACTGGCATGTGTGTTTATTCATTTAATGTTACTTCACGCTGCTACAGCTAATCGGACGGGCTACACAAAACCCGCACAACTACAACCCATGAAGGGTCTTCGGTTCAATACCTGGTAAAGACTGACTTGATAGAGTTGTACTGTTTCTACGAAAACTGTTGTACAGAGCGGTGATTTGTCCTGGATCACGCTCTTCCGCAAGAATTTCCTTCAGTTAACAGTACCCAATTTATAGAGGCTGGACGAACCCCGGGAGGGTCTCAAGATCAAGGGGATCTCACAAGTCCATCCAGATTAAATTAATTACCTACCACAGCCGGATTAGAGGATGCTACTGTGGGTGATACAAGTTTTGCCTATCCAAGTTTAATTAGGATAAGGATTTTTAACGAGTATTTGACATCCCACAGGCTTGGGACTGTTTTACGTTCTTTCCGAAGGACCTTTGGCCACTTGCCAGGCTGCGAACTCGCGATCTTGGGGATAGTACGTTGATATGCTGACCACTAAACCACAGATGGTCCTTAAACATGTTGCAGTCTTTATCAATCGTCAATCTGATTATTTTTGGAATTCTGAAATCAACAAAAGCTGATGATAGAACTCGATTAGAAAAATACTATCATTTAATGAAGTCATAATGTATGTATTTAATATATATGTACAGTCTGTACATTATCCCTTTACTATAAATCACATGACAGTTCTACCTTTTACGATTATTTGTACTACCAATCCGGAAGGGCTTTCATTAGACTTTAACTCCGTTAATATATGTGTTATTTATCTTAACAATGATTTAATAGATATGAAGCGTTAAGGGTCAAAGGGATTTTGAAATCAAGATCAAGAATCAAGAAACATTTTGTCTGAGCCAGAAGTTTAGGGAGCATATAGCATTGCATAACTAGGCCAGCGAAAAAATTGAAAAAGTAAATTTTTTAATTTAGTGTTAAATGATTTTAATCCAAAACAGCTCATAAATAGAATAGATGATGGTTATAATGACTAGTAAATACTTCAATTTACGTTTTAGACTACCCGTTAAATGTTAACCATCGTATCAGAGCTCATTATATTTTGTATGATAAATTGTTTTCGACTATAAGAAGGAATTATCATTTCCTTACTGCATAATTATAGTAAATTAGATTACTATCAGATCTCTCGTTGAATTGTAAACAGCTTTTTTAGTTGTAGATAGAAAACAGCACTGCTGGCTCCCCGGACAGAATTCCTCCCGAAGATGGCTGGATTTATAGACGGAGGTGTCCAGAAGGCAGCCTTATAACTGCCCTGACAAAAACGACCCGCTTTAACTATCAGCAGTTGCCTTTAATTGCCGAATAGACTCGGAGAGAGCCTTGAAGTTAACGATGGACCTGGAGATGAAGAGGACTGGGGAGTGGCGGTAAGAAGAGAGGAGAATGGGGGGTTTTTGCCCCACCGCCATAGCGAGGAGGGGACGGACCGTAAAACCGAAGGCGAACGATTTATCAGCAGACAATACCACCCCCTACATCCCCCTCGGCATTCCTTCCTCGATGGCCAGCTCTGTCTTCGGGGGTGTCTTCGCACCCTTCTCTCTTATTGATCTTTACACGTCGTCGAGTCTGCAGGATCCTGGGAACATCAGATCTCAACTGACTGATGGGTCTGAAGGAATTTATTTTACAGAAAGAAGCTTAGTTACTTACTTAATAAAGCCATTAGAGAACACTGTTAACACTTACGACCTCCGTTGGTATAAGGTTTCATGGAGCAAATACCGTTTTGACAGGACCAGGGCAACACTTGGCATTAAAACTTACATTAAGAACACTTTATACACTTCCTGACAGCAGACATAGCACTTAAATTAAACAAAATACCTTAGCCTGTTTAGGGGTTGAATTTAAAACTTAAGTGCTACTACAACCATAAGTTGTTCCCTTCTTATCAGCGATAAAAGCGGAAGGTCTGACTTTTTTCCCAAGAAAATAATCTTTCTCTAAAGGGTCATGGTTTGAGTACTACTGTCTACAAGGTTTGTGCAGGGTGGTGATTTGGCTGGGGTAACACTCATCCACCAGGGTTTTCCACTAATTAAGAGTATCCACTTTATAGAGATGGTTGAGCCCCCTGAGGGTCTGTAGATCCCCAAGGGTCCATTCTTGGCTGATAATTTTTCTGTCACAGGAAAAAAAAAAGAATAACACATGGCTCAACCCTAAAATGTAACAAGACACCAACCAGAGGAAACGACCCACCACTGCTAAGGACTAAAAGCTACTAAATGACATAATATACTAGTTAAAACATAAGTAGAAAAATTCTAACCAAGAAGGCTTAAATCTCCATACTTCGCCTATTCAGCCATCTTCAGAGCAGAACCAGAATAATGGCAAATGAAAAAGAAAAAAAATAGTAAAGCATACCCCAACCCCAAAGTGCAGCAAATCGCCAACCATAGGAAACAACCCACCACTTCCAAGACAGAAATTCAGTTAAATTGACAAGCATTTTTCTTTCCTGTTTTTAGTTAAGATATGTAGGGCTTGATTGAAAACATATAATAAAACATTTTTCGCCTTAATCTTCCTATTTGAAGGTTGTTTAGATATAGAAGAGGTAAGGCTTTGCGAACATATTTTGGTTTCAGAATTTCAGCTAACTAATTCTTCCAGGCGTACGACGTCGAAGCCATACTTCAAACTTATCCTAACGCCTATTTGATCGGGATAGGAGGAAACGGGCCCGTCCTCGAGACACAGAATCAGAGCCGCAATGTTTCTTTGGGAGTTGGGAGGAGACGGCCTCACTTCTCTAATTATCATTTAAAACTTATCAGGGAGTCGGGGAGATGGCGAACACGTCAGAGGTAGAGAAACTTGTGTAATTACCAAGCTGAGGCTCTCTCCCGAGAGAGAGATAGAAATATTACAGTAATTGGCAATCAGGGCTCCAGATGCCGCTAATGCTCCGACTCTTTCCAGTAATTGTTTCCAGTCTTCCCCCCTCCTCGCCCCCCCCTCTCTGGAGCTTTTCTTATTAGAGCTGGCTGGAGGCTGGCTCTAATTGCGGCAGTAATTAGCCGTCTTAGTTTTAATTGGTGTCTCCTCTCGTTCTAGTCCTTAGGCAGGAAGTAGTGCGCCGCGCCCTCTCCTCCAGGAAGACGGCGAAAATTACACCCGGAGGATTCGCCTTGTATAGGCGTCTCTCCACTTATATATTTATTGAAGTTTTACCATTCATAGAATTAAATAAAATCAGAGAGCGAATGCAAACTCAACAAAATGTCCTCCAAAATACAGAGAAAAAAGATTAGAATGTTATGGTCATCTCAGAAGAATGAAGGAAAAAAGACTGTCCAATTTAATTTTCAATTGGAGTAATGAAAGGAGAAAACGACGAGGAAGACCACGAAAAAGATGGATACAAGGAATTGAGGAAAGTATGTACCAAAAAGAATTATTGGGGCATTACAACAGATTCTAGAAGCGTCTTGGAAGCTATAGGACCGCCCATATCAAAATCAAATTGAATGATTAAAATGAAACTATATATATAGATTTTCAAAAATGTTAATATAGCCTGTGACAGGGGAAACAAATAAAAAAATTTAAAACAAATAAAATTACTTGACTTTGCTCGTCTACAGCTACAGTTAGAAATAGAGTAACTTTTATTACCTAAATTAACTTCTAATTCAACTATTAATGTAACTTTGGATTTACTACAGAGGGATGAAACACGCTAGCAATGGGAGGTTGGGGGGGTCCTTCAACGGGAGGTTTCTACAACACCCACGCTTTAAAGTTAATCCATTAGGGGAGGATTTCAAAAGCAGCATAAATAAAATATGCGACAAATGGGATTAGTATAATTTCTCAAATAAATGTTTATAATTTTTCAAATGTTATTTTTTTTTTTAAATGGCAAACTAGTAGTAGAAGGTAAGAACGCAACAAAGAGTTGTGGTTTGCAAAAAATGAAACAATATGATCAAAATATATATATTCCAGGTTTTCAGCAATTTTTTACAATTTATATTTGAAATCAGATTTTTACTGGGCATAAGGAATGATTTATTTTCTAACTTAAATTATAAAATAGTATTATTCTTGATATTTATAATTAATTTTCAAAATATTAATTATACTTTTGTTATGATTGAACTCCAAGGAGCCTTAAGAAATTTGGAAGAAATGGTCCAGGTGGAGGCCTGAACCATTTATTTTAAAGTCAACGTTTCGACCCACAATACAGGTCTTGTTCAGGTATATATGTACAAAATAGATACAAATTAAACTGATAATATATAAGGTTAACTAATATTATTCAAGAAAAATTTAAGAAATATAAAATACAAATATGTTGGCTATCGAAACGGTTGAAGATCAGATGATGAACAAATGAACACCTGGATAATATGGCCGGAGGCGTACGGTCCTGTAAGTGCAGAGGGGGCGATCCGATGACTCCATGTTGGTGGGGAGGCAATGAGGGGAGGACTTCCATTTAATTCGTTTTCCTTAGAGCCCTCCCTGGCACCCTCCTTCTTAATTCCACCCTCCAGGATTTAGCCCACCGCCGGGGCATTCTTGTGTTCCAGGGCACGTAGGAAGGGTTGAGGCCCATTCTCGGACTTAAAACCACCCCCTGGGTACACATATAAGTCGGCCGCCATTTGTAATTTCTATGCTAAAATCTCAGGGAAGCCGTTGAAAATCCCTTACCCAGGGGAAATGTTCTTCCCCCCACAGGCCGTAGAACATACAACTGAGAAAGCCTTACTCTCCCTGAATTTCTAACTCGCTCTGCCGCCGGTTACACAATCCTAGTTTTCACTTTGATTCGCTTCCTCTCTCATTTGAATATCTAACGAATATTATAATAATTTTCCTTCTCTTAGCTTCCTCGGGATTTCTATTTACTTGGAAATCTTGGGGGTGATGAACCAAGGTGGCCAACTTATTTAATTTACATACAACACATCATTTTTAATCTTTAAGATAATGCAAGAATGAAGATAACAATAAGTGAATAAAAAACAAATGCAATAGATATGAATATGAAAAATGTATAGCAAAAAAAAAACTTTTGCCGCTACAAGTGATGAAGAGTCTTGTTGGCAATGGTTTAGGAATTATATCTTTTAATTGATAATGATAATCGACTGATTCAGCTTTAAAGACGATATTTTAAAATAGCTAACCAACTTTCTAAAGATTAAAGTTTTTGGAATTAAGTTGTAATATCATTTTCCTAACGTCCTTTTATTTCTGAGTTGAATCAATAAATCAACAAAAATTCAATAACTTGGCTAATCATTCACATCATGACACTTAGTAGCAGAGTAGTGCCTCTTCTCTGCAAATGCTGCTGATGAGCTTTGAAATATTGAAGAACAAATGGAAAGAAGACTTACTGATGCTATGAACCCATTAATTTCGATGAGAAAATTTATAAATAAATAAAATTTTTGATTATCAATCAACTTTTATTTATTTAATCTTAAGTGTACACTCTTGTTAGTAGAAGTTGGCATGAATGATGCACGTATACTTTGCAGCAACTCCTCTTTTGGGTCACCTGTGGTGTAGCAATTAGCATAACAGCGTTATTTGGATTGTAATATAAATATTATACGGTGTAACGAGTTTCTTTTTTTTTTCCGCTAAATTATCCGTCAGTTGTCTCTATCTATCTGTGTATATCAGTTGTTTATATGGCCAAGTAAATATTGCCAAATTTTACTTTCATTTTTTTATCGTTTCTTTGAGGCTCATCGTTGGTGTTATGCTATGTTATGTAATGATTATGTCGTTGGTGTTACCGTTTGATGTTAAGAATATGAACACAAACTTTTTTTTGGACTTCTTTTTATTTAATCAATTTGGAGCTTGGACCGAAAACCCCACAACCTGGTCACATGGGTCTTATGACTATTTATATGAGTTTGTTAGGTTTCTGACATATTTAAATTGATTCATTAACTTTTTTATAGTAATTTATTTATTGAAAATTGTAACTACATTATAATACAGCAAGTAAATATAATAAATTATACATAATGTCATGAGATAAAGGAAAGAAGAAAAACTACCCACTGGTAGTTTTCAAATATTGAATTCAAGAGGTCACTTATAAGGTCACGAGAAAATCTTCTTTTTAGACTCCTATCAGGTTTATCGGAAGAGGAAGCAACTCTAACCACTAGTGGGTTGAAACCAGTGGGTATGAGTGTGAAGAAAGTACGTCGTGAACAAATTCATATCGTGTCCGGGCCAAATCAGCAACTAATGGGACATCAAAGTCATTATGAATGACTAAACTATCATTCTTAACCAAATAAGGAGCAGTGAGGTTTTCATAGGATTTTGATTTGTAAGGATTGGATAGGAGAGGAATTCAATAGTCTAGTGGAGCCCCAAAGCTCTACTTCGTAAGTCCAAATGCGTCTTATAGTCATGTTAATATACATTGGGAACTTTGAGCATTTGTCTTGTAAGTGTTAAAGTAGCCTTAAACGGCGAGCATTCATAAATACTTATAATTACAGTTTTTTAGGCTGGTCCAAAATACTTAGCTCAGTGGCTTTTACTGCTAATTTTCCTTATTGGATATTAATTACCAACCAAATATGAAAAACCCTTGAGAAACTACGAGGGCATGACAAGTTTGTGTGTAAAATAACCAAAGCGCAGGGGATACGCCGGTTCCTAAGAGGGCGATGGTATCGGATCAGACAAGTGTATGATCCAGTTACGGACAGGTAAAGACACAAACCTTTTGAAGACTCGAGGCACAGGTGAGGCGGGGTGGTGCCTAGCAGAGTAATCCACTTAGCTCACAGCCTCCGGGGTATCAACTTAAAATCTTTTACAAGATTAGCGACAAAGACTCCGCCCTGCCTCGGATCTAATTACATGAATAAAGCCTATTAAAGTAAACTAAAGCAATTTATACCAGCGAGGAGGGAGTTTATGGGGGAGGTTTCCGCGGAACCATAATCTCCAGAGCGCCTACAGCCAACTGGAGAAAATTTCCAGAGCACGTATAAAATAAACATGAAACTACTCGAGGATACGTGCTCTCACGGGCCAATGGCAATTTGTTTTCATTTTACGATTATAACCGGTCTGGGGGCCCCTTCGGTGAATTTAAAACGCGTTCCTCCGCCCCCCCCCAAGCTAACTTTTCCTTGATAACCCCACCACGGCTTCCTAACAACAGCCATGCATTATTTAAGCAGAGTGTTATACCCCAACTTCCCATGCCCACTTATACGTCATCGTTTCCGAGGCGGATTATTTTATTACCTTCATGTACCTACATGTCTTCCTTTGACTAACAGTGCGTTATTACATTAGTTGCTTATAAAAAACATGTCTAATTGAATTACATAAGAAAAATTACTCTTAATTAAGAAATGTTTGAATTATAAGTTCTAGCCCTGAAGAAGTCCGCAATGTGGATTGAATAGTCGGCTTTTCAATCAGAGATCCTTATTAATTAGTCAGAGACCCTTATTAATTATCAGAGACCCTATTAATTAGTTCATATCAGGTGTGATTAATTATTAATTTTACTTTACTTTATCTTACATTGGCTAAACGTACGATGCTACTGTGGGTGTCCTAAATGTTTGCCTAATCAGGTATTAATAGGCTAACCGCACATAATCGGGACCCCCATTTTACGAAACTTCTCAAATACCATAACCAAGGTTTTTTTACTTCCTTTTAAGGTATAATTAAGATAGGGATATAGCTTGGAGTTATCTAGTGGGGTTGTAATAATTACTATTATTAAAGCTAGGACCAGTTTTCCACCATCCATTGGTGATAGCTTTCTATACAGGGCGTTACAGGGTTATATACCGAAAATGAAAATTGGGACTATGGAGCTCAAAACAAGAAAAATATGTCCTATGGAGGTATATCCACAATCACTGTCTTTATTAGATATTGACACCTAAGGATTGTCATTTAGGCATAGTAAATAAATGAAATATAAATAAGGAAAAATATAGAAGTCCAAAACATCTATCAGGAATCCGCCATTGTCAATTTAATAAAACAGGAAAGGCTGAGATGGCATGGGCATATGGAGCCTAGCAAACTTCCACAGAAAAGGCTCTATAGAAGACAAGGAGGAAGGAGGAAATGAGGAAGACCACGTCTAACGACGTGGAACAGAGTCTGAAAAACATGGAAGTGACAAGGTGGAGAGAGAAGGCGACGGACCGAGAGGTGTGTTATTTTATTTGTTCCATCTGCATTATTCATTAAATGTAAGCATTAAAATTCTTATTAAATGTTGTTAGAAGGGAGTTCCTTGAGCATTGATACAAGCTCGGCATCTTTCTTCAATAGCAGCTTCATCTGATTTAAGCATAAAGTCCTTACCTTTGCAATTGTCTTAAGTATAACCTAATCTTAACTCCCATTACCTGAGGGTTCGATACCTGGCTTCCTAATAAGAGCTCACGTTCCCAATCGACCTCCCCTCGGAGGCAAATTACAGATCGCAACGGGAGCTAAGCGCTATCTGCACACGACTTGAGGTATTTTCGACACCGGAGGGTTCCCTTAGCTAATAGAGGCAGGGATTGTAAGACGTTATTAACTGCGAGCCATAGCGAGACAAAGAGCCCAGATAGCGGCTCCTCGGCTTCCTCCTATCTTAATTGTCGGAGGAGAGTGTGTTTGTTGGCGGGGGCCGTTTTATCTCTAGCCCGAGGCGAGATAGCTGCCATCCATTGCGCCGCCTCAAGAAGAAGGAGAGTTATCGGACGTGTCCCGATACGTCACGGGCGGCGGTTATTGGGTCGGGATTTATGGGGCTTTGCTCTCTCTTAGGGCGACCCAATTAAACTTTCCCATGAGCCCTTTATGGCACAAGTTCCCCAACTATTCTAACCCCGCTACCCCTCCTTAATACTCAAGTATTCATTAAATTACATATTTAATTTTGTCACTATCCCAATTTCTTGGAGGGAATGTCGTGATTAACTGCGGTTACCATCTGCCCGGGATATCTATTTTGCGGTTGTAATAAAAATTGAACAGGATAACGCTGTTAATAATACCGCTAGGCTTCAAGAGAAATTCATAAGTCAAAAACAAGATTTTAAGAAAATTTTGATGAAAAGGCTAGATTACTTTTAGTGTGATCATGAAAAATTGAAGAAAAAAACTAATAAATAAATAAATATATGACTTATTAGAAAAATTTCACATTAAGTTTTCTAGCCTTCATCAAATTTTGTTTGAGTCCTATGAGGTGGATAACTAACCTTAATTAGACAATATTAACTATTTAAAACATTCATTGTAACATGCCAATTGTTCTTATGTATTAATCTGACTAAATGCTTAGACAAATTACAAATAAAGGGGAAAAACTATTTTTGCCAAAGATTGGTATTAGCGATTTCCTATAGATTTTCTAATGGCCAAAAGCTGTTAAAAATAGGTGCAGAATTATGCCCGTACTGGAAAAAACTACTTCATCCGAACGATGATGGGGAAGAACAAGTAGACCAGCGGCTAGGTACAAAAAAAAAAGGCTTTAGGTCGCAATAAATTGAAGACAGCTGCATTTTTGATATGTAGTAAGGGCATGCCTGACTAGTGGAAATCCAAGTTTGCTACCGAAAAAGTCGGATGGGAAAACTTTTGGTGGCCGAAAAACCTCGACATTTTCGGAGTTATTTCAGTTTTTGGCCTGTATCTCCTACTTGGTGCGTTTTTGACTTTTTATGTAGATTAAATTTCCTATAATTTGAGCCCAACCGCAGCTCTGTAGCTTTAATAGATTCCGAAATACGCCCTTTTGAAAATTGGTAATTTTTACCAAAAAATACAAATTTTATGTTTATTTATACTTTACAATAAACAAACTGTTTTAGATCGATTCGTGGCGTACAGGGCCGCATAAAACACCCGCATTCCCCGGTTTTCCTTTTTTTTTATTTTTTTATTTTTTTAAATTTATTTATTGATATTTACAACTGTATCAAAAAAAATACATCAAGTAAATGGGCTAAGCGATACGTAATGACATGTGAAAATGACAAGTAGAGAAACTACCTTATTTTTATTAAGAAGAGAAGTATAACACCTACAGGCCTTGGTCTGTGCTTATATTAAAGCTAACTAAATAAACTATAGCTTCATTCTACGTGACTTTCATTGTAGGATCAATCCTTCGGCCGGTGTTCCTCACGAAAGTCGGCTAAAACATAAAATTTGGAAAAAATGACCAATATTCTAAGTGGCGTAACTCATAATATATAAGAGCTACAGAGCTGCGGCTAAGCTCAAATTATAGCAAATTTAATCTACTATAAACACACCGATTAGGAGATATAGGCCAAAAACTGAAATAGCTCCGAAAAATTCGTGGTTTTTCGGCCACAAAAAGTTTTTCCATCCGTTTTTTCGGTTGAAAACTTGGATTCACACTACTCAGGCATGCCCTTACAACATATTAAAAATGCAATTCTCTTCATATTTTTGCGACCCTTAAACGTCTGACCGCTGGCCTAAGTGTGACGTGGCTTTTCCGAATCTGGCTTCGAGCATTTCAAACATCCTGATTATTACCAAGCTGACTGGACCATCAATCTGCATGAACCTTAACAAGAATAATTATGTAATGTTACAGATAGATTTTGAGGTAAATTTTACTCTCCTGATAATATAGTAAAAAGTGAGTTCTATTGTATTCTTCACTTAGTAACCATGATAAATATAATAAATCCCCTGTAGTGATGTAAGGCCCAGAAGTCATATGAAAAATGACAGAAATGCTCATGAAGAAAGTAGGAATCTTTAAGGTGTGGGTGAACCGCCGTATTCTCATTTCATGGCCTGGCCACTTAACCATCATAGAAGTGCTAATTCGAATCGGAAAGGAAAACGAAAGTGCATATACTATCAAAATGCGGAAATTACTCGTCGATCACGTCATGAGAAATAAATAATAGCATCTACTGCAGCTGATAAAGCAGGTTAAAATTTACTGTAGGAGGAAATCAGGAAGGAGGAGGCATTCCCGGCTGTATAATTTAAGACAGTGGTTGTGGTCTCACGACTATCCTAGAAGTGCCACAAACAAAATTAAGGTTGGTATACTGATAATCGATGAAGGATGAAAAAGAGTTTTTAATTAACGTTTGGAAAGAGAGCTTGGAATTAACGATTGAGTGTCACTAACAGATACTGTTTGGACTCATGACGTAAGATGCTGCATTTGATATTCATTGATGTGAATTTTTAGTTTGATGGATGTCCTGATGACGTTACGTCGACAGGTTAGTTATTTTACAGTATTTTAGATACTCAAGACATTATTTTTTGGAGTTTTCCTATTTTATTCCAATACCAAATAATTAACATTAATTTGGGCTATCGAAAAAATAAGAAACTCTTCATAAACCATAAATCGTTTTTTATAAGCGCAGCTCCTTTAACATTTCTTAAAAAAAAACATAATTGTAGATTTTTAAAAAAAATTTATTTATTGAAATTTACAACTGTATACAAAATACAACAAGTAAATAAAATGACTGAATACATTGACATGAAGACAAGTTGAGAAACTACCCAGTGGTGGTACTACATAAATAAAAAGTTCAGCTTAGAAGGTCACGAGGCCATCTTCTTTTCAGACGCCTCGGAGGATTATCAGGAATTGAAGAGGTTGCGAGGTTTGAAACTAGTGGGTTTGAGTGGAAATCAAGTTTGTCATGAAAAGATTGATATCGGATTCGGGCCTAATTAGGAATAAACGGGAAGTTAAGGTCATTATGGATTACTTTGTTCGTAACAAAGTAAGGAGCATTAAGGATTTTCCTCAGGATTTTGGATTGTAAGGATTGAATACGAGAGGAATTCGATGGCTTAGTGGAGCCCCAAAGCTCTATTCCGTAAGTCCAGATGGGTCTAATGATTGCCGTGTATATGAGTCTCTTGTAGTTAATTGTGAGCTTAGAGCGTTTATCTAGTAAAAAGTAGCCTGAAACGGCGAGCTGTTTCTTGTCGTTTCAGTCTAGTGTGAGGATTCCAAGTTAAGCGTTTGTCAAGGTGTAGTCCTAAGTACCGGATCTGTTCTACAGGACTTAGAGGGATGTTATTAAACGATACAGGAGGGCAGGAAGTCGCTGGTTTACGACGGAGTAGATTTATTTAAGTTCGTATAGTAGTACCAATTATTCAACTTCATTTTTTTTAACATGATTTTATGCAACCTTGAGCATTCGGTATTTTATTTTGGCAGCATTCCAGCAAAAATACATGATACGTGATAAGTTTAATCAAAAATTGTTCTTTAATTATTTCTTGAAGCAATTATAGAATCCTTTACAATTAGGAGCTTTACAAACAGCAGGAAGATATATGTAAGGAAGAAATGACTAACATTCCATAGTCGCTTGGCCCGCATGGAGAGGAAAAGCTTCAGAGAACAACTAGATCAAACCAGTCATCAGATATGGCGAACTAGAGATGTCACTAGAGAAGATTCACACTGCAGTTTCGAAAAGTCATCCGGAAGGGAGTTTTCCCAGTGTCCCTCAACAGTAAAGATATCTCTGTACTAAGTAGAGACAGGACAGAAAACTGACTAGAAGTCGGAGGATGAAGGAGATCTGGAAGAAGAAAGGAACAGCACGAAGAGTGGATATGAGACCCTTTGTTATCAGTAGGCCCGAATGATAAAACAACTACTTGGCAAAACTCTGCCCAACCGTTTTATTCGCTATCTTGATGTTGAAAAGTTATTTTCTCAGCGTTCACGATTTTCAATTCTAAAATACCAAAATACCTATAATTTCTTAAATTATTTTATAATTTGGCCGACAATTAATTCTTTAAATTTCTAATTACTCATAAGTCTATGCCTAAACCCTGCAATGTAGACCTAAAAGACTGTAAAAATAGAAAAACAACATAACTACCTTAGCATTCATAAAAAAACATTTTTTACAACTGACAGGACGTTACATACGATATTCTTCCTTCCATTCGTCACTATTTAGTAATGAATAAATTGGATAATTATAATTCTACAAATATGAATAATGAAAATTATTATTAAATTAGATTCTCCGCCCCTTGAAAATGCTGATTAATTTACTTACAGAATAAACAGATTGCTTTAAAAACCTACTTGGTAAGAACTTGTTGGTTTACTGAACATCCCAGTACATTTTCTTTTTAAATCTACATCCGTAAATATGATTTTGTTTCACGTGTCCAATGCAAAGAATAGATCAATAGTAGAGAATACGTAGTTATGACTGGGTAGGTAAGATTTTCTTAGTATATTTTAAATTTATAGGAATTCGGTTTCTCTTACTTAAAAACTTACTCATGAAAATGGCAACAGTTAGTAAAAGAAAATTTGAATACATTCAGATGGAAAAAATATTAGAAAGGTTTGTGTTACAAGGATTCATGATCAGTTTAGTGGAAGGGTCAGTTGGTCAGTGACACCCTTAGGGTTCTCCAACCCTTCTACTTAATAGGGCGATTTGGAAAATCTGCCAGGGGGTTAGGAGTGATATCTTTGCTCTGTTTAATTAGATCGATTAGTATAAAATTACTTATATTATTATAATTAAAATAATATAATTGATTAATAAATCGAGGGATAAGAGGCAAAATTTGACGTAACGTTATGTCCTTGAATCAAAAACTCAGGCATCTGTTATTCGAACAGAGGTTCTGTATGCTGCGGAATGTCTCACTATGAATAGAAAAGGCCTAGTAGACAATTTAGAGATCAAAAAAAGAAATATCTTAAGGAAAATTCTTGGCGCAGTTAAAGCTAAAAATGAACACAGACGACGGCATAACAGTGAGCTCTAACCTACTCATGTTCCGAAAATATCGGATAATATAAGAAAATGGATAATTACGTTTTATGGCCTTGCTAAGAAGGAAATAGGGATGGGTTTTCCTGTATCCGATACAAGTGATACTGATACTTTTCTCTATCTGATACTTTTGTATCAATTGATACTTTTAGTAAAGAATGTCCAAAATATATCTAAGAGTAGAAACATAGGAATATATATATACATATATATATATATTGGTTTCTACTTATCTTGACTGTTATGGAAATATTATGCTTTGGTTCTTGAGTTTCAGTCAGTTATTTCAACTTCTTTAGGAGACGTTTCGATACTAGATTAGTCTCATATTCATGCCCTGACAGTGAAAAATGAGCTTTTAGTAAAAACATTAAATAGGACACTAAAATGAATATAAAATGACACGTGTCAGTTGTTATTGCGAAGTAAGTGATTGATGATAAATTGATCAATTCTTTGGAACTTGTAAGTACACCCTATCTAATTACAACTTACACGTGTCTTACTAATATCAATATGAGACTAACCTAGTCTCGAAACGTCGCCTCGAAATTCAAGAACCAAAACATAATATATATATAATGAGGTTTCACCCTTGGTGGAAATAGAGACTGAAATCCGGTTCTGAAAATACAACAGTTTATTTATAATTCGTATTTACAATTTTAAACAAATTTACAAAACATTCTTCTCACCTGAAAATACAACAGAAACGACATTAAAAGTCCTTATATCGGTATTCCAGGTTCTTTTTGAAAATTAAACTAAAATAAAAACTTCGATCTTTAAACAAATGATTATCTCCTTCAATGTGGTTAACCGTTACTTTAATTTCTTCGCTATCACAGCTGTCCGACCTGACATCTGGCGTCTGTAGTTAGATGCTCAGCGGCGGCAAATATAAACTTAAGAAAAACATGTGTTTTCTTTACATATATATATATACATATATATATATATATATTTATATATATATTTGATTCACAAAGTAGATAAAAAAAAAAAAAATGGCCAGTTTCAATTCGTAGGTCATAGTAATAAGGTAGCATGAGGTAGTGAATATATTCGTGAATACTGAATAGGTGATGCTTCTAACTAGGGATGGGTAAGGTTGTATCAACTACTTTAAGGGTTTAAAGAAAAGAAGATCAAACCTGCCTTAAAAATTTTACAAGATGGAGATTACTTGCGAATGCAACTATCTCAATACGAAACGAAACGTTTACCAGAATTTTCAGGAAAAACGTAAGCTGAATACCGGGAGAAAATAGACCGAAGAAAGAAGAGAGCAATACCGGCGACAGTTAGACACGGATCCGCCTTAAGTCTCGACTGCAGCATCACCAGATTTCCCCACCAGTATAAATAGGCCACAGTAATAAGGCTAAGCAGACACAGTGTAAGGGGCATAGGTATTGTAACTTATGTAATCAACAGTTGTAATTTGTTTTTATAAAAGTTTTTTTAAAAGTATTTCGGAAGTTCGAGTTTATAATTGACGAATGAGGGAGTACTGGGCGAATATCAGGGAGAAATAAGAAAAAAAGAAGTAATGATGTGGTCCTTAGCAGGCCGATATGAAAAAAAAACTTTAAAATAGGTTTGATTGAAGTCAAAATACTTTATTGTATCTGCAGAACAATAGGGCTCTCAAAAATGTGTATTGTGTTTTTAATATTGGAACACATTATAATAATTAAAAGTAATAATTCCACTTATAAAAAAAAAAGTAAAGGCATTTTGATGTATTTGTTAGGTGTTCTGGGCAACAAATTAACTAGTATTTTTTCGCCATATTGAATGAATACGACAAAACATTCCAATGAAGAAGAGAGGTCTATTATTGATTTCAGCAACAGACTGTTTTTAGGTGGAGACTCGAGAACATAAAGTCGAACAGTTTATAGCATTGTTGAGTCGAGGAGTCCTGCGGTGAGGATAAAACATCTCTTCTGCTAATAGATTAAGGCCAAGAAAGGACTGATTTCTTGTCCCCGCTCGAGGACTTCTTCTGCGGAGAGTCCCTGAAGAAGTGTCGGAGCGAGCGGGGATGGTAGATAGACCTCTCGCTAACAATGGGGAAGTTGTTCCGCCGAAGGGAACGGCCGTGGAACCTCCGCACAAAGACAAACATTAGGCGGGGAAATAGTCTCGGCAGACAGCCTTATCTCTAATTATTCCCCTATCATCTTTATATAAACAGGGCGTGCCTTGCCTCCAAGTGGGCTAGTTAGATAGAAACCGCCGCCTCCCTGATAACATTCTCTTCTGTCTTTCGCTCCTTCCACCCTCCTCCCTCCAGTTCCTCCTTTGTCCGCCCCTCCAGATCTATATCTCCGTTTCGCTACTGTCCTCTCACTCTTTCTCAATGGCCGCGCATAACTAAGAACTTGGCCTGGTAGATACCACCTTCTCGAAGTGAGAAATCGATTATCATTTACAACAATACCACACAGCATCCTCCAATCTTCAATTCTAACTCAAACCAAAAACAGATTGCTCAGAAAAGGTGTGGTTCGAAGCTTAAGGCAGAAAAATATTTACTAAACAGGACACCTGTACCAGAAAACTAACGAAATATATTCGCTCTACATGGTAGAAATAAGAATACTTAAAAGATGGTACGAATAAAATGGGTTTAATTCATGTCACTTTTGACATTTTTGACAAGGATAGGTTAGGTGTCAGAATAACTAAAATATAAATGTCACACTAGAGGATATGGCCGATTATGTATATCTTAAGAACAAACGACAGACCATGTGGGATTTGCTGAGCTGGGGCTCACCCAGCTCTACCCTTCCTTTTGGAAAAAATATGGCAGTCGAGTGTGATCTCGGACTAATCACATGCCTTCACTACCGTTGTTTTAGAAACAGTACCGTGTACGAAAGCCAAGACCCTTCACGGATTGTAATGATCAACTTTTTTTTGGGGGGGGGGGGGGCAAGAATAATTGAAATATCAAAATTACTTACAATAGAAAATAGCAGAATATCAATAGAAATGTCACACTAGAGAATGTGGCCGATAAATTATTTCATATCTTAAGAACCAAGGTTAGACCCTATTGTTACGGTCAGAGAGAGAAAAACCGGCTGAATGGCTTAAGATAAGCTGGAAGGGATTATAGAACAGTTTAGAAAGATCGCGATCGACCGAGAAGCCCCACTTCCGCAGTCCGCAGAGAAGATTATAGAAGCCCCCCACCCCAACCAACCTTGCCTATGTAAAATGCCAGCCGTTCCAGCCAATTAGCACTGAAGTTGTTGCCTTCTGTGACAGTGAACGGTGACAGTCCGTATAAGTGACAGTGACAGATAGTGTCAGCCAGTGGCAGTGTGAACTAGTCAGTGATAAGTGATAAGAGAGTGTAATAAACTGTGTGTCAGTTTGTCATATTAGGAGAGTCTTACGGTTTATCTTATATTATTTGTATATTATTTTAATAATTAGATAACAGTTAGGCTTAGGTTATAATCTTTACGAATTGTTATTGTAAATTTATATTAGTTTAATAATTTAATTGTTTTAAATAATTTCATTGTATTCTTTTTAATTTGTTAATAAATACTAGTAACTTGAATTTTGGAGTAGTTTAATTCATTTTACACCCAGTAGCCCGTAACACTATATTTCCCATAGACCTTCTGGAACTCACCCGGCCTCTATAAATTTAGTAACCTTAATTTTGGGAAAATCTGTCGGTTCAGCATAATCACCTGCCTTCACAACTAGTTCTAGAAACGGTACAGCCTATAGCATATACTGTATCCAAGACCCATGGAGTGGATTGTAGTGGTAAAGGTTTTTTTTAGCGGTGGCAGAGTGAGTAGAGTTCTGAGTTCGATACGCTATAGATGCCGGATTTAAATCTTCCTGTGGGAGATTACTTATTTGATGTCTGTTAACAGTTAATCCGTTGTCCTAGAAACAGTACAGTCTGTATAATTTAATCCTAGTAACGCATCTTACCACATGATTGACACGTACTGGCATTACGTCCAAAATTTATAAGGGAAATTCGAAATTAGTTTACCATATTTGATGAACTGGTAGTTAAAGGGTGGTAGTTTAACTACAACAACCTAACTCGGACGAGGGAGGGGATCGGCCCGAAGGCGAAACTAAGAGGAGTATGATGCATCGACTGGAAAATGGACCGAGACTCGGCAATTCCGGCTGACACCTCCCGAGTGGAGGGCGCAAATCAAATTAGTAAAACCTCGGACTGAGTGACGAGCTAACTCCGGGAGACAGGACGTTTTGTAGGCACGATTAATCAACCCCCTGACACAAATGTGAACCGCCAAGAACTCCACGAGCTGACGAGATTGTAATTGTCAAGAAGAGATGCTCCCAGATGAGACCCTTATTTCTGGGGCTTAATGTCTTTGTTAGCGGATGACAGTCCGCCAGGCGTCTTTACTCGGGAGGGGCTCAGCCACCTAGGGAAATCAGGAGGAATTTAGTGAAGGAGGGTTCGGGAGTGGAGAAGGCTGATGAAAAAGTAGTTCTTATGACGTGCTACTGAGAATCCTGTTTTGATCATCCGTATAATAAAAAGTACAGCACATTATTTACTCAGATTAGGTAATTGCATTAAATATATAGAACAAGAGAATAATATAGAATGTGGTTCGCATTACTATTTTCAATTTATTCACACTATTTTTTAAAAGAACAGCAATTGGCATGCTGGATGGATTACGGTTTAATTCTATTAATTATTTTTCATATTGTTCTCTATCTAGACAGTTTTTTCTGTTATTTTTCTCCTTTCTCTCTCATTAGTTTCACATACCCTCCTGCGCTCTTGTATTCACAGATTTTGTCAAAGAGTCTCTTGCTTGGTATCCCTTGGTCCATTCTTACCACGTGCCCGTAGAATCTTAGCCTTTCGGCTCATTTTTCCAGGCATTTTCATCTCCCTGTGTACTTCCTAGTTGGGCCTAGTTGGGTCTTTGACCTGTAGCGTTCCTGTGTTTTCTCGGGCCCATAGATTTCCCTCAGCAGCCTTCTCTCAATTTTTAGTATTTTTTCTAGACATATTGTCTCTAAAGCGTGCACAATTACTGGAGTTATCACCATGTTGTAGTGTCTTATTTCTGCGTTAGAGGAAAGTTTCTTCGTAATGTAAATATTTCCTGTTACGAACCTCAGTTTTTCCAACTTTTATTTTGTCTTTGTTACTTTTATTTAAATTACTAATGGTAATTTTCAATGTTATCTAAATTGAATGGACCCATTTCTTCGAGGTACACTCTAAGTAAGTAGGAGTCTAAGGAATACTTGGTGTTTTTGTCTGTCCTCGTAAAGTGGTCCACCGTAACAGTAGAGGTAGGAGACTATTGTGGCCTCCAAGAGAACAAAGACTGACGCAATAAGGCTAATTATCAATTGTCTTAGCTCCTATTGAGAATTTATATTCAGGGCAGCGGCGGTGGCAGATATTCCTCGGGCATTCTCTTCTCTCCCGTCATTGTTCATCACGTAACCCTTGTCTTCAACTTATTTCGTCCTCCTTCCACTCGCTTGATCGATGTCGCTCCGTCTTACTCCTATTCTCTTCGAGTTGCTGCATTCTCTTCCACAGCTCGCTTTGTGTTTGCATAATTCGAGTTCTGCGGTGATAAAATGGATTGGCGTCAGAGGTGTGTATCTTCTAGCAACGAAAGACTAATAATCATGTAAAGATCGTCATCTGTACGATATACCGCTCCTTCAGAAGAACAGAGAATAGGGATGTTGACTAATTTTTGGAATTGCTTTTATTTTATAGATAGACCCTGTAAAAACACGAAAATAATAATTTTATGAAAAAATATGTCAAATTTCAATTTAAAAAAATACTTAAATGTAAATCGTTTTCAGAATTCCCGCTATGATCTACGTCATACTCCAGTCCGTCAAGAAATCTCGCGCCCTGTCAAACTGATCTTGACTGAGTTTTTACGAATAAAATTAATAAAAGCCATAAAAATGAATACGTCATATTAAAAATGGTGTTCAATGGCGATGTGCAAAAGTATGTCAGTCAGTACGCCGCAAAAACTTTTCATAAATGTTCCAAAAATTGCCAAAATAAGGAGAAAGTAATTAACACTTGCAAGAAGACATCCAGAATCATTGGGAACAACAAGTACCTCTTATTTTTCTAAAGATCACTTTGATGTAAGCTCTGATTAAACACAAATACCATTATAAAAAATTAGTCATGTGAGAAAAATAAAGTATCAAATATTTATTAGTGTTGTTTGTTTATTGTTGTTCTTCTTTTAAGTAACTAGTTGTTTGATATAAATCAAATTTCAGCTTCAAAATGACATGGAAAATTATGTACGATATACAACAGCTGCATTTCAACAGGGTTATTATTTATTTTCAATTAAATGGGAATTAAATGGATTTTTAATAATTGTGTGAATTGATGGGAATTGGAAATTGAAAGGATTATGAAGGTTGAACTAGAAAATATTTCCTAACACCTGCAGATATACTAGAGAGTTTTATATAAATCTCAAAACCGAGAGCAGGTGTATTTGAAGGTTATGGGACAAAAGAACATAAGAAACGAAAAAAAGGTAAATAAATTCTGATAAAGTTAATAAAACTAAATAGACAAAACTAGTTTCATATAATAGCAAAGCAATCAAATAATATAAATACCAAACAAATACAAATAAAAGTTAATAACCTAAACCTTCAAGTCACTTATTGAAAAAAAAACAAATTTTGCTTTAATTTGTATAAAATTACATAACTGTCATATAACTTGAATAATGTAATGCATATTCATTTATCGTTGAAGAATAAGAAGAGAAGATTTTTAAGGATATACTGACATTTTAACTTAATTTAAAAAATCAAGATTTAAATTTTTTTTCTTCAACCAGCATTGGTTGATATACGTTCCTAACAGAAAAATACTTGTACATAAGTTTAAATCGACGAAAAGTTTTAATTTACAGTAAATCAAATATTCAAGAGATTCTCTTGAAGATCTGGGATAAACAAAGCAGGAGCGTAAATATACTACTAAATCTTTGTACATAACCTAACTTCTTATTTGGTTGATATAGATGATAAGTAGTTCGAAATATGATTTAATAGAATGTGGAATGATTAAAGTGTCTCTTTCATTGGTAAACACAGTAAATCAGCGTAAACTTATAGGTTCTAAGCTCCGGAGCACAAAAGTCGTTTCTAGCAAACTTGCCACCATGAAAGAATCAATATTAGGTAAGTTACAACTACTTCCTGTGATGAATCCAGTCTCCCTTGTGATAAAATTGTTGATATCACCGTTGTTGTAATAAATTATCGAGATAAATAGTTCACTTTACACCGGCTATGAAATGGTTTAGTCCAGCTTCACAGGACGTTGACGCAACGCGCTCTGATTGGTGTTCGTAGTGACGTGATAATGGCTAATAAATAACCCAATTTTAATCAATTTTATTTAATTTAAGACGTATAATTAAGTTCTTAAAATATTATTATTCTAAAATTGCCTTTAATGTGTAAAACATAACTTTTCACGAATTTGTGACATGAGTCAACATCCCTATTGTAAGAATATTAACCACCAATTACTCTTTCTATAGATATTTAAAATAAATGAATTTTACATTATAGAAGAATTTGACAGTTGATATTATCACGCATATATATGTGGCATGTATATATGCATATTAAAACCAATTCTGTTTTAAATAGGTATATGAGATAAATGAGTTAGAGTGTTTAGGAGAGGAACAACAACAACCTCTTCTCTTAAAAATAATGGATTCTCTTATCTCATATATTTATGACAGAATCGGTTTTTATCGTTTTACCGAAAGTTATGAAAAGTTGAGAATATAAGTTTTGCATCTACACTTCTCATATAAAACAAGCCTCAATAGAAGTAAAAGATGCTAAAGCATTAAAAAATAAAATCTCAATTAAATAAAATTACTTAAGAATACAAACAATCATTAAAACTATAGTAATAATAAAAAATCATATGGTGAATATATAAATTTAATACGACTAATCTGTATGTTTTTTCCCTAATTCCCAAATTATTCCGGACAAAACACTAGCTTGATTCGTTCCTACCCAGCTATAAGCCTTTAAATCTCTCCAACATCGCAATGACACGGGGTTCACCATAATCCACAATACTTTATTGAATTTTGTCAGGCGAATGTTCATACAAAAAAAAAATAGGCCACTACAACCTAGGGTTTAGGACATGGTTGAGACAATACTGTCTACAGAACAACTATATTGCAGAGAGATGATTTGTCTTCCAGGCTTGTACTCGAATTAAGGGCACCTACTTCATAGAGCCTGGGTGAGCCCCAGGAGGGGATGCAGATCCTTCAGGGTGCATCCGTGGCTGTCAACAGACTAAGTAATATATCTGCCACAGCTGAATTTGAACCAAGAACCTTCAGCACAGTTCCCTGAATGTACAAACAGCCTATGCAAATATGTAATTCTTCAACTAAAAATAAAAAATCCTAGAATCCCCCAATAAAACCCATTCTAGTTACTTCATGACTCCTATATTATTTAAAATGGATTACCGAAGGACCTTAAGGATTCGTATAGAGACATCTATAAGGCACAAAACCCCATGTCTACATTCCCGGTGAATAAGTGGTTAAGTCGAGTTTTCTCCAAAATGTGTTTCTTGTACTTAGGTATGAAGGATCGTTTTATTATCGTATCGAATAAAGGTCAAAGTCAGGCATTGGCTTGAAAAGGAGTTATTGGTTATATTAAAACTCCATTTCAAGCCCTAAACTACGAGAATGAAACGGTCCCACCCTCTAAATATAGGTGACTGTATTGTACTCTGGACAAAAATCTACTTAACCACTTATTCACCGGGGCTGTAGATATAATGACAGTGGTAAAATATACTTAACGATATGGACTGATATTGAATGAAATTTCACTTTCCTGAAAAGTGGTGGTTTTTACATTCGATGCACATTTGTATCGACGATAAGATAATTTGACTATTAAACTTTCATCTACTTTTATAGTTTCTAGATTTTAAAAAGCATCCCTTAAAATTTATTTTTGTTAATAATCAGTAAGAACAATATGCAATAAACAAAGGACTAATATTGTTAAGGAAGGAGGCGGGATATAGAGCGGAGTTAGATTAGCAAGTTGCGCTGGAGTATGAAGGATAAATTGTAAGTTGCCAGTGATGGATGTTGGTTGTAGAGGCACAATAGGGCGCTTGGAAATAACTGCCAGCTCCGAGTCCCGTCCTCTTCTCGCAGACCTCTTTGTCTTCATCTTAGCCAACATGGCGGCGTACCGATGAAAATTAACCCCGGGATCATGAATCATGTAATAAAGTTACGGATCCCATTCTCGGCAACTTCTTGGAACACCCCCCTCCAGCACTGGAGAACTCCCCCTCCAGCTCTGGAGAACTCCTTCTCCTTCTCCTATACTCCCTCTTCCCCACTCATCCTCCTCCCGGTTATTTATGTGGGGAAATTAGCTTTCATTCAGTATAAATTACGAGCGCCTAGGCAAAACAATCCCAAGCAAGAATCGACTCCTTTAAGAGAAGTTGAATTATCGCCGACTCCCCGCAGTGTTGTTAATAACCCTGAGAAAGTTGGCTGTAGCTCCAGGACCTGACAATACGGCTCATCAAAGGCAGCGAGTCCTCTTCCAGAGATCAATTATAGATGGCGTTTTGAAAAGCGGAATGGTGAAGAGCTCCGCACTGCCTCTCGTATCCCCCGTAGCCTCAACTACATACTTCAACTTTGACTTTACTCCATGTAGCCCATATAATCATATAACCGTTTTAGCAACGAATCCTGCCTGATAAATGTAGAAAAATCGCATGAAATATTAACATTTTTATTTTCGAAATCCATTCATTTTCAAGTAAGATTTAAAAATTCTGCTAAAACGTGGATATTTATCCACTTCATTGAATACATTGAATTTGAAGCACAATTACATAACAAAATACTTCGCAGAGTTAATATATATAGTAGATTTGACTTGTCAGAAAGAATTATATTGATTGTTAAATGGAACGTTACCGCACAAACATAAAGAAAGACACGTTTTGATATGATGTACCTAGATTGATTAAAAATTATGGACTACCATAATAAATTATCGACTAACCTAGCGACAAATTATATAAATATAATCTTAACCATCCTTATTCAGTTATACCATTTCCTCTCTGCTCTTCCTTTATCTATCTCTGCTATTCTCTTTGTATTAAAAAAAATTAGAGGTGTTATTAGCTACATTATATTAGTTATACAGTTACATTGTTGACAATGTATTAATTATATGATTGTGAACCCACGATTATCCACAATTAATTAGGTCATCAATCCTTTCTGATAACTGTTGTACCAATATCAACTAAAAATTTTGAATTTGTAGAAGAGACATTTTTAATTTCATAAATCAAATGTATAATCGAATACAGCTGATGCAATTTTTCTTCATTTGAAGATAATAATATAAATTTATTGATTAAATTAACACTGAGATAACTCGTAGATTTTGTTATTTTCTAGGACACCAACTACGAGTTATCTCGCCCTGTGTTTACTTGCTATTTTTGTGCTACGATTAAGCTCGAAATATATAAGTGCTAATATCGATACATGGCTTCTGGGAAAAGAACAAAAATCAATGTTGGCTTGCATGAACAGAAAATTTATTTAAAAAACCATTGGAATCCTTATACAAGACTGAAAAGACAAGAAACTGCTCGACGTTTTCGACTACTTCAACATTTATTGGACAAACGCTCTAAGACTCATTTACATGACAGTGATCACACCTATTTGGACATACGGAGTTGAGCTTTGGGGCTCTACTAAACCATCCAATTCATCTCGTATCCAATCCTTACAATCCAAAATCATTCGTAAAATCCTCAATGCCCCTTATTATGTCACAAACAAACTCATCCATCATGATCTTAATATTCCATATGTTGATGATTTGGCCCAAACTAGATACCTGTCCTTCCATAACAAGCTCTATACACACTTGAATCCGCTAGTCTCTCAACTTGCTTCCCATACTATTCCTCATAACCCTCCGAGGCGTCTGAAAAGAAGATGGCCTCGGGACCTTCAACTACAGAACTTTATTGGAGTGCTACCGATGGGTAGTTTCTCCACAAGTGTTTTTTTTTTTTTTAATGTCATATTGTTCATATTAGCAGATTTACTTGTTGCAATATTATTATAGTTGTAAATATCAATAAATTAAATTAAATTTAAAAAAAAAACGATTGCAGAAGCCAACTACGAGATAATTCGTAAGACCTCTTTTAAAAAAAACAACACATTTTTTATGATTTTTGATGATAACTATATACTAGAATTAGAGTTTTTAATTATATAATGTGATTAAATCAAATTGTCATTTTAGGCCAGATTTCTGAAAATTGCCGTGGCAATCAATGTGTTAAATTTATCTTAACAATATTACTGCTCCTGTACAGTATATAGAATAGTAGAGTAACTTTATTACTAAGTACTATTAGAATAACCAGCCAAAAATTATTATATTTGTAAATATCAATAAATTTAATTAAATTAATAAAAAAAAAATTGCAGAAGCCAACTACGAGATAATTCGTAAGACATTTTGTAAAAAAAACAACACATTTTTTATACTTTTTGATGATAACTATGCACTAGAATTACAGTTTTTAATAATATAATGTGATTAAATCAAACTGTCATTTTAGGCGAGATTTCTGAAAATTGCCGGCAGTCAACGTGGTATCTAAACAATATTACTGCTCTTGTGCAGTATATAGAATAGAATAGTAAAGTAACTTTATTACTAAGTACCTTTAGTATAACAAACATAAACAGAAAAAGAAACATGATGTATATATATATATATATATATATATATATATATATATATATTATCTTAACCTCCTAATTTATTTAAAAACTAAATTACAAATACTAACTAAATCTAAGAATCTTATATCTAATACAGAAACTTAAATCTAATACTTATAGCTAAGTAAAAATGATATATACGAGACCAGAAGGCTGATATAGCCAGAGATAGAGATAGAAAAAGCGAGAGAAGGTAATAGAAAGAAAAAAATATAATTTATAAAGCTCTGTAATAAAACATGGAATCAGTTGAAGTATAAGCAATATTGTGATGAAAAAAATATTGTTAAAAATAAAAATTTGTTTTTTCCTCATTCCTTCAATGCCGCCTATTTCAGCTTCTTCCAGTGGAATCTTCCAGGGTGGTCTCGTCAGTGGTCGCCTTTACTAAAACTGAGTGAGTTTTCTTGAGCTGAGACAATAAATGTGAGATTAATGGTGTACAGACATTCCTGAGTTTCGATATTCCAGAATAGGATTTGAAACTCGATGATGGTTCAAAGGGGGAATCATATCAGACCATCACTGTGTAAGTACAATTACTATCCATTCTGAACCGCTGTGATATAATGACAGACATCATACACAACCTAATCTCTATTTATAAGCAATCCAATTCCATCTTTATACCAAAAAACTCTAAATATTAGAACCTGTCAAAGAGACAACTGATAGTAAATCTTGAAACATTGATAAATTGCGATTTCGGGCAGAGGGAAGCAATGAGGTAAGGCGAGCCCAACGAGCGGGCTAAATTATCCGAAGCATAAATGATTAATTGAACACGTAGAGGAATTAATTTCCTTTGAAGCTGATGATCTAATTAGCCGGGAAAATTTCAGTTTCCCGCTCGATAAGAAAGTTTCCCCGCTTTCTCGCCGACTCAGCCCTTAAAGACTCGTGCGAGGGTATTGAGACCCGTGGGTATAATTGTCCTAGCGAGAAAGGTAAATTCATCACCGGCCTAGTGGTATGATGGTAGCGAGAGGTATTCATTAAGCCGAGTCCTAAGACAGTCATTAGGAAAATTGACTAGAAAAACGCATTAGCTCATAACTATTGCTGATTGAGAACGTTTTTATATTTTTATATATCGTCAGTTATATATAAACTAAATCCATGAAATACTTAGAAAAACTTTATTGGTATAATAAAAACTACAACTTATTATAAGAGCTACTATGCAAATGACACGTAGACTATGATTGCTTGGCTTATATATACTGCTGGAGGGATCTGAAAATGCTGCATTCGAGTCTTGGGGCGAAAGTTGTTTTTAACCGTCGAAATATTTCTTCAGAACAGCAGTTTGATCTAACTGATACACAAATATTTTGTAAAATACATGGCACGTAATTAAATATAAAAATAGACCGAATATTTAATAATCATGTAATAGAAATCTTGGTTAATAAGTTTATACCCAAAATGCTATAAGGCCCATGTTATAGCTTTACGAAGACCGGAAAAATAGAAAAACTAATAAAAATATTACCTGGAAAAATGTCGATAATTATATATTATCATATCTATAACAGAGAAATAAGTAGATAACTTAAATAAAATATTAATATCAAGACTCAAAAAACCTACTTTTTCAATACAGATATTTGAAAGTTCCATATGAGTTTAAAAAAATAAAAATGGGTATTGGTTAAGCATTCCTATTGGAATGGTTGTATTGGAACTCTTTTATTAACCATTAGAAAATATTTAAAAGCTTGAAACTTTCTTGATTTTAACTTATGTCATTATTCAATTATTGCCATCAAGTTCAAACATGACAGAACTAAAAATCTGACTATTAAAAAAAGAATATGAGATATTTTCCTGAATTAAAATCCTTCAATCAACACAATTATACTTAATACCTTAACTAAAAAATGCCAAATTTTTAGTTATGTTGTTGTTCTTTTCAAAGAGCGATATCGATTCACCCAAATTATTTACAACAAAAAATGCAGTCATAAAACAAAAATGTCTCTATGAATTATAGACAGTAAATTTGAGAAGGAAGAGAGATATAGAAAACATTCAGAGAAAAGAACAAAAGTTCATAAGAAAAAAATTAGGTAAAAAATTGATAGATGAACAGTAACGCTCAGAATCAAAAAAGAAATCAAATAATACTTATCGATAACAGAAAACGCAGAGGAAGATTTTATGGACACATAAAAAAACAAACTCTCGATTTATCAATTTCTTCTTGATATCCAAGAACTATTTAATTTTACAACTATATCACTATATAATTAACACTATAACTACAAAAACTTATATGATTAGATATTTAGCTGTCATGAAGGGGGTGACGAAACTGAAACAAATTAATATTAGAACTTTCTTAGTGTCAAAACAATAAGATAAACAACAAAATAACTCTTGACATTTATTTTTTTAACTACATAAATGTATTTGTTAAACTTCCATGGTAAACAATAAAAAAAAAGATTTTGCTTACACAGACTTGGAATTAGGCATTTTCTTCATATATTTTTAAGTGATTTTCGATCATCCGAACTTAACACCACATCAGTTCTAATAATAGACAGACGCCCAAGTGTATACGTACATAAATGTTTAAGTTAAATCAGGTATAAGGAATAGTTTATATATTTGTGGAATTAAAAAATAGGAAATATTTCCCTTCTAACCAACTAATGGTCATATACATGCTGATGCACCTAATAGGGTACAAACTCAACCAGTTATCCTAACAAGATGGTCAGAATTAATGAATCAGACAGGACCTCGGAAAATTTCGCATTTATGTGAGGGCAGTTTAATCGCAGGGGTTGTTCACCCCCTCTGCCATCCTAAACGTGTTTCCCGCCCATTTGTATGTAGACCCTTCAATCTGAGGTTATGAGAAGGGTCTTTTGCATGTGTAACAGCCACTATGAGCATTCTTATGTACGTATCAAATTCAGATTCGCCCTGATTTTAAGGATAACATGAAATTCAAGAAAAGGGCTAATTAAGTATGATAGCTCTCAGGGAAATTCATTTTTTGGGATTATAAATGATATAGAAACGATTTTTTATATCAGTATTAATGAATCAGACCGGACCGCGGAAAGTATTAATTATTTTTACTATTAATATTGATCAGATCAATTTTATAATTATTTATGACATAATTGTCCTGAATATTTAATAATTAAACAAATGAGAACAATTTCAAAAAGGGACATAAAATACTTATTACAAAGCAATTAGAAGAGTCAAAAATATAACAGAAAGTTATACCGCTTGTTATCAGTTCGAGTTGAGTCAGAAGTTTTAACTCTATATTCGTTTTTCTTTTAATATTTTCCAAGAATAAAAGTTATCGTGAGCTTCAGCATGGAAAAGAGCATGTACTAATGCGAAATGTGTATTCTTCAGTAATCATTTCACATAGAAATCTATGCCTCGAAATGTTAGTTGAACTATTATTTCTTGTTGAAATGTTTACCGAAATGTACTCATTATTCATAATGACGTTCTCTTTTCCATATTAAAATTTACTATAGGTTAAATTTTTGGAAAATATTATAAATGAAGCGAATAAACAGTTAAAATTTGTTGCAACTCAAGTAGAAGCGACAACTAGCGGAACAGATAACAAATAAAAGCTTGGTGTTTCTAGATTCCTTTTTTTAAAAATGTATTTATTGAAATTTACAGCTTCATTATAATAATATCAGTAAATAGAATGAATGATACACGGGACAGAGGCAAGTAGAGAAACTACCAATTTGTAGTACTCAAATAAATTCAACGATCTTCTTTTCAGACGCCTAGGAGGATTCAACATACTGAAAAAAAAACCAGTCGGCTTTAGGTTGTATTTTATAGAGAAAAAAAAACCTGTACCACTACAACCCATGAAGGGTTTGGGGTTCAGTACATGGTAGAGACTGTACTGTTTCATGAACATCGGTTCTGCAAGGAGGTGACTTCTCTTAGGTCACGCTCAACCGCCAGATTTCCCCCCTTATTTTGGGTACCCTATTTTTATAATATTTTATAGAGGCTGGGTGGGCCCCAGGGGGGTCCTAGATCCTATATGATCCTACTCCCGCTGCAAACAGACTAAATAAAAGTCATGGCCTGCAGCGGGAATTGAACCAGAATTTCCGGCATGGCTACTCAGTACTCTACCACTGAGCCACTCCGCTCCCCTGTAGAAAAACTAAACTAAAAAAAATAAACAAAGATAAAGTTGCACTATTTTTATCGATATATGTTCATTAATACTCTCTAGAGAACTCCACTTCGGTAAATCTATTTTAGGAGAAACTGCCACTATTTAATAAATACTTGTGACTTTGATTGTTACCAGTTAATTACTTAAATAAAATGTGACACTTAGTAGAATTCATTGATTCTTCAAACGATAGCCGGTTAGTTTATCGCGAAATATCCTTTGATTGATATTTATTTAATTAAGCAGTGAGCGGGGAAGCTCAATACGTAGAGCATTGAGTTGCTGTGCTGAAGGTCATAGGTTAAAATTCAGCAGTGGCAGGTAAATTTTTAAATTATCTGATCTGTTAACATCCACAGTTAATGTTAACCCCTGGACTCCTGGAGCTCACCCAGCCTCTATGATTTCTCATGACCTGGAGAAAAAACCTGGCAGTTGTGCCTAATAACGGCCTTTCACCTCTCTCCTGTTTTTCAAACGGTATAGTCTCATGGGTTGTAGTAGTACAGAGTTTTTTTTAAATTTAATTTAGCAGGTTGTAGTCCATGTTTCGTATTCGGTCACAGATATACTTTTGATGATGGCATAGTAATTCACAGTGTTTCACTATGAAATAAAATACAATAAATAATATATATAAGGAAGAAAGAAACATTTGAATATAAAGATTTACAAAAATAACAGAAATATATAAAATAAAGAAAAACATCAGTTGACACGAGATGATAAGGGCTATCGGAGAGGAAGAGAGGACACTGGAGAGTTTTTGCCCTAAATAGCCCTTTGTGGCTCACCCCCATTAGGACCACCCTCTGACCCTCCCGGAAAAAACAGGGCTAAGGATTTCCCTTTAGTGGCTATTTTTGTTTAGGGTTGTTCCGCTGTTTTCAGCCGCACAGCAATTCCAGCTTAATAGTCCTCACACCCCACTCCACTGACCCAAAAAAATACTTTTAATCTTTCTTTTTCTTGTTTTTTTTTTTTTTTTTACTTTCAAAGTATCCCTTTGAAAGGACTTTTAATAAGAAGTAATACCTAAATAACTTAAAAATTATTATATATTTGTAGACAATCTATCTAAAATCGATTAATCAAAAAGGAAATATTAATTATTTAAAAATTGGACTGTAACAAGATGAAAACAGCAGTGAATTATTCGATAGTTAACTACAATAATTGAATCATAAATCGAAAAAACTTGATACATAGTTAATGTCTTAAAAAATTAGATTCGATGTTCATCGGTTCACAGCTCGGCCAACACTGAGAACAAAGAACTGCCTAGAAACCAGTACGGACATGTGGGGTCCAATCTTCAAAGTAGAGAGATAATAGAATACATTTTTAGAATGTATTCTGATGTACAAACTATATTTGTTTTAATCTTTTCATACATATATTGTAGTAATAAAAATCCTAACAATTATTATACCTCCAATCCAAGTGGAAAATATTAATATCTATTAATCCAAAGAGAAATATTAATTATTTAATAAATTAACTATTACGTCATTTCTACTTGCATGATGAAAAGAGCAGTGATTTATTTGAAAATTAACAACAATAATTAAATCATAAATTGAATAAACGCGATACATAACCAATGACATTAAAAATTACTTCCATATTCATCAGATCATGGCTCGGCCAACACTGAGAACAAAGAACTGCGTAGAAACCTGCATAGACCTGTAGAGTCTAATGTTCGAAGTAGAAATAAAATAGAATTCATTTTTAGAGTTTATTCTAATAAACAAACAATACTTAATTTGATCATTTACTTTTATAATATGTATTAATAAAAACGTTAAAAATTATTTTATATGTACTGTGGTATAACAAATGATGTTTAGTAAAATAGGAGATATTAATTATTTACGAAGTTAATTATTATCTCATTTATTTTTCGAAGATGAAATTACAGTAATTTCTTCAGTTGCTAATTCTAATAAGCAATAACATGGAAAATCTCGTTATATGATCACTTACCATCGCATTGGAATATGGGATTGAAATACAAGTTTGGTGCTGCTAGTTTTGACTTTTTTTTAATTTACTGAAAGGGGTACCCCTATCTCATTTTACAATTTATAAAACTGGTAATTAGTTTTTTTCTCTCTTTGTTAGATTAAAATCGATAAAATTAATATATTTTAAATTTGTATTCTTTATTTTAAATGCGTCAAATAGTGTTTTATAAATTGGTACAATTTTATAATTTTCTCAAGTAACACTCGTTTACATGATAATTTAATAAATAATATACATCACGGTATCAAACCTAACGTCAAATTCAAAATCAGTTTAAGGAACCAATGTTCATCCAGAACAGGTAAAATTTTGTAAGAATGTTGTTAAAAAATGAGAGGATGCAATAATGAAGGTTTAGTTGAATATGTGAACAACTGAGAAAAAAGATGGTAGTCCTACCCCAGAAAAATTAAAAAAAAAATGTAATAGTACTTAATTCCCAGAAATACTAACTATTTTTCTAGACATGAAATAAATATTTTTCAGAAAATCGTATCTCTTACGATACATTCAGGTATGAATCTAATAAGTCCATATAGTTCATTAGACTATCCAAGGACAAGGACTGACAATTGCAGTGCAGGCACGAAAGATGAATTTAAGTAATTAAAATCTTATATTAAGTTATCCTGAGAATCAAAAGATGTGATTTATTATTATTTTTTTATTATTGCTCTAATATTATTCTTGAATAATATTAGTTGTCTATATAAGATTAGTTGACCTTATATAATTTGTATCTCATTGAATTCGATAAAATTAATGTTTTGTAAACATTTATTCTATATTTTAAACCCATAAAATCGCGTTTTTTGTACCTATTTATTTTCCCAAATAAAAGGTACAAACATTAATGAACAATCGTTCACGTGATAATTTAGTAAATAATATTTATCACTATATCAAACCTAGCTAATTAAGTATTTTACCCTAATATTTTCCTTATGATTTTTTTAAATAAATCGTGTGATAATGATTATAATTACTACCCATAGTTTAATACGTCTTAATTTTGACGCTTTCCAGTTACGAAAGAGTTCTGGATTACAAACGTTATCATTGTTTTTTAGAGAATCTAAGTTTTGACTAATATCCTTATTTCCTTTTTAGAAAGTTTCTTCTTAGAAAATTTCCTCCACTACCTAAGCTTTCACATAATCTTCTAAAATATTGTATTAATATTATTGTTATCGGCTATTTCGAATACTTTTTAAGGAATTTCTTCTTTCAGACTGTACTTATTAACAGTTCTTAAATAATTTATCCGGCAAGCTAATGAGAAATTAAATAACGTACGTTCCCTAGAATTCCTGTAGGCATTATAATAGATACCTGTTCGTACGTTAGAACCTGATCGGGTGTCTGAATACGTTGCTAAAGGCTGCAATGAATACATTCTCACACCCTCCGTATGACGAACAATTAAGCGAACAAGCAAGTTGATGGGGGAGCGACCAGACGGTGGGGGCGTTGCGAAGTTGCGGGGTATACAGGTTGCGTGGGACCTTTCGCACGGTCCTGAGGTAACCGGACAGGGAGGGAAAAATCCGGATCTGACCAAGGTGTATAAATGGAGTACGCTCGAGTTGGTAGCTCAGTAGTTATGTAACACAAGTAGCCAACACATCCTCGGTCCAGGCATCCCACAAGGTAAGGGCAGATCTAAGTTAGAAGTAGAGCTTTTAAATTTCGATCAATAAGTAAATAAACAATATTAGGAGATAGAAGGGACCTAATAATCCATATTATTTTGTATAATAATATAAATCTGTAGCCTATGATATTTTACTATAATATTTATAATTATTATAAAAACATAATAGATTTTAATCCTAGTATGTTAACAACTCAATTCATTTATTATTATTTTATTTTTTATTTTTAAATATATGATTTATACTACATTTATTTTAATTTTGCCATATACATCTTTAAACTATTAGATGGTCTACATTAAATTTCCATAACTCTACAGTTACTCTATTTACTTGTTTTAACTAACATAATAGTTTGCTTAATATTTAAAAAAAATACATACCTAAGATTTATGGTTTAAATACCTTGATATATATAAAAACAATATTATTTTCAAACCTCGACATAATTTTCTTTCAAAAGTAATTTAAAATCATAAGCAATTATGATCTTGATCCATCCATGCATTGTATCAATACCATAATTCCATTTAAATTTTAAATGAGGAAAATCCCGATTTGTATAAGATGCAGAAAATTCCTTGTTTCCATAAAGAAATAGGGTATACAATATCATAATCTTATTTATTTTAGAGAGTAATCAAATACATAATTCATTATTAAAAACATTCTTGATATATAATAAATATAATACATTATAGATTCAAGATCATATGCTGTGGTACATAACTAATTATGATGACGTATTCAGTTTTTTCTCATTTTATGATTCAAATCATTAAAAAAAATGATATAATGAGAAGGAATTATGGTTTTATCCAGATAAATTTACACAGAAAGTATGAATAATATAATAAATCGATAGAATCAATCACCCTCCAGTAAATGTATACAAAATAATTCATATTTATTTATAGCTTATATTATTACAACCAATGCGGTTTACGATTTGATAAGGGAATTGTTTAATGAACCAAGGTTATTCGTGGCTCCAATTCAAATGGGGGCTAGATGCTTACTTTAAATTTTACTTATATATTACAGATATAACAAACTGGAGACCCATATATCTATTTATTTATATGTTTGTGTGCGAGAGGAGCCGGGTGTGGCAGATGATTAATTTCAATCGGTTTAACAAGGGATGAATACTGTATGATCTGGAGATTCTCCTGGGAATCACTTATCCTCAATATAGTTGGTATCCTTAATTAGGAGAAAAATCTAGTGATCGTAAAAACGTGATCTTGGACAAATCACTTCACTGCACAACCCTTTTTATAGAAACAGTACAATCTATAAAGTACACGTACTGGTTTCATTTAAATAATAATCTTTTGTTATAAAAAATATTAATTCCACTTCCATAAACCTGGCGGAGTTTCGTGACACTTGTGCCATTTTACTGCTTTGTAGACAAACCCATACATACGTAATGTTCCGATTTTGGATAGATTTGGGATAAGCCGTAAACGATAGAGACACTCCTGGTACTAAATCATCGACTACAATGCTACCATCACAATCGCCACATTCGGCACATAGTTGCACGTTGGGCCGGCCATAGATTACGCAACGTCGGGTGCATTATTTCTACAAACCTGCTGACAGGAGTCCTTTTGGTTAGAACAAGCGAACGCGGAGTATAAATCCCCAGTTCAAAAGCGACTACTGGCTATTATTGGTGCAGCTAAATGTGTAATAGACCGAACAGGGCAGTCATCCTACATTCGGCAAAATATTAATGGTCGTTTTATTTGCGTACTATTCCCTGCCTCTAAATACAACTGCGGATTCACCGGGTCACGTTTCGACATAGCGGACGTAAGCTTGTATATAAATTGCTGTTTTACATTAAATTCAATTATTTATCTCGAATTCTGGATTTTTTTAAAATTTACAATCATAAATAATAAATAATCATAAATTGACTAGTAAATAAACAAAAAATATATAATTTTTCTATTAAAATATAATTGAACACATTTTTATTAACTATATGCATAGGGAAGCTTAAGAAAGATATTACAAGGACTAAAAATAACTTTCTTAATCTCGGTAAACCCTGGCAACGATGTATTGTAGCTGCATACTTCTGATGTTTTTTTAGCTTGACCAGTATTAAGAATGAGAAACTGTTAAATATTCTATGCTCCAGGCTTGGTTTAGCTTATTAGGAAAGTTATGAAAAAAAGGATTAAGAAAATAAAACCCCTCCTGAAATTTATGGAAAAACATAATTTTCATTAAAACACGAATCCATTTTTACTTTAACTATTATTTCAGCTAATAAATAAAAGTTAATCAAAAGCGAAACAATTGAAACCTAAATACAAAAGCATTGAAAAATATATAGCAATCACAGAGATTTATATTTATAGTTCAAAACATTATTTTCCGATAAAAGACAAAAAAATTGAAAACGGCTAGAGAAAAATGGCAAGTAAAAGACAAATGAATGTTCATAGAAATATAAGTTCATAGAACTATTTCTTAGTATCCTACTAAAAACTTAAATTTTAATTACTGAAAACTTAAATTTTAATTACTGAAAAACTTAAATTTTAATTATTGAACAACTTAAATTTTAATTACTGAAAAACTTAAATTTTAATTACTGAAAATAAAGAATGTCATTGCTAGTAACAAATAAAATGACTGCTAAGGAGCAGTTGTTTATGTGAAATAAATTGTCAATTTTTTTTTAAAAACGCTCTTTTTTCGTTATCACAACTTTTTTTATGCTTGAAAGGTTTTATGTTAATTTTATTCTTCCCCAACCATATCATAAGAATATTTTTACCACACGAAAATAGTAAGAACTTTGCCATTAAAAAGAAAAAACTGGGATAATAAGTATAATTTTCATTTTTGTAAAACGTATCACTATTTGATATCTATTAGAATTGAACCTTTCATGCCTGGAAAAAACTAATGCAAGTAAGACTGCGAAAAAAGGTTCATATTATTCGTTTCTACCCCAAGAGCGTTATAAATAGTTTTTTTGGCGAATGAGGTTTATATTGGAAAACCTTCTTTAGATTCAAAAACATATTCAATGTTATTAATAATTTTGTTACAGAATACTTCGTATAAGAACAGATACGCGTATGTATGACAATCTTAGATTATTTGTGTTACAGTTTTTAACATTCGAAATAAAATTTCCATATTTTTATACAGCATTAGATAGATATTTTCAATAAATAATGGAACTAGAGTTTTTCTCGATGCCCAATGGTTTTTTAAAAACTGTTTCCGATTTGAAAAAACCTTCTTGAAACCTCTCACGTATTTTTGTGACATTTACACGTATTTTTTAGCTCCTAGAGTTGATTTTATTAAAAGTCATTAAATTATACTGAAGGAAAGTTAGATCTATAGGTATTAGGGAAACAAAAAGAAAAATATGTAAGAATAAATAGACGAGGTCTATTATTTCAACACAAAAAAAAAGTGTTCGAAGTCATTCACAGAAATTGAATAAAACATTTAATGGGTTTAATTATTATCGCATATTAAATTTTATTGGTGGCATTTTTTTTTAATTTTTAAGTCTCGGCTAAGAGCGTAGGTTCGATCTAATATAGATATAGTGTTTTCTTGGAGACGTGGACACCTGTTGGCTCCGCGTGTCCAGGGTGGCGTTAGTAAGTAGTTATAGGGCGGGATAGTTTTGGTCTATGTCCGAGGAGGGGCAGTAGTGGGGGTACCGCTGTCCGGCGATTGGTCGGAGCTCGCCTCCAGGAGGGGAATTGATCAGTACACAGTCGGTCCTCTGGTCTCGCCCATGTAAGTATCCACAGGCCTTCAACTTCTTGTAGATCTCCTGGGTCCTTCAAGCCCGTCCGGGGGTTAGCCGCTACGCGGTAGTTTTTCGGCTGGGGCGCGCATGAGCGGCTCCCCCCCCACCACGCACCGAAAGTATCGACTCTTTTACCGGGATCCGATTTTTTAAAATACTATTTTAAATCGATTATTTCTCCTATCGATTCACAGATCTCCTCATAATAATTTACCAATTTACATTTAATTAAAATTCTGGCTCCTTTTTATCCGCTCGGATCCCCCCCCCTCTCTCTCTCTCTTTCGGTTCAATATAAAATTCAATCAGGGCTGCCTCATTTGTAATTAAACCCCACCCCCGGGTCGTATTTACTCCCTAATAAAATATATTTCGAGCCCTTTCCTACGGGTCGTATCCAATTAGCGATTTGGAATTAACGGGTTGTTAAAATAAGGAAAAAGTGTGGGATTTTGCACATGGACAAAGAGAAGACAACAGATGTAAAATTGGGAAGGGCTAGAAGGGACGAGGGGGGGGGGGCGTGCAGTATTGATTCGACCAATAGCCTGCATGCACCCGGCCCCCTCCACCACCGCGTCCCGCTGCCATTTTTATTAATCCCATCCATCCACTGCTTCATTATCGTTTTTGTTTTGTGTTTTTTTCTCTTATTTTTACTTCCTTTTCTCTTTGAATATCTTTATTTATTTTCTGTAGAAATTGACTAATTATATTAATTTTAATTTAGTATTAATATATGCAATGTATGTTATAATATGTTTGATATGAACCAGATGTCCATGACAAATACCATATTCAATAATGTTTTAATGCAATAATTTATTATTTTCTAGCATTAAAAAAACAACGTACTTTTAATGTTTTGCATAACATAGGTTAAATACATTAAACATTACGCACAGATTTTGAATCGTCTTTGAAACAGTTTTTAACTCTTTTGAAAAGAGGTGTTTTTACTCTTTATACTTTGCACTTGTATTAACGATGTCATCACTGGTAATCAAAATAAACACCTCAAAGATTATATTTTATTTTTTTATTGTTTAAATTTATGAATATAATAAAGTTAGATAATTTATTGTGGCTATCGATAATTTATTAATATTTTACTTTCTTATTTTGTACAAACTATGAAAATTATATAACATTGAGAATTGAAAACTCCGCCATATTGAAAAATGTGTAGAAAATTTTTTAAAATGTAAAATGTTTTATGTCCTTTTTCGGACAGTTTAGAATGTTATTATACAAACAATTTTTGTTTAAATTAACAAGCATAAAATTGTAAAATAAAGTTGTCACAACTCATATATTTACTTTTTTTTAACAATTATTGTTAATATCAATTTATAACAATCATCATTTCAATAACAACTTTTACCATTTAAAGACATGAAGTTATATATTTAAAAATCTACTTATTTATACAAATCTGCAATAGAATTCAGAAAAGATTCGGATTTAGTAAAAAAAAAAGTTGTATGATCAACTTAAATTTCAATTTATTTTAGTATAACACTTTACTATAACTCATAACAATTTATTTTTAAAAAGCTAGGAGTTACGTCCACCTGGTAACACACCTACCTGAATTTAATTAATCGATAAAGCATTACCAGGAAGCAGCTTCAGTATTTTAAACCCCAACTTGCTCATCACTGTTACTGCATTCACATCGTAATAAATATTCAGATATTATTTATCAACAAATATATTAATATAAATATTATATACAATTACTTAAGCAAAAGAAAAGCTTTCATATATCATAAATAAATAAATAATGAATGTCTTAAATATAAAACATCCATTACTGGAGCAAATTTTTTATGTATACTATTCACGCAATAAATAATCGGTACATGACAATTGTCTTATAGCTATCGACTACATATTGCTCTCGTTTATAGATAAAATGTTATAGATATGAGTTCTATATTTATAAACCTTCATTTATTATTTATATGGTATACAAAAGGTCACATAATTATAAATAAATTAATAATTAGCTTTGTTAAAATGTTCTATGACCATATTTAAATATTTGCTTTTCTCTTATGTTTCTATCATTTAGTTCTACTTCCACTTCTTGTCTTCCTATATTTTCTAGAGCTAATTTTTTTTTAATTACCATATTATATATATTATATATTCGGTATATACTGAATTATATTGTCTAAAAAAAAAAATTATTTATCATAACTAAACAAATAAATAATGAATGCCTTAAAGATAATAGCATTCATTACTAGATCCATTTTTTTCAATGAATATAATATACGTAATAAATAATAGATGTATTACAATTATTTTTTATTAATTGACTACAGAATACTCCCTTTTTTGATGTATCAGTAAATAAAACGATATATATTATATATTGGTGTAAGGAAAAGGATTTAATTTTGCATTTGTCTTCTATTGTACCGTTTCAGCTAAGTGTTTTGGTCAGTATCACACTCCTAACGATTGAGTTTTTCTCCCTTTCCTAATTATAGAGACTGAATGAGCCCCAGAAAGGTTTCCAGATACCACACACTCAGTTTTGTGTCAAGTGTGATCCTATTATAGTAGCCCTGAGGAAGACCTGCAATGTGGTTCGAAACATCGGGTTCCAAATAAACAGTTCTCTCTATATAAGAGAATGTTATGACCTCATATATATATATTATTTGACTTATCTTATTTTATTTTAGAAAGTATTAGATAAGTGCTATAAGCCTTTCATAACTATTCATTAGTAGTTTATCGATTTTATACCTGAAGACCATTTTCAATGATAGAAATGTCAGCACAAATAGCAAACAGTGAAGATGTTTAAATTGTAAATAATACTCAAGTAACTCGACCAGGTATCGCTGATTAAACAGATCCCATTTCCATATTCAAGTCTTTTAAAACTTGGTAATGAGGTAGGAATTTGTTATGGGGAGCATTATGCAGGATAAGAGAAGTGTTGAAATTCAGTTGAGTGTTTGCAAACTGAGCGGAGTTGTTGAGTTATACACAGATCCATATAGGGCCTACCAGGCGGGATGGAGCTCCTTACTTTATATATAGAAGAGAGAAGTGGGGGGGGGGGTTGAATTCCAAGTTGTAGGACCTGGCGAGGAGTACTTAGGGCACAAAGGCCACGTAATTCAGACCAAGCAGTTCATTATACATTCAAGGCAAACCTGCCTCGGGTTTCTTAGCGTCTAATCAAAATTCAGGTAAATTTCTTGCCTTGAGGAGGAGGCGGGGGCTGGAAGTCCCACTTTGTTATTTCATCGGCTCCCTGCCTTGCCCCTGTTTAATCTCGCAAAGTTATTCAAAGGACGTTTTAAACGTATGCAAAGCTCCCAGCTAGCGGGCTCCGCAGTGCAAACAACCAACTCCAAGCGAGTCCGCGCCGAGCTGAGAACATGGAAGAGTTTTAATTGTAAGAACAACACCAAGTTTAATTGAAACATGAAGGGTAAGAAAGAGGAAGGAGGGTGTGTGCTCGAGAAAATAGGCGAGTTGCGAAGACAAACAGAGGATGTTCGGGAGAGAGGATGTTGGGATGTTCGGGAGAGGCACTTTATTCGCTGAGAGCTGGAGGCCACTAAAGTAGAGCTAGTTCACTCATTAACGCGCTACTTACCCCAGCAACTATTCCACACTCCCTAGCAACTTCTCTCCTTCAAGTCTTCTTCCAGACGCTAAACGACCCTCTGCGATAACGTATCACAATACAATACCAATATAAATAGCACGTAAAAAAATATATATAGAAAAAAGATAGGTATTATCAAGAGAAACACTTAAGGAAGCGAATTGATGATAATGAATCAATAAGATCGATCGATTCGCTTCTTAATATCTCTTGAAATACGTTATGAACATGTTTCCTTACTAAAATATAATCTTTATAAACTTAGGGAGCTCTGTGGTTAGAGCATTTTAATTACCCAAGTGATGGACCATGTGGATTTTGGAGACTCTCCTAGACCTCACCTAGCCTCTATAAAATGAGTACCCTTAGATACCCGACGGTTAATCGTGTCCCCAGAAAGATCACCTCCTTGCACAACCGTTGTTCTCTACAGTTTCTACTTTGTACTGATCTTAAGGCCCCTCATGGGTTCGGTTCAGGTTATGTACTGTAGCATAGGTTCAGCATAGGAACAGTGGCTGTTCTTTAGTGGTACAGATTTTTTTTTTTTAATGTATGCATAAGCATGCTTAATTTAATCAATCGGAAACGAAAAATAAAAAAAACAATTCTTGGATATTCAGCATACAACATGCACTTTTTAAAAGTTACGCATAATAACAATTCCAAGGAATGATTCTATAATCCATACTCCTTAGTCCACCAAGATATGATGATGGCAACGAGATGATTTCCTCCATAGTTAGGCCAAAACGTAGATGTGAGCATAACAACTACGGTTTGTTGTTATTATTAGTCAATAATAGATCGATTAGGTAACCCTTTCATACCTATTATTACTAATAATATTTAATTTAAAACTACCGAAGATAATTAGTAATTAGCATGAAAAGATAATTTGAAGCGACAATTATTTTGAATAAAAATACACATGTGAAAGTGTATGAAAATTATATAATTACCATAACTGTTCTTTTTTGGATCACCAAAAAACGAATCGTGTAGTTTATATCCAACTATTTTTAATTTTATTAATTGAATAAAACTGAATAATAACAACTATGTCATTTTCTGAAATTTATCACAATTTATTCTCTCCAAAATAAAAAAAATATATAACTAATCAATATTTTCGTAGAAGAAATTTATTATTCATTAACATCTTACTTATTTATAAACATCGCGTTTTAGCTCTGATATTCAGCTCAATTAACTTTTATTACTCCCTGATATCCGACGGTACGGGAATAATTATTATTAATAAATTCGATGAATACTTCATGGCGATGCTCCATTTCTGTTTATAGACCTCCCCGCTACCGTATAAGGACGGAATCATTACATATTAATGTAGGTATTAACATATGAAAAAAATGTAATGATTATTCACCCTAGTGTATATGCCTCCTGGTGGAATAACCAATAAGAAAAAAAACCGGTCCTTTTTGTGGAGTGACCGGTCCTACACCGTATGCTAATGACTGGTGGACAGTTGCACGTTGAGACACATTGTTGGCAACGATTGCTGGATGGTTCGAAACGTAAAGGATTGAATTGAAGCAGGTTGGATAGAACAACATTAAACAACAAGTTCTTTAGTAATCAGTGGTTCAACGTCTCTTAATGAAATAAGTCAAGGCATATGATCCTCGGCTGAAAATATACCTATTCTGGCAATCACAATTTCGGTTTGATAAAAGAATAGCTTATTAACATTCACTCTTATGACTGGTTTTCAAAACAACAACCCAAATACAATATTTATTATGTTGGATCGGGATATGATTCCGAATGACAAGAAATGAAATACAATGGGTAGGTAATATTTTTATTTATTGTTTTCATTAAGATCGCAAATAAATATCCTATTATTCATATAAATCTGATTTAAGAGGATCTTCCTCGCTTTTTATATATACCTTTTTTTTTGTACCAACTCCCCGTTGTCGTTTAAAGTTAAGTCGGACCAAGATATAACTTTTTATTTTATTTTAATATTCTCGAAAATAAAAATAATCATGAGTTTTGGTATGAAAAAAAGTGTATGTTTCGGTAATCATTTCATCTAGGAATAAACGTTTCAACAAACATTTCGAAGTATAAACGATGATATATCATGAAAAGGATATTTAAGCCGGTTCTTTAACCTGTATACAGTCAGTAATATAACAATTTTTATTTTTAAGAATATTTCAAATGAAAACCCGAAGCGACAACTTGCAGAACTTGGTAACAATAAAAAAAAGTATATATAAAAAGGCAAGAAAGCTTCTTTTAAATCAGATTTTAACAAATAATACACTAACAACATATGATCTATATTTCAAGAAAAATATTAAGTAAATAAATATAGTATCTAATTGTAACTATTGTATTTCATTCAAGTCTTTCCTTGTAATTGTGTAGGATAATCTCTGATAAAGAGCCTTTGTTATTTGTGACGTACAAATTAAGCGAATTTTTAAGTACAAATAAATAAAGTTTAACTTATTTTGAGTAAAATTCACAGACTGCACCATTTTCAAACATCTTTAAGAGATTGTACACATTTGTTTTTTGTCTCCTCAATCATGGATAATTTAAAATTAAATTCTTGATGTTAACCAATAGTTTTTTTATATTCTTGTTGCTGTTGGTTTTTATTTCATAAGGAATCCGTGAAATTCTAATTGACTAAGTAAAATTTAGCTTTTTTTTTTTTTTTGTAACATATCTGTGACCCGGAGGTAAAGGGGATGTTCACAAAATAGATAATATTTTGGGTAAATAACATTTTCTTTTCTTTTCCTCCATCTTTCTGCATTTGCTCTTCTACCATTGTGTGAGCTCATTCGTTCCGACATTTTCTTCATTAGTCACCGAAAGGGGATGACTGACGTTTGTGCAAGATAGAAGTAACCATAGAAGAAAAGTGAAGCCGGGAAGCCTAGCATTGTCCTCGAGAGAACTTGGGACAGGAGGCTTATCTGACCGAGGCCTCCCAAAGGAAAGTAAATTGGAGGGAAGGGCCAGGGAGTGGGGAAGAAATGGCGGGAAGGGCGTGGTTCCCGCCTTTTCTTCTCCTTGGCCGAGGGTTGGGGGTGGGGGCTATAAAATATGCAAGGGTTGTCTTAGTTCCTCGGGGGATTAACACGTCACTAACAACCCTCCGGCCAGGTCTTGTCTCTAATTCTTCATCTAAGTTCAACGGGCAACTTTAGCTTCCACCCTCGTGGTGGTGAAGAATTTGTTTAAAATTAAAAGTAAATAATAAAAAAGGACAAATCACACGGAAAAAACAAATATTTACGGATGATTTTCTAAAGCTTTGGACCATACGATTTATTTATTGGACAAGTATCCAGCTAATTACTGTTAAACTTAAACAAAGAGTCGATTCTTTTATACAATTTATTACTTTTAGATGAAAATCGTGAATTGGATCCATCCACTCCTGTGTGTAAAAATTATTTGTAAGATTTATTGTGAATATAATACAGTATATATGTTAATAGCAAACAAGTGAACTGACTAACTAAAAAAAAAACCATATGTACTGGACCACAAAAATGAATTTTGGTATCAGTTCCGCAGGTTGTCGCTTCGAGTTGTGCCACAAGTTTTAACTTTTTGTTTCTTTCCCTTTTTAATATTCTTCAATGTTTTTTGTATTCTCTCATTTTCCCGATTTGTCAGGTCTCTAGCCAGTGGAACATGAAAAAAAAAAATTTAATATCACATTGGTTTATTAAACGTAAAAAGTAAAATGAAACCACTAAAAACTTAAGGAAAGTGACACGAAATCATCACATAATGGCATGAAATGTATTAAATTTATTAATGATGTTAAAATAGTTTAATGTTTCAAAAAAGCTGGGCTATATTATAAGTTCATGGATTCCAAACTTCAATTTCAAGAAGTGCCGAGCTTACTCAGGCACAGATTAAATTTACATAACATACAGAGAAGGGAGCCCGGAGCAACCTCTTGAGGAACTCCAGGATTATTTGCCGTATCCCTAGGCATTGTCGATTCCCGGCGAAGAATACCGGGAACCCTTATTGCCAGGTTTTGTCTTTCATAATTCAGTAGCTCTTTGCTCTCTACAGCGCCTAACCCCCTCCACCACCTCAAGTTTAAAATTAATTAATATTACCGGGAGCAAGTTGAAGGGGCTAACTTCAAAACTTGGCCGTGTAGCTCTTCGTCGCGAGGATCATATTTTATACATTAAATTAAATTCGGGGAGGGGGCGCCTCAGACCTAATAAACGGTTCTCTGGCTAATTCCGACCCCCTTCCAGCAACAACCCTTATCAGATTATATATTATATCTCGTAAATTTTTGAAAAATGATCGAGTTAGGTGTCGAATAGATATTTGTCTTTCTTTTAATAATTTTAAAAATATTATCTAACGAAATATATTGTATACATATTTTGATTTACATGTTTTTCAATGTTTATACTTAACAATTTTTAAAGGTTAAAATGCAAAAGTTCGATGTCTGTAAGAAAGATATTGACTAATGAAACTATAGTCCGATGTTTTTTTTTGGCAATCATATGTTTACATAGCTCGGAATTACTGAGGGCTGGGTGGATTAGTATAGTACTGAAATGCAGTGCCGAGGTCCTGGATTCAGATCTAGTTGTGGCAAATTATCTTATTTTATTGCCCAGGGGATCTGGAGAAAATCGGGGCCTCACTCAGCCTTTATAATACTTTATAGAGGCTGAGTTCTCAAATAAGAGTACCCAAGTAAGTCAAGAGTACGTGATCTTGAACAAATCACCTACCTGCACAACCGTTGTACTGGAAACAGTAAAGTCTCTACTACGTAATAAGCCCAAGACTATCCATGGGTTGTATTGGTACAGTTTTTTTTAATATATGTAATGTTTCTTCTACGAGTTAATGAAAATATGGTAGAACTAATTAAAAAAATATATAGTTCTAGTTATTTATCTAAGACAAAGAGGAAATTGAACACACCGGGGTTGTTATCCAAGACAGGAGGTGACTTTAATAAGGGCCCCTCGCTAGGGCGTAATATAGGAGAGGATATTTCTGCCCTATTTAATAGAGCCCTTTATCCCTCGGCCCTCTGGCATCTAATAAGAATCTGGTTCGGGGATCATTCAATATAGGGTAGTCTGGGGCTTCCTTGGTCAGTCTGGGTTATGAGATATCGCTCCACATTCCGTTGATCGGTTGAAAAAAAAACAAGGGTAAAAAAAGAGGAATAAAAAATAAGCATAGGATTCTAAATACATATATATTAAAAAGTAGAGAATATAATAATATATTGTATTAACAACTTAATTATTTTTAAATTTCAACAAATTATGAAACGAAGTTCTACAATAAAGTGGTTGTAGAAGTACTCTTCCTTGTGGTTGGTTCCCAAGCCAAACACCCAAACCACATAAGTACAATAGATTACGTAACACTACATACATTACGTATCTCCAAACGAAACATGAAACGCAAAATGTCATCGACATTATGTAATTCGATTATCCAAATATCATTATGCATAAAATTATCGAACACAAAAAAACACGAACTTCTTGAAAACTGGAAAAATTATTTTATACTTAATTATGATTTTTATAAAAGGTCCAAATTATTTTAACAAATGTTTTGGGGTTTGGCGCTATTTACTAATTATTATTAACTTATTCACTCCTAATAACTTGTCCTCTTTGATCAAAAATAAACAAACATCATTGTTGCATCATGTAGTTATTAGTATAGGAGGCCAACTATAAGGAGTTCCTGGTATAATTAAGATAGGAAACGAGTACCTGACATTGCACAGGCTCAGGAATCCAATTTTACGTCCTTTCCGAAGGACGGCACACCTAAGGATTTTTTACTCCTTTTTAAAAATCCTAAGGGCACACCTTCGAACTTGAGCATAGAAAATTGATATGCTAACCACTACACCATAAGCTACCCCAATTCGTTTATAATTATTTTCCCTAAATTTTATAACAATTTTTTTTTCCTGTCGAGTTCCTACATACACTATTCTGGCATATCTCAGTTGAAAAAGAATTGTTACCCCAATAATTAATTTTGTACTTATTAATTATCAAGATATCCCATTTAAAGGTGGAAAATATCTCGCCAGAAAGCAATGAAGATACCGTTTAAGTACAGGTACTAAAGACTGTATTGGAGTGACTCTGAAACTTGTACAGCATCCTCCCGCAGTTATAGTTAACTGCTCGGGGAGGAAACTAGACATTAAATGAGGAGAATTAATAACATGGAGGGTTTTATTGAACCCTTCCAAGGGCCCTAAAATCGCAAGTTATTAAAGTTTAGCGGCCGATTCGTCTGCCCTAACTGGGCCAAGACGATTCCGAGGTGGATTGAGAAAGGAGAATATAACCTCCAATTTGGAAGATGGGAACGCAAAATAAAGAAATTATGATCTACTTTAGGGATCTTAAAGATTATTCTAGTACCTATATAGTAGTTATAGTAAACAAATAAATATAAGAATGATAGAGGCTTTAAAGTAAAATTTAAAAAATCAAAATAAACTATTAAATAAATAAATATATAATATAAAAAATAATCCGTACAGTTATAAACCAGTGATGTCTATACAACTTTCACACAATGGATGAGATATAAGAAAAAATCGTTTTCCCAAAATTTACCACCAGATAGAACTTTAGAAATTTTTAAGCCACGTGAAAATTCAAACATTGGTCTCTCCTATCGCTTCTTAGTAACTAAAATAAATTGAAACGTTAAATTAAATCATGAATCGAAAGGAAATGTAAATTTATTTTTTATTATTCATTTTTGATAAGTTATTGGTAAAAGAGAAAAGGCCTACTGAATTGCAAGTCAATTAACAAAATAAAAATGATAAAGCTTACAAATAAGCAATTTAAGAGGGAAATGACTTCAACCAATAAATTAATAAGGTCCCATAGATATAAAATGCTCTTTATTATTAAATTATTTACAACTGTTCTTTTTAATTTTATTTTCCACATTAGCAACCACAGCATGGTACTTTATACCGTCTGCCGAATAAGGTCCCATAGATAACCATAGTTTAAAAAAAATTGACAAACAATATTTTTTTTTTCTCTCTGTAATATATACAGACCTGTCAAATGAAAACAATGACAATTAGCAGATTGGCTAACAGTAAAATAACATACAATGGCATGGAGATGCATGAAGAAGAAAGCGGTACATCTCCCTTGGCTTGATACAATTTTCTATAGTAATAGATCCCTCATCCACGTTTTTTTAAATTTCCTCCTAGTGTTCTCAGGCATGAGAGTCGAGGCCATTTGTTGTATCAACGGGTTTGGATGTCCTTGTACGTTTTCTTGAAAGCGTTTTTAGTACGTTCGTATGTGTTCGTCAACCGTTGGTATTTTTAAGTCAGTATGCAGAGCTTTGTTTTTGACATACCAAGGTGCTTTGGTGATAAGTCTAAGCACTTATGACTGAAAAGTTTGCAGTCGTTTTCTGTGAGTCTGTTTAGCGATCCCGTAATATATGCATATGTCCAAACTGGTTTTAGTAAGTAAGTATACCTGTTTAATTTCTGTTTTAAGTCTAATTTGGAGTTTTTCCTGAATAGCGAATACATTAAACTGAGTTTTTGATTTAGTGATTGGCGTTTCATCTTAACGTGAGAACACCATGTCATTCTCTTATCAAATATTAGTCCAAGGTATTGTACTTTGTCTGTATGTGGGATGGGTGAGTTGTTAAGGTAAATGGGAGGGCATGTTTCACGTCTAAGAGTAAAAGTGATGTGTTGTGACTTTTCGTGGATCAATCTGATTTTCCATAGTTGGCACCAATCATTAACAAACAATACTAATATATTTTTTGTTATATCTTAAAAAACAGAGTTAAAGTACTCTGTTAGTTAACTAAAATAAATATGACAATGCAAAAGAATGAGCGATTCAAGAGATGTATCATTTCAACTGTACGTTAATAAGGTTTCACAAATTAACCTAATATAAAATAAATAAAAAATATACATCAACAGAAAGGTTATGAAAACTATTAAAAGAAGGAAAACGGCTTATTGAAAATCATATGTGAGACAAATGTGGCCGAAAAGCCAGGATATTATTAATCTAGAGAAGGTTGAGGAAGGTTGTGGATATGCGGTCGTCCCGAAGCAGCTATGCGGTAGCTTGGTCGGGGCATCAGTTTATGTCGAGACCTGTAGAGTCTACATTAACCCCATTATCAAAAGAAATAATTGAGATTATTTATAAAAATTTCGGGATTTTGAGAAGAAAAAAAAATTCAGACTATATTAAAAAAAAATGTATCACCAGGAACCAAAAAGAGTCTTCGGGGTCAGTACTTAGAAGAGATTGTAAAATGGTTGTGCATGAAGGTAATTTGTCCGTGATCAACCGCTAAGTTTTTCTCCCTATTAATATAACAATATACAGAGGCTGAGTAAGCCCCAGGAGGGTCTCCAGATCCCACAGGTCCATCAATTGTAAAAAGATTACATAATTTATCAGCCATCACTCGAACCCTGGACTTTTGGCACTGCAATTCAACTCTACCACTAAACCACCCTCCTCTCAGTAGAGAGCTTCTTGACTTAGGAATCCAAATACTAATCTACAAAACTATTATACGATCCCCTTTGAACACATGGAGCAGAACAGTGGGGTTAAGTTAAACAACCCATATACTAAAAAGAACGCAATCCAAAACTCTAAGCGAAATTGTTATTGCACCTTTATTTTGAATCACACTATACACAACGACATGAACATTCCCACCGAAAAATTATCATAAATCAACACATCACCAAAATCCTAAGGTTCTTTTTACCTTTCCTATTGTCTGATACCTGCACTTCCTATCAGATGACTAAAAATACAATGACCTAGAAACGTGCTTAGAAAAGATTAATTAGTTCGAAAATTTTATTTTCCTGTGAATCGAGGATAAAAACAAAGCCTTGAGATCAAACTTGCTTGAAGGTACAAATGTAGTATAAAAGACTAATAATAATAGAATATATATGTTATTATGATGTGATCTATAGTATGAGAAGAATCCATGGAAAAAACGCCAGAGGATTCAGCTTAAAGCTAGCACTGAATGGCCACTTGTCAACAAGAGCTGATGAGGTTGATTGGTACAGATGCTGATCCAGGACTCCTGCGATCCTATTTGATCATGAGATCCAATCAAAATTAACAGCGGAGGTGGACAAGGGAGTGACGAATTGCAGCGAGGAGAAAAGCCGGTGCAAGTGCAAGCTGATTGCACTTGTTGCAAAGCCTGATGAGGCCTCTGTCGGCGCTGATTGGCCGAGCCTTGCACGTTCGGCTTTGCCCTTTCACGCTCCGGAGCCGGAATAAATAAACTCAATCAGGGGCGATCCCGCTGCACAAAGCGAATTAATTGCGATCCGTTCGCCGATTAAACGGAGGAATGGAATGGCGATTCAGCAGTGGCGCGAAGCGGGGTAAATATTTAGATCAGTTTGCAAAGCATTGTTCATCCCTGCGCGGCCCATATTTTAAAGGGGCGTAAAGTTGAAATATATAGTAACAGAGCGAATAATTTCGTACATCTAGCCACTTTCTAGACTTATATTAGCAAAAGTGATGTCATCCATTCTCAATTTATAAATTATTGACTTGATACAACGCAAATTTCAAGCAAAACAACCTTTTTATAACACATGAGGGTTTATAAATAAATAAAAATAGGATATATTGAAATAATGAATTTCTTTCAAAGATGCCAAACCATAGATCTGCAGCTTTGATGTATAAGTGCTTAAGTCAAACTGTGACCACAGAGAGATAACTCGAAATTGTTTCATTTTTGCAGTTTTTGGTTTGGAATGGAGTTGTAATATAAGCAATAAATCCTTTTCAAGCCAAAGCCTGACTTGGCCCCCTATTTATTAGGAAAATAACACGATTTCGCTTCTTTAAGTACATTAAACTTTTTTTTAAAGAAACTTGTACTTATCAGCTGTATACTTCTACATTTATCTGTTTGGTTTTTTACTTAAAATAAATTGAATAGGAACTAAGTAAACGAGAGGACTAGAATTATTTTGCCTCGAAAACAATGTTAAAATTGAATCAGTCGGAGATAGTTATATCTAAATATTTATTGATAATCAAATACCGTAAAGTCGCAGCTTGGCAAACAAATAAAGCATTCTTAATTTTATACACTAAATAAATTTAGTCTAAATATTTATTTAGACAAATTTATTTCTCTAAATAAAGAACTTTATTACGGCATTATATTAGAATCAATTGTAAATTTTTGAACAGTATGGGATGATTTTTTTATATACATTAAAAATAATGGATATAAAATACGAAAGATGAGTTAGGCCCACTTCTCAGTTTTATTAATAAGGGATTTGGTCGATACAGTTAATATGAAAATTTGTAAGAAGAATAAATAATGAAATACCAGCAATGTTTTTGTTAATGTATATAAATTATTATAACTATTGATATGCTTAACGCTTAGGAAAATAAATACATATATGACAATAATCAATAATCAAGATTCGATAGTAGTAAGTAAAATAGGGCTGAACATTGCATTTTAAAATGAATAAAATTAGAATATTAAACTATAAACCAAAAAAAAAAAGAATAAACGACAATTATAAAAAAAATACATTAATGAGCCAAAAAGAGTAGTTGAATGTAGAGTAGTTATGTATTGTAAAATATTTACATTTGAAATGTAGTTTGTATTTTTTTTTCCTTATGAACACGAAATGTCTGTTGTATAATAAGTTAACATGTTTTAAAATAATTTACAAATATACTAATTCATAAACAATGTTTTGATTTCAGGAGGAAGGAAGCGGGTACAGCTGGCGAGAGAAGACCAACCAACTCCCGCCAAGCGGGTTCCAACATGTGCCCGGCCTATCCACTCATCCGTTAAAGTCTGCTCATGACTTCTATCATCAAAGTAATAACATCTTCTAGAGACTCTCCAGTATGACTCCAAATCATTGCATTTCAATGCGAAAAAGATATTCAAAGAAGAATATCAAATCGTATAATCTGGAATCATAGATCATGCTATAATCGATTCTAAATTTATTTTAGAAAACGAAAAAATATTTCTGATAAAATGACAGCTTTCAGGAACCATAAACCACAAATTTCTTTTGGTCATCGGAAAAAAATGTCATTTGCAGCGTAATCAGAAAATAGAATGACTCAACAACCGTACTAGGACAACTTCAATAAGGCGATCTACACCATAGAAAAACATCAAGGGGTAAGGATTTTTTATGAAGAAAGAAATTGAACCATTTCAACCCAACAACTATAACCTCATTGAATGTTGGTAAATTTATTAAAACACATTACATTGCTATAAAACAGAAATACATAAAAATAAGAATGATACCTTTTATAGTTATGAGTAATTAATTGAAATTTTCGAATAATTGTAAAATAAAATAATTATGAAGCATATAGCAAAATTCTTCAAAAACATTTTATGTATTTCTGTAATAAACAGATTATTTAAACTAAAATTATTAACCAATTGAATCTAAATTTGTTGGTACTTATAAGTGTTACTACTGTATCAAAAATATGTTCACCGGGAAAAAACACCTACTTAATTGTATAAGTTATATTTGCTTTGATATTACTTAAAAAGGTGTTTTAAGGGTAATGAAAAAAATACAATGTGATTAGTAAATATGTCCTCCATAAAAAAAATTTGTTTATAATTTACTAGTATTAATATTGTAGTAAGAAGAATTCAAATTATCATAGTTTAAATTTGTTTATAAAAAAGTGAAGGGGCTACGAACCCTTATTTATGTATTTTTATATTTTTGGCCCGAACGTAACTAAATTTTTTGAAGTCAAAGCAAAAAAATAAAATAAATACTTTAATATAACTGATCACAAAAAAACAAAAAAAAAAACAGGTTTCGATGTACTTTAAATTCAATTAGAAAAAATTACAAAAAATAGATAAACAAAACAAGAAATAGTGGTGGGGGTAAAAAAAATGCCGGAATGTATAATTACATTCATAATCCACATATGGAAGCTAATATATATAAGCTAAGTATTTCGGAAGGAAATTATATACGTATAGGGAAAAGAAATTTCTAGGAGGGGCATGTTGTCTGCGCGTTTTTTATTTATTTTATACTTTCATGATAAAGATATAAAAGTAGATTTATATAAACCAAATAAAAATATCTTCAAGATTTACTTTTATAAACTTTTAGGAGTTTATAACACAATATTGAACCACCATTGCGATTCTGTCCTGACAAAATACTAAGTTAATTTAGTTATTTTGTTATTTCTTGACAAAAATGAACCAAATCTAAAATACCTGAAATAAAAAATATCCAAATATCTAAATTTGTTTTCAGGGTTAAAGGAAATCAATACTGAGAAGAAATCTAAATATATTTTGTAGTTCTGGTATTTTATTTTGTTGGGTTCGAATTTTTTTTTTTTGTTGCTTTTTTAGAACTGGAACCGAGGCCCTGACTAATTTTTTTTTTATAGGAATCCATAAAATGAAAAAGTGAAAAAAAAGACAATATTAACTATTCATATAAAAAAAAAGGCATATCCAATTCAAAGCGGTTGCTTTGATGGTTTCGTCCAATAAGCTTTCTTTCCTTTTTTTGTTTGTAACAAAATTAATAATTGTCAAATTCACTTTATTTTGTTTATTTATTTTTATCTAATCAGAAACACATGAAGGTAATAAATTCATAAATCTTCTAAAGTTTAAAAAAATTTTAACTTCCAATAAATTACAAGAAAAATTAATTTATTTATAAAGTGCTCAGGAAAATTCTTCCAAAATGTTTTTATTTCTGTTATTACAATATATTAAATTTATTTTTTTCTGTTACTTTTGCTATATTACTATATATTATAGTTTTGAAAAAAAGTGATAAAATTTCTTCTGTACTTCTGATGTTTTTTTTTTGGTTGTTTGTTTATTTTTTTTTTAATAAGGAAGTTGCTAAGTATTATCTCTAAATAAGATGGGTTTTTTTCGGCTTTTTTATTTATTTTTAGAATTTTCCAATACTACGACAAATGACCATTCTTCGACAGTTTTAAAAATTTCCAATTTTTGAAGAATTATAAGGAAAAAAATTCAATAATTGTTCAGTAAAATTCTTAAAAAAGGTTTTATATAATTCTGCTATTACGAAATACTAAATTTATTTTTTTCTGATAATTTTTTTGTTTGATTTGACTTCTTTTTTTTTTTTTTTTTTTTTTTTTTACTCGCACTCAGGTCTCACTAAGTTATGTTATAACAAAATATTAAATTATGTTTGAAGCTTCCGACTTTGTTGGGCACACTGTGTGAATATATGTTACGTAAATATAGTTCCGAAAACATTGAGAAAATTTCTTCGTATCTTCTATAATTTCGGGAGATGTTTTCTTTCTTTTTTTTTTGTTAGGCTTTTTTCTATTCCATAAGAAATTATCAAAAATTTGGAAGAATCCCCCCAAAAAATAAGTGTTCATTAAAATTTTTCAAAAAATACTTTTGGAACTGAAACTAAGGCTCCTTAATAACAAAATATCTAAATAATTAATGTATGCATTGAAGCCTCCGAATTCGTTATCACATTGGATGTAGTTAATATATAGTTTGGAAAAAAAATCTTGGCATCTTCTGTATTTCTAAAGAATTTTTTTTTCTAATTTGTTCTGCTTATGTCTATGTAATTGGAGGAACGATGTATCTGATTTCTAAATATAATAAATTGGCAACCCAAGGAAATTCATGTTAAGGAATTAAAGCCCCACTAAGTTGATTATTGCGAAGTAAACCAGTCATTTATTCGAATCTCTAGGCACAATTAATAAGTAAAAAAAAAAATATTAACTATTTACAAAAATAAATAATATATATAACATATAAATATATCGTTTCGAAAAAAAAATTGATAAAATTTCTTCGTATCTTATATACTTCTGCTGGATTTTTTTTTTTTAGTATTGATATCATGAGGTATATAAATTTCAGAGCATGGTACTATAAAATGGCTACCGAGGCAAATTCAAGTTAAGGAACTAAGTCCCTACTAAGTTGTTTATCGCGATATAAACAAGTCATTTATAGGAATCTGTAGGCACCATTAATAACAAAGGGTGGCTTTTTGCCTCCCTCGACGATAAGGCGGCTGCGCAGCGCCCATTTATTAAAAGCTCTAAGGGATGTAATTTTCTTAGCTCCCTTCGCAGGCAGCCCCAATCTTTTGACTAATAGCCTCGGCCCTTCTTCTAGTCCCTTCGGCCTCGGGTATCGAGCGCTGTTTCTTCAGGGCACAAAGGGCCTGGAACTTGGAGCTCATCGCCTTCTCCTCAAGACATCCGCCAGCTCATTATCCGAGCCTCCTAATCACCGCTCAAAGTGCCTGAGGAAGTAGTTACCTCCTAGGCAGAGATGAAAGCGGAACAGCTCAAAAGACCTCTCTTCCGCCTTCCACTCGATATTAGAACCATTTTACAATGACAAGGCACACAAAGGGTAGCTTCAACAATATCCCAAATATTACGAAAATAACCATAATCAAAAGCGTTTTCAAAATCTATAGCTCCATTTTCAGGATATCGGAAATAAAATATATCCTATCTATGCACAATTTATTCTCAAAATTAAAAGAACAAAACAGAATTATAAAAAAATGTCAGCGTCCAATAAATATTCCAGACAATATACAAGAATAAATATTTTTTAATAATATAAATAAAGGATTTGAAAACTTGGAAGGGACAAGGAGAGGAATAATGTAATTGTAAATACAGCAAAAATCTGATTAAATTATACTATTTTAATACAAAAACATATTGAAATTGAATTTATCAAAGTCCAAAGGGTTTTCATAATCCACGGCCCCATTTTCTAGATAACTATATAAATATTTTGAAATATCTGAGATAAAAAATATTCCATCTAGACAAAATTTATTCCCGAATTTAAAAACAGAATTATAAAAGAACTTAAGCGACAACTAAATGAGTTTGTTTCAGATAATATCCAGGAATAAAAAGATTTGATTCATTTTTTTTTAATATATTCAAAAAATTTGAAAATTTGGAAGATGCGAGGTGAGGAATAATTTAACTTTAAATAAAACCAATATCGTACCATGTTATTGGATCCAAATTTAAAATATATCCAATATATATATCCAAATTGAATTTATCAAAAAATAATTTTCTAAATTTAAGTTTAGCGTTTTCTAAACCTATGGCTCCAATGGTGGTATATCTGAAATAAAAAATATTCATAATATATTTCTAGATTCAATTTAAAAAACAGAATTTTTACCACCCACTAAAAAGTATTTCAATTATTCTTTTATAAAATATTTCAAAATTTGGGATGGACGTGGTAAGGAATAATTTGATTTTGAGCACAGCCAACATCTTAACATATTATATGATTTAAATAAAAAAAATACTATCTTAATTTAATTTATGGATAAGGGTATTAGTAGTTATAATATAAAAGAAGGACTTATATTTAAAATTTAAAAAATGGAAATTTTTTCTTCTAAATAAAATAAAATCTTGGATAGCTTATGATAAGAATCCTAATCTTCTGACCGATATTCAATAAATACAATGTTTGATGAAATTATACAACTTTATACAAGTTTTCCAAAAAAATAAATAAATAAATAAACAAATTTTAACTTCTGAGTTCAGGGAAATTAAGAATTAGAAATTACATTGGAAGATGGAGAAGTTTAACAATTAAATAGCAAAATGCATCGTAACAACAAAATAATAAGTCTGAAAACAGGCATTACCTGTTACAAATAAAATCAGTATCAGATCGAATTATACGGTTTTTCCACAATCACTTGGAAATTGATTTTTTGGGTTAAAGGGTACGAATATTTTGAATTACTTTTTAAAAAGGGTGAGGGTTCAAAATTGTAAAAAATCGAAAAATGAATTTTAGAAATTAGACATACAGTCAAACCTTCTGATCTTCCGAACTTGATAGACTTATGCTTAATTATTTATTATTGTTTAAAAAGTCCAATTACATAGCAAAAATAATGTTTGCTAGTTTAACATAAACTCAATCTCATTTTTATCCCTAGTTACGAAATCGCACAGAAAAAGATTTTTAAAGTTAAGGACAAAAAAAGCCTAATACACCTAAAAATGAACAACGAATATTGAAAAAGAATCATTGCTCTGAATATACTTATTTTCTATTTTAAATAAATTCAATACCTACTCCAATTGTACGATTTAAATGTTTACAAAAAAAAAAAATTCAATTTCTTGGTTAAAGGGTACTGGTGTTCATAATTACGTTAAAAAATTAAACTCTCTGTCAGACTACCAAATTGAAAAAATAGTGAGGTTACTCATAGAATTTATTAATAGAATCAAACCTTCGAAAAATTATGAAATTAATCTTCTGACATAGGTGAAATATTATTGTATAATTTATTATATTTAAAAACATCCAATTACCATTGACCAAAATAAATGTCTTGAATTTCTAAAATAATTTTTCATAAAAAAAAAAACAATCATCTCAAGTTAAAATCAAAGCCACAAAGATGACAATGTTGCTAATGAAAATTTGAAAAAAAAGTAGTTTTGAAAACCCTTATAAACTATTTTAAATACAACAAAACTTGATCCAATTATAAGATAAAAATTTTCACAATAGAAAAAAAACAACAATCCAAATTCAATTTCTGGGGTAAAAGTTTCTGAAATATAGAATTACATTTAAAAGAAGTACTGTGTTCAACATTGAAAAACATTTATGGAATTTATACATGAAATTAATACTTCGATAACTAATTATATTGCCTGGTCTTCTGAGCTAGATAGCTTCAATTCAATTCAATAATTTGTTATAGAAAAAACATGAAATTACAAAGCAAAAATATTTCTTTGATATTTTAGAATAATTCCAATCTTCTTTATTTTTTCAAATACGAAATTTTATTAATAATTTTAAACGAAGGAAGAGAATAAAGCATAAGAGATCAAAATATATCTAATGAACTTTAATTTTTTTTCTAAGCGTTTCTTTTTTACTTAAATCCAATCAATATCTATCGTGCATGCACCACGTTTTAAGAAAAAGTGTCTTCTTGAGTTTTGGATTGCTTATAATAGAACACTATTGCAAAATTTATTCAATCAAAAATTATTGTGTATCAGTACATAAGTATTTGGGGGAAGACCAATTTACTTAAATTTTTTGTTGGACGGAGATCGGTCAAATCTATCCGGGTTTTCTCGAATTTTCTTAATTTCTCTGAGCCTGGTTATTACAGGAAAGCGCTACACAAACGATTATAACTTTCAACATTAGGCAGACCTGACTAAGGAAAACTAACAATCAAAATTCATATAGGGGAGGGAGTTGGAGTGGAAACTTGAAGTCGGCACAAGATAAACACGGCGAGATGGTACCCCAATCTACGAGTGGGGTGTTTCTGAGAGCCTGGGGTCCAAGATATTTGGGGGACTGGAGTTTCGACAAACAACTAGCTCAACAAACTGCAGGATAAATAGCTTTGTTATCGGAGGAATCTGTATTTGCACAACAACGAAACAATTATAAACGTAGTGTATAAGATAAAACCAATGTCATGATAAAAAATGTAATGGAAAACCATTTAGAGCCCTAAAAATTCTTTAACTTTACTAATGGTGAGGTAAACTCAAGTGGGAGGAGATAGAAAAATCATCAAAATTCTGTAAGATTATATGAACATGATACACAGGTTTTTAGAAATAAGTGCCAAGCCTATGTATGACTAAAAAAAAAAAATCTTTGGTTTTCCTTGAGTAATCTAAAAATAAAACAACTTAAAATAATAGGTAGAAGATAGAAAAAAAAAATTCCTAACATTCCTAAACTTGAACATTCCTAAATGTTAGCCGTTTCAAAAATATTCCTTCAAACCAGCTAAAAAATGTTAATTAAATACGTAAGCACGAGCATAAATTTTGAAATGAAAAAATACTTCTCAACCGTAACAAAAAACTTTTTTAGAAGGAACAATTAAAATTTTATGTTACATATTTTTAAAAATATAATTCATAGATCAATATTTAGCCCATATATTATTATCCAAAAGAAGCAAAAATATAAATTCCAATTATTATACTCCGACTTTGGTTCTTATTTGAACTGATTCTATATATTAAAAACACATATTCTTATTATGTAGGCTCGAGCAAATGCTTCGAAAAAAAAAATTGTTTATCACTCCTAACCAAATATATATTGTTTAATAGCAAAAAAATTTGCTGTTTCACAACTTTAGAACTAAATTTGAAAATATTAATATTTAGCCCAATATAATATTATCCAGAAAAAAACTCAGAAATAAATTCCAATTATTATATTCCTACATTTGGTTGTTATTGGGACTGATGATTTATTTTAAAAAACATGTGTTAATGTTATGGCCCGAATATGTTTTGAAAATAAAATTGTTTATAACCCCTAATCAAAAACAGTTTAGAAGCAAACATTAAAATTTACTGTTTCACAAATTTAGATTTATATTTCACATAAAGAATATTCAACCCCATTAGAATATTAACCAAAAGAAGCACAAAAATAAATTCCAATTATTACACTCCTATATTGGTTCTTATTTGCACTGGTATATTTTATACCTACATACGTTCTAAAATATGTAGGTCCAAGCATAAGTTTAAAAAATATTGTTACCAACCCTGACCGAAAACTGTTTAGAAACAAGAATTAAAATTTGTTCTTTCGTAACTTTAGAACTAAAATACATATTTGATTTCATTATTTCGTATAATGTTACCCAGAAGAACTAAAAGAAATTCCAATTATTTTGCTCTAACACTGTTTCTTATAACTTGTTCTGCTATATTTTTTAATTCTAAAGACCAATAATAAACAAAAAATAATAACCTCCATTAAAAAAGAAACTGTTGTAATATTTTAATTTCAATAATAAAATAAAAAATTAAATAAACATAGTAAATTCAAAATTATAATATTTTAACCTAAATGCCCATAAAGTGATAAATTAGAATACCAAAAAGTGTAATCCTTATCTCATTTACTTAAAAAAATGTTTAGAATTGATATTCATCTTACTATCTTTAATCAACTATTCAATGTTAGTGTTATATATCTTCAATGTTTATAAAAAGCAAAGTAGAGATTGCAAAATCTCTAAAATAAAATTATTATTTCCCAAATAAATGCTTAAAAAAAAAGAAAATTTTCATTGTTCTTTCATTCTTAAAATTTGTTTAAAAGTTCATGAAGAAGGAAATAGGAAAATTCAATAAAACTTGATAACTAAAAAATGATGGAATAATTAAAATTAATAACTTTCTTAGTTGGGGTAAAAAGATGGGGGTGGCGATAACATAGCCTTGAAAGACCATTTGAATTTGATAAATATGGTATTGACAAAAAAAAATATAAAAAATAAAAATAATTTGCCAATGGAGAATATACAGAAAATTCCTTATAACAAATTAAATAGTAAAAATTGGGAGAATTTATGGATGGACTTTGGGAGAAAAATTGCTGGATTTCAGAAGATAAACCCACAAGTACCCAAATGTAGAGGAACTAAATTGAAAAAGTATTTTTATAAAATAAGATCGCATAATTAAAACTCTTTGATTTCTATTGTGATTAAAAAAAAATTGTTCAAATTAAAAAAAAATATTATTCTAGAAACGAAAATCAGGGAACAATAATATGAAAAACCAGTTTTGATTGGAAAACCGCATAATGATATAGAAAATCTGAAAGCAAAGGGGTTGTTGATATATTAATTATTAGGTAGCTATGGGAAACCTACATACACCCAACTCATTTGGCCCAACGGCAGAGCCACATATTCAAATTAGAAACAGCACCGTTATTTATGTTAAATGAAAATTAATTCATGTTCCGCGGGGATATTGTGCACCAGGCCAACCTTCACTCTCTCATTCAATTTCTATCTCACCACAAGGGTTTTATACTTGCAACTAGTAAAAATAAATTATATATATTTTTCTATTATTAATAAACAAGAAATAAAATAGTATTGAGGTCATAAAATTATCGAAAAAATAGTGAAAATAGATTCAACACTGGAATTATAAATTTCACAAGAAGTTTGAAATAAAATTATAAAATCTGTTGCAAGTGGAATTTCCCCCTATTTCATATTCTAGTGAACAATCTTAAGTTCAGTGAAATGATTTAAACTTAATCTTAGAATACCATTTCGGAAAAAAAATCGCTTCCAACATTTAAATATTTGCCAAGACCTATTAAATGTAGATATTGAAAGGGGTTTATTAAAATTAAAAAAAAAAAAAAATGAAATTTCAGGGGTTGACTGAAAATAAAAAAAGTTTAAAAGGACAGACATATAAACAAATCTATGTTCAGATTTTTTTTAAAACATTAAATTTTGAAAGCTTTAACAAGAATATTAATTTGAAATAATCTTTAATCTATTCATAGAAATTAGCCAAAAAATAATATAAGAAAACATATATTACTGGAATGCTAATAAAAAAAAAATTCAAACATTTGTCTCATTCTCTTGACTAAATTATATCATCTAAAAATTACAAATAAATTAATTTATTGCAGAATTTCGAGATAATTATTCATAAAAAAATATTAAGATATTTTTAATCAATCTTAGTCAATGAGAAACTTTCTGAAAACTCAAAAGTTATATTTATTTGTTTATAATAATTTTAAAAAGGGGAAAAATAAGGGCAAACATTCTTTATTACCTTTTTATTGGAACTGTGATTATGGTAAAAAAAAAAGTTCAATATTTAGCACAATTAGAATCGTAACAACATTACAGTAAAATTTAAAAAAAATGAGGAGGATTAAAGGAGAGTAAAAAAAAATTATTGATTTGAGTTATTCTGCTATACATTAATTCATTACTAGCATAAAAATATTTGTATAGCTTTTAACATAAACTTTAAAAATAAATTGGAAAAAAATAGCTACCAACATTTAAATATTTTCCAAAGCCCTAAATTCAATAATCCAATATTTTGGAGTTGACTAGAAATCCAAACGTTTAAATGGAAAGGTATATTGAAAATAGTTGCTTTGTTCAGAATTCAGATTTTTTTTTATTTTTCAGCACTGAAGATAAGGTATCATTTTTTTTAAACGGAAAATCCATTAAAAACCTTAGATAGACGCTGTGGTCATTTTTTAATATAACGATCAACAGCCAATTTAGTAAGTCAGTTGTCATTTTTTTTAACAAACGTTAATACAATTATTACTTATACTATTCAGAAGGACTCGGTTATCAAAGCTAGTTTCTTTTAATTTCAAACAAAGTGTGGCAAGTTATAAAAAGTCCGCTCCTGCATTTTTACTTAATTTTATTTTCAACGCTTTGTTTCCCCCTTGAATTTGTTTTACTTTAACATGACACAGAAGTGGCTCCTCCCACAAAAATTCAAATCCAATAATAACAATGAATAATGAAATTCTATTTCTGTTCGCTTTTCAAAGACCAATCAGCTGAATGTTGGAAAAAATAAAATTTCTTTTACAAAATTATTAGAAAGTGAACATTTCCAGTTTAAAATTTATTTTTTTCTCAAAAACAGTTTATGATAAATTTATAACGGAACGGGTCCGTATCATTTCAAAGAGGTCGAAAAATGAATGATTATACGTTCATAACCAAACTGGCTTAATGAACATAAATTTCAGGAATGAAATTTAAAAACTCATTATATAACACTGGAAAAACAAAATTTAGGGGCTCAATTAAGATTAATCTTAGTCGGGGGAAAAATGCGGAGTGACTACAATATATCCTATCCTAAAAAGGAGTAATTATTTCACGAAAATTCGATCTGAAATATAAATTTCATACAAGATGAGACAAATATTTTCATGATTTCTTGGGCAGTTTTAAACAGTATAATAACAAGTTAACACGTGCTTAATAAATATTATAATATTATCATAATAAATATTTTCTTGTGGGCTTTGGCTGAAAATATTCAAATTTAATATACATTCTTTTGTGGAATGAAACTTAAAGAATGGGAACAAAATTTGTAAACGAAATTAAAAACTACCTTCTAATGAGGAAAAGTATAAGACAATTGACTAAGCATAAAAGTTTTTCGGTGCAGGGTTATTTCAAAAGTAGCAACTCTAACCCTGTGTTTTTACTGTAAATTGCTGCAAAGTACATTTGAAGTCAACCCTTTAGACCCGTGGATTATCCTAAACCGTTGAAGTTCTTTCAGGGCCTGTGAGAATTAGATGTAGAAGACGAGAAGTTGGGACTAAATGAGAGAGGTTGAGAGTGCCCGGGCAGACCGCCCTGTTAAATGTAAATTGGCCAGACCCAAGAGGAGTCGGTCAGTTTTTAATTAGTCGAGACCTCGGACCGTAGAGGACTGGATAAAAACAACACCCCCTGATTAGGGGCCTTAATTCCCCCTTCAACCCTTACACGGCTAAGTCACTTTAACTTTTTACACTTGTCCATTCCACAGGTTGTTGCGCCAACCCTTCTCTTTTTTTTTTCATTAACTCAGCCTTTTTTTTTTAACTCAACTGACACCCCGCAACAGGTCACCACAATTAACAACTCCCGAGATTTACCCTCCTCTTAGGACGGGGTAAATAAGCGGGGTTTTTTTCTCCCCTCTTTCAGATACATTTCCTCCCCTAAAAGCGGTAATTAAAAAATATATGAATGCCTTGCTAAAAACTTGTTTTCAATTATATGGATATTAAAAGATGAAAATTTAAGATACGCTCATTAAAAACTAACTAAGGAAATAAAATATCATATAGGAAAAACAAATTTTTGTAAGGGAAAAAGAGATATACATGTTTTTCCTCTAACCTCTAGCAATTCTAACTCTTATGGAATAAAACAGACATTCATACCTCAATATAATAACTTCTTTCTAATTCTATTCATTGGCGAAACTGTAAGATACGGTTAGGAAAAGAAAAGAACAGAAACTAAGAAAATAAAAATTAATTCAGAAAAAAATTGTTTGCAAGGGTAAAACTTTATTGGTGAAACTGCTCATTAAAAAAAAAAGCAGATAAAATTTCATACAACAAATGTTTTGTAAGGATATTCACTTTCATTTGATCCCTAATCTCTGGCAATAAAAACTGATATGTAATAAAAGATACATCGACACATAAATGAAACAACTTCTTTTTCAATTTCACGTGGAAAAGTGGTGAAACCACATGATAAACTCATTTAAAAAAAAAAATACGAGGCAAATAATATTTTATAGTGGAGAAAAAAATATTTGTAAGGGAATTCAAAAATCACTTTTCGTTTTCTCCCACCCCCTTAATCTTCAGCTACAAAATCTGTTCAGTAAATAAAGACACATGCATACATCAGTAAAATAACTTCTTTAAAATCATTGGGGCATCATTGGCGAAACTTTAAGATTCGCATATTAAAAACAAACTAAGCAAAAACAAAATTAATTCAGAAAAAATATTTGTAAGGGAATTTAAAAGAACAAAAAATATTTTTCTTTTCATTGTAAGTTTCTCTGATTTCTAGCTACGAAAAAAAAGCTATTGTGTAATGAAACGTAGTGGACGTTGTCAGGTAAATGAAACAACTTCTTTTCAATTCAACAGAGATAAGTTGTGAAACTGTAAACAACGTTCATTAAAACCAAAGCAAATCAAATTTCATCCAAGAAAAAAATGTTTGTAAGGTAGTTCTAAAAACACCCCAACCTATCTGCAACATTAGGTGTTAGGTAACCAAAGAGATGATAATACCTCAATCAAATAACTTCATTCCAATTTTATGGGCATTTATCGGCGAAAATGTAAGTTAAGCTCACTAAAAATAAAATATGCAAAAATAAAATTGAATCAGAAAAAATATTTGTAAGAGCATTCAAAATAACAAAAGAAACTTTTCCTTTCCTCTGGACCTCCAGTAACAAAAGCTGTTATCTAAAGAAAAAGGCATAAATATATGAATGAAACAATTTATTTTCAGTCCCACAGGGATAAATGATGAACCCTTCAAATACACTCACAAAAAAGGGGGGGGAAATAAAATTTCATAAAGGAAAAAAATGTTCGTAAGGCTGTTCAATAATCACTTTTTGTTTTATTTTTCCCCCTGAACAAAATTTTTTACTTTTTCAAAGAGACATGAATATCTCAATAATCAGAAATATACGGTCAATAAGATGGAGGCAAAACAAATTGCTTGGGAATACAAAAATCACATTTTGTTTTATTTTTGTCCCCCCCCCCCTGAACTACAGAGACAAAAGCTGTTCTGTAATGAAAGCGTTGATAACACCTCAATAAAAAAAAACTTCATCCGATTCTATGGGAATTTGTTGGTGAAACTGGAAGATACGCTCATAAAAAAAGAAATTGGCAAATGAAATTTCATATAGAAAAATGTTTATAAAGTAAAATAAAAGATCCAAACTAAATTAATTTTCTCTTTAAGTAATTTCAATTTAAAATGTGCATGCTATCATGTTTTTTTTTTAGCCCTACTGCATTTGATAGTTCTAATAAAGGGAAAAAGGATTTTATGGGTATTTTACGATTTATTTCAATTAATTACATTTTAATAAAGGTGGATGGCACTTTGAAGGTTACTGAAAATTTTATATTTTAATCAATTAATTCCTTGAATTACTCATACAAATTCTATAATTTATTTTATAGTTATTTTATTTTCTAGAAAAGCCAAAGAAAAAATATTTTATCATGAACATATATGTCAATCTAAAACTAATAAATAAATAATAATTTTCATTGATTATTTATTATGGAACGGAACTGGGCCTACCAGATTTAGATTACAAAACTTAATAGCGGTTTTTGAAAATTTAAAATGCATTAAGTACAATGATAATTGTAGGATCAAATTAAGAATTCTACAAAAGAATCTGAATTATCCATATTCTAATTTAATAAATTATAAAACAGATAAATTTCAAATCAAAATATATTCTAAACTATTACTATTAAGTACCCTTTGAAATACCAAAAATATTGTTTTAAGACTATTTTATTTTTAAATTCATAAGTAAAGTGTACAACAAAGTACACTTCTGAAAATAACGAAAACTAATAAATCGAGTTTATTTTTAAACCGAGGGAAATCTGAGGATGTTTGTTGTTAGTCGTAACATTTTTTTCTCAACAATTTAGACTTTGAAAAAGATTATATTTTGTATAATTTTTTTTTAAAGCAGTTTTGAAAAATTTCGAAAATCAAAATCAGTAAAGCCAAATTGATAATAATTATCTCCTGGAATGGATTCTCTAATAAATTTTGTTTTGACTGTTGTTTATTTACAAACTTTATATGACAGTAACTAAATTCTTAACAGTTTTCCAAATTAGGCCAAAAGGTCTCAAGCCAAAAAAAAAGTTCATATTTATTATTATAAATTAGAAAGAGATTTTTCAGGAGGTAATAAACAAACATATTTTTAAAAATAGAATTCGCTTGTATAAATAACAAACAACTAAATATTCAGGTTAATAATATAGATACCATCACGAATTGATAAAGCAATCTATGAGAAATATTACAATTTGTTTTGCATAAAAACAAAAATAAAAAACTTTAAAGAAGAAAAATTACTAGTTATCCTAATCATTCTTATTTTCAAAAAAACTAAAACTCCTTTGGCTATTGAATGTATACTACGATGCCAACCAAATCTAGCTTTGAAATTGTAATTAAAACCTAGAATTTTTCAAAATATTATATTCAAATTTAAAGGTGCATTTAGATATAATTTACCAATAAATAAAAGCCTCCTAAAAATGAAATACAAAAATAATAATTCTGTTTTGTAACATTTTTTAATTTAAAAATCCAGTAATAATAAGAAAATCCAATAAAAACTTTTTAAATCATTCTTACCAAAAACAAAATCTAATTGGTAATGTTTCAATAATTTATTTACTATGGAGGTACAGACAACTTCACAAGATTTCATAATTTCATACCTACTTATAGCATTAATTTTTATACCAACAAATATAAAAATTAAACTTAAAAAAAAATGTTTGAGATTTGAAATGAAATGTAAATTTCATTATATTAATATACAAACGAAATATATTTCATTAAACATGAGAAATATTAGCATATTTATGTATTATTATCTTCATAAGGGAGTTATCCACCATTGCAACCGAAAATTGTATTTTTAATGACCATTGACAAATACAATAATTTGTGTTATGGCTAATAAAACCCTAATTAAGAAATTAAAATAGTTTTATATCAGTGATTGGACCGTCGCGATTCAAAAATGTTTATTTTATGTCTTTAAAATCAGATATTTGAGCTGTTATCTTTGAAACTGGTATAAGTCGATTTTTTCATGTATCAAGATATTTAAGGGTTCGCATATGAATTATTTTAAAAATATGGGCAAACGTTCTGTTTTTTTGTTTTTTTTACTCTTAGCCCTTAGCAAAGAGTGATGGATTCAACACTTTACATCTTTTAAATTTCGAAAAAATTTAAATTTTGGTGAAATAGGAAATTTTGGTGAAATAGGAAATTTGGACCCAGTAAAACATTTTTTGTTTTGTTTTTTATCTTTGACGAAATTAGCTATATACAAAATTAAACTAGACCCAAAAGAACAACTACGGTAAAAGTATAAATTCATTGGTCAAATAGATAAAGTGCAGGGGCAGTTTTACTTCCAAACTCGTGGGGGGGGGGAGGGTTCAAGACCACAAACCAATCTTTTTACCACTCACGCCTGTTTTACAACCCTGTTTTGTTACTTCGAGCCCGTTAATAAAACTTTTATTACCACCATGGTCGCGGTTTTTGCGACCTTCTGAACGGATGATGAAGCGGTCATGGCGGTCACAAAACCAGACCTTATAAACTACCCACCGAACAAAAACCGGAATTTAGGACTCAAAACGTATCGCAATCTCTGAAAGTAATGATACCAATGTGCGAAAATAGTATTTCGATATGCAAAACTGATAAATAAACAGTCAAAAATAAGCATTTCAGCTAAAAGCAGGTAAAAACGAGCGAACAATTTAAATCTGTTATTATATAAATTTATTCTAGAATGTTCGAAATTCATCCAACTCCTTAAATTTAATCGAATGATTACCCCCAAAAATTATTTAAGAATTCTTGTCTCTTGTAATTTATCTTTCAAATGATAATGACATAGCAGGCAGGACATTCAAGAAAATCAAGTTAAAGCATTTCATCCCTCAGGCCCCAATCTTTAGTTTGTTCCTTATTTATTTTATTAGCACCATATATTTTTCTCATTTTATTTTATTATTATTATTTTTTTTAAATTTAAGGATCCTTTTCTAAAATGATACGCTGATTATCTGAAACCTGTCATACCGCTTCCGAGTCCAAACCATTCTGACATCGTTGGATTTTTTTGTTCCGATCTCATTCAAGACTACGATAATCCATTTCTACGACTAAATATTTTCCTCAAAACGAAAAAAATAATATATTTTTTTCCTAATATGAAAAATTCTAAGTTTAATGAATATATAGATTTTGGATTTCCTTGTAAAACATTTAAATGAGATATATCTGTAAATACAACTAAAGTGTAATTTTTGTAACTAAAATTTAATTTTTTGTTTTATGGGATCGGTCAAAAATCTGAATTATATTATTATTATTATTTTTTTACCAAAGTCCAAAAGAGAGTGGTTCCATACATATTTTGAACAGTCAATGTTAAAATTGATCAACGAAAAACATATTGCTATATGATTTATTTTTAATAATTAAAGTTCTGGTACAATATTAGTAAGACTGCTGACTGACAGAAAGGGCAACTTAAATAAATATTAAGAATCTGCTTAAATTAAGACATCTAAAAATATCCTAATTTTCCTAATGAAATTTAATTTGGCCCTAAAAAAGATCGGATCTTTTGTTAGAAAAAAATAAATAATTTAGAAATGCCAGCAAAGATATTTATTCTGTACTTTTTGTGTATTATTCTCCAGAAACGTGGAAAACAATTTCAAGCGAATTCAGAGAAACGCTTAAAAAAATATTAAGAATCTGCTGAAATTTAGTAATCTAAAAAATACCATTTTTTTTTATTCCCCCAACCTTAAAAAATATTGGATCTTTTATTATTAAAAATTAGATACTATGGAAATACCAGCAACATTTTTATTTTCGTTTTCATGATTTACAACGTAATGAAAATTTGGCAAAGCAATTAAAATTTAAAAAAAATTAAAACAGGTTTTTTTCTTGATTTAGTTTAGAGACCAAATGCTTTTAGGTTGAAATTTTTCCACTAATGCCTTACAATTTGTAGTGATAACTAATTAATTTTTATTTATAATCAATCCTAATTTTTTTTAAATATTCCTATCTTCTACCACCGTCTATTTGTTTATATAACTAATCCTCATCCTGCTACAACAATACCGGAGACGGCTCTGGATGTTCTTCCAGACAAAGGTTTCCCAACAAGGCCTACTCCAGACTCCGCCTTTCTTCGCTGTCAGATCTGAAATGGGACGCTCCAGTGCCCTTCAAAAACCCTTGGCACCCTCGGCTTCACCCTTTGTGGCCGACGTCTTGGGAGCAACCCGCCTGTGAAATTTCCTTAACCGTAGGGCTCGCGAAATTTAATATAGCTGATGGAAACTGGGTTCTCCCAAGTTGAAAATATTACCAATTTTCCCAACAAATTCCCTCGTTATACTTCGATAAAGGGCTCCGGGTTATTAAACTATTCGGATGAAATTGCCTGGACTGTTTCCAAGTTCCAACAAATCATACTAAGACATACTTATTAAGAAATAAAGATTAAATTCTTAAACACAAAATTAAAAACAAGAGCTTCAAATCGTAGGGTGATGAACGATTTACAAATTTCATTTTTTTTTCTCCAAAATTATTTCAATATTTAAAATGCTAACACATAAAATACTTATAAACTTTACAGCAACATTAATGATATATTTTAATAATTTTACTTTTTAGTTACACTTTATTTTATTTATTTTCTTTAGTTCATCTATACTACGAACTCATATAGTTGAAATACACTAAAAAAATGTTCATTTAACAAAATTAAATACGGTTTTGATCAAGTAAATATTTACTTAACGTGCATAGATTCGTATTTTTATTTTTATTTTTTTTTAAAGAAACTATGAATATTTTGAAAATAAACTTTAAAATATTTTTTTAAATTAATTTGTTTATTTAAAAAAAATCAATTTCTTTCAAATCTCACCACACTATTATCAGTAAACAACATGAAAAATATAAAAATTGATAAACAAATATATATATAAAAACTCCAAATTTTGAAAATAAATTTTATTTTGATTCACTCTATATTTTGATAGTATTTTATATTACAATATAAAAATGTAATAAAAAAACTAAGGATTTAAATTATAAAATATTAAGAAAATATTAGGAAATTTAATTCATAAAACAACTTAATTAAATCAGTCTTCTCTTTTCTCAATAAGCACTAGTATGATGTTTGTGATTATATTTATAAATTAAAAAATAATAAATATAATGAAAAAAACAAAATTCTTCCAATTAATTTTGTTTTTAACGTTTCGGTTTATTAGTTATTTTTCTTTTTTTATTTCCAAATTATTTTGGTTTTTATTTAGTAATACGAAAATTCATTTTGTTTATCATGGACCTAAAAGCAACCGAACTATGTTAAAGTATTTTCAATCCTTATAAAAAAACAAAAAAAAAATCAACCAAATAAATACAAGGATTTATATTAATATAAATTCTGTAATAAATTTTTTTTTAAATATTAGAAATATTTGTTCTTCAAATATTTGGTCCCATTTCAATTTCGCCAATCTGCTAAATATAATTTATTCAGTTAAAATATAAAATGTCAAAACTAAGAGACACCAAAAATATTTTTATAATTATTTTAAAACATGTTTTTATATAACATAATATATGATACCAACTCAAGAATAGTATTTCCAATTTTTTTTTTATTCGTTGATAATTCCAGTAATGGAACAAAATTTAACGTAAAGTTTAGGGAAATATCAAGAGATAAATTATATAACTGGAAATGATTGACCTTTACTCATAATTAACGGCGATGTATTCTAATTTCATATTCATTTTCCATGTAAGAGCACCGAAATTACAAACTGGAATACCCTGAATAAGGGGCTTTATTCACTGAAAATTTAATTTCAATCTAACCAAAATAAAATATAAGAATAAATTAAAAAAATAATTGTTCCTTACTACCTACTTGTAGTTCTTAATTAGTTAATTAAAAAATTATAAACCTAAAGTATGGCTCAACAATTTTATTTGTTTATAAATTCTACAAAAATACACGGTCCGGATAATAAAATGGGTAGCTAATAAAAGTTTCATGTTTTGAAGAAAAAATTACAACTTTCTCTTAATTAAATTTTCATTCTCATTCTCTAAAAATTATTTTAAAGCAAAAAAAGCTAAATTTGTTGTTAAAAAAAGTTTAAACTAGGTTAAGGGAAACATCGATAAAAAACAGTTAAGATTCAAATAAAGAATAACTCTGAAAACATAGCACAAACAAATGGGAAAAATATATATGTGCCTGAAACGTATTCTATAAACCTTCATTAACAACACCACTTAAAATAATTTCCATGAAGCATTTAAAACTTTAAAAAAAAGATTAAATTACTTCATTAGAATTTTTAATTTTGGATTTACTTGGACAAAGAAAACATTTTAGAGGTAGTTAAAAATGGGAGTGGCGTAGATTCATTTTTGGGATATCTTAATTCGTCCACAACAAAAAAATAGTTAAATTGTACAATTAATTATTATTTTTTATATATGAATTAAAATAATTGTTTCTGAAAGTTTTATTTTACTAATAAAATATCCCACAAAATTAAAAAAAAAACGCCATTTTACTTTGTATATCAAGCTTGTTCAGTAATTATAACATGGAATTATTGTTGTATTAAGAACTTAAGATGATTTATTATTTAAATGGTAAGAACTACAAAATTGAATTTAGCACTCCGGCCGTCTCATGTGCCACTAAAATGATGATGGCTTCCGGTCTTCTAAAGATAAATAGAATTTTAAATTTTAAAATTAAATTATTATTATAATATGGGTTATTTTCAGCAATTTTCTGTAAGATTGTCCAATAAATTAAAAACCATAACACCATTTTATGGAAGATGTTCCCATAAGGGGCATCTTATGGATACCATTCTAAATTAAGGGATGGTTTTGTAACGGCCAAATCAAATTTATTTTTGTGAAAGTAAAATTATTATGAATCAAAAGGGTGAATCAAGAGGTGCAAAATTCCATATCAGTGATGGATCTCTATTAACTTATATTTTTTATCAAAACTGATCCAAAATTAAATTTATAAAATTATATAACTCAGTTAATTTCAGCAAATTCTATTATTATTTTCCAATAAAGACATAAAAACCTGAACTCATTCCCAGTATAAGGGAAACTTAATTTTCAGCTGATTCTAGGTTTTCCAATAAATAAATAGAAAAACCATGAATCAATTTCTGTATAAGGAACATATATGGATACGATTCAAAATTAAAGAAATATTTAGTACTATAAAATTAATATCTTATATACATAAATCAAAAGGGGCAATCAAGAGATGCAGAATTCTACCTTAGTGATGGTGTCTCATAACTTTATCGTGTATAAACGTAACTTTTTTTTTTACGAAAATAAATTCGAAATTTTAAAAAAAATGTGTATTTTCAGCATATTCAAGCAACCTTTCTTAATAACTAAAATAAACATAAAACCATTGCTCTGTCAGGGAGGTATATAGATAAGGTTCAAAATTAAACAATGTTTAGGACTCACAATTAATAATTCATATACACAAATTAAACTTATTTTCATCAAAATTTTAATTTTCACTTGAAATGTCCCCTTAAAAATTTAAAAAGTTTTCTAAGCCATTTTGCTCAGCATATTATCCTTCTATAATAATAAAAACACAAGATATTATTGCTATGTTAGATTTCTATAATGTTATAGATAATGCTATAAATTGGACAAATGTTGAGTGCAGCGAAATTGGACTTGATGGCTTCTGGCAACCTTAACTAGTAAAAACTTAACTTATATTCATTATTAAACTGTTCCAAAATAATAAAAAAATCATTATTTTCAGCAAAATCTGGCAAGCTTTTTCTATAAATAGAAAAAACATGAAGCCATTGCTGTATTTAGGGCATATATGCATTCTAAATTAAACAAATGTTCAAGTTAGTAAGATTAGGTCCAATCCTTCCGGCTCAAATACCACTAAGATGACGATGACTTAATTGCAGTTTCCGGTCTCCAAAGATATCCCCTGCAATTAAGATCCCCCACCACTATTTAGTCTATCGTCGGGAAAATTAAGGTGTTTACCCGGATTGGGTTCCTCCGGTGAACTTTTGATGATTCGACTCAATCTCCAAAGCGGTGATGCGTCGCCTTAAACGACTAGAACGACGGGGAGAAATGAAACGGAAAACTGGATCGGTCCATTGCTCCGGGAATCCTGGCAAGACCAGGGGAAGCAGAATACACTAAGTGCGACATACGCAGCACGAAAGGGTCGTCTTGATTTCAATCTATATAAAATGAGTTTGTCAGTACTTTAGATTTGTGATGACGAGGATAAAGAAGTATTTTTTCCATTAAAGGAAACTGATAGCATAAAATCAGGATCTTCAGTAATCAAACACCAAAAAACCTATTTAAAAATAGTATAAGCATATTAAAATTACTCTCTTTGCTCATTACTGTCTGTATTAATGTGGAGAATAAATACTAAAACCCAGTGATAGTTTTGAAATTATAAATATTTTTTAAAAAAGAAAGGAGAATATACTTCTATACTAACATCAAACAATCCACTTTTACGACTTTTTAAAATCTAAACGAATTTAAATTCACGTTTAGTAAACGAGTTTATTCACGTTGTTCATTTGTTAAATGTTACTTGCTACTTTTCTCGAATACGCTCGGAACTTTAATATTTGAATCGAACCGAAATACCGTAGTTGCCTTAAGTTCAAATAGATGTAAAAATACAATATTGATTTTACATTTAAAACGAGAAACAAAAACTTTAGACTGTCAGTTATTTTGTAAAATATGGAATCGTCTGTGATCAACTGTTTTCGAAGAATAATTACTTTTTTTCGTTTTTTATTTCTATTACACATCGAGTGATGGAACGGTATAACTTGTTCCTAGCCAAGTAGTGAAACCATGTCAATACTTTTCATAGTTATGTAGGAAAAAAAATTACTTTTACAAGACAATATTGAGTTCGAAAATAATGTGTTCCGCTCAAAGTATATTTATATCTATACGCATGACAAAAAAATAATAGTTATTAGATTAGTAAACACGAATGTGCTATGTAATAGTTTGTTTAATAAGCGTACAAAATTTCTTCTATTAATAAATTGTTTAAATATAGGTAGTTGATTATGATAATAGTTTTATTGCAAAAGGGCATCAAATTCGCTCATAAATATTGATCCAAATTTTGCTATAGATTTAGTTATTGGTTGATCACTCCGAAACAAAATCTATACCATAGAAATTTGTAAAATTAAATCTTTATCTTGTTAAGTGTAATTATGCTTTAAATATGTTTAAATATATCTGTTTATAATATAAAAAAATATCGAAATTTTTGAGTCAATTCTATTGAAACCAAAAAAAAAAAAACCCACAGTTAAAAACCAAATTTGTTCTGTTGTAACACTCATCGCTTGCTGGTTTCTTTAGAAATTTTCTCAAAGTAAAAGTAGCAATCGAAATTTTATCATAAAAATTGTTAAAATGTGCTGTGTATGAAAAATTAGTGTATTCATGACTATTATTTATGAAATTATTTTAATCTTTAATTTTTTATTTTTATTTTATTCAATTTTTATTTCATCTTTATGTTTGTGTTTCAATAAGTTATTTTTTTTTATTTTACAAATTTAACTTTAAAAAAAAGTTATATATTGTTGTGAAGAGATGACAAATCGACTGACTCATAAAAAATCTATTTGATTTTGTATGGTTTAGAAATTTGGAATATTTTCCAAACATTTTTTTTTAATTGCTGCAAGGTTAAATGCCTATCGAAATTTTTTAAAAAATGTTTTATTTGGATATACACTGACTTGGTCGATTTGTCATCTTCCTTCGTACACAATTTCCGAATCGGCATTTTTATTGTTATTTAATTTTCTCTCACAATTCCGATGTTAATGGCGAGACGCATAGTAAAAACTTTGGCTATAAAATATTCTTTATACAATCACGAAGTCGATTTATACCGGACATTTAGTTATAAAAACAATAAAACCTGTTAAGATAAGAATGCGCCTCGCAATGAACACCCGATTTTGTGAGAGCCCAAAATACAAGTTGGGATTTTGTGATTGAGCCTGTTCTCGATTGTTGTACATCGATACCTCTACCATCGGTGGAGGTGTCCTATCGAATATATTCCAACTGAATAATTACCAGGTCCGAATGGTTAATTAGTCAGTACAAGTTTAATTTGTAGCGATAATGTAATTTGGAGGACAGCGCATTCTGTCGGGAGCAGTCCGAACTTCACAGGCGATAACACTATATTTCGACCCAAATCCCTCTGTTACAAGAACGGACTCAATCACAAACGATTATTGTAACTAATTATTTTTTTATTCACTGTACCTAAATATTAAATAGTCCACATTTTACTTTATTCAGAATTTTTTTTGTGTGTACATTTATTTTATTTATTTCCACGAAATCATATTTCTTTTTTATGACTAGATTTAAGGAAAATTTTTATTTTATTGTACTATAAATTTTTGTCAGGCTGTAAATTGTTGAACAAACCGTTGGAATTTAATGTAAAATGTGTATAAAATATTTTCAGAATGGATGTTTCTGGCTGGTATATTTGTAATTACAACATTGTTATTTTTTTTTTTTATGAAATGTCCTGTTTCGAATATGTAATACTGTTCAAAATAATAAAAAATTATAATTTGGCAAATTTTGTGTTTGATTTTTTTTTTTCAACCTTCAGATGATTGAGTCACTTTGAAGGAAATGTGGTTTAAGGTAAGATATTTAAGTACTTATTTATATGTTATGATCTTTAATACTAAAAACAAATCATGATATTATAAGTTCCATCTAACTAATAATAACCAAAATAATTAAAACTCTTAAAGATGTTGAAAAAAAAAGTAGAATTTTTCCATTTACTTCAGTGAGGTGGTCTTATTTGATTAGTTTTCTATAGTAATATTCGGTAATCACCCCGATGAATTGAACAAATACCCACATTTAGCATGTAAATTAGAATTATGTTTGACATTATTATCGCAATTTGAAGAACTTATGGACCTAATATCACTTATTTTTGTTGGAAAGAACTAAGACAGCAAATGCTTTGTATATTTCTTCAAGTATCACACATATTTATTATTCAAATAAAAACTTTTTTTTTTTTGTCAAAACCCTTATTTAATTTATAAGCTCTTTTGGATATTATAATCTTTATGAATAATATAGGCTTATTTGAATTTGAAAAGTTTAAAAATAATTTCTTTGTTTTGTAAGATAATTAAAGTAAAACAAAGTAATTGAAACTCATTGAAAAAACTACAAAAACCATAAAAACAAAAAAAAAATCTGTACTACTGCAACTATGAAGGTTATTGCGTTCACTACACGTTAAGGGATTTAATTCCGCCGAAATCCCGTTTAACAGGCTGTTTTTTTTCCAACTAAGGGTACCCAACTTATGTGGCTGAGTGAGCCCTAGATACCACAGTATATAAAAAACTAATTTCCAGCGACAGCCTGTCTAAAAAAAAAATTAAGAAAAATAAAAAATTGAAGTAAGGTTTAGGTATTGAGATTAATAATATCACTTAATCTGTTTCTGAAACTATATAAAGGATATCAGATGATTGTAATTAAACACTAGAAAAACACATAAGAAATATTTAAAAAAAAAAGAAAATTAATAAATACCTGAAGTTTGGGGAGCGGAGTGGCTCAGTGGTAGAGCACTGAGTTGCCATGACGGATATCCTGGTTCTAATCCCGCTGGGGGCAAGAATTTTATTTAGTCTATTTGCAGGAGATGGATCATATGGGATCTAGGATCCTCTTGGGTTTATAGCCAGGCCTTTTACAGAGACTGGCTCACCCAGTCTCTGCAAAAGGCTATAAAAATAGGGAACCCAAAATAAGGGGAAAAGTCTGGCGGTTGAGCTTAACCTAGGACAAGTCACCTCCTTGCAGTACCGTGGTCTATGAAACAGTACAGTCTACCGAGTACGGAATACCATACCATAAATTACAGTTTTTTTTTTTTTTAAGTTGTATTAGTGAAAATATGTATACAGTTATTTGTTGGGGTCTGATAACATAATCCTAATAATTAGTTATCACATCAAAGAGTGTTCTCATCAATCGCACGTAAAATTCTTTGTTATTTCGATTTATCAACAGATTAATATGTCCTTATATCGCAAAAGTATTACAAGGTAGAAGATTGTTAATATGAAACTAATATATTTTTCATTAATTGGAGGGGTGTATTTTTTTGACAGCTCCTCTGTATACTTCTTGATAGCAAATCATCATCAAATGGCTTCTTCTTAAGTCTTAAAAATCATGTAAAACAACCGTAGTTCTAAGTAGACCCAACCTCATTATTGCACCAGAGACCATCTTTTTATTTCCTTTTTCATTTCTTTAGTAGTAGACTTTATTAGCTAAAAATATTTAAGGCAAAAAACATTAATGAAATTGGTCGAGAAGCATTTTTTTCTAAGGGCCAGGATGATTGAAACTAATATAGAATAAATAAATTATATATCTTTTCTTTTCAAATAAAAATATTTAAAAATTAATAAAATATATAACTAATATAATAAAATAAATTATAATAATTATAATGACGTATGTCAACAAGATCCAAATTATATAAATGTTCAAAGAACATTCTTCCCCTCGTATACATCGCAAACTTGCGAGAACGCGGGGACATCGGATCAGTGAAAAGAAAGGATATGACCATGAGCGGGGAACGAGCCTGTTGTAACCAGGATAGCTCAATTGGTAGAGTTCCACTAGCAATCTGGACGACCCGGGTTCGAGTCCCGGTCCTGGACATATATTTTCTTTTCAAATAAAAATATTTAAAAATTAATAAATTCAAGAACCAAATATAATAAAATAAATTTAATTAATCAATAATTTTTCCATCTGATCTTTCATGTTATTAATTATTTAACCATATATAAATATTAGAGATAGCCTGATGAACTACCTTTAATGTAATATATGAATAAAAATTCTTCAATCCATAATCCAATCAAAGATATGGAGAAATTTCCGATAGATCAATGGGTACTATAAGGATTTCCAAAAGTTAAACCGTCAAGCAAATATTTTTGTAAACTATTATTAAAGACCTACTTCGATGAATCCAAGCGAAGAAACTTGCAGTACGATTGTGGCAGATACATTTAATTTGTAATCAGACGGGGATGGATCCTAAATGGTCTAAGCACCCTTCAGGGGCTCACCCAGCCTTTGTTAAGTGGGTTCTATTAACGGGGGGGGGGGATCTGGCGGTTCAGCGTGATTGGACAGATCATCTTTCTACAAACAGTGTAGGCAGACTCTGCCAACTCCTGAACCCAAGATCTACATAAATTCTATCCTACGTAATATATATGTGACATCCTACGTAAAATTATTAGACTGGCCAATTATTTTTTTGTTTCCATCCAATCAGTTGAGAGCCCTCCCCTTCCCACACTGGCTACGGCAATGGATAGGTCTCTTTAGTTTGGGAACTTTCCTAGTGAAATCGATTACCACTAATAGCGCAATCAACAGCACGATTTGTTTTGAAGCGAGGGTAAATTAGTAACTATCTGAGCTATCAATACCCCCCCCCCGAGCAAAAATAGGTTCTCTTCAACTTCACTAACTCACTTAAATGAACTCTCAATGATTTGGAAAACTAGCTTGGGATGCCACCGAACACCCACCTACTTTGTTATAAGTTTATAAGGGCTATAAGACTCGTGGAGGTGATGTAGATATCCGATTATTTACATCGAAATTCCCCAAGGATGATACAAGGATATGTTCAAATTACTTATAAAATTGTAAATGTATGTTGTAATATAAATACACTTTTCGGATGATGAAATAACGTTGTTCTTATTATGTTAGATTCTGGGGAGCTTAAGGATTTTTAAAAAGTATTTTAGCCTAGGAAAGACTCGCCCTATTTAATACAGGCTGTAAATTAAATAAAAAACCTTCAAATTTGATAATTAAAAATTAATACAGGATGTAAATAGTTAGGGGTGCAGTAAAAAAAACACGCAAATAAGTTGAAACTTATAAACTTATAAACTTATTTGCGTGTTTTTTTGACTGCACCACCAACTATTTACATCCTATATTAGTATCTACCAGTCAACGAATTTCTTTCCTACATTAAAAATTAATCTTTGCTGATGACTACATAATTATGGTGGGGTCACCTGTGGTGCAGTGGTTAACATAAAAACCTTGCCCAAGACCATAGATTCACTGCCCAGCAGATGACCTTAGGATTTTTTAACAGTAGTAGGTGCCGTCATTCGGAAGGGTTGTAATATGGCAGTCCCTAATGTGCGGTGTTAGGTATCGTTACACCAGCGTGGATGGAGGACTCGTCCAATTAGCAATGGCAGTATAAAAAAATAAAATAAAAAAACCTGTACCACTACAACCCATGAAGGGTCTGGGGTTCAGTTCATGGTAGAGACTGTACTGTTTCATGGACAACGGTTCTGCAAGGAGGTGACTTGTCCTAGGTTACGCTCAACCGCCAGATTTGTCCTCCTTATTTTGGGTACCCTATTTTTATAATATTTTATAGAGGCTGGGTGTGCCCCAGGAGGGTCCTAGATACTATATGATCCACCTCCCGCAGCAAACAGACTAAATAAAAATCATGGCCTGCAGCGGGGTTTGAACCAGGATGGCAGCTCAGTACTCTACCACTGAGCCACTCCTCTCCCAAAATGGCAGTATAAAATAATGTTAAATAAATAAACTAACAAAATGCTTTAAAGTATAATGATCGATCTATCAATTGCTGTATCAATTTCACGGTAATATATAATATGAAATTGCTCTGAACGACTTGCAGGATCTGAAGGAAATTTAGTCTGGTTTAAGGGTGGAAATTGTGGAAATGTGTCTTTTTTTTCTTCTCTTTTAAAACACCCAATTTTTAAGATTTTTTGAATTTCGTCTAAATGGAGTCGAGCATTCTTTTAGGTGTAGATTCGTCACCTGGTTATTGAAAAAAGTTCTTTGGAAAGAAGTGTTTTGAATTTTATATCAAATTTTATCTTTATTATATTCATTTATTAAGTTATTTTTATAGCGTTAATTTTATGTTTGCGTTGTATCTAGCACATTAAGTTTAGACAAACTATTTTTTCTTAAATAAAACTTTAGTCTTCATTAAGATGATTCTTGATAAATACTTAGTATTCAACAAGAAATGTAGATTAATAAAAAAATCTGTTCTCGCTATTGTCGCTTCTTTAAATAATTCCTGTGACTTTCGCTGGTTCAACGGCGACTTGTGATTTTTTAGCGTTATTTGTACAAATCGATAATAATTTTTTAATTATTAACTGTAACATGAAAGTGGTATCTTTCGATTCATAAACAAAAACCTATGAGAATAGATTTAAATTGATAAGTTTATTTCTTTTTACACTAATACTCCATGGTGCAACGCCAGACTAGATATGTCCAAACTTCAAATACTATATGAATTTTTTCTATTAATAACCCACTGAGCCTGCTAGCAAATATCTGAGGAGTAGACCGAAGCGTAGGTGGGAGGATTATATTGATAAGAGGTTGTAGTACTTGGAAGGAAGTTGGTAAAACGCTATTGGTGCTGTCGTCACCGAGTCATGGGTTCGCTAAGCATTATTATAGTGATCCAACCAAACATGTTTAACATCAGGACATATAATATTTTGTTTGATTTACTTTCGGTAATTTCTTATAAATCAATAAGAAACAATGACTCGCTATCGTTCGGATACTTCTGGAAGAAGAGCCATCCTAAAAATCCTTAATTTGCGAATTTTAGTTTAATTGATTACCGGATTTTTTAAGTGTCCTGTAAACATGAGCTCAAATCTTGTGGTTTTCCTAAATAGTTCTTTTGTTTTTTTTTGTGAGTGGGGTTACACAAAAGTTATAATTATGCATAAAGAATTAAGTATACCTTATATTAATGTATTTATCAACAAACTACGTAAAAACAATTTTTTAGTGTAAAAACAATAAAACCCACTTATAAAAAATATTGGGAACTGTACAAAAAATAGTACAAAGCGGTATGTACATAAAAGAACAAACAAATTATTGTAGGGTACCAATTTCTTTTATTTCATTGTTATTGTTTATATACATGTATATAAGTTACTAAGAATACTAAGAATACTAAGAAGTTACTAAGAAATTAATTATTATTTTTTTTCTATGTAGGAAGTTTTTTTTATATATTATTTTCCCTCATTGTAAATTATGATTGTGCACAGATACATTTAAATTCATACAATTTTTTTAAATTTGAGACTGGTCTATTTGGTGTAGCATGCAGTTTTGTGGATTGTAACACATTATAGAATAAATATTTAAAAAAAAATTGTGAATGGGGTATATGGCACTGAGTTACTAGGCTGCAGGTTCCAGGTTCAAATGCGATAGTGATAGACACATTATTAAATCAAAACGCCGAGGTTGAACCCCGGGATCTGACGACCCTCATGCACCTCACCCAGCCACAGTAAAGTACTTACTTCATAGTACCCACACTTAATTGGGAGAAAACCAAACGGTTAAATGTTATCTTGGATAAATCACCTCTCTGGGAAACAGCTATTCAAGAAACAGTACAGTCTCTACCATGTACTAAACCCAAAATCATTCATGGGTGGCAGTGGCACAGTATTTTTTTATATTTATTTACATAAAGATGTCAATGTACTCGATTTTTTAATGATAAAATTGCGCTACTTAAATGATAAATGATGTCAACACACAAATACATTTTACTAGAAAAGAAAGAATAGATTTTTCTTATAACATAAAATATACTTTTACTTACTCGCAAATCCTATAGGAACTCATGGGCACACCCAACCTCTATAGAGAGGGTACCCTAAATTGGCGGTTGAGGGTGATCTAGCACAAATCACCTCCCTGCACAGCCGTTGTCAAAGAAACAGTACTGCCCCTACCATGTACTGAACCCCAGACCCTCCACGGGTTGTAGTGGAAATATATTTTTAAAAATAGGCATTTTCGAAAATATATTACCTATAATCGTATTGAAACAGAGCTGAAGCTTAAAGGACGCAAATAGGCACCCTTGAATGAGAATAACAGAGAAATTGAATTAAGGAGACAGAGATGGTTGATCCAACTAGCGCCTACGCAGGGGAGAACTTCCTCATGACCCCTCTCGTCTATGATGGAAGTCTCGAGCATTCGATGACATCAAATGGTTTTCGTATTTACTATAAAATTAGAAAACTCACTACAACCCATGAAGGGTCTGGGGTCCAGTACATGTAAGAGTCTGTACTGTTTCTAAGACAACGGTTGTGCAGGGAAGGGATTTATTATAGATCACGCTCAACGCTCAGATTCATCGCTTCCCTTGTTTTTGGCGCACACTTTATAGAGGCTGGCCCCAGGAGGGTCCTAGAACTTATAGGATCCATCTCCAGCCGCTAAAAGACTGAATAAAAGTCTGTCAGTGAGCGGGATTTGAACCCAGGATCTTCGGCATAGCAACTAAGCGCTTTACCACTGAGCCACTCCTCTCCATCCTAAAATAAAAGGTGATACCAAAATACCCCGTTAGATCGATAAGACTGAATAACAAGTCCATCTGAGTCGTTGCCCTACAGAAGGGTTATTAATTCGAAGTCGAAACTTAAACAGAATTTGATGTATGCCCCGGAAGGGCCTAAGCCGACATACTGGTGATGGATGGATGTTTCGGTTCGTGATTACCTTCTGCTTAGCCTCTCAACTGGCCGAAAACACCAACGAACTCGTGTCAACACCATAATAAGTTCTAAGTCCTTCCACATAATCCCTGTTTTAAGGGACTTGCCTGTAGGAGAGGAAACATGCGCTATCCATCATTGTTGATTGTTTTATTAAAATGTAATACGGAAGCCATGGATATGTGGAAACATCCACTCACAGATATATATATAAATATATATAAGGAGTTCAGAATCAAAAGCAGATAGCTCCAAAATTTCAAAAAACTTATTTTTATAAAGTTTTACGCTTGTATGGTCTTAATAATGGACCAAGACTTTTGTATGATGATATCAGATATTTGGAAGATGGTCGGAAGATGCTACAGCTGGAGTCCTAAATTTTGACTATCAAGGTATAATTATGGAGAGATCTGACATCGTACATGCCTAGGGCCCCCATATATATATACTGACACACATATACATTTCCTTTGTAGTGAACCCTACAGAAGTGTCGTTTATGTTTAAATTGTGCAAACTCCATACAAAGAGCTCATTTTATGCATATAATGTTGTATATAAGTACGGATATAAACAACTAAATCCAAACTGTAACAAAGAAGTTACACTTTTATAGTTAAAGAAACAAATATTAATAAAATAAATAAACGTCTACTTCAAGAGGAATTACTGATGAGGCATGACCTAGGGGAATGGATGAAGGAGAGAAGGCTCTGTGTAAAAACATTTCTGCGTGGACTTTTGTTGGGTACACGCAAAAATAATAAAATAACAAATAAATTAACAGCTAATTAAAATGTGATAAAAAAAAACAATACTTAAAACAGATTGTTAAAAAGTAGAATTATTAAAACTTTACAAGATAGCAAACATTTTTATCAGATCTCATGTAATGCATACCGAGAATAAGTTTTCAGCCTATCAGCGAGGGGGAGGATTTTGGTCACACATCTAGTTTATGTAAGGATTATTTTACTTATAAAATAAAGGGGAAATGAAAATTTATTCTGATTTGAAAAGAAAAAATATGTCCAGGACCGGGACTCGAATCCGGTTCTTCCAGACTAGTCTGGGACTAGATCCAAATTAAAATAATGTTCAAAGAACATTCTTCCCCTCGTATACTTCCCAAAAATGCGAGAACGCGGGGACTTAGGATCAGGGAAAAGAAAAGATATGACCACGACCGAGAAGCGTGCTTCATTAGGGCCCAGGATAGATCAAATGGTAGGGTCAAATATCTTTTCTTTTCAAACAAAAATATTTAAAAATTAGTAATAACTAAAATAAAATAAATTATGAAAATTTATTCTGTTTTGAGTCCTGGATCTCGAGAATCTTCTGAGACTCGCACACCAACTAAGGTAGAGTGTGATCTCAAATCACTTCAAGGCCAACCCTTGACTTAAGTACATTCTCTACTTGTACTGAACCAAAGATCCATCTTAATTTGAGTAAAGATTATTATTTTTTTAATAGGTTTTATTTTAAATAATTTAAATATAATTAAATCGAAATCACTAGACTTTGATTTTTTGAAGAAATTTTATCATCTTTGACGTACCTAAGTTATAGTAATATAAAATTCATTGTTATATAGTGGCTAGTACAGTACCAAATATACTATAAATTAATATATGCAATGTATATAAATAATAATAAATCCCCGGCAAATGTTCTTTCTAACGTTCATCATTGAATACTATATATTAATAATTACTGTATAATTAGAGTATATAAGTATTTATTTTTAACATGCATCATTCACAATATATATTTTCATAATAATGCTTGCAAATTATATTTTTCAATGCTAATCAAGTGGATTTAATAAGGGATGTGTATTTATTAACGAATTCGTAATAATTTTAATTTGCTAATTAAACTAATGAGTGTATCGATAAATATTACTTTTATGTTTTGTGATCACGACTTAATTGCATCCTTTTTAATATTCCAAATGCAAACAGGGCCTTTGTAATAAATCCAATTTATTTGTATTCTCCTTTGTTTATTTTACTTATTTATTTGAAGTTAAATAAATTATTTCAGTTTAAATAACATTCATTTATTTATTTAATTTGAATTCCAGCAAAATGCGTCGAGTGAAGGAAGGCAGGGCTAGTAAAACATTCGACAGCAGTATTTAATTTGGTGTGGGTTTTAATGAATTTATCCATCTTTTTTGCATTGCTAAATAATACAAGAGACCTAAGAATGTTTTAATTAAATAAAATCAATTTTCAAATCTGTGAACATTTGTTATATATTACTTCACCCGTCCCACAGACAAAGTACAATACCTTGGACTAACATTTGAAAGGAGAATGACATAGGATCCTATATTAAGAAAAACGCCAATCACTGAATCTTAAACTGAACTTAATGTATTCTCTATTCAGAAGAAACTCCAAATTAGAAACAAGACAAATATTAAACAAGAACACTTACTTACTAAAAACCAGTTTTTACATATCCATTAAAAATTGATGGCATATACAGACTCGCAGAAAACGACTACAAAATTTCCAATCAAAAGTACTCAGACATGTCACAAAAGCACTTAGGTATGTTATAAAAAAAATACTGACTTAAAAATACAAAGGTTTACGAACATACTACAAACTTTTACAAGAAAAACTACACAGACATCCAAACCCATTAATAGAACAAATGGTCACGACTCTCATGCCTGAGAACACAAGGAGGAGACTCAAAGAACGTGGATGAGGGATCTGTTAACATAGAAATTTGAAAAAAACCTAGGGAGAGGTACCGCTGGGTACAGTTCTTCTTCATGCCATTTTGTTTTATTTTTCTGATAGCAAATTTGCTGATCGTCAACCGTTTTTACTTGACAGGTGTGCATACAAAAATAAAGAGAAAAAAATATATACTTGAGTAACTACAGTGATTGTACACCAAGTTGTTTCTGTGTCTTATAATATACCGAAAGCTTGATTTATTATAGGTATATTTGACGGTCGATGCTTCTTTCGGACTCACTTTGATCAAAAATTCATCAGTGAAATGGAACAGATTCTCATTAAGGGTTTTCTAACTTATTTTTAATTATTCAAAGATTATTTGTAGAGATATTAGTACTTATCATATGCAATACTTTTCAAAATATTGTTCTTTTCATTGAATCATTGTTATATATTTTGATCATATTCCTGTAAATATGGAACGAACAGCAAGTATTTCGTCTGAACAACTAATTGTGTAATTAAATAATAGGAAATAAATAAAACATTAACTTTAACCTTTAAAAACATATTATGGAATGAATGCCCTATAAAAAGCACTTATGCAATTGTAAACTTCTATAATTTAAGGATATGAAATTATAACTGCTTATATATAAAAAATACCATTAAAACCACAGCTAAACTAAATACTTCTACTGACACTAAAATAAACCCTCACAATTATAAGTAAATACTATCCTATTATACGAAAATTCACCTATTTATGTAATTTTAAATGGAAAATCTATAAAGTTTATGGGTTTTTATCTGAATTGAAAAGATATGTATACCCGCGGAAGAATGTTCATTGAACACTACTTTAATTAGGATCTTGTTGACTTAAGTCGTTAAGTCATTTGAAAAGAAAATATATGTCCAGTGAAGAGAAAGGATGTGTCTGACCGAGGTACGAACCAGGTAGCTCAGATGGTAGAGCACCATGACGGAAACATGGGAGACTGGGTTCGAATCCCGGCCCTGGGACCTATCTTTTCTTTTCAAATAAAAATATTTAAAAATTAATAAACAAATAAAATAAATAATTATAAAGTTTATGATTGACTTCAAACGTAAAATATGAAACCAGGAGAAATATTAAGTTAACACTACTTAGCAGGATAACTACTAACTTAATGTCTTTCAATTCGCTTCTAAATTTGTGAAATCGAAAGCAACCACGTCTATTTAAAAATACATACAAATATAATTCATTAATCATGATCGTGAGAATTGGATGTGAAACTTTCGAAAAAAAATGTAGGAGACTCGAATACTAGAAAGTAACACACAACCAACGTTTCGCCAGTGAAGGAATCGTTAGGGAATGAAAAGTCAAGATCTCAGTGATGCAGATCAATACTCCAAGGTGTGGGATGCCTTATTCTTCGTTTTTCTCTCCTGAAGTATCCAGGAGAGAAAAATATTTTTACAACTAAATATTTTTAGTTAGATTTGAAGTTTTTGAAACGCCTAATTATATTCTATTTTTATTCGTATCACTTTTTTTGTTAAATATCTTTCAAAATGAGAATAATTGTTTCACTTAATTAATATGTATAGGTTGAAAAAAAAAAAATGTCGAACTATGTAATAGTCCAAATGTGACATTTAATACAAAATTTAACAAGAGGCACAAAACGACTTTGTAACTTTTTTTCAGGTTAATTTAAAAAACAAAATTAATTGTAATTATTCGGAAAATAATAAAAATCTTAAAATAATAGAAATATTCATATATTTAAACATATTTCTCCTGTGATCAACGTAAATTTAGATACCTGTACTAAAGGTTTAGCCTTGAATATTGAAAAACAAAAAACTATAAGTTCCAAAAAGTTTCCAAAAAAAAAATACTATTTTCATAAATATACCAAAAATTGACAAAAAAAATCAGTAGAAATCGCAATGCAAAAGTATGTGTCAACGATTTCGAATGCTTTATAAAATGAAATTATATCATGTGACCATGAATTAATTATGAAACCTTATTATATATGTTTTTGTTTTGTTTTTCGGAGGATTACGGAATTGTGTACGGGTTTGTGTAAAATGAAATCTAGTATTTTTTTTTCCTGACCCTCATTTATTTACAAATTACATATGTATATACACACACACATGTATATACTGGTGTGAAATTGTCTTTCTTTACCGTGTAGCTCTTTAAGGCCTAAAAGCTAGTCTGTATTGCCTATTTTTTTAAAGAAGTGAACACAGACTGTATTTTTTTTAAATACGGAAATGTTATTCGGGAATCGGCGGTATAATCCTGTACCTTTGACATTTTATTAATTATCTTCATTTTTTAAATATTTAAATTACCATCGACAAAAATGAAACCTCTGATTCACATCGGTAAGGCAAGGTAAAATTCTCTCTCTCTCTCTATATATATATATTTTTTTTTTTTTTGGTGTGTCCTGGTCATCATTAACCATATTTATGAACTTGTATTTGCCACATAACATTGTAATTATTATTTTTTTTATTAATAGCGAACTAAGATGGAGGAACCGGCGTTATGTTGTTACTAGACACAGTGGTGATATCTAGTGGCATGTTTAAGAAGTAGACAGGTGATCATCACTATAGAATAGTAAGATTCGATATATTATCTTTATGAATAAATAAATGTATAAGTGGGCAATTTAATTGTATAATAGATACAATTAATTGTCATTATAATAATATTTTATAATTATAATCCGTATACAAATTATTTTGAATTTTAACAATTCTTCAGTCAATTCCAGTCAGGAATTTAACAATTACTTTATGTTACGAAATAGGAAAAAAAATTGATAAAAATCTAATTTTCTTTAATGGAAACTTTAATTGTTAATAACAAAAAACTTTAATTGTTAATAATAATTCCTTTTACATATCATGCATGCACATTCTTGAGTTAATAAATATTTTATGCAGTAGTACATTAGTGTGTAAAAAAAGAATACTTTAACACATTATTCGTACATATTTTCAAAACTAAACGTTACAAAAAATATTAAACATTTAATTAAATGACTTACAAGCGTCCTTAGAAAAGAAATTTTACTAAAATTATTAATGTGACAAACAATTTTTTCAATACATTTAATTTTAAAATGTATTTGCTGAAAGTAATAAACAACCATTTAATGAAAATTCAATGCGAAAGTAAACATATTTTTTATTTAATTTTTATAGAATTAAGTATCAAGAAAATTGATCTTGTCTTAATTTAATACAATTTTTATTTAGCTCTTCTCTTAATTTACAATTAATTAGCTCTTCTAACAACAATAGAACTTAACGGTAAGTAAAATGTTAATTCTTATAAAGAAAAGTCTTTAATTTTTCCTATTTATTTAATTTTAAAATCAAACTATGCATATCGAATTATCTACTTGGAAATTTTCACTGTTTTGATTGTTTTTATTTTCTTAACTTTTCACTAATATTTTTTCTTGAGTAGTTTTTATTTAGACTTTTTTTGTGATATGATAACCATGGCTATTTTAACTAACTACAAATCTGGATTATTTCGAGCATAGTGCTTGTAACACGGGATAGTTTCGGTGTTAGATTAGTTAGAAATCCGTCCGTAAGATGGCAACACACATCAAGCCTATTGACACCAATCAGTAAAAAGATAGGTAAGTTAAATTTCTCATTATTTTCGACATCTTCGATTAAGCGACTTAACAATAACAATAAGCACTAAATAAAATTCCTATCATTAATTAAGAGAACAAAAGAATCTTACATACACGATCCTTCAATAACAGCCAAGTTATCTGTAGTTATAAATCTGTTCAATAATTAACAATAATGATAGTGTAATACTGAACTAAAGTTAGAAACGATGTTTTAGATTACAATTGATATTTTCCTTTCGGCCATTCAAGGAGCTAAGCAATTTTAAACTTACAGGTTCCATCGCCTTCAGGTAATAACAAATCGAAAATAAAAGTATGTGTAAGCAGCATTTTATTTTGCTTTTGTGTTTTGGTATATAGTAAAATTAATACTTTTTTTATTCATTTTTCTAGATACATAAGAAGTAGTGAAAGGAAGAAATTGAATCTCTACGAATGTATAAAACTATTTTATAGTCCAATAGTTTCTATTTATTAATAATAATTTATTATTTATTATAATTATTATTATTTATTATATAATTATATAATTATTATTTATTATAATAATTTAATCATTTTTCATTTAAATCACACCTGAAATTACAAGTCAATCGATTTTAAACTAATGTTCGTCTCATAACAGAATTTAATTGACGCTATGATACTTTTGACCAACTTTTGACTTAATATTTGTTTTTAGGAAATATATATATATATATATATATATATATATATATATATATAAAATAATATATGTTCCAATTTTCAGTTTAAAAAAATATTTTTGGATTGGGAAAATTTACCTATAAAAACAATTACTCCAAAAGATTCCAAAGTCAGAAATGTATAATTACAAATTTTACTCCAATACCTACTTTCTCTGTGTTTGGAATCTTATAAAATCCACTCAGCAGCAAACTGATATTGAATTAAACATCTTCAAAATCTAAGATAAGTTATCTTTAATAAAACTTTAAAAAATGTAAATAAAGAATCTTTAAGAAATAAAACTCTAAAAATATAGAATATCATCGTGCCCTTTATTAATTAGGAAGAAGTTATTTTTAAAATCGAAAATTAAATTAATTTTTGATATAACCACCTTTTTCCTTATTAAAAAAAAGCTTAGTTTTCCACTGGGAACATATTAAGGACAAAATAGTTTAAAAATAACTGATGTATAACGAAATATTCTTTTCTATAGATTTTCACTAAAGGACACCATTTCCACAAAACGGATAATATTTTAGGTATATTGTCACAAATAAATATTATGAACAATACCTCTAATTAGTTATCATTGCCAATAACAACATGAACAATTTTCTATAAGCTGTTTCTATAAGTAACGAAGAAACAAATTTTAATAGTTCAAAGGTATGGAAAATTGGTTCCCCTGAACAAATACAAAAATTAAAAAAATCTGACATGTTACTTTACCTCTAGATTACAGAAATAGAAACAAGAATATTCTTATTTTTTTAATATTACTATTGTATCTGTTGTAATATAATGGTAAATATTAAAACAGTCTTTGTTCGCTAAAGTAAAAAAAAAATATATTAAATAGATTAATTAAACGAACGGGAAACTAGTGAACGATTAAAGGAACTGAAAATGAAACCCCACCCCTTCATGCCTTGACTGTACTCAAGGGGTGGCATAGGTGCGAGAGTCGACTGTACTCCGGGGTGGTTTTAGTACGCAGAGTGCTCCCAGATGGCAGCACCTACCGAACTATAGCAGTCATTGTCACAGCTCATATAACCGCCGGGAAAGGTATTTTAATAGCGGGCTATCCTCTGGCGAAATACCTGTACGAAAACGTTTACAGCTCTTCCCGGATTCCAGGGCGTGAAGGGAGGGGCAAAAACTTGTCAACGCCGACGATATATCGCGAGGAAAACAATTTCCCGGCCATCTGCTCTGGAATGGGACTCATGGAAATTCTGCATATGGTAATACTAAAGGGGGGGTAGAAATTCACTATTTGGAGCTTATGTTGAGTAGTGTCAGTTCTTGAAGTGCAATACCGTTAGCACCAAGAACTCTAGTAATAATAATTAATTTGCTCATAAGGCTGTACTGATTTATCAGACAAATAAAATTAGTTAAATAATTAATGAGATAATTAAATAAGTTATTTTTCTAAGCAATTACAATTTTCTCATACCTACGCCAAAAATATTAGAATCAGGAAATAGAACCTGGTGTTTTTTTTTAAGATCTTATTTTTTTTTATAATCTCTTGTATCTTTTAAGTTAAATAATATTAGTTGACCTTGAGGAAGAAGAAGGTTATGAGGAAGAAAATGGTCGGGGTGGAGGTCAAGAAAATTCTCATATCTAGGTAGAACTTTTTATTGGTAAGCCAACGTTTCGAACCACATTACAGGTCTTCTTCAGGGCTAAATGTGCAAGATACAAATAAATTAAAATAATATATGGCACATAATAGCACTATATATAGTATATTGATAGAATAATGTTATATGCAGTAGGTAGTAGAAAAATAAACCAGAGGGGATTGAATTATATAATGACAAAGAGGTACTATATATTAACAATGGGGTACTGTTTAAATCCAAAAAAGTAACAAATGCAAAATTAAAAATTAGAACAAAGTAAAAATTTAGAAATTATCTAATAAAGTGTCAAAAAAAGGTAACAAATGAGAAATCAAGAATTAGGACAGAATTGTAGTAGAAAAAGATTAAAGATTGAAAGAAGAAAAAAAATATAGAACAGAATTATATTAGATATAATAATAAAATGAAAATTCATACAAAATAAGTAATTATAGTTGACTGACTTTGTATATACAAATTTTATGGAGTTACTAGGAATTTTATACAGAATAACTAATATGGATTATATAATTTTTATTCCTGTACCACTACAACCCGTGAACGGGTCTGGGGTTCAGTACATGGTAGAGACTGTACTGTTTCATGGACAACGGTTCGTCAAGGAGGTGAATTGTCCTAGGTCAGGCTCAATCCGCCAGATTTTTTCTCAATTCCCAGGGGGGTCCTGGATCCCATATAATTCATCTCCCACCGCAAACAGACTAAATAAAAGTAACTGCCCGCAGTGGGATTTGAACCAGGATTTCCAGTATGGCAACTCAGTGCTCTACCACTGAGCCACTCCGCTCCCATTCTATAAAAATTGACTAAACAAATTTTTTTGAGGAATAACAAAAAAAATATTAAATAGGTGGTAAAAAATAGCCAGGACATAAAGGTATAATGGATTGTACAATAAAAGGTATGCAATAACAAAAAAAAAAAGTTACCTTAGTTACTATAAAGTAGACAAGTGTTAGTGCAAAAATAAAGTAAACAATAAATAATAAAGAATGATGAATAATAACATGACATAAAGTGATTATTTGAAATATTAATTTAAGATGGATAATAGAGAACAGACGCCAAAGGGGTATGAATAGGACAGAGGTATAATTTTGGGAAGTTATAAAACTATTGTAGTATATAATGATAGAATATTTTTATGAAGTTAAGAAAAAAAAGATATTAAATAGAAAAGAAAAATAAATAATATAACAAATGTATGTAATATGCGATGCAAGAATATAATTAATATAATGAATGCTATAATCCATACCTAGTTGATGGACATGGGGTTGACACTAGACTATTTTTAAATCACAAGGTTGGATAAGAAAAAAACAGGTAGAAAGTAAGTAAACAAAAATTCTTTTTATAATAAAAATAATATTGAAATGCTTGGAAAATTAAATACAACAAAATTAGTGGTATCACTATTCATTTTTACGCAGTTATAAACACGAAGATAAAAAAATGTGAACTCGAATGTCTCTTGTATACACTCATAAGAATAAAAAATTGTTCGTAAGTCCTCTATGCTCTCTACGTTGCTAGAAATAAAGTCAACCATAATGACCTTAATGTCACTTTTGTTCCTGATTTGGCACGAATCGGACAGCGTTCCTTTCCCACTCAAACCCAATTTCGAACCTAGCTACGTCTTCCAATAATTTCCAATAATCCTCTTAGGCGTCAGAAAAGAACATATCCTCGTGACCTTTTAAGTTGTATTTGTTATTTGAGTAAAGCCAGTGGGTAGTTTCTCTACTTGTCTTTATTCAATTTATTGATGCCACTATGTATCATTCCTCACACTTACTTGTTGTATTGTTATAATACAGTTGTAATTTTCAAGGAATAAATTATTAAAAATAGTTATTAGTGTATTTGCACAACTATTAAAAGACTCCCTAGATAAATATAATTAATCTTATATCAATCGAATTCTAACCTTTAAACCGAAGTTGATTAATAGAAATTGTAAAACTTATGCACTTGCCCCTAGATGTGACAAGTCTCGAGAATGTTGGCGAAGCGAACTCACGAGTTTATCACCTACCAAAAGTCAGTAAACGCGGCTAAAGAAGTTTTGACGTATAAAATGAAAGTCTATGAATATCCGATGTTACGAAAAATAGGAGAATATAGAATAAGAGTGGGTTAAGAAAAAAACCCACAAGACTGACATCCGGATTTTTACGTATTTAAAAGAAAAGAAGACCAAACCTGCCAGGTACGAAGAGGTAGAAAAATGTTTACATTTTTATTAAGGGTTACCTACGAGGATATTCTTGAAAGGAACCGTCTCAGGATGAAACTGAGTGAGTTTTCAAGAAAAAACAAAGATGGAGACGGGAAAGAATTGGACAGTAGAAAGAAGGGAGCAGCATTGGCGACGAACGAGGGAGTACTGGGCCAATATCAAGAAGAAAAAAGACTGATAAAATGACGTGATCCTTAGTAGGCTAATACGAAAAAAAATTAAAGTCTATATTTAACTTTGCAAAAAAATTTCCACTTTCCTTCATTTATAATCACGGGAGAGGAAAGAGTCAGAATAAAAATATTTATGGAAAAGAAAAAATCCCAATTATTCAAATCTGATACTTGGATAGTCTGAACGAAAAAAAAGTGTATTATCCACGTTTTTCACCTTCATAGGTCTAGTCGCATTCATAAACAAGTCTCGCCACGATATTTTTCTCTTTATATTTTTATCCACAACTGTCGAATACAAATAATGGAAAATCAACAGATTGGCTGACAATAAATTAATACAGAATATCACGAGAGACCCGAAGAAGAACAATGCTCAGCGGAACCTCTCCTCTGGCTTGATTTAATTTCCTATGGTAATAGATTCCTCAACCACGTTCTCTTTAGTCTCCTCCGTCGAGACGTGGCCATTCGTTCTATCAATGGTGGCAATGAATTAAATATTACATGTAGATCTTTCCATGCAATGTGCGTTTTTCAACTGCCTTAATCGAAAGTGACCTATAACGAAGAGGACTTGCTCATCATCTGCGAGTTGGCCACAGCGGTGGATCTCCGCCTCAATTATTCACCCAGTTTAATTTCCCTCCAGACCTTTGAGTGAAGCTTGCAACTTTCATGGCCCATCTTTCTGGCTCTCGCTTTAAAATAATGGACCCACACCGACCTCTCCTTAATTATGGAACCTTCCTGAATATTGGATGTCCCTGTCCGCCCTTCTGTCCCTAGGCCTTTCAAATATTTCTGTCTCGCCGTTATACTTTCATATTCGTTATTGCTAGAGGTTTTTGATATGCGGAAGGGAGGTCTGTGGGGAATTGCGGTTAGGAAGTTGTCAAGGTTAGTTATGAGGCATATAAAATTATGTAAAGTTAATAAAGTTTAATGGAGTTCAGGCTGAATGTGATAAATTAATACTAGCAATGATTATAAGATGGGAAGCAGGGTAGCTCAGTGTGGAGAGCGATGAGTTGCTATGCTGAAGTTAATAGCCATAGCTGGAACCTGTGAGAGCATCAGACCCTCCCACGGCTCACCCAGCCTCTATAAATTGTACTTAATTGACGAAAACCCTGACGGTATAGTCTGATCTTGGCTAAATCACCTCCGTACACAACAGCTATAGAGCCAGTGCCATCTCTTACAACTATAACCAAATGGCCTATTGCTAGAGAACGCGATACAAACCAAACACATGTGTTCTCTATATCTCACCAAGTTAGAATATAATCATAACACTATGGAATAATACACCAACATGCCAAGATCACAGATCTATCAAGTACCATATTATTTCTGTCATTATCATTAAAAGCTGTAATTTATAATGCATTTGATTTTCATTATCAATACATCGACTAAAATTCATACTCAAAGTACTCAGTTCCACTCATTTTTAGAAACACCAGTCGATTTACAATGCAACGACGAATCGTAAGGTGACATTTATAAAGTTATAAATAAGGGATAATCAAATATACCATTATTTTTTTTAAATACAATACATGATGTCTGACTTAACCAGGACGACATTTGACGTACCACAAATACCTCTCAACTATTTTCTTATGAAACAAACTAACAATGCACACACGTTTGTATCCTGAACTAAGACTTATTTAGACATAGAGCATACGTGTTCATTAGAAGCGCCACGTACACAAAATTCTAAGGAGTAAAGTGAATACTAGTTGGCTTATTTCGAATTACACCATATTCAACATGAATAATCCAACTGTAAAATCTAACACTCACGACAAATACATTTCACTCGCCAACACATTACCATAATCTTGTTCTTTCGCTTTCTTCCTCTCAATCACCCGGACTTACATGTACGACATTTGTGACTAATTCGCTTTGGACTATACTTTGATTCGAGATTTCCATAGTAGTTGAAATCCGGCCGTGGTTGATAATTTATTTGATCTGCCAACAGCGACGGATAGGAAGACCTCTACAGAACCTGTAGAACCTGGGCTCACCTTGCCCTTAGCCTGACGTCAGACGAATTTCCTCCCTGCACAACCATTGTCTTATAAACCGTACAGTCCCCAAGTACTAAACCCAAGATCTTACAGCTGTACTGGTACAGGTTTTATAAAGGAGTGTGTATACATATATGTATGTGTAATCGTAAAGTTCCTGGGATCATAAGACCCAGAAAAGAATACCCCAAGGGAAAGAGTAATCGATGCTAAGTTCCTGAACCAGACCAGAAGCAAGAGGACGAACTAAATTAGCCAACCCATTAAGGGTGCTAGTGGCTCCCCCTGGAAGAGAATTAAGGAAATACATGAGCCATGCCCGCGATAAAACTGCCTAATCAAATATTGTCCTTTCACTTAGACTCCCAACTTGGGCCATTACACTCTATCTTCTCCTAATTACGCAATATAGAATCCCGCACCTTCTCTCCAAGTCTTTGCGACGCACCTCGGGTCTGTGGGGATCCGAGAGTCTCGCTTGGAGTCTCCAACACACATTTTGGATAACACTTCTAATCGAATACTTTCTTACTTGCATATCATTTTTTAAATCTATTTTTATTGTCATTCACATTAATCCATGAGTTATTAATTATCTTTATAATCATATGGCACAACAGCCCTTTAACAGAGTATCGACTTCTTTCAATGGCTTTCACCGGCCGTACTTAGTCAAAGCAACACTCAAATTATTAGTGGGGAGATATTTCAGTAGTTCGTTAAAAAATAAAAGCAGAAATTATCATCTGATTGAACATAAGGGTGAATCATTCTGTAATTCTTTGTATAATTTCAATTTTAAAGAATTGAAATAAAACAGGACAACACGTTTTTTTCCCAAAACGTAAGCAATGAGATATATAAATATATTAAAATCGAAGAAGCATATTTGATTTGTTTGAAACGATTTCTTGCAATTTAAAAATATATTTGATTTATCGAAGCCACCCTAAAATTAATGCTCATTCGTTAAAAAAATATTTTGATTGCGAAAAAACTTGTTCATAACAACTTTGTTCACGCATGCCTCATAAATATTAATAATTATAAATTAATACAAATATGCAGAAAAATGAATAGGGCAATCTTCCATACAATGCAAATATATAAAGAAAAAAAACAATATCAAAACAGTTGGGATATTAAAAGAGCGAATTAGGAAAATTATTATTTTTTAAAATGCGTTCCGATTTCGTACGCTAAAGGACCATGGCATCCTTCATAACAATTTTAATAATCGAAGTACTAGAAATTTTCATATCATGAATATGATTAAAGTTTGTTCTCTACTTCGTAATAAAAATAACCTATAAAATTTGTCCCTTTTAATAAATTATAGCATTTAAAAAAGTGTTTTTCAGGAGGATATCACCAAGGCACCCTAAGGCTGACTGATGACTTGACCCCAACTGGTGACTGTGTCTTCGGGATGACCCGAAGCACAAGAAGAAGGCGCAGCAAGAAGACCGAGAAGGCAGCGGTCAAGACCAAAGAAGGTCTCGTAATCAAACCAGGATCTAATTTGTATCCTTCTGGTTCGAGAACCCTTAGCAGCCTCTTCTTGGCAATCTTCGCCTCCTTCGCAACGCCGACAGGGTCCGGGCTATCTTAATTGGGCGCCAAGGGTATTAGCGATTATTTAGAATGCTTAATGTTACCATAAAATAAAAACAAAAATTCTATGAAGTTCATCAATAGCAACCAACTATTTATTAGAAATCAACGTTTCTACCTACATTTCAGGTCTTCATCAAGCCAGAATAAACAAGAAATAAGTATATGAACATAAAATAATATCATAATAATCTTTCCCTCTTCCAAGGTATGCGGTGTGAGGATATAAAATAATATATGAAAATAAAGTAATTGTAATAAACAAGAAACCATAAGAATTGTAATTTAAAATATTTTTTTCATACAACAGTTATCAGATTGATTTCTGATATTTTTTTATTATTTCAAGTTTCAAAAAGTTCGAAGGTCCTGGGTTCAAACCCCCTTCACTGGGCAGACTATTATTTAATCGTTTAGCTACCAGAAATGGATCCTATGGGATCTAGGACCCTTCTAGGGCTCACCAAGCCACTTAAAGTGAGTACTCAAGATATGGGGGGAAATCTGGCGGTTGAGCGTGATATAGAACAGATCACCTTCCTGCACAACCTTTATTGAAGAACTTTTTTTTAATATTGAATAAATAAATATATTAAAGTAAATATAGAAAATTAATTTCGGTTAGAGTGAGGGGTAATTTTAGTCATTCATAAATTTATGATGGCAATCCCTAGATCTACAGATTAAAGAGCAGACAACATTGTAATTTATAGGACCATCGTTTTCTCAAGTTGTAATTATTTAATTTAATGAAAACTTAAAAATTAACAGTGAATTTTAGATGCTTATGTTCTTAACATATGTACCATAATTTTGGATATTAGGATTTCAGATAACTCAAGTATACACAGGTGGTATAAACAGTAATTATTAAACTCCATAAAAGGGCGGTATGTAATCAAAGAAGCCATTTCATTAATAGAGACTACGGCTATTTATTAGTAACGGGTAATAAATGGACGCTCCTCCTCCCCGTTAATTATAGCAAGGAACCTATCCTCGGTAATTAATGGTCGACCTTTTAACCTCTGAAGGCCTCGGCCGGAATTAACTGTTTTCTTGCAGCGGGGGCCTTGAGGTGCCCTGAGGAGAATAGCTTTTGTTCGTCTGAGGCAGCTTTGTAATTGGAAGAGCTTTGTCTTGAAAGGCCCCCTCCCGCAAAGCCTTATTAAAGGAGGGCGCCCCCCTCCTCTTGCATTTTGTTTCGTTAATTCTAACCAATAAGGAAGAGGCCACGCCTTTTGTTGCTCCGCCTACTTTAACTCCCCCTCCATGTCTTCAAGGAAGGATAACTACTCTAAGATGTTGATTCTTAGCCGAGCTATTACAACAAAACCCTCGAGCTCAAACTGTACTCCTTAATAGTACCACTGCCAAGAGTACTCAGCCGGCAATATTAGAGAACGTTAAGGAATTAGATGGAAGAGAGATTCCGTTCAAAATGTTACACAGAGATTTTGTTGAAATAAACTCGTTAGTGGCCGCACTATCGCCAGAGTTTTAGAGGAATTAATTTAAAAAGTTTAAGTAAATTCATGAATAAACTCAACGTGTGCAAATAAACTCTTTAAACCAGTGGTTCCCATTATTTTTTGGGCTACCCCCCTCGTTCAAATGAAAACAGAGGGAGGGAGTTCAAATAAAATTCCTCCAATGCCCTCCCTTACACAATAAATCGCTCGGGTATATGAATAGAAAACAATAAGTATTACATTTATATCAAAACATTTAATTTCACCGTCACATGATATAACATTATTACATTCATTTTAGGTAATGAAGTACTGGTAAGAGAAAAATAAACTAAAATTATAATTATAAAATAAACTATAAAGTCAGAATTTTCCTTACTTGCACTCACCCCCCCCCCCCAGGATGGTAACCATTTTAACAGTATATTTACAAAAATAATAACACATTTACCTATTAGCCAAATTTGTACTTGGTATATATCAATTCTTACACATAAAATATCTAGGTTTTCTAATTTTCAATCAACACTGGCTCTACAATCCAGTACGGGTCTTGGCCGGATCAAGGAGTTGCCTCCACTCTTCTCTGTCCAAGGTCATCCAAGCTCTGGATCCAACAATGCTACCTGCATCCTTCTCGACCTCGTCTGCCCATCTTAATCGTGGCCATCCACGTTTCCTCTTATGAGTAGCGTTGTCCTCCATTCTGACCACATGTCCAGCCCGATCCGAGGCTAATTCCTTGATGATTCACAGCAAAGTATTTTTTTTCTGAGGGTGGGGTACCTGGTCCCTCCGCTCAACCCCCAACCTGGAGGATCAGTACCTGATTGCGACTCAGTACCTGATCGGGCGATGGGGTCGCTACTTCCCTACGTTAGATACTCTACGTGTTTCTAATTTTATTCGCACAAAAAACACGATAGCTTTCGATAAACACGATGTACATTTTTATTTCCGAATAAAATCGATATTCAAATGTTCATATACACGAAAAGATTTAATTATAGAAGAATTTATTTAATAAAAATAATGTTTATTTGGCCGTTCTTTTTTTTTTTTTTTTTTTAATTTGATAAGTAGGTCACATTTTCATTTCTTTTTTTGCTCCGTTTCCCACTTGTAGTGACCCGAAGAGCATAGTTTTAATTAACGAAAATAGATATTAAAAAAATAATTATCTAAAATCAAAAACGAAGTATATATTTTTGTACCGCAAAATTGTGGTACCGCTCGAAAACATGGGGCTTTAACATGTGTGAGCGGATGCTAAGATTAGTTCCGAGCATCACATACATCTTTGAGCGGCCATTGAAGTGTCAATTTTTTTTATCTATAATTAAATTTATGGAAATTATTCTGCAGGTCGTCGCTTCGAGATGAGCCATAAAAAGTTTCCCTTCACTTTTGATTCGTTTCCCTTTTAATATTTTTCGAAAATAGAAAATACTGTATGGAAAAGAGAATATGAACTTTGGGGTTCAGCAAAACACAGTCCAAAATTCTAAGAAAAATTATTAATCCTCCATGGTATTTGAAATAAACCAAGGTGCACTGACTATTTTAGCAAACGATTAACAATTGCATTAAAAATAAATTAAAAAATTATATATTTTTTCCAGGTTCTCACTTCAGTTAAGCTACTGCAAGTTATAACTGCTGATTCGTTTCATTTTTAATATTTCCCTCCTCAAGGCAGTATCCTTGGCCCAATCCTTTATACAGTTTATACAGCTGACATCCCAACTCATCCTAATACTATCCTTACCACATATGCTGATGATACATGTGTATTATCAGTCAATACCAATCTAGTTATTGTATCCCAAAGCCTCCAATCCCATATCACTGATCTTGAAGAATGGTGCCAGAACTGAAGAATTAAAATAAATTCTCAAAAATCCCATCAAATCATTTTTACCTTACGTCGTAAACCAATGACTTCCTGCCCTTCAGTATCCTTTAATAATATCCCACTTGTGCCTGTAGAACAGATCCGATACTTAGGGTTGCATCTCGACAAACGATTAACCTGGAATCCTCATACAAGACTGAAAAGACAAGAAATCGCTCGACGTTTCAGGCTACTTCAACACTTACTAGACAAACGCTCTAAGCTCCCAATTAATTACAAAAAACTCATCTACATGACCATCATACGACCTATTTGGACTTACGGAGTAGAGCTTAGGGGCTCCACTAAGCCATCGAATTCTTCTCGTATCCAATCCCTACAATCCAAAATCCTTCGTAAAATCCTCAACGCTCCTTATTTTGTTAAGTATATAGTCATCCATAACGACCTTAATGTCCCATTTGTTGCTGATCTGGCCCGATCCTGGTATCTATCCTATCATAACAAACTTCATTTCCACTCAAACCCTCTAGTTTCAAACCTAGCTTCCTCTTCAATTCCCGATAATCCTCCGAGGCGTCTGAGAAGAAGATGACCACGTGACCTTCTTAGTTGAACATGCGATTTGAGCACTACCAGTGGGTAGTTTCTCTACTTGTCATTATATCATGTCATTATGTATCACTCATCCAATTTACTTGTTATATTACTGTAATATAGTTGTAAATATCAATAAATAAATAATAATAAAAAAAAAAAAATATTTCCCTCAAATACAAATCATGAGTTTTAGAATGGAAAAGAGAATGTTATTATGAGAAATGTACATACTTCGGTAATTATTTCAGCTAGATATGAACGTTTCAACAAACATATATCATCTATAACTCGAAATGGTAATTGAAACATTCATTTCCTGATGACATTGCAGAAATTTACTCCTTACCCATAATTAAATTCTAAAGAACACAACAAGTACTCCTGAAATTTTGCAATTCTTAATCCAACAACAACAAGTGCATGATATAAACTAACATAAAACTTATCGGACAAATCCAGATTATTGAAACAAGATTAAAAGTAAAAATTAATACTCACATTTTTAACGGCGTAATGAAGGAGTAGTTTATCGCTTAGACATTGGGAAAAATTGTAGCCTAACATACAAAAAATTAATTAAATTTTTTTTTCATCTTCCGAAATTTCATTTATAGAAATTACGATATACAATTAGAACTGTGTATGTAATTTTAAAACATCCTTGTGTTACCCTAGGATATTAATTAATTAAATTTAAACTTAATTTAATTATATAATAATGAATAAATATAGTTTAAGATAATATTTTAATTCTAATGGGAGTCATGACTCAGACCAGAAGGCGAACGGCGCTGCGGATCTACAGTTCAGCACGACCTCTTAGCTCCTTCAGTATATTCATATTTAATATGGCCTTATCTATATAATAAATATACTGTATATACTGAGTTAACATTTTCCTGCACATATATATATTCTTGCATATGTATATATATGTATATGTATGTTAGAAATTATTTTACCCGAATCGATTCAATATATATGGAAATATGGGAATATAAAAATTTAATCAGGGGGACCCATAAATTGTTAAAGGGAACTTGTTAATCAAGGGAAATTTAAAAAAAAATAATAGTTTATAAAGCCAAAAATAAAATAAACCAAAAATTTAATGTTTACTAACGTTGGATTCCTCACTAAAAAAACAATAAAACAACAATTTCTTTAAGTTACTTTATTAATTATTTTTTTATATGTCAAGTTTCGGGGTTTATTACAAAGCATTCACTATCACACTAACCGTAAATTAAACAAAATTTTAAATAAGCAAAATTGCATATGCACATATGGAGACCTGATTGCTCCTCTTCTCTGCAATCGCATAAGGGGCTTGTTCCTATTTTGAACTTCCTGTACATATGCCATTTGAGGCGGTTGTGCCCAGTCTTAAGTCTAATTAAGAGGACTTGTTCTCTTCTGCTCAATTTGTAGTAGTCATCGTGGAGGCCCTGTGTGGGATGTGTTTCTAACCATCGCCCCACGATGGTGCCCTTATTAAGTGCCTTGACCTCGTCAAATTGGAGTCCTGGGGCAAACTGAGGCATCAGGGATCCTGCTTTCGCCAGCGTGTCCGCTCTTTCATTGCCGGCGATTCCACAGTGTCCTTGGATCCACTGGAGGACTGTTGTTCTAGCAAGGTTTGTCATCGAATTTATCGCGGAGACAAGGTTTTTTAGGCTTGCCAGCGCATTTGGCCTGTCTTGTATTGCTTGGAGAACAGAGCGTGCATCAGTGAAAATAACCACCTTTTGGAAATCATAGGAAGAAGAGGAAATTATCCTGCAGGCCTCAATTATGGCTTCCTGCTCAGCTCGGTAGTTGCAGGAGTTTAGCCCTGTAGCTATAGACATTTCTACAGTTGCACCACACTGAAATTTCACGTAGATTCCACCCCCACTCCCCCTGTTTTCTTCTGCAACTGACCCGTCCTTGAAGGCTCTAGTCCATTCTAGTGGTGGGTACTCCTCATAGATAAATGTTAGCGTCTCGTATAGGGGTTCGATTGGCAGGAGTTCTTTTTTGCTATTTATGCCTGGTATGCTGTCTGATATTCTTGCCTTTGTAGCAACCTCCCAGGGTGGGGTAAGAGTTTCACAGTCAAGCGGCACTTGCTGTATATCTCGCAGACTGAAGTCTTCTTGTAATGATTTGATGTGGTGCACAGGACTCTTTCTCTTGATTCGGCCTGAGTATCCGTGTTTAAGCCTCTCTTTTAGTGAGTGCTCCGGAATGTATTCGGCTTTTGATGCCAGGTTCAAGAACTTGAGGTCTCTTCTGTCAGTGAGCGACTGTAGTTTTGTCAGGGCTTTAAGTTTATTGAGAGGTGTTGACCTCATTGGCCCTGTAATCAATCTTAGGTCATGGTTTTAGACCGTAGTAACCTTTTGGAAGTTGGTGTTTGCCGATGTGCCCTAGCTGGTTATGCCATATTCCAAGACTGGTCGGACGTAGCCCACCTAGAGATTTTGGAGAGTTTTGTGATCTGCCGTTTTGAATCAGTGATCATTCTCACGAGGCTCAGTCTTTTGAGGCCCTTTGTTGTGCATGATTCTATGTGTGGTCTCCACGTCAGCTTTTTATCCAACTTGATTCCCAGATATGTTGGGGTTTCTTCAAGTTGTATAGCCGTTGTGGTCTATTATTTCCTCATGAAATACTCACATTTTGCCGAAATCGACATGTGAAAATATATTTCCTTGACACAGAAGTCTGTATGTTGAGAAGTGTTGGGAACACATTAGAAAGTGTTTTCTAACTTCACATTATTCCTTGCGAATAAATTAAAAAATACCTGAGAAATTATCGAAGACTTTACCGAGGAAAATTATCTATTAATAAACCAAAACATTTGTAAAATTAAATTGAACATTATAAAATTAAAAATAAAATAAACATTGACAAATCGTTATATCTTAAATATATTCAACTGTAAAATAATTTTACCAGATGTCAGTAATAAATGACACATTTCGCAATAAAATTTAATAAATTCACAAAAAAAATCAAAATAACCATGCGTGTTCAAAAACGTTATCGCTTTGTCCAGAACGAATCAAAAACTTAATAATTATAGTAATAAACATATATTTGAATACGAGTAGCATTTTTTAAATTAAATTTTCAAAGCTATTGTATAATTATATACAAACATACAGTAAATTATTTTTAATTAAACATTTGTAATAAACGTACTTTATTTTTTCAAAATACTCAAGTTTTTGATTAACTTTTTCAGAATAAGTTAATAATTAAAGTTTTAATAAAAAATGCTATTAACATCAGGCACCATCGACTCCACAGGAAGCGTCCCACTATAACCAAGGAGTGACAAAACCGCGGAAGGGACACCTCTGCTTGTTTGGAACTTTGTCCACACCTCTCATCAACCAACCACAATATTACACCTAGCAATGCATCCCTAATTTAATTAAAATTTATTTGAATAAATCGAGATAACTCAGTGCGTAGGACCGAGGTTCGAAACCGACTGAGGTTGATATTATTTATGGATTCTGCTATATATGTATGGATTCTGGATACCTTCCATGGCAGAACGTTATCGGTGACAGATCACTTATTTGTAAGAAACAAGTAAACATTTATCTTGGGAACAAAATAACAAATGGGGAAATAAGGTGTCTGAGAGAGAGAAAGATTATCTATTTGAGTTGTTTCATAAAATTTAGGAAAACACATTACAAAATTTATATATTTTTTACTCTAATCCTAATTAATTATGGTGATATATTTGTTCTAGAACCGAGCTAAGAATATGATAAAATTGAAATTAACACCACCATCACTACAGATTGAAAAAATCTGTCAAGTGGGTGGGTATAGCTTTCTCGCCTTTTCCTATTTGAAAAATTTATTATTTAAAATACAAAGATGTAAGAAAAATGGCGTTTTTTACAATTTTATCACAAAAAAATTCAAAATACTTATACATGGTCAAAAACGCAATTCTTTTTTCTAGGATGAGATATTTAAGGATACTAGAGGGCAAGGATCCTTTGGTTCACGACAAAGGGTTAAGGTGATTTGGCAGGATCTGTGGGAATGGGAGGAATATTTTGATCTTCCAGTTTTTTACATCACACCTCAACAAGGTCAGTGTTATGGGATTGAAATGTTTAGGTTACAATAAGTGTGTTTATTTTTTTAACGTCGCTTTAAGCTGGGACATACCGGGCGCCAGACTCGGATTTTTTTTCCGGCTTTTGCAACATTGGCCCTGCCGAAATCCAATACATTTTGTCCTCAATAATCTCGGTCTTCCCAGTCTCCCTCCGCCAAGCCTCTTGCTGCCATCACCTCTTCAACTCCTTACAGCCAAGTTTGCCTTGGGCGGCCTCTTTTTCTTCTCTCCTCTGGGACAAAGTCAAATATCATTTTTGGCCATCTCTCGGGGCCCATTCTTCCATGACCACTGCAGCTGCTTGGTCCCAATTTTGTGAATTATCGTTTCCATTCTTATGGCAGAGTTTTTCACTTACTCAATTCTGAAAATGCTGCAATTTCTTCTCCAAAAATCCATTTCTACAGCTTCCAGCTTTTGTGCATCTCTTGGTCCACATTTCCGCACCGAAAAGGGTTTCACCTTCAAAGAAGGAATGAAAAATCGTCTTTTTGGTTTCTAGCGAAACACTTGGGCTCCACCGTACGGAGTTTACCATCCCGATAATCTTCTTTCCTTTGGCGATCTTTTCCTTTATGTCGGTCTCAAGCCCCTTGCTATCCATGAACACTCCCAAATACTTGGAGAGAGCACTCCGATGTAGTGACCAATTTTCTAATGAGAGAGAAAATGTAGAAGCGTTGAAGGCCATGCAGGTATTCTGTCGTGGCTTTGCTGATTTCTCGACCCCATTTAGAATATTCATCTTCTAGCTTCCTTTGGATATAACTAAGATCATCTTCCTCAGGAGATATCACCACTTTATCGTCAGCAAAATGCAGACTGTAAAATGTTTCCTCCCCTATTCTTACACCCCGATATTTCCTTTTCCACTATTTCAAAACTTCCTCCAGATAAAAGTTGAAAAGAGTGGGTAATAAGCTACACCACGCGTTGTCTTAGGGCTTTGGTGATAGGGAAATTATCTGGTTTCATGTTTTGACCTTTGCTTCCGCTCCGCAATATAAGCTTTTAATTTTAATTTTATTTAATTAATTCAATTTAATTTAAGTTAATTTCAATTCGGATTTATAAATATTAAATATCTATTATCAATATTTATGTAAATTGCGATATATTTAATATTGAACATTTATAAATCATTAATAATAATTTGTAAATACTAAATGTCAGAAATATTAAATCTATGAAACCCTAGACTAATTTCATAATAATTCTTTAATTTAGGAGTTTTCATGTTTACACGTTTTTAATATTTTTTTTATAAATGTCGTGCTTTCTTTTACTGCTTATTTTTTTTTCTTTTGCCTTTTGTAGTAAAATTAATTAACTGACAAATAATCCCTTCGACACGTGCATTGAAGAAGCCATTCGTCAGCCCTGCTCCAACCCCGGTACATCCTCGCTAAGACTATTCAATACTCGACGACACCGGGAGGGGATGAGTCTCCGAGAACTGACTGATACAGCCGAGCCAGGAAAGCGGCTAATAATAATTCAAAGGGAGAACTGGGGCTATATTAGCTCTCGGCTGAATACATTACTCCAAGGAGCGGGCGAATATCTGAGCAACTTGGTGATGGAGGGCTTTCCTTCGCCGGTATTAGCCTGGAAATAGGCTATCCTTCCTCCCTCTTAGCTCCTCCTCCACGCTCCCTTCTACATGTTTAACGTATCACCCGCCTTCAGCGCTACTACGGCGTAACTTTCTTGCTCATGTTCGAAAATATGGTACAGCAATTTGACAAAATGCACTAGAATCTATTTTCTGATAAGGAGCTCCTATAAGATACATAGGGATGAGAAAACTGTATTAACGATGTAAATCTAAAAGAAAAAAAATATAATCAACATGAAAAAGTAAAGTTAAATAACAAACAAGTAAGTAATCACGAAGAAAATAATACTTGATATCATAGAGTTAATGGATATTTGGATTTGGGTGATGGCCTAATGATATAGTGTGTACTTTCGGACTCCTTTCCTGTAAGTTAAGAAATATCTTCTTTTTCTTTATAAGATATTTCTTATATACTGGACTAACTTCTTGATCTATATAATTCAATAATGAAGAAAAAAACCTTATTCCAGTCAAACAACTTTTGTTAAAAAATTAACAAAGGATTAAAAGACGTTTCGACAATTTATTCGTCATTTTCAATTTTAGTTGTTCTTCACAACATCCTTTAAAATTTACAAGTCAATTCATCACTTGAGGTCAAACAAATTAAAAAATCAATTATATATAGAATCCTGGAAGTCAACTTTCTTTTGACAATATGCATATTGTATATTTGACCATGGAAGAAAGTTGACTTCCAGGATTCTATATATAATTGATTTTTTAATTCGTTTGACCTCAAGTGATGAATTGACTTGTAAATTTTAAAGGATGTTGTGAAGAACAACTAAAATTGAAAATGACGAATAAATTGTCGAAACGTCTTTCAATCCTTTGTTATTTTTTTAACAAAAGTTGTTTGACTGGAATAAGGTTTTTTTCTTCATTATTGAATTATATAGAAATATCTTCTGTGTTTTCAGCAATATAACTTCCTTGAGCTCCGCTCTCCTTTTACATATATATATATATATATATATATATATATATATATATATATATATATATATATACATATATATATATGTGTTGGAAGGAGACCATAGAAGAAGCGGTTGGAGGAGGCCAACGGTGTTGTAGCGACGTCGTAAAAAACAATAACAATTTTGAAAAAGGAAAATTCGTAGGTAAAGTAGTATACATCTTCGAATGAAGGAGCTCTCTGTTATGCAGGTTGTTATTTTTTTGGCCCAAAACCAATTGGATTATTTTAATTAATCCCCTTGATAGTTTCGTGTTTAATTAAAAATACATTGATATACTCTTTATTAACATGAGTTCATAATTAACGATAACTTGACTAAATCGAGAGAATTTTTTGTAATCATAAAGAAGATATATCATACGAACCAGATTGGTGCTTGTATTAAAAGTGAATAGAGCAAATGGGAATCGTGTTCATAATTAATGTCAATATTCATTCCTCTGGATCGCTGAAAAGCAAATATGCCTACTTAAGCATAATTATGGGCATGGAATTCTCAACTCGATAGTAGTTCAATTAGACCTGGAAACCTCCTGAGTTGACCACTTTTGGAATAAGTACATTTTATAGGATCATTATCCTCAGTCATCATTAGCCAGTTATGTTTAAAACGTGGTGTCCACAATACATGTATATCTGACTTTTGAGCAAAACTTAATATTGCAATGAGGGAAACCCTTCCTAATTTATTCAAATTTTTTTACAGATTGACAATTTCCAAAAAGACCTGCGCAGAAGTCGATTCGGGAAAGCCGCGCATAGAGATCCATGCCCTTTCCTCTAATATCCTGCTACTTTTCCCCCCCACCACTCTTCCCTAGCACCGCCTTCGATTTCGCATAAGGCAATTTTGTATTGTCTTTTGAAAGACAAGAAACATTCTTAATTCAGACCCCTTTTTTCTCAAAAATCAAGCAGCACGTTCAATCTTTTCAATCTTCCACTATTTTCCTCTTTTTGAAACAATATTTTATTTAGGTAAAACTTCCTTACAGAATATATTATAAAAAACGAGAAAAAAATAAAGGTCTGATATCAATATTGAAGGAATGGTTCAATCTCACTACTGATTGAGTGGTATGAACTTCATATTTAATTACTTTGAAAAAGTAGAATGTACTGTGATGATATAATTTATAAAAATAAAATTAATAATTTATCATCCTATTCGAAGCTGTTTGTGATTCAATTATTTCCAAAATACAACGCATACAAGCAAGGGCGAGATAAGGTACGGTGACTATATTTAAGAGGGCAGCAACAGTTCTGAATCTCACACCTACTCCTGAGGGAGAGATTTGTATTGATAGTAACTCGCATGATACGTCCACACGATAACAGTAACTGTCCTATAGTCACTTCCAACTCACGAGCTGACTCAAACTGCGCATGTTTATCATTGTTTGCCATTTGATCTTTACTGACTATCATACTAGTAAAAACCAAGTCTAAATTACAATGAAATCAGCCATGCTAATAATAAGTTGTAGTTCTTTTAGCTTTCTATTCCTCGAGCGATTCGAAGGTAGTGAAAATCAATGTGAAAGGAGTAATTCAACGAAAAAAACCTGAAAAAAATTACTACCATCAATCGTTATTATACTGAATATGATAATCTAAAGGAAAAAAAAATCGAAGAAGGCTTTGGATAAAGAATTTAGTTTGTAATATACATTTACGCATAAATTTATAAATATATATGATTATTGCTATCTAATTTTTTTGACTATTTAAAATATATATAAGAACAATAAAGTCTCAAAACTTTTCATAAAACATCAAGTATTTATTGACTGAATCTCAAGACCCTGGATAAAAATTACATATAGTTTCTTTTTTGTTACTCTTTGGAGTCCATTTATTCCCTTAACCTTATATTCGAAAACCTATCTTTACATAGCTTCTTCTTTTCTAATGTGATTTATTTTCCATTACTTCATTACATTTTTAATCCAGCTAGTTGTTGATCTGAATTATCCTATTCATCAATAAGCTATCATAAATCCTCTTAAGAAAGTCCCAAAATAGCAACATTCTTATTTTTGTTTTTGGATTTTAAGCTAATTATTTTTTAGTCTATCTTATTTAAGTTTCGAAAGAAAGTAAAATCATTTTCGACGAATCTGAAATCTGAATCTAAGAAAAAATCAATAAGTCCGCTTTTCGAAATTCACTAATGTAATATATTATTTTTTATCTAATACTATGTATTATAAAATATATCTTCATTATTTATATTTAACCTAGAAAAGGTTAAACTATAGTTTTTTTTAGTTTGGGCTACTACCTTTAGGAATATAGAATAACCACTCATCTTCCAGAAAGTTTAGAACAAAATGTTTTCATTTTTTTTCTTTTATATTTATTTTTTTGTTTTTTAATCTTTATTGCCGCTAATTGCATTAGTTAGCAAATATGTCCTATTAGTAATGAGCTAGTTAGTAACGTTCCGCCTAATTAGTAGGCTGTCATCCTCTGGTAATTAATACTCCGTCGTAGCCTCCCTAGCTCTTTGAGGAGGAGGAGGTAGAAGAGATGTCCAATTAAAGCCATCCTAAGTGTAACTAAGACGAGGGAGTTAAAACCATTGGTGGAGTTAGCCGAAGGAGGGAGTTGCCAACGCAATCAGCGGGAAGGGCTCACACACTCGTGGCTTTGGCATCCAATCAGCCGGCGTCTTGGCCCTGATCAAAGACTCCGCCTGATGGAAGCCAGCCTGGAATTCCTATCAGCTCCAGTTCCAAAGGGGTTTCTTACCCCCCTCCCCCTCACTTAGTTCCTCTTCCAATCCCTTTCCTACTTACCTTTCCCAGTTTAACTCCTGCCTTCTCCAGTGCGCAACTCTCGGGATCAATGCCGAAGCCACTCCTTCGGATATCTTATTAACAGGCAGAAGATCTCGGTTTCTATTGGATGCGATATCTATATCAGCCCTTCCAACCCACCGGTTCCATCAATTTCTTTAAGTTTCGCCTCTAAATAAATAATGATAAAAAAATAATAAAAATAAATAAAAAAATAAAAACCATTTTCATTTCATCCTGCATATTAAAAATTAATTAAAGTATTAGATCGAGTCAAACCTTGGTAATGGAATATAATCAATGGCGTGGCAATTTAAAAAAATGGATGAATTTATAGCGTCATTGATAACAGAATGGAATAAACCTTTTTTATTATAAAAACCAACAAAAAAAAACCCAGGAGTCACCTCTTGAATTTCAGAAACTCAGAAAGTTATTTCGTAAATCAATGACTTCCTGTCCTCCAGTATCGCGGATATGTTTCTTTTAGAACATATCCGAAACTTAGGACTAAGTATTGACAAACGTTTAACTCGTAATCATCATACTAGGGTACTTACTAGACAAACGCTCTAAGCGCCCAACTCCCAAAAAAAAGCACACGACTATTATAAGACCCATTTGGACATTCTAAGAAGAACTTTCGGGCTAATATGCCATAGAATTCCTATCGTAAAATCCGCAATGTTCCATTTGTTACTGATTTTGGCCCCAACCCGATATCAGTTCTTTCATAACCAATTTTATTTCCACTCAAACTTACTAGCTTCAAAACTACCTGCTTCTCGAATTCCTGAATTTTTATTTGAGTACTACCATTGGGTAGCTTCTCAACTTTCTTTTAACTGATGCCATTATGCATTATTCCTCCCATTCACTTGTTGTGCTATTATAATACAGTTAATAAAATAGAAATGGATAAAAAAAACTTTAGGTTATCGAATACTTTGTAGTTGTGATATTGTATACAATTAAATGATATTTAAGAATTTTACTATTAAAATTTCCTTAGTAGGGAGCGGAGTAGCTGAGTGGTAAAGCACTCAGTTGCAATGCCGAAGGTCCTGGGTTCAAATCCTCCAGTTGGCAAGACTTTTATTTAATCTATCAGCAGCCGAAGATGGATGGTATGGGATCTAGGAACCTCATCCAGTCTCTATAAAGTGGGTACCAGAATTAAGGGGGGGGGGATCTGGCGGTCGAGCGTGATCAAGGACAAATCACCTCCCTGCACAACCTGTGTCCAAGAAACTACTGAACCCCAAACCCTTTCAAGGGTTATAGAGGTACAGACAAATATCCTTATTAATTTAATTATTACTTTACTTAATTAATATTAATTTTATTAAATTATTAATTTTTTATTTTTATTATAATATCCTGAGAGTAGCTTTTCTAATATAATTTATGCATAAAAATCTATACCATTACTATTTATAATGGGTCTTGGGTACAATACATAGAGCCTGAGTGAGCCCTAGGAAAGTCTGTAGATACCACAGAGTCCATCTATAGATCTTTACAGATTAAAAGATTGCGTTTGGTTTTAAGACCGGTGACATCCGACTATATTGAGTATTCTTTAGTCAGTCTGCTATCGTTCATTCTGGAGATATGTGCAAAAAATTTCGCTCTGCGTTTTCTGATGACTGTAGTGATGGTTTCAGTGTGTCCGTATAGTTCTTCTGTGTATTTTTCTCAGGATTTTCCTTTCTTATTTTTCGAGCTGATAGTATATATATATATAATATATAAACCATATTCATCCCTATAAACCTTTTTAATGTGTTACTAATAAAAAAAAATTGTACCACTATAACCCTTGAAAGGATCTGGGTAGAGACTGTACTGTTTCTTGCACAACGGTTGTGTAGGGAGGTGATTTGTCCTATATCACGCTTAACCACCAGATATTTTCCCTTACGTTGAATACCCACTTTTTAGAGACTGGGTGAGCCCAAGAAGGGTTTTAGATCCCATAAGGTTCATTTCCGGCTGCTGAAAGATTAAATAAAAGTCTTGCCAGCAGCGGGATTTGAACCCAGGAACTTCCATTGCAACGCAGTACTCTAACACTGAGCCACTCCGCTCCCATAGTTACTAATAATATTCGCAATAAAGGGAATGGAATTGAAGACGCCAGGGCTATGACCGAAGGCGAAGACCTGAAGTAGGTCGGAGGTAAGACCATGGGCAGTTGAGGTTGGACTGACTATATATATGCAAATCTCCGGGCCATTGTCTGCAATAAGACGGATACCGAATCATTACTCAACCCCACCACGACTCCCTTGAATAGTCAATTCTATAGCAAATATCTTCCTCCTCTTACCATCTGTCTATCTGTCCTCTTGCCACGCCTTATTTCCTATGACTGCTGTCTTGTAGACCATCTTCAACTCCTGTTATATCCGTGGGCAAAATTTAGCTGGATACACCAATAGTTTCTTGGCGGTGATAAAATACATACAACATAAATGTCACACGACATAAATGTCACACCCACTAATAATAAATAATTTTAGTATTTATTATAATTATTTTAGTGATCGAAAATATCTGTCAATTACCTTGACTTGAGCTTGAGAATTAAATACATTTTATTGGTTGTAATAAAACATGTACAATTAATTACGAAAAACATGATACACCTGGTAATAAGAAAAAAAAAACCTCCAGTTGGAGTGTGTATGTGTTTGTGGTTATTGCTAACCTATAATATATAAAAACATTTTATAAAGCGAACCATACGTAAAACACTAAGGGTTTTACGCCTTCCAACAAACAACTACATTGTAGTAAGGCAGGAGTCCATTATGAAGTTGCATTTCAGGTAGTATTATAATCACTGACATCATAAACCAGTATTTTATCGGTTGTAATAAAATATATACAATCTGCTACAACAAAAATGATAACCTGGTAATGAGAAAAAAACACTTCATTATTGTGAAATAAATTACAAATATGTACTTCAGAAAGATTAGAATCACTGTCAACCAATAAATCAATATTCTATTACTTGTAAAAAAATATGTACAACTAATCCAGAAATGTTACATGTGATAATAGGATTTTTTTTTACATTAATATTAATAATAATAAATATTTCATGACAGAAATTATACATAATGACATTAGGCGCATATTGTATTTGTGATCTTTCGAAAATCTCCACTAAGGGATTAACGTGGAATCATGGATGGAGAAACCTCCCATTAAAGGGAGGCACTCCTTGGTAATAGGAATAAATAAATCAAAAATAATTCTAGTAAGGTAGAACTGCAATGCAAATATGTATTTAAGAAAATAGTAGAACCACTGTCAGCCTAAAGACCAATATTTTAGTAGTTGTAATGAAATACTATATACAAGCAACATCATTCTCCTGGTAATAGGAATAAATAATTACAACTTCTTTATTCTAAGCCAGAACTGCATTACGAAGTCGTATTTCAGAAAATAGTAGAATCACAGTGAACTAGTAACTAATATTTTATTGGTTTCAATATTATATATACAATATAACAGTAATTATGGACATAAGTATATTTATAAAAACACTTTGTTGTAGTGAGATAGGACTGCGTTATCAATGTGTAAACAAAAAAATAGAAGAATCCCTATCAACCAATAAGCCCATATTTTATTGGTTGTAACACAATATATACAATTTTTTTTTTTTATTTATTTATATTTACAACTGTATTAAAAAAAAAATACATCCAGTAAATAGGCTATGTGATACAAAATGACATGAGTAATGACAAGTTGAGAAACTACCCACTGGTAGTCCTCAAATCACTAGTTCAACTAAGAAGGTCACGTGGCCATCTTCTTTTCAGAAGCCTCGGAGGATTATCGGGAATCGAAGAGGAAGATAGGTATGAAACTAGAGGGTTTGAGTGGGAATGAAGTTTGTTATGAAAGGAAAGATAGCGGGTTCGGGCCAGATCAGCAACAAATGGGACATTAAGGTCGTTATGGATGAAGGGTATTTTTAACAAAATAAGGAGCGTTGAGGATTTTACGAAGGATTTTGGATTGTAGGGATTGGATACGAGAGGAATTCGATGGCTTAGTGGAGCCCCAAAGCTCATATACAATTTAAAGCGATACAAAAAAATAATAACATAAAGAGGAATTAAACATGGAATTCAATTGTATTGAGTGGAAAATAGTTGACTGGATAATTCTAATGATGGATTGAATTGGTCATGGGGTGGAGTCAAAGATAATACAAAGTAAGCAGAACTTATTTTTTGATAGTGAAAACGTTTCGGCCTACGGTTTAGGCCATCTTCAGGGCACATAGGTGCATCGGCTGTGGTGACATGTCAAACTAACACTTGTCAACTGAACTGGAATTTAATTGCAGTAGGGCAGGGATGTTTTACATAGCTGTATTTATTAATATATCCTGTTAAATATTAATGTCATAGAATCACTGTCATGGCTAGGAGACAAAAGAAACAAAAATAGTTTCTGAAAGCATAACCAAAAATGCATACCAGAATGAAAATTGCCATTTTTTCTTATTATTACATATTCTTATTTTTATTTGCATAAGCACGATAAATGAATTTAACATTCGTAACAAAAGAATAAAATATTTAAAAGAAATAAAATGTCAAACTCTCTGTCAAAACAAATATGTAAATAGAATATATCTAAGGACAAATAAAATTAATAAAGTATTTATATATGATTGACATAATTCGTTTGATATTAACTGAAACGTACTAGCAAATGAAAATGAAAACATTTCGATCCGAATTCACGAAATTCATATGCAGTATTGACTTCGAAAAGTTGATATCTATTTAAGAATAATCTTACATACAATGTAAAAAATAGGTAATCATTATATCATTACTATAATTCTAATTTTAATTATAGTTAATGTTATTATATAATTATTGTAATTTTAATTTTATTAAATTGTAACATCATACAAGTAATAATAATTTTTTTTTTACATATGTTATAGTAGTAATCTATATATATAAAAATGTTATGTTCGTTTGTGTATGCTTCAAAAACTCAAAATGTTCTGCATCGATTCAGCTAAAATTTTACCATGATGTACAACACGCTCCAACGATTGTTTTTATATATTTTTCACGTTACCAACATAATCCTAACTGCGCATATATGTATGCTGAATTTATCAACTTTGTCTTATCGACACGTTCGAGGTGTCATTTTTTTCAGCTTGCCGAGACAAACAAAAGTGTTTATATACATTTTCCCATTAAACTTAATTAAAGTGAGATAAAAATTGTTTTTAATATAAATTAATCGGCCAACATTTTTTACGTATTTTATAATTTTTTATAATTAAACAGTTTTATTTATAAATGAAACAGGTGACAGCCCAAAGAAAAAATCGAGGTCGTTGGTTTTTGGGTTGTAATCTTATCTCTTTCTTCTATTCCAGTGAAAATCGAAATAATGCCTCGCAGGAAATCGTATTTGGGTCGTCGTACTCGCCACGCAGAAGGAGAGAGAAGACGGCTTTCAAATATGACTGAGGAAGAGCGAGCAACTGTACAAGAGAGGAACAGACTTAGAACCAGCCAGATGCGTAACGCGGAACCAGCAGAAAGACGAGCAACTAGGCGTGAGGATGCAGGATTGCGAGCACGGCAGTCGTGTGCTGCAGCAACAAATTTGGTTCGTTCTCAACAGAATGAAAGTGATAGGGTGAGAACAGCTAATACACGAATCCAAAGAACAGCAAATCTGAATCTGCAATACAATCGTCTTGCATTCCGGTACGATCCAGCTGTTGATTATAGTTCAAGTCAGCATGTTGTCATTGGCCAGATGAGTCAAGTCTGTACCTACTGCCAGGCTCTGAGGTTCAATAACGAAACCAAAGGGATGTGTTGCGCTGGCGGAAAAATCAAATTGCCTCAACTTGAAGCACCACCAGAGCCGTTGAAAACTCTACTTGCTGGATCTACCGCTGAATCGAAGCATTTTTTATCGAAAATCAGGAAATATAACTCATGCTTCCAAATGACGTCTTTTGGTGTAGAAATTGTGACTCCTCAATTCATGCCAAGTTTTAAAATCAAAGGGCAAATATATCACAAAGCTGGATCACTCCTCCCGTTCCATATAGTAACCATAAATTCCTTCAAATGTACTTAATCGACGATGACAGAGATGAAATCGATGCACGTTGCGGAATAGATACATCACTACGAAGATCCATCATATCGCAACTGCAAAAGCTCCTTCACGAAAATAACAATTTGGTGCGTTTGTTTAAAACAGCAGTTGATATGATGCCATCAGATACTCACAAGATTGTCATCCACGCAGACAAAACGCCTGCTGGAGAACATGTTCGAAGATATAATGCTCCAACTATAGATGAAGTAGCATAGTCGGAAGTAGTGTCATAGTCGGAGATCAGTTCCAACCCAGAGATATTGTTCTTCATCGAAGAAACAATCAACTGATAAGCGTCGCAGAAACTCACCGATGTTACGATGCTCTGCAATATCCACTTATTTTCTGGGATGGTGCCGATGGTTATCATTTCAGCGTGAAGATGATAAATCCAGCAAATGGTGCAGAAATCAATAAAAAGTGCAGTGCAATGAACTTTTACTCATACCGCTTAATGATTCGAAAGGACGAGGATAATTGTATTTTAAAATACCGTCAGTTGTTTCACCAGTACATTGTGGATATGTATGCGAAAATTGAAACGTTACGTTTACTATTCCTGCGTTTGAATCGGACCAAACTCCGCTCCGAAGAATATATTCATTTACGGGATGCAGTTGTAAATGACGGTAATACAACCAACGTTGGAAAGCTAACTATTTTGCCATCTTCATACATAGGCAGTCCACGTCACATGCAGGAATATGCTCAAGATGCTATGGCATATGTTCGTCATTACGGGCGTCCAGATTTATTTATTACGTTTACTTGCAATCCTGCTTGGGACGAAATACGGCAGCTGTTACTTCCTGGACAATCACCCGTAGATAGACATGACATCACGGCACGTGTTTTCAGACAAAAGCTCAAGTCGTTAATGGTTTTAATTCAAATCCTGCATTCAAAGTGAGGAAATTACATACAAGTCGATAGACACCGTTGTGGAAGCAGATGAAGTAGTTAATTATCCAACGGAATTTTAGAATTCACTTGATCTGCCAGGGATGCCACCACACATATTAAAATTAAAAATAGGTGTGCCAATTATCATGTTGCGGAATATTAATCAGCCAAAACTCTGCAACGGCACGCGACTCGCAGTTAAAAAATTAATGGAAGCAACGATTTTAACGGGGCCTTTAAAAGGTGAAGATGTCCTCATTCCTCGAATTCCCATGATTCCGACCGATACAAGATTTCAATTTAAAAGATTGCAATTTCCAATTCGATTGGCGTTCGCAGTCACTATCAATAAAGCGCAAGGTCAATCTTTAGAAATGTGTGGTTTAGATTTAGATGTGGATTGCTTTTCACATGGACAACTGTATAATGCGTGTTCCCGTGTTGGCAAACCAGATAGTCTTTATGTCTACACAAACAATGGAAAAACAAAAAATATTGTTTACCCACAAGTATTGCAATATTAAACTTCTATAAAACGTATGCTTTTTTGTTCATCATTTCCAACACATGCAACCACATGTGCCACAGCGAAGCGTGGCAGGGTACAGCTAGTATTTAGTATATATGTTAGAATTACCAATTGTTGTTAAAGTTAATTGTAAAAACAAATTTAAAAGGCACATAGTACACTCAAGTATGGAATGTGCCAAGAAATAAACGGCCCTTTCAAAGAGTTACTCATCAGAAGGTTCTCATTAAAACTAAAAAATCGAGCTTTTCAATAAACACTAAAATAAGATGCTTTCTCCCCCCTCATTAGCATAGAATATAATAATAATACATTGTGTGAAATGTTTCAATCCTAATGATATGTTAGATTTATTAATTTAAAAAATGAGGTTTTCAGTTGTGATCTAGTGGAATTAATAAAAGAATTAAGAAATAAAAATTTGATGAACGTTTTTTAAAAATTCGATAACAATCAATAGTTTTTAATTCTACAACAATAACTCTATTAAAATTAAATGTTCATTTTTAAATAGGGTTTATTTATTTTTATTTTTTATCACATTAGTATAGGCATTGCATTGCATTCGGTATCTTTGGTATTAGTGATTTTTCTACAGGATTTGCAGGAATATGATTTTTTTTATTAATGATACTGTTTCCTAAGCAGGTCTCCAGGTCAGTGTATTTTAAATATTCTTATATGAAAATTATAATATATCTTTTAAAATCGATCTTGTAACGGCTTTTAAAAACGTAACCAGAATAACAGGTTGTCCACCCTTATAGCCTGATATCTAATTCAAATTTCCTCCGATAACTATGAACTTTACATATTACATTAGCATTTTGGAAAGGTTCCCGTGGAAGCCTATTTTTTATTCACCCTTCCCTGACCTCAGGTGACCCTACCGGACGATCGCACGGCCAGCCTAAGACTTGTCCTGGGGGATCCCAAGGCTATGAGCTGATACAAGGGTGAATGAGTTTATAACTTGTTGTGCAATGAGTGGAGATAATCGGTTAATAGCTAGTAGAAGTATAATAAATGAGCTAAGAATATATAGGGGAAAAGATCGTCTGTGTAGAGTTTAAAAGAAATCATTCCTTAAATAGAGACAAACTATTATAAACCGACGTTTCGACCCACACATGTCTTCTTCAGGGCTGGATAAAAAAGATAAAAAACATATTTAAACGAAATAATTTGAATAAAAAATAAAATAAATAAAGTATAATTTCTGTTAATATTTTATTTTTATTTTAGTTGTTTTAATTAAATTTTATATATATTACAAAATAAAACACCAAATATATATATAATTCTGATTCTTCAGTTTCAGTCAGTTCTGAAATTTTAAGAAAAAAAGTTCCGATTATGTGCGGTGTCTGGTACTCTTATCCTATTTAAACCTGGATATGCAAAATTTAGGACCCCACTGCAGCATCGTCCAATTATCCATAGTAGTATAAAGTGGTGTTAAATAAATAAACAACATAGCAAAATCAACTGGTATTTTGTGTTTTTTTTTTTTTTTTTCAACGTACAGTTGTTTAATTAGGCATTTTGTGAAACTAAAGGAAAGAAAGTCCTAAAAAAAAAAGTCTAATGTTTTTACTTTAAAAAAAAAGTAATCCCCAATAGGATGGTGAGGAAACTTGTATATTCCTCAAAAATGTAAAACAAAAAGAAATATTTTGACGTCTATAAATCCTCTTTCTATAAAATGACTGTCAATGAGTGTCATGTACGAAGACATTTTTGTTATATGTGTTGTTGAATTTAAGAGTACATTAGACACATGGTAACAGCAATAAATAATTAAAAAAACTTTATTGTAGGGAGGTAAGACTGCATTACAATTATACATTTCAGAATTCGCAGTCAACGAATATCGCCAATATTTTATTCGTTGTTAGAAAATATATACAATTTACTAAAACAAACATGATACACCGGATTACAGAAAATAAAATCCTGGATATGTATTGTTGTATATACCACTAATCTACAACTTGGAGACGAGTCCTGGCCTCCACCAGCTTCTTCCATTTTTTGTTTGTTGCAGCCGTCCTTCAGCTCCTGACAACCAGGATATCTCTCGCGTATTAGTCCATACCATCTGACCACCTCAGCTTCGGGCTCCCCCTTCTTCTCGTGCAGTAGAGAGGTTCTGTCAAAACCTTTCTAGGAATGGGCCTCATCTTCCATTCTATCTACATTGCCAGTCCATCGCAGTCTTCTAATCTTCAAGGAGTAAATAATATCTGCTGAGTAGAGACCTCTTTGTTTGTTTTCGAAGTATTTTTCTCACAAACATATTTTTCTCACAAGATCATGTTAGTATTGTATAAAACATATTGTAACAGGCAACGGGTAACATGATACTATAAATATCAATGGGTATCATGTACGAAGTCATATAGTTTTTGTTATGACACTGCTTGTTATGTGAGAATTTAAGAGTAGATTAAATGAGGGGTGTTGATGCAAACTTCTGGAAACTAAAATTCTTGAATTTTTACAAAAAAAAAAACACAAACAAGCCTGTACCACTACAACTCGTGAACGTGTCTGGGGCTCAGTGCATGGTAGAGATAGTACTCTTTCATGGACAACAGTTGTGTAGGGAGGTGATTTGTCCTAGATCACGTTCAGCCGCCAGATTTCCCACTTATTTTGAGTACCCACTTTATAGAGGCTGGGTGAGCCCCAGGAGTTTTCTTGATCCCTCATGATCCATCTCCGGCTGCTAAAAGACTAAATGAAATTATTACTTAAAGCGGGATTTGAACCAGGATATTCGTCATGGCAAATCAGAGCCCCCTAGAAAATTTATTTTTTCCTAGCCCCTTGGCTTTTATAATTATGTTGAACAAAAAAAAATAGTAAGGATAGAAAGGATCCCTTTAACTGCACCAGGAGAGTTTTAAGAGAGGAAATGTGTATAGAATTTTCTTCAGAATAATTAGATGGTAGGAGGAGATGGAGTAGTGATGGGGCTCAGTAGTTTCAGATTCCAGCTTCCCGATAAAAAGTGATTCTGTTATAAATATATGAGATGAATGAGTCAGATTTTTTGGTAAAAGAGCAACAACAACCTCTTCTCTTAAAAATTTCCGCCTCATTTATCTCATATATTTATAACAGAGTCGATTTTTATCGTTTTACCGAAATTTGAGAAAAGTAGAGAATGTAAGTTTTGCAACTACGCCCTTCGAATGTAAGACTAGACATCTTCGGAACTACCGCTATGTCTTAAACGTTACAATTCCAATTTAAAATGATTGATGTGGCATTCCGCCTTCAGTGGAAGCTCCCGTGAAACCAATGAAGAGCCATAACAAGGACATTACATCTGGCATTAGCGGTGGCCTCTGAGCAGCTGATGCTCGCTACGGGAGAGAATGCCCGAGCCACAATGGCTGACTGATGAACCATCACAAAAGCCCACCTCGGGTGACAATATATCCGATAATGTAGATATCGGGCGGGTATTGGGCCGCTTCCTCAACCTCGGCTAAGAGGATTCCGCCTCCTTCGGGAGTGGGGGAGTCGAAATGCGGAGAAAATTAAGCGCATTAAGCGCCTACTCCAGGTGGGAGACAAGTTGGGATCTAGTTATTGTTAGTTCGTCCCGAGGAACCTGAATGTGTCTCCATTAGGGGATTAATAATGCTCTAACCGAGTTAGGGCGTCGCCAACTTGCCCGCGGAATAATTCAGCTTGACAAAAGGAGCCCCACCAACCACCCTCTTGAATACTAACACCGCGGGTCCTCGGGAGTCTTCGCGGTCCCCTGGGGTGTCTTCACTCTGGAAGATCAGGTCCACGTTTTGGTAGCTATATGAGATAAAAGAAAAAACTCTACCTTCGTCTTCATATTCTGCATGACAGTATGTCAAACTAAATACAATCCTTTCATTTTAAATAAGTAAAAATTACTTCATCTTTGGTAGCAGCCATTGACAAATAATATATAATTAATACATATACATTTTTATTTCAATGATAATTTAAGTTAAAAATTAATTATCAAATAATTAATACGAAAACAAATGTAGTAAAATAGTATAAACATAATCATTTTTAAAGACCTTCAGGATTCTTCACGACCCCTCTCCTCACTCTAGAAGATCTGGCCAACGTTTTGGTAGCTATTTGAAATAAAAGAGAAAAAAACTAAATTCCACCTTCAAACACTTGTAATGTAGAACAGTACGTAAAAATGTACGTTTAAATAAATGATCATTTTTTAAATATAAATTCCTTTAAATTTACATTCATCTTTCATTGTAGCCATTAACAATATATATATAATCACTTTAAATATATTTTTTATTTATTTCAATGCCAGTTTAAATTAATAATTAATTAACAAATAATTAATACGATAAACAAATGTGGTCAAATAGAATAAAAATAATAATTTTTAAAGGTCTTTAGGAGTCCTCACGATCCCTCTCCTCACTCTGGAAGACCTGGTCCATTTATTTGTATTGTATTATATTTACAAATACTATAAATTAAAGCAAATCAAAGAAGATTATCGATTATTATATTTTAGCCATAATCTAAATCATAACCAGGATAAGGATGTTGGTTATTAAAATTTCATAATGGATTAAATTGGTCAGGGGGTGCAGTCAAAGATAACACAAAATAAGAAAAACTGTTTTTGTTGTTACTGATCACATGGTAATCATTATATTAAAAACCCAAACATACAACAAAATGCATATAAAAACCATAATTTTCTGTTATTTTAAAATATTTTTTATACAATTTTTATATGTCATTACCTGTATTTTAACTATATTTTCTATTCTTATTATGTTTCACCAGTTATTACATGTTGAACCATACACTTTGTTTTTTCTCACTAGTTATTTCATAATTTATCTTACTCTGTGTGTTTCATTAGTATAAACTCTGTTCATAAAATCTGTTATTCTTATTAAGTACTGCAAAGTTTTATAAAGTTATTTTCTTTGTTCCGTAACTTTTTCTGGAGAAAAATTGTTCCCCAACTTTGCAAAATGCGCCTTTTGACCTATAGAATCACCATAAACATAATAATAAAAATCTAGGTACCGCAGGTTTTTCCCCACTGGGCACTTGGCGTACTTCGATGAGAAAATCATTTACAAATTCGGCAAATATCCTTTATTCAAAAATTTGTTTTGAAAATACATTGTAATTACAGGATGCTGAAATGAAATGACTCTTTACGGAATAATGTCAAACATTTTAAAAACAATATCATTTACTCTCGAGGAAAAGAAAAAAAGTCTGCAGCCCCTCAATGTCGAACAAGTCACTCATTTTCAAAAACGTAAAGTTCACTGTACATCAGATAGAACACGACAAACCACTTCCCCAGCATCGTGTTGGTCTAGACAATTCGATAAGACCAAGAAATACGACTAAGTCCAAAATACAGCGTGTAAACAATCAAAAGAGGGATCAGGGTTGCCGTTCCCAAAACAGCTCGCTGGGCTTTAATGCCTTAAATGAAAATTCCATATTCCAACAAACAGAGAAAAAGATATACTACGCAATTACATATGCAATATAAAAGAATAATAAATTAATTTGATTTATTTTCATTAAATTGGCTTCCATGATGTATACTCGCAGGAGAGACGTATTCTTCTCGCCTTACAAACCCGTGTTCCTACGCAGAATACACAACACCAGAGTACACCCACAATTATCTTGTTGTTCGAGGTTCCTTCGGTACTCCCTTCCCCATTGCCTGGGGCCATGGTTTATGCCATAAGACGAAGCACGTCTTATTAAGCCAATTAAGTAGGATCTTCTTCCTACGCTCCTCCCCCCCCCTGGCTTCCTCGTAGCAAATTGATGTTCATTAAAGCGACCAGCTCCTCCCCGGTTCGGATTTCCCTTAAACCCGAGCCTCGCCTCCTCAGGATCCTCAGGATCCTCATCCTAAGGCGATTACCTGAGGATCTCAGCCTATAAGATGCCTCCCATCCTCCTCTATCGCTTAAATTCCTATTAATGTTAATTAAAATTACACCCATTTTCGGTTCGATCGGCTTTCAGTCATTAAAGAACTATAATACTCTATTAATAGCTCAAGCGGAGCCTTTGATAACTTAATTACAGAATAATTAATAATATAATATACTATGCCAAACATATAGAAAAAATCAAAAGAGAGAGAAAAGGAGAATAATTCGGAAAATTCTTGTACCAAGATGGACCGAAGAAGAGTATAGAGCATAGAAAGCATCGAAAATTGAAGGATATTCTTACATACAGATAGACATGGGGAAAAGACGTTTTAAATTGTATGCCCACATAATGAGGCTTCCCAATACCAACAAAAAGAATATTAAAATACGTAGCATCCCTCGTTATTGGAGGGGAGGGGATCCAAAATATTTAAAAAGATTTGGAATTAGCGAAAATTACTGATGAATATATGAACACAAGAAACATTTTTAAACTTAAAGTTGATTTTAACAGAAGTCCCGAGAACTGGAACGAAATGGAGCGAAGAAGCAAAAGCTGAATTCTCGCAAAGAATGAAAACCCGGAGGGCAAATAAGAAGAACTAGAAGCCCCAAACGTGAACCAACTTTACTTAGCGTCTTCCACTTCGGGAGCTTTTCGACTTATAATTATTATAATATACTATAACTACTTTTTTAGACTCATAGCTATTTTTGGGTCGTTTCATATGAAATATCCGTTGCCAAAAGAAAAACTTACTAAGTAATACAACTTTATGAAATCGAAACGTTTTTAATTCAAAATAAATACCCACACCATCCCCAAAGGGTATACAATTTTCAATCCCAGAACTGAAAAAGTCAGGGTTTTGTGATGAATTAAATCCTGAATATAGGTTTTCGACTTGAGAAACATTTTCAAAAATTTTACCTTTAAATGAGTAGCCCGAATTTTTCGAACAGATGAAAATCTGTTGGAGATAAGTCTGCCAAATAAGGTGAGTGTGGGAAGATTTCGTAACCCTCCTCGTTGTCATATATGATAACTATCTAAACAATGTTCGTTCAATTATAATTATATTAAATATAATAAAAAACTAAAGGATTAATAAGAACTCATTATAATCTGATAAGACACAAGTACAAATATGGAAAAAAAAACTGAATTAAAAATTGATTAAACATTTTTTTAAGTTTACATTAAGCATATCTCCCTCTTATATTAACAAATAATCAGAACCTCAAACCTACAAAAAGGGCTTACTATATTTTAAGAAACTTTGTACCACAAAACAAAAATATAAAATCTACGACTCAAGCTGCAATAGTCCCCAAGAAATATTTTATTGTCCCTAAATTCTCTGCATATCTATTCATAAAGAAACTAAGACTTAATGAAATCTATTGATGCCCACCTACCTAATATAAATGTCCTTAATTTATATACCCGCAAATAAATTGTGTTTGAACTTATAATAAGGAAGTCCGTAAAAAAAAAAAATAATAACAATGATTTCATTATAACATGACTACATAAAGTAATTTAAAGATTAGTTCTGATTTAGTTTTATTGACCTATATCATTACCCAAGATTATTTTAATTATAAATATTTTTGTATTAAAACGATTTATTAACACTTAAACCACCACCAAGTATGTTCTTATTTATTTACTATTATAATTATAAAAATGTATATAAATTAAAAGGAAAAAATATATTTAGACACTAATTTAAATGTTATCAACCAGCAAATATCGATCTTATCTTTTTTAGCAGGAACAAAGTTATTATTTCCAATCGATTTTCCTCATTTACACCTCACGAATACTTATTATTAATTGAATAAATAACTATTGATTATCCTTAAATTATTATAGATTATCCTTAAAATAAAAACTAAACAAGCTAAGAATAATAATCGCAATCGTTGCTTATATTGATTTAATGACAACTAAATAAATATGAGAGGTCAAAGCAGCCCTCTCAAAATATAAATTATACCTTTTCTGTGCCTAATTGCTTCAACAGCCTGTCACAGTTCTGCCACAGAAGCTGACCAATGAGCTTCTTGTAATCGAATGTAATAATTAATGGATTTATAGTCATTTTATTACTTAATCAGATGAATTGGTTATAATTAAATAGGTGAAAGGTTTATTTGAGTATCACAGTTCATCATTAATTTCTTGAAATTGAACAAGTGATGTATTAGCAAAAAATGGAAACATAAATTTTTATATCTATAAAAAATACTTACCGTTTCCTACGTTGCCTATATTTAAGAATTATATCAATTATTTGAAAGTAAACTAATCATTTTTTACAAAATTAAAAAAAATATTCCAATTGTAACTGTAATTTTTTATATATATTTATGTTGAAAAATATGCATCAGTTTGTATTATCATCTGCAATGCTTAGCTGTTTAGATATATTTACGCCAATATAACCGCATACTGTTATACGCCAAAACTTTTTTTTTTCCGAAGTATTAGAATTTCGATTAAACTACTAAATACAAAATATATTAACCACATTTCTACAAAACATGAATTATTTCTTACTTTATCAAGTTAACATATTCATATGTAAATCCTATATAAGATTGTATATAAAGTGTTTATATTAAATATATAACGGTTTATATAATATTCGATAAATAAGTATCCTCAAGGTGAGTCGGTATTTAATTGGAAGGATGGACGAGATTTCTGAACGATATAAAATAAAGTAACTCATGTTCCTGAGTATGAAAGAAAAAAATGAAAGCACCTATTATGTACAACCTTAACAAAATTAATAGCACAGAATAGAACAAATGTACACAATAAAAACTCCGAAGTGGGGACCATTCGATCTAGAATTCTAAGAAACACATAAATTCGTTGAAAAAAAAAAACATATACTCTAAGGTTACACAAGGCTATATTAAAATATCGTATAAAGTTGTAATTATTAATAAATAAAATTTTAGAGGATGAAAAAATTAAATAAATATTATTTCATTTATTTAAAAACTTATTAAAACGGTTTCCAATCATACAACTCTGTTAACTGTTATGTATAATTATTAATGTTATAAGTATCATTAATTATGTGTAAATAAAACCAGTAATAAATATTAAAAAGCAATGGAGGACTGGTAGGAATAGTTCAAAATAAGAGAAAAATTCTGATATGAAACTTTTGATAAAAAAAAGTAAATTTAATATTTAATAATTAAATAAATTTAAATAAATAATATATATATATATATATATATATATATATATATATATATATATATATATATATATATATATATATATATAAGTTACTTCAATGATAGGCGTAGGAGGGAAATGCCGGAGCTAACATGGCGGCGAATGTGGGCTGTATGGCCGCCAGGATCAACCCTGCCACCCCCGCCATCTGCCGCCTCCATTTTTAGCCCCGCTTATAAGGAATTTATTATTTTGTATGTATTACTTATAAAGCGGTTAATACAACTTTTTATAAATTTTTTGATAAGATGTAATTATTAAGTAATTAAAAGATTAAAGAAGTAAAACTTTCAGGCTGAAATACAATGAAATTAAAATATCTCTCGGCAATTATTTGCAAATATTTTTAAATCAATTCCCAATCGAATGTAAATGTTAGAGAAATACAAATTTCATTTTTTTCAACTACATTTTTAAAAAATTAATGAAGTAAATATCAACAATCGATAATGAATAATGGCTTTTGAGGTGTCATGTTCTTTTTTTAAAATTATAATATAAATTTTACTTTCAATCCGTTTCACATTACTTTCAATGTAAAATATTGAGAAGATATTGATTATAAATTGCTTGGAGGCAGGAACACATGAGGCACATTTCTCTTTCAGTTCAGTTTGAAAAAGAAGGTAAATCATTGAAATAATAAAAAAAACATAATAATGAGTTATAATAAATAATGATTTGGATATCTCAATAACACAAATACAAGATTTTTTAACAATCGGATGACATTGTTAAAATTAACTTGCAAGTGTTAAAATTTGGTATCAATAACTACTTTTAATATAGTATACAAAATAGAAGCCAACGTTATGTATGAGTTGGTATATATATATAGCGACGTTTGTAAAAATTATTTATTAAGGAAGAGTTTATATTTTAGTATTTTTTAAAAATCTGTTAAGCTTTTAGTTTTTTTTTAACTAAATACAGAAACACAGACAATAAATAAATAATGATCTGGATAGTTCAATAATATTAATACAATTGGATGTAACTTTAAAGAAAACAAAAATTTCATTACTAATATTTACATACATAATATTAATAACTGATACCAATCAGCTGATGATATGAATTATTAAAAAAAAAGATATAATAAAGATATTTTTAAAATTTATTTTTATGAAAAATATTAAAGTTGTCAATCGTCGCTTTCCTCTACATTTTTTTAATGAAAATGAGTTAGTAACCGTAACGCATTGTATAGGTCGAATTACACACTAAGGAAGGCTGCAACATGGCGGAGTATGATTTTTTGATACTTCTCTTCAATAGTTCTGAAAAAAATTGCCAAGTCTACAGTCGGCGCGGTTTTTTTTCTCTCCTGTAAAATCACCCAAATGTACATAGGCAGTATTTTTTTGACAGATATGTTTAAAAATCTATTTTACCGCTTTTGATTTATTTTTAATAAAGACTAATCTTTAGAAATTAAAAGGAATAAGGCGAAATACCAAAGATAAACTTGTGGTTATGGCTTAATAAGCATGTTTAAAATGATTTAAAATTACAAACAAAAAAACTTTCAAATCAACCATGTATATTTGTATATAAACGGAATGAAACCAATCAAAGGGAAATTTAATAAAGAGCTGATGAATATATGCATCGGTATATTCTCAGTTGTATTTGTAACTGTACGTGATTGCTATGAAAGATATTACTTTGATTACCAATAACTTCATTTCTACAAATTGTTGTCACCAATCAACAATTCTCTTCAACGCAGTTTTGTCCTATATCCTTTGTATTCCAAATACATTTCTGTGATATGCCGGCAAAAGCTGAAATACACCAGGATAGCAGCACCACTGAATGTTGTATGTTAATTAAAAGAGAATTCCCAAATTATTCAATTTCGATTTGATTGGCATTCCCGAATGCGTGAGTTGAAAAATTCACACACGATTGGTTTAATTAATTCACTGAATACGAAATTACCATCCTAAAAAGAATGTTCATTTTACTACAAAACTATTTCATTGCCGGAAGCTACAGACAATAATATTCGTGAGTAAAAAATAAAATAACACATACACTTATATTTGCCTCCAAAAATAACATTTTTGTTCAGTCTCTTTAATCATAGCAGACAATTGAAATAATATAGTCATTTAAAATATTTAAAACGGATTTAAAAACAATGTCATTTTATTTAAAACTTAATTTTTTTGGTATATTAATACTTGATGCAATTTTAATTATTTTTATAAATAAGTATTTTTAGTTTATGATCTTTCATAATGAAAATATTTCCTTAAATGTTTTCCTGGGTTAACTAAAACCTAACATTTGCAATAAAAATTATGTTTATAAATTGACCTAGATACAAAAATTTGAAGAAATACTTTAATCATCATATTAAAGATGATTTTTCGTACGATCACCATCTACATACAGGCACACACACATATATATATATTTATGTAGTAGTTATGGGATCATGATTTTTTAACATGAACTTTTCTGGCAATTGGTTTTAATAAGGTAATTGAAAGCAGCCAATGTTTTGCGGGCGTATTTAAGAATATCCAAGAAAATTTAATTAGCTGGTGTTTATAAATTACATAGACAATTAGTAGAAGTTCTAATTATTGGAACAAGTGTCCATTAATTATTGAGGTATTCGTTCGCTCTGTCAAATCTCACGGTTGTACTCCAGTCCCCAAAACGACTGAGTATAATTGAGTAATGATAATAGCTTTCCTAAATTACTGCAAAAAAAAAAAAAGAGTATCATGTTTAACAGAGTAAAACATAAAATACAAAAATGATAATATTAAGTTATCAATTTATTTAAATGTATTTTTAATAGTAATATTAGACTAATTAAAAAAATTAATTGAGATGTATGATGTAATGTGGTAATTCTTTTAATATTTGAGATTTAAAGATTCTTTAAATATAATTTATTGTGTTAAAAACTAACAATAATAAATTATTAAATCCTAAATACATTACTATCTTTACCGAAAATTAGCTTTCATCTAAAATAATAATATAACTTTATCATAAAAATAATATTTTAACTTTTAATATTTGTATCCTTGAAGCTATATATTATATTTTTAGCACTAATGTAAGTATTTTTATTAGATATCTTTAAGTTTTTTTGTAAATAATTTTAAAAATGCACGGTGTATGTATAAGAATATTCGAATATCAAAAATATAAATTATATAATGCATATAATAAACTTAGAGCTATGTTATATATGTAGCACTAATGTTTAAATTTAATTAATTTAAAATTAATATTAAAATATTTTAATAGATATCTTACTGTTTTTTTGCAAATAATTTTAAAAATTCTCGGTGTATATATAAGAATATTCGAATATCCAAAATATAAATTAAAATTTATAAATTGCATATAATCTGTTATAAATAATATATGTGAAATGTTTTACAATAGATTTTTTACTTAGAACTATGTTATATATGTAAGCATTTTTATTAGATATCTTACAACTTTTTTTTGTAAATAGTTTAAAAAATGCTCTATGTATGCATAAGAATATTCAAATATCAAAATATAAATTAAAATGTATATAATCCATAGATCCTTTATATCATGTAAAATTTATAAAATGTATTGTTATTTTAAGAATATATTTTAATGGCATATAACATTTAAATATTATATGTACTTATTTATATGTATAATAGTTATAATAGTATAATAGAAATTATGAATAAATAAATAAAAAATTACTACTGATGGTACTATAAACAACAGGTAGAATATTTTATCCAGAAAAAAACTTGCCGTAATTGAGGGCATTTATTGGTTTTTCATTCATTAAGAAATTTAATTTATATTTATTTTTATATCTGAAACAACAGATTGCTTTTATATATATTAATTTAATCATATTTTCAATGTCATAAGTAAGAATAAAAAGCTTTGATTAAAAACTCGATACAAAAACCTACCTCACTTTTATGGAAATATGTAACTGATTTAAAATATACAAGAGGCAGAGATGTTTATAAATAAATTTAAATACCAAAATAAACTATAAATATACTATCGGAAAGTAGACCATTATAGATGTATGCATGTATAAATATATGGGTATGTATATTTGCAGGAAAATTAAATACACATATTTATCAGGAAAATTAAATTAAGTTATTACTTTGCTAACCGATATTATTTTTATTATTATTAATATATTTCAAAATATAAATATTATGTATATAAAAATATACCATTATATTTGTCAGAAAAATTAAATTTAATTATTGCTTTACTAACCGATAGTATTTTTTTTCTTATACTTTGCTTTAATATTTAAATTTATTTATATTTTTAAATATACTACATTGAATAGATTAGTGTCATTTATGATAACATCTTGTTTCTGCATTTTAATCGATATCATTAAATTAATAATATTTTATTTTATAATGAATGGTCGAAGCCGTCACAATGAAACCGTTAATAGAAAGCTGCAGCTATTCACTGATAATATAAACTAAAATCACAGGACACAGGACACTGCACAGCACACACACCTCACACCAACTCCTTAGACGACAGTACTCCGGAACTGTTACCGGAGCCTTCCCTCCAAAGTGACCAAGTTGACCTCTCCCCACTCTTAATTTTTATTCCCTGCCCGAAGGCGGTCCCTTCCGATTCTGGCACACATACATTAAAAAATACGTTATGACCTTTGGTCATGTTTGACTTTAATTTTGAGTTACGGACAAGATATATTATTATAAAGTGAAAGTTATTCATTTTTACGGTAGATCTTCAATTTTTTTTATTGGCTTTATTATGTAGCTTATAAAAATTCATTTTTGCCGTAGATCTTTAGTTTTTTTTATTCACTTTATTATGTAGCTTATAAAAATAAACTTAAAAATAAAAATAATGAGACATAAAAGTGACATCCGAAAAAATCGCCAATAGGAATTACAAATAGTAGTTCCTAAAAATATTTAATTGCTTTTGTTTTATTTGCCAGACAACTTGACAAACAATAAATTTCTGTCCGTACCTTGTTTATAGCAAATTACATTTTCTATTCATTATTTTTTAGTATTATAATTTACAACCAACGAAGCAAATATAATTCGTAAAAATAATTGTAAAAAAAAAAAAAGTCCGACAAATCATCTTTGACGGAACAAAATAATTGGACTACTATATTTGTACTTTTCTTTAGTTTTTATAGAATCCGAATACCCGGGAAGTAGAGCAGTTTTGATGCGTGATTATTCGCTCATGTCAATAAAATTTTATTTTTAATTACTCCATCATTTTCTAAATGTTTTTGTGGAGAATATAGATAATGAAGTGTAGTATAACACACAACAGGAAGTGCTAAAATTCTACACGAGCTTTGCATTCTTAATCTATACTATTATCATATATTATTGTTATCAAATAATATTATTTTTTTTAGATTTTAAAAATAAAATCATTACCTTTCAAGATTGTTGTATAAAAGGAGTTGTTAGTTTTTCGCTGAATATTTGTAGGTTACGAAATAAATATATTTTAACTACTAAGTAATGCTCACTCAGCGGCTACCAAACGGAGTGCGTCAGGTTTTTATTATTTGATGTTATAAGTAAGTTCGTTGTTTATTTATTTTACTCACTTAATACTAAAATGGCTAATCGGACAATGCTACAGTGGGAGTCCTAAATTTTGGCCATCTAGTTTATAGTAGGATAGGGATCTTTAACATACAGTACCTTTAAAGAGTACAGGCACGGGACCCCCATTTACGTCCTTTCCGAAGTACGGCATAATCAATGATTTTTCCCTACTTTTAAAAACTCCTGAGGCCACCTCCCTGGGTTGCGAACCCACGACCACAAGTATTTAATTTAAAACTGGCTACTAGACTTTACAAATGGTTTACGGAAGTTGATTTGCAAGCATTTCCTTTTTAAATTATATACCGAAAAAAGGGAGCAGAGTGGCTCAGTCATAGAGCGCTGAGTTACCATCCTGAAGATCCCGGCTGTAGGAGATTTTATTTAATCTGATAACAGCCGGAGATGGATTCTTTAGTATCTGGGACTGTAATTGGGTGATAAAGTGCACCCAGAATAGGAGGAAAACCTGGCGGTAGAGTATGGTCTAGGACAAATCACCTTCCTGCACAACCGTTGTCAAAGATAGAGTACAGTCTCTACCACATGCTGAACCCAAGACCATCCAGGGGTTGTGGTTGTACAAGAAAAAAATCTAAAAACTTCAATAATAGAGCTTTTAAAATTAACAAAAAAAAAAAAAGCAGACATTTTAAGCAGAATCACACTTATATCTAATTCCTTAACGTTCTTCAATATTGCTTGCATGTTACTCTTGGCAGTAGTACTACAATTAAGGGTTCATAAGACTCTTCATGAGTTGTAGGTACACTCCGAAAAAAAATCAATTAGTTAAAGTAAACTATCTATAATCATCAGTTGAATAAAAATATTAAAAAAATTACTATAGTAATACTAAATAAATTTCCCTTCAACAATTGACGGAGTTATCACAGTTCGGACAGCTAGTTATCAGAAAGGGAAACAGAGAAGAGAGGGAAAGGCAAGCAATTGAGGGGGGGGTGTTTGTATTGTAGGCCAGGTCAGTGTACTGAAGGTCACCTTGGCCGCTGAAGGTCATTCCTCGCTAGCCTCTGGTCACTTCGCTTTGTCATTAATTGTTTATCGGCTTCTTCGAAGGTCAACTGGCCATTGTATCGGGGGTCTTCTTAGTCCAGTCTTCAAAGGTCTTCTGGTGGAGAAGAGTTACAGATATGATGGCGAAAATAACCCTAATACAAGACATTCATTAAAAAATATGTATAACTATCTAAGATGTGATGAGGATAACAGTATATCTTTCAATAATAAGTATTACAACATATCGATCAGAAAAACAAAACAAAAAAAACCCTGTACTCATGTCCATGGAAATGGTTTGTCAGAGATCACACTAAACCGACAGATTTTCCCCCATTTTAGGTTCGCACTTTATAGAGGCTGAGTGAGCCCCATGAGAGTTTCCAGATTCCAAAGACCCATCCCCGGTTGTTAAAAATTAAATACAAAATAAATTATTTGCCATAGCAGGAATTAAACTCGGGACCTTTGGAACGGCAATTCAGTATACTTATGTGTATACTTTTTAAGCATGCCAATTTCCCTGTTTTTTAAAACGACTGCAAAGCTTAATACATATAATCTATACTTTATAAATAAATATTCAGCTCAATATCATTTATAAAACCCACTATTTTTATAATTAGTTTAATGATTAACATAAATTTAAAAATATTTATACCCATCTACCATAATGGTATGGAAAACGGTATAACATACAACCATAAATATGAAAAAGCAACCCTCAGAAAAAAAAACATAGAAATAAAACAATAATAATACAAATTATATAGGACTGAAGCACCGATTCTGCCAGAAAGAAGATACACGATCACCAAAAATAAACTGAAACAATTTTTTTAATGCTTGTCTATTTGTCCCTACATTATTAAAAAGGCTAACAAGCTTAATACATTTATAAAATACACACTAAATACACTCACTGTCTAAGAAAGAGAGAGTTAACCATAGCTACTTCAGTATAAATATGTAATTTAAAGACAATTATAAAAACTTTAAACTATTTAAAATAACTTTTTTTGTGATTATTTAAATATTTTAATTATGAAGAGAAAAGATTTGTCCTGGCCGGTATTCGAACCCGGGACTTCCGCATCTCTAGCGCGGTACTCTGCCAACTAAGCTACCAGGCTCGTACCAGGACAAATATTTTCTTTTCAAAATAAAAATATTTAAATAATCACAAAAAAAAGTTATAAATATAAAATTGACGTACGTAGATCCTAATTAAATTAATGTTTAATGAACATTCTTCCCCATAAATACATCGCAAAAATTGCGAGCACTGGGGATATAGGATCGGTGAAGAGAATGGATTTGTCTGGCCTGGTAGCTTAGTTGGCAGAGTACCGCGCTAGAGATGTGGAAGACCCGGGTTCGAATCCCGGCCAGGACAAATCTTTTCTCTTCAAAATAAAAATATTTAAAATAACTTTAAAATAAATTTTAAAGGCCTCTACATTCCAAATGATCCATGTCCCAGGTGTTAACACATTATATAAATTTTAGATCCCTGCCAGATTTGAACCTAAGACCTTTCCAACAGCAACTCAGCGCTCTATCACAAAGCCACTCCACGCACAAAAAAATAAACTTAATATTGATCATAAAGTATGCATCCCGGGTTGACGGACCGATTACCCTAACATAAAATATAATACCATATTTTTTTAAGTATACCAATTTTCTCTCTGAATTAAATAGTCCTATCAACTTATTACATAAACAATAAACAATATACAGGCATTTGTATAAGGAAGAGAGAGTTAAGCTTAGCTACTTCTAAATAAATATTTTATTTAATAGCATTTACAAAGAGCAATCAATTTAAAATTAAATTTAAAGATCCTGACATTTTTGGCAAGCAACGCTAAAAATGTCACATACAAATATTAATAATCAATAGTTGAAAGCAAGAAAAATATCAAAATGAGATAAAATAAAAATAAAATTTTCAATAAAAATATGCAAGACTATGTAACATATAAATCCTCAAAAAATAAATTTAAGTAACTTTTTGCTAACTGAAAATTTCCTTTTGTTTTTAAATTTATTGTTAACACATTTAAATATACAATTTTGAATTTATTTAATTTAATTAATAAGATCAGAACGAGAAACGAAATAAATTCTGACATAATATTTTGGCTTTAAAATATGCAAGGGGCAGTAGTATATACAAATTTGTTCAAAAAAATAAATGTAAGTACCTTTTCACTAACTCCAAATTTCCTTTAGTTTTTTAATTTATTGTTAAAGTATTAAATATACAACTTTGAATGAATTATTATCATTATGTTAAAGGATTTTATTCAAACATATTTTATTCAATAGATTTAATTTAATGGTATTATTAATATTTAATTAATAATGATATTTTATCTTATAGTAGGACTGGATCAGAATAAGAGATAAAATAAATTATATAATAATTTTACTTGAAAATAAAATAAATAATTGAGAAATGAATATAATTAAAATTTTTAAAAATTTAGTACTCAGAATGTGTTGATGGAAAAAAATGCGTTGATCGTTTTTTCTCCTTTTTTTAATTAATGATGCAAAATTTGTAGATGAATTAATACAAGGCATATTTAAAAATATAGTTTTAAACTTTACACTCAGGCGGAGTTTATTAAACGCAATGTAATTAAGATTACATACCCAGAAAAATGTATATTTTCACAGTTGATTGTCCGAGCTCTGATGAAATTCCTGAAAACAAAATATAATTAATTTATAATTAGCCAAGAGAAGTTGGTTTTTGTATTAATTAGCAAGGGTGGCTCGATAATTAGCATATTTACTAATGCATTCGAGGGCCATAAGGAAAATAATTCAAAATAATAAAAAGCTTTTCCAATTTCAGTATCATAACATAATTAGCCGAAAACAAACAACAAATTTCAGCTTCGGAGAAACCTAATGAATTATGTCCGTTTACAAATTGGTTTTATACTACCTAATAAAATGCCGACACTAATGAGTATAAAATTTAAATCGGACCAATTTGTGAGAAAATATAAAATTCATTAAATTAACTATTCCGTGCGGGTGCACCAATATTGACCTTATGCCGAATTTCAGAAAATTCATTTAACAAGGAAGAGAGAAAGATCTATTTTTGTAATTAATTATTAAAAGTTAAGAATACATTTTTTTTTAATCACTTCGGTACAGCGCTCACTGGCCACGTAACCAGGCACCGCCACTCAGTGTGATATACGTGATAGAGCCAGAACGATTAATCTGTTTCGTTAATTTAACCAGAGTTTCTCGTTTTATATATTTCATGTATATATGCATACATGTATGTATAAATGGATATAATTACATAATGTTTATATAGCTGATACTTTTTTGTGAACAAAGAAATGATTTTTTGAAAATGAAATAATTCTAATAGTGCCATTAATAATAATTCGAATATCTATGCACTGGGTCCTGTTACAATATTTTAATTGACATAATTTTTTATATAAAAGTCTCCTCTGCAACATTTGTAGAGTTGTAATAAGTCTAGCTAACCATACAAACTGCAATTTTAGAACCAAAGTAAAAATACTTTGTTTTTAACCATTCGTACCGAAGTGGCTAAAAAACGAAATTCCTATTATGATTTCTCACTTAATAAATTGTTTCAGCTATCTGTAATGGCTGGAGCGTGAATTGTTGTTTTTCAAAAAAGCCGTTATAAATTAATAAAGGATTTGATTTTTTAACTTAAAATGTATCCTTCATTGTTATTATAAAAAATAAAGCCTCTTCGTTCTCATCTAATACTTTTTTTTATTCAAAAAACATTGATGAAGCTTATATAATTGTATAAAACAAAGCTGATATTTGAAAATAAAATTTATTGAATTTTATTATAGTCAAGAAAGTAGCTCCACTCTTCAGAATATTTAGTACAGCATTGTTTATTTCTGGAAAGTAAAATTACTCAAATTAGTTAATTTTCGTGTTTTTTGATATTTATTGATTACAAATATTGTACACAAGTATCGGATGTGTATTTATTAAGAGTGTGTTATTTTGGCTAATTATTTATTTGATGTAACGTTATTGTAATTTTTTTCTCAATAAATTATCAACTAGCAGATAAAGAAATAGGATGAGGTGGGTCTTATAAACACTATTTAAAAATTTGAGTGAAATTTAGCAATAAATAATTAGTAATGAAAGCAAGAGAATAAATTTGCCCAATATATTTCTCAAAGTATCCATATTAAAACGATAAACAGGCGAATTTGGGAATAGTTAAACGTTAACAAAATTAAAATCTAGTCACACAGTTTATAAAACCGATCAAATCTTTTTTATCTCACAGAAATTTTGAAATTTTACTACATTTAATTAAGTGGTTTTGGCATAAAACAAGTAATTTAAGTACTTAATTAATATTCAATCTTAACCAAATAATTAAAATTTCGTTTTTACGTATAATTCTCAAAAAGGCATTAGTTAAAAATATCTTGTAAACAAACATTTAAATAGTATCAACTAGTACTGTTAAACTATTAAGATTTCGTGTGGGAAATTTTATGCAGTATTGTAAAATTCAACTACAACAAATAAAGTGTGGATCGTTATCAGATTTCCCTTCCTGGAATATTTTCCTGCAACAGAAATGAACACAGAAGAGCACAAAAGTGGTTTTCGGGGTAATTGAAGCTTGGCCCTATATTAAACGAAGAATCTTCTAAATATATAGAATTTAGAAAACACAGATCCATAATTTAAAAATCGTGTTTAGTAAATTATGTATTTCCATTAAAATATATAATTATTGGTGATTAATATTAATGATGTGGTGTTTTAAATACGGGTCATATTAATCATAATAAACTTTATTCCTTCATTACAACCCCATACTTATTATCTTGCCGGTTTATTAGACGTTCATTAGATAGAATACATTATTATATTTTTAATATTTAAATTTCAGAGTTATCGAATAAAGTAACACTGTATGAATTAGAACCTTCTTTATTATTTATTATTTTCAATAAATGAATCGAATATTAAACCAAGAAAAAATATAACCCTTTTTTATAATTAATTGTCTATGATAGATTTCAAATACGAAAGCTAAAGTTTAAAAATAAATTAAGAAAAAATATGTTAATAATTCCCTAATTAATCATCAATACAAAAAATAGGAAAAAATCAGATTATATAAATATATATCTAGCCTAACAAAATGTAGCATATCAAAATCACTCGATCATGGACATTAAAATAGTTGGGATGGTTTGTGTTCTGGCTTATCATTAAACACAGAAATATGATGGTAATAATTTTTATGGAGTTTCAGACCGTTCTTCTGGTTCATAAACTTCAGTTTAAGATTGAAATTTCGAATTAGGAATTAAGTGAAATTTTTCATAAATTTCTCTTTATAAGGTACAACATAAATAGTCCATAATAAAATAATTAAATGTAATTAAAGGATTATGGCAATGGTGCACTGCAGCAAAGCGATTAAATAAATTTTAAAAAATAAATTAAAACCAGATAGAATACTAGAGGGAGCTCTTAAGGAAATGAGTTTTATTGCGAATATTTGTACAAATACTTATTGAATAGAGAAAAATATAATTTAAATAATACATATTCTGAATTTATATCGAGATAAAAAATTAAATTAAAATGAATTACACGTTCCACTTAACGAACATATGACCCGCTGATTTTGAAAGTGTGACAAGTCCATTTGGTAAAAAAAAAAGTAATTATAGTTGAATCTTATTACAAATTTAGATAATTTTATATTTTTAATAAATTAAATATCTATATTATTTCAATATCAGAACATGTTTGGTATTAGAAATTTATTTGGTCAACGATATTTCAAATGTGAAAGAAAATGTCTAGCAATAACATAAAATGGAGTTTCCTCACTTTCAAAATAAACGGCTTATGTATTTTTTTTCTATGGTAATGAAGCTGCATAAACGGTTTGTTTTTTACTAGAGCAAAAATTAACGTTAACGTTAATAGGGCCCTACAAACTACTAAAGCAGGCCCTACTACTACTAAAGCAGCTAGCACTGACAGAACACTTTTACATTATTCATACAGCGATCAGGAATAATCATTAGATAGGCAGGTATCGGGTTCCTCTGATAAAAAGTTCCCACCGATCAACTTTTTAAAACCGGACTTGGTTGACCCGGCCTGACCTTAGGGTCAGTCTTGTCTACCGCCCGAGGAACGTCTTGGGGTACCGTCAGTACTTGTGTACCAGTGAGTTGAGTCAGTACACGATTAGTGTCCTGTGGTGGTATGTAGTACTTACTATCGGTAATACGTAGTCTGATTATCAAATGTATTAATTAATTAATACGTATTTTAAAAAAATCATAATTACATTAAAAAATATTTTGCATCTTTTATCTTAAAAATTTTTTCAGAACGTAATTAAATATATTTTAAAATGTCCGATAATGGAGTTTATACATATATATACATGAATATGGTTCTTGAGTTTCAGTCAGTTATTTCGACTTCTTAGGCGACGTTTCGAGACTAGGTTAGTCTCATATTCATGCCCTGACAGTGAAAAAATGAGCTTTTATATATAAACATTCTATGATATATTGCGAAGTAAGTGATTGATGATAAATTGATCAATTCTTTGGAACTTGTAAGTACACCCTATCCTATTACAACTTACACGTGTCATTTTATTTTAATTTTAGTGTGCTATTTAATGTTTTAATAAAAGCTCATTTTTTCACTGTCAGGGCATGAATGTGAGACTAACCTAGTCTCGAAACGTCGCCTAAGAAGTTGAAATAACTGACTGAAACTCAAGAACCATAAACAATATATATATTTGAGGGTTCCCTTAAGGAAATATGATATTATTTTTTATTGAAAAGGTTTATTGCTGACCCATATTTAACAGAATAAAAAATAAGATTTGAAATTAAAAAAAATAATTTTTGGGTGGTAAATAATTAATATGCAAAATAAATAATTCCAAAAATATAATACTTGAACCTTATTAAGTGTTAAGTTTACAATTATTTAAATACAAAGTTTACAGCCCACCTACCAAGACCAAGTACCAATTTATAGAACATGGAATCGATTGTTGAATTTTAAAGTTACCTAGTATTTTACTAAGTATATGTATATTTGCTCCTCTGTAATATAATTTATTTTTTAGGGGTAGTGTAATTATATATACATAATCCTATATTTATATATAAATAAGTATATCTCAATACGAACAACAGATATTTTAAGAAAATAGATTATTTATTAAAAAGAGGACATAAAGGCAAAAAACAAAATAAAAATAAGTGAATCGTATCGTAATTTAAATTATAAAATTGGTTACCGACAATGTGAGATATCGCTCACAAAACAATCAATTAATTGTATTAATATTAAATAGAGATGTGAAAAATATAAATTTAATAAAGTCAATAAATTATTCATGTACCTCTTTATTGTAGCTAATATGCTCGGTTTGGACTATTTTAAACTAATCTTACAAAGTAATATTTTAAATGAATTTTTTCCATAAATTTATTGACCTTAAAAATTGCCTAATTTCATTATTATTTTAAATTTATAAAGAATGGTATAATGAACTTTGGATTATTTTTGTAAATTCTTTCAGTGTACACTAGTGGCCTTTAGAATGTTCAAATGTTAATGCGATGAGCTTATATATATTTTATTTTTGTATGAAGCAGTTATGCTTCATTTATGACTAAGAAATTATTTAAAGCAAACGCATCATTGTATAAAATAGAACCACCATGAAGTTAGCTGTATGTTTAAATTATCATAACTATTTAAAATAATTAAATAACATTTTTTCAAAGTTTTTATTTTACCATTTTTATCTGGAACTTATCATTAAATAGTATATGAAAAATTTACCTCAATGGTTTTCTTAAACCGAGGTCCAAAGCGCAATCTATTTGAGTGTTAGAAAGAGTTGATACAATTTAGTTTATCGTCATCGAATTGACCTAAAAATACTCATTGTCGGTTGATTTTATTTTAAATATATGTACATCCAGATAGATTTTAATTTAAATCCAGTTCAAATTAGAAAACATTGTAATCCTACATATTTTTAAACTAAGCTCAATTATTAACCCAATACATTTTGATTTTCGCATGATTCGATCTCTTTAAGTGTTATTCTCTTTTAAAATCTTGCTAATTTTATTATATCTTTTCTTTACTCTGTCAAGAAACAATAAATTTGAAATACATTTTATGTGGAATCTAACGAGTGCATGATTTTTAAAAATGGACCAAACCTGTGGAACTTCCTCATAGTTTTTAAATAAAAAAATCTAGTACTGATTAAATAATCCAATAAAATATAATACTAAAAAGTAAATAAATTATCCTTTTAAAAAACTTGTTTAAGTGAATTTTAATTCAATTATTTAATCGAAATGCTCATTTAAAAAAAAATCCCGCAAAAGAGCGATAACAAGCCCATATCATAATATACACAATTATTTACTTGAGCTTGGTAACTTTATAGTTTAAAAATTGTGTTATTAATTTACTTCATTATAAAATATGTTAGTGCGGTTTTTTTTTTCAAAGGTTTTGAAAAAAATTGTCAAAACTGAAATAAGAAGCATAAAAATAAACCTTGTGAAAGAGCATAAGTGGGTACATAGACCATATACCAACATAATTTTAAATATATTTTTCTATATAATTTATATTTAAATAATTTGATGTATAACGCATTTTTATTTTTGAAACAGACAACATATTATTTACCACCTAAGTTTTTCCAGCTATTTATAATTTTTTATGAAATTAAATAAAAAGATGATTCTTTCTTGACAAAGATGATGTTATGTAAAATGAAATAAAAAAAATATATGATGATTTAGATTTACTGCAAAATATGATTTGGAAAAAAATAAATATTTAAAAGTGTAGAAGAGATTAGAAAAGTAATTTCATTTAAAGTCCCTTTAGAAAAACGAACCTGAACAAAAAAATAAACACCAACAGGCTACATAATACAAATCATAAACTATTTATAAAAGTGACAAAGAAGTAATAAAAATAAAAAGTACAATTTCTGAAAAAATACAGAGAATAAATAAATAAAAACATGAGCTAGGATGTAATAACTTGTTTACAAAATGAACATTTTCACAAAAAACTAAACAACAAAATCCATTTTATATGAACATGGTTTACAATCAATATACAGTTTATAGTGTATACTTTAAATCTGAATATATTAAAATGAGGAGGTATGGATTGAAAGATACAATTTAAATTTCTAATCTATTAATCTCAAGTATCTTTGAAATGTTATTCCTCTATTGATAATTATTCGACAAGTAGATATATCTTAAAGATAATTAATATAAGGTATATCCGTAATAATAAAATAAGTTTTAACGTGTCTTCATACTCACTGTATAGATAAGTATAGGAAAAATAATGAATTTGTAAACTTTTTAATAATTTAAATAAGGATTATTGCAATTATTCAAATGTCTTTTTAAAATTCAGACTGAGCCTGGGGTGGTTCTGTTAAGGAGAGGCATTCTCTTCCCTATGAGCCTGAGGCTTGAGGAGAAGCAATTTCCGACTTAATTAAATATGGAGGGGGGTAGGAGGTAAGGGGAAAGGGGATTTATTTATCTTGTCGTCTCAAGTTGATGCCACGGCTAGGGGAGGGGAGGAGTGGGGGAAGGGAGAGAGTGGTAGGGGAAGAGCCCGGGCCAATGGGAGCGCGGGCTGCCCCACCCCTCTGCCGTCTCGCCCCGCCCACCGCCCCTCATGACTATACATCAGCTCTCCTTACCATCCTCTTCCTCTAATGGACCCCGGGCAAAAGTAGGCATTACCTATTCACCACCTTATTTCCTTAGAGCCCCGCACCGCTGACGTCACACAAAGAAACACCCCCTCCTAATTATCCTTAATGGCTCTTATTTCACTAATGAACCTGCCCCGGGGTTAATCTCAAGGATAAATATTCTAAGGGGAAAACATAAATCAATTGGCATGTTTCCCTCCGTACAGCCTTCAGGATCCTTCACAAGGAATATTTAATTACTGAAGATAAGAAATTACCATTTTGTAATGGCTTGGCTGTAATTATTTTATTATCATAACCGAAGACAAATATTAATTTCCTAAAAAGTTACACTTTATTTACCTGTTATATTTTATGGAAAGGTATATGTACTGGTTTTCATAACGAGCATACCTTCGCGTGTGTTTATATAATTTAATTTGTCTAATACTTATATTCCTTTTACCTTGTATATGAACAGCGTACCAAGGAAACACATTTTTTATTGTTTCTTTTTAATAACGATTTTGTTAAATAAATATGTTAATTCTAAAATAAGACACACAAACATTAACCTTATGAAAGAGCAACAATCTCCTCAAAATATGACATTTTTGAGTTAACCCTTTAGTAGCTTGTTGAAGATTGTATACAATTGTACTGATTGAATGTTTTTAATGGGGTGTATAAAAAAAAATGATCGTTTTATCAAATTCCAGAAATAAAAAATCTGTAAATATTTTAATGATATTTATTATTTACCAACACTTAATAATCTTTTTAGAGCATTCTCTAAGCTTGTTTACAAACACTGGGCTTCTTCAAAAAAGCCTCAGTTTAGTTATTTATTTCAAAGAAGACGAAATTCTCGTAATTTTAAGACATTACTCGAAAAAAATTTCACAGCCGCTGAAGCAACTCGTGAAATTATTAAATATGAAGAGGAAGGTGTCCTTGGTCCGCACTGCGCGGGTTGGTTTGAAAAATTTAGCAGTGGAGATACGACGTTGGAAAGGAAGGAGGGCTCTGGGCGACCATTAATGGATATTGATGAGGTTCAGAAGGAAGCTGTTGAGTCAAATCCGTCCACAAGTACTCGCGAACTTGCCAGGGAGTGTGGTGTGTCGAAAGATACTGTTAGTCGCCTATCTTCTCTCCATGGGGAAGGCGAAACGGTAATTTTTTTTTTATACACCCCATTCATTAATTTAGGATATTAAATTTCCAACTTTTTTTTAATAAAGTCATATTTTAAGCTGTATCATGTTTGAAATTGAATTTTTTTGGAAATAATTCTATAAGCTAAAGTCAAAAAATGTCTAGCTTTTTAAGATTTTGTTACGTTTAATACAAGAACTTCTATACCATCATTACAATAGGGATCCTTTGCTTTAACACCAACCAAATATTTATTTTCTTAACTCATATGGAATATTAAAATAACTCGGTTGAAAAATTACGTTTTTTGAGTTATTTGGAGTAGGGATAAGTAACTATATACCATATGAAACCAACGGAGGCGGATACATTTTTTAATTTTTGTTTACTTAATTTATATTATTAAGTAGATTTAGCCGTATAAAGCATTATTTATACCGTCTATATAATTTCTAATTTAATTTGTAGTATTGATAACAACTGGATAGTTATACGATAGTAACTCGTAAGTTATCTATGAAGGAAATCAGTACTTAACTAAGTCGAAAGCAGGAGGAACATTTTTCAAGGTTTAAAATGAATTTCAGTTCATGAGATTAGTTGTTAATTATTAAGTGTTAATTATTGCTCGAAAGCTAAAAAAAAATGCATAATCTTAACTTAGCTATTGTAGTATAGTTTCTAATAGTAACAATCTTATTGATTTTACTTTGATATTATTCAATGTAGATCTGATATTCCTATAGAAACTAAATATGTTCTTATTTATTTCATTAAAGTGATTGGTCGGAGTTTTTATTTTATTTTCACAATTTTCTTTTGGGCCATATGTACAACCACTAGGTAACTTTTCTTATTAAATGGGCCTCTTTAATTCCCTACATAATTTGAAACAGGTAACTTCTTTATTTGAATAAATCGAACAATTTAAATAAATGTTATAATTAAGATGTACAAAATACAAACATTCTTAATGCTAATATTTTTCTTTTAATGTTAATTGTGTTTTATGTGAGGGTTTGGGGGAATATTGTAAAATAAATTTAACAACTGTAAAATTTTTGTTACATGTGTTTGATGTCATTACCATGTAATGCTCACATCGCACTGTTATTAGTTTTTTACTTTGGGTTAAGCAAACGATAATACTGAAAGAGTATTTAATGCATAAATATAATATCATGCATATTATATACTAAGAGTAATATTTAATGCATTAATATAATATTTTCAATTTCATCAAATTTATTTAAAGTTGTTTACATGCTCAAAAATATAAAGACCTTGGACAGGCATTATATTGCAATTCTATATTGCCTGTGTAAAGGTCTTTTGGAATTAGATGAAAATCCTTATAAAACATATGCAACTTGAAATAATGCATACTTTTTAATTTACCAATTTATTTACTTATTTAAAGTAAGCAAAGGTACTTATTTTATAAAATACATAACCAAATAAATAAATATAAACATTACAGAGCACAATGTGAATGACTAGTGGGATTGGCAGTTCAACATTGTATATCAATGAACAATTTCAAAGGTTGTATAATATTTTGAAGAAAATATTGAAAATAATTAAAAATTAAAATACTTACTATATATTTTTTGAAAGCTCAACAAAACAACTAGTTGACAGTTACAAATTGTTAAGAATATTTTTTTACCTATTTCTACCAATAATTCTTAACACCTTCATAGCTAAAAATTTTCTTTTTTGTTTAAATTTAAGTTCAATTCCTCAGGAAACTCCTTTTTTTTTCAACTACTCTTTATAATTTTGCTGAATGTGTTAAAAGTTAATTGCTTTTGTTTAATTATAAGTATAAACTGCAAAAATCATGCAATACTTCATTAAATTTTTTTAAAATAAATATCTAAGAGATTTTTGTTGAACACATACTGGGATAATTTAAATTTAAATATATCTTTCAAACCTGTAGGATTTTTTTCTGTTAAGAGTCTCTTATGCCTAAAACCTATTTCTCCAGTAATATAAGTTTCCATTATACATGTACATTGTAATCATGAAAATAATAAGATGATAAAAATATTTGTTTACTTATGTTACATATTTTTTTTTTCGTTCTTAATTAGATTTTTCAATTTTCCGTATATTTGTATTCCCGTCTTGACTATCCATGCCGCAAAGTATTTTGATATAGGTAACAATATTCATTTTTCAATGATTTACACATCAGAATAACCATTGATGCACAATTAATTTGTAAATTTATTGAGTATTGATGAACATGGTAACTCATAAAAATATAGGATCAACTCTAGCCGCTTATTTTTGCAAAAATTACTTTTAAACAAATCAAAAATGATAAAGGGTGTAATATGATGGGTTCGTGTAACTAAATCGTCAGCTTTCAGAATAATAATTATTACACAAATTTCAACCTGATTGATTATTCTATCATAAAATGAGGTATAAATATAATTTATTTACTACCTTAAAGCTAAAAACGGTTTTTGTTACGATCCTCTTGTATATAAGAATCAATCACTGTTAACAATTAACTTTAACTCATAGTTTATACTAATCCCGGATTATTTTTCTCAGAGGGGGGCACAACGGACAGACGGGCAAAAAAATCAGCAGTAACTTAGAAATAAACTTGTAGTATTTATAGAAAGGTTTCAAAGATTTATTAATATATCTAAACAATAGTGTCACTCATGTTCTTTCTGTTATTTTATTCATGTATTTTAACAACTAGGATCATGTGATTTGCCTATAAGTATGTACTGTAATAGATTTTACACAGTCCACAAAAAACCGTATGGGGGGGGGGGGGTACGTGTCCCCGTGGCACCCCCCTAAATCCGCTCTTGATACTAATAATATTAATACTCATTAATATTATTACACTAATAATATTAATACTTATATTAATTTAAATTTATATGAGAATTAATGGGCAATAGAGTGGCTTATGGCTCTTCAATATTGATGGTTATGTTTTATTATTTATTTTGATTATACAGTACTTTATTTTCGGAACTTAAGTAGGTCACTTAAAATAATCCAATGTGTCACTCGGTCACTCGACAGGTTATAGGTTGCCAACCCCTGCTATAGTACATCATGACTATTTAGTTATCACAATTTCCATTTCTAAGTATTAGTGGGGGGTAGAGTATCACAGTGGTAGAGCTCTGAGTTGTCGTGCTGAAAGTCCTGGGTTCTAATCTGGGTGCTAGAAGATTTTGTTTAAACTGTTAGCAGCCGGGGAAGGTTCCATGGGATTTAGGACCCTCCTGCTCCTTACCCAGCTTATATACAATGTGGACCCGAAATAGGGGGAAGAATCTACCGGTTGAGCAAGAAACAGTACAGTCTCGACCACTGAACCCACACTCTTCACGAGTTAGGTACAGGTACCCCTAAAAAAGGTCTCATACTTTTTAAGTTAACTATATTTTAAAATACACTGTTGTAAACCCTTTAGGGCTTGTAAGTCATACAGTTTTGCTTTTGTTTTTTTATAGGTATTAATAAAAACACAGAATAATTTTCAAAAAATACTACTGAAATCATCCCACTTTTATAATCAGAAGTAATGGGATGATGTTTTTGTATTTATTGCTCTGAATTTCTTCAGTTGATTGTTTTGATCAGGTTTCATGTTCCTCATATGCTACTTTCAACAGGATCGATACATCTGATAGCCACCACTGCCCCTATAACGCAGGAAGACGAGAGAGATACGAGGGTTAATGATGATGGAATCCATATGTATCGGTTCCTGGGCAAAGGGTACATCCTGCCATTCAACATTTGACTGATGGCCAGGTCTTCGCCGGCGTCCTTCAGGATATTCCTTAAAGATAAATGGGACCCAGCAGGAGATGCCTTGCCCTGATGAGACAGACCCTGTATTAATTATGGATGAATGGAGGTGGGGGCGTGAAAGGACCAATCAGGTTCCGCCGTTTCCCTGCCGATTCTAATCATCCCTTATCGCGCCCTGTGTTTTCCCGCCACAGCCTCAGCCGTCATCTGCTTCCACCTGACGTGCATAATTAAGTGCTGATCCTGCTTTCTCCTTTGTTCTCGTATCATATTTCGCAATCATTCTTTCTTTATTTTCAAGAATTTTTAAAGTAAAGAAGACATGATTATATATATATATATATATATATATATATATATATATATATATATATATATATTATTTATACACATAAGCCTGTACCACTACAACCCGTGAACGGGTCTGGGGGTTCAGTACATGGTAGAGAGAGAGAGAGAGAGAGTAATGCTTCATGGAAAACGGTTGTGGAGAAAGGTGAGATGTGTTTTGTCCTAGATCACGCTTAACCGCCAGATTTCCCCCTTATTTTGGATAAGCACTTTTTAGAAGCTGGGTGAGCACAGAAGGGTCCACATGTATACATATATATATATATATATATATATATATATATATATATATATATATATATATATATATATATATATATATATATATATATATTATGGACTTTTACTAATATTCCGGTAGTTTAGACAAGCAAAGCTTTTGTATTATCTTTGGAACTACTAAAAACCAGAAGTACTCCTAAAACGTTATAGTATAAATTTTAGGAAATCTTTTTTATAAGATTTTCCAATATTTTAAAAGTTTTCTGTAGTTTTTTAGATAGAGAGTGCTGTGTAAAATCATAAATATTTATATTTCTATGACCAAACTTCTATTTTTTTAAGTTTTTCAAGCACTGACCAACAGTCTAAGCACTAGATGAATTATTTATACAGTTCTAGAAGTTAGTAAATAAATAAATTTAAAATAGAGTGAATCGTAAACTTTTTAATTATTTTAATTTTTTTTCTGACCTCCACCATGGCCATTTTCTTCTGCATTATTATTTATTGGTATTAAAAACTCGGTTAAAAACTTAAATTCATCCATTGTATGTATGGGTTTCTTCATTATTTAATTTTCATTCCTTCTTGTACTTAACTACATAAAATGCTTAGTAAATATTTGCGACATCTTTATTGTCTTTTAAGATAAACATTCAAAAAATATGTTTCGGTTCAGAATAATGTATAATGGAAGGATACAAAATAATCAAAATATATCTGTGATGTAATAATATAACACTGGTAGAATGAACGATAAACATGTAAATATATATATTTTTTATTTAGGTACACCAGTTACTTTTTCTGGAAAAAAGTAACTGTTTACTAAAATTGAATTAAATTTCCAGTTACTTTTCGATCACTGATCATTAACTAATACTATATAATAATTTTTTGCAGGTTATTAAAGCAATAAATTTACAATAATTAAACATATTTTCTTTAGTTATTCCTTTACTTATGAAAAAATCTCTGCCATTTTGTTTTCGTTTTGAATTAAAAAATATGGCTCCAAAAATTTTATTTTAGAAATATTAAAACATCTGTACAAACAGTAGAAGTAACTGGCGTTAATAAAGCAAAAAATACTCATATATTTAATAAGCAAAAATGTATTTTTTTTTAATGTTCATATAGGCATTAATGATTTTTATATTTTAATTGTAGGATCAGAGCTTTGGCCATGATAGGCTAGAATCTTCGACAAACATTTTAAACAATTTACTCACTAATTTACTATTCACTATTGCGTATTATTTCGTAATTTAATGATTGTATAACAATGAATGTAGAAGGCTTGTCCTCAAGGAACATCATGTCTCCTTATCTCCGCCCCGTTGTCTTCGATGTGAATTGAATTGAACTGAATATTGAGAGGAAGAAGGCAGATATGGCGCCCCCTATTGAGGCATGGCCTCGTACGAGGTGTCACAGATTTTCAATGGTTCCTTAGCTCTACACCCCCAAGTTTGTAGAAGGGGAGGGGGGGCGTATTGACAATAATGAACCAATCAGCAGGAAGTGTCTGTAAGAGGAGTGTGGGTGGTAACAAAACATCTACTATACAAAGTTTTATTTTTTAAATAAAATAATAAAAACAAAAATTAAAAAAATGTATATTTTACATATACGCTATTTTTCAAAATTTGTTGATAAAAAACTGAAAATTTTTATATATATTTATAATATGAAAATATATATATTTTATTTATTGTTCTTTTTGATAATTTAAACATTTTTTTTTATTTTGAAGAGAAAAGATTATGTCTTGGGCTACACCTACATTGGATCCGGTGTGATACGATGAGACGTCGCTAGCAAACCAAATGACTGAAATATATCAATAGTTATAACATTTGGTTCTTTAAATTTATAAAATTAAGATTATTTATTAATTATTTTATAAAATTAAAGAACCAAATGTTATAACTCTCGATATATTTCAGTCATTTGGTTTGCTAGCGACGTCTCATCGTATCACACCGGATCCAATGTAGGTGTAGCCTTGGTCGGGATTCTAACCCGGGTCGCCCGCGTCTCTAGCACGGTGCTCTAGGCATGGCTACCATGGCTCGCATCCAAGCCAGACAAATCCATTCTCTTCACCATAGGATCAAAATAGGATCCATATAGGATTCCTGTGTTCTCGCAATTTTTGCGAGGTATGCACGGAGAAGAATGTTCATTGAACAATACTTATATATATATATATATATATATATATATATATATATATATATATATACATATATATATATATATATATATATGTATAAATATATATATATACACATTAAAATATACATTTTGTTGTTACATAAATTATTGAGGTAGGAAAATATTTTGGACTGAATTAAGGATTAGAAATGAAACAATCAATAAACAAAATATTTATTAATATTTACAAAACAAATAATTATTCTAAAATCATACAAAAAAACATAAAAGAAGAGTCCTGAAATTCAACATTGATTAATGGATTGACGCTTAAGCTGAAGTCAACGAACCTTCGCAAAAACATATTTTTTAAAACTCAGGTTTTAAAAAATAGGATTATATTAACTAATGTATATTAATTGATTATACAGCCCAGTGTTAACTACAAATTCATTTTAATCGTAAACAATTTCCAACCCATTTTGTCTTTCACCAATAACAAAACATTCATTATAAATTGCAACAAAATAAATTTTAATGTTTTATTATCCTAATATATTTTATTTCATAAAATATAAAATGGTAGGCTGGCTGAACTCACAAATGCTGTAAGTCAGTGTTTATAATATGGAGTTCATTTATGGAATTCAAAATTCACTTTCCGTTTAAACTCAACATACATTTTTATTTAAAATCATCGTGGACAAAGTCGCTGGCAAAAGCTAGTATAATATAAAGTAATAGTTATGCTTCTTCGTAAATTTACACTCTAACAATATTGCCAGGAGATTCTGGAGAAGTCCCAGCGGTGCATGTGGCCAAGAGGAAGGAGGCTTTAGAATTAGCAATGGCCGAGGATAAACCTACCCGCTAAGCCTTGTCGGGGCGAGATTTTCCTCGGATGCCAGGGCGAATTCTCCAGGCAGGTCCCCAGGGAAAATGGCGATATTAAAGAGGATTTTAGATAAGGTATTTATCACCAGTGTGCCAGCATTCCTCTCCCTGTTCTCCAGCCCGCATTCTGGGCATCTTTACCCCCCTCCCCCACCGATCCTACGGGATTAAAGGGATCAGGGTTCTTATCTGGGGGGTTCGGATACTACACATGGGTTTCTTAAGTGAAACATGAACATATGTGTACGTTAAACATGAATCTGTACTCAGCAAGCACACTTTAAGCATTTGCCTACACAAATTAATCTGATAAATCATTAATTATAAGAGTATGCTGAGCACTGAATTGCTAATGATCCTGGGTTAAAATCAAGCTGTGGCTCTCACCCAGCCTCTACAAAGTGTGACCCTAAATTGGACGAAAAACCTGAGAATGCAGTGTCTCGACTACTTAGTAACGGCCTCTAACATGTATGAAATCAAAGATTTTGGTTAAGTTGTAATCTTATAGAATTTTTTATTCATATTTTTTAGACCTGTATTTTGGATTTGAAGCCGAGGGCTAGAAACGTTAGAATCTTAAAATTGTCAAAGCTAGCGAAACAGACTCCATTGCCAATGCAAATGTTGCATAGCCGTCGGGAATTAACGTTTATAACAATTCCAACAAGCGAGAGAGTAGGCCATTAGCATGAGCTGACAGAGAACACACTGACTAGTGCCTGAGTTAGAAGTTGGAGGAGAACTGCAAGAGCTAACCAGTGCGGGGGAAGCAGGAATCTTGCGAGCCAAGTCAGAAGCAGCAACTAAAGACAGACTTACAAGTTGGCAACTAGAGCTGACAGCAACCGACCCATTAACTCCTTTATTCGTCTCCTTATATTATCCCGTCTCTACGGCGTCTTAGGAGGCACAATACCTGCTCCGCTCAACTCCTGCATAACTGAGCGATCTCGAAGCCTATTAAGTACACAGGTATTAACTTCTAACTTAACTTATATAAAATATCTTACGTAAGTATTTTGTAGACCTCAACTCGAACAATGATAAGGTAAATTATGTAACTTGTACATATCGTCTAAGCAGTAACGACATATCAAAGTAACGACAAAAAAACACAATGTTCTTTCAATTTTTCAAGGTCCATTAAAAATCGTTCTGTACCTCGAAACTAAAACAAGTGATTATAAATAGACCTCAAATTAGGAAGCCTTAAAAAATAAAACGGTTTACTTATATGGCAATTTATATACTTATATTTTTAAGATAAATTAAATAAATTGCCAGCTTATATAATATTATTACAAAATATTATGTGCTCAACAGGTAGCCATAGGATTTCTTATAGGGTATTAGAAATCCTTAGTTATGATGTCCTTCAGAAGGGAGGATATTATATTAAATAATATAATAAACAATAAAATACTTTGCGAACAAAAATGATTTCTAAAATCTTGCGGGGTTTGAAACGCGCGAAATGTTGAAAAGTGAACATCCATAATTTTGTCTAGTTAATATATTCTAGATCAGAATTCCAGGTGCTTGTTCATGAAGTTCGTCCGACTCGCAAATAGGAAAATGAAACTAAAACGTTATTAAATACATTGTAAGTTTGGGAAAATAGTCGAATTACTGTAACTTTTATATTGGATTGTTATAATTTAGTAAAGATTTGTTTCTTTTATTATTTTTTGTTAATTTTCAATAACTATGTGGGCTGTCCTTATATAGAATTGGAAAGAACAGAAAAATGTTTTTATTCTGGGATCAAGTTTCTTAAGGATAAAAATTGTGTGCATGTAACATACATATGGCCAAGAACCAACATAATAAACATCATATGCTATTTTTATAAGTTCTTAAAAATTAAATAAAATTTAAAAAATAAGTGTCTATCATAAGGAAAAAATTACAAAATGAAATAATTAAGTTATTAGAGATGAAAATTAACAGTAAGTCATTAGTTACTTCTGACGGTTATGAGCTAATAATTATATCTGATAACACAGCATCTGTTTGAGAATTGAGATATTGGAAAAGTTGGTGGGAAAGAGGTTAGGGAAGAAGTATGGCGGATATTAGGCGGGAATGGATCTCTCTCTTGGTAGAGCGGGCAAGAAAGGAACGATAATAATAGGCTTTTTACTTGTATTAATTATAAATAATATAAATTGTTTTCAGCATTCGGGTATGAATTCCAAGCAAGGCGGTTAAAATGGGCTCGTAAAGGCGTTGGACATAAAAATTAGACTCAGAGGGACAGATATTTTCAATTTCTGTTTTTAGTTGTAGTTGGAGACGTGAGGGCTTTTCGTTGGAATTTTTCCACTATCTTAAAGTAGAACGTTATTTTTCTTTAAATTTGTTTGCTTATTCATTTAAGGTTACTTTATGTCGCTGATCGGATGATGCTATACCGGAGCCCTAAATTTCGCTTATCCCGGTATACTTAGGACAAAGATCTTTTACAAGTAATTGACATTATACAGGACCCCCACTTTACGCCCTTTTCGAAGGACTGGATTTTTTACTGCATTGAAAGATCATATGGCCACTTTCCAGGCTGCGAAGCAGCAATTTAGTAGGACGGATTTAGGATTAGAAAAAAGGTAGAGAATGTGTAGATTATTATTCCCTTGCTTTTAAGAGATACATTATTTACGTATATACAATTTATCAGATTTTAATGAAGCTCCTATCGCTTTTAAGGTCGATAGTATTGTTTACTACGACTTGGAGTACGATACTAGAGGCGGAAGGGAGTTGCAACAAAGCAGCGGTGAATGGAGGGTCAGCGGACTCGGACAGTGGCCAGGGTCAGTACAATTCCAAGGAGGTCAGTTGTAATTAGACTAGATCGATCTCCACCCCCGGCTCTCTTGTCAATGGCTTTCCTTAGGGTAGCCTCCCTCCGTATTGATGAATCGGAAGCTAAATAGTAGCAAGGTTAGGTTAATGTGGTGAGCAGAACAGTAACATAGAAGTAAATGAGTATGTACAGGTATGTACAAAAAAAAAAAAACCCAGAAAAAAAGATATATTATTCTCATGAGCTGCAACCAAATCTATATAAATAAAAATGAATTTGCGAATATGTTGCTAAGCACAAAACTCGAGAACGGCTCGACCATTTCGGATGAATTCTTTTTCCTTATTTTTGTTAAGGCCCAAAGAAGGTTCTTATGGAGAGAAAAAACGTAAAAATTAGGAGGGAATTAATAATAACAACACATTTCTTGATCCCTTAACAAAAGATAACAGTTGAGTGAGGAGGTCTTTTGTAGAACAGTTACAAATTTTGATTCATCAACACAATCAATTGTGTAAAACGGCACTGGATCCTATGCCAACTGGTTATCATAAAATTGTAATCAGAGCTGGTAAAACTTATGTAGGAGAACATGTGAGATGTTTCTATGTACCAATAATCGATAAAGTTGCTATTGTAATGGTTGGAGAAAATTTGGAAGCCCTCTGTTTTAGGGAATTACAAATTACAACGTCTGCCGAGACAGCTAGTTTTAAAATAAATTTAGTGACTGAACTACCCCTACCCTACCGGTTACGTAAGCCTGTCTAAAAAACTACATGGCTAAACGTTTTTCACTAGCAGCAGACCGAACGCATTGGAATATTCTGACAAGCTTACAAAATCTTAAACATAATTGGTAAATAAGGTTTCTTTAAAAAACCTCAGCTATGCCCTCGTTAGGAAGGGATGAAAAATGGTGGTCACGAGCCTGTACGATTTCAGGAACTAATTAAAGATTAGTATCATATTTATAGCTGGATAGACAAAACTTAGGATTCACGCTGTAGTGTCGTCCGATTTAGGTGAAATGGAATTAAGTGAAAAAAGAAACAAAAATGTTTTATCAACACACTCTTAAATTGCCAATATTAGTCGACGTTTCGCTGATCATACCATCTGTCTCAGATTATGCCCTGAGGAAGCTAGCAGTATGGCCAGCGTTATAAACGTTAGTATAGCATTTGACGACAAAGTTGAAAGCAGAAGAAATACGTGATGAATGGATCAATAATGTTTCTTATTGAACTACAATGCTACTACTACTAAGGCTCTATTGTACAGAACCTTGTTTGCACTTGCAAACTCGACTCAGATGTTAAGTTTCTCGGAGTTATTATATGGATCAGAGGCGTGGACACTTAGGGATGCTTCAAGTATTCACCTAAAATCAACCGAGATGAGTTGTTATTGACGTATGCACAGAATTTCATAGGTGCACCATGGAAGAAAGCTTGTCTCGACGAATACAGGAGCCCCTCGAGATATTGGGCAGAATCGAAAGATATAAATTGGCATACTTTGATCAGGTAATGCGAAGTGAAAAGTACCGCCTGCTTTAGTTAATATTACAGGGCAAGATTGAAGGAAAGATATGTCCAGATTATAGGCGTAATTACATGTCGAAAAACACGAACATCCAAAGAAGATCGGCACTTTTAACAGATTGAGGATGTAAAGAGATGGGTTCAGGATATAAAGCAAATAACTCCAAAATCGAAAAAGTTACTTTTTCAAATTTTTTGTTTATTCGAGCAATTATTTTTAACTCGAAACTTTACCACCTTTTTTCTCATGGCTTTAGAAAATATTAAAACTCTTTAATACAATTTCTATGTTAATAAATTATGAAATCAAATTCTGAAAAATGTATAATTGTATATGAAAATGAGTATATAATATTTTAAACAGGAAAAATTTCATCCATATCACTCAAGATTTGTTCAAACAAAGCATTGTTATTCTTCTTCTGACGCCACGAAAGTATGAATCAATACACAATCTTATCTTCACATCTTTGTGTTTCTTTTTTGGTTTTGTGTCAGAGAGACTAAATTGAATCTCTTGAATCAATTTTTGTGGTTGTATACTTCTAAGATCAAGAATATACAAATAAAAGGACCTTATTCAAAGGCTTACTCCTTCAAACCATAAAAGTAAGAACTGGCAGTCCAAAAGTAGAAAAGACGCTATTGTGTTTTTTACATATATGTCAATGAACTGCTTTTCCAATAAATAAATGATACAGGAGGTCGATTGATAATAGAGCAATATTATTGAGAGTATGTTGATAGACGGTGTGAAATTTCAGGAAAAAGGGATTTCTGGGAAACCCAACAACCAGAAGATTTTCAGACAAGTCACAGGAGGAAGGGACTACCTCGACGTTGATAAGGGATGATAAGAGGGAGCAGCCATATTGTTGGGGAGGGGTGGGCCTCGGCAGGAGCCTGCCCCCGCATCTCATCTTGGGCGCCGCTGAACAAACACAAGGAGGGATCAAGAATCCCTAATGAGGCAACTTCTACCAACTGTTGGCATCTTCTTATCGCTCTTGCATAATTCACACACAACTAATATTGGCCCGGGACAAACTTATAAAGTTGCCATCCCTAAATCCATTATAGGATGAAAGGAGGTCGAGGGGTTGCTCTAATAGCAAAAGTTAAACCTCCCCTGGGAACGAATAGTTGGCGGAGAGGCCTTAATATTGCAGCCCAAGACCCCAGCGCCAAGTTCGAAATTAGTTTTTGTGGGAAGGAGAGAACTAATAGGCCAGGCTCGGCCTCCGTCATATTACCCTCTTCGGAGTCAGGATCCTCGCAAGGGTGAAAGGGATTCCTCCGGCTTCTCCTAATCCTCTGGTGTGTGCTCCTGATATATATTCTCGGTACAAGTAAAACGTGCAAAGGATAGCAACACCAAGTTACTTGATATATACAAACCTAATTATGTGCTATAAAAAATATTTCCTTCCAACAAAAGTTAAGAACAGTTATAAACACTAAATAAATCATCATATGAAAAAATGTCATAACATCAATTAATTAATAACTATATCTCCAAATCACAGAACTGAATGATAAATTTATAAACAGGTATTTTTCTTGAATTGTCTAATCTACGTCAGAAGGGATTCCTCCGACTTCTCCGAATCCTCATATGTATGCTCCTGATATATATTCTTGGTACAAGAAAAACGTCCAAGGTATAGCAAGGGAAAGTTACCTAATTCTTAGCTAAAAAAAAAACTTTAGCTCCCACCAAAAGTTAAGAAAAGATATGGATACTAAATAAATCATCATGTGAAAAAATAAGTATTGAATCTAATTCCAAATCTCAGAACTGAATGAGAAAATTTATAAAAGAGATATTTCTCCTGAATTATCTATTCTACTTTAGAAAGGGATTCGTTCAACTTCTCTAAATCTTCATATGTATGCTCCTGGTACATATTATTGATGCAAGTAAAACTAGTCCAGCGAGCTAGAGGAAGTTACCTAATATATACAAACATTTTTTTTCGATAAAAAAATATCTTCTTATAAAAATTTATTAAAAAAATGTATTTGTTGAAATTTACGTTTGTCTTTTAAGGACTTGTATCGGTTTTGGGCCAAATCAGCTATAAATCGGACATTGAAGTCATTATGGATGACTCAATTTGTAACACAGTAAGGAGCATAAAAGAGTTTACGAAGGCCAAAGCTCTATCAAGTCGTAGTCCTAAGTAGCGTACCTGGTCTACAAGAATCAGTGGGATGCTATTGAACGATACAGGAGAGCAGGGTGTCATTGGTTTACGACAAAGGGTAAAGGTGATTTGAAGGGATTTGTGGGAATTTATTTTAATGCTCCAGTTTTGACAGTATTTTTTAAGGTCTATGATTGAAGAGTATGGAATGAGATAACTCTATCAGTGATGACAGATAATAAAAAATTATTATTAATAATGTTATTATTCATTTTCTATATAAGATATTTCTTATATACTGGACTAATCTTCTTGATCTATATAATTTAATAATGAAGAAAAAACCTTATTCCAGTCAAAAATTGTTATTAAAAACTAAACAATGGTTAAAAAACGTTTCGACACTTCCTTGTCATTTTCAATTTAAGTAGTTCTTCATACAACTATCCTTTAAAATTTACAAGTCCAACCTATAATACCTATTATATTTTACCATGGAAGAAAGTTAAGTTTCAGGATTTATACATATTTCATTTTTGACCTCAAGTAATGATTGGACTTGTAAATTTTAAAGGATAGTTGTATGAAGAACTACTTGAAAATGACAAGGAAGTGTCGAAACGTTTTTTAATCATTTGTTAATTTTTAATAACAATTTTTGACTGGAATAAGGTTTTTTCTTCATTATTAAATAATATTATTATTTAGGAAATATTTCCATCTTTTCAGAGATTCGGACAGCTTCTTAAGGGTAAAATTTTTGAAAATGATTCTCAAGTAAAAAACGCAGTTTTATTTCATCACAAAACCCAGAATTTTTTAGCGTCCGAAATTTTGTAAACAAGACGGGAAAAATGCATAGAAAATGAGGGTGTATATTTTGAATAAAAATGTTTTGAAATCATAAAATTGTTTTCCAAAAGAACTTCTGTTTGATAACGGACTTTTTATACGAAAAAGCCCAATAATTTATCGTCACCGGCGGATTCGAACCTGGGATTCAGAAAAAAAAACGAAACAAACATTTTGTAAATCCTTAATGAGTTTATCATTTAAAATCTGGCTATTGTTATTGTACTCGTAATTAAATGTAGCCTTATATTACCCCTAGTGATAACAAAAATAAACAAGAGTATTTATCATCTGCCGAGTGCCCCGAAACACGAGACTAATTAAACTAGACACCGGAATGGGGATAATTAAATAAATTAAACATCGCATCTTGTAAAACAAGTGTCCTCGCTAAATTACAACCGGCTGGGAGTTCAGTCCTAATTGAGAATTTCGTACTTGTTGAACACGAGTCGGTAAAACCTCTCTCGTTGCTTGCAGCTGTGGAGAGTTCTCTGTGATAAAATTACCGTCAGGTATATTTCGTTAGGATCCAGTGAGCTGGCTGTTAATGAGGTTTTATTATTGCCGTTGGTCCACCGCCGCTAAATGAGATTTATCCGTTAATGTGTCATATTCAACCAAATCGCCTCTAATTTATCTCAATTTAATGTGACCCCAATGGGAAAAATATCATTCTAACTTCATAAATTACACCATAAATTTATTACCGTCATAAATATCCCTTTCATTGTATTCGCTACCAAGGTGTAGGTTTTATTTACCATGAGGGATTCGACCAATTATGAAATTAAATCAAACAAGGTTTTATATGTAATATATAAAATGGCCATGTCACAGTGTTTGTAACAAAACTTCTCCGAAACGACTCGACCGATTCTTATGAAATTTTGTGAGTATATTCAGTAGGTATGAGAATCGGACGTAAACTATTTTTCAAACCCCTAAGTGATATGGGCCGGCCATTATTATTGATTATGCGTCAATCGTAGCAGTGACGCTTGATATGTTGTAAGAGCATGTCTGAGTAGTGTAAATCCAAAGTTTGCGACCGAAAAAACGGACGGGAATACTTTCGGTGGCCGAAAAACTTCGAAATTTTCGGAGTTATATCAGTTTTTGCCCTGGATCTTCTAATCGGTGCGTTTAAGGGAAAAACATAAATAACAATTTTTAAAAAGGATGAAATTTGCTACAATTTGAGCCCAAATAGTCAACAATTTGAGCCAGATAATAACTAACCGTAATCTCAGCCCTATCTAATATGTAATATTGTCGTGTAACAGTGTTAAAAACAAAACTCCTCCAAAACGACTCGACCGAGTCTTATGAAATTTTGTGAGTATATTCAGTAGGTCTGAGAATCGGACCATTATTCTAACCCCTAAGTGATGTGTGTCACAATTTGAGCCCAAATGCAGCTCTGTACGTCTAACAGATCCTGAGTTAAGTTCCAATCATATAATAACTAACCGGAATCTAATCTCTATCTAATATATTCATTCCATCAGAATCAATAATACCGTTCAGTTTGATTTGCGCTTGGCTTATGCTATCGCCATCAACAAGTCTCAAGGCCAGACAATGTCAATTTGGGGTTTGCACCTAGAACATCCCAGTTTCTCCCATGGACAATTATATGTTGCATGCTCACGTGTTAGTAAACGATCTAATCTATTTGTATTAGCAAAGGACAGATTAAAAAAAATGCATCGATTAGCGCCTAATTAAATTGAAATAAATAGTTATGATTTAAAAAAATATTATTACCAATAATTAAAAATCAAACATGATATACCTCATTCATTAATCCAATGTTTATATTTTATCAGTTAAGAATTGTGTATATTATTTATTTATTATATACTGTACTTAGACATAAGATGAATAAAATGTAAAATCAAAAATCTTTTTAATTCATTTTTTCCAATCATACATTGTTTCTTTAATCATTCATTCTTCTGTCAGCTCTTAAACTTATTTTTTCTTCTTTTGGCCACGTTTCGAGACTAGGTTGGTTTCATACCCATGCCAAGTTTTTGAAGAATTGATACTAAATCATTAATCTGTCAATTACCTTTTAATTCTTCATGAAATTTAAATATTGTAAAAATTGTGACCAATGAGTAAGTAATGTATTTTAGAATCAGCAGTGTTTTTTTTTAATATCTTTTCTAAGGGTAGAATATATCTATATATATAGATACATATTTTTTTTATTGATTATTTTTTATAGTAATTATTTTTAATTTGAAGATATAAATAACATATTGACGTAAGTCAACGAGATCGAAATTAAAGTAATGTACAATGAACATTCTTCCCCGTGTATACATCCCAAAAATTGCTTGAACACGGGGAATAGGATCGGTGAAGAGAATGGATTGGTCTGGCTTGGATACGAGCCTTCGTAGTTCAGTGGTTTGAGCACCGCGCTAGAGCCACCCAAATCCGGTCAAGACAAATCTTTTCTCTTCGAAATAAAAAATATATTTATATTTCGACAAATTCATTTTAAATAATTGTTTAAATAGTAAAAAAGAAAAAGGGAGCTTCCGAAAATTACATATTAAGATACTAATTTAGCAATAACATATTTTTATGGGAGAAAAACTAATTATTTTTTACATAAAAGACTTCACCAATATATATTTCATACGAAAAGAAGAATAAACAAATATATTTTTTGTAATGTTAAAAGCTATTAGAATCCTAGCGCAATATTAATAAATTCAGAATGTCTAATAATAAATTTTTAATAGGCAATAAATTTATTTGTTATTTATAAATAACTAATTTATAATTAAAAATCTAAATTGTTAAAAGGAAAACTAGCACAGCGTATTCAGCATGCGCAAATATAAATTTGAAAAAATGAATTAGTATTAGGTTTTTTAAAAATTTATATAAAATGAAAAAGACACAATGGAGTTAAATGTGTAAATATATATATTTTTTTAATTGGGTAATTTTTTATATGGAACAATTTATATAAACTCTTCAGGAATGTACAATGTGCATATTCTAATGTAATACAACGTATCCAAAATGTGGGAATTTCTTCTTTTTTTTTTAAGTTAGGTTTGATACGACAAAATTTATGAAAAAAAGTTCAAGATAAATTGCAGAATTAATAATAGGTTGTTTTGTTTTTTAAAACTTACAAGAAAACCAGCACAGTGTATCTGGGATTAGTAAATAAGTATTTTACACATAGAATGTATAATCATCTAGAATAGGTAAATAAAAATATTAGATATTTTTTTATTGGATGTTATAAAATTAATGTAAAAGCTAGAAAAAAAAACAAGCACAGTGTAACCCGAATTTGTAAATATATATATATATATATATATATATATATATATATATATATATATATATATATATATTCTTTTTCCTAAAGAAGTGTACACTATGTAAAGAATCATTTAATTTATTTATTAACTGTTGTTATTAATGTATTTATTCTTTAAAATTGGTTAAAATCCTGTCAAGATCCTTTTAAATACTTCATGATTTGTATAATTATGTAGTCTTCTGGCCAGAAATATGTTATGTTTATTTTTCTGTCCATGTTTGTTTATTTTCTATTCTAACAATATACACAAGATAAAGTAAAAAATGAAATGCTCTGTGGCAATGATTAAATAGAAAAAAAACATATTTATAAACACATAAATAGAGCATTATAAATTTATCTCATTCATAATTGATACAATTTTCAAACTAAATTTCGTCAGATGACAGTTCAGAAGTCTTAACATCCCTGGAAATTGAAGGGAGTAGTGAAGAAAACCCCAATGAGGAAATGAAAACCAACAAATCAGGTTTACCAACCTAGAAGGGTAGGCTCTACGGAAGCCAATAACATTTTAGGAAATGAATCATCTATTGGCCGAAAATATTTCAGGCAGAAGAGCAAGATATGGTTTACTTTGGGAAGGTTCCAATCTGACGTATCCTATCCCTTCCGTATGCCAAGTAGTAAAATAGAAAATTTAACACCCCTTATTGGAAGTACGCCACTGCCAATTTATTACAACTGCCATTTTTATTCTTGAACATAGGTATAAATACATAGGTATAAATACATAGGTATAGAATAATCGGAAAAAAATATATGTTTGATATTATATTAATTAAATTTAAACAAGTAAGAAGTATAGAATCCAGAGGTATCGTAGTTAAATAACATAATGAAGAAAAAAAGGATCAGTTCTTTAACGAATATAACTACTTATTCTTCTAAAAATTTCTAAAAATATTTAACAGAAACAGTGCAGGAAGCCAGACAAACAGTGCACTATATGATTTCCAAGAATGCAGTTGGAGAGAAGAAATAAAATAGTTTTATCAGTTTAAAATATAAATTTTAAGGTAAAAATATAAACTATAAATTAATCATACATTTTAACGAACATTTTATTTCATTCAGTTAAATCACTAAGTCTCCCTGGTGAAAATTCATCCAGACATACATATTTCTTAGTAATTCATGGTTTAGCAGCGAATTTTATTTGTTATAATATAGTACATAATCAACTTTGCAACAATACACGCTCCTTTTATTATACCAAGAAATTTTAAAATTAATTATTTTTAGAAAAATATTAAAGAAGTTATTAAAATAAACGTTTAAATTCGAAAATATTAGATTCGAAATGGAATGGAGTAAATCCTAAAAAGAAAATCAAAATTATTGATTTGAAAACTCACAAATTGTACAATGTAAGGCCAACCTGTAAATTAAAAAAAAACAACTTATAATATTTATTTTATTTCTAAACTGTATGTCAAATTCTATAGAGAGTGCAAGTATTTAAACAAAAATACTGTTGGACTCTGCGTAAAATATTCTATAAAAAAATACCTATCACTATGGCAAGGGCTTTTAAAAAACCAAGAAATCATTTACAACAATTGTAAAAGCTGTTAGTATATTCCTAAAATAATCTGAAATGATATTTAACAAACATAATAGGTCACAACATTTCCAATACAAAATTTCTATAAAATAAAGAAGTCAAATTGACTGTTTTTAGCCTTTCAATATTGCTATACAACGATTCCAGAATAAATACATGCAACGCTTATATTATATATTTCAAAAATAAATATGAGTAGAAATTTTTAAACTCCATGATAGGTTAGGTACAAGTGTATCTGCAAGCAAGTCACATATTGCAGTGGCTGGGAAATGTTTGATGTGTCCGTGTAATATACAAAAATATTCCCGATTAAAACATTACCACTACATATGAAAATACACCTAATAATAAATAAATTAAAAAAAAAAATAATGCTTAATCTTACTAGACTGAAAAGACAAGAAACTGCTCGCAACACTTACTAGATAAACTCCCTAAGCTCACAATTAATTACAAAAGACTCACATACATGACTATTATAAGACCCATTTGGACTTACGGAGTAGAGCTTTAGAGCTCCACTAAGCAATAGAATTCATCTCGTATCCAATCCGTACAATTCAAAATCCTTCGTAAAATCCACATTGCTCCTTACTTGGCTACGAATAAATCATCCATAATAAACTTAATATCCAAGAAGAATTAATATCGAAAAATGCTAATTCGGTACGAACCCGTTATCAATCCTTTCATGACAAACTTTGTTCCCACTCAAACCCACTAGTTTCAAAACTAGCTAACTTCAATTCCCGATAATCCTCACAGGCGTCTGAAAAGTTATTGAAAGGTAACAGTAATTTTAGCACAACCATTGGGTAATTAATGGTAGGAGAATATTAAAAATACCGTATTATAATGCTCTTCAGGACAATTAATAATAATGTATCTGTTCCGCACTGTTTCAAATGTTAATTCGTTTCATTTTTAATATTTACCAAAGTAGCTTTGGTATGGAAAAGAGAATGTAATTATGGGTAACAATTGACATTACGAAGTATAGATGATATATGTTTATTGAAACGCACATTTCTAGATGAAATGATTACAGAAGTATACACATTTCCCGTAATTAAATTCTCTTTTCCATACTAAAGGTCATATGATAACTTGTTTTTTTTTTGTTGGTAAATATTATAAATGGAATGAATAAAAATTAAAAACTTGTACGGAACATTATTATTTATTGTCTTGAAGAGCAATGTGTTTTTTAATTGAGTTGGATAACTTTAAAAGTGGATAACTCCAAAATTTCAAAGATGGAATTTTTAACATTTTATGATTTTATTGATTAGTAATTTCGTCTAACACGACACTTGGCCGTCTTATTTCTCATGTTTTTAGCCTGCTTGTGAACCTGAAGTTTCGGGAACATGCATTGTTTGAATAAAATAACGAAAAATTTAAAGTCGATTTCGAGTATCCGCTTTTGATTCTGACTGACCAAATTTTTTTTTAGTAATCCGGAACCTAATGAATAAAAAGGGAAATTAATGAAAAATTAAAACTTGTTGTGACTCAACTCGAAGCGACAACCTGCGGAATAATTACCCAAATTTCTATTTACACGCACAATTAGTAGAACTAACAAATTGTCTGTAATACGAAAATGGATGTTAATGATAACTCCAAAATTACAAAGATGGACTTTTTCAAATTTTAGTAAAGCAATTTCGTCCAACACGACACTTAGCCGCCTTGTTTCTTATGGTTTTAGTCCGGTTATGAACCTCAAGTTACAAGAAGAAGTATTGCTTGCTTAACTAGCGAAAGATGAGAAAAAATCAATTTTTGAAATTCGGAGTTATCCGCTTTTGATCCACACTGCCTCAATTTTTTTGTTAGTAATCCGGAACCTAATCCATAAAAAGGGAAATGAAAAAAAAAGTTGAAACTTGTTGTGAGTCTACTCGAAGTGACAACCTGCTGAATAATTACCAATAATAAATCCAACAAACTAATAGTACTATGATCCACAGAACTAGTCCGCTCGACACTGAGTAAACATCGCACAGATGAGACAAGTTGCAGAAAAAGACCAAGTGAAGACTGGACGAGAACTGAGCGATGGCGGAATAAAACTCTCCCCTGGCTTGGACGATGGCCACTAAAAGAAGGGGCTGGAGGGGGAGGTTTTTTAGCGACTGCCATTGGCCGCTTCCACCCCCGCTGTATGTTATTGCAGGGGTGCTCTATATTAGAGCTGTCAGCCACCGGCGGCGTCTTTTATCTCGACATCGAATTATGATCGATTTATTATATCGACTCTTCGACCGTTCGTATGTCCCATGCACGGAACTGGACCTCGGCCAGATATGTTCTCATCGGTTCAGTCCTAGGTCCTCGTGGACAAAGGTGAAATAGAAATGGCTGGGAGTAATCAATACACGAATCCAATATTACATCCAAAACCTTATATATTATTAAAACTACTAAAATTTGGATAAAAATTAGGGTTTCTTTTAGTTAAAGGATTATTGTGTAGATATTATCAGTATAAGGTTAAACTTTAGAATTTTTTTTTACTTATTTCATTTATTACTATTTTATTTCAGATTTTCTCCTGCGCAGTTCTGGTTCCAGCGAATTTGATATCAGTGTTGTTTTTTTTATCTTTGATTTGCAGGAATATGAGAGTTTGGAAATGAACAATAGTTCCTGAGAAGTTCTTTAGACTGTTTTCTTTTTAATTTTCTCCTAGCAAGTCCCGGTAACAGAGAGTAGGACCGAGAACGAACGAGAGGATATTTAGTGTGAATATACGGAATGTTCATGTCCTTTGGTATAGAGTGATTTCAAACAAATCAAGGAGAATTAACAATTTTTCTTAGAATTTTGGCTTGAGTTGTCCGTATCTGGTGTATGTGGGCGTGTTTTGTTGAATTTTCTGCTCCATATATCCAAATATGTCGTTTGTTTCTTGAGTCATCTGTGAAAAAATCGGTATCTTTTAATTGTTTATTGCATATTTATGTTTATTAGAAAACATTGATAAGTATTATTAAAATATGTTTGTAGAAGATGGTTGCTTCGTGTTTGTACAGTCAATTAAGTGCATATAATCAATTGTAGGTGGAAAATACCTATGCCATGGATTTCCAATAGAAGTGAAAAAGAAAAATTCAAAAATTCGGTTTGAAAATGATTGGGGACAGTTTGAAAGAGTGAATTTTTTTCCCTCACTAATACTTAAAATAGAATAAATTCTAATGGTTGGCTGTTACCTTCTTAATCACTCATACCAGTATATAAAAATGTAATAAATAATTTGTTTATTTATTAATATTTTAATAAATAACATTATGTAATAAAACTATTTTTTATAATGGTTTCATTTCTTGTGTTTAACTATTACCTTTCTAATCACTTATATATTTTTTCACTAAAAAAATCTCTGATATATTCCATGACCCTTATAAAAAAACAATAAATAATTTTACTCATAATTACTTACAGTGGTGTCATGATGCAAACAGTTACTTTACTAATCATTCATATGTATTCGCTTTCAAAAACCTCTAACGTATTTCATGACCCTTATAAAAACATAATGAAATAAAATTAGAGTCCTGGTTATAAAAATTCCCATAAATTTAGGCATGATCATTTTTTATCTAAATGGGTGGCATTATATTATTTTATACAGCAAGATAAATGTTTTAAAATTTTTATGAAAGTATTGTGTGTCCTACTGTTATTATCTTTTTTTCTCTAAAATTGTCTGTTAATTTTATTTTTTCATAATAAATAATGTTTCAGTTCATACTTAAATCTAAGAATATTTTTCTCAAAGGTGATAAGATATATTATAATTTGAGATTACTAACTACCGGTTGTGTTAATGAGATCACCTTTTACTACCTGCCCTATTGAGAGTTCATGGTAAGGCCCTGAGGACAATTGAGAGGTCATGGTAAGACCCTAAGGACTTGCCTTAAACCGTGCGATCGTCCGGTAGGGTCACTTCGGGTCAGGACGAAGGGTGAATAAAAAAGTAGCCTCCACGGGAAGTTTTCCGAAATGCTAATGTAATATGTTAAGTCCATAGTTATCGGAGGAAATTCATATTAGGCATTAAGATAAGGGTGCCGAACCTGTTCTTCTGATTACAATTTTAAAGACCGTTAGGATATTAAGTTTCAAAGAATATTTAATTTTTTTAAAGCAAGTTCTCAACAGTCATGAACTTTTGATAATATTCTTCTATATTATTTAAATTATTTTTTTTAAATATTTTTTATTATTTTTATTAGACTCAGTCTTATCAATATTTTAGGTATCCCACATTATGGTACCAAGATATAGCTTATTATATAATGCATTTATTTTTGAGAAACTAGTATACGAAATGTATTACTTTTAGTTTAGTTTAAATTTTTGCATTGAAATTAAAGTTAAAATTTATTATTGCAAACCCAAGTCTTTTCCTAGCCTCCCCTCTGAATTTTTACTCCTTAAACACTCCTTTAAATGCCGTAACACTATTTTTTTTAAATATTTTCCATTTAAAACCCGAAATGCTCCTTCCCATTCTGTTACATCTTCACAGTACGGTCGGCCCTAAATGCTCGTTGATCAGGCTATGAAAAATCCTATTCATTACTTTATTTAATCTAAAATGATATACTTATTTTGCTTTGTAAATCAATTAGTTACTATCTTCATTATTTTCTTATTTACCGAGATAATCGTTTCTAAAATGAAGCGGACATTTTCGGTATAGATTTGATAAAAATTTCATTTTATTTTCTGATCGCTCAAATTTATCATTAGATGTTGTAAAGTTATGTTAACATTAAAGAGTCCATGATGAGTTGTAACTTTTTTCAGGATTATTGCTATTTGGATAGCTACACGTTACTCGTATTCTCTTTCATTTTTATCAGATCTAAAGCAAGTGGAGAGTTTATTCATTATATCAAAAATAATTTTAAAATAAACTATAAATATAGATTAGGTTGAGACTTTAATGCTACTTAAGGTGTTGACTGTTTGCTTCCAATATCAATACTATAAAAAATAAAATATGATTAAACGAGGACTTGAGGTAAACCCGAAAATGAGATATAGCTTTTGATATTAAGAGACTGACAAAGAATGCTATGAAAAAATTAATTAATTTAATTACTGCCACCTGTTAAACGAAGTTCTTCTGTTTATGTAGTAATTCCTTTTTAGAGTACATAAGAATAGTAAACACCAAATTGTTTTTAAGTCTTGCTGTTTGCATTTAAGGGTAAACAGCTGTTTTTTCTATAAAAAATTAAAGTGAAAACATCTTACAACCAATAACACCCATGAAGATTGATCTGAATGTAAGATCATTAAAAATAAAACTGAATTTTCTGCTTTTTTTTTTTTTTTTGAGGAGCGGAACCATTCCGTTGCACCTAAGTGACCTTATATTTTAATTAATTTAGGTATTATGGTAGTCTAAAATCTGAATCTAGACTATTGCCTATTAATGGAGGTTCTCCAGTATACCTATTTATTCATCCGTTGAGTGCTTTATAATTGGAAAAAACAAATTATTATAATATAGAGGTAACAAAAGACTTGACCTTGAAGATCTAGATTCAAGGGTAGATTACAAATTCAATGGTTGATCTATAAAAAATTAAATTGAGAAATTTTTTTTAACGAATCTTTACAACTTAGTTGTTTTACGCCTCTAATGGGTCTCGCCACAGATCTTTTGTAAGAAATTTTGTAACGAATAACAACTGTGAAGATTGATCTCAAAGAAGAACTTTTTCGTATCGATATTCAAAATGTAAGAACAAGGCCGTTGGATTGAATCACACACGTAATATTCACGCACAAAATTATTTGACTTTAAAGACCTGTTCCTAACCCTGCGGATAGGAGAGAGCGAAAGTTGTATTAAAGTGGACTCGAAGCGGCCATTGTTGCTCGCAACTGTCGGACTCGTAAAGCCAGCGGTCAAACAATTCCGGTCAGTTTTCCCTCACACATCTCGGATTTTCTTCCTCAGTTTCAGAAATGGCGGGGGGGGGGGGTTAGATGCGGTGTAAATTTTCCGGCCTGCCACTCACTTCTGACAGTTCTATTCCGTGCGTGGCTTTTCCAACACTTTGTAGAACGGATTATACAATTACGGCAAAGTCGAGATCAACTTCAAATATCACCAAGTATATTTGTAAAGCCGTCCTTGTTCGTGTATTCGAGTAGAAAATGAGTTATTATTGTTACGTTTACAGTAAATCCAAGAACATTTTTAAACTTTTTTTTTTTAAATTTATTCATTGTTATTTACAATTGTAGTATAAAAATACAACAAGTAAGTGCGAGTAATATTGGCATAAATAAAGACAAGTAGAGAAACTACTCACTGGTAGTATTCAAATAACAAATTTAACTTAGAAGGTCACGAGGCTATCTTCTTTTCAAACGCCTCGGAGGATTATCAAGAATTGAAGAGGTTACTATCTTTGAAGCCAGTGGGTTTGAATTGGAATAATGTTTGTCATGAAAAGGTTTATATAGGATTTGGGCCAAAGGACCAACAAATGGTCAGTATGGATTACTTTGCTCGAAACAAAATAAGGAGCATTGAGGATTTTACGAAGGATTTTGAATTGTAAGGATTGGATAAGAGAGGAATTCGATGGCTTAGTCGAAGCCCAAGGCTCTACTCCGTAAGTCCAAATGGGTCTAATGATTGTCATGCATATGAGTCTTTTGTAATTAATTGGGAGCTTAGAGCGTTTTTCTAGTAGATCTTGAAGTAGCCTGAAACGACGAGCTGTCCCTTCTCGTTTCAGTCTAATTTACAAAAAAAAAAGTAATATCTTTATAATAAAACTGTAGTAGGCGTGTGTTTTATAAATTTTTATATTGTTTGTTTATAAATCGTACCTTCAAAAGTACCAATGTCATAATTTTAAAAACCTAATTTTTTAATAAAGGTATTTATGTCTTGTCATGCCATGTCTTGTCTTGCCAATTATAATTTGGGTATTGGTAAAGGAGAGCATTCTTATTGTAATGGAGGTTTTGAAATTCGTTTATTAATTTTTACAAAGTTTTTAAAAACGTGTAACTTTTTTATAATAACTCGTGTAATTATTCCCATAAAACTTCAGATTCAACACATGATAAAACTCAAAATATAATTTTAAAACGAAAATAGTCATCATAGAAATGGAATATCACATATTTATCAGACATGCATTGGAAAACTACAACCAATGCTATTGCTACTGAAGGCTGAACTCCAAAATGCCAATTGTAATATCGTTGTTCTATTGATGGATCAATTTCCAAAGCATCCATCACCGGCTTTTCACAGATTAAATATTATTTGCCACAGCCGGGTTTGAATCCGAGACTTTCGCCCCAATTCACCACTATACCACTAAGCTACTCCGCTCCAATACTTAAATGATTTTATGGTTAAGTTCAAAAAAGACAAAAATAAAGGAATAGAACAAGCGTTTGAGCATCTTATTTTAAATTTACCTAAATAATTTATCTTGATGTTTTACCTTAGCAAAAAATAGCTACATCTAATTAGTATTTTTTTTTAATGCGTCTATAATGTTATATTTCCGTTCAATTATCTAGTTTGAAGCATATATTACATGCTATATCTCTATGGTCTGAAAAAGTTATATGTTATAACCGTGATATAGGACAGCGAAGAGGCACTAATATGCTAGGAAGCGGGCCCTTGGAAATATATAAGATTAACCATATTCCACGTCAAGTTAGTGGCTCAAGATAGACTCCTCGAGACATCCCAGTAAACTAATAACCTGGAGTAGGCCACGGTCTCAGCAATCAGCCACCGAAAGCTAGGGCCCTAATGTTCAGTTTCCTTCCAGTTATATCATACCCTCTCCGATCCATCGCGTTTTACCTAGATTACTGATAAACCTATTAGAGATATTGAGAAAGATCTTACAGTATAGTATGGGAGTTAAATTAAGGAATAAGTTGATCGTTAAAAATAATAAATACCTATGTAAGGAAAAACTCTCTGACTTATTGATCATTCACCAACACAGTGGTTCTTGATTAAATTAAAAATAAATTTAAAAAATGCATTATTAACTAAAATTAAACTTACATATTACTTTATTTGAGAAAAAAATTATTGCTCTGCGATTTTTCTTGACATTGAAAAAGCTTTTGATAGTGTCCGGCACACGGGTCTTCTCTGGAAAATAAAACCTCACTTACCTCCTACATACTTTTCAATTCTTCAATCCTATTTCCAAGACAGATTCTTCAGTACTTCCGTTGACTCTTCAATTTCCTCCTTCTTTCCTTAATACAGGGGTGTACCGCAAGGCAATGTTTTAAGCCCCATTCTCTATTCTGTTTACACCTCTGATATCCCGGAGCACCCTTGCACCAACATCTATACCTTCCCTGACGATACAGCCATTAGTTCTTCTCACAGAGACTCAAACCTAGCATCTATAGCTCTTCAAAATCATTTATTTGATTTAGAAAAGTGGTTCTATAAATGGAAAATCAGAATAAACGCCTCAAAATCGAGCCATGTAACCTTCTCTCTTCGCAAAGCTTCGTGTCCAGCAGTCAAAATTGACAACGACGAAGTACCTTCCAAAAATTATGTACGTTATCTCGGACTATACTTGGAAAAAAGACTTACATGGAACGTACATACAGAATTAAAAAGACAGGAACTGACTAGACGGTACAAAAAACTATCACATCTTCTGGACTAAAGATCTTCACTTGACTTACGGAACAAACGACTTATCTATAATAGTATACTAAAACCTATTTGGACATATGGAGCAGAACTTTAGGGTTCAGCAAAAAAAGTCCACATACACAAGATAGAAACAAACGTCCAAAATTCTCAGAAAAATTTTTAATGCACCATGGTATATTTCGAAACACATCATAAACAACGATATGAACATTCCCACTATAAAATCATATATTCATAACAAATACATAACATTCCACTCATCGACACAATATCACCCAAACCCACTCGTTCTTCCGCTTTGCTACTCCCTGTTACCTGGACCTAATAGGAAAAGATTAAAAAGACATTGGCCAAGAACCAACTCAAAGATTGATAATTTTATTCCATCATCATATAGATGATCATGAAGAAAAGCAAAGAGAAAAACACTCGGATCAAATTTACTGAATGCGCAATTGCGTAGGTGCAAATGAATATTAAATAATAAATAAATAAACATATTAATTAGTAAAAATGATAGGTACGATTACAAAAGGAAAATCATATTAATTATTAAAACGTTTGTTTGTTGGTGTTTAAAAGCACTTAACCTTAGGTCATCGACGCATCTAGTTCGTTCAATAGTATTTTGTTTCATATTTTAGATAAATAACAGGAGAGCTAACAGGGTATCTAGACTAGAAAAAAAGGACTAATGCCAAAATTAGAGAGAGAGAGAATGCAAACTGAACAAAACGTCCTCTAAAATAAAGAGATAAAAATATCGCAATGGCCATCTCAGATGAATGAAGGAAGGAAGATTGCCAAATTAAATGTTCAACTGGAGTGCTGGAATGAAGAAACGCAGAAGAAGACCACGCCAAAGATGGATAGAAGGGATTGAGGAAAGTATGCACGGCCATGGTCTGAGGGTGGAAGATATACAAGATAGAACATAATGGAAAAAAGAATTAAAGGAAATTTTTGGTTGAATGAAACCTCAATCTGAGGAAACCCCTAAGGATAAAACAAACAAAAATAGCACATAAAACTCCTTTACACATGATCAAAAAGAGGGCCGCTTATTATCAAAGCAAGTAAGCTGATATGGACAGGAGATTTGATCAGAATGGAGGATATAGTTAACAAGGAATAACTAGAAACGCATTATAGTGGAAAGAGGAAAAGAGGTAGGACTAGAAGCAGGTGGAAGGAGGAGGTGAAGAAAAATACGAGGATGCTAGGTGTCCACAATTAGTAGAGAGAAACAGAAGACACGGAGAAGTGGAAGAGGATATCTCAGTTAGTAGGATTAAAAGACAACGTACTGTTTCTAAGCTAACAAATGCAGTGCATGAAGGAACTTAGCCAGTTATAATTTTATTTCCTCCAATTAAAGTTACCCAGTTAACAGTGGCTGTGTGAGGTTGATTTCAAGATTCAAGATCCTTTAGTTCCAGATCGTTTTTTTTTTTTTTTATGAATTTTAAATCTAACATAAGGTAAAAGTGTGGGTTTCATTTCATACAAGAGCGACTCCTAACTGTACAATATCAGATTATTTACAGGAGAAGATATAAATATATAATAGTTTTTTTCATATAGAAGAATTATAATGTAACAATAAACGATAAATATAAAACTGAAAACTAAGGATTATATTACAATTTGTTGAAACGATTGGTGAGAAAGGTAATAGAGTTCACATCAGAATATCCTTCAAGAGCTTCGGTTTTAGTCTTGGAGATGAAATAGTTTCGCCTACGATGAATGCTACAGCTCCTTTGACTGCTGGTAATCCGGTCTTAAATCTGGTGTAACGCTTTTTAATAAATTCTTCTATCGTCTCTAGTTTTAGCTCTCGGTGTAGTTGACTGTTCCGTACAAACCAGGGCGCGTTTACTGACGCCCGTAGGATTTTATTTTGAAAGGTTCACAATTTTTTCGCTTTGTTGTTGACACTGCACCCCACACTTCACAACCGTACATTAGTAGAGGTCTAAGAGTTGTTTTATAAATCAATGAGGTCGTTTTTAGTTTTAATCTTTTTTTAAAAATTATTTTATTGAATTGTACAACTGTAATATATACATCTAGTACAAGGGCGGTATGAATAAATAAATACATGACAGGACATGTAGAGGCACTACCCACTGGCAGCACTCTAATAACTTTTCTATAATAGAAGGTCCCGAGGCTATCTTCTCTTCAGACGCCTAGGAGGATTGGTCGGGATGGAATCGGATGCAAGGATGGAAGCTAGTGGGTTTGGATGGGCCTAGAGTTTATTATGGAATGATAGGTATCTGGAATGGGCTAAATCGGTAACATATGGAACGTTAAGGTCATTATGGATGGTTTTATTTGTGACGAAATAAGGAGCGTTTAGGATTTTGCGAAAAATTTTGGATTGCAAGGATTGAATACGAGAGGAATTCGATGGATTGGTGGAGCCCCATAGTTCAATTCCGTAAGTCCATATAGGTCTTATAACAGTCACATAAATAAGTCTTTTGTAATTGATCTGAAGCTTTGATTGAGCGTTTGTCTAGTATGTGTTGAAGTAGTCGGAAGCGTCTAGCTGTTTTTTATCTTTTCAGTCTTGTGCGAGGGTTCCAAGTAAGACGTTTGTCTAAGTTGAGTCCTAGGTAGCAAATCTGTTCAACAGGGGTTTTAATCTAGATGTTCTACTAACTATCGGATAAAGTAGAGCTAGTCTTGCGTAGGCCTGTGTTAATTTAGTGTTGATATGCTGGTTCCAGGTAAGACGACGATCTAAATAAACTCCGAAATATTTTATAGCTTCTTTATTCCACGGGAGTTTGCTATCATTGAGCACTAGCTCAGGTGGGTCTGAAGGGCGTCTAAGGGTGAAAATGTTTGCGCAGCATTTTTGAACGTTGTGGTCAAATTTTCATTTAGAAAAGTATAGTTATAACTCGTTAAGGTGACTTTGAAGTGTAAGATCCTCAAATGACGGAAAAATACAACAAATGAATAAATAATTTTTCTCGAGGCATCCTAAGAACTACTCGTTCCGCATTTGATTGTTATCACAATTTTTACAGCTCTTCGTTATCATACAAAAAGTATTTAAAATCGTTTATTGTTTCACAAATGGAGTTGAGTAGCTGAGTATGTTAGCAGGTTTGTTCATCCCAAGACCCTGAATTCGAAACCGGCTGTGGCCGGTAAGACTAAAAAGATTTTTAGTCTATTCAATACAGTAGGAACTGAGAATGGCCCAGCGCCTATTATGCGGGTGCGCTCTATTGTAGTACAAAAATAAACCCATATCCTGTGGCTCAAGCTACAACAAAATCCACTTCATCCAATCCAATAGATCATTAGAGGATCCAATAGATTGAAAGGGGATCTGGTCTGAGACAACTTCCTAATTGGAGTTTGGGCGTCATCACACCTTAGATTGGTTGTCTAATGTTTATAATTAGAAACTTTAACTAACTAATACTAATAGTTGGACTTGTTTTACGATTACAATTTTTATTATTTTTTATGTTTTTTAATAAATGGAAGAGGGGTAATGGAGTGCTAGTTGTACTAACGATCTGTGGCTCGAATCTGACTCTGTCAGATAAATTGTTTAATCTGCTAATAGACATGGGTCGACTCCGTGGAATCTACAGGTTATCCTGGGGCTCACCCAGGCTCCATTATGAGAGTAACCTCGAGGGAAAATCCTGGTGGTTGAGCATGATCTCGGTCAATAAATCATTGGTTTTGGAAACAGTACAGTTCGGACATTATACTAAACCCCATATACTGCAAGGTATCCCTTTTCACGACGAAATTAGTAAAAATGGATTTATGAATCGTCGAACTTTATAATTTCATGAAATCGGAAGACCGACAATATTCGCGTTTGCGACAGTTCCATTAATAAAGAAAGGTAGTGAAATTCTGCAGCGGGAAATTTAATTTTATAAATTAATTTTATCTAGGTTAGAACATTTTTCTAATATTTTAATATTCTTAATTGCGTTTGTTTTCAATTCACAATATTTTCATTTTATCATTGAGATTAAATTATGAAACAATTTTGGAAATATATAAGAACATCATCAATTTGTTTTTATTATACCTTTTTATGTAAATTATTAAAACATAGTCTCTTAAAGTATTTCCTACGAAGATTTCATCTACTCTAAGCTCCAATGTGATTTGGTCTGTTTGGAATTTATTTTAGAAATTTCTGTTTCCAAATTTTTATTAAACATTGACAGTTTGAAAGTAAAACTGATGAAAAACATTTATGAGAAATGCCGTGATTATTACTATTTACCTAAAAAAGAACTAAATTTATGATTTAGTAATAAGTATTTATAATAGAATATTATAAACATATCAAGTACTAACTGTATTGACATAATAATTACTTAGAATGCTGTATCAGGTTATTCGCTTAGTGCCAATTTATATTCTAATAATAAAAAAATAAAATAAAATAAAAAAATCCCTTTACTCCGCATCATATACGTTTAAATGAATACAATGAATTTTTAATATCGTTTTTGAATATTCATTATCAGAGTCGAAATAGATGTCCGGTGGATGAATGAAAATAATGAAAATTGAAATATCGGCCACACAGGGAATACTAAAGAACTGAGAACCTTTTAAATTTTCAATTTATGAAAATGACATGGCTTTTCAAAAGCACTGAAAGCTTTCCAGGTTTTCGTTGTCATTTAGAAATTTTCGGTAAAAGTGACACTCCACTAATTACTTTTTCTTTCAGAAGTTCGCATCAGTGCGATTTATGAATCTGGCAGTATCTGGATTTAAAATGAAATAATTACTCAATGCTTATTAAAAATTACTGATTCAAAGAGGAAATAATATCTTTATTATATAACATGTTTTAGAAGGAATCAACTATTGCATGTACAGTTTATGAAAAGAAAAAATGTACGCTGAATATGTTAATATGTTTTCCTTGACTGAAAATATATCAATTTGATCTATTATAAGAATTCAGATTTTAAATTAATAAATATAGAAGAGCAACAGCACAAAAGAGACATAAAATAATAAATAAGATAAATTATTTAGTCTGTTAGCAGCCGGAGATGGATCCTGTGGGACCTGCAGATCCTCGTGAGGCTTACCCAGCCTCTTGATTGGGGGGAAACTGGCGGTTGAGCATGATATATGACAAATCACCTCCCTGCTCAACCGTTGTCCTAGAAACAATACAGTCTCTACCACTTACTGAACCCTAGAGCCTTCATGACTTGTAGCGATACAGGTTTTTATATCTATTAATATGAAAGGCATAATAAGGAATTGTAAGCAACTTGTCTAGAAGACGGCCCCGAAATCCAACTCCAGTCCCAAGAAGTACAGTTAACAAACGGTGGACGACTTGTAAAAGAAATGTATATTTATTGAGGTATTGAACATTACAATATGAATATTAGGGTGGGCCAAAAACATTTTTTTTCGAAGTTGTAATAGCCCGGAAAAGTTGCGAATTATATAGACAAAAAAAAAGATGAAAAATTATCAAAATCGAATGACATCTTCAGGTCGCGCAAAGGCCATAAAGTTTAACAAAATATAAAAAACTTATTTTTATTTTATTTTTGAATTTGATGTTTTCGTAGGATAATAGTTTGTAACGTCTTTAAATACAGCCTAAAACATTTTGTTTTAATTTGGTTTAGATCAGTTGATATCTTCCGGTCGCGCATAAGCCCCAAAATATGGAAAATTTCATATATTTACCCATTTTTGGTATTTGATAAAAAAATCAGTATTTAAATGTAATATCCGTAGTATTTTTTCACACGAACTGATGATAAAGTAGAAAAAAAAACTTCAAGGCAAGGCAGATAGATGCAAGAGGGAAACGAGTAAGAACATTCACGCCACCAAAAATCAACTTAATTGCGCAAGAATACTCAGAAATGATTTACTGGATGGACTGTGAATTATCTTCTTCCCCATTGTTGGCAGAAATCAGTGACGACGAGATCAAATCGCACATCCACAGTGACTTAATCCCTGACTGGAACATTACTTTTAAGCAATTCCCAGTTCACACGCAGGCTGTTGAACGCTGTGTAAAACTCGTCACGGAAGCCTCAGGAAAAGTTTGTGGAGCTGAATCTCGAGACGGATTTATAAGAACCACTCTGCTGTCCAGGTCATCCATGCCTCACTTCACCAGCAAATCAGTCTTCAGAGTACCTTCGGCTACAAAATAGAGAACAGTACTAACGGACAGGTTCAATTAACATGGACTATTTATTCAGAACTCTTTTCTATAAAAGTAAGTTTATTGTTAAAAACTATACTGTAACTTAAATATTTAAGCTTTTTAAATATTGAGCAAGTCGAAAAGTACTCTGTCCGTTGTTACCGTTATCATCCAACATGTCATAGGCCTAACTGTTTTTCTATATCATTGGGGCCATTCCGCGACCGGAAGTTGTTCATTTATTCACACCATAATAAAACACAATGTTGTTATGTTCAAAAATAAAAATACTATAGCTATTACGTTAAAAAAATTATATTAAAGACATAAAAAATAACTCGTAAAAATGTGAAATTTTCAATATTTTGTCAAATTTTGGGGCTTATGCGCGACCGGAAGATATCAACTGATCTAAACTAAATTAAAACACAATGTTTTTAGGCTGTATTTAAAAACGTTACAAACTATTACATTACGAAAACATCTAATTAATGTTTTTTAATTTTTGAATTAGATTAGAAGTTTTTTCATATTTTGTTGAATTTTAGGGCTTATGCGCGAACGGAAGATGTCAACCGATTTTCATAATTTTTTCTTTTTTTTTTTGCCTATATAATTTGCAACTTTTCTGCTCTATTACATCTTCGAAATAAAAAAATGTGTTTTTTCAGCCCACCCTAATGAATATACAAGAATAATAGAAACTTATTAACTAACTTGGTGGACTTGGAGGACTATCACTAAAACTTATTATGGACTACTTCTAACTTAAAGATTACTCTCTTACATACTATATATCTTATCTCCTCCCTCCTACCTCCTACCTTCTCTCACAATCCTAATCTTAGAGTTAGGCATATATACATGTCATAGAAGAGGGAAGGCAAGGAAGTTTACAATGCTGACGGAAGTATTGATTAAACTTCCTTGTTTCAAAACTATTTTATTAAACAATTTGTTTAATGCCGTTGATAGATAACTGTACGATGTAGGTTTAGGGTTGTACGATAGTCTTATTATCTATGTAAAAAAGCGACCTACTAAAAATCAAGAATAAAAATTAAAATAAAAACAAAAGGAATATGCTAATTTCAATAATAAAGATTTTGCAGTGGAGAAAAGGCGATTTTAATGATTTTTTAGTCATCAATTTAAATTATGTCCAGTTTAATACTATCTGTAAATAGCAATCAAAAACATGAAAACAGATAAAACTTGTACATAGGATGTGCTAGACTTCAATCATCAAAATCAAACTCGAATCCCACAGAGAAAAACATTTTAGAGGAAAACAGAAACCCGTATATATCCCCTAACGATTGGTAAACAAATCACATGAGTTAATAATTGGATAATCAGACTTGTTAACTAACACCCGGGAGCTAACGAATGATTTGTGAGCTAAACTCTGTATTTGCAGCTTGGAAACACGTTGTGGGAGGAAATAAATATAAGGTAATTGGGATTAGGTGTCGCTTAATTTTTATAATTAATTTAAAATAAATTTCGATTACATAACTTATTGAGAAAACATAGGGTTATAGTGAATTTAGAAAAAAAAAATTGTAGCAATTATTAATAGATGTCATGGGGCCAATTTGGTCAATAAATGTGTTCAGACCTTTGCTTATAAATATTTACAACAATAAGGTTCCCTGATGTACCAATACGGTCCTCAATGTTAAACATACAGTAGGTAATTAAAATAATTATAAATTAAATAATTTTATAGGAACCTTACGATTGTGCAAAGTCGTTACATCTGAATAACTAAGTCTCACTATTATTTGAATGATGGAAATGAATTAATTTATTGATATACCCTAAACCATGGATCAAGGTATCCGCGGAACATTCCTTGATCACCAAGTAACTAATTTGATAAATTAAAATGACCCATATTAGTTTATAAAATAAAACATATATATAAATAAAACGTAAACATCATCATCGAAACGGAAGAGAACATTTGAAAACAATAAGATTGGTACGAAATAGTCAGGGGGTGAAGTCAATGATTACACACGAGAACGTAATTGTCCGTTGAAGTTTGACTCTCCATCACTTGACATCGCTACTATGAGGATGGCCTACATCTTAGGCTGAAACGTAGATACAATAAAATAAGTCATTATTATTTATCAGAATCAGTGACCGGACCCCCCCCCCCCTTCGACCATTTTATACCACTTTTAGAATTATCCAGACTATTTTCCAATTAAAGTTTAAAAATAATGTTCATTCAACTACGTTTCTAGCTATGCCCATAATAATTGTTTTCTTATTTTTGTTTGTACATTTATACCGTTACCTTTATAGCGTTATTACCTACCGGACGATACTACTGTGGAAGCCCTACATTTTGCTTATCAGGGTATAAACTGGAATAGGGTTTTTAACGACTACCTGGTATAGGCTCGGAACCCCCGTTTAACGTCCATTCCGAAGGACGGCGTAACAAAGGATTTTTTTATTTTTTTTTAAACCAAAATACTGTTTCAATACGAAAATATTTCTGACCCAACGTCTCTTTAATAATCATACTTATGTTGATTTTAAACCGTGGCCAAAATAGGTTGCCGAAACCTATCCTAAACCATTGTGAACTAGGATGATTGACTAAAAAATCTATATGTATAATAAAAAAATATCCATGCAGCGGTAACTAAACTTAAACGGTAAACTAATATAAAATAGAAAATAATTATTATATTTACTGCATATTGTTGTATCATTTGTATTATTATATTAAATATATACCTATTTTGCATATAAATGTATCATTTGTATATTATTTGTAAATTTGCTAGTGTTTATTACTATTAGTTAGTTGGTGCTAATGTTCCATATTAATATGAACAAATTAATTACAGGAATATAACATATAACCAGAGAGAGAAAACCTCACCGCTGAAGGCTAAGACAAGAAATGGATCAAAGGGAAACCCAACGAAGCGACCAAAAGCTAGACTGTTTCCGAATGAGGAGTTGATTAAGCCCAAATTGCCCAAGCGAGGTAACAAAAACACTGAGCTGAGGGGCCCTTATTGCCTTTTAATAAATCGGACCGAGGGTCGGAAGTCCGAAAAGGAGGAAGGGTAGTGACCATTGGGCCAGGAAGGGTCGGGTATTGGGGGTGAAAGTTCAGATTATAGGACCATAGGGTTCTTGAAATAAATTGTTTGAGGGAATAAAGACCATTGTTTTGTCATCATTAAGGCGCCGCTAAAGGTTGGATCCACAGAAGTATAAAATGTTTACAACAGACAACGACAGACTAAATACAAAGGTTTTCATAGAGTTAAAAGACAATCATTTTAAAAAACAATAAAACTGTACCAATGTAACCCTTGAAGAGTCTTGGGTTAAGTGCACGGTAGATTCTGTAATGTTTCATGGACAACGGTTGTGCAGGAAGGCGATTTATCCGTGATCACGTTCAACCACCAGGGTTTCCACTCCATTCTGGGTATCCCAAATCAGAGGCTGATTAGATTCCACAGGGTCTACCTACGGCTGTTAATAGATTTAATAATTTATCTTATTTAGAAACAGCCAGATTTAAATCAGGAATCTTCAGCATAGCAATACTGAACATCATGATATAGTTTTAGTTTGTTTTTCATTCAACGTTACTTTATCCTCCTATTGCTGAAGTGGGAGTCCTAAATTTTGCTTCTGCAGGTTTGATTAGCGTATGGATCTTTGAGGAGAACCTGACGCCACACATCCTCGGAAGCGCTATTTTACGTCTCCTCCGAAGGATTATATAATCATGGAGTTTTAAGAACTCTTAACCTTTCGGCATAGAAGGTTGTTATGATAACCACTACAACATAGATGAACTCTCCAGTATTAGCAAAAAACACTATTTTAAAACTAAGTACACTAATTGAATCAGAATTTGTAGTTTTAAGTAGTTTAATAAATATATGAACAATTTTTACACTTTTATAAACACTAAGTAATACCAACGAATCCATCCAAATTTCGAAAAGAAACTTCTGATTTTGGGGGATGTAAAGGTTAGTAATGAGTGGAAGCGACGCTTATATCATACTTAGCATCGTATGAATAATAAAGTTGAGGCGCTTAAGATAAACGGGGCATATTGCCAGGATGGAAGATGGAGAAATGCCAAAAAAACTGATTAATGGAAAAAGATGAAGAGGGAGACATAATCTGAGGTGGTCAGAAGCCCCCTTCATGGGTTGTCGAGGTAGATACAGCTTTTTTTTTATCATGAGTCTCTCATTTAGGTTGCATCTGAAATATATTTTTTATTAGGGAATACTTAAGTCTTGAAGGAGGTTAAGCCATATCCATGAGGAACATTAAACCTTGATTTAGAGCCCGGTTCTAAATATTAAATAATAAAATTAACCATATCGCTCATGGAATCGCCGAATAGCTGGCACATTAAAATAAGTTTCCGGTGATGCTCGAAACATCCACAGAGTTAGAACTGGATGGTGACGGTATAAGGCCTGTAACCGGGTTGTAGCGCCCTTATATAAAAAAAATTAAGGTTGAGTTATATTATGAATACAGTAACAATATTTTTTTATATGTATATTTCAATTTGGTTTTTGGCATCCTTAAAATTTTAATTTACACACCCAAGTTAATCAGATTAGTTATTTAATTGAGCAAACAAATTTGTATTGTGTATTGTGTAATGTTATGTAATTAGCAAATGGGTCGTAGACTGTTAGTACTTGAACTGTAGAGTGCAAAAGAGCGAGAGATTATACCGGAGTAATTTTTGCCTGTGACGCCGGTAAAGTGGTAGAGCGCTGTGGGGTGTGTTGTTTGGAACGTAAGTGTTAGCGATAACAGGTTATTTATTATTCTCACCACTCATCCGTAAAACACCGAGCCGCCGTTACAAACACCGATCTCCGGGACCATAAAACACACACTTTGTGTTTTCAACCATTAGTATTGCTGTGATATCTCTTCTGTTTTCCGCCGGCTGTTTTCCATTTTGCCGTTTTCCAACGATATCTGTTATTTCCAGCGTTTGGATTTATCCCTCGCGGGCACTTTTACCTCGGACAGAACAAATAGAGAGAGATTGAGAGAGAGAGAGAGTGAGAGAGAGAGAGAGAGAGAGAGAGAGAGAGAGAGAAGCCTTCGGGAGCCGTTGATTCATAGCTACGCGCTGCACCCGACAATAGTTATTACGGGGAATAATAAAGTGGCGATTATCGAGAGGCGATTACACCCGTCGAATTTTCCATTTGGTCACAATGGCCTCGTTAACGGATTCCGCTGAAACAGCAACCGAACCAGGCCGTATCATCTTCTCAGCAATATCTCTCTAATCACCCTGCTTCAATGCTCAGCGGACTATTATATTTGTAAAAAGCATTTGGTCTTTTTCCACCAAGATCATATTATAAATAATTAGGTACAAAACTTTAAATATCATCACAATGAGAGGGTTAAAGTCAGCCTATCAAAAACCAGAAGAATACCAATTCCATTTTAAATTTAAGGAATCTTTCCTCAATTTGTTGTGTTCCTCAAGAGTGACATCCCAACCCATCCTAAGGCAATCCTTACCACCTATAATAGATACATGTCTATTATCAGTCAACAATAATCTAGTTATAGGATAGCAGCGAGGTGATTTGCCAGAGATCACGCTCAACCGTTTTTCCCCAATTAAAGGAACCCACATTATAGAGGCTGGATATGCTTCAGGAGTTCCTGATCCCTGAGGGTGTATCCCATGCTGTTAGCAGACTAAAAATTTATTTTAACGACTATTTTAGGTTTCTTTCGAGCTTTTGTTCTTCTATATTTAATATGTGATTTTCCGAATTCTATATGCTACCATTCCCCCTTTCTAATAGGAAGAAAGGCTAATTTAAAGTGAAGCATATAAGGCACAGTTTTTATTTCTGTGTTGATCGTAAGGAAATCATAAGGAAACTTTAACTACCTACGGGCAGACCTATTGGCATTGAACCCGGCAGTCATATAATTCCAAAGCACCGAATCTATTTATTATATCCGACAATGTTGCACTTAGAATCGATATGCGGTTTTACATCGATGGCTGCTACTCGATTAGCCAGTCGTACACATACACTGAATAGATTTTCCTGCTAGCGCACACACACTCACATAATATCTGCCGGGCCAGGTAATTACCTGATTCTCATTACTGCTAATTGGCTGTAGCCTGATTATCGAGGCCCTCCAACACAGCCTATAATAACCGCTTATTATAATCGCTCATGGAAAGGGTAGTTCCAATATTTCCCCTCAACACCGGAGAACATGGACGATAACATGACTTAAAATCATGGTCCGAAAAATGATTGTAAAAATAAATAAGGCAACAAATTAATGAGAGCAAAGATGAATTAGTTTATACGTTAATGAAGTATTTTTTTTCATAATTATTCGCTTCATATTGGATCAATAAATCAATACTGTATTCTATTTTACTGATGTAATACATATTAAAGGAATAAAAATGATCAAAACTAAAAAGTCTGATAAAATATTAATCAGAATGCAATAGGAAAAATCACAAAAATCCAAGCTTTCGGTGTCTAAATACTGACTAACAAGTCAACGTTTCGCTAATTCAGGCATCATCAGGACATATACTATAAGATAAATCTTATTGTTTTGTCAATAATATATTATTGACTTACGTCAATATATTGACGTAAGTCAACATGATCCTAATGAGCATTCTTACCCGTGTATAGATCGCAAAGATTGCGAGAACACGGGGATATAGGACGGGTGAAGATAACGGATTTGTCTGACTTGGATACGACCCCTGGTAGCTCAGTGGTTTAGAGCACTGCACCGGAGATCCAGACGACACGGGTTCGAATCCCGGTCAGGACAAATCTTTTCCCTTCAAAACAAAAATATTTACCAACAAAATAACAATTAACAAAAATAAACAACTTATTTTATTTGTGTTGACGTTCCAATAATAATTTATAGCCATCGTCAGGGCTGAGAATAAAACATAACAGAACAACAATATCAAGAGTGAAGTACCAAAGAAAATAAAGCAGTTTATATAAACAAAATAGATAGGATTAGAGAATGAAATACAATGAACAACAGGCTGAATTTTAAAGTACTGTATGAGAAATTCAAAAGTAATAGGGGTGAAATGAAATCAACGAAGATAATAGAAATAGCAGATTTGAGAAATAATTTTATTAAAATAAATAATGAATGCCATATTCTTCAATTCAATTGAAATTTATTTTGAAAGTTACTACTGATTATGATCTCTTGGTTATAAAACAATGTAAAGTGACGATTACATTTAATTTATAAAGATTAACCCTGCTCTTATGTGCACAGTGTTACAGGTATAATATATCGTCATAATTTATTGTCCAGCAGGGCGTGAAGAATCGCAATAAATGGTAGCAATGAACGCGGAGGTAGGCGGTGCAATTAGTTAGGGAATGCGTTAGGTGACCATGGCTAGGAAAGGCTGGAATCCACCGAGCTCCAAGAAAGTAATTGAAATTCCAGAGAGGTTTAATTAATGAATAGTTGATATCTCTTGAAATGAGCTATAATATAGGCGATGGATCCGAGTCGTTCACGAATGATTATCAATCTGGTTCTTTTCAATTTTTTTTTTCGACTAATCGAATTTAAATATATTTTTTTACATATTTATTTATTTTTTTAAATATTTATTTATTGCTTCTCACACTGCTTTGGCGGTGGATGAGGATAAAATATTATGACGATGATGCTATTTGTTTATATAATTAGAGCACACAATTAGATACTTAAAACGTAATATTTTCAAACATTATAAGTTCTATAATTACATTCACATTAAAATTCTAAATAAATAATTTCTAATCTGTTCCTCAAGTTGTCGCTTCGAGTTACAAATTTTAACTGTTTACATGTTTCATTTTTAATATTATCCGAAAATGCATGTTAAAACTCGTGACTCAACTTGAAGCGAACACTAGCGGAATAATTACCAATAACTTTAGTCGCTGTTAAAGTATAAGTATAGACTTTACGGGATGGCTCAAATCAGGCTATGACTTAAAAATCATTTATTCTGATAACAGCCACGGATGAGATCTTCAGACCCTCCTAGAACCCCCAGCCCTTGAAGTGAGGGAAAACCTGGTGGTTGAGCGTGATCTCAGACGAATGACATCTTTGCAAAACCGCTATCTAGGCCAGCGGTTTTTGAAGGTCGCAATAAATTGAAGAGAGGTGCATTTTTTATATGTTGTAAGGTCATGTCTGACTAGTGGAACACTAAGTTTTTTTGGTGGCCGAAAAACCTCGAAATTTTCGAAGTTATTTCCGTTTTTAGCCCAAATTTCCTAATTGGTGCGTGTTTGATAAAAAAAACATTGACGATCATTTTTAATGTAGATTAACATTGCTATGATTTGAGCTGAAGCGCAGCTCTGTAGATTTAATAGATTCTGAGTTATCTCCCTTTGAAAATTGGTAATTGTTGCCAAAAAAAAAAAATGCCAAAAAATCCAAATTTTAAGTTTTGGCCGACTTTCGTGAGGAATAGTGGCCGAAGGAGTGATCCTATGATGAAAGGCAAGTAAAATGGAGTTGTAGTAAATTCAATTAGCTTTAATTAAAGCACATAACGAGGCCTGCAGGTGTTACACTTATCTTGTTAATTAAAAACAAGGTAAATCGGGGAAAGTGGGTGTTTTAAGAAAATGACCTTGTACGCCACGAATCGATCTAAAACAGCTGGTTTTTTGTAAAGTATAAATATTAACTGGTAAATTACCTATATAAAAAATAATGGTAGTACTAGTAGGGACTACTATGCAGGGGGGGGGGGAGCCACCCAGTCTCCCCGAGGTTTTTCGGCCACCAAAAGTTTTCCCATCCGTTTTTTTCGGTTGCAAACTTGGATTTACACTCCTCAGACATGCCCTTACAACATATCAAAAATGCAACTCTTCGATTTTTTGCGACCCTCAAATACCTGGCCACTGGCCTATATTTGGACTATTTGGAAAAAATAACCAAGGTGTGTAACTCAAAATACATTAGACCTACAGGCTTCGGTCTGTGCTTTAATTAAACATCGTAGGAACTCTCCTTCGGCCGCTGTATCACGAAAGTCGGCCAAAACTTAAAATATGGATTTTTTGAAAAAATTACCTATTTTTGAAAGGGACATAACTCAGAATCTATTAAAGCTACATAGCTGTGGCTGAGCTTAAATCATAGCAGATTTAATGTACATTAAAAATGAATACCCAAGTTTAAAAAAAAAAATCAAAAACGAATTAGGAGATATAGGCCAAAAACTGAAAAAACTCCGAAAATTTCGAGGTTTTTCGGCCACTGAAAGTTTTCCGATCCGTTTTTTCGGTTGCAAACTTGGATTCCATTTGTCAGACATGCCCTTACAACATATAAAAAATGCAGCTCTCTTCAATTTATTGCGACCTAAAGGCCTTTTTTAGTTCGCTGGCCTAATCCTTGAAACAATACAGTCTCCACCATGTACTGAGCCCATAAACCTTCCAGGGTTTAGTGGTAGAGGTATTTTTTTTAAAGCGTAGGGCTCCATATCCATAATTACTACAATAATACAGTTTGGTAAATAAACAAAATAAAAAATAGAAATGATTAAATTATAGAAGATGGCCTCGTGACCTTCTAAGTTGAAGTTTATATTTGAGTACCACCACTAGGTAGTTTCTCTACTTGTCTTTATGTACCATTGATTCTATTTACTAGTGATTAAGTATAATACAGTTGAATATTTCATTTTAAAAAAATAAAAAAATAAATTACCAAAACTGAGCATAAATGGCTCTCATGTTTCGCTTAACGGATTTAATTCATAAATAAACACTAAGATTTAGTTTATACGAAATATGCAATTATAATTATACTTGCATATTGTATAAGCAATCTAATATTTAAATATACATGTAATGTGTATATCTGCAATATGATGAAATGTGATCAATCAATGTAAATACGTATGAACTGAGATTGCTTAGTGGTGACTAGCCTAAAAAGGTGATAAGCACACACGCAATATAATACAATATTTTTTTTTACAGTTATTACAATATTAAAGTAGAATATATTGTACTTTTCAATTTTTTTTTCGTAGGCTAATAAGGACGAATAGACCATTGGACCATATGGACTTACATGGACTACCACAAAGTCGGAAGATAAGAAGTTACAAATTTTCAAAAGAAAAGAACTCTGGCGAATCCTCGGTCCCCGGTAATATTGGAGGGGAATGGTGACGAAGAACAAATGAAGACATTTATGACTTGCTCAATGATATAGATGTCGCAACTATCATAATTACGACGTCTCCAGTAGGCAGGTCATGTGACGAGGATGCAAATAAATGTCACTTCTAGGATCCTGATTAAAATAGTTATAGTTACGTCGAGCAGCCGGTAGGCCCACATTAAGATGAATGGATTGCGTGGCCAATGATGCCAAGAAATCTGTAAAAACAGCAGGATGACAACCGCTAGCGATAGAAGATCATGGTAATTGGTGTTAGAGAACATGGCTCGCTTGCAGGTTGGTACTCAGTATCTTTAATTCTCTTGAAGGGATCAAAACACCCTAACCTATTGAGAGAGATTTCTTCGATGATGGTACTTCAAGCATTCATTATTTGCTTGTATGTTTCGTTTAACGTCACTTCATGCTATTTTGGCTAATCAGATGAGTGGGACTCCTAAAGTTTAAATCGGATAGGGATCTCCCGTAGGGATAGGGTTGACTGGGTACAGTTGTGACAATTTTGGCTTGTTCCCCAATAATTCTGTTAATTTATCAGTTAGCTGGGAAAAAAGTAACACGTATTGTAATTTGTTTATTTGTCTACGTAAAAATACTAATATATTGTCCTTAAATACGGTGTATTAGTCATAGGATGAAATAAAAAAAAATGAAAGTGTCACAACCTACCACACTCGAAGGACGGTTGTGACAGCGGCTGGGGTCGGTAGTGACAGCCATAAACATACAGCAAAATGGTTTATAGTTACTTTTATTGTTAGAAACATGTACCATAACAAAACATAAACTTCTTCTAAACAAAGTCAACATTCATATAGCAAGTGAACTAAAATCTGACATCACTTTTGTTCTTAAAACGTATAGCTCTTGAAAGGCTTGGACAGACAGGAACGGGTTTATATTCATGAATGAACGGAACCATTCCTCCAGCCTTCTGATTCTCATCCCATGTAGCAGGTCACTTTATATTGTAATTAGTTGTCAGGTCAAATGCCAGCTTCCGTACCTCTTTTGCAGAAAGACCAAAATATATATCCGCGCAACGTGTGATGTACTTTCATAGCTGCTGTTCTTGCTCCATAGAAAAAACTTTATTATGAGCAACATAGGCCATGCTGATTTAGCTGCCTTCGTGATTTGCACCGGCTTCATCACGTTTACGAAGGTATCGTGACAACGATATGCGATTAACTTGATACATTTCTGCAGCTCTCCGTAAAGAAGTCCCACGTTTAACTTCTTCATAAGCATTTTTATAATTATTTAAATTAGCTTGCGCTCGTTCGGTCATCCGCGAGCGATTTCTGGGTATCTAGAAGAAATAAAAACGAATAAATATTTGTCACAACCGTACCCACAAAATTTGTCACAACCGTACCCAACGCACAATTTCGAAAACAACAAATCGCCATGAATCAACCAAACAATCTACATAAAAAGTAATCACTTGTAGTTAGCTACTAATGTTCAACTTATAACAAGTAAAAATAAGAGGTAATCTATCTGTATATAAAACACGGTAATTATTAAAAGAAATCAAACAAAGAAACTTCTTTTGACTGTTTTAAAGCAATGTAGGCTCCTGCTTAGGTTAATGTCGCGCGATGACTTACGCAATCCCAGGGAACTTACACGCCGAGCCTCTCTTCCCTTATACTCTTCCTCATATTCCTTATAGTTTTGCGGTTATAACGACTGTCACTACCGTGGCCTGCCACATCCGTACCCAGTGTACCCTACCTAACACCATTCAGGCTCGGGACGCTCATTTTACTTCCCTTCGGAAAGAGGGCATAACCAAGGATTTTTTACTACCTTTAAAAAATCCTCGGGCCGCAGGCCTGGGTGCGATCTTGGGAATAGTACATTGTTCTCTAGACCAAAGGTCTCCCCAGTTCATTATCTCTGGAACTAGTGTACAGGGTTGTCACGCCTTTGGTCTTTCTTCAGACGTTCATCTCATTGATGTGTCGTTTTCCTTTACTCCCCTTTTCCAATTTCCATGTTTGAGAGCACTATAACAATAAAGGCATAACGAAAACATAGACATTTAACTTTTTTTTATCTTTTTTTTGGGCAAGAATTACTCCACTTAGTTCAGCATATCAATAGGTTTTCTTCATTTAATGGTTATCCCCTATGGATGTTACATCTTTTCATTCTTCTATAACTTTTATTCACATGAACAAGCAGAGTAAAACCACCTCCCTTAACCGTTGGTCTAACGGATAATAAATGTCCTTAATTGATTTTTTTTTATCAATCTTATGGGAATCCAAGAAAAAATAATTATTTATTAAACCATAGATTTACATCACAAACAGAAAAAAGAAAAAAAAGAATACATTTAAAAAAGGATAATAGAAAATTGAAGGATGAGTTTAAAGAAAAAAGGAAAAATTTTAATATCCAGCTTCTCTTAAACACTGATTTCTCGTGGGATCTTATACTATTTAATTCATTTGTATGTTTAGGGTACGTTTTTCTAATTCTTTAATTTTTGTTCCTTTGTATATTTTTTAAATTTTCTTCTTTAACTTTCTAATGGTTACTTTTTAATGTAACTTATGGAATAAGTTATAGCTAGAAAATAAACTACTTTAAAAAAAAAAAACTAAGTCAGACAAGATAAAGAAAAATCACTATAGAAGTCTAATAAAAATACAACCTTCTAGCTAAAACTCATAATTATAACTCAACTGATTACGAATCATAAATTGAAAATAAAATAAATGATTGTATTTATATGATATAAAAGGAAGATTCCAAAATCGTTGGTAGATTTGCATCATCAAATCAACTGAGATTCGCTGCTATCAGCTAACTGCGTAGTGATTGGCTTTAAGCTTACCTGATCGGGCAATGAATTATGTTAATTAAATGACAGTTGCTATTACATTTATTATGAGGAGATAATTGAGAGGAGAGAGTAGACAAATGGCTCGTTAGCCGCGAGAACACACCCGCACAAGTTGCCACCATTGCCCGTTAATATTTCATTTCAAACTTTCCTCGAGTAGAGGTTTATCGGATTACTTCTCGGCAGTCTTTCCGGCTGGGATACTTTATTATCTCAGATAGTAATTAATTAAAAGTAATCTTTACAGCTTCCCTGTAATCGTTGTTCCTCTGCCTTTTCATATCGCTTCGCTGGACAAAGCGACTCCCTCCTTTCAGGGAGGTTTACAGAATATTCCCACCGTACAAACATCTAAACCGCATTAAATATTTAGAAGGTTTTTTGTTTATTCCAAAACTGTTGTATTGGCTATCACAGTAGTCGTGGATCCCAGTACGGAAGACCATGCTTATTCAAATTACATTAATATTTTATTTATCTAGAACTGTATATTACATTTTTAAATTGTTGAATTTAATTAGTTTGCACCTTTTTTTTTTATAAGATCGAGCCAATCTAGGTCTGTTTCAACTATTCTTTTCTTTTCTTCTATATCTCTTCCCTTCTCTCCCCGTGTTTTTGCTATTTTTACTGCGTCCGAATTCACCCATTTTACTCTTTGGTCTTTCTTGAAAGCCTAGAGTGAACTGAGGTTGCAGCCTGAGTGAAAAAGTCCTTCAACCACCAGGAAAGACTTCGAGCTCACTCACGCTCAACCGCAAGGTTTTTCTCCTAATTAAGGGTACCCACTTTATAGAGGTTGGTGAGCCCCAGGACGCTCTGTAGAACCCGCAGGGTACATTAATAATAGTTATTTTATTTTATAAATTAAATTAAATCAACTCTATGATCAATATATTCTTCAAATAAGAAAACTGTGGATATAATTTGTTAAATAGTTTAAAAAGATAGGAATTGAGTTAGTAAAATAGGTGTTTTTATTCAAATATTATTAAAAGCAAAACAAAATTTTCATTAGTGTAAATAAAAATAATGAATAAGGTCAAAAGATTGTGGAGAGGTAGCATCTTTACCAACAGCTGAGGACAAACCTTCGGGGATGCTCTTCCCAGGACCGTCCACGCACGAAGTCTTAGCCTGCCCGAGTTGGCCCTGCCTTTATCAAACACGGAAATTCTCGACGGGCAGGTCATCAAAAACATCCCTGGTGATGGGCAGCAGCTTCACCGAAACGATAAGAGTTGGAGACGTACCGTTGGTACATGAGAACTGCGACGGGACCTCATCCCTTACCGGAGGGAGATAAAAACAAGACTGCAGGCACTCTTGCTTCCATTGTGGCTAGGACTGGACGAAATGCTATCGAAAGAGGGGGGATTCTTCCGGTCCTCGAAGAAGTAAAAACCCAAAACAAAGCCGTCATGATTCTGGAGATGACTTCCACAAACTAAATGACGAGAGCAGGTCTTCATCTTCGCTTGCAAACAGGGCACAATAGGCTCAGAGCTCACCTTTTCAAGAAATTGAATATTGATTCCGGTTCCCTCTGCGAATGCGGTGGAGTAGGTGGACAAAATACTGATCACATCCTCCTGACATGCAGTATCTTCTTTGAGCAAAGAGAGTTGAAGTGGACCTACCGACTGAGGAGGGAAAAAAGCTGTTCTATTTAGCTAGAGGACCTCTGAAGTACCATCGAATGCCTATAGATCCCAAAGCAAGCCATCTAAGGGAAGAACGAAGAAAGAGAAAAAGAAATAATGTATGAACACAATTGGGAAAAGGCTGTTGGTAAACCAACTGTTGCAGAAGTAAAACGAGATGTTAGGAAAGCTTTTAGGCTAGTTTTTTTTGTTTACCCGAAGCTTATAGGACAGAACAAAAAAGTTTTCTTGATCAGCTGGACACCAAACCGGCCTTGGGAGTGAGAAGTCAAGTATCTTACCAACGCCTCTCCATCCTACTCTACCATATTAATATTAATATTGAAAGTATGTATATAAATATAATAAATAAAGTATGAATATACCGATAAGTACTTATTACAGGTTTGAGAGATTAAATTACCATCAATGAGGCATTGAAAAAATCATTAATACCATATCCATTCATAAAAATACATGGCGTATTGTGTTTTATTGCCCAACGTTATAGCAATACAATATGATAGCATAAGACCCCTTCATGATTCCGGTTTCCAATGCAAAATAATCTGAGGGGGTGAGTTGTCAAGGCAACATACAGCAGCTTTCTCACAGCAGCACTAGATTTCTGTCTCGTGCTTCATAAAAGAAAATGCAAACAATGATCCACGTGGTTGAATCCACGTGCGAAAACTGGTTGTACAGCAACATCAAAGTAAAATAACAACATCCATTTGCGGGAGGTAGGGAGCTGTTGAAAGTTGATTTATTCTTTTAATTGACAACATTGCAATTCATAAAAATAATCAGTCCGAAAAAAAATAAAAGGGCAGAGATAGAAAAATTCGTTGCAATGGAAACGATAAAAAGAAAACATAAAAGTTTTGTGCCCTAAATAACTACACATTAGTGACCTTATTAAAAAAAAATCAATTTTGTTTTTTAATCGTTCAAATTCATTTTTTAATTAAAAAATCATAATAATATATTCAGTAATTTCAAGAAACTAAAAAATAATATTTAAACTTTAACTTTTTATTGCAATAACATTTAATGGTGTTTAATGTTTTTTTTAAAAAGAATATCAGAAAAAAAGAAAATTTTTAATTTGTAGCCTCTTTTTAACACTGATTTCTCTTGGGATCTTATATAATTTAATTTATTCGTATCTTTAAAATATGTTTTTCTGTTTGTTTTTTCTTCCTCTGTATTCGTACTTTTATATTTCCGTCTTGAACTTCTAATGTGTATGTAAATTTACGCATGTAAATTTGTAAATGAACCATACAGCAAACATTTTTTTAAATTTATTTATCCAATGCCATCACACGGCATTTCATCCATTGAAACAATTAAAAGAGTAGTTTGTACATGACCAAAAACATAATGTTGTTTGGAATAAATATACAGAACACATATATTCCTAAAAAGAGTTACTATGTTAGATAAAGGAGATAATAACCCGATTGAATGCAAATAAAAATAAAACGTTCATGTTAAACTGTTCTTAAATAATATAGCTCAACTAATTATGAATCATAAATAGAAAATATAACAAATGATTGCATTTATATGATACAAACATAAGATTACTAAATAAAAACCAATGTTTCTTACATTTGTACACCACAAACTGCCAATAATTTGTAAATTAATATTTGTTATATGTTATTCACACATAAGAGTTAGTCCACATATGCAAAGCAGTCTACCTCTCAGTACTAACATAAGGAAGTGGAAGTTGGGTCATGATTGACAAGCACATAACCGTATAACAAGTACAGAAATGAAGTACCTTCGCAGAGTGGTCGGTAAAAAAAGGATGGATCGAATTCGGAATGCGGCAATAATAGACAAGCATCAAGTACCCGAACTAAAGACTTCCATTGAAAACAGACAATTGAAGTGGAACAGCCATGTCTTTCGCATGGACCTAGAAGGGTACCAAGGAAGGGAAAGGAAGCCCTCCCAAGGATCCTGTATCAGGAACACATACAAATAATTAGAACAATAAGGGAGAATTCCTTGGCCCAAATGAGAAGTGAGAGAAATGAGAAGAAGAGCTCTGATGGTTAGAACTAAGCATGTTGATTCATTGGCAGTGGCGGGAGTGCGTAAACCCAACGCATCAACCCGTCACTGCCGAGAACCCCGTATGCCAGGAAGGGCAGGAAGGGGGCCCAACAAAAAAAAAAAAAAAAATGTTAGAACTAAGCAGAACCAAGCTGAGCGGCAGAAGAGGAAAATGAAGAAGATATGTTATATAAGGATTGATTTATTTGTTAATGTCTCATTTGTTCTTTTATATCCTGACATATTATGTAAATTATTTAACAAAGAAGGTGAAAAATTAGTATCACATACAGTCCCTAAATATTACGCCATATTCTCAAATAATTTCTAAATTAAAATATTCCCACATTAAATAATTGCAGTAAGGTTACTTGTTTGAGTTATTAGACTGTAGTTTTCTAGACCTATAACAAACTACAATTAAATTTTGCATAAGTAATACACAACAAATATGCAATTTTAGTAGACGATGTACAGGTTTAATATAATAAATTAAAACAGAAAAACGAAGAGAAAATACCGTTGGGGTAAGAAAATAATTAGAAAAGTTCAATCATTTAGTTTCCTCAAAACTCGAAATCGTGGTCGTATCGTTGTCAATTCCCCCAAGAAATAAGGATATAGTTCTATAGTTTTATTAACCCAAAACAAACAACACATTAATGTCTATTTCCACTCATTTCATTGAATTTTATAATGTTTGAAAAAGTTATGATGAAGTAATTTGAATCCAACATATCTTCAATGAAAAATCATCTATCTATCTATCTATCTAAAAATCATCTCCCTGTTTCTCCTAATCCCCCATCCATCTCCATCTCTCACTGGGACAACTATACGCCGTAATATTTTTCTTTCGGAAATTTAAAGAATATTTTCATCATTTCTTGAGATAGTCCAGGTTTGGGAAGCATAGGTAAGAACAGGGCGTATGATAGCCTTGTATATGACCAGTTTAGTGCCCCTGCTAAGGGATCTGCTGCGAATAGTTTTCAGTAAGGTAAAATATGCCCCCACTAGCCTTTTTCTTATCTCAGTAGATACATCGTTTATTGGCATCACTAAGGCTCCCAAATACGTAAACTCGTCCACCCTTTGAAATGTGCAAGGGCCTACAATCAGTTTCTCATCGCCACCAGTCCCTGTGTGCATATATTTTGTTTTCCTCTCGTTTATGGCCAACCACATGGTTAAAGCAGGTTCCATGAATTTCCCAAAGGCTTCTACAAAGCCTGAAAATCTGAAATGATTCAATCAAAAACTTTTTAAAAATCAAGAAGATTGGAATTGTGACATTCTAAAAAAAAAATGGAAATATTATGGTATTTAAAAAAAAAAATTTTTTTAAAATAAATAAAAGAACAATCAACATTATCTGTTAATTATTATCTTTATGTTTATATTAAATAGTCCTGATATAAAATCGACTTAAGGAATGACAAACAGAACCAAAATAAAAATAAAAATCTATACTACATTTCGTTATATCTTATTTGATATTCCTCTATATATTATCAAATTATGCCACAGTAAAGGAAGACATTTTTTTTTTCAAATAAGAAAACGGATAAATAAAGTACATAAAAATATGGAATCTTAAGTCTTGAAAGTTTACACAAAACCTTAAGTTAAACCAACAGTCTGCATCAAATTTAACGTTAGTTTATTCAGAAATGAGGTAACATTTTATTTTTATAATATTTGAAATCACAATAATATTTAAAAATTATGACTTGAATGGTCCAAAATATACAACGAAGCTTACTTACTAATAACTGAATTTAATGATGTTATGTGATTCCAGATTCATCGGTTGATATTTGCAAATAAATAAACAGCAAAATTAATGAATATATTTGTGGACATATTGTAATTATTTAGCGGATTTTCGGGGTTACGTTTAAAACTGCAATTAAATCATCGCAGTGAAATTTATTAAAAGGTATTTAAAAACGTTTGTACGTACAAAGTCATTTTATTGTGTAGTACACAAGTAAAAAATAAAAAAAATTTTAAAAATATGTACATGAATGATAAGATTTATCAAGTTTGTGAAACAAAGGAAGCTGAAATATTAGCTTGCTTCCACCTTTACTTCATCTTCATGGTGGATAAGTCTTTAATTTTTTTAAGTATTAAATAATATATTCAGAACATAGTATTTTAAAGAAAATATTATACAAACTTATTTTATAAGTATGGCAATGTAAACTCCTCCTTGTATCTTTTCGGCAAAACCAGTTTGGATAACTGAAGTTCGGATAATCGATGCCCTGTAGTATATTTACCTTACATTATTTTTCAATGTCTTATTGCATTTATATTACATTCTAACACAAACATACATACATCAATTATATAAAGTTTCAGCATAAAAACAAAATCTTCAGAAAACAATCAAGTTAAAATGGTTTGATTAATTTTTTTCTGGATTAAACAAATTATTATAACAATTTGGTTGCTAATAAAATAAAAACCAAATATTCAATTTTTACAAAAATAAAGACAATATTCTTCTATCTATAATTTAAAAAACTTTTTAGTTTAAATAGTTTATTTTATTTTATTTATTTATAATATTTATCAGCGTTGCCTGGTAACAAATCGAGAAACTATTTTTGGGTAGTTTTTTGCCGTGCTTGATCAGTAAAATTATATTTTTGAAAATTGGCAAATCACTAATCCACTGTCCCAGACTTCTTCAAGCCGATGCGCAGAATTAAGTAGTACAGATCTGAATTTAAATGGAAAAATGGGATCCATCGATTAAAAAAAACAAAAAACATGCTACAACTTATTCCATTATTTTGATTGTAAGATTGCTAATTTAATGCAGAAGATACAGTAAAATCAAATTAATAGATTTTTCTTATAAACTATAACTTTTATTTTTAATAACACTAAGTGGGTACTCAAATGTTCACTAGTGGGTTACGAAAAAAGTACTTTTCTATACTTAAACGTTTAGTACTTACTGTAGTTCAATTAAATGAACAAGTCTCTAGTCTGTGAAATGGTGGAAAAATTAATTACCTTATGTTTATATGTATGTATTATGTATGTATGTACTTATGTATTGCCTTACCTTCTTTATATGTAACATATGAGGAATTGTAATAATTTAGAGGTTCATAATATTCTTTTGTTTTTAGCAAAGAACCAAGAAGAACAAATGAATATGTAATCATTTTGTGAGAGAATTTTAAAGTAAAACAAATAAAATAACATCTAACAGATTAGGGTTTGTCACTTCTTATACAAAATGTATTTGACTATTGAGCAACGTTGCTTTTGAAATATGTCTTATAACGTGATTAACTATACATACGTAGAACAGTGCTTAATTCTAAGTTTACAAAAAATCATTTGGACTTCTTAGTTTTTCAAAAACATTTTCCTACTTCTATTGCTGAAACTGTTAAAAGAAAAATACAGATTCTGTTTGTCTTACATAAATTAAAAACTTTTTTTTTTGACAAAAATTCAAGGTAGGTGATTATTATTTTTAATTTAATACTAGGGAACTTAAATTTAATATTGATAACACTTAGGTTGCTTAAAGGTCTTTATTGATAACAATTAAATACATACTTATAATAGGACTCACAACAATTCAATTAATTTAAAAAATAAAAATTCACTCAGGCACCAAAAATTTGAGTCATTTATGAGCTGTTATTTTTGAAAGAGGTATATGTTTATTTTCTCATGTATGAATATATTTAAGGGTTTGTATTTGAATTAATTTAAAAATTTAATATTAAGTTTTTAACGCTTAGTTCTAAGCAAGAAGTGATGTTTTTATCACCTACATTCCTTTTAAATTTAATTAGGAAATAATAATCATTAAAATTATTCAAAACAATTAACGATTTTTTTAGAACCAAATGGACTTAATACTACTTAAAAAAAAAAAAACTGCTCAAATAATGTACTAAAATTTACAGGGATTTTACCTTCTAACAGATTTTGACTACAGAATTGTTTTGTTTTCTTCAGAAATTACAAAAAAAAAAACCTGTAATGAAATTAAAATATATTCTATATTTAGAGGTGGGAAAAATTGCACTCGTCGAATCAACAAACTTGCTTGCATGTATGTTTTAAATCTTCGAAGGCATCCGTAAATGAAATACAAAAAAAAATTTCCTTAAACAGACATTCTTAAAACTATTACATTGTTTTATCTAATAATCGGTATGGTGTAATAAAATAAAATGATAATTAATATAATCTGGAGCTAATTAAACGCAAAACAATCCGGGCAGGAATGCGAGAGGTGTCGATGGGGATGCTGATATGTGCTAAAACGGGCGGCAAATAACGAGATAAAAGCATCAAATTACTTAAAACAACTTTATTACCGAACCGAGTTGATCCGATTACGTACCCCTGCCGTCCGAAGCAATTACGCCAATACATCTTCTAGAAGACTTGGAAGGAACGAGAAAAAATATAAATAAATAATACACCTCCGCGGATGGAGTTATCCGAGAAACTGGCACCTGTGTGGGGTTAAAAAGCAGACTTACAACACCGGGGAAAAGGGGGAACGGGAATTAGGAAAAGGGGAAGAAAGGGAGCGAGAAGACAAAGTGGAAGAACGGATAACAGTGTTGCCAAATTAAAACGCCCCTCCCTTTTTTCCCCGCATAAGCGAGAGGGGAGAAGCCCCTTGTGACAAAATGCTGATTTTTTGCCTTGGCCACGTCCACTCCGCGCATGTACCCTCACACACGGACACACCGTCCGGAGGGGAAAAATCCCCCACTCGTCGGTTTTTCCAACTTTTCACCGCTGGAGTGGGGGCTGTTGGCAGAGCAACGAAAAAGGGAGGTGGGAAAAATAGGGAGATTGCGTGGTTTTTTAGGCAGTTTTTTAGACTCCCCTCCGTGGTGGGGGTGTAGGGGGGGCCGTCCTGAAAAACTCCGGTCAGTTATTCGGCCAACACTCGCTCATACTTTTTCCCTCTTCTAAATCCGCTCTGGCCGCTCCGGCTGCTTGGTCCTCTGCCTCCGCGACTCCGGCCATCTTGTTAAGAACTCTTCATCCCCTCCGCTATTGACACCAAAAATTGCGGCTTAATTAGTGTTTACCATTAATTAGGTATTTTATCTCGCCTTACTAACTTCTTAAACAGCTTTCTTTTTAATGATAATTCGCTTTAATCCAAACTAAGTACATCATCCAAAAAAAAAAAAAAATCAGCTAACTGTATTCACGGGTAACAACTCATGTCCTAGCATAAATATGCATTGTAATTTTTTTTAAACATAAAAAATAATGTGTTTTGTGCTTACTCGATTAATTGGATATTCCATAAACCAGGTAAGATAACCTAATTAATAAAGACTAAATGAGGGGTGTAGATGCAAAACTCACATTCTCCACTTTTCATAACGTTCGGCAAAACGATAAATACCGATTCTGTTATAAATATAAATGAGTCAGAATTATAAGGAGAAGAGCAACAACAACCTCTTTTCTTAAAAATTCGGACTCATTTGTCACATATATTTATGACAGAATCGGTATTAATTGTTTGGCCGAACGTTATGAAAAGTGGAGAATGTAAGTTTTGCATCTACACAAATATCAAATTATAAAAATACGTTTTTTACGTTAACTTAGAATGTATATTAATTATTTCAATATTTATTTTACATTAGAAACATAAGAAATAAAAAACATTCAAATATAACATATTCAAGAAAGAAATATAATTACATATTGAGAAAAAATCCATGTTTTTATCATGTATTTTTCCGGGAAATACATTTAACTGTTGCAATACACGACACTTAAATAAGTTTTTCATGGATAATAAGTGCTATTCACGAATTAATAAATAAATAATTTAATTTCTGCATTTAGTTTTAAAGTCTTATATTTGAAATATGAATAGGAAATACCTAAGCTTAAAAATATTAATTTTATTAAGTCTGGAAAACCAAAATTATGCTATTTGCATGATATAATTATAGTATTAATATTATTTCTAATTTTTCAGTTCTTGTGTTTAATTGAAGCTCATCTTTCCTGATTTATAAATTAAAACTATTTTTCAGCAGAAAAAAATATTTGATTCGCATTTGCAGAAATATTTTTCAAATCTAATATAAAATTGGAAATATAATAGATGTTTTTTCTATTGAATTTTATTTATTTATTGCAAAAACACCCAATTTATACTAGTTAATTGATTTATTTATTAAAATGCTTATATATATATACAATTCAATTTCGAATTTTTATTGTAAGTATTTAAGGTTAAAAATTATAATTTTCAATAGATCAAAATGACGTTTCCTGGTTTACTCCTATCTTGTTAATTTTAAAATATTTTGTTAGGTTATTCCCAAATAACATTATACCTAAAGTATTAAACAATAGGTAGAATATGCCCATACAACGTAATTTGTGACACTATGGTATAAAAAGGGGGGGATTTTTAGTATTGTTTATTTAACCAACCTTTACTCGATTGACATATTTAATAATAATTGTACAGAAGACAAAAAAAAAGAAAAAAGAAAATTGAAAAATGGTTTGTCGCAAGGGAAAAAAAAAGTGAAAAATAATAGAAATACTAAGCTTTTTGTATTATATAAGGCCGAATTAAAATTTGAATAATTCGATGATTAATAAGACTTCTGAAATTCGAATGATAAATATAAAACAATTCTTTTCATTGCCAGAATTTTTTAAAGAATAATAATATAGAAATATATTTGACTAATGGTAAGAAGAAAAATTAATTTTAAAATTTAATGGTCTCCTTCACTGCAATCTTTTTGGGCTAATCATTACAATGATATAAGACTATTTAATGTAATGAAAAATATATTATTATTATATAATATTAACAACTAGTAAAATCATTATAGTTTCAGGTTTTAAGAAAAACCTGTTCAAATACAACGAGAAATATAATTTACCGTTTTAACTGAATTCTACATTTCTCTTTAGAAATATTAGATGGCTTTAATTTCAAATATTATGGAAATATTTTACCATAATATACCAAGGAAAGCTAACTTTAATTCATTTATACTAAAAAGAAGAAAAGCGAAATGTCTTAAATGTGTGAACAAATCTGTGTCTGGGCATTGTAAAAAACTTATTATAATCAAAAGTAATAATGTTTTTAAATTTCGTAGCAATCACTATCTCCTATCATCTCCCAGAAGATGAAAGATCCTAGAAAAAAAGTAAAATTCTTCAGTACTATAGAATAAATTTTTTTTTTTTTGGTTACACAACGTTGAATAAAAATTTAAATAATTAATTAGGCCAACGCTTCAATAAAACATAAAGATCAAAATAATGAAAATATATAAAAAAATCGGAAAATAAATAATAAAGGTTAAAAATCAGTGTTTTAAAAACGCTAATTAAGAGTTAAACCTCATTTGTTGACAGACAATTAGTCGTAAATAAGTTGTTTCTCTGTAAGCTCCCAAATCTGATGCAGCCCCCTGCAACTCTCCACCGCATTGTTTGTTTACATTTCATCAGTGATACTCATTCAGATTTTGGGACAAAGGCACATTGAAAGATTACTAAAGTAATTATAGTAATTTATGAACAGATTATTTGATTTTTTTAAATGCTTTACATATTTTAAATATTTAAATTTACATATTTATTTAAATATATTAAATATTTTACAGCTCGTGATCATTAAAAATGTTGATTTTTTTTTGTAAAAAGATTCCAGAAATAATTAAAACAATAGAGATAAAATATGTGAGAAACGCCTATACAATAATAAATGTTAAATTAAACTATTTTTTTAATCAATAAAATAGAGCCAAAACTAAAAAAGAAAGACTAAAATTTGTTATAATGTAAATGGAAAAAAACACAAGCAAAATCTTATGTTTAAAAAATTTGGAGTAAAACCACACGACGTTTCACCTATTCCGACATTATCAAGACACAAAAAAGATTTATATCAATTACATCTCAAAGAAGAAAGTGCAATACATCCCACAATCAACAGCCCAAACAGGCTCATAACTTGAGACAGCACCTCCACCCCAAGACGTTCCACATACAACTTAATGTTCAATATTATTGCATAAATAAAATGTTTTTCTAAGGACACATCTTGAACAGAATATCTGATGATTGCCTGAAAAATAACACATTGAATTTTATAAAACTTAAGGGCAAACAAATTGGGATGGTTCCAAAAATGTGACAACGATGCTAAGTTTTTTTTGTTTCTTAATGCTGCTATGGCTAATCGGACAATAATACTTTGGAAGCTCTAAATTTTACCTATCCAGACTTAGTTAGGATAGGGATTTTTTAAGAGTACCTGGCATCGTACAGACACAGGGCCCCCGTTTAACGTCCCTTCCGGAGGACGGCATAAGCAAGGGCATTTTACTCCTTTTTAAAAATTCTAGAGCAACCAGCCGGGCTACGAATCCGCGATCTTGAGCTCAGCAGGTAGTTATGCTAACCGCTAGAAGCCGGATCCCGGAGAACAAAATCATGAACGGGGATGAATTTCGACAAATTATAAAAAGCTGCGAGGGTTTTGAGGTGGGAGAGGAACTCAAAAGACGAAGAGGACATATGTCGGAAAAACGGCACAGAAAGAGAGTGGCCCAAAATATACTGGGAGGACATCAAAGCAGGTAATAGAACAAGATCCAGATTAACAACAACGGTATTAATTGTTAATTCGTAGTCAATAGCGGTTCAAAACGAATGTAAAAATAAAATGAAAATGCATATTTACACAACAGTATCTTAGCATCGAGCACAATGGGACTCTGTAGGCCGAGGTGCATAGTGAAGAGTCAGCTATTATTAATATTATAAACATTATTATTAACAGTATCTAATCAGTCCAATATAGAAGAAAAGAAGGGTTTGGTGCCTTCGTGGAATAGATCATTATCGTTTGATGACAAGGAGGAAACCTTATGACAATGAAAACCACCAAGCGTTCCCTGAAAGTCCTAGGTACAGCAATGAGACGGAAAGATTTGGCGGATCTTAATTAATTAATATTTTGGATTCTTTATATAAATTACTACTTCTGTTTTCTTCTTTTTATCTTCTACATAACAGTCTCGACTGTAACTCTATCAACCCAACTTATTTTGTGAATTCTTCGGTGTAACCTCGTTTCAAAGTCAGGTAGAATTTGTATACCAGTTTTCTTTAGTATCTAGCATTCTACACCGTAAAAATACGGACTAAACAGCATCTTATTCATTTTAGTTTCAAGTCTAACGTGAGTTCTCTTCCGCAAAATAAAAAAATTATGATTGAATTTAATACATTGAAAATATTATAAAATTCTGAACATTGAAAAATATATAAAGTCAACGTATCAAGAACCAAAAGGTATAATACGTGTTAATGGTCAAGCATCTAAACCATTCCGAATGGAGCGAGGAATAAAACAGGGAGATACTTTGAGCCCCCTCCTCTTCGTAATTCTGATGGATGAGATCTTTGTTAAAGAAGGACACCCTGGACAACGATAGGAAAATGGAATCTCAAGACAATTCTCGCAAAATGCTACTTATTCGCTATTGTGCTACTTGCTGATTCAAAAGAGAAACTGCAACAAGCGATAACTGAATGACAGGAGGAGCTTTTACGGAAAGGCATGAAGATAAATACTTCCAAGAGCAAAGTACTCTTTGTTTCCAGGAAATAGGCAAGAAATTAGAGATTTTATTGTGGAGAAGACATATTGGAAAATGCTAACGATTATACCAACTTAGGAGCAGTTTAGCAAGACGGGAAAGATAGACCAGGAAATTTCAAGCAGAATAAGGAAAGCAAATGAGGTCAATTACCAGATTTGTAACACCATAGTAGGTAAATGTGAAGTAAGCAAGCAAGTCAAACGTAAAAGTATTTTTAAAGCGATATTCCTTCCCACCCTGATATATGGAAGTAAGAGTTGGGTTCTTATTGATAAGAACATCAGTCGAATCACTGCGGTAGAAATGAAATACCTAAGCAGAGTAGCTGGTAAAACTAGAAGAGACTGTGTAAGGAATAACAGAATTAGAGAAGAACTAGAAATCCCTGCATTAATGGATACCTTGCACAAGCGACAACTGAGATGGTTCGGACACGTCTGCAGGATGAGTCAGGACCGAGACCAACAGAAGATAATGGAGGCCAGAGCTACTGGCTAAAGACCTCGAGGAAGACCCAGTATTACCTAGAATGAATATATCCGCAAGTAGGAAGAAAAGAAGGGGAAAAAATCTTGTTCAAATGAGACAACTCACACAAGATGGGGAGGAATGGATGAGATGAGTTTGAGGCTCCTCCAAACTGAAAGGTACAAGGAGGAAGGAAAAGAAGAAGAAAATACTGTGACCAACGCATTACCACTAATCACCTTGCAGGCGTGGTTGACTACCTTATGTAATGTAGATTTTAGTAATAAAATTGGTCTTAAATTTTTTGGGTTTCTCAAATACTTAGAGGGGACTTTACAAGATTAATAGAGGGGATAAGATACTGGAGTTTTGTGACAATGTAAATCTTTTAGCGCTGGTACTTTGCATGTTGTAGTAGGAATTACAGATTCTGATGTTTTTCACCGAATTTCTTGTACTGCCAAGTTTGGTTCTGAGCTTTGGCCGATATAACCTAGATTTTATCTACCTGGATATATCCGCAATATATATTTTATTTATTTATCCAATGCCAGCGCGTGACATTTATCCCATAGACCGACCAGCCTCTCAATAAAGACATGCACCCCAAGATACATAAAACCGTTCTTGTTAGTAATTAGGGGCTGATTACCTTTACATTTCTCAGATTTATATTATTATTCCAAAGATTAACTGGATTATCCAAAAATCAGAATATAACAAGAAATAGTCTACGGGTGGGTTCCATTCTATTTCAACGTATGTCAAGTCTGCACATAACTATATGTGCTAATCACTAAGTGAATTGGATATATGCTAGATTACTTGTGCAGAAGCTGATAGATGTTCACTTATGGCAATATACCAACTACAAATTGCTGGTGGTTCCGATGTATTAGAAAATAAAATCATTTTATGCGATTCTATTGTTTCAACATCGACTTGGTATCGGTGTTGGAACAAATGAAGATTTCGCAAGAGGAAATTTGCATACTACAGAATGCTTACATACAGAAACGAGTAATCAATGGTAATAACTAGAGACACTGATTCATTTAAGAAATGTAGCATTAATTATTGAAAAAATAGCTTTTATAGCTTTAATTTTGCGTTTTCATAGCGTTTATAGCTAAATAGGATTTAGTCAAGGAATGGGAGTCGGCAAGTGGGGAAAAACAATTAAATTAGCAAAATCACTTGAAGCATGTTCATTGTATTATTGATTGAAACTCAACATGGCACATGTTTCTACAGTAGAGAGATAAGAGTCATGGTCAATCTACAATCTGTCAATACAACATTATAGCGACTAAAAAATCACTGTTCACAGGGGCCCACGCAGTCACCACACCTGCCTCACCAAATACTCTGTGAATAATTTTTACAGCTAAGAGTTGCTGAATTATGTCTACAGTGACTCCATCCCTCACTTGCTCTTCAAGCTGTCTTTGAAAATAGCTGTTACCTTCCAGGAATTTACTGTCATCAACAGATTGGAATGTTGGTGCAAGCCTACTTTTACTTGCTAAAAGAATAGCGTCTGATCGCCGGACATTCTGACCTACAATCGCAGGATTGAGCATTTTACCTGTGTGCACAATAAGTAGGTTAATGATGTTGTATTCACGGTTCAGCATATGGGATGCCAGTATCACAGAACTCTTCTGACAGCTCTCTCTTATTTGGGTTAATACAACCTGGATCTTTACCTCCTGCACAGTCTTTAAGGTAGGGAAAACTCTTTCACTCATTTTTTTTTTTAAAGTAAGGCTAAGGGACAACAAATCCTCCCAAAGCAAATGAGCGTATGGATATTTTTACCCTTCAACTAAATTACACAATTTGACAAATTGGCCACACACTCCGTCAACAAATGACAAATGAATACATATCAAAGTTGCCTTACTACAAATCTGCAAACCACTCTAAAATGTAATAAATACTGGAGTTTTTGGGTTCATACTCCTTCATGAAATGGATGAGAGCTTCCTTGTATTTAGCTAGATATTCGACTGAGGTGGAGTTTTGTCGTAAAAATCGCTAAAGTTTTAACGTATTTATCGCTAAAACACCATTTATCGCTTTAATTCGCGAAAATATCGTTAATGCTATGAATCAGTGTCTCTAGTAATAACAGATACAAATAATTTCATAGATTTTGTTAACAGCTATATTTCAAATTTAAAATAGTCCTCCATGAAATGGACGATAATATAGTAATATTGCAAGTAACATTGCAAACAAAGCAACACTGCCAAATACTGTCTTTACCTTCATATACGGGCAAATACTACCCCGTTGGATCCGTGTTCTGATTTTTACCAAGAAGTCATTCTCTTGATTAATCACAGAACCCTAGAATTTACATTACTTTAATTTCTTGATCGTTTGATTACCTAGAACAAGATCTAACGTACATTGTTTTGAGGTTTTTTTGTTACGGTCATAAACTTTTTTTTCGGATCTAAAGTAAACCCGAGATCTTCGCTTACTCTGACCATCTTCTCCAGAAGGAACAGTAAATCATCTAAGCAGGCCGTGTTCATTATATATAATTGTATCATCAACATATCTGATAGTGTTTATAACTTTACTGTATGCTTCTCTCCCTCTGGTTTTGTTCCTTAAAGCATTTTTTATGATTTCTTTTTCTAAGTAAATACTGAATAGTATTAGTGAAAGAATGCATCCTTGTCTACCCTCGCTTTATTTGAATTAGGTCAATTGTCAATTTTTTACTTTGGTAAATGTTTTTATGTTGAACTAAAGAAGATGGTTCTGATGTCTTGGTCGTCCAAATTTTTCTGCCTGAGGATGCTTAACAGTCTTTCGCGTTGCACTTTGTCAGAAGCCTTGTTCTAATCTATAAAACATACGTTGGTTGGTTTCATATCCGTGCATCACTGACCTAACACAAAAGCAAACAACGCTTCTCCGTCTCTGAAGCCGAACTGATTTTCGCTTATGTTTTAATCTAAGCGTTCTTTATATTCAGTGAGGAGTAATTTTTAAAAATGATTTCAGCTTATGACTCTTTATTGACTTCTTGTTTGATATCCAATGCATTGCTTTGCGTTTGCTTTTTCGGAAAAGTGATTAAGGTTGAAACATCCATTCTTCAGGAATGTCTACTGAATCGTAAACTGCTTTAAAAAGGTTGACTTGAATATCGAGGTTCTTCTTTTATAACCTTTAGAAGTTCGTTTGGAATCTCATCTTATGCTGGAGCTCTGGAATTATTGAGAGTTTTAATGACAAATCTTCCTGTTTGGTTATTTCTGGTCCACTGTTCTGAGATAATTCATCAAGTTCATTTCTATTACCTTCAAATAGGTCCTTAACATACGATAATTTCTGTAGAAAAACTGTACCACTAATGTAGGCGGACTAGGATACAGATATTTATTAGTCTATTCAAACAGCTGCAACATCACAAGTCGAAATGAGCTTAATTGTCAAATTATCTAATTTATGCATTAATACTAAAATTTAAAATATACCTGTTAACAAAATCTATGAAATTATTTTTATCTAAATTATATAAGCACAAAAAATTCCTCAGAGAACCTTATGGGTACAGATATTTTGTATTTATTTTTTAATAGGATTATTAGTAAAGAGTAAGAAATTTCTGAAGATACTGATTATTTATTTCTCATCCATCCTCTCACAACCACGAATTTTGAATCTAACAACAATGTATATACAATATACTGTATAATTTATTGTCTAACGCCTACGAAGATTACACAAAAAGATATAGAACAAGAAATATTTAGAATAGACTTTCTGTTGCGCTCTAGGGAAATAGGGAGAAAAGTAAACCATTATACCTTATTAACAAAAAATAAATAATTAATACCTATTTTAACTATCTTTCCTAACTATCTTTATACCTTTGAATTTTTTAATTTATCAGTCATTAGTTTAGTTTTTATTTCTAATGAAAGATTACAGATATGTGCGATAGAACAAGTCTACATGTTCTCAACGGTTTATATAACAACAATAAATAAAATAAATTATGAATATATAAAACTATATTAAAGACGTTCTGGGAATTGTATTTATTCCGTCTTGTAGAAATACTATTAGAGACTGACTTGCTCTGAAAATATTAATACTCCAAATAATTAGATACTTTATAGTCAGTATTTTTCCTTTGGCATGTTTTGGTTCTAAATTGTAAGTTGCTAAGTATTACCAGTAAATTAATTCAAAATTATTATGACCGCTTGGTAGTAATGAGATAATAAAATTGAATTTATTTTGATCTTTCAGACCGTAACAAATAAATTATGAGAACAAATAAAATAAAACAAATAAAAAGCCTCTTTGCCATGTTTTTTATGCACTACAGTCTGGTAAAATTGGAAGTCCTGGAAAGGAGAATCATAAGAAAAATCATGGGTGTAGTTCAGACTGAAGAAGAATGGAAACTGCGAAGTAACAGAGAAACCTACCACAAAGTAGAAAGAATTTCGGATATTACGCATATAACATATAGACTGGAAGAAGAAGAAGGAAAGATCTAGAAAACTTTAACATCATAGAGTATCAATTATTCGAAACAAGAGGATTTCAGAGGAGAGTGAAAATCTGGAAGGGTTTCAGGATGAAGAAAGACCAGGAGAAGGTTGAACGAAGTTGAACAAAGGTTCAACAGAAACATGCCAGTGAACGCATGGAGGAATAGTGGAGACACAGCGATGGTCAATACAAAATAAAAAATACTTCCGGTTCCTTCATAGCCTTGGATTAAACCAGCTCGGCGTTCATTTTATCCTAAAGCCCACCTTAATCTGAGATTTAGCACGAGAAAGAGGAGTAGCTTAGGGAAAGCTTAGTCGTGAAGTAAGTCTAAGCAAGATTTCAGGGCGAACAACGTGGATTAACATTTGGCATCTGAATATATTGGCTGGCAGTACATCTTTAACTGCTTACACAACAATAATTTAGCACATGTTTCACTGTATTTTTGATTCACAACAAGCGCAGGAAGAAAGGATTACCAATCGTTCCAGGCAGTGTAAGAAAAAACAGAATTTATCGCAGGGTACAGCACAAAATAAGTTAAGCTCTTCAAAATCGAACTGACTCACTTTCTTAATCATTAGTGCTAATAATCAGGTGTATGCTAAATATTGCTGAAAGCTAAAACCTATGTAAGGTCTGATAAAAAAATATATTTTCAATTAAAAATTCCATATTATTTCAAATGAATTTTGCTCATATTTTATACCCAAAGTTAAACCCTTCAGAGTAAATCTTTCGAGTCCATACATAGAAAGAAGGAGATTTTCAATTATTTGGGCCAAAAAGAAGTTAACTCCAGAATAAAATTGACTCTAGAATAACGAATTTGATGAACTTCTCAATGGAATTTGGCAAAAAAAATGTAGTGGTTGGAGACACATAATTGGACGTAGTCAATGGCGATTTAAATACATTCTCTATTTTTGAATAGTTTTTCTTATTTTACCAAAAATTATAAAAACTAGAGTTAACTATTTGTGGCTGCAAACCGTTCAATTGTATAGAGACGCAGAAATCGCAATTTTTGTGTTAGTTGTGAAGCTTTGATTGTTTATCGAAGAGATAAGATACAGAAAGAGATAAGATATTTCGTTTCTCGTTAATATTTGTAAGCGACTTAGTTTATAGTACCTATTACCATACTATTGAATAAATGTCAATTATTCACTTCCCTTCATGGCAATGGCAATGCTGGAGCTGTTGTGTTTGCTTAATTATGTATTAATGTAATATGTAATTATGTATTAGTTAGCTATAAACAATGTAACAATGCACTACATAAAACAAATAAAAATAAAAAACTGAGCTTCAGCATTCTTACAAGAACATCCAACAAAGAAAGGTTTGAACAAAGGGAAAAGCAGAAGGAAGAACAGGGACGTTTAAAAAACAGAGTAAAAAAACTCAAACTAGGTTCCTGTAGGCATAAGTCTATAAAATCCATGCAAAACAGTCCAGTTGGATTAAGTTCAAAGGATGGTGTTAAAAGATGTCCTGATCGTGAACAGGAATATTGTGACCCTCCAACAGAAGAATGGCTCCAGTGCCGTAAATGCCAAGATTGGTGGAATGAGGATTGTTCTAATTATGAAAATGACATTTTTAATTGTGACTATTGGTAGCTGCACAACTAAACACTTTAACAATACGTTACAATGCATTACGTTTAGTTTGATACTTGGTAAGGTGTAAAAACACAGTTATCATTTGTTAAACCATGTAACATATTTAAAAGATAAAGTTTTCAACTTTTTTCAGTGTCGCCATCTTGCACCAAGGCCAAAGTCATCTTGCACCAGTACTGGACGATTCATTAAGTTTATGAAAAAATTTAATTATCCTTTATTTCTTTTTATTTAAAAATAATTTTTTTATTTAATACCACAAATTACCACAATACCACAAAAAGACTACTCTACCAGTTCATGTAAAATTAATTTTACTACCCTTAAATATTAATTAATAAACAACAGTAAGTATTAACAGGTATATTTTGTAAGTTACGCATTTAGTTAAAGTTTCTCTAACATTAAAAAAAAAAACCTGTACAACTACAACCCATGAAGGGTCTGGGGTTCAGTACATGGTAGAGACTGTACTGTTTCATGGACAACGGTTCTGCAAGCAGGTGACTTGTCCTAGGTCACGCTCGACCGCCAGATTTTCCCCCTTATTTTGGGAACCCTATTTTTATAATATTTTATAGAGGCTGGGTGGGCCCCAGGAGGGTCCTAGATCCTATATGATCCATCTCCCGCTGCAAACAGACTAAATAAAAATCATGGCCTGCAGCGGGAATTGAACCAGGATTTCCGGCATGGTAACTCAGTACTCTACTACTGAGCCACTCCTCTCCCTTCTCTTACATTAACATTAAACTAAACTATAAACCATAAACTAAAATTTATTCTTAATAGATAACTAATTTTATACGGGCTCCTGATTTCCTTTTAAGAAAAACCAATGAAGGAATAGCTAATGAATTAAGGCAAAAACGTTAGATAAAATTTTTATTGCAGTATTTGACCATTAAAATTGAGGGAAAAGAGGTAGACAATTTTTTTGTTGCAAAATTTAAACATTTGTATCTTGAAAACTATTTAAAATAGTTTAAAAAAGGCATATTTTCATTATTTTTATATTTTGTCAAATAACTATTTTCTAGTTATACTACAGAGCATAAATATGGTTTTAAGCCATAGTCTCTAAGAAAAAAAAGAAACTTTAGATTAACTTAGTTTACAGTTGACAGCTGAGGCACAAACAGCTTTGACCGATCCAAATTATTATTTTCTCTTTCGTTATTGATTTAAATATTAATCGACTGGAGATTTAGCATTTGCATTTTGGGACTAAGTTAATATACCAATTTTCTTAATAAAAACGTGAGATTTTCTAAATTCTTCATTAAAACTCTTGATCGAGCTGAAATATGGAAAATAATTATTTACGAATTTATACAAACTTTTCCGACCCTTCAACTATGTTTACTCGGCTTTGTGTTTCCTTTTAATCTCTTCCTAGACCCGAAATAGGCCTCAAGAAGGAAGAAGTCGAAATAGCCTCCGGGAATAAATCGTATGGAGAAGAAATCGATAATACTTGAGGAAGCTTATGCTACCAAGTTTATCTTTTGGTTTAAAAGAAGAGAGAAAATAAGAAAATTTCTTAAGAATAGATAGAACGTCCAGTTAATTCTATACAGAAAAAAAAGAGAAAGATTGTTATCGTGAAATCTCATTTCTCAGAGATTCTTAACACTACTATACAGTAGAGCTGTTATATTATAATACATAATAGTATCGAGATACTCTAGGGTTGGCGTTTGAATTAATTTATAAATATGAGCAAACGTTATGTTTTTAACACTTAGAACATAGCAAAGAGTGATGCTTTTAACACTGTACATCTTCAAAATTATATTATGAAATTATATTCATTAACATTATTTAAAAGAATTATCGATTTTTTTTTTTAGATCTAAATCGACTTACACCACTTTCAAAAATAACAGCTCGTATCTTTGGTAAATTGTGTTCAGAAATTTAATACTTAAGGACAATAAAAGCAAAATAAAATTGAATACGGGAAATACTTGTTATCTTATGGTCTTGACCTAACCGTAACTGCTTGTGCCGAAACATTAGATTAGAATTTATATATAATTTATTATAAATTATACTATTAGTGTGGGACATGGCAGTCAACTTTGAAAGAAAAATAATGGCTGAAGATATTCTAGAATAAAGTATTGCATAGAACAAGGGGTTAAAAAAAGGGACATGTAAAAATTTAGGGGGCTACGAAACCCGGATTTGTGGAATGGTTATTTAATTGTTTTATTCCCTACACCATAGAATACCATCCCGCAGGAAGAGTTTTCGCAGAGTTTGAATATAATAGATTAAGATTCTATTTTTCAAGGTACGTTACATCGACTAATAATCTGTGACCAGCCAGGGTATTCTTCAAGACAGGGAGGATGTCGAATGCTGTCGGTTCCATTCTTCCATGGTATGCTACCGTTTATTTATGTTCGCCTTTTCTCATAAAGCCATACACCATTCCATCTTCCAGTACGAAAAGGAGAAGAAGAATCATTCTTTGAATTTTGAAAATATTTAATCAAAATATTGATTCTCTTTTTCTTGTTTTCGATTTTTGTAAGCTACTTTTTCTTAGAACTAGAAATGAGGAGAAAAATGGATAATGCAGAATAGCTCCTGATAAGCCTTCTATCTTAAAGTTTGTTATATTTCAAATAATAATTTCAGTTTTTGTATCGTTTCGATACTTTAAAACCTAAAAAGAAAAGTATAATTCTCAAAAATGGTTACTTATGTGCCTGATCTCATATAACGAAAACGAATAACTAGAAAAAAAATCTTAAAAATCAATTCTGAGCAACATAGTCTGGCTGATTTCTACATAGTTTTCGACATAACAGTTAGGACACGTTGTCTGGAGTAAGTTTGTAGGGGTTGCCGACGGAAGCCTACTGGAAGGAATCATAAGGCCATTACAAAAGTAATTACAGTACGGGGCTAGCGATAAACAGATCCACAGCGAACCCGGGTACGACCCCTTAAGGCCCCAGCCAGGCTTGAACTGATTTAACATTTGATTTAAACACAAGATCAAATACCAGGGGGTACCTCATCAGCATCGTTCCTCTTCAAACTACCCACTCACAGCGCCTCTTTTGCTGCTCAATGTAAATATCTACATGAGTTATATACTTATTTATATAATATAATTTATTCAGTGTTAATGTCCATTAGGTCCTATAATTCATAGGCATATATTAAAAAAATATATTGGTAAAATATATTCTAATTTTTCACAATGCAATTAATAAAGCGTTAAGAATTAATAGACACGATCATTAAATTATTAAAAAATGGAGGAATTAAATTATACCAAAGGGTCTTCGTTTAGTGTGTAGTATAGCACTAATTCTAAGTCAACGTTTGTAGAGGGACGTAATTTGGCCTTGATCACACTTTACCGCCTTCTTATCTCCTAATTGAAGCTAAAAACTGTGTAGAGGCCGGGTGAGCCCAAGGAGGGTCTCCAGAGCCAATTCACGTTTATACAAAGAATAAATAATTTGGCAGCCTTGAACTTAGAACTTAGAAATTATCTCTATCTACTTCGCTACCACGCATTCCAAACAATGCAAACCTGTTATTAGACTCTTAGAAATATACCAAACCTATACCTTTTGCCAGTCAAACCCCTGAGATAATTAGTCGATTCTAATTTATCAAGTATCTTTCACAGATGGTTTCGTTTTTGGAACCTACAACTTCACCACTCCATTCTATTTTCTGTTCTGTCAGTTGGGTACCGGCTCAAGAATCGTGATACAGGCATGACTCTAGTATCTTTAGACAATAACAAAGAAAAGAGATTCGCGATCGGACTTGGAGAAACTCACCCATGGAATGAATTGAATTCTCTAGCCTAGAAATCGATAACAGAACCTCAATACCGAAAACCGCGATTACATAGCAATATATCAACAAAAAATTGAACTGTTACTAGAAACTGAACTCTCTTTGATACCGGTTCATACTAAGGACATTGCATAAGTAAAATACGTATACAGAATAGTAGAGTGGTTGTGGTTAAACCTTCCATATTTTGAAACAGGCACCTGGACGCCTACTAAATAAAGCAGATTGTCTCAAAATGCAAATAGGCTCCTCCAGATTCCAATGAGAAACACAAGGCTTCAACATTTGAATGATCACTTGTTTTGGATTTCATAAGAAAAACCTATGTTTGTTACAAAGGATCAATACCTGTCCAAGGGTAATCATGGAAAGTGAAAAAAAGATTGGTCCATTTTCAGGTATTATTTCTCCACCATTACCAATATCAGTACAAGATAGAACCAGGCACACCCGTTCTCTAGAAACTAAGCAAATGCTTGGTGCAACTATCATTGGATTGCAATATAAGCAATGTTTCATAACTCGCTACATTCACAGAATGCAGGAAAGGAGTTGGATCTCCACGAAGGTCTCAAACAAGAAAAGCATCTTGTTAGTCTCTGCCTCATGCCTTTAATGCTTGTAACTTTTCAGTTGGTGAGTAAAAAAAAGTGCGGAAAATTAGTTGTTACGCGTAGATGTTGATTTATCTACTACCACTATTGGTCACGAACCAGAATTTATTTACGAAGAAATAATACCCTTCTACTGTTGGTGTAGAGTTTACCTTCAAAACTAAATGCCAGGTAATCTTAAATGCATAAGTGGACCTATGTAGAACAATGAGCGTAATAATTTCGCTCATCTCTGATAAATTTTCAAATCCAAAATATACAACTGACAGAATTTATTTAATTTTTATTAATTAAAAAATATTTTCTTGATTTTTTTAGAAGAATCCCGCGTTATATTTAATGATTTATAACTTGTTTTTGTGACTTACACAGGATATTCAAACTCAATACAGTTTAGCGATGATATAATCTGGTTAAATAGACCGAATATACGAAGTATAGCCCTTAATGCTTCAGTATTGCTAGTGAGAAAGGACTCTCTCAATAAGGAATTTCATAGAATAATCTTATTAAATATTCTATAGATAATAAAAATACACCTTACCATTACAACCAATGAAGGATCTTGGTTTCTATACATGGTAAAGACTGTACAGTTTCTAGGACAACGGTTGTGCAGAGAGGTGATTTGCCCGAGATCATGCTCAGCCGTAACTTCTCCACCTAAGCATACGGAGTTTATAAAGACTGGGTAAGACCCAGGAGAGTCTGTAAATACGGATAAATCTGTGGCTGTTAACAAGTTGTATAATTTATGGGTGGATGGTTTTTCATTTGAACAGGGGGTACGTGGCAAAAAGGTTGGGAACCACTGGAATAAGGATTAAGGATTTTGAATACATAGGAATGAAATGAAGAATTAAATATACCAAAGGATAAAAACAATAATATGAATATTTTCAATACTAAATATGGAACTGCTGTCCCACGAACACATTTCAAATCCTACAGAGCGGCTACATCCATTCGGAATTTAAATTACCTAAATAATACTTTCTCCATATGACACTGTCAGAGGCAGATCCACATATTGGAACAAACTTTGCGAGGACATTACAAAGCGGATTAATCCGGATTCCGGGCGAGTGATGAATGATACCTGAATCCGTGTTTTTGAAAGCTCTCGCGAAACTGGAAATGAGTATTCATACAGATCCTGAAAACTGCCATTATAGATAATACTGGCATAAGGTATTAATTTTGTCAGGTATCACACCGGCAACTCTTCCAATTTCGTGAAAAGGGGATTATTTTTGAAAATGACAAGAGACGGATTTCAGGTGCCGCAGAAAGAGATTAATTTTAACAGTATTTATCCGACAGAACGTAATACCGATCCCTTGTCCCCGTTATCGGGAGAGAGTGGGATTTAGCGAGCGATAGGGATTTCCACTGGAGAGCCAACCTGGGATAAATTATCGCCAGTTATTGTTCGTTATTGCCATAGAGTTGTGAAGTGGATAAAACAATACTCCGGTTTCATTATGGATATTTTCTGTAGCCACCTCCATCGGGAAGCGCCTGGGGATATCGCTCCAGCGATCATCTCATTGGCCCCAATACAGACAATGGCTTATGGCTTTTTTAATGAGGTATTATAAGAGAATTACATTTTTATTTTTAATGTTTATAAAATATTAATAAACAAAATTAATTCATTCATCCTCCAAAAAAAAAACATGTATCTACTTTCCTTGGCATATTAATTTAAATAAATGAGGTACCTGAGGAAAATAGAGGGGAAGAGCAAGACGGACCAGATACAAAACGAGATGATAAGGACTGCATTCAAAATTGAACCCTTTAATCAGTTATTTGAGAAAGGAAAGCTCTGATGGTTCGGGCATGTATTGAGGATGGGTGACTGCCCCCAGCGAAGAAAGCTATGGAAGTTAAACCAACAAGAAAAAGACCTAGGGGAAGGCCAAGAGTGACCTGGAAGAATAACCTCCAAAACATTCTGAAATAAAAAGGGATTGAAAGCCAGGAGAGCAGCCCTTCGCAGAGATCTGTCTGGATAAGAAATAAATGAATTACATATTCATAAGTACATAATTACAACTGTAAATATTAAAATAATTACAAAGTTTTAAGGCATTCTAGAATGCCTTAAAACTTTCTAAAACATTGCAGTCTCTAGCATATACACAAACCAACATCGCTCAAGGGTTGTAGTTGTACAGGTGTTTCTCATAAATAGGCATTTGAATTCATTACATTTAAAGCTTCATGCCCCTTCATTTCTTCATTAAAGCTTCACCCTCGAACAAATATACACATCACGGGATATACTTCGACTAAAAACTCACATGGAGCAAATAGATATATATTTATTACTAAATTAAAAAAACAAAGCAGGAACTTACAAATCGCTACAAACAACTACCACGTCATGTAAAAGGTCTCAGATGGACTACAGACCTCCAGAAGAAACACAATCCAATAAACTGAGCTCGTACTTTACTCAGATCTTTTTGGACATTTGGAGCGAAACTTTGGAATTCAACAAGCACATCCTTTTTTACTATTTATTCTCAATATAAGAATAAATAGTAAAAAAGGAACTTTAGGATAAGCGATTATCCATATCCCAAGACACGGTAGTGTCTAGCGCCAAGTACTAAGGCGTGTACTACGGCATACGTGGATTAATCTAAGAGGCAAGCATATTACTTCTTGCAGGATAAACTAGAATGTTTCGTGTATTTTATGAGAAAAAAAAATCTTCTTTTCAGGATACATTACTAAAACGTAGAAAATAATATATAATAAATTTCAAAAAGAGAACAGAATGACGTATAAAAAAAATATAATTTATCATAAAAAAACGTAGTGTGCTTTAAAGATATTTTCATGGCTTTACTTTTACCATTAATAGTCAATAAAATATTTACAATAATTCAAGCATCAAGACAAACATCAAGGACTTATTTTCTTTTACGATATAATGAGTTGTTTTGTACATCACTCGTAATAAATATTCTTATTTTAAACTTAAATAAAATTTTTATTTTTTATAACTTTTTTCTTTTATACTGGACTTATTTCCTTTAGAAATTTATATTGGGAAAGAGAAAAAACAAAACATTTTCCAATCAATTACATTTTCTTGATACTTATTTATCACTTGAGACGTTTTGACGGTGATAGATTAGAGAATACAGTAAATGATAGAAAAGAAGCAGGAGAAATTAGTAAATTATATTCTTCCATTATTTTAAATTAAAAAAAAAAAAAAATTACGGAGTAGAGCTTTGGGGCTCCACTAAGCCATCGAATTCCTCTCGTATCCAATCCCTACAATCCAAAATCCTTCGTAAAATCCTCAACGCTCCTTATTTTGTTAAGAATAAAGTCATCCATAACGACCTTAATGTCCCATTTGTTGCTGATTTGGCCCGAACCCGGTATCTATCCTTTCATAACAAACTTCATTTCCACTCAAACCCTCTGGTTTCAAACCTAGCTTCCTCTTCAATTCCCGATATTCCTCCGAGGCATCTGAAAAAAAGATGGCCTCGTGACCTTCTTAGTTGAACATGCGATTTGAGTACTACCAGTGGGTAGTTTCTCTACTTGTCATTATATCATTTCATTATGTATCACTTAGCCTATTTACTAGTTATATTATTGTAATATAGTTGTAAATATCAATAAATAAATAATAAAAAAAACAAAAAAACATAAGATCCCTCATGCTCTATAAACAAATCAGATAGAGTAAAATAACCTGACCCTATTACCTACTAGTAGATCTTATAAAATAAAACTTCCATTTTCATAATTTAGTTAAAGGATATAATGAAAATTAAAAAATTAAAAAAAAAAAAAAAGAGTTATTGTGTTATTTTTGTAGATTTTTGATCTTAGGCATTTTTGATATATTTACTTTTTTTTTTTCTAAATATTCAAAATTCTTAAAAGAGATATAGTCTTTCAAGGATCAACGTTTGGTTTCAATGTAGTTTCTATGGAGGATAAATGATCCCCTAGAGTTTTTATTTAAATAAATTTTAAAATGAATTTGACTTGGAGGTTTCTATACATAAGTTATTACAAGTTAATTTGCACACTTTATTTATTATGCTTGTTGAAATACATAATTTAGTGTAGATGTTATTGTTTTTCCACTGATATTTTATATTTGTAACTATGATACAGTTATGTAAATGATTAGTTGCTAATGCAGAAAACAAAATGTGATAGATTGAAAATGACACATTTTCGAAACGTCTCAAGCGATAAATAAGGATCAAGAAAATATAATTGACTGAAAAATGTTTTTTTTTCTCTTTCCCAACATAAATTTATAAAAATTATATTTAAAAATAGTAAATTTTAATCATTTATAACTAACTATTTTTTCTGCTATCCGGATTTTTTATTATACATAATGAATTATGATCTGCATAAATAAATGTTAATAGTGACATTGTTAATATGGATTTAATAAATCGTGAATTTTCTTCATTTTTGCTTTTCAAGTTTATTGAATGATATTATTACATTTTTTGTTTCGTAATACAATAATAACAATAGTATTATTAATTAGAATTTTTTAAAGACTAAAAATTTGACCTAAAATCGTAAGTTCATGGCAACAATTTTTCTGTTCTATTGTTTTAAAGACATGAGTTTTTTTTTTTAATTTTTTCCATTTATGTCCTAGTATTCTCACGTTTCTTTTCAAATTTTTATTTTCTATTTTAATTAATAAAAAAAAAGTGTTTAGTAAAAATTATATTTAAAAAATTTTAATTTTTAATTATTTATTCTGCTTTTCGGATTTTTTTTATTTTACATACTGAATTAAAATATGTATAAATATGTTCTTTATTAATTTGGATTTAAGTAATTATTCACCCTTAAATACTTCGAAAAAATTCATATGAAGTTTTTCGGTTCAACCCTCTGCCCCCTTCTCAATACTCGGTCACAGTGGTCAGTCCTCCTGGACACTCCAGAGCCCTCAGCCCTCTCAAGAAGCCCCAGAGGGCCCTAAGGACGAAGGGATATAAAGTCCTCGGTGGAGTATAAGTTATAAGAGAGGCAGGGGAGACTATTGATTGTGGGCTGGAAGAGGGAGGCGCTATCTAAGGCACTCCGGGAGCCTCCAGTTTATTGAACACGTATTTGTAAGGTGTTCTCGTTGCCATGGCGATCTCCAAGATCCGCGGGCCTTCCTTCAATTCTCGCCTACTATCTTAGCAGCGATAACTCCGAGAGGATTTTAAGTCTTATAGCCCCTCGTTGAATCTTAGAAAGTATTAAGGCACTCTAATTATTTTAATATTTACAGTTGTAATTATGTACCTATGAATATGTAATTCCCAAGTGCATATCCAAAAAAAGAAAAAAATTATTTAAAAAACCTGGTACCACACTAACCCGTGAACCGGTCTGGGGTTTGTAACATGGTAGAGACTGTATTGTTTCATGGACAATGGTTGTGTAGGGAAAGGGTTTATCCTAGATCACGCTCAACGGCCAGATTTTCTAATCATTTTGGGTACCCATTTTATAGAGGCTGGATGAGTCCTAGAAGGGTCCTAGATCCCATATGATCCATCACCGGCTACTAACAGACTAGATAAAAGTCTTGCCTGCAGCGAGATTTGAACCAGGATTTTCAGCATGGCAACTCAGTGCTCTACCACTGAGCCACTCCGGTACTTTAAAAAAAATAATAACTATACTTATATATATTTTCATGCTACTAATCTTTAGGGAATTCGGGAAATGAGGAAAAATGTGTTAATAAGATCGTCACATATCTAACAAAAGGAGGAGAAATTAAATATCTAATTAAGTAATTCATTGTAATTTAATTATTTTATTTTTTAAATGTATTTATTGATATTTTGTACTTATTTATGTTTTTCAATCCACACTAATTATTTTTATTTAATCTTGTAATTAAATATTTATTTTAAAAATGAAATAGTTTTTTTTCAGTATCATAAAATTTGTCTTTATAAAATGAATAAAATAAATAAAATTTGTTTTTAATACAAATATGAATTCCAAATCGCTAATAATGTTAATACAAACTAACGCGTTGACAACCAAAGGTTTTACGCCTAAAAAAAACACGGTTTAAAATAAAATAAAATACAAAGTAGAAAACAATTTTTAATAAGAATAAAAATACAAAACTGCTTGATGATAATTGTTGCAAATATTTTATTGACTGGTATTTGTAAAAGTAGAGTCAATATGAAAATATCTTAAGAAGCCCCCACGCTTTTTTGCAAAAGAAAAAGTTTTTTTGTTCATCACTGCTATTTTATTTTAAACTTATCGAAAATTATTTTCTAATTCTTATCTTTTAATCTTATTACAGTTTGTATTTTCGATTTTTAAACTATAAATTTATATAATTTTAAATATTATTATTTTTTAAGAGAAAAGATATGCCCAGGGGCAGGGATTCGAACTCGGTTCTTCCACATTTCCGTTGTGGTGCTCTATCAACTGAGCTATCCTGGTTCGTACCTAGGTCAGACAAATCCATTCTCTTAACTGATCCCACATACCCTTCAAAAATAGAAATATTTAAAATTGTAACAGTTAGTAAAAAAAAAAAAAATAAATAAATTATAACAATATATAATGACGTAAGTCAAAAAGATCCTAATTAAAGTGATGTTCAATGAACATTCTTCCCCTTCCAAACACCGCAAATTGCGAGAACACGGGGATATGGGATCAGTGTAGAGAATGGATATGTTTGACCGAGGTGCGAACCAGAACAGCTCAGTTGGTAGAGCACCACAACGGAAATGAGTGAGACCCGGGTTCGAATCCCGGCCCAAGACATATCTTTTCTCTTCAAAAATAAAAATACTTAAAATTATAACAATTAATAAAAAAACAAAATAAAATAAATTATAATAATATAATTTTATATTGTTGCAAAATATACGAAACTCCCCATTTGATCCTGCTAGTAATCATATGCCTGTCTCAAAGAACTATTTATGTATTTACAACACGCCTTGGTACTACTATCATGAAAATATCTTTTAAAAAACACTCCACGTTTATTTACGATAAAATTAATTTTTTTGTTCTTTCTATTGTCTTTTTAAAATCCATTAAATAATATTTTCTATTTTTCACTTTTGTTTCCTACTAAAGCACGTATTTTAGTTTTACAAACCACAATTTTTTTTTTTTAATCCAAAATATACTATATTCTTATTTTAAACTTATTGAAAATTATTTTCTACTTTTTACATTATTTTCCTATTATAGTTTGTATTATAGATTTCAAAACTAATATTCTATTTCTTTTTTTCAGTTCGACTGGCTATAAAAGCATGTTTTTCTAGTTTTTTAAAAACTATTATTGTTGCCAAATATACGAAACACCCCAGTTGATCCTGCCAGTAGTCATATGCTTATTACTCTTATTGCAGAATAAGGAAAAATATTTTAATATGGTCATCACATATTCCAAAAGCTATAAATGACCAACAGTTTTACGTTTTAGGTAAAAAAACACCAATCAACTTCTTATATTGGAAACCCTCTAACTGAAAAAATACTGTTGATAATCGGAACAAATAAAAAAACAACCTTTACTATACTGTCAAAAATTATTTTCGATCTTCTTAAAAATAATAAAAAATAAATAGAAAGTGGTTTACTAACCGAAATGAATAATTCTTTCAAGGCGCCTGACAATGTATGCTACAGAAGTGAATTTAGGTTATAACTATTAATAATAACTATTAAACATATTTTTCTTCAAGAATTGATCAACAACTTATTTTTTCGATAATTCAGTATATTCAGTATAAATATACTCACATATATTTATTTATGCATTAATATATTTTCAAAAGTTTTTTTTTATTTTCAATAGAAACAAACTGCAATTTCTCCTCTTTTGGTCAAATGTATTAGTTCTAACAGGTATTTCTTTAAAAATTCAGAAAAAACCGTTAATACATACAAAATTTGAAATAAAAATATATTTAAATAATATGAGATTGTAAGTCGTATTTTTATTATAACTTTTATAATTATTATTTTTATTATTTCTGTCATTCGGATTTTTTCACATATATTAATTTTCACATGTATGGATACATTTCAATTGTGACATCATAATTGATAATCTGGTCAAATATCTTCTCAGTACGAAATCCTTTAAAAAAAATAGTTCAATTAGTTACTTATTTAAGAAAATAAAAAAAACGATTAATAAAAGATGTAATATTAAAAGTATGGCTCCAGTACGTTCCAATACTTACCTTTGTACAAACCTCGTAGTTTTAATGGAAATAATCTGGAATAGCAGAAACTGGTGTTGTTTTAGAGAAGTCAAAACACCAGAGCTCATTCAAAATCCTTAGAATAGCTTAAATATTTCAATTTTTTTTTCCTTCAAGTTTTTTATTATTCTGGATGAAGCAATGGGGGGACCCAAAGAAATCCCTCATAGCTTGTGTTTAGAACATACAAATTTTTAATTTCCTGAACAAAAAATTACGATTTTAGAAATCTGTCATGTTGTCTAAAACTATGTTGCAATTATCCCGAATATCATCGATCAACATCCAATATAATTTACATGCCTTTATAGATAGAAGTGATATTTAAAAAAATTGTACGTTATCAACAAAGAGTTAATGCTGAACAACTTTTTTTTTCATTTGGAATAGTAATAATAGGCACATTATAATTGGACGATGGGAAAATTTTGGTATAATTTGAGTTATTATTATAATTTAGAAAGTAGGCGATGTGCTTTCAAAAACTGAAATACCAAGGCGATGGTAGCTTCGTTGTCACCTAGAATTCTCTATAAATTTGGATCTAGTCCTGCTTTGTTTATTGTTGATAGATAATAATTAAATTCTTAACAAATATGTTTAACAGTTAGACAGGCGTTGCAATATTGGCATGGAGGAGGTGGGAGTTTTTTAATAACAAATGAATGAGTGAGTGAAAATAATATGATACATAAATCTCTTTGGTGATAAGAAAACTAAAATTGATTGACTGACTATTGACTGCCAAATCTAAATAATGAACCAAATAATTGGGCAATTTTTAGTATAACATTCCTTTATAAATAAGGGGGAAAATGGAATTTAAAAAGTGTTATTTTTTTCATAATTTTTTTATAATTTTTACGACTAATCTACACTACCCTACTAAGACTTATTCGTACGTATGGGTGGAAAAACGTCTACATACACAAGATACAAACAACACAAACCTTAATACTAAGAAATATTGTAAAAACTCCCTGGTTTATCAAGTTTACAATATTGAGAATACAAATTTAATTTCCTAAGCATAATGATTCCAATGCCTGTCATGTTGACACCACAAAATAGCAACCATTTTTGTTCAATACATGATAGATTTAACATTTAGCATTTTAACTATAAATTGTGATTTTCACATAACGTTACCATAATTTCCTGTTCTTTCTGTTTCTTCCTCTCTGTTACCCTGAGTTCCTATTGGGAGATTAAAAGAATAGCGTAATGGCCTGCTAAGAAACCATTAGTTGGTTATCCTTCATATTCCTCCAAAAGTGAGGACTGACTGACGTCAAATTTTCTGGAGTATTTGCATAAGTAATATAAAAATGGTTTTTAAAAAATGAGATGTTTTGTTAGTATTTAAAAAAAATATAGTTGGTATAATTTTTTGTTTTATTCAAAGCACCTAATCTTCAATATAACCCCAAAATTGGAGTATTTATTGTATTGTATTATATGGCTAATACTATAACTTTAGCAGATCAAATGATTTTATTACATCATTGTGACGGTGTTAATATTTAATCTTTAAATAAAATATGTCCAATGTAGTCCTTTTTACCAAATATTGAATCATTGAATATTCCAAAAGGAAAAATGGTCACCTAAATAATCAATCCAGATGCTGGGAGCGGAGTGGCTCAATGGCAAAAACGTGTATATAATCTGTTAGTAGCCTGAGATGGATCCTATGGGATCTAGGACCCTCCTGGTGCTCACCCAGTCTCTACATACGCAAAATAAGGGGGGGTATGCCGTTTGAGCTTGATCTGGGACATATCAACTCGCTGCACAACCATAATGTTAATAATATAATGTTCGTTGTCCAAGAAAAGTCTCTACTGTGTGTACTGATACCCCAGACCCTTCACGGGTTGTAGTGGTACAAGTAAATTTTTAAAAAATCCAAAAAAATGCTATCTGGAGTAACTAACCAGTAAAAGAAAAGGGTAGATAATAAGCTATTATCCATATTATAGCTTCCACTTATCTCTGTCGAACAGTCTTTAGGCGCACGTTTATTGAATCCGGTCCAATAAACAATTACTAAAGTAAATATAGCAATAAAATACAACACAACCAAATACTTAGGCAAGTTTTAGTTTAACAATATAATGTTCCAACAAATGTATAAGAGGACATTTTTTAATAATTAATCTATTCATTAAAATTTACAACTTTATTATAACAATACAGCAAGCAAGTGGAAGGAATGATACATAATGGGATGGATAAAGAAAGTATAGAAACTACCTGTTCAAACCCAGCGGTAGTAATCAAACAAGGGAAACTTTATTTTTTTTAATTTTAAGAATTAAAAAAATATATTTTTTAGTTATAAGTTTTTTCGTTTTTTTTTTATTTTAAGATTTTTTGTATAATTTTTTATATATAATTTTTTTTGGAATCTGGGTAAGAAGAGGCGTAGAACAGAGCCGGAGGAGATCCCGGAGGGAAGATGAAGCTAGGTTTTAAACGAAGGGCTGAGAGCGGTGTGTATCGAGCGGTTTCTTGGCCCCACCCCTTCCCTCCTAACGATTTCGTAGGGAGCGTCTCGAAGCAGCCATCTTGGCCGTGTGAAGATGACAGGTGACGTCAGGTTTCCATGGTTACCGAGGGGGGAGCGTCACTAAGCAACACACCCTCCCGCCAAGAGAAGGAGGAACCTCTTCCTCCCCCTCCTTCATCAATATTATCAGCGGGGACGTCTTGTGTCCCGAGTTTATTCAAGGGAGAAAACCGAGCTGCCATTAAAATTGATGCGGGGAGCGTATCATGTGTAAATTGATACGGCCAATCAAAGCGGCTCTAATGGCTCGTCCTCCTTAAGGAGCCCGGGTCGCCTCCTTTGGCCCTTCGCTAATCTAATAGACACTACGCCTCTCTCGTCTAAGGTGTCGTTATATACCAAAGGTGAGTGGCCATCGGGTTCACACCCTTGGTCATGAAGGTGTGAAGGACAGTCTTAAGTGAAGGGTTGAATTTTAACTAAACTATACTTCCAAGTCGAAGTGTAGTCCTATAAAACCATTATGTAAAACTACGAAAACTCCAAATCGGATTTTTAGTCAGATATTTAGTTTCACTTCTTGTTATAAATACATAAAAAAAAAAAAAAATCAATAAAAGTGAGCAAAAACTAAAAAAAAAAAAAAAAACCCAAACAAAGGATTAAGTCTCTGAAATACTGATAAAAACAATAACCAGTCAACGTTATCGTAGGCATTATCAGAGCCCACACAAAAAGATCACATCAAAGAAGAAGTACGGCACATCTCACACCACCAGACCAATCAAATAGAGACAGCAACCTTGCTCAATGACGCACCACAAACAACTCCAGACAAGAGTTTTTTTTATTTTCTTCTTGGTGGTGTGTCCTGATGATGGTTAAATTGGCAAAACATTGAGTGTTTGTTTTTTTCAGGTTTTTAGAGACTTGAGGCTTTGTTGGTGGTTTCCACAACTGTATCCCACAACTTACTCTATATTTATGTAATATTCCAACCCAAATAAATATAAAACAAGGTCAATTTAAGTAAATAGTATTATTATTAATATTTAAGTATATAGGTATTTAAATACCTATTGTCCCTGATCCAAAAACTCGTATTAGAAACTTTGAAAGTATTATAAAACCACGATCAGACTTCGGAGTGGGACCAGCTGAAAAAGTTGGATGAAAACCGTTTCAGATGGTTTGGATAAGTCTAAAGAACGGATAACAACAGGTTCGCCAATATAATACAAGAGGGCTAAGGTTGACGGAAGAAGGTTCACAGGAAGACCCCCAATATACCCTTGAAAAAGTTAAGAATTCTTCGCGAAAACAAATCTAGAATGAAACAGAAGTGAATTGGTGGAGGGTTGGACAGTGTGCTCCTGGGTTCTGCAGAAGGAAACCACACTCTGCATGAGCAATCATTAAGATGATGAAAACATTACCACAGCTGAAGTAATAATTCAGATTGTGGATTCAAATCCTGGGCTAATTTGCAAGAGATTCAATGCAACATGGAAGAATACTTACAGCGATATATTGCCTCTGAGGATGTTAGACGGCTTTATGAAAACATTCTTTCAAAAAAATTCTTTGGCTAAATACTCCGCGATCTACAGACTTTCTGCTAAAGAAATGTTAGATCCATTGCACATAGAAGCGTAAGTTGTTTTGTTAATTATTATTAAGGGCAACACGTTTGAAAAATTAACTATAAGATCGAAATTTCTAATATATGAAGGGCACAGGAACAGAGTTAACAGAGGATTAATGTTGGGAAGGTGGTAGTAATGCACTTTGATTTTCATAGTAAAAAATAAAACATACATATACATCAGTGTTGCACATACTAAGCTCATCAGGACAAACCCACACAGACTGTGGAGATCGTCGTTGTAATAAAAAGTCCCACATAGTACAAGCAACAAACAATGAATGGAGAACAAATATAAAAACACTAAGAGTGAATTTCTATATTCTTAAATGGAAATTCTTCAGTCAATCAGGTAGAGATGATAACAATCAATAGCCCAAAGGGATGTTAAAGAAGGTAAAGTGGCAGAATAATTTCGATCATTCCAGGTAGACAAGTGTTCAGAGCTCTCCTACGACTAAGTCCAAACTGGTATAGTGGTCATATCTTCGGGTGAAGGGTACAGTACAAACAAGTTTATCAATAATCAGCAACGCAAAAAGGCAAATCATGTGTCTGGGCAATAATGTTCTATTCCAAACTGCAATATTTTTGCAGAAGGACTCTGCAAACAAAGAAACTCAGCACATCTGCTTCAGTTGAACTTCAATGAACAGGGTCGACTAGAGAAGTGTAACAGAACTAAATACAGACCATTGATGCCTCCATAACACTATAACGTTAGATTAGTTCAACTACTATGCAGCTTTTATGGTAAAGAGAAATTAACTATGCATTCACCAATATGCAGATGTGACATTTTAGCTAAAATGTTAGACTTCCATTTTGGTTGTGACAGCATTATATAAGGTCTTACAATGTACAGATTTTTCAAATACCATTCGTAACAGCAAGGGACATAACAGAATAGCTTAATGAGGTAGTATTGGACCGAATAAAGGAAAAAAGAATTATGAGAAGCGAGGGGATGGTAGAAAAAAGAATTACTTTAGAATATCATTTTCTTGAATTATAAATATCAGTAAGAGTCCAAAAACCATCGAGTTCTTGCTTCCTTACAACTCTTATTACTCCATAGCATCAATGAATCTAAAAGAACATTAATAAAAGGAATAACAGTTTCAATGTAGTGTGATTGGGATAAAAAAAGCTGCTACTTCAATATTTCTTTTCTTCTTTTGAGAGAAATAAATAAATAAAACAGCTCGCCGTTACATGCTACTCCAACATTTAGTAGACAAACGCTCTAAGCTCTCAATCAATTACATAAGACTCATGTACATGAAAATCATTAGACCCATCTGGACTTACAGAATAGAGCTTTTGGGGTCCACTAAACTATCGAATTCCTCTCGTATTCAATCCTTACAATCCAAAATCCTTCGTAAAATTGTCAATGCTCCTTACATTCATACGAACAAAGTAATCCATAATGACCTTAATGTCCCATTTGTTGCTGATCTGGCCCGAATCCGATATCAATATTTTCATGACAAACTTCATTCCCACTCAAACCCACTAGTTTCAAACCTTCAATTCCTGATAACCCTCCGAGGCGTCTGAAAAGAAGATGGGTTCGTTATCTACTAAGTTGAACTTACTATTTGAGTACTACCTAGGGTTGGGCGATAGAAGATAGTTACTATCGATATATCAATAGGTCGGGCTTATCGATGGTCACTATCAATAGTGTCGACTATCGATGGATCTTTTTTACCCTCAAGTTTTGAAACTCTCTGAATTATGCTGATCTGTCTCTGTCAAGTGTCGAGTTCTTTTGAAATTGAACTCGAAATTCCTTGAGCTCAAGGGTTCTCTGCTATATATATAACTTTGATGCCGCACCGAACGTATAATTATTTAATTCTCCGAAATTACAAATTACATTATGTTGGGTAGAAAACATAGTATCATGCTTGTGCAAACAAACCAAATTCGCGGTATTTAACATTGGCTCCTCTAAGTTTTTTATAACCTCAACTCCCTCTTTAATTAGGGATCTTTTTCTACAATTCTTAAATGTTCAACTAGAAATGCTAGTTTTTCTTTCGGGAAATATGTGGCTCAAGGAGCACACTTGACTTTTGACTATTTCTAACTATTTCGTAATTTTTCTTTGCTGAAGAGTTGATTTGTTCATTGTTATTGTAAATTTGTAAATTGTAAATACTATTTTAAAATTTAAATAAATTAGTTTTTTTCGTACTAACATTGGGTAGTTTCTCTATTTGCCTTTATTTCGTGTGGTTATGCATCTTTCATTATATTTACTAGATGTATGCTATTATACAGTTGTAAATTTCAATAAATTCAATAAATAACTTCTTTTTTTTAACTTAAGAAAAATGTAAAACTCAATTAACAATCTGCTTGCACAGTGAAATATTATGCATTCCCTCTAAGAACCACATCAAAATACGTACTTAGGCAAACGAACTTCTGCTTTTTTTTTGTACTAAATTTTTGGAAGTGCGAACGGTCCCGTATATCAGTAACTATTCCACCTTTTCTAATATTTTTCAAATAAAACTAGTACTACATTTAAAGGAATATAAATAGGCGAATACTCGTTTTGCCTAAAATGCAATTGAAGAACTGCATGCGTCTCTCAGGAAAATCTGAAAAAAAATGTGTTTTCTCCTAGCTGTCTTTTCAACATCATAGAAGAACTAGCAAATAGTGGGAGTTTATACCAGTGGCTTCTAATAATTATATATTTATATCTTAATTAATAGATCGTGGAGTTACAAGTGAAATACACTATACCAAAAACATTATGTTGAGAAAAGGCTAGTGTACTTAGTGTAATTACAAAACAGTGAAGGAAAACTAATACATGATAAAGTAGGCTTCATCCGAAGAATTTTATTTTATTCTTTATTAGTGAATCCTATAAGTTCTGGGCTTACTAAAAAGATATTCTATTGTTTTTGAAACAAGGTTTAGCATTATGGACACTCTTTACCCCATTATTAAAGAACCTAATAAACACCTAATTATTTATTGTTTGTACCGCTAGGTAAAGTGATTAAAGTTCAGAGATAGATGAAACATGGTCATCTATCCAAGCGTTACAAGTGGAATACACTAATTCAAAAACAAGGTTTTGAGAAAACGCTGATGACATGACGAAACATTGAAAAAATAAAGAAATAAAGATATGACTTAGTGGGTTTCATCAGTAGAAATATCTCTTCTTTTATCAGGGATTTCGCAAAATCATTTTTTGACTTAGCTTATTTCACTTGTAACCGGATATTGCACTTATTTCGTAGAAAAATAAAGCAAAGTAAACCAAAATTAATAGTAAGATATAAATCAAGAACAAAATATAACAAAACTATTTCAAATACTGTAGAGTAGGATACGGTTTGCTTAACGAAGGTAAGGTTGGTTTAAAAGGAAGGGAGGGGAGAATCTGGTGTATATCGAGCGGTTCCTTCTATCTGGAGGCCAAGAACTAAACAAATACCTGTTCACGCCGAGGGTGTAATGCCTTCTTCGGATGACTGATTCATTAACAAAAGCACAATTAATTTAACAGAAAATAGACTGAGTTACTGATATATATATTTGCTCTTAATAATTAAGTAAATGCCTTGTGTATATATATATAGTTGGGGGTGCAGTAAAATAGAAACACTAAATAAGTGGGTACTTATTTAATTATGTGCCGACTTTGTGGGTCATCTTCAGGTCTATTGGAAACTGGAGCTAGACTAGCTTTTTTATCAGTATATAACAAGACTATTTCAAGTTAGACTATTCAGTTAGACCGCTTCTAGTCTAGCTCCAGCTTCCAATAGCCCTGAAAATGACCCACAAAGTGGGTCGAAACATCGACACATAATTAAATAAGTACCCACTTATTTAGTGTTTCTATTTGACTGCACCCCCAACTATTTTCTTCCTTACTATATATATATATATATATATATATAAAGAAACAAAGATAAAATTCCTTAGCCAACAACTGGTGGAAATGGAGGAATACTTCAAGAACAACACCAGACTTTTCCACAAAGCCTTTGAGGGAAGACTTAGGGTATTTCGCCCCAGAGGACCTGCACTGAAGAAAAGAGACGGCATCCTGGCAAGGACAGACGAAGACAACTGAGTAATTCTGGTAGAGTATTTCCAGGAGCTTCTAAATTGTGAGGAACCTGTTGAAAAACTTGAAGTAAGAGAAAACACCCCGCAAAATATCGACTCGGATCGACCTGACGAAGAAGAAATAGAGGAAATTATCGCGGAACTAAAAAACAACAAGGCTTCTGGTGAAGATGGCGTCCTAGCAGAAATGTGGAATTACTCCAGTGAGGAATACAGGAGAATATTTACAGAACTACTAATGGACGTCTGAGAACAGGAGAAAATACCAGAAAAATGGAAAACCGCCCTAATCCGCCCTCTTCACAAAAAAGAATAGAACAACTACAGGGGAATTTCTGTCTTGCCTGTGACCTACACAATTCTCTCTAAAGACCTATTGAACAGGATAGAACCAAAAATAGACGACAAAATAGGAGAATATCAGGGTGGAAACAGGAAAGAAATATCCTGCCAAGAACAGATACTTAGCCTATTTTTTATGATAAAATATTATCTAAATAGGCCACAGAAAAACCTTTATCCCTTTTGTCGATTTTGAAAAAGCATCCGACTTCTTAGACAGAGAAACCCAACTGAAAACCCTGAGGAAATACGGAGTCGATCAAAGGTCCATAAACCTAATAAAAGAAACATTAACAGAAACTAAATAAAAAATAAAATTAAGAGGAAATATCAGCAAACCATTCCAGATAAAAACCGGTGTGAGACAAGGGAACGGACTTTCACCTGTTCCCTTCAACGTTGTTCTTGACAAAGTTATGAAGACATATTGGGAAAAATAAACATCAGGAGCTAAAGTAGGAAATCAGAAGAGCAATATCCTGGTAAAATGTCTGGCTTTTGCCAGCTTTTGGTGTCTTAGCCCTAATGGCAGAGTCGGAAAAAGATACGATAAGGCAAATGAATTCCTTGCAGAAAGTAGCTGAAAAAACTGGACTTAAAATCTACGTTCAAAAGACCAAATTTGTGACTACAGACCCCTACTTCAAAGTGAAAACAGATTTCGGTTTTCATTTAATTGCACCATTATTGTACTAGTATATAGCTGTAATTTCCATATAGTCTGCAGTTCAGAATGGATTGTTTTTTAAATACAGTGAAAGCGGAAACAAATTGTTAAGAAATGGCTTTTTGGCTGGTTTTCTTGCCCGCAAACCTTTTTCACTTAATCTTCGAGCAACTGTTTCTTCACTTACTTCTGCTAAATTGCTATCTGCTAGATCTCTAGATATTTCTTTAGCACTATTGTAGCGATTTTCTAAGGATAGCCTCACCATCATGCGATCTAAACGCCCATCTGTCTTCCTTTTCCTTCCAGCCCCTTTCTTTTGCTCGGTAGATCCCTGGGAATAAGATTTTTATTTGTAGATCGGTGGCAAGAATAAGATTTTTGTTGATTATTCTTACCACAGTGGATTGGTTGCACCTCAACCTCCTTGCTATCACGCGAAGAAAGCCCAGCTTAAGCAAACGTCACTCTTTTAACTTTTTCCTCATTAGACATTTGTTTGAAACTCAGTCTGTTGGACATAATAATAAGAAATACGTGCTTAATATTGGATACTCTGGGCACAACTAAACTCAATGATTCCATCTCACTCTAATACAAGTAGGTAAACAAATACGACCCTACTATTTGTTTACACATTGAGGATCAAATAGGTAACAATCATAGGTGAAGCAATTTCGATGACCATGACTGTGCATTGAGTATTTCGCATTAAATAACATAATAATTTATTTATTCTATAGATATAAAAATAAGTTACAGTTAATAGTAAAATTGTCTTATTTACGACCCAAAGAAGACACAGGAAGGCTATAGGTTGAGATCTAATAAGGAAATATATAAAGAAGTGAATGATTTGGAAACGGGCATAAGAATAAGAAGATTAATGTTCTACGGACCAGATATGGTGAGGACGCACCCAAAGAGATTAAATAGAGAAATCTTCTATAAAATAAGAGGATACTAGAGTGCTGGGGGCTATAGCAAACAGATGAAGGAAGAAACTAAAACGTCTTTAACCCTGCATTTTTATTTAAACTTCAACTTTGTTCAACTTTTTTTTCGTATTGATCATTTCGGATCATGTAACAACGTTATTTTCCTTTCTTCTGCTGAAGTTTTTTCTGTCTCCAATATTCTTGCATGCGTTCACTAGCACGTTTTTTTTTTTTTTTTATCCTCTGTACAGTTTCGTTCAAATATTTGCTTAGTCAATCTTTGTCTGTTCAGTCTGTACAGATGTCCGAGGAATGTCAGTCTCCTCTTCCGCATCGTGTCCTAGATTATTTTCATTTTTTTGTAGATTTCTTTGTAATTTTGCGGTTTCCACCTGTCTTCAGTTTCAGTATGAATCTGATTTTTCTTAAAATTCTTCTTTCCAGGACTTCCAACTTTTGTTTAAACCATTTGTATAATACCGGCTCAGAAGCAAACAAGAAATCAAACAATACTTTATATTCACAGCGATATTAAGCATTATGATATGCGATATTATAAATGCAGATTAAGATTATGGACCTATCAAAAAGAAGAAACCAGGCACAATTAGCAAACTAATAGTCGAATTTTATGAAAAAAAGAGTCAATAATAATTGGCAGAATAAGACACAAAAATGGAAACACAATCAAATAAGATTTGATTTACTGACACGAATTACACCTTGGGATATCCAAAAACAGATAATCTGTAGGTTCAAAATTCATAGGTGGCAAGTTGACCAAGTGGAGAAACAAAGAATGAAAGAATTATAGTGAAAAGAAAAGAAAATGCACGCCTCTAAATACTTTGCGTGATTATTATTTACTAATGGGCTCATTCGCAAATAATTAAAATAATAAGTTCTTAATGTTATTAAAAGCTCAATTGTTTACTATTTTTATTATTCAATCATGTATGTCAAATAAAATATTACGTGGTGATCACAGAAACGTTTTTAAATAATAGAGAGAAAATTAAAAATATAAAAGAATAAAAATGCCTTAAGCCATCACTAGTTTGAGTAGAGTTGGAGGAAAAACAACTCCCTAGTAGGACTCATCGAAAATAAAAAAGAAAAATATAATAGCAATAAAAGTGAAGGAGGACATCTTTCCACTATTACTAATATTTTTTTTCACACTATAAACATGCACCAAATCGTTAACATATGAACACGAGTACTAAAATAAAAACAATGAAACATACTAAAACACTGTGTAGTAAAGGTACACGGTTGAAATATAATTAAGGGCTATATATAATAGTTGGCTCCTGCAATGTAATAGAAGCGAAGTAGATGGCAACTACAAATGAAAGATGTACTATAAAGCCCGCCATTAAAATTATGCCTTTCCATTTATTAGAGCTAAATAGATCGGGCGGAGGGAGGAGAGCTAAGACTGGATGAGGAAGGCTGTAATTAATAGTGCTCGGCCCTCAGGGCAATATCTTAGCAGCTACACGGGGCCTTGGCACGTCTTAGGCCCTACGAATAACAGATTACCGTCCCTTCATCTAATATGGAAATCCCAACGGCTTCCAAAGTCCTCTGTTTTACATCCCCGGTCTTACGTCTTCAGGTCTCCTCCTTGGCCTTCTTCCAGGAACTGCCATTTGCGGCTTTTTAATGAGCTGTCTCTGGTTGGAGATCTGCTTGATATTCTGCAAGTCCATTAAGGCCAGAAGGATATTCAAGGATACAATGAAATACTTGGATTCATATGTTTAAAAAAATATATTTAGTAAATTCTATGCAGCTCTTTGGCAAGGTTTTATTCCACTTGCTATTTGAATGGAATCATCATTAAAAAACTTCTATCACATGAACTTCTCGTTAAGTATTGGTTATTATTTGTATATGACTCTTCCACTACCATTCACTTCGGCATAAAGAGGACCTTTATATTAAGTATGTTGGGCATGTACTTAAATAGAATAAAGACTATTCCAGCAAGATTGATGATACAAATATTTCTTAACGCTAATTTCAAATAATGAAACGGAGAGCACTAAATTTCATTTACTAAAGAAACCGAAAAAAAATTCACCAACAACACCAAAAACACTAGAATCCCCATTTCTTCGATTATAAGTGTCTTAGGTACTATAAGAATACTTTATATGAGTTCTACTATTCCTTAGTAGCAATGCAAGTATTCTCTGGCTTGTTCACTTCTTTTCATCATCTTTATGAGAAGAATTTAAAAGATACTCAAGCGCAGAACAGAAAACTGTGATATAAAAACGGAACTTAAGGACATTAACAAGGTATATTATGCATGAATGATATATTCCTTGCCTCAGGTGGTAGAAATAATAACTAAAGGAATGACAAAAAATCCGCAAAAATTGAAGTTCTGATTATCTCTTGAAAATAAGAAGGCGTAGGGTTCTTTTGCAATTTCACGTTCACGAACGTCTCCAGATTTTTATTTATTTATCATTATTACTATAATTAGCAGCCTTACTTCGATTTTAATAATAAGATGAATTTAATTTTTTTTGTCCCATTTCCTCTAGCACCAAGTGCCATCGGGGCATAGAAATTTCATAAAATTCTAAATTGTAATTTGTTAACAAGAATATAGAACTTGCTACCTCTTTTTTATCCTTAAAACACCTGCTCCATTTGTTCAGTCTCAACAAAGCCTTGAGGAAGCCACGTCTGGCGAAACGTTGGCAAAAAAATTAGCTACACGGTCTAAACCAGAAGAAACCACTGAAGCCTTTTGTAAAAATAGTGGCCGTGGAAACTTAAAAGAGTACCTCCTCCATAGTTTTAACTTTTGTAAAAATGGTTCGACCTGAAACATTTTTTGACTATGAGAACAGTATAATTGCACTTTTAGCAGTTGGGTGCATGAATGCTGAAAAATTAACTATATGCGGTGTCGTTCTAGAAGCCATTGTAATATTAATTCTTTCCTACTGGAGATGCTGCTTGTACATCATTTTTTATACTCAAGCTTTATTAATTTCAGTCCAGGTTCTCTTATTATTCATTCTTCCATTCTTAATTTTTAATATGGTATATATAGATATATCCTGTTAAATGCACTTTACTTTCCATGTAAATACGTTTTATAAACATATTTTTATATATAAAACTCTTCTATTCTTATGTAGGTCACTGATCTCCTACACGATTGGACCTATTTGGATAAACTTTTTTGTGAATCTTCAAGATGGTCCGAGGATGGTTTACATTCACAATTCGTAATGGTTTTTAATTAGTTAAATTAATTTTTGGTATGAAACCTCAAGGTTTTTATATACACGCGTCCGGGAGGGAGTGCTGCGAAACTTCGGCAAGTATCATGGCAATAAGGTTGATTATTACACAATTCTATTATTAATAACGTTTAATTTTAAAGAGGAAACCATACATATTATATAAATTAAAAGGTAAAAATAAATTCAATAAAATGAACAAAAAATTGAGGACCATTATGGAACACCACGCCTTTTTACAACATCGAATATAGCGTATTAAGGACTAAGACAATGATTGGCCATTAAGTAGTGGAAGACACAGAAGGGGGAGAGCGGACAGTTAGGAGGTGAGAGAGGAGGCTAGTTTGTCGAGAGACTGGCTATTAGTGGTCACTATATTGTAATCAAATAACGATTAAAGCGATCTCTCGAGGCGGCCCTTGTTGATCTCGAGGCGGCCAACTTGGGTCTCTTCTTCTCTCTCTCCCTCCCAGGCTAATCTCCTTGTATTGCCTTTGTCCGCCTCAATCGGCTCTTCATTGTTATGGCATAAAGTCGAGTCAACGATCATTTCTTCCGATCAATAGTATGGATTTTCATTTAAATTCTACTATATTTATTTACTTATTGGACTACCTACAGTAAAGAAAGAATAATAATATTTCTAACTCCCTTTTAAAGATCATATTTTAAAATTTGTCTACCTTCTTCTTCTTGCTCTTCTTGCGGCAATTCAGTTTCAAGCTCGGGCTTCCGCCATTAGTCCACGTTTATGGACATTCGGAGCAATCTAATTTAGTAATACTTCCGGATGTTCCTGTCGAAATATAATAATTATTATACACAGGCAGTGCATATTGTAATGGCACTGGCCTCGAAAGATGGTTATATTCTTATGATGTTAAAAATAGAGAAGTGTGTGTTCCATGAGATTTGTATATTATATGAGTTTTCCCTGTACCAAACCCACTAATTTTATCAGTTCCACACATAAGATTCTGTATCGTCCTAATCGCCTTAGTCCTCCCTGCATCACTACGCGTCATCCAGGCAGTAATGACTTCCCTTTATTAATAGTTTCCACAAGACACTAATCCTTCTGCCCTGATGATGAACTAAACGTTAGACCGAAACGTTTGCACATGATAAAAACTATTAATAATATTATACAACAACCGTACCCCAACCAACTTTGTCCATTCACTCAGGCAATACCTATTTCATATCTATTGTCAAGGTAGTATCCTGGGTCCCATCCTATACACGATATATACAGCTGACATCCCAACCCATCCAAGCACTGTCCTCACTACGTACGCTGATGACGCATGTGTGTTATCAGTAAATAAGGATCCATTTGTTGCATCCCAATCTCTTCAATCCCATATCTCAAACCTTCAAGAATGGTGTCAAAATTGGAGAATTAAAATAAATCCTAACAAATCCCATCAAATTACCTTCACCCTTCGTCATAAACCTACGAATTCCTGCCCTACTGTATCCTTTAATAATATTCCACTGAACCCTGTCGGACAGATACGTTACCTAGGACTCCATCTGGACAAACGTCTCACTTGGAATCCTCATACAAGACTGATAAGACAAGAAACTGCTCGACGTTTTCGCCTACTTCAACACTTACTGGACAAACGCTCTAAGCTACCAATTAATTACAAAAGACTCATTTACATGACAGTTATCAGACCTATTTGGACATACGGAGTTGAGCTTTGGGGCTCTACTAAACCATCCAATTCATCTCGTATCCAATCCTTACAATCCAAAATCCTTCGTAAAATCCTCAATGCTCCTTATTATATCACAAACAAGCTCATCCATCATGATCATAATATCCCATATGTTACTGATTTGGCCCAAATTAGATACCTATCCTTCCACGACAAGCTCCATACACACTCGAATCCTCTAGTCTCTCAACTTGCTTCCCATACTATTCCTGATAACCCTCCGAGGCGTCTGAAAAGAAGATGGCCTCGAGACCATCTACTATAGAACTTTATTGGAGTGCTGGGTAGTTTCTATCAGCAGATTTACTAGTTATAATCATATTATAGTTGTAAATATCAATAAATTAAATTTAAAAAAATATATATCTATTGAGTTCGAAGTCATTAATATTACTTAAACATTTTCTCTTCATCTTTCCAGCCAATTCATGAGGAATGGTTCTCCTAGGTGGTATTACCCAATCGTCTTAAACAAAAATGTTCATGTCTTTATTTTGAAGAGAAAAGTTTTGTCTATATGGGGATATAGGCCAGCGGCCAGGTATCAAAAAATGGCTTTAGGTCGAAATAAATTGAAGACAGCTGCATTTTTGATATGTTATAAGGGCATATCTGAGTAGAGTAAATCCAAGTTTGCAACCGAAAAAACAGATGGGAAAACTTTGGTGGCCGAAAAACCTTGAAATTTTTGAAGTTAATTCAATTTGTGGCCTTTAACTCATGATCGATGTGTTTTTTAATAAAAAACGTAAGTGACCAAATGTAGATTAAATTTTCTACAATTTGAATACAACCGCGGCTCTGTAGCTCTAATAGATTCTTAGTTGCGCCCCTTTGAAAATTGGTACTTTTTTTCAAAAAGTCCAAATTTTATGTTTTGGCCCACTTTCGTGAGGAACACCGGCCGAAGAAGTGATCCTACGATGAAAGCCATAGGGAATGAAGCCGTAGTAAAGTTAATTAGCTTTAATTTAAGCACAGGCCGAAGCCTTGCTTGGATGAGCTTGGAGGGTTACCGTCCAAGAAGAGTCGGACGGCCCAAGCTCCGGGTGGATGGATGGAGGGGTACAAGACGCACGAGACCTGCTTGGAGTCCAAAATTAGAATGCAGCAGCCCAAAACCGAGCCGAATGGCTCATAGAAGATACCGGGACACATCGCAGGGTAGATAGATAGGGAAAAAATACCAATTTTCAAAGAGGCGTAACTCAGAATCTGTTACACCTACAGGTCTTGGTCTGTGCTTAAATTAAAGCTGCATGGGGGTGCTGGACTGATATATAAAGCAGATATAACTGCAATCCAGAAAATTAGATGGACTGGCAAAGAACATATAGAAAAGAGGAAGTATACTGTAATAATAAAGTTGTGAAGAAAGATTGCATATCTATAACTGACCTACTGAGATTTCAGAAGAACAAGATAAGGAAGAGTTCAATGACCCAACTAAACCACAATAAATACATGTTTCAAGACCAAGAACAAGATCGTCGCAGGTGACTTTAATGCTAAAGCCGGAAGAAAAGTTTAAGCACAGCCATCTGAAAGGATAGCCTATATGAAATATACAACGATAACAGACATCGGATGATAAACTTGAATCACAGAACCTCATTATTGGTAGTACTTCCTTCCCACACAAACATATATATAGATAGCGTAGCAGTCTCCTGATGGACTCATTGTTAATCGATAGTAAATATTTTGATTTTGAAGTGACAGGCATAAGATAGATCTTGATGTAAGAATATACAGAAGAGTAAACATTGACACGGAACATCTCCTCATCTTACCAGAAATAAGATATATAATTTCCAAAGTAAAAAAAAGGGCCAAAAAAGTAAATAATTTACTACCATCAAGCTTAAGGGCCCCAGTAAGTTGGAACGATGTATGTTGAGGGTTGAAAGAGAACTTAATCTCATCTCTATGCATGGTTACGATGTAGAACAAATCTGCGGCAGTATCGAAGGCCATGCCAGCCGCAGATACAATCAGGGTGGAACTTTATCAGAGAAGAAATAACTGGTTTGACGAAGGAAGCACAGAAGAGTCACAGATATCAAAAACCAGGCATATAAATCGATTATTCAATGTACTGTACTGCAATGCAAAAATCATCGCGGTATACCGCTGTTGCACAGCCTACAAAATATTTTGAAACATTTTGAAAATGCCACCTTTGCCGTATATAGTGAGTGGGTTTACTGAGAAAATATAATAGTGCGAATTCCGCAGAGGTAGATCAACTATCGATCGAATCTACTCCCTCCTTTTAATCAGGGAAAAAAGAATGTGGCATCAATATGCATGACCACCATTGATATCGTATCCAATATGCTGTCGTCCAAAATACCTCAAGAGAAGTGATCAAGAAACATATAACCTCCTTGCTGAGCTTGCCATTGCAACCATATAAGGAAAATTAAAAGTGAGTTGGTCATGTGGCTCGAATGTCAGAGGATGGAATTCCCAAGATTAAACTGGGTGAGGCCGTTTATAGTACAAGGCGAAGATTTAGACCGCGTGTTAGATGGATGGATGGCGTAACGGAGGATGCCCGGAGGATCCTGGTTATGGACTGAAGAATTACTGCACTACAGTCTGCAGACTGTTGACCCATTGAAAGAAGAAGAAATACAATAAAATGGCTTCTTAGAATATATTCAAATAACTTAATTTAATGTAATAATAAGTTGTAGTAAAAACGTTAAAAGTTACTATGTATGTTATAGTGTATATCAAATGTTGATTAACAAAAAATGAGTTGTTAATAATTTATTTCTTAAATTATTACCTAACAGATTTTTTGAAGATGAAATTGCCCTGATTTCATCGATTTGTTTGTTTGTTTATTTAAAGTCACTTATTTTAATTTAAATCATAGAGTTAAATTCATTTATTTTAACGTCAGTTTTATGCTCCTACGGCTAATCGGACGAAGCTATTCTAAATTTTGCCTATCCAGGTGTAATGAGGATAGGGATATTTAACGAGACCTGATATAGTATAGGCTTGGGACCCCCGTTTAAATTCCCTTCCGAAGGACGGCATAACTAAGGATTTTTTACTCCTTTAAAAAATCCTAGGGGTACCTGGATAGGGCAAAGAACCCGCGATCTTAGGCTTAGTAGGTTGTTATGCTAACCTCTAGATGGCCCCGTATCGTTGTCCTTAGTGTGTCTATACGGAAAAAAATGTAGATAAAAGATACGTATAAGGTAGTTATAATTGATTATAATCATTATTGGTAGTATACTTTTGATTTTTATAGAATTCCCGATTTTATTTAGTCTTTCACTGAATTAAACCAAATTTGTTTAACATAGGCATAACATTGCCTCGATTGGGCTAAGGTGATATGAAGGAATAGTAGGAAAGTTAGTATGGAGATTATTCAAGAAGTGAAAAGCGAGACACGGGGGGGACAGGAAAGGAATGGGGACGGAAAGTGAACGAGCCGGGAGTACATGTGCCCAGGAAGTTTGGAGCATGGCCACGTCATATTGTCTAACAGGAGCTGCTCTCAAGTTATGGCATATTTTAATTAGAAGCCCCGCCCCCCAACTTGGTTAGGGGGAGGGGCAAAGTTTTAATTGAAGGATATTCCAGCCTGGTGGATCATTTTATTAATTATTGTTGGCAACTCCGCCGGCCGACTTAGCTCACTCCCCGGAATTATTAATAAGAAAACTTTGGATGAGCCTTAGCGAGGCCGAGCCAAGGCGGACTTATAACTACCAAGCCTTATCTACAATTAATATCACCTCGGATAGGACCACTTAACTGGGTTAGGGCCGTCCGCTGCCTCCTCGCCAATTCCTTACAGTTACATTGTTCCCTATCCATCTCCCTTCGGAGGGACTAAACTCATCCCTAAGCTCTGAACTAATTTGTATCTGTTTTAACGAACGGGATGAGCGTCAATCAATAATTATAAAACTAATAACAATTTAAGAACAATATATACCTCAGATCCTAATAAGTAAAAAGAAAGTAAACACAACTGGATACAACTATTAATTCCTCGCATACATTAAAGGATGTACTGTAAATGCCAAATTTTTAATTTTTAGCAGTGATTGTTTCGAAATAATGTCCTCCTATGCCATGCCATTACTTAACGTCAGGGAGCCTTCACGCAATGCAGTCATGCCTCTCAGTCCCTACTAAGCTGCATCATTTCCTGAAGGGTTTCGCCTCTCTCCCCTAAGATCTGCTGAATATATCACTGGTAGGAAACTCTGAACTGATCTCCCTTGCCTCTCTCTCTTCCTCCATCCGACAAACGTGGACAACCACTTTAGCTGTCGGTTTTCTACTGAACCCCTTAGCTCCATTACTTCCAGCTACTGTCTTATGGGTTCATTCCTTATGTCGTTCCTTCTGGCCTCTGCAATGACACTCCGCAGGAGTTTCATCTCAGCAGCTGTCACATGCCTAGCTTGCTTGTCCAGTATTACTCAGCTTTCATTTCCATAAGTGAGGGTTGGGAGGTAAACTAACTTTATCATGCCCAATACTTTTACAAAGACCAACTACACTGCTGCTGATGAGGTAGTAAACCTAGCTGGCTTTGAATATCCTTTTTTTCATTTTTTCCCAAGTTGTTATTGATGTGTATTCTAGTACAACTTCAACTACCTCCAAGATCAGCTGGACGTTCTCTTGTTCCTCTCTAGATAGCAATAAGACTTTGCTTTTTTTGAATTCTTCAGGGCTTGCTGCAGCTTGTCTTTCATGTCTGCAATTAGTACTATTTCATCGACATATAATAATATAAGCTTTGAAATATAACATTCCTCATATTCCATTCGCCGATGAACATCCAGGCAGTACGACGCTCACAAATTTTACGAATTTCCTTTATAAATATTATAATTAAAAGAGGACTTAAGCTGTCTCCCTGCATAACACCTCCCCTACTGGATAATGGCTTGGAATCCCATCCATTAAACCTCACAACTATTTTCGCTTACAGATGTGCTGATTTAAATGCAGAGATCAGATCAACTGGCAGATTTTTAGCAACCATATTTCTAATCTAGGGACACAGTAGAGCGCTCCTTCCAGATCGAGAAGTGCCATGTTTATAATCTTATTTCTGTCACATGCTTTCTGTGAGATGCTTCGTAATACGAACATGTGATCAAGTGTCTGCCTCCCCGATGAAATACCGCTTATTTGCTCTCTGTTTGGTTTTCAACTATGAGCATTAGTTTATTTTCCAAGATTAAGATGTATATTTTGTAAACAACCGAAAAAAGTTTAGAGTAAGTACTTGGTCTAAAAATAAATAAAGTACTATTCACCCACAACTCAAAAACAGCTGAAAACATGTATTTATAACCAATGTAACATCACGTTACACACCTCTCGTTTGAGGCACAACATGATCTTGGGTGTGGTACACAACCTGAAAGCCTTTAAAGATTATTGTTAAAAATTATCCCATCTCGAAAAATGAATTACCAATATACAATAATTTTTTTTCCGTATTGGCCTAATGACATAATGAAAGTCACCATGGATAACATTATTTTAAGTCCAAGCATTGATCTTAGCCAATGCTCCTTCGTAAGTTGCCGGTTCGTACGTTCTCCTATCTTTATTACATCCCTTTTCTATCTTCGCCTTTGGTATTTTCTGAAAACCCTGGTGGGTGTTTAGTTTCATCCGAAGACCATTGCATTCTTGAATATCCTCACAGCTAATCTCCATTTCCTGTAAGTCTTTTTCTACCTCCTGGAACCAAGCAGGGTGGGTCTTCGTTTCTTAAAAATTAGATAACAATAAAGTTGGTTGTTCCAAATTTGAGGCGTAAAACCGATTGGTCATCAACGCCTTAGTTTATTTTAAATGCATATATATTATTTATATATATTTTTTAATAACAATTTTTATAAAACTAGAATTAAATAAATAAGGAATAAATACAAAAATTAATAAAACTAAATAAAAAATAATAAATAATTAAGTAAAAATAAATAAATTAAAAATTTATATTTAAAGAAAAATAAGAGAAAATAAAAAGGAGGAGATAACTATATCAGTAAGGTTCGTCAATCTTATGGGTTTCTTCCTCAAAAGGTGGCCACAAAATTCCTCATAACATTTTATATTTTTGAACACACGAGTGTACAGCTCACTGCTATGCTGTCTTCTTTGGTTTTTTTTTAAAATAATATATTTCATATATTACAAAATATATACTATATAGCAATCACATTTCATAACAAAAATCCCTATCAAAAAATATTAAAATTAGAAACAAGATTAATATTAAAATATTTTGAGGTCTTCTTCAATTCTAGGACTCTGGACTCGACTTTCTGTTTTGCAAACAACCTAAAAGCTCACCCAAATTCAACCCCTCCAACGAGAGAAGAAGTTGAAGAGATTATCCATTCACTCAAAAATAACAAGGCACCAGTCGAGGACTCTAAAATAGCCGAGCTGTGGAAATATGCTGGTGGGAAGATAATGATAAATTTATGGATATCATTAAGGAAATTTGGGAAACTGAGCAACTTCCCCGTGGTTGGAATTCTGCACTTATTCACCCCCGAGTAGATTTTGAGTATGAAGTCTATCCTCTCGTACCTGAAGTCAGGGAACAAGAACTTTGTGGTGACATTCATAGACTTTGAGAAGGCCTATGATTCTATTCACATATCGGTTGATTGGATGATAAAACGATAGGAATCATTCAACAGACCTTAACTGCACCTAAGACCGGAGTTGGGCAGGGAGATGCTCTGACCCGCGATCTTCAAATGTGTACATGAAAAAGTTATTTGTGAGTGGCGCAAGGGAAAGAGCGTTGGTGTCCAAAAAGACCGGGGTACAAAAAATTGAATCTCTCTAATGATAGAACCCATTGATCGTGAGAATGAAGCCTTTTATTCGCCCTTGAATAAAATGGATATGGCGTACCGACTCACCAAGGATATTGACAACAAAAGATCAATGTCCCTGAATGCAAAACTCTGGTATTATTGTACTTTTGTACGACCAGAGGTCTTATATGCTGCGGAATGCCTGGTTATGAATAAGAAAGGCCTAGTAGAAAAATTGGAGTTCAAAGAAAGAAAGATCTTAAGGAAAATTCTTGTCCAAATTAAAGCTGAATACAGATGACGACATAACAGTGAGCTGTGCACTCATGTTCTAAAAATATCGGACGTTATGAGAATATCATTCTATGGCCACCTGTTAAGAACGAAACCCACAAGACCGGCGAACCGAATTTTTACAAACTTTAAGGAAAAAAATACCAAACTTGCCTGGTTCGAAGAGGTAGAAATAGATTTACAGGAGACGGGGATTACCTCCTAGGATGTTTTGGTTGGAACCGTCAAGGAACCGTCTCAGGATGAAACTAGATACCCGTGTGGATTTTCAAGAAAAACCAAAGCTGAAGACGGGAAAGAAATGGACAAAAGAAAGAAGGGAGCAGCACCGATGACGAATGAGGGGGGCCAATGTCAAGGAGAAAAAATACAGTTGAAATGACGTCGTCCTTAGTAGGCCGATACGAAAAAAAAAATGAAAATATACTGCAAAGAGATTGGAATGAAAATAACAAACTGAACGGAAGAAGAATTTCCTTTGGGGAGAATATGAAAAAATGCTGGGAAAATAAGAAGAACTTTAAGAAAGATTAAAACTGCCTTCTTTTCGGTCTCCGTTTCGGGAATTTAGTAATAATTTAATAAATGATCTTTTGATTGAAGGGATGAGACATCTTTTTAAATAGCTCTTTGCAATTTAAACAAAACGTTGAAAGTGTATAAGGCATCTCTGTGATGTTTAACATGATAATGAAATAAGAAGTAGGTAATTCGGTTTTTATCTTAGATAAAAACATCATCGGATTTGATTGATCGTGCATAGATAATTTGGAACATAATTAATATTCAAAATTAACTGTTTGAATTTCCGATGAAGTAAATATTTTGGTACACAGATAATATTGTTTGAATATTTTAATCTCACCACCATCCATCATTGCAGTTTACTGGTGATTTTAAAAAGCTTGTGTAAAGAAGTGATTTGTCCAGAACTTTAGTTTATCCAGGCTTTTTCCCGTAGAAGGGCACCCACTTTATAGAGGTTGGGTAAGCCCTTGGAGGGTCTCCAAATACCACTGGAACCACCCATTCCATTCAACAAATTAAACAATTGATCTGTCACAACCGAATTTGAACCTGCGATCTTCAGCATAGCAACTCAGTAATATATACTCAGAAATATATAAATGGCGATAAGTGAAAACATCATGAATAAAAACATAATTTTGCATTCACCAAGAATGAAATTAAATCCGTTATAGACAATAATTGATGGGATGATCCATCAACGAGAACCCTCTAACGCAAAAGCTATCTCATTTTCATTATTAGATAAATACAGGGGATACAAGCATTATGCAGGAGGGGATATATCTCAGATTTAAGCTGATGATGGGCTTGTTAGTAATCCGCCCACGCCCTTAGGTAGGCTGAGGCCGAGATTGCATTAAGGAAGCCCTTAGCTCCGAGGAGGGCCATAAAACGGCTAAGAATCTGAGGAGGCGGCGAAGGAGGCCGGGCCATTAAGCGGCCATTATGGGGCGTTAGGGGCGAGTTATTGGGGCCGTTATTATCGTGGCGAGCTTTAGCCGAGAAATGTATTCCTCCGAGGAGTTTGTAATTAACGAGTGTCTTTAGTTAGCCCAGTTTTGACAAACGCCCTTGTTCCCGGCCCCGGGGGGAATCCCAGGAATCCTGATCCAATAGTCGAGGGAGGTCTGATGCATGGCTAGGGCGCACTCTTACCAGCGGCGATTTATAACACGGCGGTACCCTGCTGTTCCCGGTCCGGGAGGAACTATCCCGATAAGGCCAATCATTGAATCGTAGAGTTAGCTAGGCCCGTTTGAGAGTAGCCAAACTCCGTCCAAGTTCATTCCATTTTATACTATCCATTGGATTTGGATTCCAACTAAAGCCTGCTTATCGTTACAAATTATATGTCCGAAGTACTTATCCAAAGTGAAAATATACCATATTTTTTATAGAATAAAGTACATTCCCCCTCCGGCCGTGGACTGTATTTAGTGATATGCATTAATAATAGAACAGTATACATGTTTTCCTCTCTTTACATTTGTATCGACATTAGTCAAGTAAAAAAATTTATAATCAGCAGATTGGCTATCAGAAAAATAAAACAAAATGACATAAGAGGCATGAAGAAGAATTGCACCCAGCGGTACCTCTCTCGAGATTTGATTTAATTTCATATGATAATAGAGCCCTCATTCTTTGTTCCACGTTCTTTGTAGTCTCCTCCTTGTTTTCTAAGGCATGAGAGTCGTGGCCATTTGTTCTATTAATGGGCTTTGGATATCCGCGTAGTTTTTCTTGAAAGTGTTTGTAGTTGGTTCGTATGTGATCGTCAACCGTTGGTATTTTTATGTCAGTATGCAAAGTTTTGTTATTGACGTACCATGGTGCTTTTGTGACAAGTCTGAGTATTTTTGATTGGAAAGTTCGTAGAATAGAATAGAAAACAAACTTTATTCTTGAACCAAGTCCCTTTAGAACAAATAAAATAACAATAAAGAACAAATAAAATAAACATAATATTCATCTGGCTAGAAGCCTACATAATGATACAAATCATGAAGTAATCATGAGTGACAAAACATAATAAAAATAGAAATAGGAAAACAAATTAAATAAATAAAAATTACGAGACTTTACAGGATTTTAACTAATTGTCGAAGTTAAAATATAGGTATTGATATTAACAATACAATAATAATTAACATTAGTATAATAGTTAATAACAGAATTGCTAAATAAAATAAATGAATGGCATAGCATGCGATAAAGTATTTACGAAATCTGTATCTTCTTTGTTGTTGGAAAAAAAAAAAAAACACGTAGGTAACGAGATCAAGTATTCGATACTGATTTATTTAAGCGGAAGATTGACCTGCCTGTAGAGCTTCTTTTTGTGATGCCTAGAGATGATGGAAAAGCAGGGATTTAAATGAAGTCAATGAAGAAGAATGGTGGATGAAAGGAGGGATTGAGTTCCACACAGTGGTGGAGCGGGCGAGGAAGGAACGCTCGAATGCCTAGGTTCTCTGGAAGGAATGTAGAGATCGGAAAGGCGGGATCTTGTTTTGTGGTGCTGGACAGAGGATTTGAATTGGAGGAGGCTATAGATATATGAAGGGTGTTGCGAGATAATGGATTGGTACAGAAAAACACTAAGGAAATATTGTCTACGAATGGAAGGGAAGAGCCACTTTAACTCATCATAGTGATGAGTACCGAGGACAAATCTTAAAGCGCAGTTCATTATTATTCTTAAGCGACCCACCAGCATTTTCGAAAGGCCCCCGTATGCCACAAAACAGTAGTCAAAGTGGGGGAAGATGCCGAGATCGATGGAATAATTTCAGGGAACTAATTGTTCGTCTAGATAGTTCGGTGACATGTGGTTTCCAGGAAAGGCTTTGGTCCATGGTAATGCCTAGGTTTTTAACGGAGGAGTTGAAACTGATGGGATGGTCGTTTAGGATTAATGCTAGGATGGTGGGGATAGTTGTAAGGAAGGAGTTGGAACCTAGCACAATGGCCTGGGTTTTCATTGCGTTCAATTGCAGTTTGTTCAGCTTTACCCAGGCACTGATCCCATCTAGGTCTTGCTGAATACTAGCGAACGCAAATGATAGCTTAGAAGGAGGAAAGGATAAGTCGTCAGCATATAGATGGTAGGAACAGTGGTGAACAGATTTAGGAAGATCGTTGATGTAACATTTGCAAAGGAGAGATACCCTGTGCCACACCAGAGGATAGAGCGAGGAAAAAGGAAAGGGGTTGATTGGGCATAGAAACCGCTTGGGACATGTCAGAGAAGAAGGATTGAAACCACAGTATAGAGCTGCTGGAAAAAGACAATGACTTTAGTTTGGAAAAAAGGATAGAATGGTCCAAGGTATCGAAAGCTTTGGAAAAGTCAAGTAGGATTTGCACGGTTAGTTGTTTGTTGTCCATGGCTTTATGTATGTCAGTAGTGATTTTTGTAAGGGCAGATTGAGTGGAAAAACCAGGACGAAAACCAGATTGAAGCGGATCAAGGAGATTGGACTGTTCGAGAAAATTTGATATTTGAGACTGGATTATTCTTTCGGGAGGTTTGGAAAGGTTGGAAAGTATGGAGATTGGCCAGTAGTCTTTGGAAGATTGTTTATTTATATGATGGACTAGGGCTTTTTTTCCTAGAAGTCGGGAATACTGCGTTTTGTAGTGAGAAATTATAAATGAAAATTAGGACAGGTAGGATATCGATGAGGCTTAGTTTGAGTAGTTTGAAGGGTATTTCGTCAAGGCCATTAGAATAGTAGTAGTCTTAGAATATTATACTAAACTGTTATATTGGCTTCACTGCCCAAACAATTATCTCAGGGAAAATTATCTGAACAATAAAGTAGTACGTCACTCCTAGGTCTTTACACTTGAGATATAGTAATTCCGTATCATTAATGAATTAGGAAAATATCCCTCTCTTCTCAAAACGTTGACTAAGTGGGAGTTGGAAATAAAGATCTTTTTTCATTTCTAATTGAATACAATTATTTTTAATATGTGCTGATGATAGTCACAAGTTGTTGTATATCTACTTACTCAAAAGAAAATGGAGCACTTTCATTATATGTGACTTCCTACATCTTTAGTTCCTGCTGTTCTGTCTACGTCTGCTGCTGTCACGTATCTTATGATTGATACCGCAATGATGAATGATAACAGATATCAGGCTTATCACTAATAGTGATTATTACTGATTATGACTCTGGGTGAGACACGTGATAATGGCGTTGTCTTTGCTGGAAATAAATTACATTGATCTAAATTATATCTAGTTTGTTGGCTTTCTGGCTTGCTCCTTACTCTGCTGGCTGTCTACAGTTTTTACTCCATGGTGATATTGAGATACTTGAGACAAATATAAAGCACATGGCCCCTGGTGCTTAGTTCTGCACGCATCTCTTGAGCACTTCTCTCAGTGTCTCCTTCCGTTCTTCTGACGGAGATCTCCGTCTTTTGAGTTCCTATCCCAAATTATAACTCTTAAAGTTCTTTCATTTATCATTTGTTACAAAGTAACAGAATTGAAATATTTATAATTAATTTGTAATTTTAGAAGAAATTTCGGAATACGTAAGTGAATGTGTGTATGTGTTTGGCATCAATAGAAAAACACAAGTAAAATGGCTTTAACTGTCGCTTAAGTTACAACTAAACAAAAAATCGCTATTTGAGAAATTGCCGAACTCTACCGAAACGAAATAAAGTCGGTCAAAGAAGAGAAGAAGCTGGTGCCAGTTTCAATTCGACAAACGATTAAGCGAAATCCAAATATATAAGTTGTAAACAGTTTTCGTTCTAATATGTTTACACCACCATAACAAACAAGGGTATTGTGGATAATATAACTGTAGCTATATTTTTAAATCAAGTAAACTTTAAATTAGAAACTTTTAAATTTCATATTTTCAGTACAAAAAAATTGGAAAATGTGGACCGTACGATTAATAAACTATAGATAGGGAGAGAATTATGGATTATTGATGTCCATCTTGGATAGCATAAGGACTTGATGTCAGGAACGAACGACCTTCAGTGAGGTCTACTGAGATATATGCAATAAACAGAACGGTAAAAATTCTATTTCACAGCTGGTCTCACATGCTGACTAAGTTTTGGATATTTCTTCATCTTGTGTTAGGTCATGGAGAATTCAACGATCTCCAATTTTCTTTCCTAACTCCCTCTTGAACTATCTGTTGTCTTTCTGCTTTTGTTAGGTAGTGAGTTTTATGGGAATCATATCCTTTTAATCCCTTATCAAATAGAAAATACTAAACCCAACAACAAACTCGTATTGTTAAACGTTTAGTCTAGGAAAATCAGATTATTAAATATTTTTTTAAATGAACGCTAGCATCTATAATCTTCCCACCTGTTTTTTACAAAACTGGAAATAATTACATTCGAAAACCAAAGCAATTAAAAAAAAAATTATTAATGCGAAAAACTTTTCCTTGCATGCAAGTGGATGAAATTGAAATTTATATATATATATATATATGTATATATATATATATATATATATATATATATATATATATATATTTTTTTTTTTTTTTTTGTTTTAGTCCACGAATTAAAATAATACAAGTATTATACAGTCGTTATTATTATACAGTCAATAAAGTTTATATGACAGAGAAAAATGAAAAAGCTGGACGAATTTTTTAAAGTCTAAGGAGCATACGAGTAGCAGATCAGCCTACGTATTTACCGCATCTGTGGATTTTTCCGCTGTGATGAAAACGATAAGAACAAACAAAAACGAAAAAGATGAAAAATAATTTTATATTCATTAAAATCCAATGAATATTGTAGTTACTTTAAGGGGCACTGTGAACATACTTCTTCTCTAGTATTACTTTCTTAAATGCCATGAATTTTGAACGAACTATGCAGACACAAGATATCCATTAAACAATAGTAGTGAAACGAAGGAGACCGATTTCCTAGTTCTTGGTCAAGAAAACCAACCGATTTCTATGATATTATACTCATAAGTATTATGCAGTAACATTTATTAAAAGCATTATTTTTCTTACTTCCTCAGAAGGTATGAATGGAAATCACTCACCTGTAACAAAAAACAAAATACAATAATTAACGATGAAGTCATATATTGATCATGATATTCATGAAATGATATTATATTAGATATGAAGTATTATATAAAATCCAATAATTAGGCAGATCAATCTATATTAATTCAGATCTATAAATAATAGATCCTATATGACTATTTTAAAAAATATCAAAGTATAGCTCAACAAATAAAAAATATCGATATTTGAATACCTCTGATTACGCTGATTTAAATCTTTGAAAATTGGAGAAAAGGAAGGAAATTCACATTGAAATGAAGGATAAGGTAGTGTGTAATTTGACTAGTTATAAATTATAAATTTATAACGTTTATATAATTCAAGGCAGCGGTGTAGCACAGTGTATAGAGTGCTTAGTTGCTATCCTGAAGGTTGAAAATCCCATTCAGACCCTACGGTGAAAAGTCACCTCCCTGTACAACAGTCGTTCTAGGAGCACTTCACTCTCTAGCATGTACTAATAATATATTTACTTAGAATAGACCCTTCATGGATTGTGGTAGTACAAGTTTCGTTTTTTTTTTTAATTTATTTTAACGTTATCTTGGTCAAATTACTTCCCAGCAAAATCGTAGCCTCATAGCTTGTAGAGGTATGTTATATAATAAATAAAATATATTTTCAACATAAGATCTGAATTACCTAAGATAGGAACAATTTTATATCTATATATTCCTCGTTACTAAACAAAAATTTGAATAAATTTATTAATATTTGTCAAAAAAAAACTTGGAACTAAATACAAAATTATTTAAATTGCTAAAGTATTTAAACATTAAAAAAAGTAAGAAGAGAATTAATATTGACACAAAGTAATTTAGGTGAATCATAGTTAGCATGTAAAATCTTTTAATTTTTATTTACTCACATAGCTCCTTACAACTCATTTCTAATCATTAGAATTTCTAATTAATTTTCTATTAATATAATTATTTATTATTTTTGTATTGTGTCTTACTACAACTAATTACTCTGGATCACCCGTAGGAGCTTTCGATATACCCATGGAATCATTTTATTCGTTCGTTTCATTCTGTTCATGTATACAAATAAAATGCTTTGTCCTAAATGACTTCATGCGGATCAACGCACATCCTAAACCGCTGATCGTAGAGCCCTGAAACTAGGAGGGTGCGTTCTTTGTATGACGTAGGCATCCGATAAGAAAGGATTTTCCAAAATTCTACCCCTAAGGGGGTGAAAAAGGTATAGAAAGTTACTTTGGCGGTGATTTACTTCGAAGTTGATATCAATACTCCGGGAATAGACTTGAGGGAAAGCTCCTTCTCTCACGGCCAGTTGTATGTGGTGTGCTCCAGAGTAAGCCCACAGAGTAGCCTGGTGATTATAGCTCCCGAAGGAAAAACAAAAAATATTGTTTACAAAGAAATACTGCTGTAGGTGTAGTATTTCGATTTCGTTGTAAAAATATAATAACCCCTTGTAACTTTCATCAGATCAAAGGCCGAGCTTCGTGTTCACAAAACAACATTTTATTTTATTTTCATATTTATTTAACCTTTAAATCCCACACTATAATAAAGATTGTTATTTTTTATAAGTATTCAAGCATTTGAACATCATAATATTTTATCTGTTATAACAAAATTAATAACGTAAAAAAACAATTAAAAATTCTATTAGAACCATTTTCTACTTCTACAAGGACGAAGTCGGGTGCAAAAGCTAGTCTATAATAAAAACATATGCAATAAAACTCATGTTTGATTGAGGGTAGAAGACCATGAGGATACCCAAGAATATCATAACCGGTCCATAAATAACGCTTATACAGAAAAAAAAACGCGAGGATTGATAATATTGAAATCAGTATAATCCAGGTGGGCTGAAAAGTTCGTAGGCTAACATAGTAAAACACATTTTAGTGGAAAATTCCACTTAATTATTCGACATCATTCCTTATGGTAGCATCACAAACATTATTCAAATTTTCGATACCACTTTTATAGCACCATTCCTCTTTAGCCTCGAAATAGTCTTAAGCTTTACTCTCTGCGATTGCTTCTTAATTCTTTCCAGTGAGCATTCTTTTGAGATCTGCAAACAGGAAAAAGTCACTGGAGGCCAGATTTGGAAAATATCGTGGAAGGGAAAGCAACTCATAGCTTAATTCATGCAGCTTTGCTATTGTTTTCATTGACATAGTCTTAATACGACAGCACTTTTCTTCAAATGTGGCCGTTTTTTCATGATGTGATCCTTCAAACGCTCCAACAACGCTATGTAATAATCGCTGTTGATACTCTGTCCCTTTTCAAGCCAATCAATCAATGTTATACCTTGCATAACTCAGAATGCTAACGCCATAACCTTGCCAGCCGACCGTTGCATCTTTTAACACTTCGGATTCTTTTTATCGCGAGCTGTTCAGTCGGGTGACTGTCGATTGGACTCTGGAGTGTAGTGACATATCCGTTGTCAAATATCGACGGAGGTTCTTTTGTTATTGTGGTTGAAAATCGCTGACCCATCGTTCTGAGCAAACAGCAGGATGAAACATTTCCTCGATTGTGTGCTCGTGCGGCAGCCACTTTGCACAAAGCTTTAACAAGTCAAAATATTTATCCATGATATGTTCAAAACGCTCTTTTGATATCATCAGTCTCAGATATCTCGATCAACTTGAATTTACGGTCATTCATAATTATTTTGTGTACTTTTTCATGTTTTTGTCAGATATAGCCTTTCTGACATCCACTGCGTGTTTCGTCTTCGGTGATGATTCCGCCCAGTTAAAATTTAGTGAACCCCTTTTAACGATTTTCTTGGTGGAGACTCCGAGTAGTGTTTATCAAGCCAAAAAACTGGCTTCAACAGTATTTTTTTTCATGTAAAACAAAGCTTCTTAGGTATACGAAATTCATTTTTATTATTTTTTTACATTTAACAAATTCAGCTTCATTCACAATTCAATCTCATGAACCAATTGTTCGACAACTTTTAAATTTATACGTGAATCGTTTGAAGGTTAGTACTAACTAAAAATCATAAAGATCTAATTTTATTAATACCAATTATATAATCAGCCTACGAACTTTTCAGTCCTCCTAATATTCTACTAGAAACTTAATCTATAAAGCAGTTGATAAGTTATTTGATATTTAAATTAAGAACGCTTTTTGCGTATAATAAATTTAATAAATATTTCGATAAACTCGACTGCATTTAATTAAAACATAAGTTTAAGTATTGCGAATAATATTAAATGACCTTATATACGTGAGGAAGAAAATGGTCCTGGTGGAGATAAAAAAAATTCCCTTAAATAGGGATAACTGTATATGTATTAGAAAGCCAACGCTATAATTATTCCCTTTGCTTTGTATATTTATCAAAGGGCCTCATCATCTTTATGTTTTATCATCCAGATAACATACATATACCAGATGTATTTTTCATATTTACCATGTATAACTTTAATTTGTCTGTATTTTTTATCTTTATCCCTGAAGATTTGTTGTGTAGCAATGTGGGTGGAAACGTTGGCTTTCCAATAAACAGTTCTTCCTATTTAAGAGAATTTTTTTTACCTTCAGCCGGACCATTTTCTTACTCATAAATTTAAATACTTTTACTATAGACACCTATTATTTTTAACAATTTAAGGTGATCAGAAAATTAGTAAATCTAAGTTTAATGAAATTACGTTGACTGATTTTGTTGATTCATCGAAGTATGCTTGATAATTTATAAATCAGTTATGGTTGTATGGTATTGTGTCAACCAGCTTGAATATTATGTCACTCCCTTGTTGAATAAAACATTAAAAGTGCCTATAAATTTTACCTCCAAATTAATTCCGCTGATAAAACATAGTGCGTACGTTATTCAGTCTAAATCATCATCATCATAGTTCATCCTCTCCCCCGGAAAACCCCGGACCACACCGTACGATCCTCTCCCATTTCTCTTCTTATATTCCATTCCAGGTTTCCCTTCGCGAAGCTTTCCTTAACACCTTCTTCCAGGTATGTCGGGGTCTTCCTCTCCAGTTTCTTCCATCAACATTAGCCTCCTAAGTCATCTTGGGCAGTATGTTGTTTTCCATTCTTAAAACATTTCCAAACTATCTTAGACTGTTTTCTTGAGTATAGGCTCCGCTCCGAGGCTTGATCTAATGCTCGAGTAATCGCAAGTTCGGTCTCGTCTTGTTTTCCTCTCTTTCAGTTTAAAGTTTCAACAAATTTCGAGAAAAAAAAAATTCAACCTTTTCTTTAAAAAAAAATGTTTATGTTATTTGAGTTCCTACAACTTAAATCTAGAATACATCATGGACCATACAACCACCTAGAATAGTACTAAATATTTTCGTTTTCCAGAAAATATAAAAGTTTGTCGCGAATCAACTAATAAATTCAAGCTACATGAATTATATTTTTATACTGTTGGACTCCATGGGATATCTTCAGTCTTAAATATTTCGTTATCATTAATTGAGACTTCTATAGCTATACCGTCAGATTCACTAAGCTTCCTGGATAGTTTGAAACATCCAACAGTTATTATATCTAACCAAAACATCCAACAGTTATTATAATCAAATCTCATCTTATAAGACATGTAGATTAGGGTAAACCCGTATATTTTATGTGGATTCTGGTCATATTGGCATTAAGGGTAAAGATCTCATGGATCAGACACTGCAACGGTTCTCATTCCATCAGAACAACATTGTAGATATCTTAAAATGGAAACGTCAGAGAGATAGCAACCGATGTGGAATGAAAACCGTCCTAGAAATTTAAAAAATCAGTGACAGGGTTACCTCCATCTTAGCTTTCCTAACCCGCTAGAGACAAAGCCACATTCGGCTCACTCACACGTATATTATTAAAAACTGCCACCTCCCTCAAGTGCACTGTAACAACATAATTTAAGCGAAAACATTTTTTGATGAGTGTATTCATTACCATCCAAGGATGAATGTATAGGGCTGTTCCCAAATTTATTTAAGGCTCTTGGTGAAAATTAAGCTACAATCACATTGGACTGAATTTTTTTTAACAGACCTCCTATGGTCTAAATAATAGTACATTCTCAAATTTTGTTTCTATTTTCGCCATGGAATAGACCACGGATGAGTGAGATTTCATGATAGTTTTTTTAAAATTTATTTTTAGGAATTTACAACTGTATTGGAACAACTGGCGGAAGAAGTTAGCAGAGGTCATGGTTCTGTAGAGCCCAGTAATAAATAAATTAGAACAATACAACAACTAAATATAATAGCAATAATGATACATAATGACATGGATAAAGGCAAGTGGAGAAATTACCATCATGTAGCACTCGAATAACAAATTTAACCCGAAAGCCATGAGAACATCCTTTTTCAGACGCCTCGGAGGATTATCGAGAATCGAAGAAGTAGCTAGGTTTAAAACTAAGGAGTTTCAGTGGGAACAAAGTTTTTCAAGAAAATTCTGGTATCAGATTCGGACCAAATCAGATGGACATTGAATTCATTATGGATGACTTTATTCGTAACAAAGTAAGGAGCATTAAGGATTTTGATTGTAAGGATTGGATATGAAAGGAATCCGTTGGCTTAGTGGAGCCCAAAACTCCTAATTTATCTCTTATCTTATCTTATAACCATATAGGGTTTATAATTGTCTCGTAGCGTTTATATCTGAGTCTTTAATAATTAATTTGGGGCGTCTGTCTAGTAAGTGTTCCATAATAGTTGAAGTTAGAACAATCGACCTTCTTCCTGTTAAGTATAGATTATTTTTATTATCGTGCTTTTTTTTCCGCTCCAATTTATTATTTCAAAAAGAGTGATGTCGATTTATTAGACTTAAATTTTGTGATTATAATTTACGCTTCTTCTATAACGGATCATACTTAAATTACTTCAGATTCATACATTTCATAGATAATTTATACATTTTTTAAAAAGAACAGAATTTTTAAATCCGGCAGAAACTTCCTGAAATTATCGTATTCACTCTCAAAACTCTTCTACTTTATAAAGTAATTCAGATATCGATTTTTCATAGATACATAATTATTTCCATACATTCATATTACACTTTGTAATCAAAAACATTTATTTTATATTCGGGTTTAAGGTGTTTTTCTATTCCTATTCATCAAGGTGATTAGGAAGGTTGGTTCCTACAGCTTACCAACCTAATTTAAAAACAATTAAAAGGTTGATTTTTTTCGATTTATTTTGATACTAAAAAATTAGTTTATTAACTTATTATTTTGAAAGGATGTAAACTGGATTGCATTACATTTAAGAAATGTATATTTGTTATATTGTTATGATTGTATGTAATTAATAATTTACAGGAAAAAGATGACTTATAACTCTTCTTAGAAGTTAAAGAAGTTCTTGATGGATTGTAAATGACATATAGTCGAAACGTATCCACGTATAAAGTTAAATGAAAAAAGAAACGACTGGAAATAGGTTTTCATTGAGTGAATGAATTATTAACTTATTATTTAAAATCTTGGCGGTAAATGAATGTAGTAGGGATTATGGACGCAGGCGCCTTCGGCTATTATTTTAAAATTATTTGTCATTTTAATTATTACATAATATTATTAATATCCCCAAAATAAGTTAAATAAATTTATTTATCATTTACCATCTTTGCTAATTTATGTGAAGTAGTACATTTCTCTGTCAATAGAGTGCTCAGCTCGACTACTTCAAACCGTCACCGCTAGATCGCAGCTGAATCAATACACCCTTGTGGCAGTACTGTTTATTTACATGGAGGTTGCAATGTGCTAATATTGTTATTTACTTGAAATTTTTGAATTATTACCCCGAAAGCATGCAACATTGGTTGTTAAATGGATACCGAGAATACAGAAACTCACTACGTCCTCAAAGGCAAGATTGACAATGTTAAAAATCTAACTCAGCTTGTCAAGTGTATAAATTTTAAAGAGATAGCTGTCTTCTTTGCAAGTAAAAATGGCATCAAAATCGTGGTTGAAGACTCCAAATGTGTACAGGCTTCAGCATTTATCGGTACCGACATATTTACAGAATTTACTATAAATGAAGAACTAGTAAGTTTCCGCTTGGACATCACTGTGTTGCTTGAATGCTTGTCAATGTTTGACCAAGGAAATTCTCAAGCATCTTTGAATTTGTACTATCGAGGACATGGTTTTCCATTGAGACTTGTACTAGTAGAAGAAGATGTTGTTACTGACTGTTCCATAAAGACACTAGAAGCTCTTGAAATTCTTCACTTTGATCCACCAGGTATGTTTTGACCTTTAAGTATCTTATTTAATGAATTAAGTAACTGTGAATATTACCTTAAGTCAATGATAATAAAGAGTAGTAAATAAACTAATCATAAATCCCCAAACATAAAAGAACTTACTGAATATACCGATAAAATGGTTGTCAAACATTATTTATTTTATTACCTAGTTATATTATCAACTATTAATGTATAGGTGTATCAAAATTATCTTGTTGGAAATTAAATAGATGTTTGGTTAACATCAACACTAATAATGAGAATATTTGTTCAACAAATTCAAATTTTGCTTGGAAATAATAAGTGTTTAACCATATAATGTTTATAGCAAACATTGTCTACCACTATCGCATCAAAAATAGCATTTAACAATATTTGGTACCGGTATTTGAAAAGATAGATATATATTTATTATAAAATATGAGAGTAACAATTTAGTGGGTTGATATATGACTTCCTAGTGATCTTTGTTGGAATTAAAATCAGATTTCCATTTATGTTTTTAATCCAACTTAACCCAAACAAAGGGAACCTGCAAATTTAAATTATGGATTTTATGATTAATTTGTTACAAATAAAATTAATAAATCTTGTTTGTATGATATTTATGTTATCCAATATAATGGATATTGAAATACCCAAAGAGACGTTTATAGCTCAGATTTCAAAATCACGTATCGTTATTAGTTTTAGTTAGATCATTTATTTAAATGGACTGAGTTTTTGACAAAGAATTGTTTTTTTTGCAAGTTGCATGTTTAGATTTAATTTTAAAATACCTCATCATATCTGTACCCCGGAATTAAACAGCATGTCACATTTTGGTAATTTTTATGTTTGTTCAGGAGAGCCAATTTTCCATAACTTTGAACTATTAAACTTTATTTCCTCGTTATTTTTAGAAACACCAGAAATTGTTCACATTGTTATTGATATTGATAAGTAGTTAGAAGTATTGATCATCGTATTAATTTATCTAAACTATTTCCTATTTTTTGGAAATTATGTCTTTTACCACCGGGGCTTAGATATTTCTTTATGTGCCAAAAAATGCCTTAATATTTTTGTTTTGTTAATTTAATCAATATTAATTAATTTTTTGAAATAATGAGATATATATAAAATTTATAGATTACCTCTTTTCTCAGGAGTTGTTAAATCTGCAGGCATTTTAAAGAATATGAAGCCACTTTTTTAAAAAATGATTTAATAATTTTAATAAATTATGCAAATTGTTCGTATTATTCAAATATTGAAAGAAAAAAAAACACGAATCCTTCAATTATATTATATTTAAAACAGTTTTTATTGCTCTGCATTTGATGATTTTTCTTCTCAACCTGTTGTTAGGTCCATTGTGATTATAAGGTCTACTGTAATATTTCTAGGACAACGGTTGTGCTGGGAGGTGATTTGTCCGAAATCATGCTCAACCCACTGTTTTTCCCCCAATTAAGGGTACCCACATTATAGAGGCTGTGTGAGCCCCGAGAGAGTCTCCAAATTCCTTCAGCATAGCAACTCAGCTCTCCACACACACTGAGCTACCCCCTCCCTTTTCTAAATATAAGATATACAAATTTTATAGAAAAGAATATTTAACTCACTTAACCTCTAAGAGGCATAAAGTCTAAAATTCAAATACAAGTTTATAATTAGGGCTAAAACAACAAATGACTTTAAAATTCATTTCTTATTATAAAGTTACTTTAAAGTTTATTAGAATTGCATTGATATTAGTAACTTTTGGAGATTCTAACTATATTCATCAGTCTCATTTTTTCTTAAATAGGTGAAAGAGTCTATAACAAGATGATAGCTGATGGTGGTGGTTTGAAGGAGTTTCTTTCTGATTTGGACTCCGGCTCGGAGTACCTGGACATCCAAATGTCAAGCAATCAGCCCAACTTCGTCGTACGAACGGAGAGCACAGCAGGACGATGCGAGGCGAGTGTCAACCAGGATGCTGAGTGGGTCGAAGAGTTCGTTTCTCATGGACAATCGTTGAGCAGGTTCAAGCTGACACAGTTCAAGCCAGCTTTGAAGACAATTCAAGCAGCCAAGAAAGTGTCCATTCAGCTTTCTAGGAAAGGTCTCTTGTGTATGCAGTTTGTCATAATGACCGAGAGCAAGCAGCTCTGTTATATAGAGTACTACAGCACTCCGGTGATCATGGATGATGATGATAATGATGAAGCCATACTCTCCCAGGAGTTCTAATAACTTAAGCCCAAGGTTAAGTCGGTTCCCATTATGTGGAATTGATACTTGAAAGCAACAAACATGGAATTCTGAATCACTTTAACATAATTACCACCTAGAAAGGTTTTTATTTTATTTTTTATTATGAAAACATATATTTCCAACCAACTATTTGATTTTTCTTCAATTCATCCATTGTTAATGTATTTTTAAAATTATTATTTATACTTTTTTTTATCCATTAATTTATTTTGTTTTGTTCTTTCATAGAAAAGTATTTTGTCTATTACTTTGAAAGTAATTTTTCAAATAAAACTTAGAATTAATTTGCATAATTGTAAATATTTGTAAACTTGTCCATTAGCTTAAATTTAGCATAATCATTTTCTCACATTTTACTATTTATCTTTTTTACAAAAAAATGTAAATATATTGAAATCATATTTTTTTAAAACACGGTTTATATTTCTACCTGTTCCCTAAGATGTAACAGTTGTATTTATTAAAATGCTAATCATTAATTTTTTTCCTTGTTTAAGGATCACCTGAATTTAATAAAAAAACAAATCATTCATTTTTTTCCTTGTTTAAGGATCACCTGAATTTAATAAAAAAACAAAAAAAACAATTATATTAGTAAAAAAAATCTAAAAAATGCAACAAATATAATTTATCATGTCGCTTTAATAACTATTATACGTGAAGACAGTACTCAAAACATGTAAAACTTTCATAGTGCAATTTTTAATCGGTCGACTAGTTCCAGAGGAGCCTCAATACAAAAAAGAATTCTTTTGGCCATTGGTTGGTGTGTGCCAGGACTGTAGATTGAAAATTGGTTTATTGTTGATGCCCTAAGCTAATTGGTACCTTCAGGAAATGATTTTGATGATCCATGCCTAATTAATCATATAAAAAGTATGTCCCCTAGTTGGAATAGAAGTTATGACCAAAAACTTTTCTTTGTGCACAGCACAAAAAGTATCTTTTTATGGTAAATTTTATATTTATACATTCCATGCGTGATGAAATCCTCTACAAAACATAAAAACGAGAGCAGCAGTGTTACTAAGCAAAAGTTGTGCTTTCAATAAAATTTAAACAATAAAATAAAATCGAACTCAGTTAATCTAAGAGAAAGGGTGTTAAAAATAACACCTACTATGTTTCAACTGAAATCGGAGAGGTGTACTAAACCTTGAAAATCATGAAAAACCGTCTAGAGATGAAAGGAAAAAGTTTCAGATAAATGATACCTGTCAAATAAATCTTTTATTTTTTTTCTGATTGGTCCTATAGAACATATGTTTGTTCAACTTGTGACCGCGCAATGTGATCTTCTTACAGACAAATTTTACTAGCAGGACAACAGACAGCATGGAGGATGTCACTCAACTTCTAGTGCCAGCCTATCATAGCTGTCATGGTACAGCGGCAGGCTGTACACAGTCCCTTCGAGGCCGATACTCCAGTGAGTGCCCTTTCCACCGAAGTGAAAGTGACAAATCAGTCTAGATCCACCGTTTATGGCTGTTCAGGATCAGCAGGCGCACGAGGACCTACATTTTATTCGCCCAAGCAAAACGTCACTGTACACGGGATATTTTAGATATCTTAGATATTACAAGATAAGAGTAGAATCATTATTTTTGTGAGCTGCCTCTATTAAACTGACGCGCTTACTAGTCTTATTTATACTACGGCATAATATATATATATGTACATTGAAGATTGTTTTAAACTATTTAACGTAAAAACAATGAATTTTTTACAAAATACTTGAGTGGTATCTTTTGGTTTAGACCGTGTCGCTAACTGTTTCGCCAGGCATGCTGCTGACTTCTTCAGGGCAGAAAAGAGAATGAAGACGTTCGGCTCCCCCTCCATCTTATATACCCTTTCGTGTCCTGGGACGGAGTCTACTTTTCCATGAACGCGATTTCCTTGTTTCTGATTGTTCTGGTTGATTTGATTTCGACTCTGGTTGGGTAATCTGTTTTACTTTGTTCTTTTAATTTTCTGGTATATTTGGGAACCAAAGCTCACTTAATTTGTAACCATCTTCCCTGTTGAAATTTTACGGGTGTTTGACTATTTCTATTGCTTCCATTATTTTTCTTTCTGTAGCTTTATTACATTTCTTAACCACTCTGTTTAAGAAGTGCATTTTTAAAATTCTATAATATGGTTAGTGGTAACGAAATGTTCTGCTAAGGCTGATGCTTTACTGTCAATTTTCTTGACGCTTTTTATGTGCTCTGTGAGTCTTGTTGATATTAGCCTACCCGTTTGCTCAATATATTACTTTATACAGGAGCATAGAATGCTGTATATACCAGGTGTCTTGAGTGCTAACTTATCTTTCGCATTCGGCAGAACCTGACAAATTTTCCTGTCCGTGGTGAATAATGTTTTTATTTTGAACTTTTTTGAATGAGTAATGAATTTTTTATTTCAGCAACAACCTACCCTAAATTGAGCAAAAGTAAACTCCTTATATTTCGGAATCCTATGTTTTCTTTTCTTTCAGCTATCGTTAGGGATTTTCTCATTTATGCAACATAGAGTGCTGATTACGAATTTCATTTTTCCAACGCCCAAAAAATGGTGGAAGTAAACAAAAAAAAGTGTTTTCTATTAGATTAACCATTTAATAATCTAATAAATGCCACAATTAATTTTGTATTTAATTGAAGAAGGGTAAATATTTATTAACAATTGTTTGTAGATCAGCTTCGGTTTTAAGGAAGCCCAAGTTGAAATTAAGAGACTAAATGCGATAGGCATACCGCTGGAACGTTTTGATTATTCTTCAACACTAGTGAGATTATTTAAAACTTCTAATACATTATTACTTTATTTTATTATTTAATAATCCATTCGAGAATTATTATTTTCTTGAGAAGTTTGCAAAAACAATTATTTGCTAAATTCGTCTTCACACAAAGTCAATCAACCTTCCCAGATCTATGTAACTATTCAACCAGCAGAAACACGATTAAATACCGCCCTTACTAAGTTCCTGCAGGTTCCTGACAACTTCCTATTGACCGCGGTGTATCATATCACATAAATTATCCCTATTAGGGAAAATATTACTGTGTTACATACACTGCGATAAGCTGAAGAGTCTTTTGAATCCTGATACGATCGCTGACCGGCCTGTGAGGTCATAATCGAATCTGCTCGGGATGATCAAGTGATTTATGAGCTAAAGTTGGCAGGAGCTAATGCGGCTTTGTCCGTTCTAGGCCGCTGGGTCTTTTATAGTTTACTCCTGACGATCAATCACCTCCTTTTGTAAGTAGATCAGTATGGCGGTGAGCAGGTATTTTGTTAGCGTTGGTCCAGTCTTGTTGCGTGTTCTCATCCTCCTACAAAAGGCAACTAGGGAACTCTGTTGGCAGCTTGTTCCGATGTCGATAACCGATAATGTTTCGCTACATTGGAAGGGATGGGTAGTTTTCAACTGTACGCAGAAAATTGAAAGTATATTGCTGATTACATTATGACCCAACGTTCGTATCCAAAAAAGGCTTCTAAAATCCCTGGAGCTTATCGCAGGGTATGTAACAGTGCAAGTAATTTTTTACCAGAGATTCACATGATTAATGTAACATTGGAGTGAAATGATCGGGGGATGCAGTCAGTGATTAAACAAAATATGAAAAAGAAGAGTCCGAGGTGACAGGTCAAACTATCAACAGTAGACTCTTGAAAAATCATTGTCACAAAAATCACAATTCAAGTGTAGAAACTTTATTGGTGAATCCGATGTTACAAGAGAGCAGTTTATGCTTGATTTTAAATCACTCTTGAATCCTACTATAAAGGCTCCACAAATGTTATATGCCATTCCGAGTACCTGAGCTGGAAAAGGAAATAAGTACCAGAGGGTGGACAATTTCAGACTAATTTCCATCATTAATGTTACCACCAAACTTTTTACTAGGATTTTATTGGCAGGTTTATTGGAACTGGGTGGACAAAAATAAAATTTTAAACGAGTTCCAAGCAGGATTTCGTCCAGGCTATTCTACTGTGGACCACATTTTCAGTTTGTTTAGCATAATAAATTTTACATTAGTAAAAGAACGCCGAAAACTGTATGCATTCTTCATAGATTTAAAAGAAGCATTGGAATGCATAGATAGGGAGGCACTAGTTTTCAAGCTGGTTAATCTTGGTCTGTCCCAGGAATTGTTGAGAATTCTGAGAAGCTTATTTACGGAGACTAGAGAAACAACTGATGGATTAAGGCAAGGCCGGCTGCTTAGTCCATTATTGTTTGCGCTCTCCATTAACGATTTATACGAAAATATATGTGTGCTACTGGATAAAGCAGGAGTTAACGTTAGATGTTTGCTATACGCCGATGACGTGGTAATGCCTGGCTCCCTCCCCTGTAAAATTGCAGCGAATGATAAATAACCTGCAGAATTACTGTTATTTGTGAACTTTAGATATAAACCTAGCTAAATAAAAAAATAATGTTTTTTCGTAACGGAGGCGATTGTCCAAATTTGAGAGGTGGAACTTAGGAGGTAACCCAGTTGAAGTGGCCAACGAATATAAGTAAATACTTATAACACCCAAATGGGTGTTATAGTTACCTCAAATATTAGCACTCGAGCGCCACTTTTCGGAGTCAGTCATGCAAAATTTGCCTTGAATTCCACTTGGCGAAATTTTATTACTAACAAAAATATCCTTTATACAACAAAACTAGAAGGGTATAAGCCTTATGAAATTTTGAAATGTCTCTCAAAATATGCACCAAATTATATTTTGGCACATGAATCTGGTATCGCATCAATATACACATACACGCTTAAAGTTCATTTTAACTGTGTTTTGAAAGTCCTGGAAGTGGCGGATTCTCGCTTGCCTTTCATCTTAGCGAAAGAAGTGATATTTTATTGGTACAGAAAGTGGGTAGAATTTGAGGAACTGTACGGATTGAATCTCGATCCGTCAGACCCATCTGACCTACGCTGGAAGTTGACTGCAATTACGTGCCGTTTGGAGGAATCGGAGAAGCAAAAGAATTTCGATAAGTGTCTGCAATCTAGATTTCACACGTATGCAGGGCTATGTGCGGTGGGTGCCCTCACTACAACTTATCTTAATTAAATTCTGGACCTTAGGTCGATACAATACAATTTTCAGCTGCTGGGCGGAATTACTAAAATTAAGCTCAAAACCGTTCAAGCTCAAGAAAGTTTAGACAATTGTCCAGTTTGTAATTCCGAAGAAAAAGAAGACACTCTTCATTTCTTGGGAACCTGTCATGTATATGGTGAAATCAGAAATAAATACTTCGGGAGAGAGACTTGTGCCACTGAAGAATTACTTCCTTTAATAAATGGCGCCAATTGAAAAGGATTAAGTCATTACTTGCTGGAGGTCATGTCGCGAAGATCACGGTTGATTAGTCAATAGATAGATGGATAGATGTTGATACAATCATAGATTGAAGGGGTAAAATACAAAAATAGGGAAATATGTATAATAAAAAAAAAAAAGTTATGATAATTGAAATATGAAATATGCTTATATTGGATTTATGAACAACTAAAGGCTTTAATTGAATTAAAGCATTATTTTTATTATTATTATTAGATGCTTTAATAGATTTCATATATTAAATTTTTAATTGTTATTTATGTATTTATGTATATACATTTATATTTATTTATTTATACTTTAGAGATAAGAAAAATAAATGAGATTGTCTATTACAGTCCTCGATAGACGGATCACCCATTGTCTAGTGTTCTAGTGAAATTTTTATTTTTTATTTTTTTACTGTATACATATATATTTCGTCGTATTTTTTTTTTCCTAATAAACAAGTTCAATCTATAGTATAGGGATATAGAAATATTTATACATATCCCATTGACAGTATTCAAATATATAAATAAAAATAGTATATCCTTCTGAGCAGCCCAGTTACACATATAACCAGCTTTATATAGTTACTGTTCATGTATTATTAAAAACACATGTTTTTTAATTTTTTACATGTGTTAAAAAATAATTTCACAGCAATTAGTTTGTGTTTCTTTAATATTCTAGTTACGAACGAGCTATAGCATTGAAAAGTGGATGAAACCGCAGGGAAACAATGTCCAACTTATTATGCTGTAAAAAAAAAAGTCACGATTTTAGCGGGACTGATTATAAATAAATAACAAACAGTAATATTTTCATAGTTTGGCTCTTATTAATATTTTTAATGATTGAAAAGAGAAGGATTGTGATTAAATCAAGAGAGAAATATAAGATTAATGAGCTTTGATTTGAAGCAGGTTTAATATTTACGGTAAAAAATGTACACAGCTTATTTTAAAATTACAATTTAGCTAGCCCATTAAATATAAATATTAACGGATGTCTCAAAAAGAGTGGTCCTGCTTCAAATTAAAATTAAAATTTTAGAGTACGGCAGATGATGATCTTTTTTCAAAATCCTTAACATCTGTACTATTTTTCTGAAAATATGTTAATCCACATTATGAAAGTGTAGTACATTGATTTTTTTTGCGATGAGCAATACAAAAGTACACCGAATTTGTCAGAAGTAGTTTACACATAAAAGGTAATTAATTACATGAGTTCGAAAAACTAGCTTCATTTACAGTGTCTATGCCAGAGGTTGTGTAAGGGGTGAATTGTCCGTGATCACACTCATTTACAAAGTTTTCCCTTCCTAAATGGGCTGGGTGAGCCCCAGGAGTGTCTGCAGATCTGTCGCAGCCGGATTCGAACCCGGGGTTTTCAACTTAGCGTAATACATATTGAGCTATCCTGTTTCCAAAAAAAAACAGTAATATAAATATTTAATAGATTTTTCCTTTGATATATATGAAGGTATGTGTGTCTTTTATTTAAAACATAATTAGTTGTAAAGATGTCTTGAAATGGAGCTATGAGCGCCCCCTCTGCTACGGAGCGAACATCGTAAGTAGTAATGAGACTGCGACTTCATCTAGTTCCCGCGACAACCAACAGAAAGCGTTAATGGACATTTCCCTAATTATTATTCCTTTATTGAATAAATGGATCGCCATTAAAACTATATTTTCGAATAAATAATAAAAACAATAACATAAGTAATTTTCTTCCCTGTATAAATGTATTACTGTTTTAATTTTTGCAATATGTTATAAATACCTATATCTCTATTTCTAAATAAGGTTACTATTTTTATTTGTTGTATTTTATCAAATTCTTTAAAAATATAAAACAAATATCAGGTTCCGAAAAAAAGGAACTGATTAAAATATTTTTTAAAAATTGGAAAACACTACATTTTTATTTGTTATTTCTAAGCAATTATTAATGTATTTCGTCGCTGTCAAAACGATACTGCCTATCTACAACTTTTTATGAAAATGAGTTAGTAACGGTAACGCATTCTACAGGTTAAATTACACACTAAGGAAAGCAACATGAGCAGAGTATGATTTTTTGATACTTCTCTTCAATAGTTCTGATAAAATTGCCAAGTCTACATTCGGCGCGTTTTTTTTCCTCTCCTGTAAAATCGCCCAAAGTGTACCTAGGCGGTATTGTTTTGACAGCGACGATTTGTTTCTTAAGATTTCGTTTATTCACTTTAAATTGCTCAATATTTTCCACCTATCTTCAAATGAGTGTGAAAATCATGTTTTTTTTTTCAAATCATGATTAATGTAAATACGATTTTTTTATTTCATTCTATAAGCAGTGTGGCATTTGTATATTATTTCATCAAATAAATATTTATTATTAAAAAAATATATTATCCAATATATACTTGAATATTTCAATGTTATATTATCTCAGTTAACGAAAAATAACGGATGATGCACTCAATTGTTTTGGAGATTCTAATTTCTTAGAAAATCATATATTTCCTGACAAATATTTGAAAAAATCTTAACAAAAAAAAAATTGTAGGCCACAGTAACAATATTTTAAAGGACTTAAGTCGAAGAAAAAAGTTGGCACAAATAAAATAAGTAAAACTTATTTGTTTGTTAAATTTATTAACTGCAACCCCATCCCCCCACATTCTTCTATTTTAAAGAACAGTTGAAAATATATGAGTCGGTATAATAACACCAGTTTTTACCAAATATTAAACCCAAGATCCTTCATGGGTTTTATTAGTATAGGTTATTTTATAACAATAATATTTTTTAATAGAGACATTTTGCAAAAACCATTATTTTTTCATGATTTTCGGAAAGGGTAACAGAGGACATTTTTCCCCTCCTGAACTGTTCTTTTGCATATGCTACCGGGGGATAATAATCGAGGCATAGAAATAGATTCGGGCAACGTAATTGCGGTGGATCGAAGGTAGTTATTTGCCAACTGAATGATAAACATTAATGTGGATGTTTATACATTGCCTAGGGCGCCGCCATTTGTTTACGGTAACAAAATAACATTTAGGGGACATGAGTCCTTCTGCTTCGCTCTTAACACATAATTTACTGTTAAATAATGTTGCTCATAGTTGTAGTGGGTATTTTATTGAAGGACCGGTAAATTTAAGTGTTTTAATTTCTGTATTTTAACATACGAGTGTGTTGACATTCATGGAAATTATTTACGAAAAATCGATTTTACGGTACCCGAAAAAAACTATATCTGTTTAGGATATCGTAAGATTTCCGGGGACTTTAATATTATAAAGTTTATCAAAATAATTATAAATGCAATATTCATAAACGTCTATCTGTATTTTCTCGAATTAGAGAAAATTTGGTGACTGCTTAATTTTTTTTATCTCCAGCTGGTACAAAAACATGTGTTTTTGGCTCAATTAATTAGGACTAAAGTACGTCTTTTCTCCCTTTGTATTAGAAATTGAGTCAAAAAGTCAACTTTATTCCCTAGAGAATAAAGTAAAAATATGACAACCTAGTTCATCTAAATAATGTAGGTTTTGTACTGAAAAAGTTCAGGGTTAGGTTGGTAAACCTGTCACATCGGCCATTAAAATCAGCTGTTGTTTCAAAACACCAAAACTGATAAACCGAAGTTCATTTGTGTAAGTTATGGATCCACCACATATTGTACAATAAACAAATAATGTTATTTCAAATTTATTTCCAGCTAAATCAAAACAACAATTCAAAATTGTAATAATTGCACATTTAATTTCAGTTATTGAATTTACATTTATTGTAAAACATAACTTTTTTTTTTTTTAATTATTTGATTGAATTGTACAACTGTAATATATACATCTAGTACAAGGGCTGTATGAATAAATAAATGCATGAAAGGACGTGTAGAGGCACTACCCATTGGCAGAAAACATAACATAATATAAAATATTATGGCGTATAGTTTGCCTTTTTACATCCCATCTGGAGATAAAATCTTGTATGCCCCTCGGGACTAAATTGATCATTATTCCCAGCAATACTTTACTCTCTAGGCTTGGCCTCGTGAGTAAAGATAATTATTCCCTCGCGTTCGCTTGGGAACAAACTCGAATTGTACTCGAAACTTACAGTCCAGGGAATAATGATCTTATTTAGTCCTTAGGTGCATAAATAACTATTCAATGCCATTTATCATTTATAAATCTCTCGTTATGAGTGTAACATTGGAACTAATTTCTCTATTTAAATATAAATGCATTTCCAAATTTTGAAAGATGCTCCTAATTTATAGGATTTGGAACTGTTTTAAAAACTTTTAATTTTCTTTCTCGATGTTTAGAATGGGACCATAACTAATTTTTGGGAATCCTGGCATATATAGTGTTTCCTGATACATCCTAGTCATGTTAATAGAAATGTCAAATTCATGAATAAATGTTTTCCAATACATCGCTCAATCGATATGCAGATACCATTTTAGTATGATCCGACTGATCATGACTTACTGATCGCACTTATTAAACCATTATGCTTGTCACTTCTCATAATCAACTATGTTCTCCGTTCTAATTATGCATTACTACTAGTTATTATGTACTACAACTATCCTTTATAATATTTCATTAACAATTTGTTTACATTATCGTCACCATTATCAGTTGACTGTATTTTTCCATCTCAATTAGGTTTATTGTTATACTAATTCTTCACGTTCACCATCGCCTATTTGTATTCTGTCATTCTTATTAGGTTTATCAGAATTACTTTCCTTATTATTGTTACTTTATTTTTACATATTTCTTCATTTTCATTTTTATTACCTGATACCTCAATTTGTATTACTTGATTTATTACTTACAGTATTGTTTACATTTTCTTATTTACCTTGTCACTTTGTTATTAATATCTCTACATTGATTATTCTTGCTCTGTATATATATCTCAGGTTCTCCCCCCCATCTTTATTTTTAACTACCCCTTATTACCTTACTACCTTATTTATGTAATTTTTAATACCTTCTTTTTTACTACTTCGTATTACTTGTTTTATTCTTTATTACTTTTTGTACAACCTCCTGTCACTCTGTTATTAATACTCTTGATGCTTATACATTTTAACTTTTATACATTTACCATAATTAAGTAATTTTTTATCATTTAGTAATTTTGAACATATTTAGCCCTGAAGAAGACCTGCTGCAAAGTGGGTCGAAACGTCGGCTCCTGAATAAACATTTCTTCCTAATTTTTAGAAATTTATTGACCTTCACCCGGACCATTTTCCTTCACTCACATTTTGGTGTGTATATATATGTATATGTGTTTTATAAGAATGGTTAGTAACGTCAATAGGTGGCTGCCTAAGATAATTTACGTCTACTCAAATTTATATTATTTATATAGAATATATTAGTAATAACGAATTTTTAGTATAAATTATTGGTGGTTATTATCATTTTACAGGGTATATGATTCATATTGATATTATATTGAATAGTATTTAGATATTATATTGAATTGAAGTCAACGATATAAAGATATGGGTTCGGTACTTACCTCTTGTATGGGCGCCACTAATAAGTTGCTTAACCTTACATTCCGACTATAGCGCAACTATTTTGGAGTTTTGAATGATGTAAAAAAATATATATCACGAAGATATAAATTACATATATTTAATTATTTAATAATACCATTATATATTATTTACAGGCCTTCTTATTATTTACAGGGTTCTTTTCTGGAAACATAGATTTGATAATCATATTTTCTTCTCCTATTTTTCCATCTTCGTTCATTTTCATTCCAATAGCACACAACTCCCACAAACACATTTTCCACCCAGGAATGCCTTTTTTGACATGCCTAGTTCTTTTAGAAAAAAAATTAATAGATTTCATTTCCTTACACCAGAAATAAATTAAAGCGAATAATGAACTGCTCTTTAAAATTGGTACCCCGGTGTAAGAAGGTGGTGGACTTGGTACCCGGAGGCGATCCCGCGTGTTCCACCATGATGAGTTGAAGTGGCTCTTCCACTCCATTCGTAGACAATATTTCCTCAGTGCATCTTTATACTAATCCATTAACTCCCCCTTCAACACCCTTCATAAATCTACTGACTCCTCCAATTCAAATCCTCAGTCCAGCACCGCAAAACGAGATTTCGCCTTTCCGATCTCTATACTCGTTACCACAGAACCAGAGCATTCGAGCATTCCTTTCTCGCCCGCTCACCCACGGTCTGGAACTCAATCCTTGCATCCCAAAAAGATGCTCTCTAAGCAGGGTAGTCATTTGCTTCAATGAATCAGTCAGTATTGAATAATTGATTTTGTTGCTTAGTTGGTTTTGTTTCTTTTTCGTAAAGAAGATATAAATTATGTAAAGAAATTATTGCATGCTAGCTCATGTGTTTAACTGTTGTTATTAAGTTATTTATACGTTTATTGATTAGTAATTTTTATTTAAATAATCTTTATTTTAAATTTGTTGGCACATTTTAAATACTTTATGATTTGTATTATTATGTAGCCTATGTAGCCTTGGTCCCAGAATTAAGTAACTTTCCTGTTCTATTCTATTCCATTCATTGCGTAAACTAATACAAGTGTGTACAACGATGACAAATTCGGTAGATCTTGCATTTTTCATCGCATGCGACGGGTCTCGTTTCTTGTTCCATAGAAACCGCGAGTCACTGGAAACCCGACAAACAATACTCAACAAAAAGCGAAATTATCTGCCGGAAAATATAAATGGTTGCCGAGAAAGAAGCTTAAATAATAACCCGCATAAACGACGGTTGGTAATTAATATTTCGAGGGGGGGGGGAATCCTCCCCCATAGATTTATGTGCAGTTATTAAGAGGAGGAGGGGGCAACCATAGATAAAAAGTGTTCGGACCCCCATCGCGAGGGGCAAAGGAATAAGAGTGATGCATTAAGAAAGCGGCCTGCTTAAGAAGATCCATTTATCTTGGAGTAATTGCTGGCCCGATCTCTCTCCCTCTTCGGGATAAAAAAACACTCTCCTTTTTGCCTCTTCGCAGAGCCGGCAAAGGCTTTTTCACCTCCCCCCCCCCTCAACCTTCATTTAGTATTTTAAGGCATTTCCAAATTGCTCAACCCTCCACTTCCCTTCCCCTTCGGCCATCTTGGCTATCGCTCCTCAACATCTCTTGTCCATTTTTAATTTATCGACGCATCATACAATCATTAAAGTATTAAATAATACTGAGTTTTTATGATCGTAAAAAACAAACTATTCACCATGCACACAAGGATAACAGAATAGAAAGCACCTCGTTTATCTTATATAAAATCATGATAGCTGTTTCGGATGAGAGACAGTGTACAGTAAGATCGATAAGTATTGATATTAATCACATTAATTTTCGTAATAGAATTTTACTCGATACCCGAAATTGGAAGACAGCAGTACTTGTTCTTCAAAACTGGAGCAGGCCACGTCTCAAGTCTTGATGTAACGCCATTGAATAATAATAATAATTAACGTAATAAGCAAATAATGAAAAAAAATTTTTTTTTTTATTATTTATTTATTGCTATTTACAACTATATTACAGTAATATAACAAGTAAATTGGCTGAGTGATACATAATGACATGATATAATGACAAGTAGAGAAACTACCCACTGGTAGTACTCAAATCGAATGTTCAACTAAGAAGGTCACGTGGCCATCTTCTTTTCAGACGCCTCGAAGGATTATCGGGAATTGAAGAGGAAGCTAGGTTTGAAACTAGAGGGTTTGAGTGGAAATGAAGTTTGTTATGAAAGGATAGATACCGGGATCGGGCCAGATCAGCAACAAATGGGACATTAAGGACGTTATGGATGACTATATTCTTAACAAAATAAGGAGCGTTGAGGATTTTACGAAGGATTTTGGATTGTAGGGATTGGATACGAGAAGAATTCGATGGCTTAGTGGAGCCCCAAAGCTCTACTCCGTAAGTCCAAATAGGTCGTATGATGGTCATGTAGATGAGTCTTTTGTAATTGATTGGGAGCTTAGAGCGTTTGTCTAGTAAGTGTTGAAGAAGCCTGAAACGTCGAGCGGTTTCTTGTCTTTTCAGTCTTGTATGAGGATTCCAGGTTAATCGTTTGTCGAGATGCAACCCTAAGTATCGGATCTGTTCTACAGGCACAAGTGGGATATTATTAAAGGATACTGAAGGGCAGGAAGTCATTGGTTTACGACGAAAGGTAAAAGTGATTTGATGGGATTTTTGAGAATTTATTTTAATTCTCCAGTTCTGGCACCATTCTTCAAGATCAGTGATATGGGATTGGAGGCTTTGGGATACAATAACTGGATTGGTATTGACTGATAATACACATGTATCATCAGCATATGTGGTAAGGATAGTATTAGCATGAGTTGGGATGTCAGCTGTATAAACTGTATAAAGGATTGGGCCAAGGATACTACCTTGAGGAACACCAGCAGATTGGGAAAAGAGGGATGAATAGACATTATTGTGGTTTACTTGGAAAGTTCTGTTTGTGAGATAGGATTGAAGGACGAGAAAGTAGGTAGGCGGTAGAAATTTACGGAGTTTATAGAGCAATCCCGGATACCAGACTCGGTCGAAAGCCTGTTCGACGTCAAGAAAGACGCCCGAACAATATGATCCACGTTCTAATGCAGAGGAGACTACATCCACCACACGATGACATTGCTGAATAGTGGAGTGGGATGCTCGGAATCCAAAATAATGAAAAATAAATTACAAAGTAAGTATAAGGGTTAACAATACAATATTATTTTTTATTTACTCTATTATTTTGAAAATATTTAATCTCGATAAAAGTGCAAAGTATCGAAAGTTAAAAACACCATTTTTCAGATGAGTGAAAAACTGTTTCACAAAAAAATGACTAACAAAAGTTCATTCAAAATCAGTGGGTACCGTCAAAACAATTTTACCTGTGTCATTATACATAGCTTACTTGCCTTATAGATAAATGGTTTTATATGATTTCTATATCCTAAAGCAATCGCTATAGATCTGAATTAAAAAATGTGTTTTTTTTTTTCATTTTCGATACCTTGTATTTGTATCCACTTTATTAGCAACTACCTTCTATTTGGAGGAAAACGAAGATTTGACTATTAATTAAGGGTTGCTGGGCAGATATCTCGGACATTGGACAGAAATTCAAGATACAACAATGATCTGAATTTAATTGAATTATGTATGAAAACAAAAGTAAATGGAGGAATAGGTCATCGTAGAATTTCAATCCATGATTTAACATTTATTAATACGCTTTTCTGGTTATATAAGACGGTACTTCGTCCAGTTGTCATGATTAGTTGGGAGGCGTGGACCTTAACCAAGAAGCACGAGAGATTAATAAGTATTTGGGAAAAAAAATTATTAAAAGATTACATGGCCCAACCAAAGAAGGAAATCGTTACTGTAGCAAAAAGAATAAAGAACTTTATGACATTTATGGGGAACCTGATACAATGCCTTGATTTAAAAAAGGAAGGGTAAGAAGGTTGGACCATCTACACCGAATGGATAGAAAAAGGGTCCCAAAGCAGATCTTGGAGGAGAAAGGAAGAGGTGGCCTAGACTGCGAAGGCTGGACGATGTGGAGATGTAGACCTTAGACTCCTAGAGGTGACTTGGAGAAGAGTCGCTAAGGATCGTTCAAAATGAAGAAAAATACTAGGAGCCCCAAGAATTAGTGGTTGATTCTTTTATAAAATTAGCCCCAGAAAAAAATACGATATATGACCACGTATTTAAAAATAAAATTCGATATCATATCCAATCCACTTTACATAAATATATAAATATTTATAAATGAAAATTTGTGGCACAGAGGAATATATAACATGTAAAGTACACAATAATCCCTACAAAGTCAAATTCGCTGATAAACCATTAAGAATTTGTACAAACGAAATGTTAAAAAGTTTTGTATATCCATTTGAAATTACGCAAATAAAATGAATAACCTATGTAATCAGTTAGTGATAAAGTTTTGTACCAGGAAGAATAAAATTAAAGCTATTTAGGTAAAAAATATATAGGGAAATCTTGGTTTGATTCATGATTAATGAGGCAAGGTTTTTAGTTCTACTATTAGTGATATACAACATATAAATAAATACAGTTAAATATACCTAATTCATATAGGAAGCCAGTCGGACCAATAACTATAACCTCTAATAAACAATAATTACAACATTTTTTAACTGAGACCGATAGATTGAGATAGATACAGATAGATTAAATCGTATAATAATCATATCTTAGGATTCTTAGAAAAAATGACTTTATTTATGTACTGTGTGTGAATTACATTTTTCTGAGACAGATATAATGTATGACTTTTATAAATATGTATGTATATATATATATATATATATATATATATATTTTATATCAGTTAATTAGCACTCTGTTTACATTACCAGATAATGTATTTCCCCATCATACCCCCACCCATGTCGAAAGTACAGACCTCCTGCCGCCTCGAACTACCTCCCGTGGGCCCTGGTACAAAACACTCACAGAATGTATCCAGAGTAGCGGAGCAGTCAGGCCAACAATGACACCACGCTTGGTCCACCGGGCACATTCAGGCTCTGACAAGAGGTGTCGGCCTGATGCAGGTCGGATGGTTGCCCCTGAATGGGCGAGCTAGGGGATGGCCGGCCTCTCCAATTAATATCAAATATTATAACGGTCCTTATGGTGAGTAGCAAGAGCTGAGTGCACCCGTTTTACTTTTGGGGAGGTATGATATGAGGTAATGAAATATAAACAAACTGTACAACAAACAAAATAGTGGCGTACATGAAATATATTTTGGAGACCTAGTCAATTAAATACTAATTAATTATTTAATCTTCAATTTCAAAAACTATTGATAAAAGTGTGATTTAGTAAGTCGGTTCATATTACCGTCGTGGGGATGAAAAGGTATGGCAAAATCCCTGAATGGAGACCTGAGACGAAATTCATCTGGGTCAGATAAGTGACTATGAACGTAAACAGTCATAATGTTTATTGAATAAATAAGTACAGGATGAAAGTTATAATAAAATGTAATTTAATTTATAATAAATAATATCATAACTCTGATAGTCAAATTTATAAAAATTAACCCAATTTATCTTATGTAAGATAGTATTTTACTATTAAAAAGGTGATACACAACGAAAGTGGTTTGAATTTGAATATGGATAGTAAAATATCCGTGCGTGGGTTTGCGGACGATTTGGTACTGTTGGGTTAGGACGAATAAACTATTAACACAAACGTTAATGAATGCTGCTAAGGAAATAGGGCTGGAAATAAATTCGAACAAGACTAAGTATATGGCCAGTAGCAGGAAAGAGCGAAATTTTGGCAATATTGTTGTAGCAGGAAGTAAGTTCGAACATGTGGAGATATTCAAGTACTTAGGGTCAATGGCAAGTGGAAAAAACGAAATTCAAGAGGAAATAAAGGCGCCACTAAAGACGGGAAATGCTTGTTAATTACTAAACTCGCGTCTTTTGTCCCGAAATCTAAAAATCAGAATAACAAAAATCATTTGGTTAGCAACGCCATTATCTTGGAGTTGGTTGGCAACGAGTATCTTGAGTTAGTAAGATGGTAACTCTGGGAGATGGGACGAGGACTGGCCTATGGGCTCCATAAGGGACCTATCCACCCTTCTACCCTCCTCCACCCCTAAAAAAAAAATTAATTCCGTTAGCAACCCTTAAGCCCAGACATATTTTTTTTCATCTTCTTTACATAAATAAAATAAGAAAATCAAAACGAAAAATAATTAATTACTGATTACTGTGAAACTTATTATATTAATAATGCCTACAGGTAATAAAAAAGTAAGTTTTATGGTGTTAAAAACCGAAAATATAAATCTGGTGGGTCACTTGCTTTTTCGATATGCAAATATCTTAAGAAATTATAGACTCCTCATCCCTTGCATGGTGGTAATTAACAGTCATCCGATACGGGTCCAGATGTTCACAGGACCAACGTGGGAAGGACAGGAAGAAGATTCAGACAGGCCAGAACGGTTCAGGAAACTCTTTGTCCATCCCGGAGGACACTAGTCATCACACGAAGGGTAAATTATCCCCCTTGAGACAAAGGGGTCGAAGGTAAGGGATGTAACCTCAACTGCCACGGTCCAGCTGGGGGTAAGGGCTTAAGTTGGGGTGTGCGTCTGCAAGCAGATTGAAGGAAGGAAGACTTTTCTTTTTTTAATGAGCAATAAACAATTATTAAATTAAACCAATCATTATTCTAAAAATACGACTTCATATAAATAATACTTCTGTCCCTGTGTATGCCACTGAGCTCCACCAAAAGAGACCGAGTTTGATGAATGTTTTTGTGTTCAAGTGGATTCGAGAATGGTTTAGATCTTCGATAGATGGTTGAAATTCGATCCAATAGATTTTAAATTTATTTGTTTATTAGAAAAACATGCATTTCACAAAAATTATTTGAACTTTTTCTTTCTTGCTATTAATTAAAAGTTTTTTATTTTAATGTTGTTTAAGGTCACTTCGACTGCATTAGCGACAACCGCTCTTCTTAAATTTTTAAACTAATTTAACCTTTTAATTACATCAGCGTCTTAAGTTTTTTATTATTTTATTTGAACGATAGACACATTTCGATATACAAATATATTTTTTCTATTTGATGCTTCTTAAATTCAAGAATATGCTTCACAGTAAGTTCTATACTATCACAGCTTTGGCAGGTTGATTGATACAGCACTAAAAGTAGATGGAGATGAATCAGCTTTGTATAACAAATTCTTATTCTGCTTATTGTTCTGTATTCTTTTGACGTTAGGCCCTTTGAATGGATCCAAGCGATTTAGACGACTAACTACATAGGCTCGTTCAAGTTTACTTCAAGATATAGCATAGATTCACAAGTAATCGGTTGGTCAATAAAATATATTTAATTTTTTGTAATTTTCGGATTTAAAACCAAATGTCAGGTCTGCTGGTGGATTCTAAAAGACTACGAAAGATGTAGGGAATGTACAAAACGTTGTTACTCATATATTTCATACGATTGGAAATCTGTGAAATAAAGAATATTGCGACATTGCGAATTCTCATAAAAATCTAACATGAATTTTGTATTGTATTTATTTATTTTTTTTATGATCGAACATGAATTTTTTATAATAAAGAAAACGTAGCATGCCAAGGGATGGTCCCTGAAAATACTCAGTTTTCACACGACTTTCTTCATATATTCAGGCATGAAACCACGTATAATGGCACATGTAAAAAAGTTAGACGATACTAATGATTTTAACGAAGCTTGAAGGAGTTTTTTGTTTCTTCTGAAAACTGAAGTTTTACACTTTCTTAACGTTGTCTTTGAATCGACGATATCTTTTTAAGTACAGCTAGCTGCTTTTCCTATAAAACAGATATACACAAGCCCGACCGGACTGATCGAAACAATTAGAAAGACACCCTCAAGACGGGACAGGTCACACCTATTTTCAATCAGCAACCCTTGGCCGACAGTTTGTCCAATTAAAAGTTTTTCGTCAGCGCCCCCTCCCACCATCCCCTCTTCCTCACTTCCCCTCCTTCCCTTCCCCATTGCTCCCCCTCCACCCCCTGAAGACAAAAAGTCTGGAAAAATCTATAGAATGACAGCGGAGGATGGAGAGCCTTCTCATTTTGCCAAACTTTAATTCCTCCCAGGCCGGAGAAGAATTTAACTTGGGAGCCCCTTCCATTGGGGCGGGGCAAAATCATTAATAAAGTAAATAATTAATGTTTAGAATCGGGCTAGGGTGAGCCTTATCCTTAGGTTTCGGTCATTTAGGAACCTTTCTTATTTCTAATATCTCCGGAGGGCTTATAAATCCAAACTCCAAATGGGATAGCATTGATCAATGGAATATTATTAATTCTGGAATATCGAATGAAGTGACAGGTAGATTACTAAGAAAAAAAAACAATAATACAAATAAATTCTTCAGATTATTTCTTTGTATATTATAATAATTCTTGTTCAACATGAGCATATATGATTTATTGAAGAGGTAAAGGTGTACATCAATATATCTTCATTTTCGGAATCGAAAGGAACGGAGAAAAACAGTGAATAGAGCGCAGAGTCGATAGGCCGAAGGTTCCGGGTTCAAAGTGGACCCCTCATTGGGGAAAAACTTACCGGTTGGGTGTTATCACGGACCAATCAGTCTCTAACGTATACCGAGGCCAAGACCCTTCATGGATTGTAGTGATACAGTTTTTTTGTTGTTTTTTTTAATGGATATATTTAGAAGAATATAATACAAAATATAAGAAGATAATAAAATAATTTAGTAGGAATAGGCGATAATAATTAGTTAAATATAAGTCCTAATATACATAAATTAATAAGCGTATATTAAACAAATTAATAAAAATACGTATAAAAATAAGACCTAAGATGCGTCTAGGAAAATATTTTGTTTTTTACATTAAGAATAAGCACTATGTGCCACTGTAAGCAATTTTACATAAAAAGCCAAGATTACTTCCAAGGAAAACTCTTCAGAAAGTTCAAAAGCCAATATAAAACCTAAATATGAATATATTTCCATAATTAAGACATAATAAACTAATATTTTTACATTAAGGAACAATCATAATTACATATATATATATATATATATATAGTAGGCTGTATGTGCCACTATAAGCAATCAATTTTACAGAAAAAGGCAGACTTAAGTCCAAGGAAAACTGTTCAATAAGTTCGAAATGGCAATGTAGAACGTAGATATGAAAACGTGTCCATATTTAAGACTAAATAAACTAATACTTTTAAGTTAAGAAACAATCATAATTCCGTATATATATATATATAGTAGGGTGTATGTAATACACCAAAAGAAGTAAAGAGTTAAAAAATAATTGGTCTTTTCGCCCTAATTTACACCGCATTGAAAAAAGGACTACCGAAACTGGAGGGGCTAAATTAATTGCGAGTAGCTAATTAATTAAATTTCCATATTTCACAGACACTCCGTTTATTTATTTCCAGTTAGAAATGTAAAAAGGGAAGAGATAGGCGAAAGATAATTAGTTTTAGCCTGTTTCGGAGTTGGAGAGTAAGGGAAGTTGATGGTAAAAAAGGAGTTGGAAATAGCCCTGATTAGTGTCTAAGGCTCTATAAGGGACCCATTGGATCGGAAAGAACTGTTTTGTCTTCCCTTCCTCCTCCCCGTTTTCCTTTTTTCACTTTACTTCCTCTCCTTCCTTCGTTAATTAATTTTGTTAATGAATGTAAAACTCGGCCAACGGTCCAGTGATCAAACCTACCGGGTTCCATCGTTAGGGCCTCCTCGGTCGATTTATATAGAGTTCAGATTGGCTTCGTCAACGGCAATCGGTCCACTCCCTCTCACTTTATCATTTATTATATTTGGAATAAAAATATTATTAATTAATAATGCGCAATGATATGTTCATAAATATTGAAAAAAATATGTAAGCTCATAGGGGGGTAGATCAGTGTCTTAAGTTGCTATACTAAATTTACCGGGCTCAAACTCAGCTGTGGTAGTTTTTATTTTTTTTATTGAGAGTTTCCACAAAGTTGAGGTTTTCTCCAACCAGAACTTAGGATAACAGTTTTTTCCAGGCCTTCCTGTTAATTGCTTCTTCTTTATTAAGGAAATATGACATATCCTGCCATGTCTTCCTGGATTTGGTTCGTCCTTGGTCGGCCTCTTCTTCTTCTCCTTTTTCTTCCTTCATGGCACTTAGAACATGGTCATTTTGGGTATTCTATTGCTATCCATTCTCAGTAGATGTCAAAACTGCTCTAATCGATTTATAGTGATGTCTTCGAGAATGGTACTGTGAGTACCCATTATCTCTCGGATTTCCGAACTGGGTATCCTATCACGCCTAGATATTCCGGTTGCTCCTCTCCATTACTTTGTAGTTGAATTATTTAATATTTTAACAGCCAGGGATAGAACCTGTGGAATCTACAAATCTCCTGAGCACTACACTACCCGAACTCAATAAAGTTGGTATTTTACATAGGGGAGGTAAACCTGGCGGTTTAGCGTGATCTTGAACAAATAAACCGCCTTCACAAGGGTTGTCCTTTAAACAATTCAGAATCGGATGGGTTGTAGTAGACACAAATCCTATTTTGCTGGAAATGTTTTGAAGAACTTAAATGAATTTATTTCTTTACCTAAGGAAAGGATGTTTTAATGAATATATATACATATGTTATTACTTTGTTTAAATATGTTTTAAAATTTACACCTCAAGGCCCCCTAAAGATTATAGAGTAATACATTAGTGGAAAAAATCCAACTAAAAACACACTTAATAACACGTATTTTCAATTTCCTGTTTTAGTTCAGAGAATTAAGGTTTTTAGTTGGAATTTTCCCACTAATGTATTAACATTTGTTAATGTCTCTGTTGACCTTTCCCTTTTTCAATATTATAGAGTAATTTAAGAATTTAAAAAATAGTGGCCTTTGTTATGAATCAACTGCTTGATCACATAGCATCCTGAATCATTATTTATGCGAGGGTTAGAATTGACTCCAAACCAAAACATTTTTTAGTAACTTTGATATTTCTTGGTCCTATCTTTTTCAATATTATTATAACGGAAACCTACTAAGCTAGTCGGACGAAACTACAAAGGGAGACCTAAATATTGCCTATCCAAATATAATTAGGATAGGGACTACCTGACATCACACATGCTGGGGATCCCCATTTCACGTCCCTTCCAAAGGACGGCATAACCAACGATTTTTTATTACTATATAAAAATCCTAGGAGAAACTGGTGAAGCTGTGAATCCGCGACCTTGGGTATAGAAGTTTTTTATTACAACTACTAAACCACAGGTGGCCCTGCAGCTAACACCATAACCACATGCTGTCATGATTTGTAATTATTTTTTATAGAAGTTAATTATACAATTATAATTTTCAAAACTCAACCTCGTCCCTACCAATTTCTTCACGGGTTGATGAAGTTGCTCCTGGAGGGGGAGAACCCTCCCAAGGTAAACAAGGAAAAGATCAAAAAATAATTATTCCTTATCGATCCGATACATTATTTGTACAATATCTACCGTATCTTTATCCATCGAAGAGATTGAATTTATTAATACATTATTTATTTATTGTTAATTTATCAGAAGGGTCCAATGAGTACCTTTTACTGTCTTTCTTTACCCTCCCACAACCGTAACGGTCTCTTCCCTAAATAAAAGTTAATTAGCAGCAAGAAGTTTTCTCTTCTCTTCGAAGAATAATTTCTTCATTTTCTCACGATGTTTCATCCGGGGGTGGAAGAGTGAAGAAGAGGGGGAGGGTGGTGGGAAATATTTTAAAACAAAATGGAGCCGAACAATAAAAAGGGCCTTTTTGGAGGAGAAACGAAGAGGAAGAGAAAGAGAGTGAGAGAGAGGGGGGGGAGGGAGGGAGAGAGGATATATAAAAGCTGTTCTGATTATGAGAGCCCTGGCTGGAGTAAGACCCTCGTTTCCAACTCAATATCTCGCCTAAAGCCGACCGTAAAAATAAAAAGACTCCTCAAAAGGCGCTCCTGAAGGGGAAGAAGGAGGCTAAAAAATAATTATCTCTTCTCTGCCGTGGCATTAAAAAGAGCGTGTAAACTTTATACCCTCCTGGCTTATCGTAGCGTCTTATCCGGCACTTTTAGAGAAGAAGAACATTTTATGCTCAAGTGGGGGAGTTAAAAATACGTTCTAAACTGCGATTACCACCTTGAGCATAAACTTTAAAAAAACAAAACCCATAAAGGATCTTGGATTCAGGACAATGTAGATACTATACTGTTTCTAGAATAACAGTGCATGCAGGTGACTCGAAATCAACAACCAGGTTTTCCCTCATTTCTGAGCACCGACATTTTGCCCTAGGAGGGTCTGTAGATTCCACAGGGTCCATGACTAGATGTTAAAATAAAAAATAAAACATCTGCCATAGCCAGATTCGAACACGGAACCTTCAGTATACCAACCCAGCAACACTTTAAAAATCTTTTAAAAGGAGTACCAAATCATTCCAATATTTAAACAAAGGATTTATGGAGTGACTGAGTGTCATATTGAAAATATTGTGCACGCAAGTGCTTTACCATTAACCATTAGTATACAGCTATGGAATTAATTGAATACTTCAATTCTTGTAACGGTTCTCATGAATTCTTATAAGATATATATTAATAATGAAAATAAAATATTGCAATCCTGTTTATATACATTCATACATAGATGCTTCAACATCCCAAGTTGTGATAAGTCCTCCCTCAACATCAACCGCCAGTAATCTCTGTTCATTGCTGCTGCTCTCCAGTTACGGATGTGTAAGATCGGAGTTTCCGTCTTCCAACCTTCTGGTTCCATGCACTTTTTCTCCGAGGAGTTTTTTGGGACTCCACTTGCTCCCATACGTGCAAAGTCCCTTGTCCACCGTAGCCTGTTTACTTTCATCACCCTTTTAACTTCGGCGTATGTACGCTATTAATTTCTATGTTTGACCTATCCCTCCAGAAATCGTTGGGAAGTACTGCTCAAAATATTCTCCCAAATATTTTTCGCTCAAACCTCGTGAGTGTGAGCTTCTTTGCTTTTGTTTATGAACCCCAGCAACAGTATAAATAGTTTATCTCCCGCAACAAGTTTCGAAACCGAGAACACAAAGAACTACCCTGCCCCAAGGCTGATTAAGAGCTGCATCCCCTCAAAAAAGCTTTTAAAAAATGGCAAGATTAAACATCAAACTGCATGATATTTAAATATTATCATTCTTTCATTTTACATTTGCAGTTGCACAATTTCGTATCCAGCAAATAAGACCTCAGTGTTTGTTTTTTCATCTTGTTTTATTGTTTTGCAGTATTTTTAATCTTTTCCTCATAAGCCCCAGTAACAGGGAATAGGAAAGAGAAAGAGCAAGTGTATTTTGGTAAAGTTGTGTTGATGAGTGGGATATTATGTATTTGCTGTGAATAGATGATTTTACAGTGGGGATGTTCATGTCGTTGCGTAGAATGTGATACGAAATAAGCCAAGGGATATTAAAATATAATATAAAAGTGGGCATGATCAATTAAAAATCTATCCCAAATATTGAATTTAAAAATATTCTTTTAAAAAAATACATAGGAACGACTACATCAAATCTCTACTTAGCTGCTGACCTTTATAATATATTTAACCCGACATGACTGTTCTTCCTGGGACAGTATTAAAGACATAAGTGGGGGATGAGGAATCAACAGCGTGTAAACACTCTACCCTTCCAGCAAATCTTATGAAATTTTTTTTTTGGTTTTATACAACTCTAAATTATTTTATTATCATGGAGGATGGAAATTGTTGGGCGTGCAGTCGAAATATACACACAAATGATTCACGAATGATCACAGGAAACGACATGAGTCGTTTTCTGTGAGTCTGTTTAGCGATCCCGTAAATTTGTAATGCATATGTCCAAACTGTTTTTAGTAAGTAATTGTACGTGTTTAATTTCTATCTTAAATCTAATATGGAGTTTTTCCTGAATAGCGAACACATTAAATTTAGTTTATGGTTTTGTGATTGGCGTCTCATCTTAACGTGAGGACCCCATGTCATTCAAAGCTTAATTCAATTTAATTGGGAAGGCATATTTCACGTCTAAGAGTAAAAGTGATTTGTTGTAACTTTTCGTGATTCAGTCTAATTTTCCATAGTTCGCAAAAATGGTATATTAAGGATGACTTTATTAGTAAGAAAGTAAGGAGCATAGAGGTTTTTTAAGGATACACAACTTAAATAGGATTGGTGAGCCTCAGGAGGGTTCATAGATACTACAGATTCTCTCTAGGGTTCTTAACAGATTAAATAATTACCTAAAGCAGGATTTGAACTTGGGATTTCCAGCCAAGTAACATAGCACTATATACTTAGTTAACTTCTCATGTCGAATCAATAATCATAACGAAGGCAGAAAATGATCCACACCTCACCTATCCGAGTTAGTTTCCAGTCAGAATTTAAGTCCATCCAAGATCTGTCCAATAAAGTCCAATCCTCTCTCTCAGCATCCATCGCTGTCCTCTTCATTCCATCGGCCTTGGGAAGAGGGGTTGCTCAATAGAAAGCTGAGTTACTGAACAGTCTGTCCGGCTAAAAATATAACACATAGACTGTGACAGATAAATTATTTATTCTATTAACATCCCGGGATCGACTGTGGAAATTGCTATACCTCCCAGGGCTAACCAGGCTTCTATTACCTAAATGCCCTTAGTTAGTGGAAAATCGATGGGTTTGAGCATGATCTCGACCAAATTACCTGCCTACATAATGGTTGTATTAGAAACAGTATAGTGTCTGTCATGTGCTGAGCCCAAAGACTCTTCGTGGGTTGTTGTAGTATAAATTTTATTTTCACTCATAGAAATAGATTAATCAAACTATTGATAGGCTCTAATTTCTGTTAACATTGAAGAATATTTATTTACCTTCCAAAAACTTTCCAGTCATTTTGAAGTATAGTTAAGCATGACATTTTCACCGAAAATATAATAAATAATAATCAAATATTAGAGAAGAAAATAGTTGACAAACGCTTTCAAGAAAATTCGGACACCCAAACCCATTGATGAAACAAATGGCCACAACTCTCATGCCTGAGAACACTACGAGGAGACTAAAATAACGTGAATGAGGGATCTATTACCATAGGAAATTAAATCAAGCCAATGGAGAGGTACCGCTGGGTAATGTTCTTCCATTTTGGCTGAATTGGCCATATCTCGATATCAATACTTTCATGGCAATCCTCCCCACACTGGATTCCAACTTAGCTTCTTCTACAATTACCGATAATCCTCTGAAGCGTCTAAAAAGAAGCTGGCCTCGTGACCTCCTAGGTTTAAATGATACCAGTAGGTAGTTTCTCTACTTGTATTTATCTCATGCCAGTACGTATAATTCATTCTATATGCTTGTTGTGTTATTATGATACAGTTGTAAATTTTAATAAAAAAAAGTGTAAGTGTAATATTTTCAATATAAACGGTTTATAATGATTAAATAATAAGTTCATCAACTTGTGAAAACATGAGAAGCATACTAATGTTATTAAAAAAATCTGTGCTGCGAAAGAAGAGATTGAGAGAGCGAAGAGTTAGATGAAGGAATATTGTTTAAAAACCTCCCCTCGGCCCCCTTCGAAATAAGGAACATTTCATTTTCTTCCAGTTGGCCTGGAATCTCATTTGGATGGGCCTTCTCTTCCCCTCCTCGAGTATCGGCACAAATCTTTCTCAATTCCACTGTCACTCGCTATTTTATCTCAATTATTTCCTATCCCATCAGACCTTCCTCCTCTCTTATGTACCGTCCAATTTTAATAATCTATTTGAGATGGATTTAATTGTCGGGGTTCTTCTATCCACTAATTGTCAACGAAACGGGAATGGTCGTCAGGAGTCGAAGGACTTCAATTTCGAAAATATTCGAGACACTTACAAAATGACTCAAGACGTGACTCATTAAAAATAAAATAATAAAAGTGCCGAACTGTAATTAAATTAAGTTTACTAAATTTGTATCATATTTTACTGTAAGATCATATCGTCCATATTTCATGTTTTATTTGTTATTACTCTAATATTGCCCAAAAACCTTTAGGTGTGCTGGTAAGTATGTTGGGAGAGTACAACACACACACAATAAAAAAATCTAATATGAACATTATTGTTACTTCCACTTATTACATCACTAATGGTGACTCCAAAACGAATACTGAATTAAATTCAAATTTAAATCTGTGTTTAAAGCTCTAAATATTGATTAAAATTATATCAAATTACTTATTACAAATATCTATAAAACAATACAACTACGAATATATAAAACTACTTATTTTTAAAAGTTTTAACAGTAAGTTTTACCCCATGAACACTTATAGTCATTTATGGATGCGACACACGGTCTCAGACGAAAAAATCAAAACTTATAGTTCTTATAGTAGAACTCATAGGACAGAAAAATGTTAAGAAGAATATGGGGCGGAGTAACCGAAAATGGAATCTGTACAAGAAGAAAGAATGAAGAGCTGATAGAGCTGTTTGGATAGAGAGCCCAAATAAGATTGATAGAAAACGGAACATGTGGAAAGAATGCTAGAACAAAGAATACCAAAGAGAATGCACTATGGGAAACCGGACGGGAATCGAAGTAGAGGACGTCCTTGGAGCAGATGGCTGGATGATGTGGAGGAGTATTTAAACCGCAGATTTAGCACGCAAGAAGATTGAAAGCTTGAGTGTACGATGATGGAAGATAATAGTGCAGGATCATGGGGATTGGTTGGCTGTGATGGAGGAGCCCAAGTTCCTGCACCATAATAATAATTATAATAACTTTTTACAACATATAAAACATATAAAAAAAATAACAGTAAATATTACTAAAAAAAAAACAAATAAAAATGGATTGTGAGATGCCAAAATTGATTAATCCCCTGAAATATGCCTGAAAAGAATTAAAATTTTCGTAAGTGAATCTTAATCTGATTTATATTTTTTTTTAAAATTATCTGGTTTTTCACACCTTTGGCATTCAGGAAGGCAGTCAAAAGTTTCAAGTATTGCTTTTTATTTGTTTCTTCCTTGTATTCAGTCTTTTTCTGTATTTAGGCGCAGATATTGGAATGCCCACTGAATTTGTCTAGTATTTGTAGTCCATACTTAATTTTGAGTCTCTATCTAACCTAATCTTGTTATGTAACAACGCTGTAATGCTCAGGAGGAATCTGATGGTCTTGTCGGCAAGGCAGGCATCTACCGTTACATTATTAAATTGTAGAATATGTTAATGATCTATCTTTTGAAGATTATATAAAATTAACATTATCCAGCAATCATATTATTTATATTATATAAAAATGTCAATCAACTAAATTAATTAATTTCTCCCGCCTTCCATTTTTTTTTTTATTGTGGCAATTTCCATCAAGACTTGCCAGGAACTCCACGAAACTGCTATAAAGTCCAAATGAAATCGCCAAAAACGCCTACCCCAGCAGTGCTAAGCCCAGAAAAAGCTTCCCCCACCCGCCGGATCATGAATCCAAATATAATTTAGAGAGGGACGGAGCGACAGAGTCCGAAACAGAAGAAAAGGATTACTGGCAAACGAAGCTGGAGTTGCCCCCGCTATAAATGACGGAGCCTTAAGTATTATAAATTAAAAGTTTTACTGTCGACTGGGGAGGTCGTCCGTCTTAGTCCGGGCGAGGATTAGGGCGTCGGTCGGGAGAGGGGGGGGAGGCGCCCCCCCCGGAGATTATCAAAATTATCCAATAAACCCCTCCTTTTAGAGAAATACAAAATTTATAAATAAAAGTTAAACCCTTTCCTCCTTCCACGTTTTATATTTTCTTTCTAATTAGATTCCTTACACCTGAACAAAATAAGAGCCAGATTGTAAGATTCCTGAAGGTTCCTTCAAACCAGAAGGATAAGATAGTATTGTACCACACTCTTAAAATAAATCACAAGTTTCCTTTTCTTTGGAAGCATTGCATAACCTTTTTAAAATCCAATTTGGTTTATGCTCTAGGATGTTATTCTTATATTTTAAATGTAAGAGTAATCATTGGATAAGTTAAAACTCAATTTTAATCTAAAACGTTGATTGATTACTACAGTGCATCATTAAAGATGCAGAAATTTGTAAACAAACGTAAAATGATTTAAGTTCCGAAATCGGAGGATAGCAGGCTAATTAAGTGACTTTTTATGCCGTCGATAGATCCAAGTCATCGCTTGTTCTATCTATGGAAGAATGAGTGAGACGAATGTAGGATATTAAAGGAGTGGATGAATATTCCAAAACCCGCTAACAATATGAGGTGCTCACCATCAAAAGTGGATGACTTCAAATTTAGAAAATTAACTAAACAAGCCTTTCATCGTTTAAGCAATCTCCTGAAACTTAAGGTCCAGAACCAATTTTTGAAAATTTGGAGTTATCCTCTTTTGGTCTTGAATGGTTGAGCGTGGTCTCCAACAAATCACCACCCAGCAAAACCATTGTCCTTGAAACGGTACAGACTCTACCATGTACTGAGCTCAAGGTCCTTCAAGGGTTGTAGTGGTACAGGTAATGTGTATTCATACAGCATTATAGAATAGAATAGAATAGAAAACAAACTTTATTCTGGGACCAAGTCCCTTTAGAATAACAATAAAGAACAAGTAAAATAAACATAATATTCATCTGGCCAGGAGGCACATAATGATACAAATCATGAAGTAATCATGAGTGACAAAACGTAATAGAAATAGAGAAAGAAAAAAATAAATAAATAACTGATTAAAAAGTTATAAACTTTACAGGATTTTGACTAATTTTCTAGAAAAATAAAAATAAAAATAAAACATATATATAAAGGTTTGATATTAACAAAATAATAATAAATAACAATAATATAATAGTTAATAACGGAATTGCTAAATAAAGCAAATAAATTGCATAGCATGCGATAAAGTATTTACAAAGTTTGTATCTTCTTTGTTGTTGGAAAAATAAACAAACACGTAGGTAACGAGATCGAGTATTCGACACACATTAATTCAAGCGGAAGATTGGCCTGCCTGGAGCGCATTTTTTTGGGATGCCAAGAGATGATGGAAAAGCAGGGATTTAACATATAATTTATATATGTATAAACTATTTATAAATAGGGATTAAACTAATAATTTTATTATTTATTTAATAATTTATTCAAGTAAATAAAGACGAATATTCGCAATGTTCCATTAATTCTTAAAAAGAAACACTTACTTTATTTCATTATTTTCTTTTGGATATTGCTTAGATCAGTGGTTCCCAACCAGTGGTCCGCGAATGATGTAAATTTAAATTTAGCGGGCAGTGAGCCGTGCGTCACCGTGCAGTGTGACAAGAGCCCGGGTGGTTCGGGTGATACGCGGGCCGCCGCACAGTGGTCTTAAGTCTTAAGTCCCTGCTAACAAGAATAATATAAAAGTGCTCCCTGACCAAGAAAAGGTTGGGAACCGCTGCTTTAGATGAATCTATCAAGCATCCAGTTTAGTTTGAATGGTGTGGCCATAACACTTCATTACCATTTTACTATTTCCTTTTTTTTGTAATATTTTAAAAATGAAAAACGGGACGACGCTAAAACAAAAAACGTAAGTAAATAACCTAAACAAACCCAATGTGAGAGACTGGGGAATTAGAAAGCTGATACGAGCTCATTAAACATTGAGCTAAGCCGGTTAACACGAAGGGGGTTATCGCCATGACCTTACGCCACCGCAACTTTGTTGAGGACTTTACGTGTCCACATTTCCCTACGGTGCTTAGATAAAGTTGACCATTAATTGAAGTAACTTTATTTAATTTAAACTACTTCACAGAAGAAAAAAGTCTCGAGATAATAGAAGTTCTCATTAGAAAGGGCCTAGTGCCTGAAGGGAATAACTAATTCGTCAGAATATTAACTATTTCTGAAATGTTTCGAATTATTTTGAATTATCGAGTTTTTTTTAACTTAATTTTATATCGTTCGTTAGAACAATTATAAATTTCAATAGGATTTGAAATCTTGAAACTTTTATTTTTTATTAAAAAAACAGCTGTTAAGTGTCGAACTGTGAAGTTGCTTAATTAAAATTCTAAAGTTTTTGAATTAATTGAGTTCATGTATTTTTGATGTGTGTTATAGTGCATTATGGTTTCTTAAAGTGATAGTATAATTTAGTGGAAAAGGACCCTTTTCTGATGAAAGACAATAAAATTCCCGGAATAGGCAGATAAGACGATGAAGACATTATTTCCAATATTTCCTTAACTGACGGCCAAATTGACAAAAAAAAGGATGAATTGACTACAGTTGACATTGACAACGCTGTTGAGACGCTTACAAAGACTCTACAAACTGCCGCTTGGTAATCATCTCAGAGGCATGATACATTGAAACATAATAATACTTTTCACCCGACATAAAGTCCCTAATAATTGAAAAGCGTGCACTGAACCAATGGAAAAGTTCTCGATATCCTAGTGACAAAACACTATTAAACCAACTGTCTTAAGAAAACCAGTACAGCAATACAAAAATGACATCTACAACACACATCGGTCTAACTTAGAGACAAGTAATAATACTCTATGGCAACAAACTAGAAATATCCTGGATTACCACAATACAAATACGCCCCTCCGTAAATCTCACAACTCATGGGCCAGAAGTGATAAGTCATCTTACAGACATTTTTCAACCACGCGACGACATACTTGACCCACAGCACAGCTCTGACGTCCAACAAATTCTGACTTCGCCACTTCATCTGTCTTTACCACCCCCACCAATCAATCATTCAGATGTTGAATTTTGTATAAAAAAATTACCGCGCAGAAAATCACCTTGTTATGATCTTATTACACCTACAATTTTACGACTTCTTCCTAGGAAAGGCTTAACTTTTCTGACAGCTATCTGCAATTACATTCTTTGACTTACTTTTTTCCTTTAATATGGAAATTTTCAGTTGTACAAATGATCCCAAAGCTAAATAAGTCATAGTTACGTCCTACAAGCCTATTAGTCTTTTACCACTATGTTCCAAAATACAAGACTAGATAAAATAACACAATAACAGACACAATAATAGACTAGTAAAATAACACAATCAGATTTACAAATAAATAAATTTAATTTTAGCTTTCGAGATGCGAGAATAAATGCTCAGTCGAAATTTCACGGAATGAACCTTTCAGCCTGACAACGGGTCTAATAAATTCAATCCAAATACACTTATAAGTTAATCAAAAAAGTTTGCTTCAAAATATATTTTGAGCAAAAGTACCGGTTTCATGTGAAAGCAAAAGAGTAATGTAGAAATGGTTAAATAAAGCATTTTGAAGTATGCTGATTGCATCTTTCTAGAAAACAATTTCTTTTAAAACTTATACTGCTATAACCCGTGTAGGGCGATGGACTCAGTGCACGGTACAGACTATATTGATTCTAGGACAACGGTTGTGCAGTGAGACGATTTATCGGAGATCAAGCTCAACCGCCAGGTTCTTTCCCCTAATAAGGATATCCACTTTATAGAGTATGGGTGAGCTCCAGGAAGATCTGTCGATCATACTGAGTCCACCCGTGGGTTTTAAGAGATTAAATTATTTATCTACCACATTCAGATTTAAAATCGGAAGCTAATTATCCAGCCTAATAATATAATACACCATAGCAAAATAATTAACAAATTAAGTTAAGATAAACCAAATTAAAAAATATTTGAAAATTTTCGGTTTCATCAAATGTGGATTGAGCTTGAAGCAGAAAGACTCACCTGAATCACAGCTTTACTAAAGTAAGCTTCAATCAATTGTGCAAATTTAAAAAAAAACTAAATAAAAACATGTTATAACATCTTTTTGTCATGAAGCATTTTGTTAATTTTATCTACCAGTCATGGATACCTTTCTGAGGCTCACCCTGCCTGTATAAAATTAATTGGGGAAAACCTGACGGTTTTTGATCTAGGACTAATCCCCTCCTTGCACAACCGTTGCCCAACTGTATAATATCCACCACATACTGAACCATAGACCATTCATGCTTTGTAGTGGTGGAGGTTTTTCCTATAAATAAAGTATTATGGGTTGCGGTGGTCCTGTTATTTTATTTTATTTTTTTAACATTTAATTAAATTCCTCACCATTTTATGCATATATCAAAAACATTATTAGCAAGATGCTCAACAGAGTTTATGCAAAGCTCAGTGGGAAAACTGTGAAGAAATAAAGGGAACGGGAAGAGGAATTTTACATTTTAAATTTTCCAGGTCGGGTTTTTCCATCTGAAGTAGGAGAGGAAGAGGCCGGAGTTATGAGGGAGGGGAGGAGATTGCAATTTCCAGACGTTGAAAAAGAACAAAGGGAAATAAAATGGCGGGGCGGACGCCGGGGGTGGGGGGCTTTTTATTGCTTTTTTCCCCGCCTCGTCCTCCCTCGTTATATAATATCAAACCTCTCTCTTCCATCTCCCTCTGAAAGGGATGCAAAAAGAGGGAAAGAAAATTCCCTCCCCGCCCCTCCCGATAAACGGCCCTTTCTCCCTCTCCTTGATTGCCCTTCTTTCTCTATCTCTCCTTTTACCGTTATGAAGGCTACGGCCAAGAGTGAATTAACAAGGGGCCATTTACGATTTTACCTTTTAGTACTAATTATAAAATGAAATGAATACGTCATAAAGGCTCGGCTGTCTTAACTGAGCGGAAATTAATACAATTATTAATTTTTATAAAATAATTCAATAAACTAATATTGATGCCTAAATACATGGCTTTTTGCGTAAAATATAGGCTTAGATAATAACACCTACACTACAACACATAAACGGTCATCATTTGCAACCTTTTAAATGAGGTTTAATGGAGGAGTAACGGTTACTCCTAAATTTATATTATATTTACTGAATATAAATCAAATAAAACAGATATGAATATGAAAAGTATAGATATTTATAAACTCGTATAAACTTTAAAATCAATTTTACAGAACTTTATAACTAATAGATCGCTGAGGTGCAGTGCCGAAGGTTCTGGGTTCAAATCTCGCTGTTGGCATTCGTTTACTTAACCTGTTAACAGATCCCATGAGACCTGGGACCCTCCGTGGGCTCACCCAGCCTCTATAAAGTAAGTACCCAATATAGGGGAATCTGTTGAGCACTTGATAGTGATGAAACTGTTTCAAAGATAACGGTTTATTCATAAACTGACAGTTCATAAATTCATAAAGGTGACACGCTTTATTAAGACAGTGTGAGCCCCAGGAGGGTTTGCAGACCCCACAGGGTTCATAATTTAGCAGTTCTACTTTTGTTTAATTCTATTTGTATGATTTCACAGTGTTTTTCAGTTAAAAACTTTCGACTTGTAATCTATCAGTGCATCAAATAATATCAAATAATAATATATAATTAATGCTTTAAAAATAATTTGTTAATTGAACATTTCTATCTTTACAACACCACATGACCATAAAATAGTGTTATATATTATATACAAAAATTAAAAAAGTATATATAATAATAATCGCAAAGGGACTGTTTTCGCACGCAACCTGGGTTGGAAAAGCATAGTCGGTTGAGGTGATAGTATAGTGTAGTTACCAGTTCTTGTGTTAATGGAGTTACCAGTTCTTGTGTTAATCCTGTTTTGCAGGTTTCTTGAGATTTCTTGTGAGGATCTCTCTTGGATCTCTTCACTCTGCTAATCTTTGCTCTCAGTCTGGCTATCGAGAGATAATGATCGGAATCATGTTTGCATCCCCATAAGTACTTATATAAATAAGAAAAGGCCTATATCTAAAGCAAATTGAGTTAAGTGATCGATTTGATGTTGAGTTTTCCCATCCTGTGGTTTCCATGTATCCTTAGGAATTATCTGTGTGGAAACAGACCTAGACATGCATATTTTTTGTGGTGGCTAGATTAATTAGGTTCTATCCATATCCTACACAATATTGAGCCTACAGGTTCACAATATGGAGCCTGGAATCCAGTAACAGGCTGACATGATTTTTTGATCTTTATGTCGTTTCCAGATGGTAATGCATATTTGTTTGCATCCTCTGAGACTTCCATGAGACCTTGGTAGCTTAATAGTGTTTTAGACATATGACTGTTAAAGCTTAAACATACTCTACAATACTTTTTGCTTATGCTTGTATGTAGTTTATCACCCGTTGGATTGTAAAAATTTGATTATAATTTCAATAATCTGTATCTGTACCCGCGACTTCGTCTAGTAACTTTGGGCAGCATTTTTAATTTTTTAGGCTAATTACTTTGCAGATAAAATACATGCATACATTAAAATAAGTGTTTTACTGCAAATAGCTTATTTAAGTACATTTTTATGAAAAAAAACGTTAAAATTCGCATGCGTTTCCCCCATTAGTCTGTCCTCAAATGTCTGCTCGTTAGAGTGTTAGGCACTCTTAGGCATATTTTCCCATCTACGTACACAAACCTTACATATGTCCATACAAACTTTTATCCCCTATTTAAAAAAAAAAAAAATTCTTCTTTGAAAATAAAAGATATGTCCAGGACCGGGACTCGAACCCGGGTCTTCCAGATCGCTAGTCTGGAACTCTACCATTTGAGCTATCCTGACCCTAATCAAGCACGCTTCTCAGTCGTGGTCATATATTTTCTTTTCACTGATCCCAAGTCCCCGCGTTCTCGCATTTTTGCGAAGTATACGAAGGAAAGAATGTTCTTTGAACATTATTTTAATTTGGATCTAATTGACTTACGTCATTATAATTAAAAAATTATAAAGAAGAATTGATAAGAAATCATTCAAGAATGAAAAGGCAGTGGAAAAAACCCGAAATATAATGGAACGATAATGGAAGAAGGTACAATGGAATAGAATAAAATTTACCAGGTACAGGATACTTCGATGGTTACTTAAAAAAATGCCAATTTAAATCCATGGGCAGAACTGTTAGCTTTACATTGCCGAACAGAGAAGGATACTCCATTAGTACCAGTATCCACCAGTTTGTATTATCCAGACCAACAGAATAGTACACTAGAGAGATCTCTAGTAAAACGGCCCTTTTAAGAATATTATTTGCAAGACTACTCCCTTTTGCAGAACCGGAGTTAGTACAGTATCAATATGGCTTTCAGAGAAATAAATCAACATCTAACCAAATATTCTCCCTGTGGGCTTCTTCAGCTTGTGACAGTGTTAAAAATGTCCTGCTATAACAGGCCTTATTCGAAATGTCCTTTTTAAACTTGTTCGGTTAATCAAGATGACGATGAAGGAATCGTTATGTGCAGTGGGATTGCAGGGAAATCAATCCAGAAAATTCGAAAGCAAGAAAGGCCGAAAAGAAGATGCCCTAACTTGTATCCTCTTCAAGTTGTCTCTGATGAGATCCTGGGTGTACGATCCTCAGAAGAATTTATGGAGCAACGCAGGACTCCTCAGGCTGTAGAGGGCGCACCATCGGGAACATGGTTCAGAGCACGATATACGTAATTAAGCTTGGCAGATCATGTTGCCAGAATTGATGTGATTGGCATTCCAAGAAAACTAGTTGAACAAAAGCAGGAAAGAACTCTACTGACCGAATTCTACTCGGGTTAAGAAATTGGAGATATTCTGGGTTGAATCCCTATTCGGACATATGAACAATCGGAGTAAGAGTTTGAAGGAGACCTGAGCCACGTAAAAGGATGGTAGTGCCAAATAATAATAATGCTTCCCTTTGTTGTTCTATTAATTTTATAATTTATTTGTATTTATTGTTCTTTTGAATTCATTTCGATTCCCGGCCAGGGTAAATCTTTTCTCTTCAAAATAAAAATATATAAATTTTATAATTTATAAGATCTGAGCTCTCTTTTCTCAAACACCTTTAGTTTATTGATTTTATTTAATTTATATATCCATTAATTTTGTCTAAAAAGCAGTTTGTTATTCTTTGTTATGTCATAATTTTAATCATCCCCGTGACAACTCTCCTTTAATTTACTTTTAAATATTATGTTATGTAATTCTATTATTTATTTCAATAATTCACTCATTTCATCTATTTTATAATTCGATTCCCCAACTATTATAACAATTCTATAACCATCCTTTTATCGACTGAAACACTTATACAATTTATCAGTAAGCTCTTCCATAATTTACATTTCAATAATACTGATATGTTATTTATTCTATATTTGCCAACAACATTTCTTTTATCTATTTCAATCTGTACCCTTTACAATATTTTATCAATAAGTTTTATAAACCATTATTCCCGTTATTTCAAATTTGTGTTTCACCATCTCTATCGGATTTATTTGTATTACCTCCTTGGATACTTGATGCCTATATGTATTTTTAATATTTACCATGTATAATTTTAATTTGTCTTTATTTTATATACTTAGCCCTGTAAAAGATCTGCAATGTAGGTCGAAACGTTGGCAATAAACAGAAACTTTTTTTTACCTCCAGACGGACCATTTTCAACCTCAATAATGATGATGTGTTCGAGTAAACTCCAAAAAAAAATGTTTTTTTTCGCTTTAGATCCGTATTTTTTAGTTCCATAATTAAATAATTGATATTAAGAAATAGTTCATACGGTATATAACACAATATATCCATATTACAGGCATATGATAGCATAGAAAGAAATGAGCTGTACGAAAACTTGATGTTTCTTGGGTGCCCTAAAAAAATTATCAGATTGATAAGGATGACACTGCAGAATAGTAGCGGTGTAGTTAAGGTCCAGGGAGAAACGTCCAGAGAATTCCATATTAAACAAGCAGTTAAACAAGGAGACCCTGTATCTCCAGTGTTGTTTAATTTGGTGCTGCAGAAAATAGTAATGACAACGAAAGCAAGAAGAGAGGGGTGTATTTATAACAACATGACCCAACACCTCGCATATGCTGGTGATGTTATCACAGCAAGAAATAAAAACGTGCTCTTGGAAGCATTATGGGAATGTGAAGAGGCAGCTAGGAAGGCAGGGCACATTATAAATAAAGATAAGACAAAATACATGCTCTCATCCAGGAAACAGTCATCCAGTGGATATCTCCAAGTAAGAGGGTGCAGTTTTGAAAATGTTAAGACACTTAAATATCTTGGCACCATTATTACAGAAGATAACAGACTGGAACATGAAATAAAGGCGAGGACTGAAAACGGTAACAGATGCTATTGGTCCCTCAGAAACGTGTTCCAAAATAGAGCTGTACCCTGTAGTCTCAAAATAAGGGTATATAAGACGATACTTCGTCCTGTTGTTGCCTATGTTGGGGAGGCGTGGACTCTAACCAAACAGCATGAGAGATTATTGAATACACGGGAGGGAAATATTCTTAGAAGAGTGTATGGCCCAACCAAGGAAGGAAATAGTTTCCGCACGAAAAGGAACCAAGAACTTAAGGACCTATATGGAAAACCTGACATAGTTTCTTGTATTAAAAAAGCAAGATTGAGATGGTTGGTGCACGTTCACAGAATGGACAAAAAAAGGCCCCCAAAGCTGATTCTGGAGGGACGTCCAGACGGAGAAAGAGGAAGAGGAAGGCCTAGAATGCGATGGCTGGACGATGTGGAAGCAGACCTTAAGCTCCTGGGGGTAAGAACATGGAAGAGAGCAGCGAGAGATCGGTCAAAGTGAAGGAGAATTGTTTAGGAGGCCAAGGTCCTCCATGGACCATAGCACCATGTGATGATGATGATGATGATCTATATTACTACTAATCCTTCAAAATCTAGAGGCTTAGGTCGGGAATAAATAGATTCTCAAAATTTTAATTTCGATTAACTGGTCCAGTTCTGAACAATACTAAATGTCAATTAATTATAAAGTTTCAGTTATTAAAACAACTACGGGGGGTTTCTACGAAAACCGAGGTAAATTATAAATAATATTTATTATTTTCTTCGAAAGTTAAAGTGGAACGTGGCCCTTTTTCCCCATCTTTTTCCCGACTGGGAAGAAACAAAGCACTCCGCCGGCAATATTAATATTGATTTGAGCTCCTTTTAATTAAATATGGTAATTAAATAAAAGGGAGTCCGAATCTTTAGCGAGATGGAAGGGGCCACTGTTCCATCTCATTCTCTTTCTCTCCTATCTCACTTTATTTATTACCTTTCCAACAACGAGGAACAGAGAAATGTTTATTAAAATTTTAAAAAAGACAATCCAAGTTATATCTTATTTTGATTATTATTTTTTTTAGATGCGTTAACAGTTATTGACCAATTGATTTACTTATGAAGACGTGAGCAAATAAACTACGTCCAAAAAAACAGGAAAAAATACCCGCCATTAACAATATATTTATACAGAGTTTCCAATTCTGTGAAGTTTCTGGGCGGCATGGCATCTTCGGTTTTTTTTCGACTCATTTTACCTTAACTTTGAGTTACTTCGAATCAATCATAAGTGAATATTCTGTGGATGTGCCTTTCTCTCCGCCAAGTATCGCTTCATCTTCCCTGATCTCCTACTCCTTTCCTCATTGGAGATTTTGATTGTTCGCTTCAATCAATTAGATAGATCTATCGCTTAGATTGATAGCCTCGAACCTTATCCTCATGTCTCGGGTTATGCTCTTGGCAGTTCCATCTCTTAACAAATCCACAGTAACCCCGAGTTCTCTCATATCCCTCTCTGCTTTCTTAAACCAGTTTGCTTCAGTGTTTTTATTTTTTATGGAAGTCAATTTTTTTGTCAGCCTACTTGCATTCATTCGCAGTAGTACTCCTTCAGTTTTTACAGTTAACTATTTTTGTTTGATTTTAGTAATTGATTGAACACTCTGGCGTACCGATGGTCAACTGCATAGATAGATGGAACTCTTTGTTTATATACAACAAATGATTATGATTTTATCACACTTTAAATCTAGTTGTGTTGCAATAACTTTTGGTATAGTATATATTCGCATAAGCATAATTATATACTTATTGCAATAATTGAATTTTGAAGAGAAAAGATATGCCCCCGGCTGGGATTCGAACCCATGTCCATTGTCTTACCGTGACAGGACTCTACCAACTAAGCTACCGGAGTTGATACCAGCCGGGGACAAATCTTTTCTCTGATCTGATCCCATGACCCCGTGTTCTCGCTAGTTTTGCGATGTATACACAAGAACAAACGTTCTTTGAACATTACTTTAATTTTAAGAACTTGTTGACATACGTCATATTAATATTTATAACTTTTTATAATTTATTAGTTAGTTGTTTTAACTTTAAATATTTTAATTTTGAAGAGAAAAGATATGCCCCCGGCTGAGATTCGAACCCATGTCCATTGTCTTACCGTGACAGGACTCTACCAACTAAGCTACCGGAGTTGATACCAGCCGGGGACAAATCTTATTTATCATATTTATTATTATCAAAAATTGTCATCACGGTTTCTGAAAAAAAAAAATTTTACGCTGTTTAACATTAAATTTTGATTAGGCAGAATACTTCGACTTTTTTGGAGTGTTGTCAGTTCAATATTATTTCAGCGATAGTAAATATTGTACCATAACTTCCCCAAGATCGCGGGTTCGCAAATCGGCCGGTGGTATTATGATTTTTTAAAGAGTGGAAGAAATACTTGGTTATACCATCCTTCGGAGCGACGTAAAATGGGAGTCGTTAAAGATCCCTATCCTAATTGTACCTACACACAGCACAGAATACACAGAAGTATTAAATTAGCCATAGCAACACAAATTGACATTAAATGGATAAACAACAATAATGTACCATAATTATAATTATACTACAAGCACAATGGGTACTATAAATTTTTTTTTAAATTACATTAAAATACCGTAAAATATAAACTAATGGTTCAATATGAATTCCTTTCTCCCTATTATATAATAAGACTAATTTCACCAATTTAAGAAAGATATCGCAAATTATTATTAACTCATACATGATGAGCTTCAAAGACAAAATTTACAACTCAGAGGAGAATAAATGATTAAGCTATAAACTTGTAAAAAGAGCCCTTGAACAGAAGTACCTTGTTAAGGAAATAAAAGAAACAAACAACAAAAAATTACCGAAATTAAGAAGGGGGGGGGGGGAATTAAGCTCCAAAACAAATTAGGAAGGTGGGGCGGAGGTTAGGCCAACTTAAAGTTGGGGGGTGTCAGCATGCACGAATTACTTTTTACTTCACTCCTCCAATTCTTAGCTGTCTTCTAATGGAATTTTATTGCTCGGGATTTAGCTGGCGGTTTTACCACTTGAGCCAACTAAGAAATGAAATTATAGTACTTGAGAAAATGTAAGATCGTTTTGGATATCCGATATTTCAGAGACAATGATGATAATTATTAAGCAAGGTCATTTAGGAATTATATTCTTTTTATATAAATAATATACAAGTAGAGCGTCGATAATCCGAACTAAAGTCGTCGGGCTTTAAAAAAAACACTTATATTCCAAAATTCCAAGCTATCTCCACGTTTGTATAAGTCACTATTTTATCTTATAGTACGCAAGTTAAAATAGTACATGTACGTACATCAAGAGGATTGGGGTAGTTAAGAAGTAGAGAACCGAGTTCAATCCGGCTGCGACTGATAATTTATTTAATCTGATATCAGCCAGGGATGGATCCTGTGGAATCTGGATACTCTCCTGGAGCTAACCCAACCTCTATAAAGTCGATATACTTGATTGGGTGAAAACCGTGCCATTGAGCGAGATTTCGGACAAATCTCCTCCCTGCACAACTATTATCTCAGAAACAGTCTCGGTCGGTTGGGTGGCTACCACATATTGAACCCAAGAACCTCTGTAGGTTGCAGTAGTACAGATAGTTGAAAAAAATATTTGTAATTAAAGATATGAACTCGCGTAGCAAGGTTTATCGAGGTTATAACATTGGTATATAATAATATTGGTATAGTATAATATATAGTGCTAACATTGGTAGCTTCAATCTTGACTTCCTCTTCATGGCAGCTATGTCGCTATTTCTTTTATGTATCCTAGTGATTATTAAATCAAATTTTAGAGAAAATACGCTTCAGATGAATATATTTATTGGACCGCAATATTATACAATCTACCACACTAAAAGCAACAAGTTTTAGAGATGTAGGAGCATACTAAAATCTATATACATTATTAACACAATACACATTACAGTTCGGATAAATGACAATCGATGTTTTACTGTTCCAACTTTGTGTTCATTTGTAACATTTAAGAAATAACTTACATATGAAAATATATAAGGCGTTCAGGATCAAAAGCAGATAACTCTAAATTTAAAAAAATTACTAATTCAAACTTTTCGCAAGTTTAGTCAAGCAATGATTAATTCTTCAAAAATTTCAGATTCAGAACCAGACTAAAACAATGAGACATTATGCCAGAAAGTGCCGTTTAAGACAAACTTCCCCGACTACCTCAACAACCTCGGGAACTCAATATAATACCTGTTTTCCTAGATATATTTGCAAGGATTCAAAGGTTCGAATAGTAAGACAATCAATATTGGGAATGCTTGTATTTCTTCTATAAGAAGTTAATGAAATATAGTAGAAGTATAATACCTGAATTGTTTATATTTTTAAGGCTTTAAAGTATCAAGATATCTGGTAAAGATTTAGCAAGATACCCTTGTAGCAAATTTCTGAAGGTTTTATTAATAATTAAATATAACGCCTATTAAAAGCTCAATTCTATCGTTGTTGGCATAACCAGGGATTTTTACTCTCTAGAAAAAACTCTGAGGTTACCTGCCGGGGTGCGAACCATCGACCATGTGTCCATTAAGGTTGTGTTATGCTAAGCACGACACCAAAGGTGATCCTCCACTCCGGTTCATCTTCCGTTAAAAGGTATTTTTGGCTTTCAAGCGTTCATTTCTTGGAGCTATCCAAAAACCTCAAACAGTGGCGGATTAAAGGTCCAGAGCGCCCTAGGCAATAACTTTATCGGCGCCCCTGTGCCGGCCATAAATGGCCATCTTAATTTAACCATTTGACCATCCTAATATATTGATGCTTGTATTATATTATAGATCAGCATTTAGTTCTTTCTTTCTTTGTCGATATGTTATTTTTTTTATTTATTTAAAAATTCTGAGCTCGCGCGCCCCTTGTAACTACGCGCCCCTAGGCACGTGCCTAGTTTGCCTTAAGGATAATCCGCCACTGACCTCAAATGGGGAAAGACAATTTTTCGTCAAAAACAGGAAACATGCCTGCAAGAAAAAAGTCATGATCTGTAGATCATAAAATGATTTCCTATCCTCTCCAGCCTAACCCTCGTTCATTAAGCCTGCCTAAAAAAGTGATTCCTGAACCGGGAAATTATTTCATGGACCTGCAACCCCTCAATAGCGGAATACTTTCGGAGCCAACATCGAAGACATAAGAAAGCAGGAAAGACCCTCCTGTTCATTGACTAATTGTGAGGGATCTACCCTCCTCGGATTTAATGCCCTCCTGTAGACCTGCGTCTGATTGGCTCCTCCTTTATCCCCTCCTTCTAATTTCCTTAATTTCCAACAGTAAGGAATCAGCATTCTTCGGGACAATGGGATCACACCTGCCATTAAATCGCTGAATAATAAAAGGGCCATTCTTTAATAATTCTGAGCTTAGGAGTGTATCTTCATCATATTATATTTTTCATATCGCTTCGTATTTGGAGAAAGAGGTTTATGAGTATAAAAGTGCATTCTGGATTATTGCATACAGCTACGAGAAAGATCCTTGATTTTAGCTAACACATGACTGATATTTGAGGCGTTCAGGATCAAAAGTCGATGACTCTAAATTTCGAAAATTTACTTTTTCACATTTTTCCCTCGTTTAGTCAAGCAATGCTTAATGCTCAAAAAAATTAGGATCGAAATAGAATAAAACTGTCGCGTTTGACAAAATTGCTTGAATAAAGGAGCAAAGTAGTAGTGTAAGTCTTTTGATTCTGAACGGCTCATTTTCAAATTAATTGCATAATCTGGACCCTAAGGATTTTACATATTTTTTTATTTGCGGTGAACATCATTTCTTACTCTTGTCAAGGCAAAAAGAGGGGGTACTATTGGTACTATAACGAAGATAATGGTCCGGGTGGAAGTAAAAAAGTTCTCCCGATATAAGAGAAATTTTTCACCTCCACGCGGACCATTTTCATCCTCAAATATATAAGGTAAACAAATATTATTCAATAGGTACTATAGGTTACCAACCTTTCAAACAAGATTGATCGGCGTCAAAATAAAGGCCTAGATGGGGTATTGAGTCCATTATTAAGTTATCGGGATGAATTATTAATAAAATACTTTAAATTTTAGGATTGCGGTCATTAAAAGGCAATTTATGCTGAGATAATTAATCGTATGCTAGTTATAACGAACCTGAATATTGTGGATATGTAGAAAAATGAAATTAATTACTTATCAATCATAGGCCACGGTAACCCAATAGCGGAGCGGAGTTCAATATCCAGGATATTCTAAGTTTATATAAATCCTTATCTGAGCGAAAGATTTTTCATACAATTTACATTAAAGTTAACTGATAGGCGCCACCAATAAACTAACCAAGGACAACTGAAGACCTCCGAAACTTTTTAATAAATTATTACATATAAAAAGGAACAAAAACGTAAACAAGGTTATTATGTAAGCACAGTTTATATATATCGCGTATTTATCACAACAGAAAACAACTAAGAATAAAACTGTAAACAATTCGTTAAAGAAGAGGTTGAAATTAAGTTTTAAAGATTTGAATTAGAGTTGAATATATTATTTATAATTTTCTCAAACTTTTAACTTTTATTTTTATTTATTATTTAATTTTCGTTTGCACCTGCGCAATTGCGCATTCAACAAATTTGATACTAATGTTTTTTCACTTTGCTCTTCTATGATCATAAAAATATATGATGATGCGGTAAAAATCAATAGGTGAGTAAGTCTCTTGGCCAATGTCTTTTTAACCTTTTTCTATCAAGTCCAGGTAACAGGGAGTAGGAAAGCGGAAGAACGAGTGGGCTTGGGTGATATTGTGTCGATGAGTGGAATGTCATGTATTTGGTATGAATATATGATTTTATAGTGGGAATGTTCATGTCGTTGTGTATGGTGTGATTCGAAATATACCATGGTGCATTAACAATTTTTCTGAGAATTTTGGACTGTGTTGTTTGTATCTTGTGTATGTGAACTTTTTGCTGAACCCCAAAGTTCTGCTCCATATGTCCAAATAGGTTTTAGTATACTATTATAGATAAGTCGTTTTTTTTTTTTTTACAGTTGACAAAAAAAATGGTATCACTGCAACCCATGAAGGGTCTTGGATTCAATACATGGGACAACGGTTCCATTTTTTAGATTTTCCCAAACTAATTGTACCCAATTTATAGAGGTTCGGTGAGCCCCCGAACGGTCTACAGATCCACAGGCTCCATCTATGGCTGTTAACAGATTAAATAATTTATATCACAGCTGGAACAGAACAAGGATACACCACTCCCAAACTTATTTCTAGAAATAAAAAAATATTTATTTTAGGTCATAATAATTTAAATTGTATAAATTAAAAGAAACAAAACAAAATCACCAAATTTAAATATAAAAGGCTTCGTTCTCCAAAGCTCAAAATCTAGATTAGAAAAGATATCTCTACAAGACTTAAGTCTCGGAATAAGAAATGGCTAAACGGTTTATCCTGTAACAAATGGACCTACGGGTCTAGATCAATCATTCGCCCCGGTAGAGGGGGCGAGGGGGTGGTAGATAGCAATTTATATCCGGCAGTTCTTGAGGAGGGGGGCAAAAAATGATCCGATTGCCCTCCCAGCCATCAGTGTCGTCACCATCGCGGCCCGACCCTCCTCGGCAGATTAATTAAGCCAAACGTGTAGGAAATAATTATAAGACTTGGCGCCAGGGGCAGCTGTACTCTCGGCGTCCTTTCTTCCAGGCATTTTTCTGGAGCTGGGGGATTTTTATTTTGAGGAGAGAGCAAAAGCGAAGAGTTTAAGGGAGTTTTAGAACATCCTTCATCTCCCGGAATGGGGCGGTGTGTAAGCGGTGGGACGCGACATAAGAAGAGGATGCCCTAATCTTTTTGTCCCCACTGGGGTGTAAGGCCCTAATAGCCGCCCGTTTATATAAGGGCTCTGAAATATATAACCGGCATATCTCACTTCCTCCGCAAGGGCGTTTTTAAAAGCCCTGCCAGGATCATAATCACCCCGTGGCGATGGCTTTAGTCCCGATCTTGGGGGGGTCTTGACTTCGTGATTTATATCTTTAATTTAAGACTGAGGTTACTATTAGCAACAATAAGATACATCAAGTCGGCATTCTAAAGAATCACTCATCAACTTGGTTATCATTACTATTTTTTTTTAAAATATGTTTCAATCGATATAACTTTAACACTTAAAATTACTATTTTTTTATTTATTTATTCGTTTTTTTTACAATCAATGTATTCCGATACCCAAAATCATTTCCCGCCAATTCTTCTTATCAGTCCATTCTTCTTCTTCCTCTCGCTGCACTCGTGCTGCCTTTCTTTCTTCTATAGTCCGGTTTATAAAGGAAAATTGTCTTTATTTCTTTTCCATATATTGTCCCTCATTCTCATCAGATGGGCAATTAAGACTCCTGGTCTCTATTTCATACCATATATTCTTCTCCTGCCCTTCTTGGGTATCTCTTGGAGCCTTGAGACCCCGCAGCTACGTATTAGAAAGTCCATCACAAGAGCGAGCAGTTTACAGGCATCTTGTCGTTATATTGTCCATGTTTCGGTCATGGTAATAATAGGACATAAAAATAATAAAAAATAATATATGTTAAGATAATAATAAAATTACTATCCCAACCTGTTGGTATCAACTTAATGAAAATATTTTTTAGCAAAATTCTAAATGGCAACTTATGGACTATGGTATCAGTGGTAACTTTATAAAAGACATATTAGGAATAGAATGTTTCATAAGAAATAAGAAATCGCATATTACTTTTCACTAAATAAAAAAAATTATATCACTTCAACCCTTGTATTGTCCTGAATTCAACAGTAAGTGGTAGAGACTGTACTTTTTCTGAAACAACGGTTCTGCAAGAAGGAGATTTGCCCTGTATTACGCTCAACCGCCAGATTTGGGTATTCACTCTATAGAGGTTGAGTGAGCATCAGGGCAGTCCTAGATTCCATAGGAGTCATCATCCACCGCTAACAGATAACATAAAATCTGCCAGCAGCGGGATTTGAAACCAAGACCTTCGGCCCGAAAACTCAGCGCTCAACCTCAAGGCCACTCCGCCCCCAATAAATAATGAAAAGAGATATTATTGATTTTAATACATCATTGATGATGATATCACTGTAATAAAAAATATGAGCAGACAGATTCGGATGCTCCAAAAATAAGACTGTTAAAAGCATAGCAACATTGCATCGCACTCCTGACAATGGTCTATCTCTTAGCCATTGAGGTAGAGCCATCTCGATGCTTTCTACTCTGTAAAAACGGCTGAACAGCTACTGGCACCAAGCACCTCAATATATCTCAACATCACCATGGAGTAAGCCAGCAGAGCACCGGAGCAAACAGGGTAAAGAGAGTGCATACTCTACTGAGTAAGGAGCAGATCAGTAAGAACTATGTAATTCATAAGCAGCCATGACATTCACAGATCCATTATTTATTCCCTATAGTTAAATTAATAGTAATTATTAAGAAATATATTTAACTGTAGGAAATAAATAATGCATCTGTGAATGTCATTATAAGTTTACTTTCTGTTATAACCACTATGAAGCACATCAACAATTTAAATCGTGATTTTTCATTCACTGATCATTTTCTCAACATATATTTATATTAATGATATAAATATCATAATCATCTTCCAATCCTTTAACTACAATAAGTAACTATCACAGAGTCACGCTGCACCGTCTGACAAAGGATATTAAAATAAAATTCTAAGTATCATTATTTCCATACTCCCAAATCACCACTTATAAGTATTCTTTGCAAACTAATAATGGTTGTCTCAAGTTTCAATGGAGGCATAGATACAAACATTCAAAAATAAATAAATGTCATAACCTCCACCTGTTATAGGACTATCATAAATTCGTAGCTCAATATTCCGCTATGCCTCTCAGACCACCACAGTTTCAATTGTCAATCTCAGATATCTTGCAACTTATTACCATAAAACTAGAAGTAAAATTGTTTAATAATATCATGGAAATTCGAATTAACAGAGTGTATATTGTTGAAATTTTGCCAATTCCAGTTAAAGAATCGACTAAATGCTGCATCGAGATAGAAGCCCCTGGACCAATTCCATTTGAATAAATAAATAAAGAAACTGGAATTGAAATGAATAAAATCACATCCATCACGATGACACATGTGAGCCCATTTCATTATTCATGAGCAACATTAAAAACTCTGCGGCCGTTCCCTCTAAAATGATATTCCTGCCATCTCCGCCCGGGACCCAAAAAAGAAGAATTACATTACTAATTAATTAATCAACCCCCCCCCCATTCAATCCAGTTATATTTGAAAACGCTCACTTCAAAATGCTCATTTGGAAGCATGAAAACCTTGTTTTTCAATTTTGAGAATCCTGTTTGGGCGCAAATAAAACCATTTCCATATAAAACGGGCACAGCATTATAATTAAAATGGAAATTCTGTTTCATCCAATCATTATCCTTAGGGATACTTTGTTTTTAATTGCATATAGGCATTAATTAAGAGCGAGTTACGTTCATTTATTTTTTTATTCAAGTTAATAAAAGAAAAAAGATTAAAAACGAAATCTAGGTTCGGATGGCCGGGTAAATTTTATATGTTGAACCAACTACCGGAATCTGATTTCGTTATTATTACCTTTAATTAGTTAGTTAAATAAAAACTTTTGGTTAGTAGTTTCAAACAATGTATTGATTAATAAAAACTGAATAGATATTAAGAGAGTTGCACACAATATACACTTTCTGGTCCATATTCCATCTTTTCATTGCAGCAGTAATGTGGACCAGAAAACTGGACAATCCTCGATAAGCACACAAGCAAGATTTCAGCAGATGGAATGAGATTCCTCCGATGCATTGTTGGCAAGAACAAGAGAGACTGCGTCACAAACGACAGGTTTGGTGAGGAACTAGGAGTATGACCGGCGCACGATATCCTGAAAGAGAGGCAATTGAAATTGTATTGTCGTGTATGGATGATCAGGTCGTTTTTGGAGGCCACTGCCCACGGAGGGCAGACGACCTCGCGACCTCCTGCATTAGGACTACATTGAAAAACTGGAAGCAGGATGTACCATTCCAGAGATGCGAAGACTTGCAAGGGACAGAGACTGGTGACTGAGTGGGCAAAGGCTGCAACTCAACGTTTAACAGCACAGAGGAGTTAGAGGAAGAAGAAGAAGTAACATTAATCCACTAGAACTAATAAATAGCATCTGTTCATTCACATGACACATCCATAGCTGCGGCGTCCTAGAAGATTTGATTTTTATATCTTGTCTAGGGCCTTCCAATCCTGCAAGATGGTGGCACTCAAGGAGTATCGTAGCATCTCACTTTCTCCTTGCTGTATGACCAGCCAATCGCAATAGGTAAACCTTTGAGAATTTCACAATAGGGATACTTTTCTACAGGAATATTTAAAACTCATTATTAAGTTGACCTATTCTCTCTATTCCCTTACTGAACTGTAATTTTTCTAAGGACATTTCTTTTAAAAACGCTGATACGCTGCTCATATTTCTTCCTCCGTGACAAGTATTCAAACCTGTAGTTCAGGTCTGATAAGGGATTTTATAAATCAACTTTGTGCTTAGAGCTAGTTATTAAAAACTTGTACCATTACGACCCGTGAACGAGTCTGGGGGTTCAGTACATGGTTGAGACTGTACTGATTCAGGGACAACGGTCCTGCAAGGAGGTGACTTGTCCTAGGTCACGCTCAACCGCCAGGTTTTTTCTCCTTATTATGGGTACCCTATTTTTATAATATTTTATAGAGGCTGGGTGAGCCCCAGGAGGGTCCTTGATCCTATATGATCCATCTCCGGCTGCAAACAGACTAAATAAAAGTAACTGCCTGCAGCGGGATTTGAACCAGGATTTCCAGCATGGCAACTCAGTGCTCTACCACTGAGCCACTCCGCTCCCTAGAGTTAGTTATTAGTATCATAATATAGTTTGTAATTATTATCCCAGAATGAATAAAAGTTGCAATGATATCTTATAAAATTAATGTGCAAAATGAAGATTTCTTATTTATATAAATTGTGTCTTGACACACCGTACTTCGGGGACTGCTCTATTAGAGCTCTATTTCTTTAAAATTTATTTTGCAACTCAATAACTTCGATACGCGTTTTTGTATTTTATACAGAAAAATATAGAAAGTCATAATGGACCATGTATAAGTTCCTTCAAATATCTTCCATTTCGGGTTTATAATTCTTGTCTATTATTTCCGAGGATGGGATTCAATGGAACAATGGAATTTTTTTTCCTGAATTTATTTCACGAAAATTCACACCAGAAAATTAAGCTATGCAATAATAAATTAAGCTGGGTTAACGAAGTGAAAAGAAATTTAGTAATAAATAACATAAAAACAGATGAAATAACTGACAGAGAAGCATTTTACAAAAAGGTATTGAAAATGGAAGGATTCCAAGGCAGAATAACGAAAAAACATGTTTAGGGTGTTGTGAGAGAAGGAAGCATAGTGAACGCATGAAGGAAAAGAAAAAAGTGAGAAATTGAAACAGGTCCTATTAGAGGAGAAGAAAGAATCTAGATTTTAGATCTTGACTACTCCATCTTCATTAAAAACGTCATTCTTAATATTGTAAGAATATTATCAATATAACAATTTATTTTATACTCTTTAATTTTATAACCAAGACTGATGGAATAGATTATAAAAAAAGTACAGTAAGTACATTCTTATTCTTAAAACATTATGCACAAAGTTGTAGTGCGAATTTTGGCATACAGAATTTAAAAAATTGTTACAATAACTGCATCAAGGTAATTTATTAAATCACAAACATTGAGTCAAACAACCAATATTCATAAGACCTATACAATATTATGCCAATAACTAGTTATTGTTACATAACGGCAGTTACATAAAACAAAGCTTGGACCAGAACATGGTGGAAGAGACCAGAGGGCAAGTCCACCATATGAGCCACCAAACCGGTCTTCCTGACCCTCCGCAATTAAAACAATGGTACCCTACGGTACTGGCCATTGTATCCAGAAATAAAAATTACCCTTATCCCAAGGCCATCTAGTGTAGCAGCCAGTTCCAAGCAGGCTCGAAACCAGACGACTCCATTGGAGGTAATTTAAATTTTACTAATATTAATTATAACAATAATAAATTCTATAAAAAATATTAAATATCAAACTGATAATATAATAGATAAATTAGAAAATTTAATGAATCCCTCAATACAGTTTCTAAAACGGGTTTCAGCGAAGAAGTTACTGGAGTTCTGTTAAACAATTTATACTTCATCGAAATCTGAAAATCTAAATTTTATATTTAACTTCTTTTACTGCTTACTAGAAAGTAAAAACACATTTCAAATCATAAATTTTAAACGTCAAAAAAGAAAATATTCATATCCCTGAATAATAGCTAGTTTGAAAAAAGTATTCCAAAAAAAACTCTTAAAAACTAAGATCTATCCAACTAATTAATAAGAATAAATTGCATGTTGGTAGATATGTTTTTATTTTTTCTCTTTCATTGACTCTCACTTCAGAGCTAGGGTTATCTTTACGAGATAACGATATCGAATATCTTTACGAGACTCGCTCTAATACTCCTACCATCTGGCAAAAACCCTTCAATGTCTAGAAAAAAGAGCTTAATTGACTAAAAAGGACCTATTTATATCAATTATCGACAGAACTTGCATGGATATAGAATTTCATTTACGACGCAATTTTGATTAGAAAAGTTTTTAGGCTTGGTTTATAAATATTCTGAATATTAAAACTAAATACCGTGATTAATTTAATAGCTGTAAAAACGTCGTGACATTAAAATTTAACAAACCATTCAAATAAAAATAAAAAAGCATAGCGAATCCGAAGGTTTGGTGCCGAAACCACTAATCTCTGCTTAAAACTTCCGTCCACGGCCATGGCCTAAACACAAAGTCTTAACCCAATCCCCCACCTACGGCTCGATCTGCTCCTCAGACGTTTACCAGTCAGCTCAACGCTTATTAACTTTTTAGGAATTCTCTCGTTACTCAGCCCAGTAACATTACAAGCCCATCATAATCTTCAAGACACTACCTCTTTAATAATATTAACCGGGTACATCATGACTATTAAAGTATTTTATGAGTTAAAAAAATAATATGACTAGGACGTTCAAACCTTCTTCACATCCCTCCAGCAAGCCTACTGGATTTAACAATATAATATCAGAAGGGTTTTCATACACCCTTTGAAGAACCAATGAGGGCTTGTGATTCCGATAAAAAAAAATTAACAGTATACTCTGAGTTTCAGACCACCAATAATGGATACTATAAACTTAGGCCGGGGATTGAATATAATTCACTAAAACGGATTCTGAATTTTATACCATCGAAATTTCGGGCCTGGGACACATTTACCGCAATGATCAGAACATAAATAAAGGGAATAATAGTGTCCTGGGTCCATTTAGCTTGGATTATTCGTTCGCGGGTGTGTGGCCATCTGTGACCGGGAGATACGGTATCTGTTAGGTCAGTACTAATTTTAGATTTGTAAGCGGCCGACGTGCTCCAATAAATGATACCGACTGTTTGCTCTTGAGAGCGCTAGTAAATATAATTACATCTCTCGTTGGGGAAATACATCAGCCCGCTACGGAAATACGATCGCTGCTTGTTTAATACAATCAATCCAAATACATTATAAATTTACATTTGTGACGGAATAGATGGAAAACTGAAGTAACGAAAGTAGCACGCGTCCGATGGGATATATTTATATACCTTGTACCGAAAGGTGAAGAGTGCATTCTCTGCACTTCTATATGTAGTGAATCGCATCTATGGAGAAAGTATAATTTTACTTTGTTTTTTGTTCATACATTCGTTGTCATTGGACGACGCAACAATAGGAGTTCTAAATTTTGCCTATCTCCTGAAAACGAGAAAAGGATTTAGCCAGCTCCAGACTCCGCAAAGGCATGGGACCACCAGTTTACGCCTCCTCCGAAAGATGGCATTACAAAGGACTTTTTACTTTTATATTTGTTTTATGAAGAAGATGGATGGCCTTCTAAGTTGAACTTTCATTTCAAATTCATGCGGATATGTACCATTCATTCTATTTACTTGTTGTATTGGTATAATACAGTCATAAATTTCATTGAATAAACTACAAACAAATTTTTTTTTGTTTTTTTAAGGATCTTGCTTCCTTCAAAAAATCCTAAGGTCGTTTACCGGCCGTATTTTAATTTGTTTAAGGATATTTTAAATATAATTATGATTCTTTAGAAGTAAATCATCAAAATAATTTTATTTTTAATAAGAGAACGATGCCATTCTCCATAAGATACAATAAAAAAGTAAAGAAATATATTCTCATGATGTGGGACTACATTAATACTCTTTATCACGATCTATGGCGTCACGACATTATGACAACTATAAACGGTCCCCAGTTTTCAAAGGCTTTGCGTAAATGATCTATGATAATAGTAGTTAAATTTTATCAGACTTCCATGATTTTTGTTGGCTTTATTTTCCCAAAATCTTAGAAAATATAGATTCTATGTGTCTAATATTATAATATATAAAAAATAATTAATTATAAAAAAACAGTAAATATATTTTACATTGGTATATTTAAGGGTTATAAATAACACCCGTTTCCTAATTTTTCATTTCCTGCATTATTATAGAATTTTAATTTATGAAAAAGTGCTAAAATGTCAAAAAGTCTCTCCTGTTGGTAATTAAGAAATATTCGATACACTCCACGCAATAAAGATCTAAATAATAATTTATTACGCATAGCAAGATTTTTTTTTCTCATTAGACAATCCTCTCCCCAACTCCTTGAGGATTGACTTCACAAAAAGCCCGTCACATCTGAGAAGACGATTTGCATATTAAATTCGATCGAATCTGTATTCAAAGCAGAAGGGTTAGTACTTAGTCAGTGCCCGGAGCTAAGACCTCATAAGCAAGCTATTAGGTTAAAGATTTAAAAGGATTCTCGAATGCCTTAAGAGGAAGGGGAAAAATCTGAGAGGGTCGGAGCAGGGAAGGAGGAGCCGCCATGGACGGACAGAAGGAGGAAGGCTAAATGCGACCTAATGGAAATAGAAATTGGCAATCAGGGAACAAAAGCAGGGCCGTATTCTTCAAGGGCTGCCTCTCTTTCGGAGGATCGCCCTCCTCGTCTTAAACTCTATTAGGTCCTCATGGCGAGGGGGTCACTAAGAAAATATGCAATTTGTCCTTCCTTACAGGGATGAGAGATTTGGAGAAGCTAGCTGTTGGTCTAAGGCTGCGTAATCGCTAATCAGCTACATTACGGCCAGGACTTAATCGATACAGGTCGAAGATATACATAAATAAGAAAAAACTTGATTTAGAACTTATAAAAAACCGAAAACTTGTACCACGACAAGAGTCTTGGGATTAGTTCATGGCAAAGAATCAACTGTTTCACGGACAACAGTTTTTCAGAGGCTGTTAACAGATTAAATAATGTATTTGCCACAGCCGGATTTGAACCCTGAACCTTCGGCATAGTGACTCAGTGTTCTACCCACTTAGCTATCCCGCTCCCTAGAATATTCATAACTATTATTTTCAAACTAAAGTCATGATTATATTAATATATTTTAAACTGAATAAAAAAAAGTCAACATTAGCGCATATTGAAGTGAACACAAGAACGTAGAAGATAATGTTAAACATATGAGATATAATAAATAAGCAGATACATTAAAAATAACAGATAATGAGATGGAGAACAATATGGAAACAAATTAACAGAAATCAAGGTTTTGATAGTAAATAAAGAAAAACGGAAGTGTAGTAGTGAGAGGAAGGAAAGGAAGCAAAGGCACGCATAATTGAAGAGAAAATAAAGACGAAAATGTGAAAAGAAAAATAATGATAGTCTTATAAGGTGTTTCTTGAAAAAAAAAAGTAATATTATTTTTTTGTTTACAGTCATTTCATTTATATACCGAAAGAATCAATAATGATGCTTAACATTAAAAATGAATATATAATTAAAATACATATTTGCATTATTTAAAAAATACATCAAAACTTTAAATCTTAAAAATTAAATTTACTTTTTCTGTTACATGACAGTCAATAAACAAAACGTATATCCCTTAACCCAGGGTGTTGTGTCTGATATAAGAAATCTTTTTTCTTTTTTTTTTTACGCGCTAATAAACTGTTACATTCATCAGTGTAAAACCAGTGATAATAAGTTCAGCATGAGGCCAACGATACATTATAAACAATACCACACCTATAGGGGATAAAAACGATACATTATACGACAACTGTGTTTTAGGGATACTGTTTCTAATTGTGGTTTTTGAGATTTTTATGGAGCGAAGTGGTCTTCTTGTAGGCATATATTATTTGTTGGAGCAAAGACGCTTGGAGAGGCCACTGGATGGCACGTTATTATGAACAATGTTTTCCCCGATGCAGCGGCAGGTTGAAACTTATCCATTAAGGTGTCCCTCGCATTGACGTACACTCGGATTCAAGGACACTGAAAAAACTCTCGATTCTAAAAAACAACAAAGCAGTTCCTTATAGAACAATGAGGGTTTGGGTCATCACTCCAAAGCCGGATAGTTCTGAGTGGCCTCCAGTAGACTGACGGTATTCATGTGGAGGATAATTGTCTGTAGAATGTCTGGTTTCATGGTCCATCTCCGGTGGGCAGTCACCCATTCAAGTACAACCACACAAGACATATAATGATTAGCAATTGCTACCCTTTTAGAACCCTCGCACCCACCCCCTGTGCAAACATATTTCTTTATGAATAAATCGGTTATACACATCTTGAATATCAACTTTGATATATAACCCCAAAAATACCTAAAAGCCATAGATTTTTTTGCGAACCGGCCAACAAAAAAACACGCAGATATAATGTGTTCATAGGCTCATTCTTTCCTCTCCTTTAATAATCCTTCATTCTCTCGGAATGTAGCATTATTCTCACCTCCGTCAACCCTTCAAGCCCATATCATCCATCACTTCCCCACACCTAAGTAGATCATATAAGTTTTTTTTATAAAACAATCTATGCAACATTAAAGCCTAATAATAATTTGAACTGAAATATTTGAAGAATGGTTAAATTAAGGTTCGTGGCATTTGCCAACTTGGCATGACAAAATACGTTAAGTATGACCTCTATTCAAATATTTATACGGGAATATTCGGCAAGAAAATCAATGAGCGCCGTTAGGTATAAGGATGTAATTGTACATCCGTATAATTTGTTGGTATAGTTGCTCAGAAGGCTAATAATACCGAATTTTCATAGCTTATCATAAGGGATGTTCATTAAGTGTGTAGCCGGTTGCGTTCCTGGAAGGGGACAGACATACTGTATGACAAAAATCAATCCAATCGGCAGAAGGTACACCACAGTGATAGACGTGCCCTTGACCCAATGACCACGTGCTAGGTACCCAGCTGCCGACAGATAACAGAACCAGCTAAGACAATGAGGACACGGCAAAGACAATGGCCAGGTGGTCAGGGCAGGACTGGTCAGACCAGTTTTCCATCTGCCCGCGGACCTGCCACTTCAGGCCACCGTAACTACCCCAATCACCTGTCCCCCGCTCGGGAAGAAGGGTGCTCTACTCCGGGGGTCTACATGTAAATTAATTATTGCTACTTTTAGTGACCGGGGGAGCTTCTGGCCAGGGGTTGAAATTAACTCTTTTTTATTTCCATATAATGATTTTTTTTATGTAACATTCTAGTCAATTATAGGTGTGGTATCTAATATATATAAATCATTTCATTTTACTGTTTTATATATATATATAATATTTACAGGAGCTATTATTTTTGAAAGCGATAAAAGTCCATATGTTCATTTAGATCTAAATAAAATCTGTTTATGCTTTTAAATATTTTAAAATATTTAATGTTTCATAATAGAAGTTAAAAACTATATCAAGTTAAAACCATCACCAATTACTAAGTGTTTAGTGGTAAAAACACAACGTTTATCAATATTTTGAATTAATCAAAATGAAAACCCTTAAATATCTCGATAAATTAAGAATGTGTCAAAAGTAACAGCTTCTTACAATAAAATGAACATCCCTTATTATATTAATTTTTTTTCTAAATTATATCAACTTATATATATATATATATCTCAGTTAATGCTATGCAGACTTTTTTAAGAAGAAATTTTTTCGGTCTGTCATAATATATACAATCGTTGGTATTGGAATACTATAATTTTATATCGATTCTTTAATAGATGGTGGTTGAAAAACAGTATTATAAACAGTAGCTCTTCAAGTCAATTGATCCAGTTTCAGTATTTTTATCCCCAGCTTTACACATTGTGATTGATCTATACGAATGTTTATTTTGTTTTGTTGTTAATTTTTTAATTGTTTATCTTTTTAATTTATTTTAGTGTCCCGCAGACTGGAACCCCATCCCTTTCTGCTAACGTGCCGCAGATGCAACCCCCGGTCATCAGCGTGAGAAAACCGGTTTCGGACGCTACCCCTACCTGAGAGCGCTAAGACAATGGCGTTCTGTCCATTGTATCGAGAATTAAAAATCCTTAACAATCTGGCCCCGGGGCAGTCCCTAGGGTCCCCTTATTAGCTCTTGGCTCATCAGAGCGTGGTAGGGACAGTGAGCAATCAACGAATCTCGATTAGCATAGTTTATAATATAAATAGTTTTATTATTATTTTTAAAAAATATAAAAGTTATGGAAAGATAGTATCAGATGGTGAGGGTTATTGTTATATTATGCATTGTCAGCGATTAATTACCAGATTACAGAGAGTGATTAAATAAATATATTAATCATGTTAACAACGACTCTCAAAGTCAATTGACTTATTTTTAACAACTTCCCCCAGATTTACATATTTTAAATCATAATTTAATTTATTTTTTTTATTGTTTTAACATAGGATTTGGTATAAAAATAAAAATATTTACATAAAATACATTTCAAGCTATGGCTAATCGGAGAATTTCAATATTTCAAAGTTATTCGATAAATGAACTAGCATATCGGGAAATGTAAATAATTGCACTTTTTCTTATATACACTCCTATTTTGCGATCATAAACAATTTGATTAATCATAAATTATTTTATTTATAACAAAAATATTTTAACCGTTCCCAATATAAAAATAACCAAATGCCCATGAGGGCCATGAATCAAAATAATGATACCTAACTCTTTGCGTATATCTCAAAAACGAAATAATGAATTTAATGTAGGTTACTGTTTGATAAAAGCCAAAATTGAAACACTGGCATTACCATTATATATCATTAATCTTGCATCTCCTTAAAATTTTATTGAAACAGCTCTGATAATTTTGATAAAAATTCATATAAGTCCATAAAAATGTCTATTCCATCTTTTACTAAATAAAAATTAAATCGTAGTATATATATATTTAAAGCTGCGGGCGGAGTAATTCAGATGTAGAGCGCTGAGTTGTTATGCTGATGGTCCCGGGTTCAAATTCGGTTAAGCTGTGGCAAAGAAATTACTTAATCTGTTAACAGTCATAGATAGGCCCTGTGAGATCTGCATCTCCCAGATAGGGCTCACCCAGCAACCCCACACACACAAACACACACACACACATGTATATATATATATACATGGGGGGGAAACCTGGTAGTTAAGTGTGTTCACCTTTCCTTCCTTTTCCTTCATTTAGTTTCCTTAGAAGCAGTACAGAGTTTTCACATAAATTATAGAACTTTCTTACTGTTAATTTTATTAACAATTACCCGCACAGAGAAATGTGCCGAAAATTACTGGAAAATTCACGCACAATATTTTTTTTTACCGCGCCCATAAGCAAACGTTTGCAAATTTGTCAGTCAATGTGTATGTTCTAAAACAGATTTGAGGCAGTGTGAATTCATGAATTATTTTCCAAAATAAATGTTTGAGTTTAGTTTGTTATATTTGATTTTTAATTAACATTATTATTAATGACCATAGATATTAAAATATCGGTCATTAACCGAAGACAGATATAAGAACTGGCCAGAAGCGAGGCGACGGGGAACTGAATCGATATTAATTCTCCCTTTTATTTACCCAACTTTCTCAGCTTAATGGAAGAGTTATAGAGGGAAACCTTTTTCAACGGGCGGGGTATTTTCCCTTTTTATCCCTCTCTGGGGGAACATTTTACATCCCGCTCATAATGTTTCTAAAACCTCCTTTGCAAAGGCTACTGCATTTATTTCGAATCTACCGGTGCGTGAGTTATAGGAGCAATTTAAAAATTATGCTGAATCGCGGAAAAACTAAGAGTGGTAGAACTGAAAATAACACCAAAGAAATCGTGGAATGGATATACTTTTGTAAAATTAAATATTATGATTATATTATATTTATATTAATTATGAAAAAAAATTAAATACGAAATAAAGAATATATAAAAAAGAAGAAGAATGATAGAACCTTCTATTTAAATTAATTTTATTTTCTCAGTTGGAGACTTAAGGCATTTATTTATAGTTATCATCATTTAGAATATGCATGTAGTCATTTATTAAAGCCAAATATGATGTTTTAAATTTAAAAATATAGCATCCTTTAAATAGAGCTTTATGGGCTATTATTATTACTAGTAATGAATTAAAAAATATAAATCAAAAACATTTCAGATGATTAGTAATTAAAACACACATTTATTAATGATTATCCAGGAAGGCGTGAAAAAAATACCAGATTAAAGAAAAATAATGATGGTGAAAAAATATGTAATTCAGGAGTTCTTTATAAATAAACTTTACTAGTTTTTATTTACATCTACTTTTCTTGATAACGTTATTAAAAAATGTTGTTATTGGGTTATCTCGTATAGTTAAGCTGACTTTCATTAAACATTATTGAAATGGTGATAGCTATTTAATAATGGAAAATCTATAATTTAAATCAAATCTAATGTAAGTTTTAATCATTCATATGTAAATTTTAACCTAAAACTGTACCACTACAACCCATGAAGGGTCTCGAGTTCAGTATATTGTAGGGTCTGTACTGTTTTTAGGACATCAGGGAGGTATATTGTCTCCGATTATGCTCAACCTGCAGGTTTTCCCATAATTAAGGGTACCCAATCTTATAGAGGATGGGTGCGCCCCTGGGGGGGGGGGGGTTTACAAATTCCACATTCATCCGTGGTTATTAAAAGATTAAATAAAATATCTGTCACAACAGGAACTGTATTGAACTGTTACATCTATCTCTCTATACATCTATACATAGCGCTCTACGCACCAAGCTAAACAGCAAAATTTTAATTTCTAAAAAAAACTTCATTTTTTAGAATTAGCTAAATTAACTTTTAATGAAATACTCATTGTTTATGAAACGATGATCCAGATAAAAAATTCAAAAATATATTATTCTTAAATCCTTTTAGCAGTGATATTCATTAAAAAAATATTAATTAATGATATATCATTTAATTAATGCCTAACGTATAAGATAGAAGGGATCCAACTGAAGCATTGTTTAAGAGTGGCAGACCATGGGCTCAGAAAATCGGGTCGGAAACAAAGACCATAGGGCTAGTGGGTCCACCGTGTGACCCCCAAACCGGTCTTCCTGACCCTCTTCTTTTAAGACAATGGTGCCCCAGCACTGGCCATTGTCTGCAGAAATAAAAATCAAAAACCTCCCTATCCTAGCCAAGGTGCATCCCGGGGAAGTAGTTAGTGTGGAGATAGCGTTCCTATGAGCAACATGCAACGACAGGTAGGTCAGCAACGTAACAATCTTAATTAATTATTTAAATTTTAATTCATCTCTTAACATTACAAAAAAAAATTAATTTTAGAACCAGTAAACGGATATTCATTTTTCAACTATTAAATTATTATTCGTATAACTATAATATAAAATTTAATTAAGTAATGAAATACCCCAAACTTAAATACCTAAAACGAAAATTACATGAATGAGCCTTATATTAGTGATAAGCCACCGTACGGCTAATTTTCTATTTAAAAAAAATATAAATAATCGGTTATAACAAATAATAACCAAATATATAAAAGGTCACTGAATCATTTAATTTTCAGATGCCACGGGTTTTCTGGAATTTTACATTAAGATAAAGTTGTTTGTTTGTTTGTTTTATTTTTTTTAAGGGCAAACAACTACAAATGGTTATTATTGCCCTCACTACTGGAGAGTATAAATGTTTACAGTATCTACTTAATTATCACTAGAGAATATACATATTTACATTACCTACATAATTACATTTATATATTCTTGTTACCTTATTAGACTTAGTAAAAATATTGTTACATATTTACATAATAACATACCATAACATAACATTAGGCACATAGTAAAACCATATTAACATATTAAACATATAATAGAAATGTAACTTATATGAAGTTGTTTAAATCAAAATAAAACGTTATACATAATTATATAAGATTTATGATATAATATAGAATTTATATTACCCATATAACATTATACACACCGACAATATATATATATATATACACACACACACATAAACCCACATACACACATACACATAAACGTGTTAATAGTATATATATATATATGTATATATATATATATATTAGTATAGTTAATAATAATTAAGATAAAGTTAAAAGTAATTTGAGAGAGTTGGAGATTGATTGCTTAAATACCCAATTATTTAAAAATCTGAATCATTGATGATGTTAATAATATAATGTATTATTTAATAATTACTACAACAGTGCCAATTCAGGTAAATAATACTTTGGTACTAAATAAACGACAGCCAGTACCGATCCTAGAATACCATAAATTTTGTTATTAAAAAAAAAGATATTTCAGTTAAATTAAAGCCAACGATCATTTTACTTGATTTGTGTTTTTCTCTATAAATCTTTTTAATTATATTTAAAATTAAATAAAATGAAATAACTATAAAAACGAATAAATGTAAAATCAAAAATCGCAAAAATCTAGAATAAATATATAACGCAATATAGAGATAAAGCTAACAAATATTTTTTTTTTAGTTATAAGGGCAATACATTTTCAGTTAATTTTATTACTGAGCTGATCAATAAAATAATACAAATATTATTTTTATTTCACTTTAAAAAGAAGAAGAATTTAGCCCTCTTAACAGCTAAGGGTATAAATTAAATTGTTTAATTTGGGGTTTGTTAAAAAAAACACTATAAATATAATCGGAAATACTACAAAATTAATTTCGTATATAATTTTCTCAATGAATATAAGATATCTTATATTAATACAGTATAAAAAATTAATACAATTAGTGTTTTTTTTCACTTTAAAAATGCTAGGCTTAAAAAGTTTGATAGTTTAGTTCAATACTTAATAATGCATTTTTTTAATTCAAAACCTAATAATGCATTATTTTAAATTTGAAATCCTGAATTTCAAAAAAACAAACATTGTTTTAGAATAATATTAAATTAGTTTATTGTATCAATGTATAACATATAATATAATCGGAAATACTACATAATTAATTTCGTATATAATTTGCTCAATGAATATTTTATCAGATATCTTATATTAATACAGTATGAAAAAAAATACAATTAGTGTATTTCTCACTTTAAAAATGCTAGGCTTAAAAAGTTTGAATTCATAGTTTAGTTCAATACTTAAAACGCATTTTTTCAATTCAAAACCTAATAATGCATTATTTAAATTTGAAATCCTGAATTTAAAAAAAATCAACATTGTTTTAGAATAATATTAAATTAGTTTATTGCATAAACATATCAATTTCAGGGATTTTATAACATCCTCGGATTACTTGAGTATCAATTTATTATGCTTTCAAGATCATCCACAATTAATGATTATAATAATACAGTCTGAATGATTTTAAACAAGAGAGCTGTACTAAACCAATATATATAATGACCGCAATAAAAACAATATAAAGACCCTAAGGAGTTTTGCCATAGGTCTTAAAATGTGTTTTAGGGTCCAATTTTATTGTCACTTCCATAAAAGTCTCCCTTTAAATTGCCAATTAATTTTATTACTCAGTTGAATCAATTTCAACAAAAACCTGATGCGGGTCTCTCAATAGCCATAGGATAACAAAGTAATTATTTGTTTTGAATAATATCCCAGACCCATACAATGTTTCATTGCGACTTCATTGAACATCTATTATAATAACCATATTATTGCATTTTATTACAGTAAAAATGGTTTACATTTGATGTATTTTTAAAAATAGTATGTATAATAAAAACAAAAAAATGATATAATAAATGGTATAACTGTGTAATGTACAGATATATTTAATCAATATTAAGAATATAGTTCAATAAATAATAAATTCCGTATCGACAAATACTATACATTTACTGACATTATTCTACAATTACAATTAATTTACATGACCTAAAGTCAATTAGATACTGCTATTAATTAATTGTCTTTCAACAATACTAATATTCGTTAACTAAAACCAAATAATCCTTATTGACGTCGTTTTTACATAATATATTACTGAATCGAATTAAAATACAGTTCATTCTACGTTCCCGGTCAATTATTGCAGTGCTTTTGTCATAATTTAAATTAGACTATGCATTGATAACAAAATTATAATTTATAGAAAAAATAATCTCAAGGGCAGAAAATGAATCAACATTATGAGTTTATAATCACAATCAACTCAAAAAAATCTTTTAAACCTAATTATATTAAAATTATTAATATTTATAAAAGAAAAAATGGATCTAAAATAATATTAAAAAATAATCAATGATAAAAACAAAAATAGGAATATGTGAAATGTTTTTCTTTTTAAAATACAGTGAAATATTGTTATTTACAGAATAACTGGTTTTTTTATTTCTTAATGAATTTTATGTCAAACATTAACAAATTATTTTGAGATTATTTATTTATTTATAAATTATTTGATAAAATTTCAAATGATAAAAATAAAATTTCTCACTTTCATCACTAAATATTTTATTAAATATTTAATAATTTAAATACTTTTTGGTAAAATCAAATTTTTGTGAATTTTATTTAATTATTTATTTTAGTTGTCTAGTAAGGCTCAATCAGTTTGTATTTTGACTTGCATCTTAAATTTTAATTTTAATTACCCCAAGCATTAAAGTGAAATAGTTAGTTGTTTATTTAACGTCACTTTATGCTGCTATGGCTAATCGGACGATGCTACAGTGGGAGCTCTAAATTTTGCCTATTCAGGTTTAGTTAGGATAGGGATATTTAACGAGTAACTGCCATAGTATAGGCTCGGGACCCCCGTTTAACGTCCCTTCCTAAGGACGGCGTAACTAACGATTTTTTACTCCCTTAAAAAAATCCTAGGGCCACCTGCCGGGTTACGAACCCGCGATCTTGGGCTTAATAGTTTGTTACGCTAACCACTAGACCACAGGTGACCGTTTAAAGTGAAATAATATTGAAAATCATAATACAATGTTAAATAATCTCTCAAAATGCCTCTTAATTAATTTGTTGAAAATTCATTAATTAAACTCTTTAAAACATGATGAATAGATCTTGAAGTGCCAACATTTTAAATGTAAATAATAATATTTATTTTGTATTAAAGAATAAATTGTGAATTTTATTGAATAGATGGCTTTGAAATTCGGTAAACAGCAACTGATGATTTTAGCTATGCCATTTGTTACGCACAGAAGCATATTCTTTTTTATAGCATAATTCTTTTTTATTTATTAATGAATTTTATATCACTCATTTACAAGTTATTTTGAGATTATAAAATATAACTTCATTCCGAAGGCGAAGGTAGACAGTGTTAGCATAGATCTTATTTGAAAAGGGGTGAGAATGACTCAGCCACTTCTTATGCCTAAGATGGCGTTTATCGACAACTTAACAAACCATTTAGTTCATGATTCGGCTATTTAGCAGTTCATTTTGGTAATTAACACCAAAATTCTCTTTTAAAATCGGGAGGACACAAATATTTCTGAAATTATTAAATGAATTGGTACATAAAATGTTCCTAGACATGGAGAAAAACTGCCGAAATGTTATTACGGAGATAAACTACATTATATTCAATTCAAAAAGGAAGATATACAAAAAAATCGTCAATATTTGTAACATAATTTCAAAGTTTAAATTTAAGTAGGGTAAAATAAGACTGGAATAAATTACACACACACGTATATAGGAATATACGTGTATATTCACGTACACGTATTTAGGAATACACATAGGAACGTGTGTAACTAATGACATAGCTAAAATTACATTAGTTGCCGTTTACCGAATTTTAAATCCGTCTATTCATAGTAGAATTTATAAAATTAATAAATATTAAAATATTAATCTATAAAATTAATATCAATATAAAACAACTTATTTTGTAGTATAATATAAAGAGGTCATAAGTCAAAACGAAAACTGATTGAGCCTCACAAGTCAACTAAAATGTCAAATTAAGTAAAAAAAAAATATATATATAAATGTAATAAATAAAACTATTTTTTTTAAATTACATTAACGAGGAATTTTAATTTTATCGTTTTTATTAATAAATTTTAAACTTAATTCTCCAACATTACGATTTTGACTATAAATATATTGTGCCAAAACATTCATGGATTATAAAATAAATAGCATCGGTTTCGTAATTTCATTGAACATTTAAATTTAATTAAATGGTAACTATGAAAAAAAATTAAATTTTTAATGTATGTTTATTTTATCTTTTAAATTTTTTTAGAGTCTGTAAAGTAGGTTCTTAATCAATTTGAAGGAGTAAATTACATATAAAAAAGAGTAATATTCATGTCAAGTGTTTAAAAATTAGTAATTTATATTGAATTTGATCTATATAATAGATACAATTTATAGAAATTGTTAATTTTCAAATATGCATATGTATATATGCGTGACTAAGTGATTTGAACCGTTAAATAAATATCAAACATCACGCAACCTTTCATGTATAACATTTTAAATTTAGATAAATTGAATGTCACAACTAAATAAATTAACGTGAGAATATATTGGTCGGATCGTGGAACCCTTCCGTTCTGATATCAGCGATTTGTTCCACGTTTTGCACAAACTGGACAAAATTAATTTCACATTCCAGTTCTCCCGATTCCACCGCATCTCAAAAACGATTAGCTTTCATCCCACTTCACCTTTGGCGGAAATCAATAATTATTTCCATGAGGCTGTATTAAAGTCAATAATACATATATCATAATTATTTTAATTGGGGTGTTTCGAACAGTAGCCAAAGTTTGATAATTAATTTTCACGGCATCGTGCTATATAAGAATAATGTGTTTGACACGTTAGTTGGTAGGTATGAAAATATTTTTTGAAAAAATAAAATAAAACAAAAAGTTTAAATGATTTTCAAAATTACTATTTCACATTACTGTTAGAAATCACGTAAACATTTCCCGCAAAAATAACTTAAGAATTGTTATCAATAACCGTTTGAAGGCATTTCACGATTTTTCGAGTGAACAGAACAACTTTATTTTATTGAGAAAGTACAATATATAGTGAATCCCCACAACTAGATTTGAACCAATATGAGTACCTTATGCTGCTCTTTTTTTTATTACGGTCAACTAATAATACTTTATGTTGAATAAATAATATAATATACAAATACGGTCACTTAATAATTATAAAAAAAATAAATTACAGTTTTAGTATTTTCGGATTTATAAGTTAGATCATGTGAGGGTTGAAAAAAATATAAAGAACCAATATAAAATTTAATCTAATAATAAATAAAACATAAACACTCATCTTAAAGTCATATAATACAAAAACTTTTCATGGTCTGGTAAACGATCCGTTATAAGTAATAAATAATGAAGTTATTTAAAAGGATAAATTTTGTAATCCTTTGTAAATACCCCCCCCCCATAATAATTGTGTAATACTCCCAAATAATTTGTAACAAAAACAAACTATTACAGGATATAAGTTACAAAAAAAAAAAGACAATATTGATGAGGAATTAATTGACTGGGTGTATCTTGAGCAATGTTAAAAATGGTCGTGAGGTTTACTAAAATTTACAAAAAGTTCTACTAATGTGTAAAATATACTGACTGCACTCATGACAATTTTTTTACAAAAGACAATATTATTGTTGGCCATTTTTGTTTTTATTTACAACTTCAATCGGTGGATTCGTACAATTTTTTTTTAAAGAATAATAATGAACAGTTTATTACAATTTATTATTTATAAATAGGAGTGGGGTGGCTCCGTGATAGAACGATGAGTTGCCGCGCCGAAAGTTCCGTGTTCAAACCCGGCTGTGGCAGATTTTATTTAATATTATATAACAAATTTAAATATCTTTTGGGATCTGGAGATCCTTCTGGGCCTCACCCAGACTCTATAAAGTGGGTCCAACTTTATTCCAAGCCGGACAAATCGCCTCCCTGCACAACCTATGACCTAGAAAACTGTACAGTCCCTACCATGTACTGAACCCAAGACTCTTCACGAGTTGTAGTGGTAGTAATTACAATAAAATAACTATAATATATTGGTGATTAAAACATCCTGGAGCCCTTGGATCGATTAGCCAGAGCGGTGGGGGAATTAAGAAGCTTTTTAAAAATTCCAGACTATTTTCAAATTCAAAAATTTTCTTTTAAGAAACTTTTTCAATTTTCATTCTTTGCCGAGGCGGGCGCCTAGCTCTTTAGCCCTCTTTCTTTACGGCTCTTAAGTGTTCTTTGTGAAATCTTTAATGCGAACCCCATTAAATAATAAGGGGCCTGTTGGACCAAAGTTCTCTTTTCAAAGCAATCTTTAGAAAGAATATTTTCCTTTTAAAAGCTTAACGAACTCTCAATAACTGGGAAGGAGGAGGAATGCCATGGGATAATACAAAATTTTATTTTCCCATGATAAAAGAAAACCTTTTCCCGGGGTAGCACTTTGCCGTCGAAGGAAATTAATTTAATTTAACTTAAATGATTTATAATAATACCGTAAAGTTCAGAGTTTCTCAATATTCGATTAATTAATTGATAATATTTCCAGGATGATAAAGCAACAAAATTCATATTCTTCTGATCAAGTAAGTTTTGTTTAACATTAAAAAAAACAAGGAAATAATTAATATTGGAGTTACCTTAACTTATAGCTCCATCAAAAGAAAAATATAATGAAATCAATGTCCCATTTGTAACTGATTTGGCCCGAACCCGATATCAGTACTTTCATGACAAATTTTATTCCCACTCAAATACACTAATTTCAAACCTAGCTCTTTAATTTCCGATAATCCTCCTAGACATCTGAAAAGAAGATGGTCTCGTGGCCTTTTAAGTTCAATTTGTTATTTGAGTATCATTATAGGTAGTTTTTCCACTTGTCCAATCATATTCACTTTGTATTGAGCCTATCATATGTTTTGATTAATAAATGGGCTAATTTATATAAATATTGTTCGGAGTGACAGTAGATGCGAAAACCAGACTAATGTTAATAATCTCAAATTATAAATTATGAAATTCAAATAATTCAGATTATAATTGGCTTAGAAATAAAAAAAAAGGACACAGTTATTCCCAAGTTTTTAGTTTTTACTTATCGCTCCATCAAAAGAACAATGACATAGCTATTTAGCCATCAGTAGCAATTGTATTGGTTCAAGCTTTTTAATTCAGCAACGACATATCTGATATTCCATTTACAACATTATTTTTTTTAATAAAGTCATATTATGAGTTGTATTATGTTTGAACTTGAAGTTTATGGAAATAATGACATAAATTAAAATCAAAAACGTTTCAAGATTTTAAAATAGTTCTAGTGATTAATAATTAAATTTCGATACCACCATTACAATAGGAATGTTTTGCTTTGCCATTAATCAAATTTTTAATTTTAACTCACATGATACATTCAAACACTATTACTATTGAAAAATTAGTTTTTTTGAGTTATATCATAAGTAATAAGTCAATTTATAATCAACATAAGTTCGGTTCATTATTTTCCGTGTTTTTATTTACAACAATATCTAACAAGATTAAATAAAAACATTCTGCGTGTAAATAAGTTATTAAATATCAGTTGTATAAATAAAGTGGCATGTATTTGCAAATATGCAAATAATACATGATCTTCAAAAGCTACATTATTTTCGCCCTTGGTGCTGTTATACCGCCGAAAAGCATGTTTATATAAATGATTAGTGATGTTGTGTCATAAATTGTATGTAATATAATAGCACAAAAAATAAAATTTATTTTCAAATTAAATGAATAAAATAAATTCCCTTAAGCTCCGTGCCGACTCTATATATTTATATTTATTTTTAATTATAACTATATTTATAATATTAATAATTATATGCCTCATTTATAAGATATGCACCCGTATTACCTTAAAGAGCGCAAGAAGGGAAGAAGACATCATTAAAAACAAAATTAGCCACAAATAATATGTAAAAATCAAGTCAGGTTTAATTATTAACGAAATGATTCGTTTTTTTTATGCGACTATAAAAACATTAACTACAATAGCTTAGACAATTACTACCGACTGAAGACACTGCGTCAGGTAGGTAAAAAAGAATGAACCCTTGAACTGAGAACAAAGAAGGGGGTCTGTGGAGCGTAAACAAACAGCCGCGCAAGTTGAAAGAAAAAAACGTATGTAACATTTACTACTTCGACGGTACATCCATAACAGGTTGTTGTATAACATTAAATTATATTTAAAAATTTCAAGTAAATTTCAAAACCGGTAACGACTTTAGTAATATGTTATTAATTGGTAACACTAAGAATAAAGACTGGTATGTATATGTAATAATTAAACATTGTATAGAAGTATATATTTTTTGGCTAATTTTACATTTAATAATTTGTATTCCGAATATAGCCATAGTAGTATAAAATTACGATAAATGATTGAATAATAATTTGTATTGCATAGTAAATGACAACACCAGCAGTATCCTTTTCATAACCATATTAAGCAATATAAAGTTTAATTCTTATATATATATTTTTTTTTAAGAGAAAAGATTATGTCTTGGCCGGGATTCGAACCCGGGTCGCCCGCGTCTCTAGCGCGGTGCTCTAACCATTGAGCTACCAAGGCTCGCATCCGAGCCAGACAAATTCATTCTCTTCACTGATCCCATATCCCAATTTTTATAAATATTGTTATTTTATAATTAATAATTTCAGAGGATTTATAGGATTAATTTTAGTTTTTATAAGTGTAGGAATAAAAAAAATTAGAAGCAAATATAAGGTTCCAATCATAAAATAAATTAATTAAGTAATGCGTTATTTATACTATTATAAATATTTTCAGTTCCTAATTATAGATTTAGAGAAACGGTTTTAAATATTAAATAACAACCTGACTTAATTTTATAATTACGTTATAGTATATGACCAAAATACCATTTATTTTAAGTATTTATTAGATTCATTTTCATTAATTAAGAGAGTTTAAGGGCTTAAACTTAGTAAATTGAGAGATATAAAAAAAAAGAAACCAGTTGGAATAATTATTTGTTATAGTAACGGTTACTACTACAAAATAAATTAATTTAATAATTCATAATTAAATTAATTTAATTATTAAATAAGAATATAATCATCAAAATAGAACGACCGAAGTGTGGATGAGATCTTTTATCATATATATTTTTATTATAGTGAATAGTATAGTAAAAATATCAAAAATATCAATACTCAGATTTAAGAGGATTTAGAGCATTGCAAAGTTTAATTTTTTGTTATTAATAGTTTCACAAGATTTAAAGGATTCGTTTTCAAGAATTAAAATAATTGACATATTGGATTTAAAAAAGAGGATCCAATTATAAATATTTCATATTCCAATCATAACGGTTATGGTAAACTTTAATATTATACCCCTAATATCAAATAAATTAATTTAATAATTCATTAAAATCAATTATTATTATATAATAAATATTTTCAGTTTCTTGTAACAGAGAGAAATGAATTTAAATTTATATAATTAATTGGAGTGCTATCGATGGGTAGTTTCTCCACAAGTGTTTTCATGTCATATGCTACATTTTTGCACATTTACTTGATATAATAATGTATTATAGTTGTAAATATCATTGAATTAAATAAAAATAAAAAAAAATAAAAAATTTATATAAGAAGCTAATGTTATTTTATAATAATTCATAACGATATTCAGTATTACTAAGTGCAATTTTCTATTGCTAATAATTTCAGAGGAATTATTAATTAAGGACTCAAAGTTAATTTGAAAATTAAGAAAAAATTGGAAGCTATTACACATATTATATATTGTTTATGATAACAGTAAATAGTAAAAATGAATTTATTTAATAATTCTTTTAAAAAAATTATCTTTTATAATAAATATTTTTAGTTTCAAGATAAATAAATAAATTAAAATATTAAATAATAACCTAATCGACAAAATAGAACTAGCGGAGGCCATAGCTCACAAAGAGGGGAGCCATTACTGTCGAGAGGAGGGGGTGGAGGAAAAAGGGTGGAAGGGAAATAAAAAAATAAAAAAGTGGGGGCGGGCCCGGGGGTGGGGGAGATTAAATTTTTACCCCCTCAGCGGTGCCCCCTCCAGGCGGCGAATAAAAACTCCCCCGGCCCCAGAGAGTTCTAAATCTACATTTTTATCGATTCCTTCTCTGTTTCTTTTTGCCCGTAATCTATCTTCCTCTCCCTTCTCCCTATCTTTCTCGACTTATTCCTTTTCTTATTCTTATCTCCCCGCTTGACTGGCCCCGCCGGTTAGGGAGGTATTCATTTCCCGTCCAGTCACTGTTTTCATTTTCCATTCTCTGTTGGTAATTTACATGGTATTGTATCGGGGACATTATTTTGTTAAAGTTAATTTGTTTAAAGGGAATGAATCATTGTTGATGATAGTCAAAATTAACATAATTAATCCATATTATAACGACACACAATGAAAGCCTGTAACACAGTTCAAGTAATTACATATAGCTAAATTTGGCATTGACCGAAAAAAATAAAATGGTTGTGTTTTCATATGTTCGGAATATTTATAATGAAACTCATGAACGAAATTGAAATATATACGTTACATCTATACATACTATAAAACAAAGTCCTCAGCCGTGTTTGTTCGCGGAAAACTTAATAACTACTGCACGGATTTTCATGCGGATTCCACCAATAGATAGAGTGATTCATCAGGAAGGTTTAGGTATATAATATGTCGAGGTTTTGTGTAAATGGGTTGGAATATCGTTGGGTTTCACCAAAGACGCTACTTGCCTAATCCCGTGCAATTATCTAACATGCAGGGTAATAAATTCGTATATAAAGAAATTTTAGGTTTTGTTTTTATTTTTATAATTTCTATATAATAAATTACGTTAGCTGAGATGGGAAGAAAGAAAATCAAGACTCCCAAAGAAGCCTTACCAATGATATTCGCGTGGTCCTAAGTGGCCGGTACGTGATACAAAAAAAAATACATTACACAGACAAATTATGTAGGCATTATATGCCCTATTACCCGAGCAAAGCTAGGGTGATTCGCTAGTAAATAATATAAATAAAAAATATTATTTTATTATTATAATTATTACATATGTACATAATTTTACTGTAAAGTAACACATCTAGTATCTTTCATCAAAAATAAAACACTCAAAATCTTTATTAATGTTTCGGTTTTTTGTTTTTCACGTTTTCAAACGTTGCTTTTGATACAAATTAAAAGTTATAACTAACTACATAGTATTTTATACAGATTATCTGACTTTGTTATACTAAACTTTAGATTATTTAATTTTATCGCGATTAACATATTTGAAAGAAAAACAAATTAGTAACACTAATTTATAATTTATAACACTAGTTATTTTATCCGATATTATTATAACTGAAGAGTATTTTACAAAAAATACCAGAGGTTGTTTTATATAAAGTATAAATATAAAAACTATTTTGAAAAAGGGAAAGGTCAACAGAGACATTAAACAAATGTTAATACATTAGTGGAACAATTCCAACTGAAAACCTTAAGTCTCTAAACTAAAAAAGGAAATTGAAAATACCTGTCCTCATGTAACCAGTATTTACAATTTCCTTTTTTAGTTTATAGAATTAAGGTTATTAGTTGGGATTTTTCCACTAATGTATTAAATATAAAAACGTTAATTAATACTTGAAACCAAAAAAATATTACCATAATAAGTTTTTAATTAATTGTGATTCTTCAGGAATTTTTTCCTATTTTTACATAAAAAATAACCAGTCACCTGTGAAGTAGTTGTTACCGTAACCACCTTCTATGCCCAAGATCGCGGGTTCGGCACATGGGAGACCTTAGGATTTTCTATATGAAGTAAAAATTGGTTGTCGTCCTTCGAAGGGAATGTAAAATGGAAGTTCCGAGCTTGTGTGGATACTCGTTAAAGAAACCTATCATAATTACACCCTTATAGGAAAATTTAGGGCTCCCACTGCAGCATGATCCGATTCGACATATCAGCATAATGTGGCGTTTAATAAATAAACAAACAACCCTTCGTCTTGAAAAATCATGATACAGATAATCATGAAACATTTAAACAGTGGGAATAAAACAATTCCAATAAATCGGAAAAAATTTACTGAAACTAAGGGTAGGTTATTAATAACTAGGGTAGGTTCGTGTGTATATATTTCCTGTTACTAAACTATTCCAAATATAAAGAGACACGATATTCCAATTTTTTCTATTATTTTGTTAGTGCTCAAGTGTATTTCTCGTCGATTACTAAATGAAGTGTGACTTCACTTCATTCTTTATGGAAGGATAAAAAACTAAAATGACATAAACTCGTTACGAACCCCGAAATATTCCAAAAGTACACCGGAACGAAACGAGAGATAATGCGACTTGAAGGATACTCTACCATGCACTTTATAACTGACAAAATCGATTACAGTACATCTGGACCAGCTTTCGACAGCTCATCACTTACGTTATCAAACATGACGACACATTTCCAATCGTTGGATAGCTGAAAATTTAAATCTTTCATTTCGTTCGACCGTTACGAATAAATAATATTTCACTCAAAGTAACGAAAAACCTTTTTTTAAAAACACGTAAAATTTTCTAAGTACTTCTGGATAGTAGACACGTAAAAAATTATATGAAATAAATAAAAATTATTTAAACATGATTTCTTTCTCCATCCTTAGGTTTTAAGTTATATTTTATGTAAGAGATGTTTTTATTTTTTAATAAAACTACCACATGTACTAGTAGCGTATTCGGAATTTTTTTCGGGACGCAGATTTAATAATTAGAATGGTCGTTAACAAATACGATCACGATTTTTTATAGCAAAGAACTTTTAGTGCTTTGTTATTTCGCTTCGATTGATTTGTTCTTTGCTTACTATTGCTACATTGTAAACGTTAAGACATAAATGCAACCCTTATATTGGTGGTTATGAATTTTTATTCAATAAGGAGGTTATCCCCTGTCCCCCGCTTATTGCCCTGTACGTTTGAATTTATATATTTCGAGTTAAAATGCAACCTATTATGCCAGAGGTCACGGGTTCGCAGACCGGCAGGTGGCCTTAGGACCTTATAAAGAGAGTAAAAATACCCCTGGTTATGCCGTCCTTCAGATAGTACGTAAAAAGGCGGTCCCCTGCCTGTGCGGCATAGGATAGACTCCTATCCTATTTATACCTGGATAGATAAAATTTATAACTCCCACTGTGGCTTCGTCAGATCAGGCCAGGAGCAAACAGTGATGTTAAATAAAACAAACAATATCTAAAAACTAAAAATGTATATCTTCCTTATGATAAATTTACGACAGTTGTCGTATTTTTATAGTAATGCTAGTAGGTCCCCATAGCAATTGGGCAGAGGTGAAGTAGAAACAAAGTATTTTTTTAAATAAATATTTAATACCAAATATTTAAAATTATATGAAATAAACTCCCAGTTTGCATATTAATAATTAATGGAAGAATAATTATTAGTTATAAAGTAAAATATTAATTATTTTTATTAATTCTAATAATTCGACAAAATGAATTACTATTCGATACCTATGTTTTCATCATCGAATATTGAATATTCTTTTCTTTCTTTTTTTTTTTTAAGTTCTTTCTCAATAATAACACAAGCACTTTAAAGGAATCAATACTTCATTTCCAATCCTCCATTACATTAAAAACCGCAAAGATAAAACGAGAAGTAAAAAGATTAGCGGGTTGAAAAGGTCTAAGAGATCTGAAAGGAGATGAGAGGCATCTAAGAGAAGCAACTTCTATAAAAGATCTGCTCAAGTAGCGGTAAGCCTGAGTTGCAAGTTTTAAATCTTCTGTTTCTTCTCACTCCGAGATTTCCGAAACTCTCTAAACCCGATGGGCCATACGGAGCAAACTTCTCTCAAGGAAAATATTCCATGAGGGGGTCTTTAAAAGAGAAAAGTATACTCTCTTGGATTAGTTTATCGATTTCTCCCCTTAATCGTACATAGTAAGTTGAGGTTATGGTTGCCAATGGTTTCATTAGTACAGAATGGATATTCATCCCTAACATATTTGTATATGTGTTACTACATAACTAATTAACAACCTCTACTAAAAAAAAAAAAGACTCGCTACAACTCGTGAAGAGTTTTGGATTCAGTGCATGGTAGAAACTGAACTATTCCCAAGACACGATAGGCCCGAGATGACGCCACACCACAAGTTTTTATTTGTATTTAAGGCTGCCCACTTTACACAGGCTGAGTGAGCACTAGGAGGGTCTGCAGATATTGCAGTGTTTATGTGTATGTGTACTGAACTACCGCGCTCCCCAACTTATAAGCAAGGAAACACAAAGTTTCGTATATGTTGATTATTTTCAGGAATTACACCAACCTATATAATTTGAAGAAATCTATCATCATATAATAATATATTTTACATTAACATTATTTTTAAAAATATGTGGTTATACCTGTTATTAACAGAAATATACGTACTCCTAATATAAATAAAGTTAATCTTGGAAACAAACATTTAATCTTAGTAGTGATATGAAAAGTAGGGGCGACCTGTGGTCTAGTGGTTAGCGTAACAAACTACTAAGCCCAAGATCGAGGGTTCGTAGCCCTGCAGGTGGCCCTAGGATTTTATAAAGGGAGTAAAAAATCCTTAGTTACGCCGTCCTTCGGAAGGGACGTTAAATGGGGGTCCCGAGCCTGTACGATGTCAGGTACTCGTTAGAAATCCCTACCCTAATTAAACCTGGATAGGCAAAATTTAGAGCTCCTCCAATTTATTGGCCATAGCAGCATAAAGTAACTTAAAATGAACAAACAACAAACAATATATGAAAAGTAACTTAACAAAATACATTGGAATTCTTGTCATGAAAGTTTTATGCTTATCAAAACAAAATAAACTACATTTATTCCAATTTTTTAGTTTTATTATTAAATACACTCATTTTTTATTATTGTTTTCTTATTCGTAAACATCACTTTATGCTGCTATGGCTATAGTGAAAGTCCTGAATTTTGCTTATTCAGGTATAATTAGGATAGGGATCTTTAAGAAGTACCTGTCACAGCACAGGCTGGGGACCGTCATTTTAAGTCTCTTCCGAAGGACTGTGTGACACCGGATTTTTTAAAATTCCGTGATCTTGGGCATAGGGTTGTTATGCTAATTTATACCCCACAGTTTACCCCATTTAAATATGTATTAAATGTTATAAATATTAACAGAACGTATCTTTTTAAAACAAACTTTGAAATATTCAAAAAATATATTTTTTTAATACTGGAATACTTGTATTGAATCTCGGGTGTTGTAGCCAGCCCATGGATTAGATCTTCATTTAGGATTTCATGTTCATTTAACATTTTAATTTTTTTTTAAAGATGTAGAAATATATCATATCACAGCTTAAAATATTTTTTCTATTTTTACCTATTTCTCAGATGATAAACAGAAGAGTAGAGAGATTAAAGTTTTAATCCCGACCCAACTTTCATGGGAGTATATATGAAGAATAAGCGCTGAACACAGGATGAAGACAAGATTCGTTCTTCTGTCGAAGTTATAAGAGATTCCTAAATGGAAAAGAACCTTGGAGCATTTTTAAGTATTGATCCGAGAGGTAGAAAGAGGGGGAAGAGGGTCAGACTGGAAGTCGCCCAAGAAATATAACAATTAGAAGAATTGACGGGGGGGGCGGGGTATTTTTAGCCCCCCTTCTTCCTTACGGGTCACAATTTCAACGAATATCTCAGCAGAGCTCGCCTGTCAGGGGCTTGATCGGTAATTGGCGGAATGGTGTCCTCTTCAGCGAAGGATTAAAAATTCCGTCTGTATTATTCCTGAGCTCGTCTTGTTCCCAGAACCACTCCTTCTTGTAAATTATTTCCCTTAATTTAAAAGCAGACTACTCAGCCGGTGCTGGTTTTCTTTTCCCGAAAAGGCGAAACAAAAAGGGAATTATGGATCTCCACTCCAACCTCCGTTTTTATTTAATAATGCCTCAATACTGAGTAAGCAGAACAAAACAAAATAAAAAATAAATACTTTTTTGTCAGTGATAAAGCTGTGTAATGTAGATTACGCTAAAAAAAACCAAACAGCAGTGCTACTACAACCCAATACCACTCTCAATACCACTCACTACTACAACCACTCTCTATTATGTACTAAACCTATTATGTATTTGGTTTAGTACATAATAGAGAGTTTACTGTTTCAAAGTAAAGAACTGTGCACTACACTAACTAAAGTCGACCTATTCGCGGCCACAACCAACGTTTTTCTCCCTATTAAGGATGCCCTCTTAAAAGAGCAGGGTGAGCCCCAAGAAGGTGTGAAGATCTCACATGGTTTTCCGTGTTATTAACAGATTTAATAATTTATCCGTCACAGCCGTATTTGAGCCCTGAACCATCAGCAAAGCATATTGCCACTCAATGCACAAAGCTACCTCGTTGGCCAGATTACATTCAAACTCTCGGATAAAACAGATTATAAACTTAAATAAATACGTACAGTCATAGCTTCGAAAAAAAAAGCACGGATCATTTGACTGATGATCATAGATTAGGGTCAGGTTTGAGCTAATCAGGGAACAACGTCGTTCCCCTCGCTCATCCATAATTGCTATATTTTTCACATTCACCACTACAACTTAGATTGTCGAAAAATCTCGAATAACAATGTGTACACTTTATCCCATCTTCCTTCTGACCCACCTTGTCCCATTTGTGTACCACCCTCTATACGCATTTATATTAAAAAAAAAATCAAATATTAAATGAAGATAAAATCCTAAATGAAGATCCAATCCATGGGCTACAACACCCGAGATTAAAATGCCTTGATTTACTAATAAAAACGAACGTCAAGGTTTTAGACTATCATCCAAACCAATCTGCCTTTCTTAAAGAGTAGGGTGGGTCGAATAGTATATTTTAATTTGTATTCCAAATCATATGCCTACACAACCGATGTTTAAAAACAGTTCCTACCCAAGATCCTTTATTTAATTAAAAATTAATATTGAAAGAATCCTAATTCAAATCAAAACATTTCTTGACATAAGACTGACTAAGTCCAGAGAGTCTACAAGTTAGTTCAAAAGAATGTATCTTTTATATATCTTGAATATCACATTATGTCTGTTCATCACTCAATAAATATATATATCTCTTACAAGTTGTCCACCGTTTTATAACTATACAGACACCTTATCATTCGATAAAGCTCCCTGGCGAAGTTTTCCACCACACCGAATGAATTAAAACAAAAAACAGCTTAAGGATTACTCTTGGAAACACGAGCCCTGTTTAGGTCGAATAGGCGAATAGTCCACCATTTGTAGGGATGACCCAGCCCACGCTTGACGTCCCCTTTGATTACTCTTTGGGAGTGAGAGGGCGGAAAGATTTTCGCGTCACAGCTTCCGGTTTGCACTCGATTGGGTATTCATTGGACGTTGGGAGGAATTTCGTAGAATAGGAACCGACTCTAGGCTTCAGTTACATAAAAATATATCAATATTGAAATCTGGGAGAGGAGGGGCTCAGTGGTAGAGCACTTGCCGAAAATCCTGAATTCAAATCCCGCTGCTGGCAAGACTTTTATTAAGTCTGTAAACGGCTGGAGATGGATCATATGGGATCTAGGACCCTCCTGGGGCTCACCCAGCCTCTATAAAGTAGGTACCCAAAATAAGGGGGGAATCTCGCAGTTGAGCGTGATTTAGGACAAATCACCTCCCTGCACAACATTTGTCCATGAAACAGTACAGTCTCTACCATGTACAGAACCCACGACCCGTTCACAGGTTGTAGTGGTACAGGTTTGTTTTTGTTTTATCGAAACTATCTACTGCATCATAAAGATAAGAATTGGGATACCGTATCAAATAGAAAAAAATACCAGGAAACATTTTAAACAAATTATGATTGCAGATTTTATAAATGATCAACCATGCAGTCTGGCGTTTTGAGACTGTATCCTTAGTAAGAGTAGCTTTCATTAGAAAACTAAATTGAACGAATGACCAAAATATTATAATAGACATTAAATCTACTATTATAATATTCGTTAAAACTGGATTTAAGTGCCTACAGACTGTTTTATTCTGAATTACAAAATGTTCTCATTTTGTTACACTTCGTAGTTTTTTATACAAGATTGTTTAAATTAAATTAAATATACATTGTACTATGATTACAAAATTATATTAAGATTGTTTTAACAATTGTATTTATTTTTCTTATTTTTTTTAAGGGGAAATTTTTAAAATATCTTCTTTAACTTTCTTATTTGTCTCAGGCACTTGTAAAATTTATTTTTTAATGCAAAATTTCTACAAATTTAACTGGAAAATAAAATAAAAAATGCAAAAAAGGTTATTCTTATTCAAGATTCCCATAAACCCCTAACGAATCCAGATATTAATCTCGGAATTACATTCTTCGAGATAGACTTTTAGGAGACTAGTAAAATTAATAAAATTGGCAATCCATCAATAATGTTTATATCTACGAACGGTATTTCTAATAATATCATACAGTATAAAACAATTTTACGTATAATAGCACACACGGAACAAGCAATAAGAATAAAAATAAATTTGTCTCCACTCGCTGGTTTTAACCCGAGAAAAATTATTAATTATAGTTATAGCAAAATAAGTAGCTGTTGATATTATCTACAAATCATTAGTTAATAATGGTAATAAAACAATGAAAAAAAGAGCTCTCTGAAAGTAGGCCTCGCTAAAGGTCGGAACTCATTGCCCTAATATTGATCACCTTAAATTTATTTATAATTTAAATATAAATTCGTTAAATTAGCCAGTTGTTTTCTTCTCCGAACGAGTTCAAATTTATTCGTACACAATTATAATTTTAGACGATAAAGAGTGCTTAAGAAAAGATTCAATCGATTATATATACTTTTATTTTTGTAATGAATAGACTAATTAAATAATAATAAAAATAATTGGTTTTTATATTATTTAAACGATTTTTATAATTGATATAAAATATTTATTTGATTAATTTAAATTCTAAAAATTCAAGCCTCAAAAATCAATAGAGAAACTTCAATAATAATTGAATATTGTGAAAAAAACATTAATTTATTAAGTAATATAAAACTAAGAGAAAAAGAATCAAACAGCTGTGCAAGTTATCGAATCGAGGGATAAAAATGGCAGAGGGCGGCAGAGGGGAGGTCAATGGGATAATGGACAGCCCTGCCATCCTGCTCTTCAAATATTGATTTGTTTTTCTTTCTTTTTTTCAAAATGGCTGCTCTTCCTCACTCTTTCATTTTTGCAGCTTTGAACACACATGTATTTTAGTGAGTATATATATATATATATATATATATATTTAAAAATTAATGTTAACTATGGAAAAGTCTCCGATAAGTTTTAGTTTTGCATTTTAATTGTTTGGGTGTGTGTTTATATTTGTATATATATATAAATATATACAAGAACAATAACACAGGTTTTAATTTAACATGGACATACCAAATCATAAACACATTTCATAATCAATAACAATACTTCTCCAATAGACAAAGAAGAACAGAAATGTAAACACATAATTTATGACTATGTATAAAAGGTCGAAATTAATTTTATCAATAGTAAAAAGAGGGAAAGATTGGCCAGTTTCTGAACACGATCTATATAAAATACATTTCGGTCCGAATCCATTAAATTTATTAATAGTGATGATTTTGAAAAGTTAGTTAGTTTGTATGCTGTTACAAAATCCATAAATCTTAGAAGACGATGATAATGCTAAGAATGAAAATAAAGTTCATTAACGTCTATGTAATAATAAATACAATGTATAAATAATACAACTGTATACTAATTACTATTTCAATTAAGTTTTATTGTATTTAGTTTGTGCAGTCCAAAATATGTTTTAGATAACAAATAAACGAAATGAAAAATTATATAATTATTGCTCGGAGTGACAATAGATGCGTAAATCAAATGAGTGCTAATAATTTTAATTTACAAATTATGAAATTTAAATATTTCAGACTATATAATTGATTTAGAGGTCCAAAAATGAACACAGTTATACAGTTAAGTTTTTGTTTTCACTTATCGCTCTTTCAAAAGAACAATGACATAACTGAAAAATTGCCATATTTGAGTTAAGCCTACAGAAGCAATTGTATTGGGTGAAGCGTTTAATTCAGGGACGATATATCCATCTGATATTCTATATCCTACATATTTTTTAATATAATCACATTTTGAGTTGTATCATGTTTGAACTTGAAATTTTATGAAACAATGACATAACTTAAAATTAAAAAAGTTTCAAGTATTTAAAATGTTTCTAATGGTTTATTAATTTTTTTTTTTAATGAATGTATTTATTGAAATTTACAACTGTATACTGAATACATCAAGTAAATATAATGAAAGATAAATCATGTCCCGAGATAAAGGCAAGTAGAGAAACTACCCAGTGGTAGTACTCAAATAAAAAGTTCAACTTAGAAGGTCACGAGGCCTTTTTTTCAGACGCCTCGGAGGATTATCAGGAATTTAAGAGGTTGCTAGGTTTGAAACAAGTGGGGTTTGAGTGGGAATGAAGTTTTTCATGAAAAGATTGATATCGGGTTCGGGCCAAACAAGGAGTAAACGGGACGTTAAGGTCATTATGGATTACTTTGTTCGCAACAAAGTAAGGACCATTGAGGATTTTACGAAGGATATCGGATTGTAAGGATTGAATACGAGAGGAATTCGATGGCTTAGTGGAGCCCCAAAGGGTTAATTAAATAATTTCAATATCATCACTACACTGGTAAGAATGCTTTACCCTACCAATACCAAATTTTTTATTGTTTTAACACACCTGGTTTAATTTTATAAGACATGGAACTTTAAAATTGTCAATAACTATATTGTAAATTTAGGTTTTTTGAGTTATGACATAGTTCTTTTGAAGGAGCTTTGGTTTTGGTTTTGGCGGACTCCATATGATATGTTTGGTTTTTAGTCAAGCTGAAAACAAATTTTAAATGCTTTAGATAGTGTGGTTTAGTTAAACACGTTTAATTTTTGCCAATCTTAGTACGATTTAATTTTTATTTTCTTAAAAAATAGACATATGAATTGTACGAAATTTTTCAAAATTGTTCAAAAAAATGGATAATATTTAGAATAATAATGCCAGTAAGTGAATTTCTGCTAAAATGTTATTCTTAAATTCCAATATTTTAACTACATCGTTTTTGAGATAGAGACAGGAATTCGCATAGATACAAATATATTATACAAACACACACGTGCGTTTTGGGGTTCTTGGTTATCTGAATTTAATGGCCCTTATGACCATTTGGGGACATTAAAGATAAAAACCCGAATTTAATTTTTTTCGGTCATACAAAGCGGACTCCATCTAGTTTGAGGGCTGTAGCTACCAACCTACCAAGATTGTGCTAATATAGAAATTACGGTGAAGAATCTATTTGAATGCAAGAATCCCCAAATAGAAAGAATAAATTTGGATATTGATACGGGCCAATTATTCAAAGATAATAATAAACTACAGAAGGCTCTGATGAACTTAAAACACACGAAGTTAATTCATGAAATCTAAGAAGAGCAGTCTTCGCTAATGACATCTGCAGTCGAAGCGACGTTAAAGAAAATCAAATATTTTTTTTTTTATGATCGGGATTTAATTATGGTAATTAATTCCATTTTTTTTTAAATTACATATATTTCAAAGTTATTAAGTATATATAACTTCACATACTTAACAACTTTAAAATATAACAAATAACTTAAATGGTAAATATTTAATATTAGTTGATCATACATATATGAGGAAGAAAATGGTCCGGTGGATAGAAAAAAAAGATATCTTATACAGGGAGAACTGTTTATTTGAAAGCCGACGTTTCGACCCACATTGCAGGTATTCTTCAATGCTAGTACGATCACACACGACACTAGACTGTCTGTAAACAGTTCAACCTATATAAGAGATTTTTCTTTACCTCCAGCCGGACAGTATTCTTTCTTAAATGGTAAATAGTTTTATTTATTTTTTTAGTTACATTGTTCTTTTTGAAGAAGTATGTTGGTAGACCTCATGATTCCCTATTTAATTTATTTTTTCCTATAAATAAAAATTAAAATAAAGAATGGTATTTTTTTTAAATGGGATGGAAAACTAGATATATAAGGTATTTTAAGGAAATATAAGAGGGAGGACGCTGGAAGGGACGCTATGATTAAAAACCCCGCGGGGGGAATGAAAAGGCGGTTCGGGGGGGGGGGGGTGACTCAATTTTGTTTTTAAGACTTTTAATTGCTTCAGCCATCACTTAGGGGGGGGGGCACTAAGGGCTCAATTTTTTGTGAGCATTTCAGCGTCAGGAGGCTGGCAATCACGATAAGGCTCCCCTCCGCTACTTCTTTCCTTCAGGGCCCCAACTTCTAAATGAAGGGTACATAAAGAATAGGGACGGAGAAAGAAAATCGGAAATAAGAAGGGAACAAATTAGAAAAAAGACTCGAGAAAGGGCTGATATTAATGGTTCGAACCCCACCCCCTAGGAGGGAGGGCGGAATCGAATTTTCATCCAGTCCCCGCTTTCTTCTTTATCATTAGTTCTCTTTTATAAGGCTCATTTTACTTTCTTAGCCCTCCCGGCATTATCTCGAGACAATCCTTTCTCTCTCTGGAGCAGGCTCTCAATGCATTAGGGCCTCATTGTCAGCCCTAGTCAATTCCATTGTAGAGATAAACATGTTCCGGATTTTTAATTAACAGTGACTGGGCCGGAGAACGCAATTAATTGGAACCGTTCCGCCAATTATGGAACGTTTGTCTATTCTAACGAAATTAACGAATCGCTCGGGAAATATTTCCTTTGCTCCGTGGGATGCCGAATCGTGCGGAAATATAACTGCCAATTCTCGATTGTACAACATTTTGCTTCCTCTATAATTTAAAAGGTTGAGAAAATGATCTAACAACGAATTTGCAGATATTACTGTACCACATTATGGAGGCTGGATGAGTCCCAGGAAGGTTTGCAAATCCCACACGGGTCATTCGTGGTTGCTGCCCTGTAGCAATATAACCCACGAAGGATCAGGGATTCAGTATAAGGAAGAGGCTGTACTATTTCAAGGTTAAGGTTGTGCGAGTAAGTGATTTGCCCGAAATCACGCTCAACCGCCACGTTTTCCCTACTTTAGAGGGCGAGTGAACCCCAAGAGAGTCTTTAGGATCCCGCAGGGTCCATCCGTGGTTGCTAAGAGATTAAAAACATTTATCTGCCACAGCAGGATTTGAACCCGCAGCTCTCAGCTGATATTTAGCACCTTTTATATTCAACAACCCCATTCCCCGAATATACAAACTGATCCGTATTTTATACACAGAAGTAAATCGGAACTAGTAAAGAACATACATTATTAAAAAAAAGCAATCAAGCTTGAACATAAGTGTATTATCGAAGACATTAAGGAGGATAAGGACTACTAAACAATATGAAACATAAAAAATGTTTGTAATCAAACATCAGGAAAAAATATCAAACAACATGCCTTCTGTCAAAATAATTTACACCAAGTCATTTTTATTAACTAAACATTTCAAATAAAAACTAATTACAAAAATTTATTAATTATTCCTTAAATGTTTTAAACATTAATGTATTAATAATACTATATGATTGAACTGTCTACTTAACAAACATAAAAAAACAGGGAGACCGTGGGTAAAAATTTCTTTTAACTATAACAAACAGATCAGTTCAAAATAAATTGAAGACATAAAACTTTATGAAAGTCTAAACACCATTTTTTTTTTAAATTAAAATTAGCGCGATAATGTAGTCTTTTAAATTCAAATTGAAAAATAGTATAAAACAATGTTAATATTTTTCACTATTTTAATAAGTATTAAGAAATGTCTTTGTAGAACTTAATCAAAATTAGTATTAATTATTTAAATTCAATTCAGCTGAAGACCAGTAATTGCTAAAATTATTTAAAACCTGAAATTAAAACATTTACCACCATATTTCTATTAAACAGTATTTGCTAACTAACTAGTATATTATTTTCAAGCCAATGTATTATCAATAATGCTTTAAAAGCGAAATAACCTAAAATGAAATATTTAAGCAGTGTTCCTTTTCTGTCATCTTGTTAAAAACATTTCCACTATTATGATTTATTCAATAGCTATTTACTAATTTAGTATATATTATTTAACTGTTATACATGAACCCTATTTAGCTGTTCAGATAATTTGATATTTCTTATCTAGCTATTATAAAACAAAACTGCATATGATACTCGTGTCCTTTCCTTGCAATCAATTAATACCCTCACGCTAGGGAAGCGTACATATGTGCGATGGGTGAAGGGATGTAGCCACTAGGTCAACCACCCTACAGTGTATCGCCCCCACACCCCCACTGCGTTCTTTCTCCCATGTCTCAATGATGTGTCTGTCTACAAATATGAAAGGAGAGAACACGGGGAACATGGATCAAAATGGCCATTTTACTATTTTATTCAAAACCAGACTAGGATAATAAAAGTTGATATATTAACATCGACTTTTATTATCCTAATAAATAATGATAATAAAACTTGAAAATTATAAAAATGAGTTTTAAATAGTTTCATCTGACGATAACATTAAAAATAAACGTAGGAGCGTAAAAATTAACACGCAAAAGTTTAAACATTCTCACAAGTGGAATGTTAGAATATTAAAAAAAAAAAAATAGAATTCGAATTCTCTGATAGGTATGCCTTAAACTTAACCAATAGTTTTTAATATTTTCCAGGAAGAACAGAGCGATTTCAGAAGAGACAAGTAGAAGAATCAGTGAACTTGGACACCTACGGAAACGTCCACTTACACATCACATGGTGTTGATGTGAGTATGGAATATATGTTTAAATTTTCTTTATTTATCCAATGCAATAAATTTTACGCCAAAAAGATGGAATGAAACACATTAATTTTCTTGAATGAAGTGAACTTCCCATTATTGAAGTGGTTTAACATCTATAATGGTCCACAGTATAATTTATACAATTTTATAAAAATAAATAATTGTACAAAATTTTAAAATCGGTTTTCAAAAAACAAAAAAGTAAGATAAAATGGGCAACCATCGTCAAGTGGTTAGCATAATAACCTACTAAGCCCAAGATCGCAGGTTCGTAGCCCGGCATTTAAAAGTTTAATATTTAAAGGCAGTAAAAAAACCTTGGATATACCGTCCTTTAAAAGAGGGTATTGATCCTGCGTGATGGTACTCTTTAAAAATCCCTATCCTGATTAAACCTGAAAAGGCGAAATTTAGAGCTCCCACTGTAGCATCGTCAGATTAGCCATAGCACCATAAAGTTACGTTAAATAAACAAGCAAAAACATAAAATCCTCAATAAAAAATTAACTAAAAAAAATACTAGTATGATAAAAAAAGATAATTTGAAATACATGTTATCATGTTATCCTGTAATCGGGTTTTAATAAAAAAACCAAATATAAAAAAATAAGGCATATACATAGATATAAATTTTTAAAAATATAAACTGTATTTTGAATAGTTGGACCACGGAAGAGTCTGCAGATCCTACAAAGTCCGATACACGGCTGTAAAAAAAAAAAAAATTTAACTCCCCAGCTGATTTGGATTTCGTGACCAACAGCTCACTAACTACGCGCTCTACATATTCAGTTAACCCACTCCCATAAGTATGGTTCTAAAAGCACTTTAATAACAATTATTGTTATCTGTTATAGGCAATTAAGTTGGTCGTGTTGCAGTGTAGAAACCTCAAGAAACGTTATATCATCAAAATATTAGAAGCTGTAAAGTCTTCAGAAGATTGAAAAGGAATCAGTACAGCTTGTGAGCAGAAATATAATAACAGTAGTAATTAACAGAAATTAAGGCGCTAAAAATAGTATGTGAATCTCAAACTGCAAAAAGGCCACTAGTCCACTTTTCTAAATTTTACAAGAGAGGAAAAAAAAATTATCTTGTTCTAGACTAGTTTCCTATCTGCAGTAAACAAAATATTTAAGTGTTCTCAATATTGTGCTATGTTGAGGACAAGAGTTCTTTCTGTATTTTACGAAGCGTTTCTGTCTTAGGTAAAAGTTAAAAGTTCTAAACACAAAAATCACAAACATTGGAATAGTTGCCACTCTGTAGTAAGCAATTTGTGTGTTCTACAACTTTTAACTCATAAGGCATGTCTTATTGTAATAACAGAAAAAAAACTGTACCACAACAACCCGTGAACGGTTTTCTGAGGTTCAGTACATGGTAGAGACTGTACTGTTTCACGGCTGTGCAGAGAGGTGATTTGTCCTAGATCACACTCAACCGCTAGATTTTGCCTCCTTATTTTGGGTATCCACTCTATAAAGCGGCTGGTTTTTATTGTAATAGTACTTTTTATTTTATTACATTTTTTTTCCTTAAAAAATACAAATTATTCTTTTAATTAAAAAAAAATAAACATATAATCAACGGCTCTAAAACAAAGCGAGGCATTATTAAGAAGTTAACATTTCGAGAACGACATTCCACAGACTAAAATAATTGCTGAAAATAAAGGTTAAGAAAGATTGATTAGAAGATAATGGAAGTGTCCCCTTTCAAGAAGTGAGTAATGACCTTTCAAATAATGGCCATGAGATCGCGCTGAAAAAGGCTAATGATCTGCCCTCGAATTAATAAAACCTCGCGGGATAATGAGCAAGTATTAACAAAAGATAACAACACAACCGTTGAGTTGCCGTGCCGAAGGGTTCAAATCCGGCTGTGGAAGATAATATATTTAATCTGTTAACAGTCGGGGATGGATTATGAGGGATATGGAGACCCTCCTGGGACTCATCCAGCCTCTATAAACTGGGCCAACTTATTTGGTGGAAGCCTGATCTAGGGCAAATCACCACATCTGTTATCCTAGAAGCAGCACAGTCCCTACCACGTTCTGAACCCAAGACCCTTCATGGGTTCAAGTGGTACAGTTTTTTCTATAAATAAAGAATTTTATTTTTTCTCATGACATAACATTCTATTACGTATGAACTATCTTAATTAATTATCACTCTTTTGTAGTGGTTGTGTAAACAACGCCATTCTCCGATGTTGTACCTACACCCTAAAGGGAATTAATTAGTCTAAGACACCCTCCCATAGTAGATGCGAAGTCCTAATCACCGACGAATGTACTCTGAATCATCGGACAATCCTCTTCTACAACATGGGCTTCCCTGATAACATGGTTGGAAGATCAACCTAATCAACACAGATTCCCATAAATTATGTAGCAATTAAGAATTCGATTTTTTTAAATATATATTTTATAATATATCGATTCTGATAGTTTGTAAAATAAAATAGTAAATTCAGTATCTTCTGATTTTAATTTTACTCATAAGTAAAAAAAAAAAAAACCTGTACCACTACAACCCATGAAGGGTCTGGGGTTCAATACAAGGTAGATACTGTACTGTTTCATGGACAACGGTCCTACTAATTACTCACAATTAAGCTGTTTAAAAATATCAACTTTACTATTCCCTCACGTTTTAAGACAAAAGTAAATATATCTCTTAATACGCCAAGCCTCTTAGTTACCATTATATAATTCAATTCTGTTCAAATCACTCGAACTTCCATTGATGTATAATTGCTATATTTTATATTTTTCTGAATATTGACAGTACAAAAATAGTTATTTATTTGACAAGTGAGGAAAGAGCCACTTTATTACACCCTAGTGAATTTTACCACACGAGCAGAAAGGCGAGTGTGGTAATTTAACGAGGGTGTTATAAGCACATTTCTCACGTGTTAAATATTACATTTTTCCTGCAACCATTTAAACATTAAGAGATTAAAGGTGAAACTTTAGATTTGTTAAAACTACACTAGCGCTACTGGGTAACGCTAATGCTAGATCTCTAAATTTCTGATGTGTGAAGGTTCTAATACATTTAAGGTTATATTAAATATGTCTATAAAATCGCTTCAAAATAAATAAAATCTATCTTAAATTAAATATAAAATAGTTTATTTTAACATTTTAGGAATATAAAATGAATAATATTGTAATACCACCATTTAACATTTAAAATAACAGAGTGATGATTGTCAAATTCGATCTAGGTGGCTGTTACTTTCCCTCACTAGTGGGGAAAGTGGCTCTTTCCACACCAGTTTTAGTTGATTAATGGATAGCATTACTCAATGGTTGCAGGAAAAAAATATTTCTATGCAATTAATTTTCTCTAACTCAAGAACTTCAGTGATCATGAACAGTTTTCTGATTAATATAGATAAAATGTTGGACCAAAATAAATAATTTTATTTATTTATACAGCAGAAAGAGCGGAGTAGTTCAGTAGTAGAGCACTGAGTTGCCATGGCGAAAATTCTGGTTCAAATCCCGCTGCTGGGGCAAGACTTTTGTTTAATCTGTTAGCAGCCGGAGATGGATCATCTACCATGATTACCGAAGTATGTACATTTATTAAAATACATTCTCTTTTCCATACTTAAGCTCGTGATAACTTGTATTTTTGGAAAATATTAAAAGGAAAGCTAATGAAAAGTTAAAACTAGTTATGACTCGACTCGAAACGACTATCTGGAGAACTGATACCTGAAAATCAATCAAGGGGGCATAAATAAACTGGAATATAATTTTTTTTTTTTTTTTATATATATCAAGGAAGACTTAACGAGCAGACGGAAGGGGCGAGTACCCGGCCATAAGCAAGGGTAAACAACTCGATAACAGAAGACGACCCTTCCAGGAGAGCCTTAAGAATTAGACGAGAAGAGAGGCTTATTGAGCAGGCGGAGGATGGGACAAAGGACTAATCAGAAAAATCAGAGGCACAAACAAGAAGAGGCTATGATGGCGGGCCTGGGGATTAGGGCCGCTTCATTTCCTTTTTTCCTCCCCTTCAACCTAACCCTTCGATTTTTCCTCCCGCCCCCCCGGCAACAAGAGGAATGGCAGGCTTTAAGAATAAGAGGGTGCTAGGGAATTAGCATTCCGAGGCGTATCGATCCAGCAGGCGGATTTCTTTTATATAATCATCCCATATAATCGTTTTATTAAAAATATAATAAAATGTGCGAATAATGATTAATATTTTTGGGGGGGGAGGGGGAGCGGCCAACAAAGCACCAATCAGATATGTTTTAGCTCCTTCTTTCTTCTCCTGCCATAATGTTTGTTGCCTTCTTCTCTCTTTACTTAAGGGACTTATCAGATAAGAATGCTGTGTTGTGCGGGTAATGTATTACAAGGCCCAGATCTAGAAAAAAAATTATTGTACTCAGATATGGTTATAACTATAGACCAAAATTTTGGGCAAGAAGTAAATTTGAATTAGCATACCATAAAAATAAAAAGATCCAGTATTTTACTGTAAACAAACTACTCTAATATATAAGTGAAAGATAATGTCCGCGTGGAGATCAATAAATTACTCAAAAGTAGAGAGAAATGTTTATTCAAGAGCCAACGTTTCACAATACACTAATATATCTCTGTGTGTGTGTGTGTGTGTGTGTGTGAATTTGATTGAAGAAGCAGACCAAGAAAAAATGTTGAGAAAAAATTTTTTTTTTTAAACAATGGCAATTTGAGTGATTTGAAGAATTAAACAATTGGAACAATGAGGGTTGGTCGAGTTCCATTGTGAACTCTCACTTCAAAAATAACGAAAATAGTCTACACAAATGAAAACCTGAAATAAAAGCCCTGAAAACCTAAATAAATACCGTATTTATCTGATGATCGGGTTTCCCTACTTAATGTACTCCACTGAGAGGCAAAGGATTTTTTTTCTGTAAAGTAACAAAAATTAAAAAATTGAATAGTAATAATTTTTTTTATTTTTGTTACTTGAACTTCAAGTGGGCCAGTAAGAGGTGGATTTACAAGATTGCGTAAGAATCCCGATTTTTAGTCAACATTTTGAGAATTTAACTCAAAATAAACAGTGATAAAGATAACTTCATAAAATGTACTGAAATATTTATTTCGGCATTTGGTATTTTAGTGTTATATTTTTGTTTATAATTTCTTCTACTGCCTTCTAAAAAAAACAATGTTTTTTACTCTTTTTTTTAATAAATTGAAAATAATTTATCGAAAATTTAATTTTTCAACTGTGATGACTTCTTAGACAATTTCATCACTTAATCCACCTTTCATAACATGATTACTCGACTTTAACAACTTTAAATTAGCCACCTCCCGTTTATTTCAACATCACGGTTTAATGTTAAGCTAGTGGAAAAATTCCAACAAAAAGCACCTAAGTCTCCAAACTAAAACAGAAAATGAAAATATCTGTCCAATATTTTGCCCATTCAGGCACCCTCAAGGTAGAAAGAGAATAACAGCAAAGAAAAACATGACTAATGCATCCAAGAAACAAAAGGGCCAATTTCGTTGGAATTTTTCCACTAGCTTAACATTTATTTAAGGTCTCTTTTTCCCTTGTTATATCAATGTAATTTGTGAAATAGCCATTAGTCCACTGGTTTCTTGATAATGCTCTTTTTTTCTTGCACTTTTACTTTCATTTTTTTCATATGGTCTTTTGTCTTATATTTTGTGTTGTTTATTACTATTATTTATTTTTAAGTATTTTTATTTGAAAAGAAAAGATATGTATAAAGATGAATCGAACCCGGGTCTTCCAGATCACTAGTCTGGTGACCCGGGTTCTACTAATCTGGCTTACACTAATCTGGAAGACCCGGGTTCGAGTCCCGGTCCTGGACATATTTTTTTCTTTTCAAATAAAAATATTTAAAAATTAGTAACAAATAAAATTAATTATATTATTTATTTTATTTTATTTTCCTGGTGTGTTTTTTGAAGTTTGCTGAGTGTATATTGAAGTTTCAAATTTCTGGAGTATTTATCAGCTGTTTTTATCTAACCTTATCCAGCTGGGGTCTAGTAACCTTCCTTATGGTTCAGTAGTTGCATTTGAGCCTTGTAGGTGGAGGGATGTTTCTTGGATGCATTATTCATGTTTTTCTTTGCTGTTATTCTCTTTCTACAATGAGGATGGCTGAATGGGCGAAATATTGAACAGATATTTTCAATTTCTGTTTTAGTTTGGAGACTTAAGGGCTTTTTGTTGGATTTTTTCCACTAGCTTAACATTTATTTAAGGTCTCTTTTTACCTTGTCGTAATAATCACGGTTTAATGATTCAAAATTTTTTTTCTATTAGATAAAGTAGTTCTTTGAACGAAAAATATACGAAAAAATATACGTTAGTAGATATTCTAACTTTTCTTCCAGAAGAAGTATCTATACTTTCTCTAAGAATAATGACGCAAAATTCATAGTCTAATTTTTGCTAGATAGTTTTCGATATATGAGTAAAACAATGAAGAAAAAAATAATTTAAGTATATTTGTATTCTTCCTAAAAAGAAATGTGGTGACAAAATTAAATTTTTAGAACTTTTCTAAAGCTGTCGACCGAGATCCCTTCTTGAATGGACTAATGATAAGCCCATAAGGTAAGAATTATAGAGTACAACAATGCTATGAAGTTACTCTAGTTTAGTAAATCATGATATACATTACACAGATATACAATCCCGTACGTAGATAACGATACAAACTGTATATGCGTTTGGCCAAAGGACAGCAGTTCCCTGCCATCTGTTGTCAGCGCTATGAACTAATCCAAAACAAATAACGGAATGCATTTATAGTTTTAATTCGAATCAAACGAAGTTTTTAGTTTTATTATCATTAAAGGAGTAACCAATAATTATAACATCTCCTTTTATTAAAAAATAACATACCCTTATAAATAACGATGATAGTAGTTGATAAGTAATACATTTATTAAAGTAAATATTCCATGTTAATAAAAAAAGTAATGTTTTTTATATGATAATTAAATCATAAAATTGAGATATTGTCATTTTAAACTATACCAATATTTTCTTTCTTTAAAAATGGTCAATAGCTTTTGTTAAAAATTGTCGAAAGTAAATTAGACTTCCATAACGTTAATTAGATTTCCATGAGTTTTTTGTAGCGGTTTTAGTAAATTAAAAATCCGTATGAATTATTAGAGAAGTTTAGCAGATCAGTTGGGGATTGATATACTAATCAAATTTATCAATGAATTTTGTTATTATTTGATTCTGAGGTTAAATAGCCCCTATGCCAATGCGTTGAAGACAGGGTGGAAAAAATGATATCGTCCCTACCATTTCCAACTATCGAATGTGAAAAAAACACAGTTTTCGTTTTCGACTTATTGCAGATGCTTTAGGATAATTGATATACAATTCATATAGAGGCATCTATCAGTCGCAAAAACAATGTAAAACCAATGTCATTGGTTTGACTATAGGCACTCATTTTTAATGAACCTTGAAACTGTTTTTTTTTTAATTCTCCACAAAACTACCGATTTTCACATTCGATAGTTGGAAACGGTAGGGACAATATCAGCTCCAGTACACATTTTAACACTTTGAAATAAACCATTTAATCTAAATAAGTAATCATTTTAAATATTTAAATTGATATCAAACTTTATATATAAACTTATATTGTTTATGAAATATCATTCAAATAGATTTACACAATCTTTGTTAACAGACGAGTTAAAACAAAATTATTATATCCATATTTTTTAATATTTTTTTTAAAAGAAAGATTGAGCAAATAAAGTTCACACAATTTATATTTATATTTCGCGCGCGCCCTTTTGTGCGTTGATGGGTGGAGGCACGGCGTTTGAGCGCGCCTATGTATGCGATTATGCGTGTGCTTGCATGTATGTGTGGGTTAACAGATGACCATTTTAACTATATTTTTTTTCTATAGGCTGAAGTATGCTGAAGAAATTGGAAATGGACTCCATCATTCAAGGATCTGCCAGTTCAACAGGTGGAAGAATGCCTGAATTAGTATAATGTAATAACAAATTATGAAACAGAGAACTGCCAAGATGATTGGGATATGAAGTACACACAGCAAACTTATATTAATAAATAAACTTATGATAGCCAATTACAAAATAATTAAAAATGAACTATATTTATTCATCCCGGCCTGGACAAATCTTTTCTCTTTAAAATAAAAATTTTTAAAAAATATATATATTTATTCATGTTGATAAATTATTTATGATGTTAAGGAGAAAGCTAATTATTATAAATTATATTTTATTAATTAAGTTCTATTTGTATATCCTGTCCCTGAACCTTATAATTTTTTATTTTACTGACTAAGATACTGGATAATAAAATTTTAGCGAGAGGTTTGTCGTTTATTTTATAATGGAAATATTTCCGCATCGAATTTGAAGGCAACCCAAAAAAGTACTGGGTGCTGCAAAAAAGTAACTTATATTAATTTATACATCACTGTAAAAAACAACATACAAAAATTGTTTTTTTAGTTTAATAATTTAATTAATTATTGTAACTATAAAAATTTGCTCAAGTTAAATGATCGATGTATTTTTAAGGAAATTGTATATTGTAGATGTTTTTTTATATGCTAAAAATTAGAATTGTAATTTAATAATTATGAAAATTAAATTAAAATTAAATGTTAAGAGAAAGGAACTATAATACCTGAAGTGAAGTAATATTCTATAATTCAGATTTTTTATTTATATAGAACGATAGTTTACATAATCAATTCAATAACCCAATATGCGAAAGACAGCGGTTATCTAATCTGCTTCGCGCTTATTCCTTTCTGTCGCATTTCAAGATCGATGGGATCAATAAAAAAACATCCGACTGACCATCTTTTTAAAAATATGTACGTTTGTAATTGAAAAAACGACAAATCTAAAAATAAAAAAAAGTAGAAATAGAAACCACTGAAATAATTTAAAACCTAAATATTTTTTATAACTGTCAATATCTGATAAGTTAAAGGAAATGGATTATAAGAATTTATAAGAAGTAATAGAATATTAGTCCTGAAATTTCAATGAAATAACACCTTAATAATAATTACAAACAACGCATGCATAGAAGATATTAAATCAATCTATATTTTACCAGGGTTTAGAGTACGAAGTTTTTTTCGTTGAGAGCACTCACACTCCGCACATAAGAGAAAACATATTTTAATAAAAAACAGGATGTTAAACACTTCACTAAGGACACTTACGATATCTCCATTGACTTAAAACACTAAATAAATTGAATTTATAAGAGGATTCACAAATACTGGAAACACACAACGAAGTTCAAAAGTACTCCTTATTATGTTTTCCCTATTATTATATTTATACAAAATCCACAGACACAATACTACCGGCCATAGATTTGTAATTATTTGGCAACATTACGAACAATAACACTCAGAAATTACACTTTTAAAGCCAAAACACTTCAAAAGAAGAACACAATTTTACATATACAAAATTGAGATATGAACCGAACCGGTAAGACAATAAAACTGATTTCTTCAAGGAGAATTTCTCGAAAAGGCGGACTGTGGTCAGGGCATGCAAACCAACAATATTACTTTTCCAATGTTATATTTCTAAAAAATAAATTATTTTTTTATATTTATATTATGAAAAATAAACATTAACGAAAATAAATTGACCAAATTTTATTAATGAGATGAAATATTGTAATTAAGTCCAATTTTACTATAAGCAGTATAAATTGAAATATACTTTTGAATAATCCGAAAAAAAGTTAATTAGCATTTTCTAATTATTATTTAAATATTGTAATTTGTTCACTTCTACCTATTTATTTTAACTAATTTATATATAAGTTTAACAAGTATATTTTCAGAATCGACTTTTTTTAAAACATATATACGTTTGAAAATCAATAATTTAATCTATTTAACTAGAAAAAATAGTACCATTAAAAACATTTATAAATTGCTTTTTATTATTATCATTAATGATAAAAATAAGTAGAATTGTAAAAAGTACATCTGGCAACAGTGAAGATTCCTTTGTCCACCTTCTAGAATTGAGTTACAGATTCAAGAGTAACTCAGTTACCTTTCAATTCATCCTCTCCAGTTACAAGATTTCTTATGCTATTCCTGACACCTATAACGATTTAAATTATGGAATGTCAAAAATTGTTATTATCATTACGCTTAGAGAAATCACATGTAAGTTTTTTTTATATTAATAACAGTTCTTATTATTTTTTTTTTTTCAATTTCTACAATCTAATCGATGATTAGTGTGTTTAATTTATTACATAAAATAGATCATTAAAATAAAATATTCACTTATTATCCTAACCAAATGACAAAATTGTAAGTAGTACATTTTTTTGTAGGAATTTCACTACAATGATTTAAAAAAGTAGATAAACCATAAAGAGAAAAATGAAATTTATCTAGAAAATAAGTTTTAATTATTAAAGTTTATGAAGCAGGATCTCAACACAATGCTCCTGCCATCTAGTGATGGGCAAGTAAAAACTTTTATTGATTATTTTTAAACTTTGAAAGTTAAGCTAAATTGGTCAAATAGAATATAAGTAAAGGACATTCTGGATATAAATTTGAAGCATCAGCATATTGTAGTATTGGAAATACTAAAACTATCAGGTTTTATTATTAAGGTGAAAGTATATTGGTGAAAATATAAGAGCATATGTTTGCATTAATTCATAACTTGCATAAATAAAATTTACACACATTTTAAGTTATGAATTTCTCTATTACACCCAATGTTTGTATTTTTAAGGTGAGTAAATTATTAGTAAGTTTTTTTACTTGTACTTGACAATATGAATATTACTATATTACACTTAGCTCAAATTTATTTTGTTAAATTCTTTTTAAAACTTAAATGTTTTTAGTTAAACGTTTTATTCAATAATCATTAAAAATTAACCACCTTATAGAAACATTACTTCTTTTTTGTAATTAATATATCCTTTAATATGTGTGTATGATTACAAAGAATATTTTGTTAAACTTGTAGATAAGCCATAAGTATGAGTTTCCTTATAAAACTTTGTGTAAAGCTGTGAATCTAATTATACTAAACCCACATCAGTTAAAATATTAAGTCTATAATTAATAATATTAATTGGAGAGAAAACTAAATTTTTGCAGATATTTAAGTATAAAAAGACCTTGGTTATGATTGGTTATCTGTCTTTAATATAATATTTAATACGAGAATTTCACTGAACGTTTTATTGAATTCTTAAACTAAAAAGAAGTAAATTTTCTACAGTTCAAAAACAGATATGAGATTTGGTCTCTTATAGCAAGCCCCTGCCATCTATTGTCACCGCTGTGAACTTATTCGAAATTGATTAGTACAGAAAGCTATACTTAAACAATATTCAATTATTTTATTTTAAACCGTATTCTTTTAAAAACAAAATTTAAAAAGCTGAACAGTTTTCCAAACAATAATAAATAAGTGTAGTGAATAAAAGATAGGAACATAAAAAAAACAACTGAGACATAGTAGAATTGAAAGACTATTTCAATACATTTCTGCCAGCAAAATACGGGTCTGTTAATATGGCTATGTAATAATGAAAATGTAATGAAGAATATATTTATAAAAATGTTGAGAAGAAGTATTACTTTTCTTTTTTTTCATCTGTTAAAAGTTAATCAAGGTGATATTTGTTGAAAAATAAACGAATTGAAATATTGTAATACCCTCTCAAATAATTTAAGACATTTTACAATAATTTCTTTCAAATAAACATAAATGTTGAATACTTATATTTTGATTAATTAATTAATTTTATATTCATTACATAAAATTAATTTAGTCACAGCCATCTCTGACTATTCCAATTGCTTTAATGCATAATTCTCAGGTTTAATTATATCTCACATGAATGCATATGCAGAAAAAAATCAAGTAATGATTAATGGCTAATCCCCAAGATTACAGAAACATTCATTGAAATTAGATTCATTGATCAAAAGGCATATTAATAACTGAAAAGTGTATTTCTCTATAAAATAGTATAAACTGATTTACTTGATTACATCTAAATTAGACTGGTCTACTAAATTATAGAAGGCATAACTGATTTTAGTTTATGGCTGTGATTAAATTTTCCTGATGTTCAATTACTGCTGTCCACTTGGATTGGTTACTATCACTTCTCAAGAAAATCTCACAGGATCAAATGAAGTTTGCCCCATGGTGTATGACAAATGCATTGGCAGGTATAATCGATCAAAATAGGAGGACAATATTGTATAAGGTAGGATTTCACATCTACTAAACATCAAAACAGTTATTGAAAAATGTAAGAATGAAAGAGAAATAGGCTTCATTAGCTGAGGTATAATTTTCTTTCTACATCACTCGTAAGTTTTGGGAAATATTCCTTTTCTCGACTACCTCGCTCTTTTCATTTTAAAGATAGAAAAATTTCTTCCGGGACTTTAATTTTTGATTGTCCCTTTTGAATTTTTGATTGTGACATCTGGTCAATAGCCTACACTATAAAAATCAGATGGTATATATACCATCTGATTTTTATTGATGCGCCTAAAGTGATACACCAAGAGAAAAATAGGTTCAAACGAAATATAAAAGAAATGATAACTATAGAGAAATATAAAAATGGCGCTGTAAACAAAAAATCGGATGTTTTAGGTCTAAGCTCCTGTTATGCTAATTTAATTAATTCTTGGTGATATAATAATAAATAGTCTAATATGATTCAACGATTAAATAAAACTGCTGTTCCATAAAAATTGATTACTTATTCGTTGATCATAGCTTTTGCAATATAAACATTCTATGATATATTGCGAAATAACTGATTGATGATAAACTGATCAATTCTTTGGAACTTGTAAGTACACCCTATCCATTACAACTTACACGTGTCATCTACATTTATTTTAGTCTGCTATTTAATGTTTTTACTAAAAGCTCATTTTTTCACTGTCAGGGCATGAATATGAGACTAACCTAGTTTCGAAATGTTGCCTTAAGAAGTTGAAAGAAACTGACTGAAACTCAAGAACCTACATATTTCCATAACAGTCAAAATAAGTAGAAACCGATACATACACATATATATTTATATATATATGCCAAATAAGCAAAAACAAAAACAAAATATGGCTATTAAAAAACAAAATGTAACTAAAAAAAAAAAAAAAAAAAATTAAATAAAACATGTAACCATTAATTATTATTATTTACTTCTTATGTAATTCCATTTGGAATTAAGGAGATGCTGGAGAAGCAAGGGTTTTCTTTATTGGCATTTTAGATTAATTTATTTATGTTAGTTTTAATGTTGTCATTTTCAATTATATTTTGAAGTTTATATTTCTGTAGTTGCTCTTTGCAAAATTCTTCTGGCTTTTCATTCATCACATATATTGAGATAATTATTTTGTTATTTTTTTGAATCCATAATCTGTGTCCATTGCATGTCTATATTACTATGATACTGTTACGGTCAGAGCGGGGACGAGAACCGGCTGAGAAGATTAGGCAAACAATGGGATTAAGCGGAAGGGATTATAGAATGGCGTAGAAGCTTCTGGATCGGGCTCGATGGGACTAGGTGGTCTTCTTCCGAGAAATCCCCACCCCGACCGGCCTTGCCTGTATAAAAAGGACAGCTGTTCGGGCCGCGAGTCAGTAGTAATAAGAGCAGTAATAAGACGAGTGAGTAATAAGTCAGTGGCAGTGTGTGAGTTAGTTAGTATTAGTATTAGTCTGTAAAAAGTGCTTAGTGAGCAACAGTGACAATTAGTGGCCGTGTAATAAGTGTAATAAACTGTGTGGCAGTTTTTCATATTTGGAGAGTCTTACGGTCGGTGGACTTTAGTTAGCGAACTGTAAGTGATAATTTGTAATTGTAAACTATAGTGTAATATTATTGTATTTGTACAAATTTATATAAATAGTTTAGTTACTTAGTATAAACAATATCTTATATTATTTGTATATTATCTTAGAAATTAGATAACATTTAGTAGAATATTATTATTGTAAATTGATATTAGTTTAATAATTTAACTGTTTTAAATAATCTCATTGTATTCTTTCTAATTTGTAAATAAATATTAGATTCTTGAATTAAGTAATAGTTTAGTCCATTTTACACCCAGTAGCCCGTAACAAATTGGTGTCAGAAGTGGGATCTTGTGTAATTGTTATTTTGTCTTGCATTTTGTAATAATTGGGCTACTGTTTGAAAAATGGCTTCTCAAAGTCTTAAATTAATGGATTTAAAAGTTGCAGATTTAAAACGGGAATTAGAAGAACGTGATCTGGATTCTTCCGGAAATAAAAGTGTACTGCAACATCGCTTGCGTCAATTTTTTGTAGAGTTAGGGGAAAATCCAGATGACGTTCTATTTGAAACTGATTTAAGCAAGTTGTCTGCAACTTTTAAAAATGAATTAGGTACTGTTAAAAATGAATTAAGCACTGTTAAAAATGAGCTAGGTAATGAGTTAAGCACTGTTAAAAATGAGCTAGGTACTGTAAAAAATGATTTAATGGATACATTAGAGTCTAAGTTAGGCACATTAGAGACTAAGTTAATGGAAAATGTAGATAATAAGTTAGCCGATGTAAATAATAAAGTAGCTGATATAGAATCTAGGCTAGGAGAAAAAGTGAACGAAATTAGGCTAAGAATGGAAGCTCTCGAGGGACGTAAGAGCAATCCACCGACGAACGACACCGACCTTTCCTCCGAGGGCAGCCATCGTAATAGCATTCTACCCGCCTATGCTGGGGCGCCACCAACTCACAACACCATTCCAGTATTCGACGGAAAGACGCCGTGGGAGGACTACATGACTCTCTTCGAGACAGCGGCTTCGATCCACGGGTGGTCACAGGAGACCCAAGCTTCAGCGTTGTGCCTGGCCTTGCGTGGAGACGCCTTGAGAGTGCTGCAGGGAATGCCCTTGTCGGAGCGGTCTAACTACGGGAAGCTGATTAGAAGGCTGGAGATGCGTTTCGGCCACCGCCACATGGACCAGCTATATCGCTCACAGCTAAGAAACAGGGTCCAGAAGGACAACGAGACGCTGCAGGAATTTGAAGCGGATATTGCCCGGCTGGTGAGGAACGCCTACCCATCGGTCACCGACTATGTCTACGAGAGTTTGGCTGTCGACAAATTCCTGGATGGACTTCGGGACCCAGAGACACAACAAGCAGTGAAGCTCACCCGGCCGAAAACGTTGGGAGACGCATTATCTCAGGCCATGGAGTTTGAAGCTGTTAGACAGTCTGTACGGGGCCATGCGCGAGTTCGAGCAGCAGAAGCGGAACCTAATGTGGTCCCTAGCATCGAAGACATTGTGACGAAAGTGTTGGATGCTCTCAGGACCCATAAGAGGGAGATACGCTGTTGGGGCTGCGGCCAGCTTGGACATCCTAGAAGCAAATGCCCAACCCGTAACGTCAAAGCCCCCAGGAAGGCCATCAGAGTTGCGTCGATAGGAAGCAGAACGAACAGCTTCTACGTTGATGGGATGGTGAACGGGCGGCTGCGAAGCCTTCTAGTGGATACCGGCGCGAGCATGACAATCTTGAACTCCAAGACACTTCCAGCTGAGAAGATCTTACCAACAACTTGGGCATTACGGACTGCTACGGGACAGCCAGCCAAGGTCTACGGGGAGACAGTTGCCACCTTCATCATCGGGGGTCAACATCTGAAGCACCGCGCTCTCGTGGCAGAGATCGATGAAGATGTCATATTGGGCATGGACTTCATGATGGCATACGGGATCAAGCTGGACATGTCGAGAGGTGTGCTGACGATGGGAGACGAAGAAGTCATCCTTCGGCAGGTTCGTGCAAACATCCAGGGAGCCAGTGACAGAATGAAGGAGCGTTACGACATCAGGGCAGAGAAAGGTGGATTCCAACCTGGAGATTTGGTCTGGCTACATGATCCTCGAAGGAGACGAGGCTACTCACCTAAACTTCAGAACTCCTGGGATGGCCCGTTTGAGATCATCAATAGGATAAACGACGTCATCTATAGGATCAGAAAGCAGCCAAAAGGAAAACCCAGGGTAGTCCATTTTAATAGACTGGCCCCATACAAAGGAGACCATGGCCCGACAAAAGACCAGCAAGTCAGGTACCTCAACAACGTGGAGGCCAGTAAGGTATCAGCTGCACAACCTAAGGTACAAGGTTCCCGTGGAGTAACTCAGGCAGTATACAGAGATATCTTCTCGTTACCCGCGGACTATTCTCTGGCCCATTGTGTAGCCGAAGATCTGAGGACTTCTCGAGGGATTGCAACGGTCTTCAGGAAGAAGTTTGGTGGTACTACAGAACTAGAACGCCAAGGACCAAGCGTGGGGAAAGCACTCCACCACACATACGAAGGACGACACCTGTTTTACTTGGTAACCAAGTGTGCCAATGATCAGAAGCCCACATATGACGCCCTGCGGCGAAGCCTCGACGACCTGCGGAGTAAGCTTCTGAGACTGCGTGTCACCAAGCTCGCGATCCCTAAGTTGGGCTGTGGCTATGACGGCCTGGAGTGGAAGGTTGTCAGGAACATGCTTGAACAGACATTCGCCAACTCTGGAGTCGCCATATTGGTGTGCACGTTCAACCCCTGGAAAGGAAATACGTCTCCATCGAGGGAAGCTCATAACCGCCCGATTTCTCCGGACTATGCTCTGGGGCAGAGCACTTTTAAGGAGGGGGCAGTGTTACGGTCAGAGCGGGGACGAGAACCGGCTGAGAAGATTAGGCAAACAATGGGATTAAGCGGAAGGGATTATAGAATGGCGTAGAAGCTTCTGGATCGGGCTCGATGGGACTAGGTGGTCTTCTTCCGAGAAATCCCCACCCCGACCGGCCTTGCCTGTATAAAAAGGACAGCTGTTCGGGCCGCGAGTCAGTAGTAATAAGAGCAGTAATAAGACGAGTGAGTAATAAGTCAGTGGCAGTGTGTGAGTTAGTTAGTATTAGTATTAGTCTGTAAAAAGTGCTTAGTGAGCAACAGTGACAATTAGTGGCCGTGTAATAAGTGTAATAAACTGTGTGGCAGTTTTTCATATTTGGAGAGTCTTACGGTCGGTGGACTTTAGTTAGCGAACTGTAAGTGATAATTTGTAATTGTAAACTATAGTGTAATATTATTGTATTTGTACAAATTTATATAAATAGTTTAGTTACTTAGTATAAACAATATCTTATATTATTTGTATATTATCTTAGAAATTAGATAACATTTAGTAGAATATTATTATTGTAAATTGATATTAGTTTAATAATTTAACTGTTTTAAATAATCTCATTGTATTCTTTCTAATTTGTAAATAAATATTAGATTCTTGAATTAAGTAATAGTTTAGTCCATTTTACACCCAGTAGCCCGTAACAATACATTCTATTGCTCTGGAACTTTTATTTTAATTGAAAAATTTTTTTTTTAAAACTGACTTCTATAATAAACCACTGCCAGGACTTTATCTTTGAAAGCTTTAGTTGATGTATAGTGGAAGTTATTGCCTCGTTTCATAGAGGGAACAGTAAATTTTTAGTTATCAACATTAATTTTTAGTTCTCACTTTGCTCATCACAGCATCAATTCTCCCACTTACACTTTCTACTATGTTATGCATGGAAAACTTTATTCTATTTTTATTTAGATAAATTCTTTTCAGTTTTTTAACAGAAATTTCAAAATGCACAAGATGATCTATTCTTTTTACTAGTCAAACATATATTTTGTTCTTCATTGTTGGTTTTAAGTAAATACACCTGAATGTATGACCTAACTCAGATATAATTTGGGATGTGCGGACAGTTATAATAATTGTTATAATAGATTGATAAATAGATACATAACCAGGGAGTGGCATAGCTCAGTATGTGTCAGTGCTAAGTTACTAAGCTATAGGTCCTGGATTCAGGAATAATTATAAGGGATTGTAGACCTTATAAGGCTCACCTAGCCATTATATTTTAGACAACTTACCATTAATTGAGGAAAAATCAACTTAAATTTACTAAATTAAATCAATTATTAAAGTTTAATAAAAAAAAAAAAAATGAATAGGATCCAAATGCTCTAAAATCTGCTTATGATATCAATTTTAATAATTTTAAGATTGTTATAGCTGTAATATTTTCATAAAATATCTTTTAAAATATCAATCAAATTTGTGTACAGTGTGCATGAATATATATATATATATATATAATTATGTATGTATGTAGGTATAAGTTTAAACAATATCCAGGATAAGGTATCAACATGGAAAATAAATATAACGAAATATTTTGACCCATACACTTTATGTATTAAATTTTAAAATCTTGTGATATAATTTTATTCAAGATAAAAATATTGGGCAATACTCATCATTGTCTATTTCTGGCTATGTCGACTATATTTTTTGTCAAATCGGCAAACTATTTTAAACCTCTATAAAAATCTTTGCATAAAATCAAGTCATTTAAATTCTCGAATGTTTCTGTTTTAGAAATTAGGTGCAGGAATGTTAAGAAAAGATATTATGGATAAGCCATTATTTTGTAAGCGTTCCTTGGTATTTAGATTTCATAAAATGAAAATTATATTCTTTGATACATAATTTTACAATTTTATCCATATATCTCCATATTCAATTTACAATTACAATTAAACAACTATCTCCTTGCTGCTAAGTTATAAATTCTATCAACAGCCATTAAATTGCAAGCTCTCTCTTAAGTGATTAATTCTAACGTTTCCTCCACTGATTTTCTCATTGGCTGCAATATAATAAAAGGACATAAAATAGGGCCTGCCTGTAATCCCTTCTATGCTAGATTATCAATACATGATAAACAAAAAGTAATAATAAAACTAAATTTGCTTCCATGACTGAAGATCAGGGTCATCTTAAATTTATTGGTCTGTTCATGTTTTGTTTTTTAAATGGAGAATGCGATTTGTTACTCTTGCACTACTGTCGTCCAAATTCTCTTTCACTTATATACATCACTCCTCAGTTGTATTTCGGGAGTAAAAAAAAAACATATTTACATGTTAAATAGATTATTATCCTCACTTTAATCATTGTGATGTATGGGCATTATTGCCGATCTTCAGGTTTTGATAATATATTAATATATCAGGTTGTTTATTAATATATTTTCTGCATAATATTAACTTACTTTTCTTATTATATCTTGTATCTCCCATTTTGCTATGATTGAAACAAATTTCATTATAGTATACAGGAAACCCTGCTTGACATAAAAAAACATAAGTTAGTATTTTTTTTTAATATTTTGAAACATAAGTTAATTTTTGTAAACTTTTTATTTTATCATTTTCAAATTAATTTTTTTCATCACTTTTGTTTAAAATATATAAATATTGTTTGTTGTTTGTTGGTGTTTTATGACGCAAAACCGTCATCAATGTTTATGGTTTGCATGATAGAATTTTGTTAAATATTGTGGAAAAAATAATGAGTTGTCGACAGTTTAAATTTACAATATTCAGCTGTGTTCAAATTGCTGAACCAAGAAAACATATAAGGGTGGTAGTTTTGCTAAGCTTGACATTTCTGGACTTTAGCAATAATTATCAAAATGACACCAAATGTAAATTATATTTTAAATGTTCATTTATGGAATTTCAAAAAAAAATTAACCAAAAACTATCAGCCTACAAAAAATCTAATAGCCGGAAAAGTAGCCTGTGGATTTGTAAGTTTGCTAAGCATTTGACTTAGTGAAGATGTGAACACACCTTAATGCTACTTTTCAAAAAGATAATAGCAACATTAGTCGAGAATAGAGTAGTTATATACAAGTAGCTAAATTGTTTGAAACTGAATGTAATCATTAAAAATTTATTTGGGCATGCCATATTTGTTAATGAGATAAAAATTCTGAAATTATTTTTTCAAGAAATATGTGGTTATAATTGAACTCCACAAGTAAAGAAAATCAAGCAGTTTAAGAGAACTTACTGATTTCTCTAAACGGTTACTCACATTTGTACAATTTTATGACCATAAAAAGAATTTGGTATAAAAACATGGGGCAAAATATTTATGTACAGCATTGTTTAAAAATCGGTCTAAAATAGGTTGTTTTTTTTTCTCCAGAGCAAAAATAGAATCTGATGAACTTTTTTAATCAATATTTTCCATTTAGTTCTTACCACACAGTGGCAGTCATTTAAAAACACACTTAACAGGTTTGTTCCATGATCTGGTGTTATTACATTAATTTTGATTTTTATCTCCATAATAAATAACAATTAAAAAGTTATTTGTCACATCATATTGTTTGTTAATATAATAATTTCTGAAATTATTCTTTAAATTGAATATGTGGTAATAGTGGAACTCCAGGATTAAAGTAAATTTAATAGTTAAAGAAAATTTACTGGAGTCTCCAATGGGTTATAAATCATTTAAAAGGTTACTGATGTGAACAATTTATTTTTGTATTAGTTTGGTAATAATTATATAAATAGCAGCAGTATAAATTATGTTTCAACTTTTTATTTATAAAATTTAAACAGAAACTTACAGGCTACAAAAGTTCTAATAGTCAGAACAATAATGAGTTTGTTAGACTTCGTACAGAATGAAGACATCTTACTCCTTATTTTCAAAAACATATGACCAACATTTGTAAAGAATATAGATATTTTGATCATAATTTTTAAGTTGGTTCTTTTGTACCTCTCAGGGACAAATTCATTAGAAATCACACCTTTGTGTCTATTCTCTTATGTGTACGCACCTTTGTATGTATTCTCTTATATATATATATATATATATATATATATATATATATATATATATATATATATATATATTATATATCCTTTATGTCCAGATCGGATATTCGTAGCCTTACATGTTTTTTTTTTATTAATGAATTTTAAATTTTAACGTGAGGTAAAAATGTGGTTTTTGTATCATGCAAGAGATACCCTTATCTGTACATTATCAGCTTATTTACAAGAGAAGATAGAAATATATAATAGTTTTTTCATATAAAAGAATGATAGTAGTTTAAATATAAAATATATAAATAAGTAAACAAAATAAAATAAATGTAATAATAAACAGAACTATAGTACTATAAAACGGAAAACAGATTATATTACAATTTGTTAAAACGATTGGTAATTTATATTGATACACCATATTTGTTAAGAAGACAAAATTTCTGAAATTATGCTTTCAATAGATATATGTCGTTATAGTAGAACTCCAATATTAGAGCACATTGATTAGTCTTTGTCTCTATAATAACAAACCATTAAAAATTTAATTGGTGGACCATATTTGTAGACAATAAAAAAATTATTTATTTCTATTTATTCAATAGAAATATGGCTAACTCCCAATTATTCAAATAGATTTAGTTTTAAACTAATTATACTGCTTACGTGTAGCTAATTTTTTTTTACTAAAATAAATATGGATTTTTGAAAAATATTTTAATATCTCATTTAACATCAAGTAAAACAGTTTGAAGGTCTGCCAAAATACCAAAGTGGCAATGAATGCCATCTATTGAGAGTCTTGTTGACTAAATCGAAAAAAAATCAATAGCCCATTGCTACAGTGCTGCTACCTTCCGCCTTGATTACAAACTCGTAGGGCTAAGCAGGCAATTACCGTTAATGCAAATTAACCAATGGCAGCACAGCTCATTTACATATTGTCTTAGCACGTGTAGCTCACGACATAACCTCCCTGAAACCTCCTCCCCGCTTACTAAACCAACTATAACTTAATTTTCTAGTTAGTCGTTATTATTTTAGTTAATTAGTATTGTACGAGTGATACTTAGTGCATTGTTCACTTAACTAGGCGGATTACTATAAGACTAACTTCCTACAGTGCCAAAATTATTTTAAAAAATTCATCACTGGTTACTTCTAACTTTGACATGTATCACTAGGGTTTGAATTCACTGTTTGTTTTAATCAAAACTTATATAAATTAAAACTTAAAAATTTGTAGAACTATCTTTCATTGTTTTTAAAGTAATCACTCACTAACTACAAAAACTTATGTTGAAACATTATTTTATAGTTGTTAATACAGAATTTCGCATGATATAACCCCAGTAACATTAAAATAATTAAGAAATGAGTCTGTGTAAACAACCATTCACTAATCTAACCATGACAAACACTGATAATGCATGCATAGATAAAGCTATTATAACCTTACATGTGTATTTTAAGCCTTGATTCTTGTCATTTATACTTTGCCAACACCTACACACACTTCTAAACTGTAAATTAACACCTTACACAACTAATCTAACACTTAGAAATAAAGGAAAATTGTTAAAAACATAAAAAAAGCAATCTTTGTATTTTTTTTATCAGCTTAGTAAAAAATAGGAACTTTATAACCAAACATTGAGGAGAAGTTATACCCCTAAAGAGTGCTCCACCTGTTCAACCCTGTAAATTTATTTTGAACACCTTATCTTAGATATTATTAATAAATTATTGATATTTTGTTTATAATATATTTAATAAATTGGTACTATATGTTTGAATATGAAAATGTAAATTATGTCTGTCAACTAATACTGGTTCATCAGACATAACATCATAAAATAATTTATTTTAGAAGAAAATAAACAAAATATTTATTTTTATGTTATTGTGAATTGACTAGTTATTAGTAAGTCATTAAATTAATTTCCACTAACAAAAATTAATAAATGACATACAATCATAAAAAAGTAAAAAACAATATTAAAATGCTAAAAATCAAATTAAAAATATCTGTTTCTTTACTAATTTTTAACATTACAAATACATCAAATATTTAAATAATTAGAAATTTAAGATTTTAAAAATATTAGGAATAGTTTATAGACTGAAACATAGAATAAATAATAAATACTAGCAAATATTAATTAAATTTTAAAAAAATCTAGTTTCATCTTAATAATGCGAGCTAAAACAAAGAGTAATATTTAAGAAATAACTGTGGAAGAAATGAACATAAGTCTCCAATATATTTATTTATCATATTTATTAGACCATATAAAGTTTTAGACAAAAAACAAATGTTTTCATATGATCTTAAGAATTAATGCCTTATTTTAGTTTTATATTTTATATAAAAAAAAGTTGGGAGTTCACGGAATCACCGTAATAATAATTTTTTTTAAGGCATTAATTAAAAGACATGTATTAACAATTGGCAATTTATTGAAAAAATAAATTAAATTTTGTTAAAAGCTGCGATGTCGACTGATTGCACAAAGTCCTCGAATTCTTGTATTTTTTCTACTAATTCATCAATAGAAACTTTTTCATCTTCTACAACACACATAATTTGCAGTTTCTTGATACCATATGCCAGAGGGACTAGTTTGGCTGAAACAAGTAACAAAAATATTAATTTTACTCGGAAGGAATGAAACAGCAGATAAATAATTTAAGAAAGAGATAAGATTAAAATTTTCTTTAATTTATAGTTTAAAAAAATTAATTAAAATCATTATCATTACAAAAAAAAATAAAAAAGGGTTATTGTCTGTAGTACCTTTTTTTGATTAAAACTTCCTTTAAACTTCTTTAATTAATAATAATGTTCCGTTTTTTTATCCTATGTCAGCATGTGGCATTTCTGCCATATGCCAACAAACCACCCAATAAAGACATGTATCGTCATCATTGTTTAACATGGAACACCTTTAAGAACACTCCAATAACAATAACGTCAATAGCCAGGTCACAGCTAACGAACAAGATGGAGAGATGGTAGAAGTAGAGCAGGTTCATTAAAGTATTCTCTACTCATCTTAAAGCCAAACAGTAGGTTATTTCTCCAGGTTACGAGGTTGTTGTTAAGGTTGAACCTTGACCACCACAGCCTCAACATCTCTTTCTCTGGTGGGATGCGCTTAACAGTAATACTTGTATTTATATTTGACTCAGTTCAGTCTATGTAAGCATCAATTTTATGCCCGATTAGCCATAGCAGCCAAAAGTGACGTTAAATGAACGAACAACATCAATTTTGGTTATCGACAGAAAAAAATAAGGGTCCTGAACATTTGAAAATTAGGATTACCAAAAAGTAGGTGTATCGATTCGGAAATAATTACTTTAAAACTAAAGATAAATAAAATATGAACTTATAAAAGATTTAAGACTTCAATAGAGGTTGTCATAATAAAATCCTACATAACTAAAACATAAATTCTATCTATCCTGACCCAGCATAGTTTTATATAACAAATAAATTATTTAATTTTCTTAATATATATCATAAAAAAAAAAATATATATATATATATTTAAACTGGGAACATTAAGGGAGGGGGGTTGATTAATAAATGAATTACTCTAAAAGTCTGTAGTAAATAAAATGGGATACATTAGCATGATATTAGCCAACAATGAAAACTAGAGAAAATCACTTCTAGCCAAAAAGAAAAAACAATTTTTGGAAAAATCACTGATGACTTTAGTTAATTAAAATCTAAATACTTAATGGCATTAGGCGTTGGCCGGGTGACCAAGTGTCTTAATATACACCCTGCAAAATAGTATTTACTAATAAGTTTATCAAAAATCTTGTGCATCATTTTGTCGATACAAACCCCTTTTTTGTTTCTGATCCATAGAGGTTATTTAAGGATTGACAATTGATAGATTTTTCTATAAGGCACAGAACCACCTATAATGACATAGATATAATATGTTTGATAATACTCTCCGATTTTAAATGAACCTTGAAACAATTTTTCCCTTTCCTGAAAAGTGGTGTTTTTCACTTTCGATACTTAGCATTGTTATTGACGATACATGGTACGAGATGTAGGTTAAGATAAAATTTAAATACTCACAAGCTCCCCACACAAGACCATCCATTACGATAGTCCTGACATTCTTCTCCATTTCAGCCATATCAGTCTCATCGTCCCAAGGCTTAACATCAAGTAATACAGACGACTTAGCGATGAGGGCAGGTTTCTTGGATTTCTTTTCGGAGTATGCTTTTAGTCTTTCCTCTCGAATTTTGGCTGCTTCGGCATCCTAATAAGTAATTTATGATTAATAGTTATTACAACAATATATAAAGAGATCTATGATTACATTTTTTAGCAGTTTATTTAAAGGAAGTTTTGAAAAAAAAAATTTTTTTGGTATTAACACATGGGTAAAATTTTTAGGTATAGATTTGGGTAAAAAATTGAATAAGTTTTTTTCAGAGCTAAAATCAAATATGATAAACTTTTTTAATTATTTAAAATACTTTAATATTTAATTTAATTTATATTATTTTGTTGGTCCTTTTGTAGTACTCAGTAACAAATCTATAATATGAGGAAGAAAATAGTTCGGGTGGAGGTAAAAAATTTTTTTTACCAATTATTAGGGAAACTTTTATCTCAAACCCTCTCTCTTTCAAATACTATTTATTAGATTAATCTGTATTACTCTCTTTAATACTTATTTGATAATACTCTATAATTATTAACTCTGCGTTATATATATTCATCTTAATCTTTATAATGTATCATATTTAATCTTTCTGTATTTGGTATATATAGACAAGAATTAAATCTGCAATATGGGTCAAAACATTTGCTTTCAAATAAATAGTTCTCTCTATTTGCAAGAATTTTTTCTGACCTCCATCCAGACCATTTTTTCCTGATCGCTTGTTAACAGGCTTTCATCTAATTTCTTGTATTATTACATTATTTCTGATTTTTATCTCCTTATTACTGATATTAGTACATGTTTTCGTGAACTTACTATGCATCCAGGGTTTTTTTTTTAACAGAAGTTTTCTAGTTATGAAGGAAATATCATAAAAATGTTACACATTAAGACTAACCTCTTCATCATCGGAACCAAACAGATCAACATCGTCGTCATCTGCAGGTTTTGCTGGGGCTGATTTGGCAGGAAGGGCGCATGCATCTGATCCACCTTTGGCACTGAAACCAGCTGGTAATTTCTTCACACCCGGCAATTTCTTTCTCTCAGCGTCTGCGAATGAGGAAATGTGGTTGTACCATCTTTTGGCATGAGGTGTTTGATCGCTAGGTGGCTTGGAAAAACCATCTAGAACTGCAAGATCAGCCTGAGATGGAACATACCTAGGATTAAAACAGTGACATTAGGAACATAAAATATTTAAAAGATGTAATATAGCATTACTTTACAACTAGTATTTAATTGATAAGGCTATTTAGAAACCTGCCTGCTACTGTACCATACTTTTTGTGGTCATTCTATAGTCGATCAAAGATATTTTTTTTCTTTTTTATGAATAATGAAAAAAATATTGACCCACCCAATAAGTCGATAAATTAATTGTGGTTTATTTGCAGAGTTAAATAACACAATTTATTCAAATTGACATAGAAAGGGCTCATTTAAATTCACATTTAACTTAAGAGTCGATGGTTGACAAGGAAGCTACCCCAATTAACCCATAAAAATAAGATAACACTTTTTTTCCATCTATATAAATCTATCTTTTAATTAAATAAATTTTCTTTGCCTGCTCAAAAATAGAAACTAGGATTGTTATAATTTTCCATAAAAATATATGAAAGAAGTATCTCCTTAGATAAGATAAAAAAAAGTATTTTGTACACCTGGTCAATCTCATTTTTAAAATATATCATAGTATTCTTCAATCAAAATGAAGTGCCCGCCACTTTTATTGGTTGATTCAGCATTAATTATAAGCATAATAAGCAGTAAATATAATTTAAGATAGGAATTCCCACCATCTGGCTTGATTAAGACATTTTTATTACAGAAACAATTATCGAAAATTTTGAAAGAAATAAAAACTAAATCTACGGTAAATTAAACATATTTGATTTTGAATAGTTCAGTTATGTTCCGAGTTCTGAACTTAGTGTAATTAGAATGTACCAAATTAAGCTTTAACCAAATAAATAGTTCAACCCTAATAATTGGTAATTGTTCCGCAGGTTGTCCCTTTGAGTTTAGTCACAAGTTTTTAAACATCTCTTTAGTTTCCCTTTTAATATTTTCCAAAAATATAAGTTATCACGAGCTTTAGTATGGAAAAGAATGTAATTATCTGAAATATGTATACTTTGGTGATCATTATCTAGAAATGAACGTTTCAATAAACATATATCATCTGTCCTTCGAAATGTTAGTTGAAACTTTTATTTCTTGATGAAATGAAACTTATATAAAAATAAACTTCAAATAGTTTTGCTTCAGCAAGTTCTTATTTAATCATTAAGATAAGATAAAACCGACTAATTATAAATTGAAAAATATAATTAATTTATCTTGTAATCTATAAAAATAAATTCTACTGATAAAAATTTCTGTATGGAAGTATCATTGAAAATTTGTTTAATGAAAAAAGCTGGCAAGTTGTAAGCAGGAATAGAAGTAGATAAATTTCGTCCATTAGTCTTGAATTGATTCATAAAAAAACAGCCCGAAGTAATAATAAAAAAATTATTTACAGTTCAAATTTTCTTGTTTATCCTATAAATATAACATCTTGAAAGGATTTCAATGCAATAGGGACTCAAGTAAGGTAGCATATCCTTAGGGTTAGTTTTGTTAAATGATTTCTTATGGAATAATGTAATAAAATTATCAAAATTATTTATTAAAATACTATTGATACGATAATCCCAGTTGTGTAGAAGGTAATACACGTGGTATTCTCGTATAAAATTATCCATATTAAAATCTCATCTGAATTTACCCTTCGACATAGCTCCTATCGGCGATGTATGAGTCGAACTCCTTTACACCCTGGTCGGTCTTAAGATCGCTGACAGTCATTTTCCTTGGAATTTACTAAGAGAAATCGGGTAACCAACTCCGAGCTTGAAATCCAAAAGGGAGAGAGGACGGCAAGAGCGCCGACGTCACACCTGAAGTGCGCCCTCTGTTACTTCAGCTGATTTTTGGGAACTAACCTAAGAAATATTTTTCGTTTCTACAGTTCCATGGTTTTTTAGGTAAATTAATATTTTTGATGTTTCAAATTAATGATTAATCATTATATTTTAAAATTCATAAAAAATTAAATGTTTTGAGGCCTAAATCAGTAAAGATTTCCCACATTATTCTTACAGTGTTATTTGTAAAAGCCCCCTTATTTTTTAAATTTTCATATCTTGAATTGAATTGAAGTCCTTAAGGAATTCAAATATAGAAATGCAGCATAGCACTCTATAAACTATACCTGTTATATAGTATAATTTATAGTTCCATTGTATTTTACATTGAACGATTGATAAGGAGTAAACATAACTGTGTGTTTTCAGAAGATAATTGATCAAAAATGCTCCGTGTACCACTCTCAAAAGCGCTACCGAATGCTGTCAAAGCTGTGTGTTCCCCCAAAAGGGGTACCACCACTCTGGCTAAAGCTCCAGAAAAAATCGAAGTGTTCATCGATGATAAAAGTGTTATGGTAGAACCAGGGACCACAGTTCTTCAGGTTAGTAAATGATTGATATCTATCATTGATTCTTTACACATATGCAGAGAATTGATTGTTGATAAGATTCGGGAATGTGTGGTTTTTAATAAGAAATCTGGAGAAGTCTTATGGGTAGAGATAGGTAAGGAATCATACTTCTTTTACTTTAAGATCTAATTGAAGTATTGTATTTTGGAAGATTATGAATATCGGTAGATTTTTAAACACTTTCATTTTAAATTTGAACTTTTTGTGTTTTTTTTGACAGTTTTAAGTTGTTAGTATTAGTTAGGGACTGTTGATTCTGATGAAAAGTAAATGGATGTCAATTTGTATTTGAATAAAAACTTTACTCATTAGTTTATCATTTTATCAAAGTTGTAAGTTATCATTTTATCAAAGTTGTTGGTTATCATTTTATCTAAGTAGTAAGTGATTTTGGATGAAAATTTTATTAATCGAAAGCCTTTTACAACATAATGGTACCCATAGTGCAGTTATTGATTTCTGAGTGATTGCATTTTGTTAAGCAATGGGTATTATTTTGAGTAGGTTTTTGTTTTATTAATTATATGAACATTCATTCTGTTTTTTACCTAATTAACCAATTCCCCTCTTGAGGGAAATTATTGCAGATGGGTCTCAGTATTACATTTTCTTCATGATAGATTTGTAACTAATTTATACCAAGATTAACTTCCACTTTTCTATGTATTTAAAAAAAAAGTCCACAAAGGATCCCTTGGTACTTAAGTGCATGGTGTCTACTGTTACCCCCTTAATGTGACACTAAAAAAGCTGAGGTTCTTGTTCCGATTTATGGCACTTAGTGCTAAGGTGTTTATTAATAAATTATAATTGCACTCCATAATTATAATTTCTTTTACAAAAAAAAAGAAATATGATCATACAATTTTAAATATGTGATAGTATTTAAAACTCGCATTCACTAAGATGCTTCACTCACTTAGCAGATCTATAATTCCTCAACGGATCATTTTTAACTATAATTTAAATTTATATAATCGTGAAGTCACTACCCTAATCTCCTGAACTTTCTTCAATGAATACAATTTTAGAAGTAATTGAAAATGAAAGTCTCATAAGAAATCATATTTATTAACAAACAAATTAATAATACTTTAGACATAACATTATCACCAAAATATAAGTTTCTCATCACTTAACATAAAAAACTTAAAATAATATTAAATATGCTTAATAATTATGCATAATGTCACATTTAAATAGTGGTATACGTTAAAACATTATAATTTGGCTTATCATTATCCCAAAGCAACTGTTATACTTATATGTGATATTTTAATTTTAATTTTTCATATTTTTTATTGATTATTTGCATGTTAACAAATAGTATTATGAACTAAATATATGAATATACTTTGTAGGCTGCAGCAATGGTTGGTGTAGAAATTCCACGGTTTTGTTACCATGAACGTCTTGCTGTTGCGGGAAATTGTAGAATGTGCCTCGTTGAGGTTGAAAAATCTCCTAAGGTATGAATTTCTAGATATTACTTGTAATATAGAAGTGTTTCATCTCTTTTTTACATTACACTATCATTATTACATTATAGTACATAATTTATCAATGTTCATACATTATATGATCACTGTTACATTATAGTACATTATCATTTTTTCATACATACAGTAGTGTTTTATCCTTTTGGATACAGTGTAATTTTATTTTTAGCCTGTAGCTGCTTGCGCAATGCCAGTCATGAAAGGATGGAGGATCAAAACTAATTCTGATATGACCAGAAAAGCTAGAGAAGGCGTCATGGAATTTCTTCTAGTCAACCACCCTCTCGATTGCCCAATTTGTGACCAAGGAGGTGAATGTGATCTCCAAGACCAGAGCATGGCTTTTGGTTCAGATAGATCAAGATTCACTGACATTCAGTTTTCTGGAAAAAGGTATGGATTCCAAAATAAGCTCTGTAATTTTGGTATAAATCTCTATTAATTGATCCATATTTACCTCCTTTAATGCTATTCTCTATTTAAAGGAATAGAAGATATATATGCAAATCTCTTCTAGATTTAAACTAAATATTTGTAATTACTCTGATCAGATGGCAAGTAATATTGAAATAACAATTTTTCTTTCTTTGAAATTGTTATTATTTACTTTGAAAATTTTATTTCATATTCATGTATTGATATTCTTATTTGTCTCTGTTAAGAGCAGTTACATATTTTATTTATTAATTAAAAATATTTTTATGAATCTTGTATAAAATCTGCAAGATTGATTATTTGTTCTAAATTGTGCTAAAAAAGATTTATTACGCAAAGCAAATAAATCACACAACATAATCATGTGTATAAATAATCTAATACCTAATGAAAAGAAAACTGTAAATAGACGAAACTGATGTTTCATCTGTTACGAACCAATACATGAAGAGTTGGGATAAACTGCTATGTTCTCCCCAACGGTGAATATTAGAGCTACCTAGTTTACACGGTTCTTCTTCTTAAAACGCAACATATTTTTAAGATTATGCTCTCAGAGGGACTTACTGTTTCATAATTATCTCTCTTAACGGATTCAATAATTTTTTATAACTCTTTTATAATAAATAATATTTTTTATAACTACTGCTGAGCTCTCCTCCTTCTTGGAAGGATTGAAGGTTACTGAGCAAAATGATTGATTTCTTAGACCCTAAAATTTTATTTGACCTGTACCACTACAACCCATAAACAGTCTTGGGCTCAGTTCATGTTAGAGTTTGTGTTCTGTTTTTAGGACCATGGTTGTGCAGGGAGGTGATTTGTCCGAGATCATGCTCAACCACTAACTTTTCCCCCTGATTAAGGGTATCCACGTAAAGTGTTCAATGGGTAAGTTCCTGGAGGATCTCCAGTTTCCACAGGGCCCATCTCTTGCTTAACGGATTCAATAATTTTTTATAACTCTTTTATAATAAATAATTTTTTTTATAACTCTACTACTGAGCTCTCCTCCTTCTTGGAAGGATTGGAGGTTACTGAGCAAAATGATTGATTTCTTAGACCCTAAAATTTTATCTCAACCATTTGAGGGTTGGGTGATTAATGTATTTATGTATCAGCATTCTATTATGAGATCATTTTTGGCCCAAAATACTAATTTTTGGACTTTCTGGTTTATGAATTATTTAAGGCGAACTCGGTCTTTCTCAGCTCTAGAAAGGCATAAGGCTCTAAATTAATCCCTTGATTATATGTAACACTCTGCATGCCATTGAAGCAATGAATTTCTAATGGTTTTAACATTAGGATGTTGAATTTAATTTAAAAAATTTAAGAATGGAGACTATAAAGAAAGAGGAAAAATATTGTTCAAATTAATCTTCGAGCTAATGCAAAATCATATTCTGCTTTCTGCTTTCTTTGTTCTGTTAACACCACCCATACTGACAACTTAAATGAAGTAAATCTCATTTGTGAGGAGTTTATTAGCCTCCAGTTTTATCCTAAACACCCCTCAAGATAGTCTCTATACTTAATTCGAATCTTCACTTGATTATATAAAACCAACTTGTCTATGTATTCATTTGGTTCTTGGCTAATTTCTGATAAATTATTATTCAAAAATTAATTTTTAATGTTTTTTTCAGAGCCGTGGAAGATAAAGATATTGGCCCATTAATAAAAACTATTATGACAAGGTGTATTCATTGTACAAGGTGTATCAGATTTGGATCAGAAGTTGCAGGAATTGATGATCTGGGAACCACAGGACGTGGTTCAGATATGCAGGTTATTCAAGTTTATTATTTTTTTAATACATTTAATGTTGGTTAGGTTAATAGTTAAGCTCCTAATAGATTTAAACTTACTTTAATAATTTATACATATTTAAAATCAATAATGTTTTTTCAGCATCCATTTCGGATATTACAAGCCAAAATCTCTAGGCTCATAAAAGTGGTGTAGGTTAGCAATATTTAATTTCTGTTCATAGTTTTATTTAGTTTTTTTTTATTATTATGTTTAGCATATCTACTATAAGGACTTTAGCCAACAATTCATCATTGCCCATTTTTTATAATCAACGTTTATTATCGCCCATTTACTGGATTATTGAAATCTGATAATAAAAAATTTTCTTGATAATAATAGTTCTTGGTCCGCCAGTTTGGGGGTTTTTACTTGGGTTAGCTGCTCAACGATGTAAAATCTGCTTTGCTAAAAATATTCAACGTAGAGCCTCGGATCTTTGCTCTATCTAGTTGAGGCAACCCTTGTTGGAACCTTTAGAATAAAAATATATAAATTTTGTAAATGTTATTTTTGCAATATATATTATATTTAGTTTAGTATTTTATATACATTATACTTAATTTTTAGTTTTGTATCCCATTTAAAAAACGTTGAAAATCTGAGTTATTTTCTGAATATCATTTTAGTTTTGGTTTTAAATCAATTTTTTTTTCATCAAATTGTAAATTAATTTTGTGACCACAGATTGGAACGTATGTGGAGAAATTCTTCTTGTCTGAACTGTCTGGAAACGTTATCGATTTGTGCCCAGTAGGAGCTCTTACATCAAAACCTTATGCTTTTACTGCCAGACCTTGGGAGACGAGAAAGACTGAGAGTGTTGATGTTTTGGATGCCGTAGGATCGAATATTATTGTTAGTACAAGGACTGGTGAAGTAATGCGTATTCTTCCTCGCCTAAACGAGGTATATCTTCTATATATATTTATATTATGTAACCATTTTGGAATCATCCAGTTCATATTTAATCGTAAATAATCGTTTAATTATGATATCTATCAAACAGAATTATTAAAATAGATTAATATTCTTATTAGCAAACTCTGCCTTGTTACATCTGTTTTTAAGGGAAAATTGAAAAACTAAGTTAACTCAACAATATCTGACTAACATACGTAATTATAATTTGCTAAGCCTTTATTAATTAGTTTATAACAATATTCTTTTCAGGATGTAAATGAAGAATGGCTAGCTGATAAAGCCCGGTTTTCTTATGATGGCCTTAAAAGACAAAGACTGGTTACTCCGATGTTAAAAGGTCCTGAGGGAGAACTATTGCCTGTTGAATGGGAAGATGCTCTTTCTTTCACTAGTAAGGTTGGTATTTTTTTTTTTTTTTATCTTTATTTTCCAACTTTTTTTAGTAAAAGAATTAAAGACTTTTGCACTGTAACAAAGAGTACTAACTCTTTAACAGTGAGAGTAAATATCTAATAATATAAAGATTCAATGAAATATATACTTATAAACACTCCTATTTAACATAATTTTACACAATTACTATATTATTTTTTAAACAAAAATAAATATAATATAGTTTATTTATTTATCGGCTCGACAGGCGCCTGAAGCTGCCCTTGGCCCTCTCAACTGCCTTCTCCCACTCATTTCGGTCAGCACCATGTCCTCTGGACACTCCAATCATCCTCAAGTCCTCAGCCACTGCGTCCTTCCATCTTCCTTTCGGTCTTCCACGTGGCCTGGCTCCGTCCGGGGTTCCATAATATAATTTCTTTGCTGCTCTCCCATCATCCATTCTGACAAGGTGTCCCAGCCATTTGAAGCGCTGAATTCTCACGAAATGGGAAACTCAGAGATCGTCGTAGAAGTCGTAGATCTCTTTGTTCTTTCTTAAACGGTATATACCATTTTCCCTAACAGGCCCCATGATGATGCGCCTCAACACTTTCCTTTCAAGCCTGTCAATCTTTTCAAACAGGATCTTTCTTAGGGTCCAGGTTCCACAGGCATAGGTCAGTACAGGTCGGATGATTGCTTTATAGAGCTTCATTTTGGTACCCTAACTTAGTAGTTTACTACAGAGTAAACTCCTTAGGGCAAAAAATGCTTCGTTAGCCACCATTATGCGATTTTGAATTTCTTCTTCTACGTCTACCCGATTATTTACTATGGAGCCGCGATATTTAAAACTAGAAAAGCATTGGAATGCATAGTGTCCCATATTGCTTCGGCGGGTTTATAGGCGTTTTCCTCCTAAGCACCATAAGTTTCGTTTTATCCTTATTTATGGATAGCCCCATTCTCCCAGCTTCCCTTTGCAATCTTTCACAGGCCTCCTTGATCGCTTTGAGGGACAGTCCAATCAGTGCCACATCATCTGCATAACCAAGCACTTGGGTTGTCTTAGTGAAAATTGTGCCTGACTGATTAAGCTCGGCTCTGTTCACCATCGCTTGGAGGGCAATATTAAATAGAAGAGGTGACAGGGGGTCACCCTGTCTAACTCCTGACTTCACCGCAAAAGGTTGGCCCAGCTTCTCATTTATTTTCACTCGACTTATGCTTCCTCTCAGAGTACAAGCTGTAAGTCGAATTAGTTTCGGTGGGATTCCCAACTCTTCCATTGCCAGGAACAGTTCTTTACTGATAATGAAATCATAAGCTGCTTTAAAATCGATAAACAGAATCCATATAACCTTGTTAAATTCCTTTGTTTTTTCCATTATTTGCTTTAGGCTGAATATCTGGTCAATAGTCAATCTGTTCTTTCTGAAACCCCCCTGATAATCGCCCAACCGAGGTTCCACAACTTCCACAATTCGGTTGTATAAGTTAGCAGAGAATATCTTGTAAGACGTGTTCAGGAGGCTGATTCCCCGGTAATTCTTGCATTCTGTGGAAACACCTTTCTTCTTGAATAACGGTACGATGACTGAATCCTTCCAGCTATCTGGCATTTTTTCGGTCTCCCAGATATTAACTATCAGATGAGTCAGTTCCTCAGCCAGTGTTGACCCACCTATCTTCAAAAACTCCGCAGGGATGCCATCTGAGCCTGGAGCCTTGTTATTCTTGAAGTTGTCCAAAACCAGACCAACCTCCTCCGAATCTGGTGGGCTCACTTCACGGTCATTTTCATTTTCTTGAGATTCCACATCAGGGTACTCCTCGTCTTCCCTGGGGTTTAGTAACTCCTGAAAATGCTCCTTCCATCTACATTGCACATCCTGATCCAGGAAGACCATTTTACCATCTGAACGCTTAATCATCGGACAGTCATTCATAAAGCCTCATTTTATTTTACCCACTTCACCGATAAACTTCTGGGCCTCATTATTCCTGCTGTATTCTTCTATTTTACGCAAGTTGTCCTGTAATGCATATCTTTTCTTTTGTCTCAAAACCTTTTTTGCATTAGCTCTTGCTTCTTGGTACTCCTTTCTGTTTTGCCTAGTATCCCTATTTAGAAGCTTTTTTCTGTTTATAATATATTAAATTATAATATAGTAATTATATAAAATTAAAGTAAAATAATAATATGGTATATTTTTATTTTATTAAAAGAACAAAATTTAACCAATTTCTGTATTAATATATTCTGAAACTCTCAAATTGCTATATATACAGGGTGGGCCATAAGGGTGTTGGCAGTTTCAATATTCAATTAAAAAAGAACTACTGGGCGACCACGAGCCATAATTGGTACTGTCGAGGCAGTTGTTTCGAACATTCTGATCCATTTCCGTATCACATTGGGGCTTGGAACTTCACTTAAATCGCGTAAACCGTGTTCTATACAAGTCTATACAAACGCCGTACAGTAATCACTGATTTATGGTTTTCGTAATACGCTCGGACATAAAATGCACGCTTTGTTCCCGTGTACGGCTCCATGGCGACTAAATTTCCAGGAAGCGACGGGGCTAACAACACATCCCCCCTCGCCCCTCACCACACATTCCCATTTCCGGTTCCAAGAGTGCCAAGCAGCCGAGGGAATTCATTTGGACAACATTATTTTTAGGTATTAAAAATTCCCATGTTTCTACTTTTTATAAATACAAATATTTTTTTTTAATGTTTCTTAGTTCTTTTTTAATTGAATATTGAAACCGTCAAGACCCTTATGGCCCACCCGTTATTTTGTAACTATTTATTTCTGGATTTGTTTTTAGATTATGATCAATTCTGAAATTTGAGTTATATTTTTGAAATGAAAACTTCTTTAGCCGCTTTGAGCGATTTTTGGTTGGAGAAAAACTTATGGTTTTGCGACACCAACGTGCTCATGAAGTATTGCGTGAGACTGGCGATGCGTAGCAACCTGTGTATGACTTAAACAATGTGTTTTAATCAACTTTGGCTAAATGTTAGAATTCAATCGGTATTATAATAATAATATTTAAATAAAAGGTATATGTAAATAATTGTACAATTCATTCCATACAAGTAATATAGCAGGATACTAATAATTATTTCAATTATGTTGTATCAATATCTTATATTGAGCTCGTGCAGCCAATCATATTTGATAAAATAATAAACTACTTGAAAATGGTTGGAGTCCTAATGGATGTGAAAACCAGGTCAATGTTTATAATTTCAATTCACAAATTATTAAATTTGAATAATTATGTGTATAATTGATTTATATTTTTAAAAAAACACTGGTAATCCAGAGTTCGGAGTTTTCACTTCTGTCCTCATGACTGCCTTTTTTATAAAGTTTGAAATTTTTAAAAAGTTCTTATTAAGTACTTTAGCAGGGACTAAGAAAAATACCTTTTTTATTAATTAAGGAAAAAATCTAGAAATAATTTCTTTTTTCTGGGTTATCAGTTTTATTTTAAACTTAATTGATTTTTTTTTAAGTTATATTTTGAAATATATTATTTTCCGTTTTTCACAGTAAATTTTTGTTTCATGTTAGGCAATTAGAGATGCTGGATCTGATATTGGAGCGATTGCTGGTGGCCAGGTAGATGCTGAAGCTCTGATTGCGCTTAAAGATCTTATTAACAAGCTGGGTAGCGAACTAGTTTGCACGGAACGTGCTTTCCCAGACGATGGAGCTGGAACTGACCTCAGGTCCTCTTATCTACTTAATAGCAAAATAGCTGGTAAATTATATATTTCTTTAATTATTTTGTTAATAAATTTCCTTTAATGCTCTTCCTCAGTATATTTGGAAGGGTAATACTAATTTATAGGTTTATTAATTCCAAATAATATTGTATGGCTGTGAAACATGGAACTTGGGAAAGGAGAGCAAGAAAAACTACTCGTTGCAAAGATGGACTTCTGGAGAATGGCATCCAGAATGTGTAGGCATGACAGGATACCTAATACAGTACTGTAAGAGATGAGTAATAATAATAATATCCGGCGCAACAACTCGTCACCGAGTCTGGGCCGCCTCCAGCATTCTCCGCCAATCAGCTCTATCCTGCGCAGCATCCCTCCAGCTTCTAGCATTAAGAAGGGTATGTGCATCCTCCGCTGCAGCTTCCATCCACCTCACGTTTGGTCTCCCTACTCTCCGAGTGTCCATCTGTGCCACGTGACCTGCCCATCGCAGTCGGCTAAGTTTGATTGTCCTGACAACTTCTGAGGTCTTATAGAGGTCGTATATCTCTGTTGTATCTGGTCGAATCAGGGTTTTGTAGATCAGCAGCTTTTTTGCCTAGAGAGGAACCTGGTAGTTAGTTGCTTCCTTAGGGTATATTAGCACCTATTAGCAGAATTAATTCTTCTTATTTCCTGAGATAAGTAATTTTGTGGATTAATTTCTGTCCCTAAGTAGAAGAAGATGTCTACGCAATCGAATCGGTACTGACCAAGTTCGAAGTAATCCTCTTTTTCTTGGGTTCCTCCTGTTCCCATATACTCGGTCTTCTGTATATTGACATTAACCCCTAGTTTCTTGGCTGCCTCCTCCAGTGCTAAGAAAGCTTCCCTCATCGCCCTTTTAGATCTTGCCATGATGTCATAGTCATCGGCATAACCTAGGATTTGGACTAGTCTGTTAAAAAAGGTTTCATCTACTGGATTCCAGAATTTCTTATGGCCTTTTCTGCTCTAAGGTTGAAAAGTAGGCTGGCGAGGCCATCACCTTGTCTCACTCCTGTATCTGTGTAGAATTCTTGTGAAAGACCTGATTTGACTTTTACTAGATATTTTGACCCTTGCATTTTCATTTTCACAAGGCGAATGATTCAAGAGATGAGTAAATATGAGTATGAGTATCCATGACTATTCTCGTGTATGATTATATGAGACCATTCTCGAAAAAATCATTATTAAGCGATTAAAGTGATTTGTGCACCTACTGAGGATGGAGAATTTCATGGATTGACCAAGTTTAAGAAGATAGTCTCAATGAGGAAGCTGCTCTTGATAGGAAGGCCTGGAAAAAAATATTGTCCTCATAAAGTGGTTGGAGAAAACCCCAATTTAGGGAAAATCCTCAATAATTAAAAAATATACAAAAAAAATTGGTATTACACTAGAGCGTCGATTATCCGGACGTCAATTAACCGGAACGTCAATTATCCGGACTGTATCGGAAAAATAAAAAAAAATAAACATTTTCACGAGTTGAATATTAAACAAGGATTTTCAAGACTTATTGATTTGTTGTATAATTTTACACAATAAAACATTTCTGCTTCTGCCAGTTAAAAGATTAAAACCTTAATTATGTAACACTACTTTATTATAAATATGTAATAATCTTACAAACTGCTGTAGGAATATTTTATAATCTTATTTGGAAATCTTTTAGTTGTTGTTTACTGTTTTTGTAGTTCAGATTCTGAGCTAGAGTTCTTTGAATTAATTTGGTGGGTATATGCGTAATAGTTTCCGGTTTTCCTGGATTCGGTTTTCCTGAGAATTCTTTTTTCTACTCCCTTAATTTGCTTTGTCAGTCTGTTTTTGAACGTTTATTGTGACACAGCAGAGTTTAGTTTTACACCAAAGTTAATTATCAATGTGCGGAGTAGAAATTGATTTCGTGTTTAGTGATTCAGTGTTTTACAAAACTAGTGAAAATGTCAAAAAGAAATTGTGTTGTTCTTTCCATTGAGGACAAAGTAAAAATCATTAAGAGGATAAAAAACATGAGAAAGTCCTGCTGCCCTTGCCGACGAATTTAAATTTGGAAAATCGACCATTTACGACTTAAATAAAATACGAACTCTATCTGTACGGGCGTGATTTTACTGAATAGAAAAAAAGATAAACAATTATAATGATATGTTAGTAGAATAGATTCGGGGAATTAAATGATTAAGTCAGATACTGAAACATGTGGAGTTTATTAAATCTAAATATAATTACAGGTTATGCATTGATTACAATTAAAGAAAAATAAAGAAATTATCGCTTATAGATGTATACTAAAGGAATGGTTAGTATTTACAGAAGAGGCTGAGAAACTATTAAATATGAATTTTCAACTCGGAATGATTTTCTTATAAACAAAACACCAACACTGGGCGACAGGGCCACATGGCGATAGAATGTAGAGTCTTTATCTCGAACGGTGGTGTTATATTGTATAGTCTTTTGATGATTGAATGAAAGAGAACTTACAGTTAGAGATGGAGACTTACTACCCTTGTTCTGGCAATATCTGGTTGCTCGGCGATCTAGTGGTATTATAAGGGGCATGGATCTCGTGTCTGGTGATAGGCGTCTCCAATGCGAATGTGATTACTGTATCGTCTCCATGGGGTGGTTGAAGGCGAGGTTAGCTTCAGTCGAGAAGAGAGGAGAGATGTGGTTTGCTTGGAGTCTGGATGCGAAGAGAAGTGAAGTGCGAGATGACGGAGTGGGGGAAACAAAGTCCCTTTTATCTGTCGCCAAGGTAACAAATGTGAACGAGGCCCGTGAGATTTTAATTTTAATTTATTAGACGATTCGCGACTGAACACTATCATTAATTTCACTTCAGTTATGGATAGTGAAGCTGGACCAAGTCACCAAAAAGTGATGAAGAAACTAACAAATATTGAACTTGATAAAGCCGTCTATGTATGGTTTCTTCAAAAACGAAGTTTGGGCCTTGTCTAGCCCACTTTTTTGCAAGAAAGCAATCGATTTTAATATCAAACTGAACGGGGATAAAGTGTTTAAGGTTAGTTCTTACAAATGTCTTATAACAATGTTTAATCGTTTAAATAAAAATGTATTGTTTGTATCCTGTGTTGTTATTGTTTCCTACTTCCAATTTTACTTTGTGCATAATTGCGTCGATTATCCGGAAAATTTCAGTATCCGGAATAGGTCTGACATTGATTAGTCCGGATAATCGACGCTCTACTGTTTATTAAATTTAACTTCACAAAGTGTTTACATTACCATTAGCAACGCCACATAGCTGCTATCTAAAGCAATTTAACTGACTGTGAATCATTAAAACGATTATGATTTGATTTAAAATTATATTAAGGTGGTTTATGATGATGTAGGTTGGGGATAATTTTATAAAGTAATGGAAAACCTGTATATTCCAAACAAGCTATTATCTATCTTATCAGGATGAATATGAAAAACTCTGTGTATACATTAAGTGTTAAAGCAGAAGTATCTGTACCTTAAGCATAAGCAGTGTTATTAGGCCAGGGGATGCCCTTCATGTGAAATAGTTATAAAGTCCTCCAAACTTTTCCAAATGTGGATGACTTTGGCCTTAATGCCTGATCAGTCATTTCTAAATAAGGCCTTTGTGGTATTGTAGAAATCTTTTAAGGAGCTTGGGTTTGTGTTGAAGAGATTCAGAACATTTCCGGCATTAGAACCTTTATTAGTTCCAATTGCTTCTGTTGTTTAGCTATCTAGGCACTCTTCTAAGAATGACCTAGAGCTAGAGATTGTAAGAAGAGTAACAGCTGCTAGCCTATGTTTCTATCAAATAATTTCAGAAGAATTATTCGAATAATTCCTTGTGTAAAAATATTTATTTCATTTATACCCTACACTAAAAGGCCTATGGCTCATATGCTCAGACCACTAAGACAAAAGTCTCATAGCTGGATGAGCAGTATTCAAGCAAAAATTTAAAAAATCGAAATTGACAATATTATTTTCAGCCCAAGTATCATTGTTATGAAATTATTACAAATAAAGTCGAACTTTTAATATAAATGTTAATGTTTCTGAAAACATGTATCTTTGCTTTAGCATATAGCAGGGTATCCTATAGGATATCTATATTATAAGTTTAGTTTGTTTGTTATCTCTTTTAAAATAGATTAGATGACACTATATTTATATGAGTTGAAAATGTTGCTAATCATTAAAAAACACTCAATCTATTTTTCGTGTTGCGAAATATAAATGGTTAGAATAATATTATTAATGAAGTATATTTTTTAAAGGTGTCGAGGAAGCTGATGTTATTCTTCTGATCGGTACTAATCCTCGATTTGAAGCACCTTTGGTGAATTCCAGGATCCGAAAGTCATGGGTGCATAATGAACTTGAAGTAGGACTTATTGGGCCTGATGTTAATCTTACCTATTCATATGATGTAAGAATAAATGATTTTTCAAACATTGCTAGTTAATTTTTTTATGTAATTGAATTTAATTAACAAATTACTTGTTTTTAATTTTACTGTACTTTAGTCATGGGTAGATACTCGATTTTCCTGTATCTGAATACAAGTGATACAGATACTTTTCTGTATCTGATACTTTTACTTGATATTTTTGTAGTTGAACACAGTTATTCCGATTCTTACTCTTCTAATACGCTGCACAGAAGCCTTTCTTGGGGGATCAGTTTTTGTTATCATTATTTAAGGAAAAAGAGTTATTCGTCGCACCTGCACAAATGATTAAAATCTTGTTTTTTATTGGTTAATTATTTTTTGAAAGCTATGGAACATTTTATTCACTTTTGTTTATCATATTTTTAAGCTAATTTGTTAACAATTCATATTTGAAAAATAGAATAGTTACCATGATTTCTATGGTAACTTTTTCATTGCATTTTAACTTTTTCTGCTTACTATGTACGTATGCTGATGCATAATATATATTTGTAACTTTATATTTCAAAAACTAACAACCTCCTTTCACAGATTCAAAACAAAATTAAAAACAAATTATTAATCTTCATTGGATGCTAGTTTTTTTTAATATATTTGATTCTCACTAGCTAGTTTCTGTAAATATGCAAATTTTCTTCAATATTATAAGAATTTTTGATGTATAAGGGCTAACAAAATATTTTGTCTAATTTCTGATTCAACAGTCTTTATAATGATAATATTGAATATTGAAAAGGGAAAGGTAAAAAGAGACCTTACATAAATGGTAAGACCGTGGAAAAATTCCAACGAAAAACCCATAAGTCTCCAAAACTAAAAACAGAAATTGAAAATATTGTTTTTTTATAATATTGAAGCTTAAAAAACACAAGTTTAAATCTTGTCGAACACTTGTATACATAAGAGAGGTTGATAATTTTTTTCTCATTATTTAATTAAAAATTTAGACTTTTAGGCATATAATTGAATGATTGATTGGTCGAAGAAAACAGGAAGATTCTGACAAGAATAAATAACTTACTACAATTCAAAAAGTTCCCAAAACTAAAAATATAAATATTAAACTATAAATGGTTAAAGGCCTTCTTTTTACACCATAAAAGGTTTTATTGTACGGTTTTTACATTCCAGCACTTAGGAGATGACACAAAAATCATCGAAGAAGTTCTTGGTGGGAAGCACCCATTTGCCAAGAAGTTGCTAAATGCTAAGAAACCACTGATTATTTTGGGGTCACAGCAGTTGGAACGAAAAGATGGAGTTGCTATTCTTAGTAAGGTGCAGCAAATGGCCAAGCACCTGTCCACTAAGGTATCAATGCTACTATGATAGGATTATTTTATGAAAATGAGGTTTCTTATTAATTTATTTATATACAGAATGTGTCTTGTTTTAGGCTGGAGGTGACTGGAAAGTTCTTAATATCTTACAGCAAGTAGCGTCACAGGTAAGCTATTTAACATACCTTTAGTAAATTAAATGCTGTTCAAATTAACAAAAACTACCTCTGCCTCGAGTCAACATTACTATTAGTCATAGTCATATTTTTGTATCTACCAGTGTTTGATCTTTCACAGATTCTTAGATATATTATAAAAATACAAATTAATAAAAGAAGAGATTAGTGGATTAAAGAGATTATAGTTATCTTAATTAATGATATCCTTATTAATATAATGTTTTTGCTTACTTTCATGTCAGGTTGCTGCTTTGGATCTTGGATATAAGGCCGGAGTTGAAAGTTTGAAGGAATGTCCCCCTAAAGTCCTGTTTTTGTTAGGAGCTGATGAATGTGCCATTACAAGGGAGGACCTACCTGACTCAACTACTGTAATTTATCTGGGTAATTATATATCAAATGAATGCTCAATAAATATATTTTATTTAACGTGGAATTCATTGGTACAGCCTAATTATATTAGTTAAGCATATCATATCAATAATAATAATAAAATGATCAGTGAACCTGATAGCTCGGTGCTAATACTAACAATAGCTGCTTCCTAACAACTGCTCATAGCCAAATCTATAATATAAGCCTAATCACCATGCTCCTACCTTATACCTTGGTGTAAAAACATGGCAGGGCATGGTAACTCAGCGCTCTGCCATTGAGCTATCCTCAGTCTAACCTTTAGAATTTTGGAGCTTAGCTCTTATTAACTTTTTAGGAATTCATTTGTTGCTTAGCCAACAAATTTACAAGCCTATTTCAATCTCCGCAATAATATAAATTCACTTATATTGGTGCTACTCTGCGATGCCGTACTTCGCCATATCCTTAATTCTCCTGTAGCCTAATTCTTTTTTCAGCCAAATAAGTACGAATATATAGCACATCATATCTATAGAAATAAAGAAAAAACACTAATAATATTAACTTTTATTAATTTTGTTCTGTTACAAAATTCAGAAGTCAGGATGATAAACAAAATTGTTAAAATGTAATTTTTCCAAATGACTAAAATGAGCTGTTTCGTAATCGATTAATTTAGCATTGCATATTTTTTTGTTTAATCTTTCTTTCTATGTTTTCTGTATCAAGCTTGGATAAACCTCACATTTTTATTATATATGTATATTATATGGTCCTATAAATAAAGTATTTTTAGCCCCATTGTTTTCCAAATATTAGTAAAAAAAGTAATATTTCATTTTGCTTTTTTATGTACTTAGGAAGTCATGGTGATAATGGAGCTTCGATGGCCGATATTGTACTGCCAGGAGCCGCTTATACAGAAAAGCAAGCAACTTATGTTAATACCGAAGGACGAGCCCAACAAACCCTCGTCGCAGTAAACCCTCCTGGTATGGCTAGAGAGGACTGGAAAATCATCAGGGCTATTTCTGAGGTATCAACATTATAGAAGCATAGAAGTTTTTAATATATTTTGAATGGGAGATAGGTTTTTAATTATGGTTAGGACTAGTTTCAGAGGTCTTAAAACTTTTATAAACTTTATATTATTTTCATATATACATTTTTAAATTATAATATTCAAAAGAAATTATATTTTAATTCAAGTTAAAAAAAAGAAATATAAGATAGGAATAGCTAAGAATATATAATGTTCCATCAACAACACCATTGTGTGAATCCAAGGTCTGGAAAGATGTCAAGTTTTATGTTTTGAAGATCATATAAATGTTTCTGTTGTATGAAATAATCGAAGTACCACAGCAGTGATGAAGTACTTCTATAATGTGCTATTCCAAGAACCTGTGCAAAAAAATAGTTATTGTCTGAACTGAATTTCGATTGCTATTTTTTTAAATCTTGTTGGTATTGACATTGAAGAAGGTAGTCTGCAAGTCACATGGTTCTACCTGCAACAGTGGGAGCAAAAAAAAAAAAAAACTTTTTTTAAAATTTTCTTATTTAATTACTAAACAGTGTATTATATTGAAGAAGTTATGCCATATTGAGTTAAAGACTATCGAATCATGTCTCTAATTTACCAGTAACATACATACATACCACAACAGATGGTCTCTAATCAATTGCTCACAACTATTGGTTTGTATCGTAACGGAAAAGTTTCTTATAAATGAAATACTATTTAATGTTATGTTTTTGTTAATTTTTTTACTTTTCTTGGTAAGAACTTTTTAATTGTTTTTATTTTTTATCAACACTGATGAAAAAATCAACTTTATTTTTTATTGTAGCATTTTGAACAGAACTCTTTTCTTTCTTTTTTTGGTAATTTAGTGCTCTTTTATTTATTATACCTTAGCTTTTTTGATAAAATACACCATTTTTTCCCTCAATATTTTTGTTGGTAGACTGATACATTCTAATTTTTTTAACATTATGACTAAAAAGGATGCTGAAAATTTTTATCAAAGTTATCTTCTAATAATGACCTTTTTTTTGCAAAGGCTCTTTGTCATTGCAGGGATAGAATCGTAAATGAAACCATTTGAAAGAATTTAATATCTTAGCAATGAAAGGGGCTCTGGACCAGAGACAGTTGATACTACGGAAAACAGTTCAGATTGACCCATGATTGAGACCCAGAAATATATGGAAGCTAGACCAGCAGTTAATAGACTTAGAGGAAACACTCAGCTTTGCTGGAGCAGCTACATATCCAAGTTGGATCGAGCAAGAAAGAAAAAAACATATCCAAGAAACTAAGTCACCAGGGAAAAATGGAGGTCCTATATGTCTTATAGTAGGAAGTTGAAGAAACGATCTTAATTATTATACATCATATACATTTTTTTTTCATGAAACGGTCTTTTAATTCCACGCAAATATCACTAATTTTCTTTTCTCAATACATAAACTTATCTGTTATAATAATCCAAAAGGATTTATACCTTTCAGAGGTAATTTTTGAAAAATTACCAAATTCCAATTTTTTTTAAACATTTCATAGTATTGCAAAAATACAATATTTTAAGACAATAAATATATAATTTTATAATTTACAGGTAGTTGGTGCAAAACTTCCTTATGACACCCTGAATGAAATCAGAGACAGATTAGAACAAGTGTCACCCAACCTGACCAGGTATGGAGAAGCTGAAGAAGCAAATTATTATGAGCAAGCTATAGAGCTGTCAAAGGTCAGTTTTTTTGTTTTTTTAAAATTGAAATATAATAAATAATTATGCAGTGTTTGATTAATCGGTATTTCAATGAATTTTTATTTTTAGGAAGCTGGCAATAAATTAGACAGTGAGCCATTAGAAGTTAAATATAAAGACCTAGAAGACTATTATATGACAGACCCCATTAGCAGGGCGTCCGCGACAATGGCGAAATGCGTCCAGGCGGTACGCAAGCAGAAGGAGTCTAAATATTATGACGCCGAAACTGCTTAAAGCTTTTATTTTGCCATATCTCATGGGAAAATGATAGACATGTAGAATCCCTCACTTAGCTCGAAATACTCATTGATACTTGTCCTACCTTTTCGATGATAATAAAAACTTCAGATGCACACAGTACTTCATTTTGAGAAAGATAACGTAACGCCATGATCGTGTATTTTAAGGTAAGGCTGGTTCATTAGCGGTTCTTCGAGCAAGTTTAAAGTGTGGAAATGTGTATATTTATTGTTTCTTTCAACATTTTTTTTTTCTTTTCTTCTTCTCCCCCCCTTTTTTTTGTCTACCCGTTCCGATATATTTATTTTAATTACAAAATTATTTTAAATTAAAATTGTTTTATTTTCCATTTTTTCTTCTTTTTCTTTTATAGGGCTTTAAGAACTGGCCCTATTATTGTAAATTTTTTAATATACTGTTATTTTATTCTTGTAAGATATGTTATGAATAAATGCTGTGTATATTTCTATTTATTTTGTCTAATTGCATATTCTTCCTATTTATGTACTTGGTCTTGAATTAGATCTGTATTAATTCAGCTTTAGCATGAATATTAACGAGATGGCTTAAACAAATACTTATCGAACCCCCTCTATACCTATAGTCCATTATAAATATATGCTGTGCATTGAAGAATAATTATAAATAAATATGATTATTATTATTAAATTAAAAACTGTTGAAGCAAGAAAGGCGGTGCTCCTTTAACCAATTCAGTACGAGCGTCAACTATAGTTGACGGCCAGAGATGAATCCCCAAAGCCAAGCGTCGACTATAGTGGACGGCCAAGTATTTTTACTTTACTTCTGCTATTGCAGTATATACCTTAAGTTAAACATTTTTACACCTCTACAAATATTACATTTTTCTATAAACAATAATGGCAATTAAAATATAGTAACTTGACCCAGTCCTCATTAGTATTATTTCCTCATTTTCAAAAATTCATATCTTTGTTCACAGACAAAAATCTGATGGAATTTGTTCAGTACTTTGATTGATAGATGTCCAATATGTGAAAAAATAAACATTTTAAATTTTCTAATTATAAACCAGTATCGCTTTTTATTTTAATTCATATCTCTCATTTATTAATTTTAAGGAATAGGTCTTATTGAAAAATTATGTAATTATACCCATACATATATGTATGTATACATCAAATATATAAAATGAGGAACTCTTGTTAAATGAACAAATCGGATTCATCTTTGTAGCTCAATGTATCGTGCGCGCACTGAGTGGTAGTGCTGGCCGTGGGCATGGTTCCTTGTCAATTGAAAAAAAAATATATCACTTTTAAGTATAATTTCAAGCTCTAATGGTCATTCCCTACTGTTTGATTCCTCCAGTGCAATCATAGAGTCCCTTCCCAGCCAATGGGTGTGCACTCTTCCACTTTTCCTAGTTATTGAGAACACACTGCCCTATAAGTGTTTAGATTGGCTGTAGTCTCCAGTTAACCGTAAAAACCTTCGTCACCTCATTACCTCTGAAAAAATTGAAAAACCAGGAGCAGTTGTCAGTTTTTGAACCCTTTTTAAAGTTTTATTACTTCATTATTTAGGTAGGTGAATCAGAATTCCTGTAAAACAAATTATGATTTAAAATAACATTTATTTTCCAAATTAATATTAATTCTAATAAAATGAAGTGATTTTTAAGTATGTAGCTTACAATATGATTTTGCATTTAATTGTCAATTGCTTATCAATCCATTTATTTAATTATGTTAAACAGCTTAATAAAAATACTTTTATGATAGAGAGAAAATCGTTGACTGGAATATCTAATGTAGGATGGAAATAGTTGGGGGTGCAGTCGATGTAAACAACTAATAAGTGAGACTTATTTATTGATAGTGCCGACGTTTCGATCTACTTTGTAGGTCATCTTTCAGGGCTATGAGAGAAAAAGACAAAAAAATAAACTATAAAAACATTACAGTACCAAGAAATAAAAAGAGAAGGTAAACAGAAAGATATAAAATGAAAAGTGTAAATATAAAAAAATGAGATAAAAATGTATGGAAAACTTAGGATAATATAGACAAAATATGAAATGCATGATAATAGACTCCTGGAGAGTTGCATAAGTAAAAATTAAAGAAAATTTTATAACTTTATTTCTATATTTAAATTATATTTTGTATTAATATAACTTCATTCTAATTATATACATTTATATTACATACCATACTTATATTTTATATTTATTTTTACTTCTCTACCTGTCGTTCACAAGATTCCTTTCATTACTTTCTACATATTTCTTCTGTTTTAATTCATTACTTTCTACGTATTTATTCCCCGGCATAATATATTGTATCAATTTTCTTTCATTTTTACGTATGTAACTCTCCAGGAGTTTATTATCATGCATTTTATATTTTATCTGTATTATACTAAGTTTTCCATACATCTATATCTCATTTTTTATATTTACACTTTTCATTTTATATCTTTCTGTTTACCTTCTCTTTTTCTTTCTCTTTACATTTCTTGGTACTGTAATGTTTTTTTATAGTTTATTTTTTTGTCTGTTTCTCTCATAGCCCTGAAGATGACCTACAAATCAGGCACTATCAATAAATAAGTCTCACTTATTAGTTGTTTACATTGACTGCACCCCCAACTATTTCCATCAAAAATACTTTTGGTGTGAAATGAACTGAATATTTTGATTTTTAAGCAATTGAACATTGATTGTTATTAAAAACTGAACTATAATTTTAAAAGGCGTTGACATCAATTTTATTGCTGTTATTATTAATGTTACTTTTTCTTAATGAACAAAATACCTTGGTTGAGAAATAAAATTTCATTGTAAATTGTTAAAACTTTTCAAGGACTGAGATTCCTGATAATAACTGCCAGACTGTAGCCTAGGCATCTAACCAATATTAAAAGTTCATTTTTATAAAATGGCCTTTACCACTGCAGTCCAAAAAAAAAAAAAAAAAAAAAAAAATAGAACACGCTAATCAGTCAAAAGACCATTAAATGTATGTTAGGCTGAGATGTCTTTATTAATTGGTGATTCTGATAGTAGACGAGATAAAAACCTGCTTGATCATCATGGGGGTTGCTATAGGCAAGAATGGTTGAAAATAAATAATTATATAAAGACATTTGTTTAAACAAGTATACTTGTTATTGTTACAAGTTTTAATAAAAACTTTTGTTTGAAAAACATCGTTCACGTGTTAAATAGCTGTCAATAATTAGCACCATTGTGCCAACCATACTGTACCCGCTGGCACATTGTCTCTATTCCAGAGAAGTTTCAACTTTAAAAACTAATTAAAATAACCTTAACCAGTTTTTTCTTTTATAAAGATTATTGAGTTAAACCAAATATGTCATATGATCTTTTTTTATTATTTTTTCCTCGGATCTATTTAACATTTAATAATCGCCATTAGATCCATTAATACAAAAAGCTTTACCAAAATGCTCAGGATTCTGAAATGCATAAACAAGCTCAAGGTCGATTCTCATCATACCCTACGATTGCCAATACTCGGATACAGACCTTACGGTACGGATCAGCCTCCTTCAAACGGGAAAGATGGTCAAAATCGTGGTGACGATTCTGCGGAATCTACTCAACAGCCCCTGTACTACGGCGAACCTCTCCATCTGAGGGTTGATCAAATGCCACCTCTAGAGGATCCCAAAGCGAGCCGCTTTCCCACCGAAGGCGATTCAGAGGACGTCGGAAACCAGGAAACGGAGGAAGAAGTAGAAGATATACTGGAAGGCCTGTACACCAACGAGCCAATGCATCTGCGCGTCGACCAAATTAAAAGGGACGTTAACGAGATGGAGATGATGAACAATCAATTAGATCACGAGAAGACGCAGCAGAAATTTGACATCGTGTCACAGCAGCCTTCCGACAGTTATGTCCACTCACCCTTGAAGCAGAGAGAGAAGAGGTCTGAGCGCTATTTCCCGAAATTGGTGAGTCTTAATTATTTTTCTTTTCGAAAATACCAGAATAAGTGTCTGCTATTAGACTTACTATTAAACTGCTATTAAATTACTGGATTTCTTTACTTGGTAATGTTACTTTTGGTAAGTTGGTTGGTTTCGAAGCATTTCCCACCTCATGTTTATAGTTAGTGTTCTAGTGTACCAACGTTTCGCTAAACCATTTTAGAATTGTATTAAAGTCCTAACAGAATGCCATTATTTTTAATGTAACCAGTTTTCCATTTCATGTCATCATTAGGCATAAATATTAAATTCGAAGATATCAACCATGTAAAATCTGTATTTTAATACTTATAATGCAATAAAAAAAATTCCGTAAGTCTCTAAAATACAGACGAAAAAACTACGTTTTACCAATTAACAGTCTTCAGGACATAACACCAAAAAAAAAAAAAAAATCACATCAAAGAAGACTTGAGTGTAGAATATCACACATCAACATTCCAAACAGACTCATCAACGAAGTGTTGAACGTCTTGGAGTAAGATTGCTGTTTGACGAGTCTGGCTGTTGATATGAGTTATGACGCACTTAGTCTGCTTTGTTGAGAATTTTCTTTAGGTCTAAGTCCTGACAATGCCTGGATTGGTGGAACGTTGAATGGTATTTTTTCCAGTATTTTAGAGACTTAGGGTTTTGCTTTTGGGGATTTTTTCTATTGCACTGTAGTTAATAATTTAAGTAACTTTTAGAGTGTTTGCATATATTTTAATATTATTTCCATAAATTTGCAGAATATCTCACATCAACATTCAAAACTTACTCATCAACGACTTGAATCGTTTGTTGAACGTCCTAATGATGCCTAAATCAGCATAACATTGGGATTTTAGAGACTATAGGCTTTGTTTTTTTTTTAATTTTCTTATTGATTCATTACCTCGAAAATTACGGAGAGATACGATATTAATTTAGTATTGTACAGTTTCTAACATGTTATCTTTTGTTTATAATCGTCATTGTCGGTATTATATTTCCTAAGAAAAAGCCCCCACGAGCCTCGATTTTGAAAGAATTGAAGGTGGAGACGGTGATCCGGAGCTACTGGTCGAGAGGTCATCTTGCTGCTCTCATCGACCCTCTGTACATTGCGAGGCAGCCCATGTTCCGTCCGGAGTTCCCTTCGAGGAGAGTCCTTCGACAACACAGGGTTCCGATCGACAGGGAAACCTTGTATCATCTTTTACCTGATGACTCCACGACTCTGGGTACGTTTTTTGTCTATTGCATATTCTTTGGAATTATGTGCCAATCTATATTTTTTTCCAATAATTATTGAACCTGTAATTCGGATTTTGCTCTGTTTTATCATTCTTGACAGCAGTTATTGTTATATGTTAACAAGTAGTCCAGTAAAATTAGTCAAATGAGAGCAAGAATCTCGGAATGAGAGATAATCGGCTATAAAGTTGTATAAACCTTTATTTTGGCACCCTAAAATTGTCTCAAAACCTACTTATCGTAGGGTGTCCGCTACTACAGATATTCCAAGGGCAAAGGGCAAACATTATTTACACATTTATTGCAAATATCTCGTTTCCTATGGGTTTTATACTATGTGTATTTATTATAAATATTGTAGAGGATTAAATTTTCTACAACTTTTGTCTAAACATTTATTTTATATCTTGAACCATTTTCGAGATAGAGGGCGCGCGCAGTGGTTTACTATTTAGAGTATCATTCGAGGTCAACCTGTAGTCAAGGTTAAAAACACTCCGTATAAAGTTTATAAATTATTGAAAAATATATAATTCTAAATAATTTGCATTTTTTATTAATTATTACGTTATAATTAATAATTATAGGTATTGATGAATCTACACGTCAAAAAACTGCGTTATATTAGGAGAGGATATAGATTTACTTGTCATTTTAATTGGGCGTACCCTGTCTCATCAACAAGAAATTTTCTTTAAAATGTTGGCAAAGGAAATGTAAAATCTGAAATATACTCTTTCGCGAACCTTGTGCGAACCTTGCTCGTATAGTGCTCCAAAATCTGAGTTGGTGAGCTGCTGCACTCGTTGGTGAAAGATTTGATAACTGCACAGGTTTATTCTGTTTTGTTAACTTGATGAACTTTGCATAGCGAAGACGATCGATACAGTCCTCATTCGATCGATTTTGGAGCACTATACGAGCAAGGTTCGCACTCCAATTTCAAATAATGATTGAACCCGGCAGTTTTCTTCTTCAAATGCTGCAGCAATTTGATCCAAATTCGGAAGTTTCCCGAGTGTTTTTGCAAAAGTTTTTTTTCCTTTTCTAAAGAACCCAGAAGTCGTGTCACTGCCACTTATTGCGTGAAGAAACAATATGTTTTAGAACGAGGATATTTATCAAAACTTTTGGAAGAGTATATTTCAGATTTTACATTTCCTTTGCCAACATTTTTAAAGAAAATTTCTTGTTGATGAGACAGGTTACGCCCAATTAAAATGACAAGTAAATCTATCTCCTCTCCTAATATAACGCAGTTTTTTGACGTGTAGATTCATCAATACCTATAATTATTAATTATAACGTAATAGTTAATAAAAAATGCAAATTATTTAGAATTATATATTTATCAATAATTTATAAACTTTATATGGAGTGTTTTTAACCTTGACTACAGGTTGACCTCGAATGATACTCTAAATAGTCAAACACTGCGCGCGCTCTGCCCCCTATCTCGAAAATGGTTCAAGATATAAAACAAACAAAACAAAAGTTGTAGAAAATTTAATCCTCTACAATATTTATAATAAATACAAATAGTATAAAACCCATAGGAAACGAAATATTTGCAATAAATGTGTAAAAAATCGATTTTTTGCCCCTTGCCCTTGGAATATCTGTAGTCGCGAACACCCTACGATAAGTAGGTTTTGAGACAAGTTTTAGGGTGCCACAATAAAGGTTTATATAACTTTATAGCCGACTATCTCTCATTCCGAGGTGAAACCCTAATTTTACTGGACTAAAGGTTGCATGCGCTCATAGGTTTTCGTCATCAGGAAGAGTTCCAACTGCCCGATAATTCTAAATTACAAAACTCCTCTCAGATTGGAGTCAATAAAGAAACTAGTCAAAGTACATGAATTCAGGAAATATAAGGACTCAATTCATTCAACCACAATAATACAGGTTAGATATTACTAATTTCAACCTATATTGACTGAAATAGGAGATTAAACTTCCTCCTTGTATTTATTTGTATGTTTATATGTATATTACTAGACATGTTTAATTTATCTTTTGGTGACATTTTGAGATTAATGCCATTACAGTGAAAAAACAGGTTTTTAATGAATTACTAATCTCACACCAATCTAAACATAAAAAAGGATAGATTAACAAACAAAAAAAAACGTTTACAACAACAACCAGTGAACCAATGAAGTACCTGTTCTTATGATCTTGTTAATGATTCTTTAAAAAAAATAATTTTATAAATCGTTAATCTAATTCAAAATTACATCAGTCTTCATTAACTGATTTTCTAAAACTTTATCGACGAAAAAAAAACCTGTACCACTACAACCCATAGTGGGTCTTGGGTTCAGTACATGTTAGAGACTGTAATGTTTCATGATTTGTCCTAGATCACGCTCAACCGCCAGATCTTTCCCCCTTATTTTGGTTACCCACTTTATAGTGGGTGAGTGAGCCCCAGGAGGGTCCTAGATCCCATATGATCCACTAACGCTAACAGACTAAATAATAGTCTTACCAGCGGGATTCGAACCTGATTTTCGCGATGGAAACTCAGTGTTCTACCACTCAGCCACTCCGATCCTATTTAGATTAACAAAATTGAGTGGATTTTAAGAACTGAAGGAAAAAAAATATTAACGGCCTAGATGAGTACCAATACATATATTTTCTTTCCGCATAGCCCTACAGCCCTAGTAAGGTCCTCTTGGAGCACTCCGCATATTTGTATATTTTCTGCGGCCGCCCTGCATTTACAAAAATCAAGGACGTTCCTCGCTAGAATATATCATCCAACCATCTGAGTCATGGTTTACCAACTCTTCTACTTAGCTCAATTTGGCTTCAAGGAATAACTTGGTTCTCTCCCACTATACTAGTATGCACATCCCATTTCAACGTATTCAGTATAACGGTATATTTATATGTATGTATAAGAAAATACTGTTCCTCTATAACCTATGTAGGATTCTTAACTCAGTAAGTATAAGAGAGTGTAATGTTTCTAAGCCAACGGTTTTGCAAGGAGATTTTTTGGCAACTCACTTCATAGAGACTGGGTGGGCTACAGGGAATCTGGGATCCCATAGGGTCCATTTTTAGCTGATGTGGATCAAATATTTTTATCTGCCATAGCTGGATTTGAACTCAAGATTTTTAACACAGCAACTCTGCTACCCAACTATATAAATGGGAAATGCTTTTAATTGTTGATTAAAAGGTGATTAGTTATATTTATTGGTTTGGCTTTATGTTTATGCAATTATAATAGTTTCATAATTTGAATTTTTATTGATAGCAAGTATTTATCTAGTTTGAATTCTCCAGGTGGTGGATACAGCAGGACCAAGCTTGGTAAACTGATGACGAGATTGAACAAGGCGTATTGCAGTACGATAGGTGTTGAATTTAGTTACGTGCACGACCAAGAAGCTAAATACTGGATCAAGGACCGAATCGAGAACATAGAACTGAGGTAATCAAGGAGAGAACGCATTTTTCCTGAATGTCTAAGTAAAAAAAAAAAATCGGTCATTATCTCAAGTAAATTTTGACAACAGGTTATGTAATTATTGCAGAATTGATATTAAAATGATAAGAATTTGTCGAGAGATCCAAAATAAAAATTTTAATCAGTTCTTCAAAACAATTCACTTGCAGTATATCCAATGTAAAACTTGTATTAATCAAATTTAAAGAACACTAAATTTATTACAAGTTTATATATATTAATATTAATGTAATAATCTTCATATAATGGCCAGTCACTTGAACTAACTGGTGAACCAGTAATGAATAAATTGATGATGAGGTCGACAGGATCAGAAAAGCTAATTGTATTTACTACCAAATCTGGAGCTCATTCGTGGGTTAGAGAGAAGCTGGAAGGGACGTTAAATTAAGGATATTTAAAGCAGTGTACCCACCAACTTTGCACTACGGTAATGAAAGCTGAGGAATTTTTGACAGATATAAAAATAGAATAATCACAGCTGGAATAAGAAATTTCTGAAGAGTGGCTGGAAAAATAAGACGAGACTGTATACGAACCGATAGAATAAGAGAAGTATTGGATGTCGACCTATACTCGAGAAGTACTGGAGAAGTACTCGAGAAAAGACAACTTAAGTGGTTCCATGTCTGCGGAATAGGAGAATATAGAAAACCCAGAAGCTCCTATGGAGTGCTACCACCGGGTAAAGACCTAAGGGAACAGCTCAACTATCTGGGAACAGGCCTATCTTCCTAAGGCCTCATATCCAGGCTTGGTTGATCACAAGGGAAAGCGAATGGAGAGGTAAGGACAAGAGAGAGGGATGCCTGGGTGAACCTCCACGCGGAAAGAAAATGGAAAGGAAAATAAGAATAAGTAATAATTATAAAATTTCATCTATATGGATATAGAATATGGGAATAGCTACTGAGATAAGTGACTGTCAAGATTTGCAAAACAAACGACCAACAATTTTTAAAAATTCAATATGTAGGTCGTTTACTACAGATATGATTTATTTCAAACTTGTATAAAATGACAGACGCCCTTAACGATGAACAATCATGCCCACCTTAAAAGGGAGAATTAAAATTCGCCGACGTTGCTTTTTAGGAGGCAGCACTCCCCATGACCTCACGATATAACTCTTATGTGATTGCTCGTCACTTAGCTATAACGGCATCTAAACTTACACTTGGAAATGGGTAGCCCTGTAGTTTTAACTAAAGGGGGAAGACCATATGCGATTTGAAGACTCAGATCACTTACCTTATTCTCTTGCCCAAATAAGTTAGTTTTCTAGATATAAATTGTGATATGAGTCGTAGTATTACGAAATAGGTCTCAGGTGGATTGTTATAGTTTGGTCTTAACTTCCAGTTTTGAGAACATCCAAGCACACCCAATTGCTATTTGCGACTGAATAAATTAGAATTTATTTGTTTGTGCATTTAACGCCACATGATCCTGCTATGGCTTATCGGACTATACTACAGTGGGAGCCCTAAATTTTGCCTAACCTGGTGAAATTAGGATACGAAACTTTAACGAGTTTCTGACACCGAACAGGTTAGGGTCTGTCAATTTACGTCCCCTCTGAAGGACGGCATAACTAAGCATTTCTATTCCCTTTAGAAAAATCCCAAAGCCACCTACCTGACTTCGATCTTGGGCATAGTAGGTTGTTATGCTAACAACTACACCACTAGGAACCCCGTCGAAAAGTCTCTTGACTATTTTTGAAATTAGAGAGAAATCAATTTGAATCCAATTAATTTGTAAGCTTTATTGTTTTTAATAACGAGAAACATTTTTACTCCCTTTAAAAAATTCTAAGTCCACCTGCCAGGCTGTGAGTTAAGGTAGAATTGCATTATTGTAACATTGGAATTGATTCATAAGCAACTATTTACGCTCTCTTTAAATAATTATTGAATACTTATTTCAGTTCCTATCAATATTTTTATGTCTTAAACAGGTTTATGCACAGAGAACAATTGAGATACTGTATTGAACAACTGATAAGAATCGAATTATTTTCCCAATTCCTGAGAGATAAAGTCCCAAAAGAGCAAGTGAGGTACATACCTCTCGGTTCGGAAACTTCTCTGCTTGGTATAGATCTACTCTGCGAGAGAGCCGTCAAGAAACACAACGCCAGGATATTCGTTCTAGGTATGATCTCAAATTCATGGCTGATAATCGATCTTTGGTGGATATCGATATAATCGATCTGTTTCAGGGATGAGAAGGCTCGGTAGGGTTAATCTCCTAGCCAATGTGATGAAAGTGGATCCTGTCCAAGTCTATTCACTAGTACAATCAGACATTGGAAAAAGCCGAGATGGGTCCTGCCTCGGTATTGATGTAATTGTAAGATATTTGTAATAAGGTACAATCGGTACAATTATTACCGCTTTATAACTTACTAGATCTCATTAGGTAGAACCAATCTTACTTTTCAAAAGGAGTCAAGAAGAGGATGATCCTCATGTCGAGCTGTTCCATCCCACAGAATTTTTATCCTCTCACTTTGGGATTCACTAGAGCTATACAGATGCGACAAAATGACGTACTAGGAGAAAAGGTATGCCACTGGGGTTGATAATGAATTATGAATGTTAAGATAATTCTTTTCATGTGTAATTTATTAATGTTTAAAAGGTTTGGCCGATCAGTATACACATGGCGAAAGGACTTTCTTCGCAGGGGATTGTCTACGAGACCTTGAAGTTGAACCAGCTCAAGAATTATGAAACGTTTGGAACTATTCATGTTATATTCAACAATCAGGTATGTTGTAGTACTTGTTTGAATTCCAATAAAACAATGATGGGGCGAGTTATCATAAGCAGACACTAAGTAACTTTAGTGTCTCTTGATCCCTAAAAACTCAGAAAGGTCCTATGTAACCTAAATATGAACCTGCAGGCTCAATTCAGGTATTATCTGTTCTCCGTGTTTTCATACAGATAAGAAACATGGACACTTAGGGGTGCTTCATGTAAATGTCTACAAGCATTCGAGTTATGGTGTTATTCGTCAGAGTATAATGGCTGCATCATGTCACTAGCGGAAACATAATACAAAGAATACAGAACACCCTCGAGGTATTGGAGTGCATCAAAAGATAATAATTGGTCCGGGGATGAGAAATTAAAAGTACCGCCTGCTGCGGTCAAGCTCAATATCAAAGGAGCTTGGAAATTATTATATATATATATTTTTTTATTAAAATAGATATTTATCCAACTGAAGTACTTTATTAGACCAGTGGGCAGGTACTTGAAGGTCGCAATAAATTGAAGAGAGCTGCTTTTTTGATATGTTGTAAGGGCAGGTCTCACTAGTGGAAATTCAAGTTTCCTACTGAAAAAACGGATGGGAAAACTTTTGGTGCCCGAAAAACCTCGACATTTTCGGAGTTAATTAAGGTTTTGCCCTTCCTATCTCCTAATCTTTGATCTCCTTGATAAAAAAAAACATAAGTAGCCATTAAATTTTCTACAATTTGAATCCAGCCGCGGCTCTGTAGCTCTTACAGATTTTGAGTTACGCACCTTTGAAAATTGGTCATTTTTTCCCAAGTCCAAATTTTAAGTTTTGCCCCACTTTCGTGAGGAAACTTAAAATTTCAATCGGAGTGATCCTCCGATGAAAGTAAATTGAAATCGAGTTGTAGTAAATTAAATTAGCTTTAATTTAAGCACATAACGAGGCCTGCATTTACTATACTTCTCTTGTTAATTAAAAAAAAAGGAAAATCGTGGAAAATGGGTGTTTTTAAGAAAATGACCTTGTACGCCACGAATCGATCTAAAACAGCTTGTTTATTATAAAGTATAAGTATTTACTTGTAAATTGCCTATACAAAAAATAATGGTAGTACTAGTAGCCACTACTATCCACCCAGTCTCTTCGAGGTTTTTTGACCACCAACAGTTTTCCTATCCGTTTTTTCGGTTGCAAATTTGGGTTTACACTACTCAGACATGCCCTTACAACATATAAAAAATACAAGTCTCTTCGATTTTTCGCGACCCTCTAACACCTCGTCGCTGGCCTATATTTGGACTATTTGGAAAAAATTACCAAATGACGTAACTCAAAATCTATTAGACCTACAGGCCTCGGTCTGTGCTTAAATTAAAGCTAATTCAATTTACTACAGCTTCATTTTCCATGACTCTCATCGTAGGATCACTCCTTCGGCCGGTGTTCCTCACGAAAGTAGGCCAAAACTTAAAATTTGGACTTTTTGGAAAAAATTGCCAATTTTCAAAGGGCGTAACTCAGAATCTATCAGAGCTACAGAGCCGCAATTGGATTCAAATTGTAGCAAATGCAACCTACATTAAAAATGGTCACTTATATTTTTAATCAAAAACGCGCCGATTAGAAGATGAAGGCCAAAAACTGAATTAACTCCGAAAATTTCGAGGTTTTTTGACCACCAAAAGTTTTCCCATCCGTTTTTTCGGTAGAAAACTTGGATTTCAACTACTCAGACATTCCCTTACAACATATCAAAAATTCATATGTATTTTCTTCAATTTATTGCGACCTAAAGCCCTTTTTTGGTACTTTTTGAATGAATTTTATTTATTTTTTCTTCGTACATGACTTTGATAGGGAAGTAAGAAACCACGCGGAAACAAAAAGGTAATATCGGGTTCCCAGGATCAGCCATGATTTTTTGGCAAATTAAAAAAAATAATACTATTCTTGAAGGAATGTTTATATAAGATTTTTAGATGTTACATTTCTTGGAATTTAATACACCAAATTTCGATTGTGTTAAACTTTTTTATGGTAAATTAAAAAAGTTCTTACTATTAATTTCTTACGACGGGGTCCCATGTGGTCTAGTGGCTAGCATAACAAACTACTTTGCCCAAGATCTCGGGTTCACTTCCCGGCTGGTGGCCTTGCGATTTTTAAAATTAGGTAAAATCCTTAGTTGTGCCGTCCTTCAGAGTGTACGTAAAATGGCTACCCAAAGCCTGCGTTATGTCGCATACTGCATAAAGACCTCTATCCTAAATAATAAAAAGTTTGTAAGGTCAGAATCGATAGAGGGTTACGAATTTCAGTCCATCAATACAACTGCAAACGCAGTTGTAACCTTTTATGCTTCTGGAGGAATTCATACATTCATTTTAGAAACTGCAATCATTCTATCACTGATGGAGGCGGCAGAAGAAATGGATTGATTCAAGGCGTACCAACTGAGAAGTGTTCGAGATTTGGGAGGAGCCGGAGGAACCATTTGACTACAATGAGTGTAGAAGATACCATAAAGAAACTACTGGAGGGATAGTTGGACCTTGCCAGAGGAAGAAGAAGCCAAGGCTGGGATGGGCAGATGGAGTGGTACAGGATTCCAGAGGTATCTTGATCGTTCGTTTTTGTAGGGAAGCCGCATTGGATAGAGCTGCCAGACGAAGGAAGCTAAAAAACACAATGGGTTGTAAGGCCGTATTGTATTGCTAATAATATCAATATTTGTATTTATTTATTTGGCTTATGTGCAGTGATTCTTTGTACAGGTGTTATGAAAGGTATTTTTGTAGGTCAAAATATTGATACTTTACCGATAAGGAGGAAATATTGAAATCCTGAATAAAAACAACTGAATAATAATGAAGTAGTCTAATACTTACTGGTGTTCTGCCACAGATGGAAAAGACTATCAAGCGCGAGAGACACATGAACATCGACTACTGCACCGACTCCTTGCGCACCCTCAACATCCCCATCTTCCATGTCAACGGTGATGACCTGGTGGCTGTCCACTTCGTCATGCGGTTGGCGGCTGACTTCCGGGCGCACTTCCATCGGCAAGTATTTCTAATATGTTCACATTTATGTCTCAGCTAGAACATCAACTTTGACTGTTATTCTTGCAGGGATGTTGCAGTAGACATTGTTTCCTACAGTCGGTTCATGACACAAAGAGTTGTGACCAAGTATGACTTCATTCAAATGCAACAAGCTATGATGCAAACTGAGCCAGTTGTGAAAAAATATGTCCGAGAGGTGATAAAAGAAGGGGTAAGTTATTTTTTTAAATATTGTAAGTATCTTAACAGATCCTGCTATTAGGATACAATACTCCAGGTTCAATTTCAATTGAGGGAATATTATAACATATGGGAATATTATAAGCGAAGTAGCTTATTTTGTAGAACGCTGTGCTGAGAAACCCGAGTTGAATTCCGGCTATGTCAGATAAATTATCTAATCTGTTGGCATCCTTAGGTGGATCCCGCGGGATCTCCAGACTTTACTGGAATTCATCCAGCTATAAAAGTGCGTAGGCTTAATTGGAAGAAGAAGCTGATGGTTGACTCCGTCTCTCAGTAACATCTATTGATAATATCGATAATATCCGTCCTGCACAACCGTTGGCTTAGAAGTATAGTCTACCATATCTACAATTTCCTAATTTTCATGATGAGCTATCGTGGTAAGATTTTTATTTATTTAGAGGGAGTAATATAAAGGATGAAAAATAGCTATTCACACTAGTCCATGAACTTTACAATTGTTATAAAGTATTTATTTTTAAAGCTGTATTTTTCCTCGTGTTTTATGAATGTTTCTTTATACATTTTCTTCTTCTTCTCCCCCACGATAAGGCCAGCTGAGGAGCACGTGCCAATTTCAATTCTTCCCACTTGGCTGTTTACTCTTCCTTCCCTTCCAATATTCCTTCACCCTTTCACTATGGTGTTTCTTTCTGTCTTCAGACCACCTCATCCCAGGTCTCCTCCTCACTCTTCCCTGGAATCCATACTCCATATCTTCTTTCTAAAAATCTCTCTGTCCATAGTGCCCTCCTCCCCTAAATTGTTTCTTTCCAAATCCTTCTTTACCTCTCGAATCCAGCTAATTGTTGACTTTTTCTCCCAAAGGTACTTGAATATCCTTTTTGTTAATCTCGAATCATCCATTCTGAAAACATGTTCAAAAAACAATAGTCTCATTTTTTTATCGTTTCTGTTATGTTTTCTACGTTCCTGTATATTTCATAATTAGATCTTAATTTCCATACTTCTGTGGTTTTCACTGGGGCTAGAATTTTTCTTATTATTCTTCTTTCAAGTAATTCAAGTTTATCTACTCTATAGTTTAATACTAAGCATTCACTCGCATTCTGGTTTCACAACTGTAGAGTAGTGTCTTATTTTAAGATACATTTTATATTATATTAATACATTTTAATATATTAACCTTTTAAAATAAATTCAAGCCCGTGTTTCACTCACACCCGCTTATATGGATTTGATAATACAATTTACAAGTACCTTGCACTATCAGTACGTACTTATTATGCAATTCGTAGGGATTTAAGGGCAAGTGGAAATTAGTCAGTTTCAAGATGTTATCATTGAAATAAAATTAAAATCGTCTGTGATGCATATTTTTCCACATATGACCAGTCATGATAATGCTATGAGTTACATAATTATATACTTAATAAATATATTAAAAAAATGATTTATTAGCTAGTTACCCCGACAAAACGTTAGTCCTAATTATTCACCACACTTATTTATCCCACGATAAATAATTACACAGGCCCCTTTCATATGTACTTACATATCTACGCCAATGTACTTAGGTGGTAGAAGCATTTTTGTTAACTTTTAAGTTGTTATATGGTAGCTTCGTACGTAAGGCACTGGTTTACTTAGCTGAATGTCGCTGAATTTTTTATTATGATAGTAGCCGCTAATCGACTTTGTGTGATATGGAGATCCTAACTAACTAGACTTTATTAACTTATGCTTTAATGGGGGAAACTATGGATTGTAGCGGTCTCTGCAATGTACTGAATACAATCCCCATCACAGGCTGTATATTATTTAGTATATTTTTTGAAGGCTATCACCCCAGGCAAGTTATTGGTGCAACGGCCTTACTTCACCTCAAAGTTTATACATGAAATCTTTCTTATCTATGTGGCTAGACTGATGGCGTAGTTTAAATCTATATCGAGGAAGAGAGATTATGCACACTATTTAAAAAAGTGACGAAACGAATATAAACAATGATAAACAGTAAGATAGCAGTTTGTTTTCTTGTTAATCTCGACTGGATGGACCCTTATGTTTGTATTTCTATATATCTTCATTAAGATATACATTCTAAAAAAAAAGACGCTGAAAATAATTTTAATTTCTCGATAACATCCTCATACAAGACTGAAAAGACAAGAAACCGCTCGACGTTTCAGGCTACTTCAACACTTACTAGACAAACGCTCTAAGCTCCCAGTTAATTACAAAAGACTCATCTACATGACCATCATACGACCTATTTGGACTTACGGAGTAGAGCTTTGGGGCTCCACTAAGCCATCAAATTCTTCTCGTATCCAATCCCTACAATCCAAAATCCTTCGTAAAATCCTCAACGCTCCTTATTTTGTTAAGAATATAGTCATCCATAACGACCTTAATGTCCCATTTGTTGCTGATTTGGCCCGAACCCGGTATCTATCCTTTCATAACAAACTTCATTTCCACTCAAACCCTCTAGTTTCAAACTTAGCTTCCTCTTCAATTCCCGATAATCCTCCGAGGCGTCTGAGACGAAGATGGCCACGTGACCTTCTTAGTTGAACATGCGATTTGAGTACTACCAGTGGGTAGTTTCTCTACTTGTCATTATATCATGTCATTATGTATCACTCAGCCAATTTACTTGTTATATTATTGTAATATAGTTGTAAATATCAATAAATAAATGATAAAAAAAAAAAAAAAAAAAATTTCTCGATAACCTAAAATAGAAAAGAAATTAATAACAGAAATAATGTATTCCCAATCTTACTAACTGGAAGTGGTTAAAGATGTGCTTATGATCTCCGATTCCAATTCAACTACGTTGGCGATACTTGACCGAAAACAGAGGATTCTGACTGAGAAGGGAAGGGAAGTTAAATTATTTTAGGTCACGAAATAAAAAACTCTATCACTACAACCAAGAAGGGTTTTTGGTTCAGTAAGTGGTAGAGACTGTACTCGCCAGGTCCCCCCCCCATTCATATACAGTTTTATATAACGACAGCAATTTTTTATTTAATTGTTTTCTTCCTATGCTCTCCAATTTCAATGATTTCATAGTACTCAAACTCACGTTGATTTTTTTGTTGCTCATATTAACAATCTAATCTAAATAAAAAAAACATTAAATCGCATTTGGTGATTATAGACACGTGATTCCTTATCAATCGGTAAGGAGTCACTTTTCTCTACATTCGCTGTAATGCTTCTAGAATACCATTTGCCTGTTTTATTGACGGGACGACTTAATAGATGGTTCAACTAAATGACTTGCAAATTTAAAATTTGTGCTGCTTAGTATAATTTGTATGAATCCAAATTGTTATCAAAATTTTAAAATAAAAGTCTGTTTTTTTTCCTCACATTTCATTCCACAAAAGTCATATTAATTACTGATTGCAATATCATTTTGTATTCTGGAGTATTTATGCATTATGACAAGTATTAACACTTCATGCGTTATATACGGATGTATGACCTATGATCTGGTTTCGCAGCCCGGTATGTGGCCGTAATATTTTTTTAAGGTGTAAAAAATCCATGGTTATTTTGTCCTTCGGACGGGACGAAAAATGGTGGTTCCTAGGCCAGCGCGGTGTCAGATACTCGTTAAAGATCCCTATCCTAGTCAGACAAATTTTACCACTCCCGCTGGTGCAACGTCCGATTGATTAGTCATAGCAGTATAAAGTGACGTTAAACGAAATAAACAAACAAGTGTAAAAATTCCCTTGAATGTTTAATTAACCCAAAACCTAATTTTATCCCGCACGCTTCAGACTTGTCTGTAATTTTGTGATGTCAACATAGACTGAGTTTATTACATATTTTAAGTGTTTGGTTAATGTCTGAAAACACGGAACCATATTTTGTTTTGACGTTGTCTCCCCATAAAAAAAAAAAAAAAAGCTTCGAAAGAGACTGATCAATATTTTTACAACCTCTTTTTGTATTTTATGGAATTAATAACCTTGGAAAATAATTATCTGTATTTACTTGCGCCTTCATTGCTATTGGGAACTGTACACAGTGTTCATTTTTAATTTTTTTTAACGAAAAGACCAAAATAAAATTTTATAGTATTTTCCTACTCTTCAAATACTTCCTTGAGACGCACTTCCCCTATCCACAATGTAATCAAAAATATTTGCTACTTTTGGGATATATCGAAAGTGAAAAAAATAACATATATACTGATATCCATTAAATAACAAAACAAATGGCAAATAAATTGCATATTCCCCTAAAAACAACTTTGTTGTTTGTTGAACCCGTTACAAAATTATAATCAGGCCAATTGGTTCTACAGATTGTATTGTATTGATGAGGGCCCGCTCAAAATATTTTTTCTCGAAGCCCTTTAGTACAATTACAAATTTAAATGGTCATAAACTATATTTAATTATAGAAAATAAAATTTTTGAAAAAAATAACTACAAAAGAAATGGAGATTTTTTTTTTGTATGCTAGTTTTCTGTGCGTGCTTCTGTGGAAATCTACTTGTTTGAGCTTTTAGTTTTGGAATGACAAGAAAACTACATCTCACTGAACATTCAAGGTACTTGTTCCAAAGACCATTTAAAGATAATAGCTCCTAGAAAAAAACTTTTTTTAAAATTTATATATTGAAATATCAAACTATATTATAATAATACAACAAATAAATACTGCCAATGATCCTTAAGCCAATTAGAGAAACTATCAACTGGGAGTACTTTAATAACATATTTAAGTCAGAAGGCCACGAAGCCATCCTCTTTTCAGACCCCTCAGAGGATTATCGAGAATTGAAGAGGTATTTAGGTTTGAAACTAGTGAGTTTGGGTGGGAATAAAATTTGTCATGAAAAGACTTGTATATATATATATATAAAGACTTGTATACTTTTATACCTAATCAGCAACTAATAAGGCATTAACGTTAAGTTAACGAGCATTGAGTATTTTACAATGGATTTTGTATTGTTAGGATTGGATATGAGAGGAATTCGATGGCTTAGTGAACCCTCAAAGCTCTGCCCCCTAAGTCCAAGTATGACTTATGAATAAAATGCAAATAGGTTAACAGTAATTTATATAATGAGGTTTCACCCTTGGTGGAAATAGAGACTGAAATGCGGTTCTGAAAATACAACAGTTTATTTATAATTCGTATTTACAATTTTAAACAAATTTACAAAACATTCATCTCACCTGAAAATACAACAGAAACGACATTAAAAGTCCTTATATCGGTATTCCAGGTTCTTTTTGAAAATTAAACTAAAATAAAAACTTCGATCTTTAAACAAATGATTATCTCCTTCAATGTGGTTAACCGTTACTTTAATTTCTTCGCTATCACAGCTGTCCGACCTGACATCTGGCGTCTGTAGTTAGATGCTCAGCGGCGGCAAATATAAACTTAAGAAAAACATGTGTTTTCTTTACATCTCCCCCCCCCCTTTTGAAAAAAAAAAAATAAAAAAAAAATATTGACACTGTACGTAACCATTCACTTATCAATAATCACTGGACACAGTTTCGTAATATGGTAGAGGTTCGATTCTGCTTTCCTGTGTCCTGTATCAACTTCATAGATTGAATTGGAGATCTTCTTCAGAATAGTATAAGGTCCAATCCTCAATTCTTCCAATTTTCTCCTATTTAATCGGTTTCCATTTTCCACGAAGACTCTGTCGCCTACTTCCATTATGTATTCTTTCCTATGTCGGTCGAATATTCTTTTATTATAATTATGTGATTTTATTGTGTTTTCAAGAGCAAGTTTCCTATCTCTTTCCAGGTCTTCTTTTGAACTTCGTGATATCAATTCGAGTGGTAGAATATTCACATTTTCGCCTTCCAAAAGATATTTTGGTGCAAACTTAGTGACTGTGTGTTCTGTTTCGTTATATTTTTCTACGCAATTCTGTGCAATAGTAGTCCACGCTGTTTTCTTATCACTTTCATTTATTTTGCATCTTATCCTATTGACTAAAGTTTGATTTAGCCTTTCGTTAAGTCCGTTTGAAAATGGCGCATCCACAGCAGTGAAAACCATTCTTATATTCTCGTTCTTCAAAAATTGTTTAAACTCTTTGGAATTTAAGCCAGGGTATTGGTCTGTTAACACCACACTAACAGTGTTATCTTGTGTGACTTTTTTCATTAGTGTTATAAAATCGCTGGAGCTTTGTGTTTTTGATGTTGTAATATAAGCGTATCTTGTGAAATGATCAACTAGGAGATGTAAGTATTTTTTTGTTGATCGTGATCCTCCAAAGCCTCCAATGGTATCAATAGATATAATTTCAAAGGGGCGTGTTGATGGACCTAAGTATGACATTAAACCATATTTTGGTTTTCTCCTTGATTTGTTTTTTAAACAAATTTCACATTCATTACAAATTTGTTTAATGTTTTTGATAATATTTTTTGAAGTGTAGAATGGTGTTATTTTATTTGTTACCTGGGTTCTCCCAATGTGGCAGTAAGTATTGTGGACATCCTTTATTAGAGCTTTGCTAAGTTGTTCTGATAGTACGATTTTTTTGCTTCTTTTATTCTTTTTGTAGTAAATTTCATTTTCCAATATAAGTTTTCTAGTTTGTAAGTCTAGATTTGTGTTTTGGTCATTTTTTATATCTTCTAAGTTTATTAAATTGACTACTTTCAAAAAATCTTCAGTATTTTCATAGGGTTCTAAAACCGGGTTTCGGCTTAAACAGTCTGCTTCTTGGTTCGATTTTCCCGGGTTATACTTGATTTTAAAATTATATTGAGATAAATAATACATCAAATCCCCTAGTTCTTCATCAGTTCTAGCTCTGATGTTCAAATTTTCTAATGGTTTATGATCCGAGTAGACTATAAATTCGTTTCCCATAAGCCAGTGCTGCCAATATTTCACAGCTTCCTTTATTGCCAAACACTCAAGGTATATTGCTTTTTTCTTTTTTTGTGCTTCAGTTAACTTTTTTGAAAAGTAAGCAACCGGCTTACTGTCCCCATTTTTATCTTCTTGTTTCAGCACTGCTCCCACTCCTCTAATACTAGCATCCGTGTAAATATTTATAGGTAGTTCAGGGTCAAAGATATGTAGAATTGGTTCTGAACATAGCAATGCCTTTATTTGATCAAATGATTCCTGACATTCTGTGGACCATAAGAATTTCACATCTTTCCGTAACAAATTGTGTAATGGCTCCAGGATAATTGCACTGTGTGGTACAAATTTATGATGAAAATTCACTTTTCCTAGGAATTGACGTATATTTTTTTTCGTTTCTGGAACTGGAAAGTTTTTGACAGCGGTTAAATAATCTTTCAGAGGCCTGATTGAATTGTTTTCTATTATATGACCTAAATATTTGGCATACTTATTTGCAAAAGTACACTTCGAAAATTTTAGTCTAAAACCTTCTGTTAGAATTGCCTCCAGCAATCTGGATAGATGTAGTATATGCTCTTCAAAAGTTTTTGAAAAAATTAATATATCGTCTATAAAATTTACTGCAAAATCAGAAAGTTTGTATTTTCTTATGATGTTGCTCAATATTCTTTGGAAAATAGCCGGAGCAGTCTTTAATCCAAATGGGAGACACGTCCATTGAAAGTGACCTTGTTGTGTAACAAATGCAGTTTTATATCTATCTTGAATTTTCAAAGGAATTGACCAAAATGCTGAATTTATGTCAAAAGTAGAAAAATATCTACAGTTCACAGTTTTTACCATCAAATCCTCAATCAACGGAAAAGGTTGTGATTGAGGGACGACAATTTTGTTTAATTCTCTGAAATCTATACATAGCCTTGATTTTTGTTCATCTTCTTTTTTATATGCCAGAGTTACTGGGGCAGCAAATGGGCTGTAAGATTCCTCAATCAAATTCTTCTCTAATAGTTTTGATATTTGGTTTTCTATTTGTCTTCTATCTTCCACTGTGCATCTGTATGGACGTTTATAACAGTATTTGTCCACCATCAAGTCAATATGAGCTTCATAATGTTTTACAGTACCAACGTCATATTTATCTTTGGCGAAGACCGGTTTATATTTTTCTATCAACTTGTCAATTTCTATTTTTTGGTCTAAATCTAGATGGTCTACTATAATCTCAAATTCATCTGTGTTAATATGTTCATTGAAATTGATTTCACATTTGTCCATGTGTCTAGTTTCTTGTTTTTCAGAATTTACCAAAACAAAACCTTCATTTTGTTCACCTAGTTTATCAGGAATGTAATCATTACCTGTTAAATTCGAATTGCTATTTTTTTTGTAGTTATTGTTTTTTATATCCTCTTCATTTGAGGCCATTTTCTTGCTTTCTGGGTTGTTATATTGTATGATTTTTAATTCTTCATTTTGTATCAATTTGAAATGTTTGATACAATCCAAACCAATTAGAAAATCGTAGTTAAAGTTTTCATTATCGACTACAAATATATCCATAACTCTCTCTATATTGTAAATTTTTATTTTTAGTGTTATCATACCTTTTGTTTTCTTCTCACCATTGATAGTCTTCAAGTTTACTATTTTTGCATTACTTGTATATTTTTTTGGCTTTATTTTCAGTAATTTCGCATTAATTAATGACACATTCGAACCAGAATCATAAATTCCAGAAACTTTCAAAGTATCATTTAATAGTAATTTGACTTTGATCAATGGTGGCACCTCTAGTTTTTTGGATTCTTTTCATTCAGTTCAATTTCCAATTCAGAGTTATTCACAGATTTCAGAGCTACTTTTTGATTTTTCTCTTTAAACCAACAATTTTCCTCAGGATGGTAAAATCGTTTCCCTTTTTTCTCAACACAGATTCGGCATGGCTTTTTTTCTTCAATTTGTTTAAATTTTGAGTCGGGATATATAACACTTTTTTTGCTATATTTATTCTTCTCAACCAGATATTCTAATTTCCCTATTTCTTTGTACAGATCTTCCGTTCCTTTTAAAGGTTCTCTGTCAATTTTATCAGCCACATAATTAGGTAAACCGAAAGCTATAAGGTCTATACATGTCCCAGTATCAATTGATTTCCTTACTTCAAGCAATAATTTTTCCTTTTTTAGGGCATATTCAAGCAATGAGCCCCCTTGATATTTAAAGGCGAGAGCATATCTAATGGGTGACCACCCTTTGTTTGCAAAAGTCTCACAAAAATTTTTTTCCCATGTGTCCCATTCAGATTCCACTGTAAGTTTCATTAACATGCAGCTGTACCACTCCATACCCGAGTATTCCAGAAAATGTTTTAAAATTTCAATCTTCTTTTTGTCGTCGTCGATTTGGAAACGTTGACATTCTGTATTAAAAACCCCAATCCACTGGTTTGCATTTTGGCTTCTACCCGAAAATTTATCTATCATGAAATCTTTTGATATTTTACCTAAATTTTTTGTTTCAGATTTTGTTTGTTTATCAAGAAATTTCTCCAATAGTTTTTCTAGCGTTTGACCACTAGTTTTATGTTCTGTAGTATCTGATTTTTCGATATTTTCCTCTAGGTAGATATCATTAAATTGTAAATTATTTTCATTATCTAAGTATATTTTTGATAAATTCCCCGTTAAGGTTATCCATATTTTTCTTGTTTGGTGTCTTTTAGTTAATGATTTTTTTACCTTGGCATAGTTTGGAGTGTTTGTGATCTCTTGATGTAGATTTGCAGGTTGGAAATCGGGTGGTATTTCAAAAATCCGTCCATCAGGCGTAGCTATCGACGTAATGCACATAACATTTGATTTTCCATCTGCCGTTGGTTTTATAGCAAAATCAAACCTCAATTTCTCCATCTCTCCTGAATTAGTTACAGATAATGTCGTTTTATAATGAGGTTTCACCCTTGGTGGAAATAGAGACTGAAATGCGGTTCTGAAAATACAACAGTTTATTTATAATTCGTATTTACAATTTTAAACAAATTTACAAAACATTCATCTCACCTGAAAATACAACAGAAACGACATTAAAAGTCCTTATATCGGTATTCCAGGTTCTTTTTGAAAATTAAACTAAAATAAAAACTTCGATCTTTAAACAAATGATTATCTCCTTCAATGTGGTTAACCGTTACTTTAATTTCTTCGCTATCACAGCTGTCCGACCTGACATCTGGCGTCTGTAGTTAGATGCTCAGCGGCGGCAAATATAAACTTAAGAAAAACATGTGTTTTCTTTACATTTATATAAGTCGTTTTTAATTAAATGGGAGCTTAGAGGGTTTGTCTAGTAAGTGATGAAGCAGTCTGAAACGACGTGCAGTTTCTTGTCGTTTCAATCTAGTAAGAGGATTACAAGTTGAATCTCTCATGATACAGTTTTAAGTATTGTATCTGTTCTACAGGAATCAGTGGAATATTACTAAAGTATACTACAAAGGAAAGCTTAAAAAAATTAAAAAAATCCTTGTAGGGCAAATATTGGCAAAAACTTTTGTATTGGGCTACTTAAAGTGTAAGTGAGTGAACCAGAGATACTGGTCGTTTATTCCCCGACCCCATTTTAGTTTGTATTATGGATCGATAATAATAATTACATTTTTAATAACCTAAAATGTATTGAAATAGTATTTATATTTCAATTTATTTGATAATTATTCACATAAAAAGTTTTCCTTTTTTTTTCAAGTCAGGTGGCTTTTATTATACACTAATTTATTTGTATGATTAAGTTCGAGGACTGTTGATAATCGATTTGCTATCAGTGGTTTAAGTATACTTAGTACTAATCGAAGTAATAACAATCATAATTATATAAGTGTTTGATCAATATTTGAGTCCTTTCGTTATCAGGCGTTAGGTAACGACCAATACACTGATACTGTGTTGTAAGGAATCGTAAGGGACGGAAATAAATGAAACAATGTGTACATGATGTCTACAAACATTTGGAAAAATGTTCATGAGATAACGTGTACAAATCTGTCGATTGCGTTTTTCTAAATAATGGAAAAAATGTTTCAATCGGTTTGGGCAGATAGCTGCTTGATGGAAAAAAATGAGAATTCGTTTTCAGAAACAGAATGAGGGAATCGATGGAAACTTGAAACTGTTTTGGATTTAAATCAAGTGGTTTAATTTTTTTATTTTATTTTATAATTCAATGAAATTTACAACTGTATTATATTAATACTACAAGTAAATAGGATGAATGGATAATTGTCATGCATAACGACAAGTAGAGAAACTACCCAGCGGTAGTACTCAAATAAAAAGTTCAACTTAGAAGGTCACGAAGCCACTTTTTTTTTCAGACGCCTCGGAGGATTATCAGGAATTGAAGAGGTTGCTAGGTTTGAAACTAGTGGGTTTGAGTGGAAATAAAGTTTGTCATGAAAATATTGATATCGGATTCGGGCCAAATCAGCTGGTCATCAAATGAGACATTAAGGTCATTATGGATTACTTTGTTCGTAACAAAGTAAGGAGCATTTTAGTATTTTGGATTGTAAGGATTGAATACGAGAGGAATTCGATAGCTTAGTGGAGGCTTAAAGCTCTACTCCATGAATCCAGATGGGTTTAATGATTGTCATGTATATGAGTCTTATGTAATAAATTGGGAGCTTAGAGCGTTTGTGTAGTAAATGTTGAAGTAGCCTTCGCCTGAAATGGCGAGCTGTTTCTTGTCGTTTCAATCTATTATGGGGATTCCAAGTTAAGCGTTTGTCCAGGTGTAGACCTAAGTACTGGACCAGCTACATTATAAATTATAAAAATCAGCAAAAAATAAATCATTTTAAAACAAACATTTGTGAGCCTGTCTCCGTTTTATAATTAAAGTAAATTACCTAGACGACTCGTAGTAAAACAAAGCTCAAATATAAAATCCCATTTCATACATATTATTTTATTTTATTTTAGAGAGAGAGACGACATGGATATAAACAAATTATAAAAAAGTGGATTTAACTGGATTTAAAAAAATTAACTGAATGTCACTTTATGCTGCCATGGCTAATCGGACAATGCTAGTGGGAGTCCTAAATTTTTCTTTATCCAAGTATAATTCGGATAGGATTCTTTAAGGAGTACCTGACATCTTACAGGCTTAGAATCCCCATTTTACGCCCCTTTCGAAGGTCGGCATAACTAAGGATTTTTTAATCCCGTTTTTAATCCTAAGGCCACATTTGTGCAGGCAAACCCGCGATCTGGGCCATAGTAGGTTGTTATGCTAACCGCTAGACTACATGTAGTTTATTTTTAAATTAAGGCGTAAAACATATTTTTCTTCAACTCCTATGTTGATATTATTATCGTTCTCTCCCACTCACTCATAATATATTAAATTTATTTATGTTATTGGTTTTTTTTAAATTTAAAGAACTAAAAAGTGTAATTAATTTTAACAGATATGTAATTTATTTATAAATTAGAAGTTATAAAATGGTAAAAAACAAAAAAAAAATATATACATATATATATGGTTAAAAAAAGTAAATATTACTTTATGTACTCTCTCTTTCTCTCTCTCACACACAAACACACACTCTCCCATATTGTATTTTATTTATTTTTTGCTATTTTATTTCCAAATTCTGTTAACTGAACTGGAAAGAAAAATTGAAATAGATGTTTAATAGATTTATAAATTAGATTTATTAAAAGTAATCAAAAACAAAATAAAAAAATATACTTGGATAAAAAATATATAAATAAAACATTAACAAACAATTTTGAATATTTAAATTAATTAATCCTCCTTTAGGCAGAAAAGTATACTTTGGATCATACTCCGGTGTTTTAGCAAAGAATGAATCAGGAGAGACAATACGTTGTTACATTTTAAAAATGTCTTGAAAAATTATAAATGTAAACAGTGATCTCAAAATTCACCATAAAAATCTTACAAACTTCTAAAAATAGGTTTTATACATGTTTATACTTAGATGTTTCATCGCGCAAATTTTTCTTATTTTTTTTCAGCAAATAAAATTCTTTGCGTTTTCAAGAAAGCATAAATTAGCCATTATATCTTTGTTGTTGTATTCATTAAATCTGTGTCATGGAGTGAAAAAAAGAAAAGAATAAATTCTCAAAATGTCTCACCACAGCTAGGAATAATGTTAAGAATGTTCCCACATTTATGTAATATTTAAACAGCGAGAACAGATCGCACGCATGGAAATATTTCGCGGGTGATGAGTTCCTGTAGTAATATCCTTTTATGAGCATAACTTATCTATTTTAATTACCGAGTTCCATTACTCATTGTGGTTAATTCTTATTTTTAGGTGTTGTACATACTAAAGGATTTTTATATCCTAGATACCTAGTAAGAATATTTTTGGTTTTACTATGTTCTCAGCTGGCCTTAAAAAAGATATCAGGGAAATTAAAGATTAATTAATTAAGTTAATTTTTATATGAGAAACATAAAATGGCTCCCTGAGATAGCTTTATAGCAATTCATATAGTACTGAAAAAATTAATTAGATTTTTAATAGATTTAGAATTTATTTATCTGCTCTTGGGCTTGCTGACGATAATGGTTGGTGGCGTGGAAAGTATGAAACCAAACATAAAAACGTCGATGTATGCAGATAATGAAATAGGGCTGGATGTAAATTTGGATACAACTAAATATACCTAGTGACAGAAAAGGGCGAAATTTTGTGATGTCGTAAGAGGTGATAAGTTTTAATACTAAGGGCCTATGGTAACTAGAAAATACGAAATTCAAGAGGAAATAAAGGCGCGATTAAAGACAGAGAATTCTAAATAATGTAGGATGGAAATAGTTGGGGGTGTAGTCAAAAATTATACAACAAAAAAGTATAAACCTATTATATTTTATGTGTGCCGACGTTTCGACCTACAGTCTAGGTCATCTTCAGGGCTATGAGAAAAAACAGACAACAAACAGAATTGACTGTAAAAATACATAACATAGAGATACAGAAAACATAACAAAATATAGAGATATAGAAAAATTGAGCGAAAAAAGTGAAAGATATATTATGAAAGGATATATGAATAAAGATGATTCCATAATAGATGTATAGAAAGGTGATAATGCAAACAAAATACAAAGAGAGAAATCAAGTTAAACAGAAAATTCTAATTTTTTTCATTTTATGTTTTTTGTCTGTTTTTTCTCATAGCCCTGAAGATGACCTACACACTAGATCGAAACGTCGGCACACATAAAATATAATAGGTTTATACTTATTTGTTGTGTAATTTTTGACTGCACCCCCAACTATTTCCTTCCTACATTAGTACCTACCAGTCAACGAATTTCTTTCCTACATGAAATTCTAAATAATATTCAGTCTCGACATTACTAAGCTCGCGTTTTTTGTCCAAAAATCAGTATTGAGCTATCAACCTTCCAACTCTTTTTTACGGATGCGAAACTGCTAACGTTAAAGGACGAACAACATTTTCAGATATTCGAAAATAAGATGTTTCGTAGAATATTCGGTCCAAAAAAGAATGATACCACTGGAAATTTAGATTGCATTTTTGTATTAATTGCAAAGCATGAAGAACCGGGTTGATATTATTGATAAGTGATAATGTGACGAAAATTAAAATGGGCTTAAAAAGTTGCCAAATCTACGAACGAATGAGGGACCTAAAAATTTAAAAGGCACTGCACCGAATGAGAAGCGTCTGAGTGGGTAGACCGAAGCGTAGGTGGGAAGATTGCGCCAAGAATGATCTTGTGGATTTTGGTTTGGGTAGTGGACCCAGTAGAATTGGCATCGAGCCTTGGGGTTCACTAAGCTTTATTATTGTTTATTTATAAATTAGATTAAATATTACTGGCCAAAAACAAAGAAAAAATATATATGGATTAAAAAATGAATATTATTCTCTTGTATATCTCTCCCCTTTCTATCACTCGCTCGCTCCCTCTCTCTCATATTATATTATATTTATTTATTATAAATACATATATAATAAAAATGAATATCTTTCTATGTGAAATAAAAATAGGCTTTACTTTAATTGATCTTTCAAGATAAACTGATCATGGTTAGATATTTGCTATCTTATATCTAATTACAAAATCCCTTTTTGTCTGCATGTGGAAAGCCCATCTGGAGATGTCAAGGCATGCTTTATCATCACTCACACCATTCTTGAATAAAACATACAATTCACTTCCTTATTTTACAGGTAAAGTTGATGGGAAACCCATGAGGATTCACTCTATCATATTTAATATAAAATTACCTACAGCTCCCATTTACAGGAGTCAATTAAACTACCCTTATATAAGTAGTGAAAAATTGCTGGACTTTTCAAATATTTCTGTTATATCTTTTAATTTATGACCTTTGAGAATCACTTGAGGCTAATAAGTTTCACAGACAATCTCAGTACATGCCACTTCCACATTTCAGATAATTAGAAGTACCATTACCTGTTCTTATGATATTGTTGATGATTCTTTAAAAACATAATTACAAAACGTTATTATAATCCAATATTACACCAGTCTTCATTAACTGGTTTATAAAACTTTATCGAGCAAAAAAAACCTCTACTACTACAACCCATGGAGGTTGTTGGGTTCAGTACATTATAGAGACTGTATTGTGTCTTGGACAACGGTTGTGCAACGAGGTGACTTGTCCTAGATCACGTTCAACCCCCAGATTTTCCCCCTTATTTTGGGTACCCTATTTATAGAAGCTGGTTGAGCCCCAGGAGGGTCCTAGATCCCATATGATCTATCTCCGGCTGCTTAGAGACTAAATAAAAGTCTAACCTGCAGCGAGATTTGAACCCAGGACCTTCGGGGTCCCAATCCGTTCCCTTTATCGACCAAACAAAACAAAAATTATTGCAATAAATAATAAATTTCACTCATCGATTAACATGGAGAAGAAAAAGTCGTAACAAACATTAATAGAAAAATGGGACAATTGGGTACAGTTTAAATAAGCATATATTTTATTTATCAACAAAATATCAGTAGTAGTCGGGATGCTGAAACATGAAGCTCAACTTTAATCTTAAGAGTGCCTTCATCATTTTGCTTTAATTATCTAGAACTATTTTTTCAATAAAAAAAATATATTATTTTTTGGGTTACCCTTGAAGTGTCTTGGATTCAACACATAGTAGAGATTGTACTGTTTCTAAGCCAAGGAAGGTCATTTGGCAGAACTCACGCTGTTTCCACGGTTCTGCACCAATTAAGGGTACCCACTTTATACAGACAGGGTGAGCCCAGGATTATCTGCTGGTTATTGAATAAATTGTTTCAGTGATATATTACTTTTGTTTAATGTTTATAACTGTTTTTTTCAGGTCGTTACCCAAATTGAGGTGGACAACTGGCGCAAAAACGCTCTGGGATCTTACGCAGATGCTTGGCAAAAGGCCGCGAAACAGGGTACAGGAGGCGCCAACAGAGATTTGTGGCATTCCCAATTATTTCTCTCCAAGTTTCGACAACATCAAAAGGTATTGATAATTAGTTTATGAAATATTAGTATACTAGCGACCCGTCCCGACAATTGAACGAGTAGTAAGACATATTATGCCCACATGTTTTGTCTGTTTAATGTATTTTATTATGTAGATATTATAAACATAAAAACAAATCAAAATATTTCTTTATATACGAATTAATTTTCTTGCGCGTTAAGTTTTGGCGATAACGCATAAGATACTCATCTAAATTATATGGTATAAAATATTTTAATAATGCGCATGAAATGCTTAAGGTAACTAAAGTACATAAGGTGATAAGAATGAATACTGTACTCATCTAAATGGCTTTCCAAATACCGCATTATACGTGATCATTTTTTTAGACGATAAAAAGGGTATAGTAAGCTATCCTTATAATATTGAGCTATCCCTGACTTTTTTGTAGATCAATAAAAGAGGAATATCCCACCATGCATTGTTTCGTTATATGACAAAGGCATTAGGCAAGGCCTTCGATGAAACCTCCCAGTCTATAATTTTTCTAACATTTCCGACAATTATCGTTGTATTCCAACCCATTTTCACAAAACCTCCATAAATTATATACCTAAACCTTCTTGCTGAATCACTCTATCTGTTTGTGAAAACCGCATGAAAATCCGTGCAGTAGTTATTGATTTTATCGCGAACAAACGCGGCTGAGGACTTTGTTTTATAATCTGTATAGATTTTTTAATCTCTTTAAAAAAAAAGACAGATCAACTGCAAATTTCATTTGGATTTAAAAATAAATAAATTAAAAAAAAGTACGTCTACAACTAATGGAGGGTATTGGGCTCAGTACATGGTTGATAGTGTGCTCTTTTTAAGCCAACGGTAGTGCACGGAGTTGATTTGTCCGAGATCAGGCCAAACCATCAATTTTATCCCTAATTTTGAACCACTTAGTAGAGGGCCCCAAGACGAAATGTAGGTCCCACAGGCTCCATCCGTGGTTGTTAATAGATTGAATATTTATCTGCTAGTTTCTTTAAAATGGTATAAAACGAAGTAAAAAAAAAAAAAATCTACAACCCATGAAAGGTATCGGGTTATGGCAATGTATGGCTGGGACTGTATTGTTTCCAAACCACACATTACCTCTATTCTACGAGTGCTATTCAGAAAGTAAGGAACGTTTTGGAATCAAAAAAATAAAAACTAAAGGGAATAAAATACTACTTTTCAACATAATCACCATTCAAATTCAGGCACTTATCACAGCGGTGGGCTAGCTTTGAAATTCCTGTGTCATAGAATTCTGCCGTGATCTCTCAGCCGCTAAGATACGCGTACTGGAGCTCTCCATCGCCTTCAAAACGCTGTGTTGCTGACCAGGTCTTCATTTCATTCATTCATTCCAAAATTTTGCTTTTACACGACAACGCCCGACCTCACACGACAAACCGTACGCATGAACTCCTGAACTCGTTCATCTGGAAAGTTTTTCCTCATCCCCCTACTACTAAGGCTGGATGAATCTCCAGGATGGTCTGCATGTTTCACGGATCGAACCATAGCTGTTAATAAATTTATAATTTCTCCCCCGCAGTAGGATAACAACTGGAGACCTGGAGACAGCAACTCAGCGGACTACCTTCCGGGCTACCCTACTCAACTGTCGAAATTAAGTAATATGACATAAAATTTCCTTGTAAATAGCTTCATAATTTTATCTTTGACTGTTAAAAGGAAAAAATGCAGATTTTATGCTACTTATGTTCCCTTTGTTTTTAAATTAGCTTCTAATTAAAAGGAACAGTACTAAATTCTTGATTAGGAACAGTACTATCTGACTAATTTAATTTTGCAGGAAACTGAAAAATTAGATATCACAACCGGTGTTGATAGAAAAATGCTTCAAAACATCGCTGAAAAATTTTACACGTATCCGAATACACTAAATTTGAGCCCTACGCACGTTGGCTTGCTCAAGAGACGCAAGTACTTGATTGATAATGACAAGCTGGATTGGGTCATATGTGAAGCATTAGCGTATGGTTCGTTACTGCTGGTAAGCTGGAAACTTATTTTAAAAAGTAGTAGAAATCATTCATGAAAAAATGGATTTTGTCTAACTGCCTACGTGAATATCCCTTTTCACATAAATTTTCTTATGTAGGGGGAACTGTTTGTTGGAAAGCCAATGTTTCCACTCACATTCAGGTCTTCTTCAGGGCTAGTAGTTGGCTCTAGACTAAACGTCCTTCTTATCCTACTATCCCCGAAGAAGACATTCGATGTGGATCGAAACGTTGGCTTTCCAATAAACATTTCTCCAATGTAAGAGAATTTTTTTGACCTCCTCCCAGACCATTTTCTTCCTCACTGTGTATATATAGTCAACTGATATTTTTCAACAAATCTAAGTTATATCTTCATTTAGAACATGAAAGTATGATGATAAAAATCTGAGCCTTGTTAATACATTTACAGTAATTTGAAAATGGAAAAAGATTGACAAGAGATCTGTAAAACTAAAATAATAATAATGATATAATTATTTTATTACGGTTGGTACCAATTTCTGGAAATAATCAACCCAAATCAACTTCTTTATGCCCTATTCTTAAATTTTTCATTACGTTCTACACTCTGTTCCAAATAAATTTCTTATACAATACAGTTTTTTATTTATCCAAATCCATGTGCAATGGCAATTCTGCCATACATCGACGAACCTCTCAATGTAGACATTCATCGTCATCATCGTTTGGAAAATCTTTAAGACCACTGCAATGTCGTAAGTTTACACTGCCTCTTCCATTGGACCAGACAGACATATGGGACCGATATCGGATTCTGTGATACCCGTCGTTATATACAATACTCAACTTCATAAATAAAGACGTGAAATTTCAAACGAGGTAAAACCAACAACTCTATGACAGGTTTAAAAGAATTTCAGCCCGTAGGAGAAGGTGGTTGTTTCATGTTCTATGGGCATATGAAACGAATGGGACCTGAAAGACTGTCTAAAAAATTCTCAACTTCAAAAGTAATGGAAAGTCCAACCTCCATGGCTTCAGGAGGTACACCAGGACTTAAAAAAATGAAAACATTGGAGTAACCGAGTGTGGGGCAGTACAGAATTTAGAAGGAGGTTTGCAGGTGTGAAGGCTCCCCCCAAAGAAAAATAGGTCATGGAGAAGAACGATCGAAAAGGAGTCAAAAGCAAAAAGGTCTGGCAGGAAATGAAGAGCACTTTGACGAAAAAATCCAGAACGGTTGTTGTGTATTTTAATGTCTATTGATGGAAGTAATGATAATAAAATCCATTTAAAGAAATAATTATATAATATTATTTAATACATTGACATTCCAATATAATAAATAACTTACTGCCAACTTCACTTCCAGAAATACAAGTTGGAGAGTAAACGTTGTCCCGTCAATTTATAATATAATATTTTATAATACTATAGATTTTAAATGCATTTAAAAAAAATACAGATTAGAGAATTAAACTTAATAAAAAAGGCTGAAAAATAAAACACATAGAAGGTAGATGGTTTCCAAATAAAAACAATTTCCATAAACTGGTACCAAAGATGTTTTGGGATTACACTGCTATTTCATTTATTTTTTTAGTTCCTTCACGATGCCGGGAGTTCTTAACCGAATTGGTGATGCTTTAAATTAATAATGCAAAATAAAACGGATTTTATTAAAAAATTAGCTTTAAAGCCTTACATCAGTAACAATTCGTATCCTATGTTCTTAGTTCTATTTGGATATTTTGCTGCTCTGAAAAGTGCAAGGGCGTCGAAGTTTGCTCAATTGTTTATGTTCTTAAGTCGTATAGAAAACACTATACACATTAAATTTTTTTTCTGATGAAACCGTGATTCCCCTCTGTATTGTCCACTTAATTGTTCTATTACTAATTTTAAAATATCTATAACAATCCCTCTTGATGTGCCTCGTATATTTATTTAAAAAAAGTATTATGAGATGTATAATTGCATAACCACTTAATCATTTGCTTTCGGGAATAATTCATTACATAATAGAACATGAATGGAGATCAAATAACTACTTAGCAATCATATATCTAGAAACTAGATCAAGAAATCCAGGTACTGACAACTGTTAACTGTGAACCAAAACTCCAAAAGCGTATATTAGTTAAAATATATTTGGTTTTAGGAAGGTCTTTTAGTAAGGCTTAGTGGGATGGACGTTAACAGAAGACTCCACATTCTTGAAGATGATTCGGTTCACGGCATCACCTACAATCTTATGAACAATTTATCAACTGAACAGGCCATTTATACTCATTGTAAAAGCACAACTTCGCAATACGCAGCGGCAGGTATATTCAATTTTGTTATCACAGTTTTTGTCATTTCCAAACGGTCAAGTCTCTAAAACTATAATTTTGAACAATGGAATATGGTATAGTTACGCTGTCATCTTGGTCTCATTATCAGACTTGGACTTTTTGCTGTGCTAGTTTTAGCTTGTTACCTGCTTCAATTTAGTACTACCATGTACTATATACATCACTAAGTCTCGAAGAATGAGTATACTGTGCAGCATTGGCTTCCGAAGCTGCTCTCAAATAGGGTGCTAGGTTATTTTAGTTACCTATATGGCTGCATTACACCCCTAATAGGGATGGGTAGATACTGGATTTTCCTGTATCTGATACAAGTGATACTGATACTTCTCTGTATCTGATATTTTCACTTGGTACTTTTGTATCAATTGATACTTTTACTAGTCATGGGTAGATACTGGATTTTCCTGTATTTGAATACAAGTGATACTGATACTTTTCTGTATCTGATACTTTTGTAGTTGAATACAGATCTCCCGACTCTTACTTTTCTAATACGCTACACAGAAGCCTTTCTTGGGGCATCTGTTTTTGTTATCATTTTTAAAGGAAAAAGAGTTATTCGCCGAAATAGTAACCTGCACAAGGCAACAAATGATTAAAATCATGTTTTTTATTGGTTAATTATTTTTTGAAAGCTATGGATGTTCCTCAAACTTTTTCTATTTATGTTCCAAGACACGTAGAATTTGGATTGTGATAAAAAAAATTTCTGTCCGCCGCTGCACTCTTTAAAACGCTATAGCTGTTGGTTTTTTTGCACCCGATTTCAATAATTTATGTCAATTGCCTTTACTTTATGGTATAGATATATCCCTTAATGAACCCATATTTGCCTGGACATAGGTCGAGGGTTTTTTTGCGAATGTTGCTCGTGAAAAATCATATATTAGGAGACGATCTCGGAAAATGTTATTTCAACCACCCTTTCCTGTTAACTAATTTCATAGTTTATTTTCGTTTCTACATATGTGATAAGTGACTAATTACAGATTATATTGATAATAAGTGAAAACTTGTTCACTATTATTTTTATTTATTTATTTATTAATACTAAGGGGAGGTGCGGCAAAATTGGTCTTTCACCGGTAATCAAATCAGGGGAGCTTAAATCATTGGTTGACTATCGCTTATTATTTATTTATTTATTTATTATTAAAAGGACCGTGATTAATAGTAGATAATATTTTTTTTTAAATCCGAGAGACGATGTAATTTTATTGCCAAAATGAGCTTGGTTTGTTTTGGCGGTTCCCCGTCACGAGTACTGGATTTTCCAAGGTGGGAATTACAGGTATCTGTCTATTGGGTATTTTAAAATTTTGTTTCCATTTTACTCTCATTTTGAAGGTAACATGTATATTTGGATCAAACTGATTGTATCAATAATACCGTATCTGATACTTGTATCAATTGATACAAAAGTATCAAGTACATTTTGACTGTATCTGATACTTGTATCAACTACTTTTTAGTATCAGACTGATAGAACCTTCCCCATCCCTAAACCCTAACAAACTTTGCCTCTCTACTTGTTGTTTTGTTAATAATTGCAAGTCAAGAGGAATCAATCCAGGCGAAGAGGTACGGTTGACGTGTAATGAAATCTAGAAGATAATGTTTGGAAGATTCAATAAGAAATAATACTGTCTGCTCTTTTATTATTCAATGGTTTCATAGTTCTGAAGAATGCTTGGAATAGAGGCCGAATAGGGGAACTTGTTCAGTAAACTGTTATTTACTTTGTCTTGTTCCTTATCAATCTCCCAACTACCATTTATTTAAATGAATTTGTAGTTTTATATTTTAAATAACGCAGTGTTGATATGCAGCATACGATCAGACCAGGGTGTGCCTGGCTTCCTTTAACCACGTTAAATCAATCATTCTTAATGGTTTTTTGTTTTCATCCAGTAACCCATAGCACTTTTAACTTCACTTCAACGTCATGAATCCACCGCCTACGTTGTCATCCAACTTATCTTTCACCTTTTTGCAGGAAGTTGGTTGGTACCTTTCTTTAAGGCGTTCTTATTGCATGGGCTAACCATTTTATTCTCCATGTCTTGATAAATCAGATCACATGAGCATCCTTGTACAAATGATAAACCTCGACATTAGTCCGAAGTCTCCACACAGTTGTTTGCATTACCAAAAACCGGACCATAATTTTCTTAAAACCTTTTCAATATTTGGATAAAACATCATTATAAATACGATGAACAATATGTATATATATATATATATATATATATATATATATATATATATATATATATATATATATATATATACAATCTATGGTACTAATAAGTGCTTAAAGTGGCTATGTTAATTTCAGCTTTCGATTATGGTTTTTCCTGTGCAACAAGAAGCACCTTGGTTGTCTGGGAAGCACCGGAAGGAGATAAGACGAGCAAAGCGCAAGTGGTCATCGACCACTACATCGCTGGAGGCTACTTGAAGTACAACTACCACAGCAACATCATCTTCCTTATTCCTCACTACCACCGATGTAAAAACCTAACCATACGATACTTTTAGCTGTTGTATTTAAGGGATCTATAATAGCTATTCCAGAAATGGTTTCTCTAGGCGAGACCGCGTCCAAAGTGTGCAACGGTCGCCCTGAAAGGTTTCTTCAACTGACAAGCGACTGCGAAACGGCAACCGAGACAGACGTCAACAAGCAGATGAATAAAACGAATATGATCCTCGCCAACGTCTCCACTCCTGCCAACTTCTTCCACATCATCCGGAGGCAGATGAAGATGGCCCATCGAAGACCATTGGTCGTCTTCATACCCAATATCATGATATCCACCGAAGAGTGCAAGGCACAGATGAAAGAACTCGAACCTGGTACCAAGTAAGTTCTCTATTTTTTGTCAGTATTCTCTGGTTATACTTCTTAATTATCCTAAAATAGTCTACGGATCTAATTTCTGGATTTTACATTCTCTTCCTACCTTTGAAGGTCAACTGGTACAACATAGTAATTAGAGACATGCATTTGCCTCTCTTTCTATTGTATGTTATGTTGTTCTAGTCTTCTTCTTTCATTTATACTCCTGGTTATTTTTTCACGTATGAATATTAAATCTGGTTTTGGATATCCAGGATATATTGGAGTTATCCGGCCAGTTCTAGATCTTTTTTAATTTCGCCAATCCATTTCATTGTGTCTTTTATGGATTAACTCCTTTTTTCATAAAATTTGTTAGTCCTCCTGAGTTTATCCTCTTATGTTGTGAATATCAGAGCGTTGTCTTATTTCTCATTTTTTTCTGAGCCTAAAACTTTTTGAGTTGGAGTTCCACAGAGTTGGGACTGACATCGGGCCCCCCCTAGGCAGTCCTGAAGAAGGCCTGCATCTTTGGCCGAAACGTTGGCACAATAAAATGAGTTTTACTTTTTTGACTGCACCCCCTGACCATTTCAATCCACAACTAATGTTTTACTTATGATCTGTCATTCATTTTATTTTTGCGGCATCTCTCTTCCTGTCCAAAATCAGGAATATACGAGTACTACGTCCATTTTTTGGGGATCTAATTTCGTTGACTTTGGTTTCCATTCCATTCTCCTGAATTGGTTCACCGAGATATTTATAACGCAGGACTCGTTTCAATTTGCCATATTTTGTTACAAAAGATACTTACCAAAAGATGCCTGCAGGACGACTTTTTCCACAATGTCTTTCAGAGTTTTAATCTCCTTTTTTGCTACTGGAACGAAGGAGAATTTGTATCTTATTAAAGACTCCTCTTTAAATAGATCCTTGTCGCATTCATTCGAACACTTTCACAATATTCATATGTTTACATACTATATTATATACCATAAAGAAGTAAAAGAAGTGTAGTTTCGTGAAAAACAACGATTTTCATTCTTCAAATGAGATATCCATTTCGACAAGTTTAAACATCTAGAGATTGACGTTAATCAAATTATTTACCTTATTACTTTTAAAGTTGTTAAACATAAAGTTGCCTTTTGTTAAAAAATCAATTATTATTATATTACATACACACGTACACTGTGTCACTAGGTGCTGCGAATTCTCATACTTTTTCCTGTAAAATGAAGTTCCCTGGGATTGAAATACGAAGGAAAATAAAAGTGTAAAAATATGTAATCTTCTCAATGACATAGAGAAGATGATTGACGTACAGGGAAACATCATCGTTTAATTTTCAACTCAAAATCAGACACGCGAAATGATAAAAATGATTTGCCTGTGAGGCGAGAGGTCGTTTGAAAAGAACACTTAAATCATCAGCAGTAAAACGTTGAGAGTTACTTCATATTAGTGATGTGTCGGATATCCGTATCCGTATCCTATCCGCAGATATCCGATGAAAAATGAAGATCCGTATCCGTATCCGTCACTTTTTTGGCGGATCTTTTACCTTATTAATTTTCAATACATAGATAAAATTTTATATGTGGGTATTTTATATTCACTTCAAAACTCTTAGGTATTTGTTAGCGACCCCCTATAAACAGCAACTTTTGTTCTGGCCAACGTCGAAATAAAAAAAAATTCAGTCCTCCATTCAAATGACCTATCAGCTGATATTAGTTTGTATGGAAAAAATAATTTTTTTTTTCGCTTTCGATGTTTGTCCAGAACAAAAGTTGCTGTTTATAGTTTTACTAACACGTACCCAAATGGTTTTCAGTAAATTTAAAATAACCCTGAATAAATGTTATTAGGTAGCAGTGAAAAACTATTGACATTTAACATTTGACTCAGGCAATCCTTTCAAGGTTTAAAAAAAAACTTCTTTGTTGAGAATTTTATAACTCACTACCAAACACAAAAGTTATCTATGTATCAAGGTCAAGCCCACGGACACCGATTGAGTAAAATAGTTAAGATCCGTATCCGTATCCGGGATCCGTATCCGCGGATATACTTCGTTAAAGATCCGGTTCATCACTTCTTCATATATTAATATACTTTTTATTTATTATTTTTATTATTAGTTACTGTTTTGGCACATTATAAATACACTATAATTTGTTTTATGTAGTTCTCTGGCCAGATATATATTGCTTCTTCTTCGATTGCTGTTTGTTCTTCTATAGAGACAAAAATAATTTTCTATTCTATTCAATCATTCATCTTGAAGAAGTACCGCCATGTGTCAATTTTGCAATTGTATCCTAACAACAGTCCGCATTTTCCAGCAACGTTCATTTTTCTGTTGTGAATTGTACGAAATTGAGATAATGTAAAATACCTTAACTAGACTTAATAAAAAATGTGGTCTGGCTGATAAAATTATTTCCTTTACCCTTAACCTTGTAAATGTATGGCAGCAATTGCAATGGCCATATAACAATAAATGGAAAAAATAAACGTGAGATAGAGGATTAACCGGTAATAGCTTCTTCGGTTCTGTAATTTTATTGTTAACGAAGGATTTATCACCATATTTGGTTTGATATGTCTTTATTTGTTTATTTCTTAAACTACGATGTTTATCTCTTCTTCTTCTACTTCTACTGGCACGACAGACGACAGGTCTGGTCCCGACTGGAGTATTTTTTTACACCTTTGAGGGACTCCTACCATCCTCCATCCTAAAAATGTGTCCGAGCAATTTTACTCTCTGCACTTTGACAAAATTAGAAAGGCTGAGATCCTGGCATTCCTTATACAACTCGATACAACCTATGCGTGTGAGACATGGACTCTCATGAAGTCCGATGCACAGAAGATGGACCTAGATAGAAAGATCCTGAGACGAATAATAGGCTCTATTAAAGAAAATGGGTCCTGGCGATTACGTCGGAATATGGAGCTGTACGAGGTTTATCTCTTAATCGTAACATTTTAATGATGTGCAACTAATAAAAAATAAAAGTAAATTGAATGAGTGAGTCGATAAGAATTAAAAATTGAAATTTCCTATATTTTGTATTTTTTAGGTTTATTCTTTACTCACAAGTCACAAGAGACATGTAAATTGGGAGCACCTTGCACATGAGCAGCTCCCCCGAGTTCTTCCAAGAGGCGAACCTGATGCGAGGTTCAGACATCACAGGTGACGATTACCTCCAGGCACATCTGCACATAATGGGTATCACAGAATTTGATATCAGTCCCATATGTCTGTCTGGTGCAATGGAAGAGGCAGTGTACACTTACGATATTGCAGTGGTCTGAGAGATTTCTCAAATAAATGACGATGCATGCTTTTATTGGAAGGCTCATCAGCGTATGTCAGAAATGCCACTTGGCATTAATAAAAAAAAAACCCATAAATAAATAAAAAGTTTTTATTCGTTCAAAGTAGCCCTTTGATAGTACCGTTGATTTGTTGGCACATTCCATACATTTGTATACCATGAGTGAATAAATTAAATTTTATCCATAATGAGTTTCTAATACTTTGGAAAGTGGAATCGTGTTATTATATAGGGAATAGGGGGAAGGTTATATAAATTGCTTATGTTATAATTCCATTTCAAAACTACGAGAATTACAAGATTCAGCTTTCCTCAATACACTCTCTCTGAACAAAATACGGCCTAACCACTTATTACAGGGGCTGTAGGTGTAATCATAACTTAGGTTACAAAAGATTAAACTGGTATCATGATGATGTTGCCTGAGTGTATGAAGATGTCTTGATGTATTGCAGATAAAAGATCAAAAAGATATTCTATCGTTTTTACGACTGATTACTTTTCAGTTTAGTTGTTTGAACATGTGGAGCCCAGTTTTAAATGGCAACTTAAAATCTTCCCTTTCATGTTCCAGAGAAGCCAAGCCCAGCTTACATTATTTCCTTATTTTTTATCATCGACATTTCTAAAATATTTTCAGGTTCCAGCCTTACTTCAGTGACACGACCATAAAAGATGTTTCTAAGGTGAAGAAGATTCTGCTCTGCACGGGCAGAATATATTACGACTTGAAGAACGAGAGGAAAAACAGAGGGCTGGATGACCAAATCTCCATTTGCAGGATAGAACAGATCTGTCCCCTTCCTTACAAAATAATAAATGCTGACTTGCTGAGGTGAGGAATGCGAGGGATAGATTTTCTTTTAATTGTACCTTGAGTTAATCCTTGTATTTGTATACTTGCAGATATTATCCAGTTAAGGTGACGTGGGTCCAAGAAGAACCGATCAATCAGGGTTGGTGGACGTACGTCGAGCATAGGCTCCTAAACTTGCCCGGCTTGTCGAGGATCGACTGCGTAGCGCGGCCTCCGAGGGCGGACGGAGGTTCCAGGTCAGTCCAGACTTGTTACGAAGAGCACTATACGGTCATGCTCAAAGCGTTTACTCTTGATTAAATTTATTAATCACAAACTTTTTTTTCTTTGAAGGAGCTCCAGAAAGTAAAAGAAAATAATTATTCTTAATGTAGCGTAAGATTCGAAACAAGAGTGTCATGATTTAAGTGGTTGTTTGTTTGTTTACTCATTTAACGTCGTCTTATGCTGGTATGGCTAAACGGACGATGCTACATTTGGTAACCGTATATTTTGCCTATAGCGGTATAATTAGGATAGGAATATATAACGAGCAGCTGACGCAATATAGGTTCTGGACCGCTATTGTTACTACCTTCCGAAAGACCGAAAGATGTGAACCTGCCCATTAGGGTGGGACGAAAAAACACTTTTTTTTATTTCGAAGTTGTAATAGCGCGGAAAAGTTTCGAATTATATAGACAAAAAAAATTATCAAAATCGGTTGAAATCTTTCGGTTGCGCAAAGGCCACGAACTTCATTTTAATTTTTTAATTAGATGTTTTCGTAATGTAATAGTTTGTAACGTCTTTAAATACAGCCTAAAAACATTGTGTTTTAATTTGGTTTAGATCAGTTGATATCTTCCGGTCGCGCATAAGCCCTAAAATATGGAAAATTTCACATTTTTACGAGTGACTTTTTATATCTTTAATATACTTTTTTTTACGTAATAGTTACAGTATTTTTATTTTTGCACATAAGAACATAGTGTTTTATTATGGTGTGAATAAATGAACAACTTCCGGCCCCAGTGCTATAGAAAAACAGTACCAGAAAAAAAGATAGGCCTATGACATGATGGGTGATAACAGTAACAATGGGCATAGTACTTTTCGACTTTCTCTATATTTAAAAAGCTTAAATATTTAAGTTACATTATAGTTTTTAACAATAAACTTACTTTTATAAAAAAGAAAAACGGAGTTCTGAATAAATAGTCCATGATAATTGAACCTGTCCATTAGTACCTACTATTCTCTATTTTGTAGCCGAAGGTACTCTGAAGACTGATTTGCTGGTGAAGTTAAGCATGGATGATCTGGACAGCAGGGTGGTTCTTATAAATCAATCTCGAGATTCAGCTCTACAAACTTTTCCTGAGGCTTTGACGAGTTTTACACAGCGTTCAACAGCCTGCGTGTGAACTGGGAATTGCTTGAAAGTACTGTTCCAATCAGGGATTGAGTCACTGTCGATGTGCGATTTGATCTCGTCGTCACTGATTTCTGCCACCAATGGGGGAGAAGATAATTCACAGTCCATCCAGTAAAAAATTTCTGAGTATTTTTGCGCATTAAAGTTGATTTTTGATGGCGTGAATGTTCTTACTGTTTTCCTTCTTGCATCTATCTGCCTTGCCTTGTAGTTTTTTTTCTACTTCATTACCAGTTCGTGTGAAAAATTACTACGGATATTACATTTAAATACTAATTATTTATCAAATACCAAAAATGGGTAAACAACAACATTTGGTTGTGCTGTCATTCGGAGGGGACGTAAAATAGGGTCCCCAGCCTTATTGATGCCAAATACTGGCAATAGATCTCTATCCTAATTATACCTGGGTAGAAAAAAATAGGACTTCCACTGTAGCATCGTCCGATTAGCCACAGTAGTATTGGCGTTAATTGAATAAATAAATGGGTTGTAGTCGTACAGTTTTTCTTTTCTTGACTTTCAGTGTCATAACTTGGCACTTATAATCGGTAATATAAATATTTAAGTATTATCAAAAGCTTACATTCGTCTTGAAAGTAAACATTTTCACGCCAGGGATTATCGAAATTATTTGTTTAAAAAATAAAAAGAGAAAGAAATTACGTAAAACCGGAGAAGCCGAAAGAGGGAAGCTTAGTGGTTCATCACTCCCCTGACGAAGTGATAATGAGTGATAAGAGGCCCCTGAGAAGCCAGTAGTGCGGCAAGATGGTGACTGAGAAGGACTCCAAGGAAGCGATCGTCAAGAGGGACAGGCCGTCGAGGCTAAAGCTCTACCTGTCCGTACTAGCAGGTGAGAAATAATAATAATTAACATTAGCATAAAACATAACGAAATCAACGAATAATTAAACATTGTATTTAAATTTCCATGAATAATTAATTCTCATAAAATCCTCTCATACTGTATAAGATATTACAAAATTCATGCTAAAATAAAACAATTTTTCCCAAATATGTAATAATTTGGTAATTATTCCACAGGTTGTCGCTTCGAGTTGAGTCACAAGTATAAACTTTAAATTCGTTTCCATTTTAATATTTTCCAAAAATAAAATCATGGACTCTATTATGAAAATGAGAATGTAATTATAGGAAATGTGTATACTTTGGTAATCATTTCAACAAGAAATGAACGTTTCAACAAACATGTAGCATCTTTACATCGAAGCGTTATTTGAAACTTTTATTTCTATATGAAATGATACAGAACTATATGCATTACCCATAATTAAATTCTCTTTCCATTTGCATAATTTGCATTTTTGGAAAATATTAAAATGAATTAAAAATAAAAACGAAGTTAAAACTTGTAACTCGACTCGAAGCCATAAGTTGCGGAACAGATACCAAAAATTATCTCAAGTATTTTAATTTAATTAAGCTAAAATCGTTAATAGATAAAAATAAATAAATTAAAATATTACCACATAATTTTTTTATTCAGTTATTAAGGATTTAATATTTTTATAATTAACAAATATAACACTTTTTAATTTTAAACTAATTGTTATTTACTTTCATTTGTCCTCTTAGCTGGTACATGTTTGCGTTAGTCAATTGCCACTTAATAGAAAGTTAATTAAATAAATTTTGTACAAAATAAATTATATAATTTATTATATATATATATTGACAAGTATTTTTTCCTGTTAGTTTTTTAGTTACTTGGTTAATTAGTTTAGAGACTGAAAGAGTGTTCGGTTAGAATTTGTCCACTAATGTCTTAACATGTAATTTATGTGTCGTTTGAAGTTCTGTTCTTCATCTTTTTTATATGATTTATAGTAAATTTTATTTTTTCTTCGATCTCAGGACAATTAACGGGGACCAAAGAATTTCGAAATTAATAATATTATTAGTATTGACGCTTTATAAGTATTAATAAGTTTTAATTGCTCACTGAAGAAGTATTAAAAATAACCAATTTACCTAAATTACCTCAATCCACATTTTTTTTTTTCAAACTATCTACTCAAGATCAATAAATCAATTGAGACGTTGACATAGATAAGGTAATATATATAATTATTTTTGATGGAAAAGCTAGAAATTAATCATGGCCATTTGATATGAAAGAGGAGTAAGTCAAAATTGAGAATAGTTTAGTTTCTATGAACGATGGTAGTTCCATTTTCCTCTTAAAACATTCATTTTGAGTTGAAAAAACAGTTTAAACAAAACATTTTTGACTCTTCTGTAAAATGACCTTGTCATAACTTAATATCTTTCCCATGCCAACGCATCTATTCTTTTAACAACTTTTTTTTCAACGTTTTATGTTTTAAAATAAATGTTCAATAGTTTTCAATTGTTTTTTAATCAATTTTTTATACATCAATTGAACCACTGAGTGGAAAAAGGAAATAAATCGATTTTTGCTTTATTATAAACTGAGAAAGCCATTTTTCTTATCATACGTAGGCACATTTACTGAGCAGAAAAAGTGCATATCTCAATAGCTCTAGTCCATTTAAAATCAATAGGTTTGTGGTGAGCGTGGAAAAAGGGAATACCTCTTAAATAAATAAATAGTTCCTACGTCCTAAAAGTATCATGTTGTAATAGATATATATATTAAGATTGCCCATGTATGAAAGTATATTTTTCATACTCTTTCAAGTTTCCACGGCCACTATTTATACAAAAAACTTCAGTTGTTTCTTCTGGTTTAGACCGTGTCAGTGGTTCAATTGATAACACATTTTTATTGTTGATATAAAATATAAATAGACTATATTTATATTTGTATACTATATAGATAGTATAGTATTAAAAATAAAGTTTGAAACAACTTTTTTAATATTGAAAATTAACATATGTTTACCTACCTATACTTCTGAACACAATCCTCTCTTGGCTTGCAACTTCATCTTCGCCTAGGTTTTCAAATCTCCTTACTCTTGTCCGCCACCATAATGAGACGAAAGTAATAAGGAAAGCGAACGCGAGGTAAAATGCATCTGGGATGGTTCGATGATTTGAATAGATAATATAAACAACTATTTATAAATCTCTCACGTAGATATAAAACAATTAACTACTGCTCTTTTCATATAACGTTTAGTATTAAATTTAAATTATCTTTCCTTCCATTTTTTTCCTCTGGTGGGTGGAACCAGCCATTTGAATAATATGTCTCTGTACCTGTTTTCCCAATGCGGTTTCCTACTCCGTTCGATATGACTGACGATTTAGGTTTTTGGTCTTCTGCGTGAAGATGTACTGATTCCCTCCCACCATCATCAGTTGCATCTTCTCAATGAGTCTGGGTCCCTGCATGTTTTCCTTTTATTCTGTTATGAAACTTCTGTGGTAACACTATTCTACCTCTCATCTAGAATCAAGCTCTCCATTTATAGCCCAGGATCCATGGTCCATTTTTGCACTTGATTAGTATCAAGCTGAATCTTCTTGAATAGATTTGTTTCGACGAGACGCCCAACAATTTCCTGTGCGAAAATTCTCGATTGTGGTAGCTAACAGAGGTAGCAAGGATAAAATATGTCGATTTGATGATTCTCAAAAATTTATAACTAACTGGGTTTTTTTTTTTGTTAAATCTCAATGTAATTATCTAAATTATTTGAAAAATATTTGTCCTACAAAATGTATGGTTTGATAAAAAAGTTAAATGGCCTCGTTATCGATATATATTGGAAGGAGGGGTCCAATATGTATCGATAACGAGGTCATCAAAAATGCATACTGACCATCTGTTTTTTTTTTACTTCTTCTTTTTTTGACTTCGTTACCGATATATATTGGAAGGAGGGGACTCTTTGATCAAACCATACATTTTGTATGACAAATAATTTAGATAATTAGCTTGAGATTTAACAAACAAAAAAAACCAGTTAGTAATAAATTTTTGAGAATCATCAAATCAACATGTTTTATCCTTGCTACCTCTGTTAGCTACCACAATCGAGAATTTTTGCACAGGAAATTGTTGGGCGAAACGAAGCTATCCATGAAGATTCAGCTTGATACTAATCAAGTGCAAAAATGGACCATGGATCCTGGACTATCAAAAGTACTGGTAGGAAAACAGGTTTAAGCTTAATATTTTGCCTTATCTCTCATAACGGGTAACTGAATGTTGATTTGATTCTGCACGAAATTTCCGATCCATTTTACCAGATCTACTACGTCAATACCTCCATCACTTCTTCTCTACTGGCAATCCCTCGATTTCTACCTACCTTGACAGAGAACGAAATATTGACACAGAAAATTACATTACTTTAAAAAATTACATTGCCGGAATAATTAAAATCAAGCTATATAGTAATAAATTAAATATATACCGATAACTTATGGACATGGACCTAAAAAATACTTCAATACGGTACATAATTGCTAAACGATTTTAAAAGAACTAAAATAAATTCAATGTTTAAAATCACAGTCCTTAAAAGTAAAGTTTAATAAATTAAATAGCTTTAATCGGGCTGTGAGAAGTACACTTTATTAAATATTTAATAAACATGAGCATTATGATAATTAACAAAAACACATATATTAAATCTTAAAGTACTTGGTTAGATATCAATTTATATTCAAGGGGATCAACTCGTTGATAAGTATTTGTATGTGAATGTTAAAAACTCCAATTATGTTACATGATCCTCACACTACGAAACTCAAGATTGGGGCATAAGAGCTCTCTAGTGAGAATGGTTATTAATTTATTGTCCTTATTTTGTATAAAGTGAAAAAAAAATCTATGGCCTCAGTCGATGAGAGGGATATTTTAGATGTTTCTGTCTTTTCTACATTTTAACCGAGAAAAAATCTGTACCATTACAACCCATGAAGGGTCTGGGGTTCAGTACAAGGTAGAGGCACAACTGTTTCATGAACAACGGTTGTGCAGGGAGGTGATTTGTCCCAGGTCACGCTCAACTACCAGATTTTGCCCGTTATTTTGGGTACCCACTTTTAGAGGCTGGGTTATCCCCAGAAGGGTCCTAGATCCTATATGATCCATCTTTGGCTGCTAACAGACTAAATAATAGTCTTGCCTGCAGTGGGATTTGAACCAGGATTTTCGGCATGGCAACTCAGTGCTCTACCACTGAGCCACTCCGCTCCCTCGTTGCTAGAAAACCCCAATCAAATACTAGAGGAAATGCAAAAAAATAATTTATTTTAAATATTATTTCTTGGTAATAAGGTTGCGCCATTTTTACTATTTAATAATCACGATTATTAAATTCGTAATGATGCAATATATTGCATTCTATCACTCACACTTATGCATGAAACATAAACACTGATGTATGGATCGTTTATTTATTTATTTGTTGAAATGAAAATTAAAAAAAATATAATTATTCTGATAAGCTTATAAAGTTATACATAAATTAAAATGTGTTAACCAAACCTTAATTTAATAGGGATATATTTCCTTGTTGGTTTTTCCCAAATTCTTATAAGATGGACTGTTAGTACTCAAGTAGAATAAATTGCTGGAAGTACTCAAAACGTATATCAGAGCATTTAGTTTATCTCTAATGTAAAGAATTTAGGAAAATTCGCTGAGTCAATTGATATATACTTTTAAATCGTACATTGATTGAATTCCTTATTACGAAGTATTACATAAATAAAATATTATTCTTAATTATGTATTACTTTTAAATCCTCAATATCGGAGCTATATTACACAAAAACAGCCTAAAAAACCATATCAATATTTTTTAAATAAACTTTGTCTCTTATATAATTTATTCAATAATTTGATTTAAATAATTATGACTAGGGGGAGCCCCTGTTATCCGGATGGCCAACCAACCTCCATTACTAACTAAACAAATGTTCATTTAATTGTATTGCAGTAACTTAACGTTTTAGTAGAGGTACCTCGAATTATTATAAAAATTGAAGTTTGGTTTAAATTTTGCTTTTGTCGTATTGTTTAAATTTTAACCGCCAGTGAGCTGATTTATGGTTTGAGTATTTTGAATTTTATTATATAAAATAATGAAATGTTTTTATATTAATTTTAGATTTGTTTTATGGATTAAAAAAATAATATTGTATAGCAAAAACTCCATAATTTCATTTCACTACAGTCTCAGTCCTGAAATGACGATCATAAAATCGAAATATTGAAATAAAATGTTTTATTTTTTGAATCGATGCATTCCATGCTATATTTTGTATAACCGCTTAAAACAGTGAGGTGCAGTGTCTTTGAGATAGTACATTTTTAAAATATTTATAATGGAACTAATTGATAAAGACAAAATGCTAATAACAAAAAGTTTTTCCTCTATCCGTTCGTTGCTTGAAAAAAAAAACCTGTACCATTACAACCCGTGAAGGATCTGGGGTTCAGTAAATGGTAGAGACAGTTTTTCAAGGACAGCGGTTGTGCAGGAAGGTGATTTGTCCCAGGTTACGCTCAGCTACCAGATTTTCCCCCTTATTTTGGTTACCCACTTTTAGAGGCTGGATTATCCCCAGAATGGTCCTAGATCCTATCTGATCCATCTTCGGCTGCTAACAGAGTAAATACTAGTCTTGCCTGCAGCGGGATTTGAACCAGGATTTTCGGCATGGCAACTCAGTGCTCTACCACTGAGCCACTCCGCTCCCTTGTAGCTAGAAAACGCCAGTAAAATATTACATCGCTAAAAAGTTTTTGATATAATAGAGAAATGGTGTTTAAATTTCCGATTTTAAATTACTGCAAAACAAAAATTTCCCAAAACACCTTACGTTTTTAGATCATATACTTATTATTATATATATACGTGTAATGTTTTGAAGGAAAATATTTGACAATCTACTAGATACTGATGTTAATATAATTTTAAATTCTGATTAACCCATGAGCGATTTAAAACTATGCTATAAAATCCACCTTTAATTGCTGAGTTTAGTATGCATATATTATTATACCAATAAAATATTATAATTAATACATTATTATTAACATTATGTATTCATTGTATTGTTGTTTAAACCAATATTATTACGTTTCAAAACATTAAAAATCTCTACAGTAGTATATACAGCTATCGTTATGTTGATTTAGGTCATAGAATTTAAAAATATATATATTTACATAAAAATAATGAGTTCTTAAGAGTTTTTGTCAATAACTGCTTAAGATTGTTAGATTACTAAGCTCCGCATCATATATTGTGGCAAAATGTAATTCCGAATAAAATGTATGTATTTTGTAGAATAAATATAAATATATAGATATGTATGTAATTTTGTAGAATGGGTAGTTTAGTATTACTGTAATGACCAATCATAATACTGATATACCAGCCGTTCTACAAAATTACTTACATAATAAGTAATCGCAATTTCATTCGAAATTACAATTTGCCCAACTCCTGGCTATAATAACAGCTCAACACTTGAGTGACACTTATGCAATAAAACAATAAGTATCGAAAAAAGAATTGTTTAATTAATCGAAGTGATAGTGAATAAACACGTATTGTTCAATTATAAATAGTTATTAATACTAGTCATTAGTGAGCCAGATGAAAATAATTGAACTCATTTGAATACATTTATCAGAGAGTTCTGAAACTATTCATCTAGGCAAAGAAAATTAACACTCATCTGCACATTTTGGAATCCGAGAGGATTTCAAAATGTCGGGGAAAAAAGCTTGAAGGTACAGTTTTTTTTTTACCATTATTCCTGAACGGTGAATATTAAAAAAAAAAATTGTGTTAATGGAAATCAAATAAGTATTTAATTTTTCATCCCATATTATCCGTACCATATTAATTTGTTTAATAGATGTGGTTAAAAACCTAAACCTGTACAGCTACGACCCATGAAGGGTATTTGGTTCAGTACATGGTCGAGACTGTAGTTTGTAAGTCAACGATTGCATGAGGTTGTGATAGGCCAATTAAAAAAAAATCCTGTAACAATTAAAACACATGGGGTTTAGTACATGGTAGAGACTGTACTGTTTCTTGGGTTTGTGCAGGAAGGTGATTCGTCCTAGATCACACTCAACCGCCAGGTTTTCCACCCTATTAATTATCAATTATTAATTTACCTTATGTTGTTTTGAAAAAAAGCTAACTTAAAAAACTTATTGTTATTAAAAAAAAGCTACTTGCTACTGAGATGAACTATTGGGGGAGTGCTGTCAGGGTATCCAGACTAGAAAGTAGGATTAATGCCGAAATTATAGAACGGATGCAAATCCAACTAAATTTCCTCAAAAAAATAAAGAAAAAAAGATTGGAATGGTATGGCCATCTCAGAAAAATGAAGGAACAAAGATTGCCCAACTTAGTTTTCAATTGGAGAACCGAAGGGACGAAACGGCGAGGAACACCACGAAAAAGATGGTTAGAAGGCATTAAGGAAAGTATGCATGGTCTGAGGGAGGAAGATATACAAGAAAGAAAAAAAGTGGAAACATGAATTAAAAGAAACTTTTGGTTGAAGGAAACCTCAATCTGAGGAAACTCTTAGAAAACAAAAATAGATAAAGTCATTTTGATAAAATTTTCATGTCATATTTTCTTAATTTACGATATTATATTTATGAATTAGAAAATGTTGACCCACGGTTTTCACATTTTTTGGCAAAATTACTTTTCAATCACAAAGTACGAAGGAACAGAGTCTCAGATTTTCTTGATCAACTTTTACAGTTTATCTTCGGTTGTTCAAAAGATATAAAAATTTTAACTTAATGCGTGTATTTCGATTTTTTTTCAGAATAACTTGAGTCTATGATTATTGGAAGATAACACGGTGATAAAACTCTTAAACAGTATATAAAAAAGGTTAATTAAATTCTTATGCAACAAGGAAAACCATTTTATAATTGAAAAATCTTCTACCAATCAAATGCAATGGAATATTTGACATATTCTGAAGATATGAGCATCAAAAATAATTAAAATTCATATAGATATCGACTGTTTGAGGAGTTTACTTTCAAAACTGGCTCAATTCATTTCCTAAAACTTCATTAGAGTTGCCCATAGTATTTCTATAATTTCGTAGTGAATCGTCCAAGGTAACGTTCACACTATGGCAATGTATGATATGCGATATATCGTAAGGTATATACTGCGACGATTTATTGCTAGTTTGGTTCAATTAACAGCAGCCGATAAATTGGCACGTCATTGGCGATAAAAATTTGGGTACACAATAATAAAAAAGGTAAACAAATAAAAACTGGGTGAATTTTACTAATAAAAAACAATTAAAAATGGGTAAACATTTTTCGTCACTTTAGTTACACAAATGAGCTCAATTGAGATAGACGTTGCTGTGATTGTTTGTTCAGAAGTAGTACGAGAAAAAAAGAAAATACCCGGTACACAAAGAAAATGAAAAGTTGTCTTCACTCCATTGTAGATTATTTAAAAAAAAAAACGACGAGAAAATCATGTTAATAATAAATAATTTTCAAGTAATAGATAAATGTTTACATCCTGAAAGATAGTTTGTTTCTAGTGTGTTACGTAATGATTATGCTCTTAACACACACTTAGCATTATGATGATCGATTGGTCTGTTTATTATTTTTTTCTGTACCATCCTATTTTATTTAACCAACCCAGATTACGTGAATCGTAATCCAGTAGTAATACAGCTTCTCCTCTACGCCGACAGCGTGGTATTGATTACGGACGGAAAAGTTGCAGCTTGCAGTCATAGAATGGTATGAAGAAGATACTACAACGGGGAAGGAAGAAGATATCTACATATACTTTGATGGGGAAGAATTAGAAGTGGTGACAGATTTCACATTCCTAGGCAAAGTGATAGACGGATCTGGGAAGATAGACGCAGAAATATCATACAGGATTAACAAGGCAAATACCAGATATGTAACACTGTGGTAGGGAAGAAAGAGGTGGGCTAGGAAGTCAAGCTCCACATCTTCAAGACAGTGTATCTGCCCATACTTTTTATGGAGTGGAGAGTTGGATACTGACAGACCGAATGGAGAGCAGAATCCCCTGCATGAAATTTCTGCGGAGAACGATTGGGAAAACAAGGAGAGACCAAGTTCGCAATGAAAGGTTTCGTCAGGAACTGGAGATAGCCCCATTGAAACAGCTCATATAAAATCGCCAGCTGAAGGATCGACGACCACAGAGATCCTCTAAAGACTATGGAATATGTCCCAGATGACAGATGACCTAGGGACCGCCCTAGGATGTCCTATCTCGACTACACTGAATGACTCCGTTGGGAGAGGGGGTAGGACCTTCGACAGGCCAGGAACCTAGCTAGAAATAGGGATGAATGGAATTCCTAGCTGGATGCTCCTCTACGCTGAGAAGGCACTTAAGAGGGAAGCTAAAGAAGAAGAAGAAGATTACATGTATATAAAGTTGAAAATATATAATGTTGAAAATAATATATATATATATATAAGTTAAGAGTATATAAGAAAGATTTTGGTGTAATAATAAGGTCTAATATTAAAGATATTTTTTGTTCTATTATCGATAAAAAACACATGTTTGATTATTACGCGAGTTGATGGAAATAAAGGTTAGTTTACTACTAATAGCTCGAGTGTGTCTATTTCATACTTTTCTTTATGTTTAAATGTAAGTGTTCAGTCTAATCATAACTGGTGCCGAAACCCGGGACTTTTTCAAAAATACCTACGCGTGTTTCGAAGTGAAGAAAAAAGAAAAAAAGTTTTATTTTTCGGAAATTATAAAATTGAACAAAACATGCCAGAACAGGAAGAAATAAAGAAATTAGAATACCAATTGGCCCAGGTATCGGTGGAGAAGGCGAACTTAGAGGCACAGTTGAAGAAGGCTAACGAAACAACTCAGTTGGAGCTCGTCAAGATACGGACCCAGAATTCTTCATTCATACACGAAGTAATAAGCCAGTTAGAGCCATTTAATGGTGTAATAGGTGACCTGGATCATTTTATCAAAGGGGCAGACCAAATCAAGGTACTTATCGCCTCTAGAAAAGAGAATGGTACGCTCCAGGAGTCGGACGTGGCACTCCTAGAGGCATCGCTTGTGGGACGTATCTCGAGAAGAGTCCTTAACGCCATTCAGGGAGACACGACCCATCCTTGGGAGGTACTGAAGGCGCGCCTAAAAAAATTATACGGTGGAGGAAGATGGACCCCGGAAGAGGACATTTTTTATATGTTAAAAGAAAATAGGAAACAGGGCCAAACGGAAGGGGAGTTTGCTGATAAACTCCTGGTACTATACAATAGACTCGTGGAGAAGATGGTTGAGTCATTCGGTCAAGCTGAAGGGGCACAAAGAACGTCTTTTGTGCGAGGAATTTTAAAGGTCCAACTCAATCACTATATAGACCGCCCGGGCTCATTACCTCGTGATCGTGACTTCGTGGAGTGCGCACATGACCTTATTGACGCACACGAACGAAATGAAGCGCTGTTTGAGAGACCGGAAGGAGAGTGGACCGAAGTGAAGGGGCCCAGGAGGAGACCAAAGAGTCCACCCAGGAGAAACGTTGGCGGAAGATCTTTCGAAAGGAGACCCAACAGAGCCCCGGAAGAAAGGAGAAAGAAACAGGAGCGGCGGTGCTATGAATGTAACAAACCAGGACATGTAGCATCCCAGTGTAGCCTCAGTAGATGCTACGAGTGCGGAAGAAAAGGGCACTTCGCAAGGGAGTGTCTGAAACGCGTCTCAAAAACAGGCAGGAGAGACCAACAATACGAGTCGATGGAGGTCAATAATCAGAGATGGAGAGGCCTGCGGAACCACAGAATGGATGGAGGACGCGATTCCAGCGGAGACTCATCAGAGGAAGGAAGCGTGAGATCTGAGCGCAGCAGTCTGACGGTGAGTAGACACGAGGTAAGAGGGGAGAATACGGGGAGGGAAGGGCCCTCCGGGGCGGGCATACTACCGAGGAAATCGCGAGCGGATTGAGGGTGCGGTACGTGGGGGGGCAACCAGCGTGAAGTGTTTTTAGTTAATAATAGCGTAGAGAAAGAGTTATGGACAAGGTTGCCCGTGGCGAGTCTAAAAGCATCAAGAGTGAAATTTCTAGTTGATACAGGGAGTACTAATTCATTAATTAGCCGGGAAGGGGCGGTAAAATTGGGTATTTGGAGGGGGAGAAAAACGTGTTGTTGCACTATATCCACGGTAAGCGGGACCTGTAAAACCCTGGGCGAGATAAAATTCAATTTGAACGAGCTAGCGGGAAGCAAGTCGGAAATCAATATACACGTGATCGAAAGGTTGATGCCGGGATATGACCTTATAATAGGGTGTGACATCTTACGGGAAGCGGGTTTAACTATGGAAGTAAATCGGAAAACTTGGCGATATCGGATAGGGGACCGCAAGTACAAACCATTAACAAATAAGCGGACTGGTATTGAGATCGGGGTCGTAGACTACAGTAAGAATAAGGTAGAGCAGGTAATCCAGGGAAATTTGGACCTATTCTATCGAGAGGGGGAATGTTTGCCGACTACGGGGAAAACCGTGCATAGAATAATTCTGAAACAGGAAACCCCGGTGTATGTTAAGGATAGGCGGTATCCTCAAGCTTTAAGGGATATAATAAGGGATCAACTAGGGGATTTCTTGAAACAGGGGATAATTCGACATAGTAGTTCCCCGTTCAATAGTCCCTTATGGGTAGTGGAAAAGAAAGGCGGACCTGTGAAGCAATATCGCGTAGTCGTTGATTTTAGGAAGTTAAATGAGGCGACGAAGGATGAACGATACCCCCTTCCGCGTGTTGATGATATATTGGATCGGTTATCAGGAGCAACGGTCTTCAGCACGTTGGATTTAAAGAGTGGATACCACCAAGTAAAAATGGCTGAGGAGGACATTCCCAAAACTGCATTTTCATGGGAGAGGTGTCACTACGAATTCGTGAGAATGCCGTTCGGATTGAAGGGGGCTCCACTGACGTTTCAGCGACTAATGGATGAATTTCAACGGGGCCTGGGGGAAAACTTTTCACAAGTTTATATGGATGATCTAATCGTCTTTAGTCAGGACGAGGAGGAACATGTAAAGCATCTCGTGAAAGTAATGGATAGGGTTCGAGAATTTGGACTCAAATTATCTCGGGATAAATCAAAATTCGGGCTAAAGGAGATCAAATTTTTGGGGCATATCGTTTCAAGGGAGGGAGTGCAGCCGGATCCGGACAGGGTAAAAGCTATTCAAGAAGCACCGCTCCCTACGAATGTTCGCGGAATAAGACGGTTCCTCGGCATGATTAATTACTACCGGAAATTTATCCCAGGAATAGCGGAATTGACGCATCCCCTAACCGATATTTTGAAGAAGGGCAAACGGTTTTTGTTGGGCACTGAACAAATCGATAGTATTCGTGAATGCAAGGAAGTCCTGACGACCGGACCATTATTAGCTTTTCCTGATTTTCGGAAGAGCTTTAGAATCACTACAGACGCAAGCGACGTTGCTATCGGAGCTGTTTTATCTCAAAATCTCGAAGGCGGCGAAAAACCATTAGCATTCGCGAGTCGTAAGCTAAATGATGCGGAGCGGAGGTATAGTGCCATCGAACGAGAGCTCTTAGCAGTGGTTTGGGCAACGGAATATTTTCGACCGTATGTATATGGACGCCGATTCGAACTCTTCACGGACCACAAACCGTTGGTGCATCTAGGAACTTTAAAGGAATCCTCTGCGCGAATTTCTCGCTGGAAGGAACGGCTTGCGGTGTATGATTTTCGGGTGATACACAAAAAGGGTGTGGAAAATGCAGTTGCTGATTGGTTGTCGCGGGAATTAGTAGTCAACGCGATGGATGACGAGGTCGCCCCCACAGAATCATCAGAGAGCGGTCCGGAAATTCCTTTGGTCAGTCAAAATTCAGAAGAGAGTGCAGGTTCTACAGACCGACCGTTAGAATTACCTGAGTCTGACGATATTATAAATAATAAGAAGCGGCAATTAGTTATTAAGACAAAGCAGGGTCACGGAATCGAAACACACGCTAGTGAGTACGAGGGATTGTTTACTATACTAATTCGTATCCCAGCGACAACAGACGAAAGCGAGCTAGAGCGGATTTTCACCGAATATAACATACCCGGTAGGAGTCTACACATATACGTCGGTAATCGCGTGGTCATGGAAAAGTTACAACGCTTATGGCGGCAGGAGAGGATAGGTATAGGCTACCCCATTGTTCGTTGCTTGAGGCAAGTGGAAACGGTAATCAACCCTAACATTCAACGACAGATCGTGGCCGATCACCACGTGGGAAAAACGAACCACCGAGGAATGGAGGAAACACTGCGCGCTCTTAAAGGATTATACTTCTGGCGGAAAATGGCTCAAACAGTGCAGGATTGTATCGCGCAATGTACGGTATGCCAGCGGGCGAAATATGATCGCCAACCCCCTGTAGCGGAACAGATGATGACTCCAACGGCGTTTGAGCCCCTGCGGTCGGTTCAGGTCGACTTATACTCCAGCGAGGGACAGACGTGGGTAACCATGATTGATTCTTTTAGCAAATTGGCGATGGCATACCCTGTGGAAGAGAAAACACCAGGAGCGATGTGGGAAGGGGTATTACAATGGTGTGCGGCGTATGGGGTCCCAGAGGAAATAGTGTCAGACTGTGGCAGGGAGTTTAATAATGCCTTCATTCGGGAGGAGAGTGCGACGCTAGGGGTTACTTGGCGGTTAAATACTCCCCACCACATTAAGGGCAGGGGCGCCGTGGAACGCCTCCACAATACGTTAGGAGAACACCTTCGATTGTTTAAGCTGGGTCGTAACTTAGATCCATACGAAGCCATGCCAAGGGCGGTCATTGCGTATAATAATACCATTCATATGGCGACGGGGCTAACCCCGGTAGAAATTGTATTCGGTCAACGGCGTCGCGACAGGGGGGACCTTTTAACCGTCCACAATAATGAACTGGGTGTGAAAATTCGTAACAGGCGCGAGGAACGTCAAAAACGTTGGGGTAAAGTGCGCGAAAAATTAATTCGCGACAAACAAACTAGGGTTGCGAAGGCCAATGATCGGCAGGTGGTTTATCGGAAAGGGCCGTTGGCGTTAGGGACGTTGGTATACCGGCGGCTGCGAACAGCGCGAAACAAAACAGATCCGAGGTACGAGGGACCATACAAGGTTATTACAATCCGGGAACACAATCTGTTTACAATTCGGGACGTTCACTACCCATTTAAGGTCCGAACAGTTCATTTGGAAGAACTTAGGGTACCTCACAAAGTGTCTCACCACCAGTCAGAGGGCGGCGATCAGCAGTGAAACCTTGTGTGTATAATGCTAAGTTGTTTTGTTTTGTTTGATGTATATGTTGTTGTTTTTTCAGGACGATCATATAGGGTATATATGTATCATAAATAGACATTGTTTTAGTAGTAAGTCATCATTTTCTTTTTTGTGGTTTTGTTTAACTTTTGTATGAGCTTCAGGACAATTCTTGTTTATTATTGTTTATAGTTAGTACGTAAGATCAATCTAATTTGTATGTATTGTTTTTTGTTTTGTTTTTTTTGTTTTATTAATATAGTTCCTCCAGTAGAAGGAACTGGAGGGGGGCAGTTAAGAGTATATAAGAAAGATTTTGGTGTAATAATAAGGTCTAATATTAAAGATATTTTTTGTTCTATTATCGATAAAAAACACATGTTTGATTATTACGCGAGTTGATGGAAATAAAGGTTAGTTTACTACTAATAGCTCGAGTGTGTCTATTTCATACTTTTCTTTATGTTTAAATGTAAGTGTTCAGTCTAATCATAACTTATATATATATATATATATATATATACACTCAACAGCAAAAAAAACCGGACACTTAGATTTGTTCTTATAATTTTGTTAAATACATATGTATATTAATCTTTTTAATTGATGGTAAGAATGAAATAAACCCCGGAGTGCATCGTGAATGGTAGACTTCGCTACCCCAAGCACCGGCCTTCTCTGGCCAAGGCATCAGCTCGGGCTGTGTCAACATTTGAAAGAACCATTATTCTGGACCAAAATAAAAAAAACATCTATTAATCACAGAAAAGGCTTGGTAAATACATTAAAGATGTTTAAATGTGCTAAAAACTACTTACAGTTTAGAATAGGTCAGACAGGTAAATCAACTTCAAGACAAATAAATCAAATCTGAGTTTTATCTAATTGTTTACTAATCCTGGAGGGATTAGTTCAATGGACTTAGACCCTACATTCTCTGTAATAACTAGAATACCCACAAAAACAAACACATTGCTGAAAATTAGCTTTTAATACAAAAAATATGAAGTGTCCGGTTTTTTTTTGCTGTTGAGTGTATATATATATATTATCTTTATTATTATTATATGTTTTTCTTCTCAGCATTGCTGGTTGATATGTCTTAACCGGACCATGGCCAAGGTTAAGCTTAATCGTCTTATTTATCGATATTTAGACATTTCCGTACAATAACACTGTTTTTTGTAGTAGTTCAACTTATTGATATATTATTATTATATTATTGATATATTATTAGTATTATTATCGTATATTGCCCTCTAAGGAGAGCGCTGAAAACACAAAAATCTAGCTTTTGGTGATGACTTTTTTCTTCTTTTTGTCTTCCCAAAACCTATTCATTTTTTTACTTTGAGCCTTCTTCTGTTCATCTGTCCATTTACGCCTGCTTAGTGTAGGTTGTGATATAACTTCATGTTTCTGGTTCATAATTTTGTCTCTACAGGTTTTACGATCTTGAATGTCTTCTATGGTGATGTTTAATCTTCTCAAGTCTTCTGTGGTTTCTTTATACCAGGAAGTGCCCAATTTCGATGTAGAGACTATATTGTATGTATATATATATTTATACGAGGTCAAGAGGGGGCACCAGTGGTGTAGTGGTATCCATAACAACCCAAGATCGCAGCCCTGCAGATACCCTCAAGATTTGTCAAAGGGATGAAAACCCTTAATCATGCCGTTCTTCGGGGGAATGAGAAATGGGAAAAGCCCCGATCCTGTTCAGCGTTGTCAGCTAGAATTCCAACTATAGCATCATCTGATACGCCTTCACAAAAAAAGTGACGAAAAGTAATAAAATATTATGAATAAATTAATAGAAAAACAATAAGGTTAAATAAAAAATAAGGTTTAAAAAATAAAATAAAGTTCGATAAATCATCCCACCAGATTGATATTACTGTTGCCTCGAAAAAAAATAATTAAAAAGTTGTTGATTTTGTTATAGTTGTGTTTGAGCTCAGTATTTTATAAATATGTAACAAGAAGACAGATGTTTTGATGTTATAGTTTTTTTTAAACACGAAAACGCAATTCTCTTGATTCGAGATAAAATATATTTATTTAATCATTATCATTCGTAGGCAAGAGTTGTTTTCAAAACGCATGAGATCGGTGTTTACTCATTAAGATAGAGAAAGCCACTACTGCATTCATAGATCGAATCATAAATTTTTCTTTTCCTAGGTTTTAAGGCCGATTAGGATTCTCGTTCTTTGATGCTTCCCAAACTTATTTTCGTTTCAAATTAATTTCACGACTCATCCTTTCACTTTTACTTTTGATCTTTATTTTTATTATTATTATTTAATGAAGTGAAACTTTTAGTCTCCCTTAGCGACTTTTGGTAGGGGTTAAACTTACAGCTTCGAGCCAGCAACATTCTCAAGACATAGAACACCTTGGCCTGTGCATGAGTTATACAATTTATTTTAATCAACTTAAGTTTAAAGGTTATAATTCCATTAATATAACAATAATAATAATATTTATCTAAATAGTCGTAAAATAGATGTGCATTTGTTACTACTAATAACTTAAAACATCAATAACTGGTCGAACTTTTCGTTTCTTATGAAATATCTTGTCTTATGGAATGACTGGAAGTACAAATGATTTAAATATTGTTGAATTTAACGATGAACTTAACGATGTTGAATTGAACATAACGATGGCAATAATTCTAATAATGAAAATAAAATCTATGTAAATTCAAATACAGTGTATAAATCACGTAACTTTATACTGATTATTCTGTCAATTCAATTATTGATTGAACTTGTGAGCTCATCATATGTTTTGATTAATAATTAACCTATTTGAAAATGTATATAATTATTGTTCGGTGTGTCAAAATATGTCAAAACCAGACTAATGTTACTATTTTTAATTTGCAAATTTGAAATAATTTAGACTATAATTGATTTAGACATTCAAAAAAGAGCACAGTTATTCAAAAGTCTTGAGCTTTCACATCTCATGAATGCTTCTTTTTTTTTCCTTACGACGGTCATTTTTTTTTCTATGCACCAGGGCTCATTGGTGCCTAATTATTCTCTTTATATTTTATTCGTGTCATCTTAACCTCTTTATGGTACAAAATGGTGACTGCATCTTTATTATTCTCTAAAGCATTTTAATTATCCTCTACAATTTTAGCTTTATTCGAACTGGTTCGAACTTTGAAAGACCCTTGCAACATTACATGTCATTAAATGCATGGAGATCTTTGAGAAAGTAACAGTAGTTATCATTCTTTCGGAAGCCACCCACACTATAACCCATGAAGAATCTAGGGTTGAGTAAAGGATGGAGACTGTAATGTTTCTAAGTTTTGCAGTGAGGTGATTTGGCCGAGGTCATGCTGGTTTGCACCCATTTTAAAAGGATACTCCTATGGGGTATTTAGTCCCCTCAGGGTCCGTACAGATTAAATAATTTATCTGCCACACCCAGATTCGAACCTTAGTCTTGCAGCACAGCAACTGAGAGCTCTATACACTGACATACCCGCTCTATTTTTATGATATATTGCTCATAGCTCCGTTATTAAACCCAAGCTTCGTTTCTGACAGTCTTCCAAAGATCTTCCAATTTTCTTTGTTTGGCTTTCCGAGTTCTCTTGTGTGGCATCTCTTACTACAGTCATTCTTGTTGTTTCCACCTTTCTAAACAAATGAGCTATTTATTCTGCTTTTTCTCTCCCCGAAGTTCTGCAGTACCATATTGCTCACCCGTCCCTTGCCCATGATCGAAGCTAGAATCAACCTTTTTCGGGACATGAACGAAAAACCTTGTCCTTACAAAAATAAAATATCAATTAAGAGTTTAACAAATAAATAACATACATCGTCAGACTTTGAATTTACGACAGGAACAAAGGCCAACAGCCAACAATATTAAAAAAAAAATAAAAACCAAAAGCTATTACATGATAACAAACTTAACATTGATGAAACATTTATATTGGTTTTGTTACTATTTTATTACTGAAAGATGGGTGAGCAATAATTTTATAATTCTTTATTTGCACTTAATTAGACAAGAACAAACTCGAACGTAATGGCGAATGATACATTACGGTTTTTAATGTTTATTCGAAAACGTTTATTACAGACATCACGTGTATAAAACGCACTTGAGACTAAACCATATCTTTATTATAGGTTCGTTGTGCTTCAATGGATTATGAAAGACGGAAGTGTTTCGATGCCCTTTGGTCGATTCAACGGGAAAGTATATTTAATTTTGAATCAATTCTTTGACCAGTAGCAATTTCTGATATCATAATTGTCATTAAAATTGTTGTGTTACTGAGCTGATTCAGGTAAGACGTATCAAATTTTACATTATGTAATTAGTCGGCTTTAGCGTGGTGAGGACCTTGAACAAGCGCTTCCTGGTTTCATACTATCTCAGGGAATTTGCGGAGTATTAATTAATTTGTTTATTGCTTTTAAAGTTTAATAACCCGTTAGTAGTGTTAGATACGATCTTCATTATCCGGATTGTTCCTGTACGAATAAGGTCCCAAAATCTTGATGAAATATTGGCACTTCTTCAGTAGGTTTCGTGACAATGACATAAAAGTAGGGGGAGGAAACTTACGGATGATAACACGAGACCTCGTCATCCGAAAAGCTAAAGCATTTGCCCAACAATAACATTAAAAAATAAAAAAAACCTGTATACACCGTGAACGGGTCTGGAGTTTGGTGGTTGGCGGGTTGGGGATTGATGGTTTCAGAACGTAAAAAGTAGATATCGATTTCAACTTATGCGTAATTCATTGTTAACGATATATTTAATTTATTGTATTATTTTAATTAACAAACAACTGTTAATTAATAAACAACTGTTAATTAATAAACAACTGTATTTTTTAGTTATAACATATATGTAAGACACGAGACCTACGTTAAAATTTTCGTCTGGCAATGGTTGGAATAACGCCTTGGATGACTGCCTCAAGTTATTCTACTTGAGTTTCCTTCTCTCTATTTGTTTCTTTCTTTGTCTTCATTTGACAGACAGGAAGTGTCAATATCTATTGAATATTTTAACTTGTCAACTTACATTCGGGAATCCCGAAGATCGCACCTAAAAAAGAACGTTTGTTTAAGAAATGTATGGAAAAAGAATCCTGCGCTAACTGCAACCCATGAAGGATCTTTGATTCAGTGCATTGTAGGGACTGTACTGTTTCTAGGGCTGCGGTTGTCCAAGAAGGTGATTTATTCGAGATCACACTCAACCTCTAGAATTTTCTCTTATTTAAGGGTACCCACTTCACAGAAACTAGGTTACTCCAGGAGGGTCTGTAAATCCCTAAGTTTCCCATATATTGGTGTTAACAGATTAAATAATTCAAAACAGAATGGCTGTACCTTGGACAAAGCAGATTAAATATTTAGGACTTAACATGGACAAAAGGTTAACTTTTACTTTCCACACTGATTATGTGTGTAATAAAGCTAATAGAGCTCTGTGAACCACATATCCATACTTCAACAGGAATTCTAAATTAAGCACAGACAATAAGTTATTATGATACCTACGATCTATTCTAACATATGCATGTCCAATATTTAGTTATATGTCGAAATTAAATTATAAAAACTACAAATATTTCAAAACAAATGCCTAAGAATTGCTGGAAACTATACATATTACACTAAAGTTAAAATTATGCATTAAGAATTATGTATAGCGTAAATGAATGTATTTATCAATAAATTATGCAAACAATTCTTTTTTAAGTGTAAGCACAATAAAAACCCACTTTTAAAAAATATTGGGAACTACACAAAAAATAGTACAAAGCGGTATGTATAAAAGAACAAAGCATTCATTATTGTAGGATACCAAATTATCTTATATTATTATTATTGTTTATATAGGTGTACATAAGTTATTAAGAATGTATAGATACAGTTTTTGTATATAATTTTTTTGTCTCTCAGTTGAAAGTTTTTTGTATAATTTTTTTTTTCATTGTATATGTGATTCTTTATAGATACATTTAAATTTGTCCAAGTTTTTGAAGTTTGAGACCTGTCTGTTTGGTACCGGATATTACTTTTGTGAATTGCAGCAAATTATATTAGAAATAAATTTTTAAATAATTCATCTGTCACAGTCATATTTGAACACGGAACCTTCAGCATAGCAACTGAGGAACTGTTCATAATTATAATTAATGGTGCAATATAATTATACATAAATATGTAATATATCTATGCGAATTTACATTTGTTGTACAACATTGCTAATAAACGTGATTCGACAATTAATTAGTTTTGTTTTCGTTTTCAATCGATTAAACGCATTCCACGATAAAATAAACCGGAAACTGATCAGTAATTGTTTTATATAAACAAGTGCTGAATGACATATCATTGTGTATAATTGGGACGCACTTGATATTTTTTCCCCTTTTTTTTCTGCAAATGACATTAAATCCACTCAGACAGTAACAGACAAAAAAAAATCACAAAAAAACAAAGTTGTTCAATATGATGAGTTCATATCTTGAATTCATTTCGAATCTTTTCTGTTGTCATTAGTGGTAACAATGTTCTGACGCAACAACCTCTAATAAAGGAGATATTGAATTTTCGAAAAACTTCATTATTTCTCTAGTAGATGAAGTTCCTGGTGTACATTTCCTATGGAAAAACCAACCTGCTTTCCTTCGAACGATATTTTTATTATTATTTTTAAGTAGGAATTAAACAATCCATAAATTCCATGTTTCTCGCTACTATGAAGTATGGCGTCCTAAACTTTCTCATAAACCATAGTTTGCTAATTTCCATAATCCTAACACAAAATAACTTAAGTAAATATCATATTATTTTTTTTCATAATCTTATTTTTTAATAAATTCCTTGGAATCGTACATCTGACACCATCCACATTTCTAGACACTATTTCGAAAGTGTCATCCTCTTATACTCCTATCTTGATTAATAGTTTTGTTATCAGTGACCAATTCAGTTTGGAATGTTCCGTATTTGTTTCCGACCATAGTACCTTTTTCAAATATGTAATAGTCATTTTCAAAAATATACATCACGTTAATATAATATATTTCCGTTTAAAATCGAATTTTAATCCTTTCATGACAAACTTTATTCCCACTTAAACCCACTAGTTTCCCAAGCAAACCTAGCAACCTCTTCGATTCCCGATAATCCTCCGGGGCGTCTGAAAAGAAGATGGCCTGGCCTTTTGCCTTTTAAGTTGAATTTGTTATTCGGGCACTACCAGTGTGCAGTGTCTCTACTTCCTTTTATCCATGTCATTACGTATCATCCATTATATTAAAACAAAAGAAGTGAACGGGTCAGTACATGATAGAGACTGTACTGTTTCAAGGACAACGGTTGTGAAGGGAGGTGATTTGTCCTAGATCTTCCCGCCAAGATCAAATGCCAGATTTTCCCTCTTATTTCGGGAACCCACTTTATAGAGGCTGGGTGAGCCCCAGGAGGGTCCTAGATCCTTTATAATCCATCTCCGGCTATTAACATACTAAATAAAAGCCTTGCCTGCTACGGGATTTGAACCAGGATTTTCGGCATGGCAACTCAGTGCTCTACCACTGTGCCCCTCCGCTCCCCTCATTATATTAACTTATTGTATTATTATAATACGGTTTTAAATTTTAATAAATTTAAAAAAAATCAAATTTAAATAAATTATAATTTAATTACGACTGCAAAACCTGAAAATTTCTGTACAATTGAAATATATTATATCAAAAGCCAATATATCAACTTTCGGGAAATTAGTTAAAAATATTATAACGATATAAAGTAAATTTCTATTGACAATGTTTACTTTCAACACCTTTTCAAGGCAGGGAAGAATTTAATATTTGTAAAAAACTAAATATATTAAATATATAGAACTTTAATTTATAAATAAAAATCATTATTATTAGTAAACATTATTTAATGTAATATTTGTAAATATGTTATATAAAATAAAAGGGCTCACCCAGCCTCTATAAAATAGGTATCCGAAATAAGACGGAAAATCTAACGGTTGAGCGAAAAATAACCTCCCTGCACAACCGTTGTCCAAGAAACAGTACAGTCTCAACCACTTACTGAACCCCAGATCCTTCACGGATTGTATTGGTGCAGGTTTTTTACTTCAATTCAAAAGTCCATTTTTCGTACTTAAAGGGGCCTGAGAAGAAACGCTGTTAATGCACGAGTAATTTTTCAGGATCATTATGATGTCCTTGTAAATGTTCTGTTACAATTATTAGCACGTCCAAATTTTATGAATGTGCTAATAATTGTCAAGGAAAAGACTGGAGATCAAGTATAGTACATTTTACATACATCAATTAATAAGAATTAATTATTTATTATTAATTTTCTTCATAAACTTATGATGTCAATTATAAATAGCTGTATTTTCTTCCCCACATTGTTTCGCTCTTTCTTTCTCAAAAAGCATTTTTTGCGATTATCTTCAGAATTAATCTTTTTATACAGCCCATTTTTATTTTATCTCAACTTATTTATTTATAAAGTTATTACACGCCGACAACTTTTTTATACAATAGAGATTTTTTACACTCCATAAAAACCAGTCAACAATCCTACACTAACTGCTTTGGAATGTTTTTATATGCAAAACTAAAAAAAAATATAACATATATTTAATATAAAATGTCTTTAAATTTGAAATCAATACCTATTTGGTGATATATTTTAAATAATTACTTATTTCGGAATCTTTAAAGATATATCTACAGCCAAGCTGTAGTCTAGAGACCAGAGACCAGAGATTTTGTCCAGTTAACTGCTTTCAGATAACCGGTATCGTATCATTCTCGTAGTTTTTGGTTTTAAATGGAGTTGTAATATAAGCAATAACTCCTTTTCAATCCAATGCCTTACTTAGCTCCTTATTCACTATGAAAATAACTCGATTCCGCTTACTTAAGTACAAGAAACTCATTTTTGGAGAAAATTAGGACTAACCACTTATTCACCGGAGCTGTTGATGTATCAAGTTTATACTTGAACAAATTAAAACCGACATAGATGTTCACAAATAACAATAACTTGTAATTCCCTAAAAAATACCAACAACGCAAGGGCGAGTGGATTAAAGATATGGGAATGGATTGAATGGATGGAAGAATGGATTGATGGAGTGTAGTGACATTTTCCTAAAAACAACTAGGCTTAAGTAGCTTTTCCATGTTATTCTATATTAAAGCCTACAAGGCGTTGTGGTTATACTGTCCCGCATAACTTGTATTACAGAAACTTTTTTCTTATAATACAAATAAATGACAAATTATGATTCAAGTGTAAATGAAATACATAAATTTTTTTACTCATTATTAATTGGAATGATTTTTACTAAAACCAGTATTATATTAGCCCTTTTTTATTTTTATTTTAGATAAACTTTATTGAATTATTACAATCTGCCACTTCGGTACCTTAGTATTACAAGGTTGTAAGATACACTAATATGAAAGTGAGAAAAACTATATCAAAGATTCTGAGTATTGGATTCTTTATGTGGTGAAATATTACGGTTATATTTCACTTCTGTCAGGTGGCAATGGGCAGCAGAAGAAGAATTCCATAAAAACAATAAATGAAAAATGAAACCATGATCCTACTTATTGAACAAATAAAATAACATATAACTTTTTTACTCCATAGTGAGGAAAAAAAATCATCACAGTTTAACATAGAACCTTATGATTCCGAGGTCACACCTACAAATGTTGCCTACGTGATCGAATTCACGTAGCCGCTAGATAATTGGCTTGATATTTTCGGTGATATATTGTTTTATATTATTATAAATATTGTCTACATATTTATTTATTATAATATTATAAATATTATTTATATAATTATAAATGTCTAAAACAGAAATTATTATTATCCGATTATTATCGTACTGCGAATGGGAAGATTTGTCTAAAATAACTGGGACTATAAGTAAGTACAACACATTTTTTAATATCAAAAGGGAAAAAGAGACCTTAATTAAATGTTAACCAACAAAAAGCCCTTAAGTCTCCAAACTAAAACAGAAATTGAAAATATCTGTCCAATATATCGCCCATTCAGGCATCCTCAGGGTAGAAAGAGAATAACAGCAAAGAAAAACTGTTTAAGTCCACTGGTTTCTTAATAATGTTCTTTTTTTCTTGCACTTTTACTTTCATTTTTCATATGGTCTTTTGTCTTATGTTTTTGTGTTGTTTATTACTATTATTTATATTACTTTATTTTATTCTCCTTGTGTGTTTTTTGAATTTTGGTGAGTGTATATTGAAGTTTCAAATTTCTGGAGTATTTATCAGCTGTTTTTATCTAACCTTATCCAGCTGGGGTCTAGTAACCTTCTTTATGATTCAGTAGTTGCATTTGAGCCTTGGAGGTGGTGGGATGTTTCTTGGATGAATTATTCATGTTTTTCTTTGTTGTTATTCTCTTTCTACCCTGAGGTTGCCTGAATGGGCGAAATGTTGGACAGATATTTTCCACTCAATATCGAATCGTGGAGCATGCGCCTTGTGAATCTATTTAAAATAACAACATGGTGACCATTGAGATGGGGTTGTTAAGTTGTATGGTTTGGAAATGACAATAAACGAGAAAATTTAGATTTCTATTTGTGTGAGTTTTTATGGAAACAGATGAAAAATAACAAAAATTTATTTCTACAAATAATTGACGACATGGCTGCTTTTTTTCCTGTTTAAATTCATATTTAGTTGTTGTTTTTGTATTAATTTAAAATAAATATTTCATTAACCGTATTCTTGTTTGCCTAATCATATGTTAATTAAAGCGATTACTTTTAAAGTAATCATTTGGTTACAAAAAGTAACTGGCAGCTTTAATCTAAAAAATACCCTTAATTTTCTTGATAAACTTATGATATCAATTACAAATCGCTGTATTTTCTTCCCACATTATTTCGCTCTTTCTTTCTTAAAACGCATTTTAGATTACTCAATATGGAATTGTGGAGCATGCGCCTTGTGAATCTATTTAAAATAACAACATGGTGACCATTGAGATGGGCTTGTTAAGTTGTAGGGTTTGGAAATGACAATTAAATAACTAGGCTTAGACCGAAGCGTAGGTGGGAAGATAGCGATTGGTGACTCGATGGATTTGGGTATGGGCGTTAACCTGTGAACGGGGGTTTTGATAGTGGTTGAAAAACCTCGGCATTCGCTAAGCCTTTTATTCATATTATTAGTTCTTAGAAATTGAAATTTTTGTTTTTGGTAGGCTTAATTTGCAAAGAATCCGACCTAAATGGTTTAAATTACGTGCTAAGTTAGTTATGGTTTAGGTTATGTGGTTGCACATCTCGTTAAAGTTCCCCATCCAGATTATATCAGGATAGCCAAAATTTAGGACTCCCACTGCAACATCGTCCGATTAGCCATAAAAGCATAAAGTTTCATTAAATGAAAAAACAAACAAACAGTTGTAACAAGAAAAAAATTTACGAATAAAATAAAAATAGAATAAAGATTAATGACTCAAAAGAAACACAACTGCTCTATTCGCTGAGGAAAACGATCGAAAAAAAATGTTATTGATAAATTAAAACTATTTATTCTCATACGCACGATTTTTTTTTAACAGAAAAACTTGATGCCCAATTAATAAATACTAATCTTTTTTTCCGATGAGATATACAAATAATTATAAATTTCTTTACTGATAAAAACATACTTCGCTTATCGTACCTTAGTGATAGCATGTATTGATGTAGTGATGTAAAATCCGATAAACAATCGCTTACAGAATTGAAACCGAATCATTGATATTATTACGCTAAATAATTTTTCGTAAATATTTATAGTAAAGAATGAATACGCATACTATTTTAGTATAAACACATAAGTTCGGCGAATAAACAACGTTAAACAGACTATCTTAAAATGCCTCATTGCTGATGACCTTCCCCAAGGATTTTCTGCGGCAATATCTCTACGATCTTTCGATAAATAATATAAATGATCGCGACCGATGCAATAAATACTGCAGTCGAGTAGCAACTCGAGTTATATTGCTCGCATATTTTCTCTTTTAGTCATTAACAACATAAACTATAAGAGAAAGTAAATATTTGCCTGTTCCCCCTCACGACGTCTTGATGAATGATTCCACAATTTCAGAGAAAAAAAGAATACCAAGCAAGTTCAGGGACAATAATTATCAACAATTTTATTATCAGGTGAAATTTAATTGAATTTATTTAACTCATTCATTCCCGTAACCCATTTCCTGAGCTCTCAAAGTAAATATCCTATTAGGGAGGGGAAAAAGTAATTGAGGAATGGGTTCATTACATACAATTATGTTTCAATTTTTATTTTTATGTGATAGATTCAGGCCAACCTTCATGTTGCTATAAGGTAGATTAATCTTTTGAGAAATAACTAATCAACAATAATTTAGTGTTTTATGAAAAAGTATATAATATAATGAAGTCAAGTGACTGTCAATGATTTATTATACACATTATTAAATAATAATTTATATTGTTTGTTTGTTCATGTAATGTCACTTTATGCTGCTGTGGCTAATCGGGTAATGCTACAGTGGGAGCTCTAAATTTTGCCTACCCAGGTTTAATTAGGATAGGGATTTTTAACGAGTACCTGACACCTTACAGGCTCGGGTAATAATTTATATTATTATCAATTAATATCTTATAATATTAATTAATTTATATTATACCGGTCGAAATAAGCATAGTAACTGCCTAATATTGTTTATTAATTTTTTTTAACGCCACTTTATGCTACTATGACCAATGAGGCAACGCTACAGTGGGAGTCCTAAACTTTGCCTAACCGGAAATAATTGAAGCATCTGACACTCCACAGGATCGATACAACCATTTTACATTTCCTTCGAAGGACGTCATAACCTAGAATGTATACCTAGGACTGCCTGCTGTGCTGTGAACTGCGATTTTGGTCATAGAACTTTGCCTCTACAAAATTGATGTTTTTGAAATATAACTATTTTTCACGTTCTATTTTAGAATCACAAGATTTTGTTTCTGCTTTGCCTAGTTATTATTTTTTTTTGTTTCACTCTTTCATTCATTTCTGAAAAATGGCAATATTGTGTCACTGAGGAGATGAGAATATTATGTGTATTATGCTAACCTTTACACCACAGGTAGCTGACCTTTTAATGTTTTGTAATGATATAAAGTAGTTTTGGAATAATATTATACTAGTAATAAAGATCATAACTTATAATGCCCTTAATAGGACTTAGATAGTTAATTTAAATTTTAAAACAAAATGGACCAGAAACCATAAATTATTAGAAAGGAATGGAGTTAAAATTACAGACATAGACTAATTATTGAATTAAACCTACCATAAAAAACCAGAGTATTTAAAAAAAATATGCATTCAAAATGTATTGACACCTAGACAATCACCAATTATTTATGATCTTAACAAGAAAAATCAACAAGGAATATTAACAGAATAAAATATCCAATTGGGGTCTAGAGTCTCATATTGTAAAATCAATTGATGAAGTAGAAGAGTTTAATGGTTTAATTTTTTAACAGTAACAATTAATAATAATTATGCGTTAACTACTAACTCCTCCTAATAAGCCTTCCCTACAAACCATCTTGTACGGTTGAATGTCGTTTGCTGATGTTCAGCAGTTTTCTGGGATCTCGGATGGACATTATCTTTCTAGGCCATAGGCCAGCAACTTTTTGGAGATCCTTTCTTCCAACATTCCAACAACATGTTCAGCCTAGTGAAGTCTTTCAAGTTTGTTATGTCTCATCAAATAAATATCCCAATCAAGATTATACATCATCCTTTTCCAGTTATAACCTACCTTAACTGGTACAACTATTTGATGATAAATCTTCTGTTCAATAAGCACTGAAGCATTCACTGAAGGATTAAGATGTCCTCTTCCATAATTATAGGAGTTGATAATTTTCATGTTATTTTTTTTTAATACAATTATTATACATGCATTAATAAATATAATTTTATTATTGTAAAATGTTTCAGTTTACATACTTCACATAACCACCGGCTGTGTGCTGTCATTCCCATCTCCAGCAATACCAAAACTAAACCTGACCAAAGATGAAGAGTCACTCATCAGCTCGCTCTACTCACTGGGAGCTACCCCAGGACCACTGGTTCTCGCCTTTGGACTCGATACGATTGGAAGAAAAGGCACCCTCTACGTTGTATGGCTCTTGTACATGTGTTCTTGGGTTATGCTCTGGTCATCTGTCAACCTGACAGTTGTTTACCTTGGGAGGCTTATAGCAGGACTTGGATTTGCAGGAGCATTTGCTGGTATCTCGGTCTACATCGCAGAAATAGCTGATGTAAGTATGCATGTTCATTAAAGTCTTCCATTGTATCATAAATAATATATATTGTATCATGAAAGTAAAAATATAAACTTTTCTTAGGGTTCATGAAGTTATACCATGAGAAAATATCTTGTTTAAAGTTTAATTTGTTGTTCATTAAATTGAAACTAAATTATAAATTAATCGTTTGTTTTATATTATATAATAATGATGAATGAAAGATTTTCTAATGCTTTACATAGTTGGTAGTTTATCATTATTGTATTAATGAATCGTTAACAACATGTTAAACTTTAATATCTATTCAAAGTTTAACTCAATTGTTAAGTTAATATGAGTAGATCATACATTTACATATTCAATAAATTAGATCCAGTTTATTTACTATGCTCTTTTAGATTTTAATGATCAGTACTCTTTATAAGACATTAAACTCTTGCTGCATCTAACTTTGTTTGTAATAGACCAACTCTAATCGCAGTGCATATCTTGCCTCAATAAAATAAACAACTTTGTTGACAGAAAAATGGTTCTAGTTTATCATTATGACATTGATGAATTGCCAACAACATAAAAACTTTAATGTTCATGATTTGGTTCAATTTTGAAGTTGAAACCAATATATCAAAAAATATTACATATTCAATAAATAAGAACCAGTTTATTTAATAAATCTTTTTTAAATTTTACTGATAAGTATTATTTACTAGACTTTAAACTCTTACCTCGTATAATTTTGTTTACAGAAAACTGTTTCTCTTTCTACGACTGTTTGCCACTTTTAAAAAATATAAAATATTCATGGTGCTTTCTTATAAAGATTATATTAGATTTTTTTTTAGTTTTCTTATATTGTCATAGGGAGCAGAGAGCTCAGTGGTAGACCACTGCGTTGCCATGTCGAAAATCCTGGTTCAAATCCCGCTGCTGGGAAGACGTTTATTTAGTCTGTTAGCAGCCGGAGATGGATCATATAGGATCTATGATCCATCCTGGGGCTCACCCAGCCTCTAAAAGTGGGTACCCAAAATAAGGGGAAATCTGGCGGTTGAGCGTGATCCAGGACAGATCACCTCCCATCACAGCCGTTGTCCATGAAACAGTACTGTTTCTACCATGTACTGAACCCCAGACCCTTCAAGGGTTGAAGTGGTACAGGTTTTTTTAATTTTTTTATTGTCATTGTTTAGTGTATTAGTAAATTTACTTTCAAAGAAACAGACAACCTTTGATGTATATAGCGTTAATTTTAATACTTTTATAATAAAATGGAAATTTTTGTGGCATAAGAAAAATATTAACAGTTGTTTTTATCTTTTCAGAGCGAGACTAGAGGTCCTCTTAATTCTCTTGCACAGGTTTTTCTGGCCCTTGGATTTATGGTGGAATATTGTATCGGGCCGTATGTTTCTTATCAAATTCTCATATTTATATCCTTTTGTGTCACTGCATCTTTTGGAATTATATTTTTTTTCGCTCCTGAATCGCCGTATTATCTCATTGCTAAAGGGAATAAAGAGGAAGCTTTCAAGGTGTTGAAGACATTACGAGGGAATTTGACTGATGAAAGTATTAATGCTGAAATAAAAGCCATTGAGGTATGTACCTTCATGATAATATTCTGTAGTATACCAACAATGTGTTGCAAAAGTAGGTTGCTATGCTAACCACTAGACCACAGGGGATCCCTAAACCTCTGACTAAGCACAAAAAAGTAAGGGATGCTGCTTAGGTTGTTATTTATATTACTATGTTAAATTGGACTCATTATGGCAGTCATACCACAGGATCGGAAATATTGTTAATCGGTCCAACAACATTTTTATGACAGCATTGCAGTCTGAAGGAATACTTACTCATTTTGTTTGTGGATGAGGCTGTAATGAAGGCAGTTACATTATTTCTTCTGACTTTAACTGACAATGTAAGGCCATTTCCAAATAACAATGCCAATGACGTTAAAGTCCTAAATGAGGAGTCATGCAAAATAAATATGATCATTTACTCTAGGGAAAAAAAATAAGTAGGGTAGTGAATAATCTTCATAGCAACATGTGGTTGATAAGGGTTAAAATCATATTTCTATATTGGTCTTACCAAAAACACTTTAAAGCAGGGGGGGGCAAACCGCTGTATGTAGACCCCTTAAACATTTTTTCGCCCTAGGAGACCCATCAGATTGTTACACAATATATTTATTTTATAATAGTCAAATTAATGAAAACTAAATTACTAGTAAAATACAGTATTTTCGCATCCATATTTTCTTTACTGAACTGCCAAAGTTATGAGATAAAATTGTTATAATAATTACTATATGAATTTAGTATCATTATTCTTGTATTATCTTAAAACCAATAATAATAACTCATTGTGTTATTATTTAACACTTAAAGTTTTCACTCTAAAAAATGTCTATAGTGAGTCTAAATCTGAAATGGAGATTTTTAATTTTATATGTGGCCTGCAAGAACATTTAGGCAACCCCTGATTTAAAGGAAATATCAGCTGTTCATTTCTTATATTTTTATATAAAATTGAATTAAAAGATTAATGGTCTCAATCAGTATATTTGTAAAACTATATTGCTAGCGTTTTGTTGTTAAATATGTTAGTGAATTATATGGATATTATTAAGGGAATACAAAAGATCTTAGTTAAAAGTCAAAGAGTTTTGCTGCCATGTATCTTAATTCTCAAATTTTGATCCTGTTTGACAAGAATATAATGCAATGAGCTGAGGGATACGAGACACAAATGATCATTGATCACATGCATCTGCTGCAGAGAATGTTCTTGATTAATTTATAATGACAAATGTAAAATAGTATAGAATATAATAATAATACAAACTTTATATTCAAAATATTGGGTAAAATAATCTTTAAAATATTAGCTGTTAGTTTTTTAAAATGGTATAATTCCATTTTTCTTATATAGAGATATTTAAGGGTTTGCATTTGAATTAATTTAAAAATATGGGCAAGCGTTGTATTTTTAACACTTAGCAAAAAGTATTGTTTTTAACACTACACTCCTTTAAAATCTTGGTATGAAATAGTAATCATTATAATTATTTATAAGAATAAACTTTTTATTTTTTTTTTTTATAGATCTAAATGGGCTGATATCACTTTTGAAAATAATTGTTCATATTAATAAAATATTATGGTTAATATTTATTAATAATATGAAACATTGTGGCTGTTTTAGGACAAGTTCAGCCGTGAAAATGAAAATGGTACTGGCCTTAAAAAGCTCATAAGCACACCTGTCCTGAAAGCCTTGGCTGTGTCGCTCTTTCTCATCATCCTGCAACAAGGAAGTGGTATCAATGCAGTTCTAGCTTACGTTCAACCGATATTTAAGAAAGCCAATTTAAGTGTGGATGATACCGTTGTGCCTATGCTAGTCGGTTTGACGAATTTGGTCTCCTCTTTACCTGTTCCTCTTCTTGTTGGAAAATTCGGAGTAAAGATAGTCTTGGTAGCATGTGGAGTTGGAATGGGCATTTGTTTGGTAAGTAAGGAAATTGCTTGATTTATTATCTATTTTGTAATTATTTTTCTTCATACCTTAGGAACAGACATTTCTATGTTGTTACTAGATATTGTTGCTATGTTCCAACCCGTTTGAATAAACATAATTTCATTAAATCATTATCTTTAGGGTTTAAAAGTTATTTGATGTTTTACCATATTATAGTCTCTTCATAATTATATGAGGCATTCAGGATCAAAAGCGGATAAATTCAAAATTCCACTATATTAGTTGAAACAATTTTGTCCAACAAGACACTTTGCCACCTTAATGCTTGTGATTTTAGTCCCGGTTATGAATCTGAAGTTTTGCTAGCATAAAGCATTACTAGACTAAACTAGCAAAAGCCAATTTTCGAAATTTGGAGTTCTCTGCTTTTGATCCTGAATTCCTCATACATTGTAGCTCTGAAATATTTATAAGTCCAAAACATTTTGTAAATTAGTCTTAAAGTAGATCTATTTAACTTTTTTGTAAACTTTAATTTTATGCTTTCAGAATATGCTGGGACTGTATTTCTACTTGTTGAATGGAGACTATGACGTTGCAAGTTTAGAATTTCTTCCTGTTGTTAGCATAATTCTGTTCAATGTATTCTTCTGTTTCGGTAAGTGTTTTCTTCTTTCTTAGTAGAACTAATTAAATCATAATGTTTTAGTAATTTCCTTGTCCAAATGTAATGGTCCATAATTTTATCTGTCTATTTTATTACTGTATCAATGAATATCAGATACACAACTGCATAGAAGTTGCAGATGAAGTTACTGCAATCTATGACTTTTCGAACTCTTCTTAGTACTGTTTGTTTCTCTGTTTATAATTAATTTCATCGTCAGTTACATTGGAACCTTTTTTAATTAGTTAAAATAATAAAAGTTTATAAGAAAACAACATATTAAGAAAAACTCTCACACTACATTAAACATAGTGGATAAAAATGTATACAAATAATTTATTTCAATTTACCCCTACACTAAATCACGATCCTGTTTTAATGTTTCAAGGACATATAAGTTGTTAAATTATTGCTCTCCTTTATTGTCATTATTGTTTATTCGGTGAAAACAATTATGTAAGAATTTTATAAATGAAGTAGGCAATATTTGTCACTTCGTCTAAATTTGATATCATAATATTTAATTTTATCATTCTGAAACAAAAATTACCTTTCTGTGTTCATTAAAACAATTTACTTTCAATATATGATTGTTAAGAGTGTTGTTGAAGATATTTCAGTTGCTACTACTAATCATAAGGAATTCTTGAGATAAATTCACTAAGGGCTGATAGGCAATTAGTCCACTCTTATAAGTTTTACAAGGGAGGCAAAAAAAAAAAGGATCTTGTCCCGAACTAGGTCGCTATCTGCAGTAAATAAAATATTGAAGGTGTTGTCAAGATTGTGCTATCTAGCAAACAAGTGTCCTTCCGGTAGACAACGATGCAGAACATTCTGTCTCTGGCTAATGATAAAAGTTTTAAAAATACTTGTTGCCTTTCTGTTGTAAGCTTCTCATATATTCATGATTTTTGCCTTAGTAAAACTATAATCTTTTTTTTTTTTTTTTTTTATTTAATTCAATGATATTTACAACTATAATGGTATTATATCAAGTAAATGTGCAAAAATGTAGAATATGACATGAAAACACTTGTGGAGAAACTACCCATCGATAGCACTCCAATTATAATCTTTAAACTCTATCTTTTAGTTCAGGATATTTTAAAATATGGAATTTCTGTAAATACTGAGAAAGATGTTCTATTTTGATTAAGTCTTCTGATCACTTAAGAGCTTACTTTGTTGAAAATTTGTGTATCATTTTCCCTTTCCCATTTCCTCAACTTATGTATTATTTTATTATTGAGCTATTATATTATTGAACTATTTTATAAAACTTATATTAAATTCTTCTCTTTCTAGCCATGAAATTTCATTTCCTTCATTTTTTTCTTAAATATCATATGCCAATATTCAAATCATAAAACCAGGGTTAATTTTTTAACTTTTAATTTCATACAACAAAAAAATGATTTAATAGGCACTATAGATTACCTGCATAGGCCAATATATGCAATTATTATTATTAAAATTACAGGTTGTGGATCCCTTACTTGGGTTGTGATAGCTGATGTTTTCCCGTCCACTGTGAAGGGGACAGCCACTGCGATCTGTTCCAGCTTCAGTGCTCTTTTCGGATTTGGAGCAATTGAAGCTTTTATTTCACTGCTAAACACTTGGGGATATGAAAATACATTTGTACTGTAAGTATTATACATGCACAATAGACTTGATGGAGTTATTTACATGATTTTTGTTTTTGAATACTTTTAAACAATCTATCCTAGCTAATTAATTTTTTCTTTATTATTCTTTTCCAGATTTGGATGCTTCCTTGTCATAGGATCTCTTGTGCAGATAATATTCGTTCCGAACACTTCAAAAATGACATTTCAGGATATTGAAAAATATTTTGATAGTAATGCAGGTTAATTTGACGTCATTATTTCAACTGAAAGGTGCTCTCTAGTCTTTGACAATCTCATTGTCCATCACCCATTATAAACTAACATACTATTAACCTTATTACATCTTATGTTTTATATTGTTTATATATTTATTTTATACTCATAAGTTTTATATATTGTTTTTTAACATTAAAATTATTAACGAGTTTTATTTTTTTGAATTAAAAATAAAAATCAGTAATATAGTAATTAGTTATTTAAATTTACTTTAGTTAAAATTGTTTTAATTATAACTTAATGTAACTATATGTAAAAAGTCATTAATTTAGTTGTATTTATACTGTTACTCCCTTAAATGTTAATTTTGTTTGATGAACCTTGTTATAAATAAAACATTTAATACATTATGTGTGTGATAAGTACAGCTGACCTTCTGTACATTTTCCCTCTTAGAGAAAACTTTCCAATGTTAAAGACAGAAAAAAAAAAAGAAAATTTAAAAATAAAGTGAAGGGGATTATAGAAAGATTAATTGCTTGCCACGAATTTTTAAAAGATTTTAATAACATCAACTCTAGTATTTTTAGATCTATCCTCAGAAGTATGTTCCAATAAATATTTCATACTGTCTTTTGACCACACTTAACATTTAAGATATATGACTGAGCCATGTTGAGAAGATTTAGAAACATAACAATCATTTTAGTCCCATATAATCTGAGAAAATATGACTATACTATTTATAGGGAATAGTTGAATGGGAATTGTTTCCTCAGTGAAATTGACTTTAAATAGACTAACTTTTCTTTCTTCATAGTGAATCTTAGGCTTATTGAGGATAAAAGAATTCAGATTCCTTCTGAGAGCTTTCATTCCTTTGCTCAATTCATTGTCTGATCAAATAGATAAAATCAGTGTCTGCATATTTTTTTTTTTTTTGCCCAAGTTTAAATATCCATTACTCAGCATTATTTTTTGAAAGAATATAAAACCACGTTTAGGAGCAGGATAGATCAGTGGTCTAGTGCTGACTTGCTACACTGAAGTTTCTAGGTTCAAATCCTGCTGTGACAGAGAAATAATTTAATCTGATAACAGCCATATATAGCTGTGACCCTGATTGATTTGCAGATCCAACCTCTAAAATATGTACCCTTAATTGGGAGAAAAACCTGAGTTTTGAGTATGATCTCGGAAAAGTCACCTCCCTGTACGACCGTTGTCTTAGGAACAGTGCAGCCTCTACCATGTATTGAACCCAAGACACTCATGAGTTGTACTGTTTTTTTTTTAAATCCACATCTAAAAATTATTTACCTTATTTTAAATGTTAAATTTTCCCATGTCTCTTTTAGGTTTCCATGGCCACTATTTATACAAAATACTTCAGTGGTATCTTCTGGTTTAGACCGTGTCGCTAACTTTTTCGCCAACGTTTCTCCAGACATGCTGCTGATTTCTTCAAGGCATATAAGAGAATGAACGACTTTCTGCCCTGAAGAAGTCAGCAGCATGTCTGGCGAAACGTTGGGGAAAAAGTTAGCGACACGGTCTAAACCAGAAGATACCACTGAAGTATTTTGTATATTTATTTATTTATTAGTACAAAAATACATTTTTTCTTAATTGATTACTATTCAGTGAATTATACAGTAGCCAGTTTTTTTTTTTTAAATTGTGGCAACATGTAGTATAACTACACCTTATTAGAAGTAGATTAGCTAGTCGCTTGACCAAGTTAAGACTACATAAGACCATCATTAGACCAGTCGCAGCATATGCATGTGAGACATGGGTGCTTAAAAAAATCAGCAGCTGAAAAGATGGACATCTTTGAATGCAAAATATTAAGAATATATGCGCATTCTGGGACCTGTGAAAGAAAATGGGGTATAACGTCTTAGAAAGAATAGAGAAGTATATTTCCTATATGACGATGGGAAGCTTTCCGACTATGTCAGAATACAACGTCTAAAGTGGTTGGGTCACCTCCATAGAATGGATGATGGCAGAACCGCCAAAGGGTTGTATAAGGATTGTCCAGAAGGAGTGAGAGCTCGAGGGAGGCCACGAGGCAGATGGAAGGACAGCGTCTCAGAGGACATCCGAAATCTTAACATGTCTCTGAGGCTTGCTACAGACTGACAAGACTGGGCAAGAGTGATTGAGCAGGCCAAGGACCACCTTGTGCGTCTGTCGTGCCTATGAAGAAGAAGAAGTAATATAACTAGGTACTATAATAGTTTAATTACAATATACAATTTTTTAAAGTATCCAATGTTTTTAGTCATTTCAATAGTCAAACCACCGCTTAATATATCAGTTTATTACAACACAATTTTTAGGCTTTTTGTTTTCTGAATTATATAAATTACATGCGGGAGTGCCATGAAAAGTATATGTGTAGGAAAGGTATATCCCTCTCACCTCATAATGAATTACAAACAAAAATTTTGGAAACGTTTGTAATTTAAATTGTGGAAAAGCGAGATAAAAGTATTTAGATTAGTGTATACCAATATTAATAATAGTGCATATTTTTAGAACATTTTAGATATCGATTCTTTTACGAGTAATAAAATATACATGCTATTAAGACACTACCGAGGGAAGTATTTATGACAAAAAGGGATAGCTATAATGTCAGGTCTCGATCGAGAAAAGCTTAGAAAGGCTGAATATACTTCAATAGTAAACGCCCAACTGTTAGTAGTACATCAATAATATTAGTTACTTCGAAATAATGTTACTAAAAGTTATGTAATATGCATTAAAAGTTACATCTATTAAAGTAATAAAGGGGTAATAAAGGAAATGCGAACAGCTGTTTGATGTAATATTCAGTAAGGTTATGTTTATGTTGATAAATTGTAAAATTTAGAAATTTATTCCAATAGATTCGCTTAATTTAGCTAATAACACCATGGACCAAGGTCTAGATCAATGTTCATCTATTGAACTACTTAGATATAGCAATTGGTTTTTAAGACACTAGTAAAAATATTTAATAATTCGATCAATTTGATTGATAAAATGGTTTATGGTGATTGGTAAAATGATCACTCAACAGCTGGTCAGCACGTTAAAAGTAATTGGCTACTTATTAAAAGTAAATGACAAGATTTCATTTCTTTGAATTTATTCCATTCATTTTATTTCTGTTATGAAAAAGGCAAATTTGAAAAAAGTAAACATAAACTATAATGAAATACGTAGATTCAAGAACCCAGCTCATGATTCACTATACTGTTTAATATGATCACACCCTTAAATACATCCGATGTCAAGTTCAGATCAAGTTAGAAAAGAGTAAAACAAGTTACGAAAATTGTGAGATCAAAAGTTCAGCTGTAAGTCGAAAGAAAAAATGTAAACACAACTGACAAAACATTATTTCATCAGAGAAATGCAAAGATTGCAGTTTCGTATACCGAACGGGTTGGCAACATTGCTCCTTATCAAGGGAGGTTTTAATTAGTCTCCGTGTTATTCGGGAAGGGCAGTGACAGTTGTTTTAGTTACCGATTGATAATTAGCATAATGTCGATGAACTTTATTGACAAGATTGATCTGTTTTCGAAACGTCCATCGAAGAAAAAGTCTCAGAGCTCTAGAAAGAACAAAAGCAACGGAGAAGTAGAGCTGCCATCTTTGCCTTTGTTAAGCGAAGTTCCCCAATCAGAACATGATGAACTGTTGGTAAGCAAGCTTAAGCAGTGTTGTGTGATCTTTGATTTCACTGATCCTACAGTTGGTCTAAAGGGTAAAGAATCCAAAAGAGCAACATTGTCTGAGTTGATAGAGCACATTTCTACAGGAAAAGGAACATTTACCGAACAAATCTATCAAGAAATCTTCGCCATGGTCTCTTCTAACTTATTTCGTTCGTTGCCCCCGAAAGAAGTTTCCGATTTCGATCCTGAAGAGGATGATCCAGCTTTTGAATCAGCTTGGCCACATTTGGAGCTAGTGTATGAATTATTACTACAATTTATTGAATCGCCCAATTTTGAAATATCTTTGGCGCGAAATATAGTGAATCATAAATTTGTTTCTGGTTTACTAGATCTCTTTGATAGTGAAGATCATCGAGAAAGAGAGTGTCTGAAAACTGTTATCCATCGAACTTACAGTAAATTTTTGTGTCTGAGGCAGTTCATCCGGAAACAGATCTCGAATATATTTTTGACATTTATATTCGAAACAGAACAATACAATGGAGTCAGTGAATTATTAGAAGTATTGGGAAGCATTGTTAACGGTTTTGCGAAACCTTTGAAATCTGAACACAAACAATTTCTCGTCAAAGTATTGGTTCCTCTGCACAAACCGAAGTCGCTGACGAGGTATCACGGCCAGTTGGCGTACTGCATCGTCCAGTATCTAGAAAAAGATTCTTCTTTGACTGTGCCGGTGGTTCGTGGATTATTGAAACTGTGGCCCAAAACTCATAGCCAGAAAGAAGTTATGTTTTTAAATGAAATAGAAGAGATTCTTGATGTGATAAATTCCGACGAGTTTGTTAAAATACAAGTGCCTCTTTTTAAGCAGTTAGCGAAATGTATGAAAAGTGAACACTTTCAAGTGGCAGAAAGAGTTTTATATTTCTGGAACAACGAATGCGTAATTTCGTTGATGGAAGCAAATGCCTCTGTGATCATGCCGATCATAGTTCCTACGTTGCACAAAATTTCAAAAGAGCATTGGAATCCTATGGTCGTTAGTTTGGCGTTTAATGATCTTAAAATATGTATGGATATGAATAGAAATTTATTCGAAGAATTATCTTCTGTTACTAGGCAAAAAGTGAAGCGCTAATTTTTCAGCTCAATGCTATATAAGTACTGATTCCATAGTTGTTTTTACTTGATCTGGTTCTAGTTGGTAAGCTTTCATTGCTGTCACCAATGGATTATTTCTTCAATTGTTGAATTAATTGAGTGTTTAAGTTTTTCTATTTAATATGAGAGGTACTTATCAAATGAAGAGCATATAATAGATGTTTGATGATATTACTTCATCCAAAGACACTTTCTGGTTTGATAATTGAGATAACACTTGTTTAAATGTATCATAGGTATGTATAAATAAATCGTTCTATTTATTATTAGTAAAGTATTTTATTTGTTGAATTAAATACTTTAATTTTGTATCAGTACCTGTGTATATATATTGATTATGGAATGATGAATTTTCATTATTCAAGATGTATCTTTTTTTTGGGATTCTTATATTTTATTTGTTTTATAATATAATGAAAATAAAACTTAATTATCTTTTTCTCAGTTTTCATTAAATTATTTTTATTTATCTAATTCTTTCACAACAATCAGGATTTTTATATCTAATAGTTATCAATTTACTTGTACTGTTGGTATTTTTACCTCTAATTAATAGATTTTCTCACATTCCCTCTCATATTATAACTTGTTTAAGATAGGTATTTGATGTCTTGGAACATAAGTTTATAAACAAGATTGATTTATTATGATGATTATTTCATTTTTTATGTTTTCACCCCTTTTTACTTGTTTAAATACTTAATTTTCATATTGATTTATGGAAAAAATGATCCAAGTAAAGAAGTAAACCATTACTTATATGATTGTAAATTTACTTTTTGGTAATTGTTCCGCAGGTTGTCACATGAATCATAACAAGCTTTAACTTTTCATTTGTTCCCCATTTAATATTTTCCAAAAATACAAGTTACCATGAGTTTTAGTATGGAAAAAATAATGTAATTATGAGAAATGTGTATGCTTTGGTAATCATTTCATCGAGAAATGAATGTTTCAACAAAAATATATCATCTAAACTTTGAAATGTTAGTTGAAAGTTTTAGTTCTTGATGAAATTAACACTGAAATCTACTCATTACCCATAATTACATTCTCTTTTTCATACTAAAGCTCACGATAACCTGTATTTTTGGAAAATATTAAAAATGAAACGAATAAACAGTTATAACTTGTTGTAACTCATCTCGAAGTGACAATCTATGAAACAGATACCTCTCATTTTCATATCGATATATGGAAAAAATGAACCGAGTAAAGAAGTAAATCATAACTGTGTTGATAATCACTTTTTTATTATGTAGAAGTATAATTTAGAAGTAAAGAGCTTTAAATTATGTAAAGTGTCATTATCATTCCTATTTGTGATTATTTATATCTACAACAATGTTTTCAATCAAACACAAATTCATTGTTAACTTACCTATTTTTGATAGACTCAAGGAATGTTTCCTTATGGTAGCTTATCTATTTGTATATCTCTAACATGTATCTATGTTACATTGTAAAATATTTATAACTGTATTAAATATTTTATTTTTTTGTTTGTTGTAAAAGCATTTTTGAATAAGTTTATTTACCCATTGATTACACTATCCTATTGTACCCCTCATCATATGAATTATGTCAATGATATCCTACCACTTGTTGGGGGTTTAGATATGGCCTTGTAAGCTTTAGAAAAAATATTAAACTGGGTGTTTAAGAAACCAGTACAATGCAAATGTAAGATGACTATTGAGAATAGGAATCTATCAAAATACTTAACATGTTTGGGATTGACATTATAATGTATTTAGCCATCTTGACTATTAATAATGACTGAATGCTTGGACTTTTTTAAATATTAAACTTAGCGGCAAATTAACTGAAATGTGATTAGATATTTGGCTAGCTGTTTTCGCACTACATCGTCTGTATTCTATTAATAATTCAATTATTTATCTCAGAGATTCTTTGAGGATATCTAATTGACTAATTGAGCAATAGAAAGTGAGGTTGTGATATGTTAGCAATGTTGTCCATATCTATTAATACATATCTACTGCAAACATGGTAGCAATTTATACTAATTATAGAGGCATTGAACTCAATTTAATATTGTTTCTTTGTTCATTAAACGTCTCTATTTGCTGCTATGGCTAATCGGACGATGCTACCATGGGAGCTCTAAATTTTATTTATCCAGGTTTAATTAGGGTAGAGATCCTAAAACGAGGACCTGATATAATGCTGGCTCGGGAACCCCATCCCTTCCTAAGGACGACATAACCGAAGATTTTTTACTCCCTTTAAGAAATCCTAATCAAGGACGGATTTAGGGGAGGGGACACGCACCCCCAGACGGTTTTTTGTGTACTGTGGAAAATCCATTACAGTGCATACTTATAGGCAAATCCCATGATCATAGTTGTTAAAATATATGAATAAAATAACAAAGAATATGAGTGAAACTATTGTTTTGACATTTTAATAAACCTTTGAAACCTTTCTATAAATACTACAAGTTTATATCTAAGTTATTGTTGATTTTTTCCCCATCTGCCTGTTGTCCCCCCCCCCCCAAAAAAAAATCCTGGATCCGCCCTTGATCCTAATGGACTACAAACCTGTGATCTTGGGTATAGTAGTTGTTAATACTAACCACTTAACCATAGGTGATTCCTCAATTTTGTATTTATCTCGTGGTAGTCCTGCAAAATGGATAATCACTTTTCTTGTAAGTTAAATCAGAATTCCATCTCCATTTAAGTTTCATCCACTTTGCTTAAATGTTTGTTGCTTGTTTTCTTTTGGTTTCACTCCCAATGAAGATTATTAAAGTCTTCACTAAAATTACAAAATGTGGAATATCCATCTTACCTTGAACATTGTTCTGGTTGCGAGATTCATTAGACTGTTACAAAATATATTTATTTTGTAATGACCAAAATAGTGGAAACCACTGTAATAATAAAATACATTGTTAGTCCATTTAATATAATTAGAAATTAACTGGAAATTATTAGATAAAATCATTGCAATATGCGTTTAGTATCATCATTGCATTATCTATGTTTAAATGTAAGAATTTGAGTATTACCATTGGGTAGTTTCTCTAATTGCCTATATCTCGTGTCATTATTTATCTTTCATTATATTTACTTGATGTATTTTATTATACGGTTGTAAATTTCAATAAATAACTTTTAAAAAATATGTAAGAATAATAGTAAACAATAGCAATAACTCATTATATTTCAACTTTTCATTACTGAAATATATCTATAATAGTCTGAATGAAATATATAATTTTATATGCGGCCGATGGAGTTATGATGAACTTCCAAAGTGGCCCGCAAGATGATTTGTGTTGGCCACCACTGCCTTAGATATTCGATCTTTTATCATCATATCAATCCAGGCGTTTACTGTGTATTATAATTTTTTAAACACAACTAGGGATGGTATTCAAGTTAAACCTTAGAAGGGGCATTGTTATTCTTACTCTACCTTAGAAAACATTTTTCTAATATGTAGTCATTATCATTGCTGTAGATGTTTATCATTAACTTTATGATTGGATAGTTCCTAATATTATCAAATGATCTGATTATTTGCTATTTTCTGCATTACGTTTTATTTAATTACAAACTACTAATTATATTATTTAACGCACGAAGAGTACATAATTTACTTGTTATAGGTTTTCACCTCCATCAGGAAATAACATAGCAACTAAGGTAGAATTATGGCATACTGTATTGCATCAGATACTGATTTGTTGTATCTTTGCTGTTAATCATTATTCATTTAAAGAACCATTCCAAAATAAATTCATTTTAGTTTTCACCATTCACTCAGTTTTTAGTTTTAGATGAGAAATTTAACTGTTTCACAATAATTATCAACTAGTTCACTTACTGTATTTCTGAGCTATTCAGTATCTAAAGGCTATCAAGCTGAAGAACCTCAAGTATCAGAAGGCTTTCTTGTTAAAACATATAAAATACCTGGTCTGTTTTATATTGAGGAAATTATTTATTCCTACTTTACGAAGGTGTGTTAATATTGAAAAAAAAGGTCATGTCAGCATGCTCCATGAAAGTTTTATAATGTATAAACTTGAAAATTGCTAGAGAGCAGGCTTCGGTTATGGTAAATTATTTCAGAAGTTAGGGGGTGTGTGCGTGCAGTATTAAAATTATAGGGTGATTATATCTGCAGTAGTGGAAAGGAATTAATTAATAAATCTTTATGTTTTAATAAATATATATTCTTTGATCATTGAAGACAACAAGCCAATGATGGACTGTTCATTTATGGTGAGTGGGCACCATCAAGCCTTCAGTGGTTTGCCCTTATGTTGAAGAATATGAAGAATATTTTGTGGCCTAATCAAAATTGTGAACAAGGCCTTATGTAGACTTATCAAAGTAAGTGTTTATAAATCTTACAAATCCTTTTAATCCTATTTCTTTTGGAAATATTGGGCCGTTTCATATGAAGTGTCCGTTTTCAAAGGAATGGTTAGTTAGTAAAATAACATTATTCTTCTTCTTCTTTGACTTACTCCCATGTCATTGCTAGCTTCGAGGAGCCTCCACCCATTGCAGCCATGCCTCGTGGTCCCTACTCAGCTGCCTCATTTCCTGGAGGGTCTTGCCTCTCTCCCCTCCATTGCACTGAATGTATTCCTGATAGGAAACTCTGGGACGGCCTCTCAGCCTTCTCCCAGTGGGTCTAGCTTCCATGGCCTTCCTTGGCTCTCTCCCTCTTCATCCATCCGTCAGACATGGCCAAACCACTTAAGCTGTGGGTTCTTTATAGAATCCCTTAGCTCAGTTACTTTTAGTTCTTCTCTAATCCTTTATTTCTGATGCGGTCCCTCCTGGTCTTTCCAACAACTTTCAGCAGGAATTTCATCTCCGCTGCTGTCGCACGGTGCTTGTTCTTGCTTGTCCAGCTTTCACTTCCATAAGTAAGGGTTGGGAGATTGATTTGTAAATGTGCATTTTTGTTTCCTTACCAACCTCCCTATGGCCAACTATACTGTTGCATATAGGGTAATAAACCTGGTTGGCTTTTGATATTGTGTTAACTTCTTCTCGGTCAATTTTTCTCCTGTTGTTGATGATTGTCCCCAAGGTGTATTCTTCTACAACTTCAAGTACCTCCCCATTACAGATCAGCTGGACATCTTCCTGTTCATCTATTGATACCACCAAGACTTTGCTTTTCTTACTATTTATTGCCACTGGCGGATTAGTTCTTCCTCCCATTCCACTAGGGCTTGCTGCAGCTTGTCTTTCGTGTCCACAACCATACACATCATATAAAATAACATTTTGAAATCAAAACATTATAATTCAAAATATTTAGTCATTTTCTATTAATTATCCCCACCGCGTTAATAAAATTTCTATACCAGAACTGAAAAATTCAAGGTTTTGTGATGAAAAGAAGTTTGAAAATGCGTTTTTGACTTGAGTATCATTTCCGAAAATTTTAACCTAAAAGAAGTTGTTCAAATTTCTGAACAGATGAAAATCTTCCGGAAATAAGTCTGGTGATTAAGTTGGGTATGGGAGGACTGTATAAACAAGGTCGTTTAGTTTCTTCATTGCCTGAAGTCTGACACATTATGTCAATATCCCTGCAGTATGATGTCTCTGGATTGAAAGGAGGAATGAATTATTGATGAATTTACCTGCTGAAAATTTCTCAAATCAATAGCGAATAATCTGTTTGTTACAATACCCTTCTTAGAATCCTGTGTTAATGTTTCTTGCAGCTTCGGCTGCTGTGTGTTCTATATCATTAAAAAAAATTGTGTTTCCATGGTCATATACTAAATGTAATTTCCATTGTGGTGATAGTAAATATCAAAAAAGAGAGGATTAATAACTGCTCATTAACATAAACATAGTAAACAACAGAAGTCCACTAATTTCACTATGAATTTTAGAAATAATAAAAACAGACATTTCATATGAAACGATCCAATACTATTAATACAAGTATTTGCTTTCTTGGTTGATTTATTCTGTTACTTCTTACAGTGAATATCTGTTTGATTTTTATTTCATTATGTCCCCTATGAAAAGCTATGCCTTAGAAAATAATATTGTTTTTAATAATTTAAATGGTATCCTTTTAAATTAGACAATCCTTTTTGGTTGATTCATCAATAATTCATAGTCTTTCTGTTATCTCTTTAATAATTGTTTTGGAAAACAGTTTGCTTAGTTTCATTATTTATTATGAATAGAATAGAAAACAAACTTTATTCTGGGACCAAGTCCCTTTAGAATAACAATAAAGAACAAGTAAAATAAACATAATATTCATCTGGCCAGAAGGCTACATAATGATACAAATCATGAAGTAATCATGAGTGACAAAACATAATAGAAATAGGAAAAAAAAAAAAATAAATAAATGATTAAAAATTATGAGACTTTACAGGATTTTAACTAATTGTCGAAAAAAATATAAAGGTTAGATATTAACAAAATAATAATAAATAACATTAATATAATAGTTAATAACGGAATTGCTAAATAAAGCAAATGAATGGCATAGCATGCGATTAAGTATTTACAAAGTCTGTATCTTCTTAGTTGTTGGAAAAATAAACAAAACACGTAGGTAGCGAGTCGAGTATTCGATACAAATTAATTCAAGCCGAAGATTGGCCTGCCTGGAGGGCATCTTTTTGGGATACCATGGGATGATGGAAAAGCAGGGATTTAAATGAGGCCAGTGAAGAAGAATGGCGGATGAAAGGAGGGATTGAGTTCCACACAGTGGTGGAGCGGGCGAGGAAGGCTTGCTTGAATGCCTTAGTTCTGTGGGATGGAATGTAGAGATCGGAAAGGCGGGATCTTGTTTTATGGTGTTGGACAGAGGATTTGAATTGAAGGAGACTATAGATATATGAAGGGTATTGCGAGTTAATGGTATGGTATAGAAAAACACTAAGGAAATAATGCCTACGAATGGGTGGGAAGACCACTTTAACTCATCATAATGATGTGACACCCGGGAACGCCTCGGAGTACCAAGGACAAATCTTAAAGCGCAGTTCATTATTCTTTTTAAGCCACATATTGGTAGTTTTGAGCAAGATTATGTTAACGCTTTGTGGTTGAGCGTTTTATGCTGGTATATAATATCTGAAGCAGATAATTAATTGAAAAAAACGTGCATGAAATTTATTGCTCCAAAAATACAATATAAATTTCCCCACTCCTTTTCAACTATTACATAAATGACCTTCCCAAATCAATCCTCCACTGTTCCCACCATCTGTACGCCGACGATTCCCAGATCTATTTCTCATTTCCTCCATCTGAGATAATAGCTGCATTTGCCAATATTCAAGGTGACCTAGATAGGATCAGTGGCTGGGCAAACTTGAATAAACTGTCGTTGAATGGTGCGAAAACTCAGGCCATCCTAATTGGTTCCAGCACCCTTCTTAAATCTATCAACTCATTTCCCCAATTAACCTTAAATGATCACCCTATTGCCTTCAGTCACTCTGTTAGAAACCTCGGAGTCATTTTTGACCAATTCCTCTCATCGAAACCCCACATTGCCCAAATTTCCCGCCGAGCAATAAAGTCTCTAAAGTTATTCCACCATTCCAGGCATCTTGTAACACTGCCTATCCATAAGCTCCTCATCACTTCTTTCATCTTTCCACACTTTGACTATGGTCGTGTGGTATATGGTGGCCTCTCAAACAGGCTCGAAGAGAGGTTAAGGCGAATTATGAACTGTTCGCTTCAATTTTTCTTTGACGCCCCAAGGAGGTCATATGTGTCCTGCCGTACGTTTAGTTAAAGTGGCTTTAATCCCTAGACTCTATTTTCTTGGTTCTTACTTATATCAAACTATCAACTCACAACATCCATCTTATATTTATAGTCTCCTACAACTCAAATCCTCAATCTAATCACAGGGCACAAGATCTCGCCCTTCCGATCTTTTATATCTGTTCCCATAGAACCAAAACTTTTGAGCGTTCTTTTCTCGCCCGTTCTATCTCTCTTTGAACTCACTCCCACTCGATATCCATCATGCGTCTTCTTCAACCTCATTTAAATCCAAACTTTTCCTACATCTTCTAAATTCCCAAACAGATGCTCTATAATCAATAAATAATTTATAGATATATCCAACTTGATTGATTGATGAACTGCTGTAAATATTCCTCGCTCATAATGATATCATTTTTTTAATTATTAGAGGCTACCATTTATTCACTTATTTTTCCATAAGCCTATTTCTTTTTATTGTAAATTTGTCATTTTTTTTATTTTATTTTTGTATTACATTTTCTATTCTCTACCAAACTATACCTGTTATTTATTTACTTTCAACATATTATGGAAATATTGTTATATTCTGATCTAGCCCTTTGGCCAGATATATATTTATTTAATTTTGTTCATCTCTGTTATTCTAAAGGGACCTGGTCCCAGAATAAAATTATTTGTCTATTCTATTCTATTCTAAATTTAATAAGGCTTTGAATTTTTTTATTTATCTTTAATTTAAAAAAAATAAGACATTTCGACCTCACCAACAATCTATTGTTTTGTGTATGTTTGTATTTCATAATACTATAGCTGAGAGTAGTGTCAGGTCATCTGCAAAGGCTAGACATCCAACCTCCAGTTAGTCCTCGGGTCGTCCTAACATCACTGGCTTCCAGTGATTTTACATTCTCAGCTCTTTCTCCTATACCTTGATGACATTGTCTAGAAATAGATTGAAAAGGGGGAACAGAGAGAGCCGCCACCTTAGCAAATATCTATCTTGATCAAAAATTGTTCCGATATTTTCCTCATGAATTGCACGTTTGATGTTGTGCCTGTAAGTGTCTGATCAGTTGCAGTGTCATGCCGTCCAAAACCTGCTCATGTAGGATGTTGAACAATGCTGTCAGTTGATCAAGTCATATGCTTACTTGAAGTCAACAAAGGTTTGTTCTATAAATATTACTATACATTACATTATAATTTTATAATCTAAGTGTTTTATTTAATCAGGTTTAATTATTTGTTGTATTACTTTTATTTCCTTCCTCTTCTTTAAGAATTATCATATGCTTTTTATTAAAAATAAATAATTAATATAAATTTTTAGGATAAAAATTCTGTTAATTAGTGCAATTGTAATATGTTTCATTTGTAGGATGTGGATACATAAAAAAATCATCTGGGTCTGTAACCAAGGAATGTAAAAATTTCTATTTTCGGAATTTCTTCGTTTCGTTAATTTACCAGAACTTTATTTAGACTATTGAACTAAACCATTATTGAAAGGAATGCAGAACTCTGGGAAGCTAAGAAGCCTGAAAGATACACTAATTATTCGCATCTAATTTAAAGTAGAACACAAAGCTCTTCTCTGTGTCTGTTGTAAAGTAGCTATTTTAGATAGGGATGTATAGTGATCGTGTTGTCTCCTCCAACTGGAATAAAATCGTAGGTACTTAAATGAAATGAAGTATGCATATCAAGTTTATTTCATATTCAAATACATACAACAGGTTGCTGAAGTAAATAGCTGCACTTTAAAAGAAAATTCAGGTCCACTATTAAGGGTACAGAATTATCTTATACATATATATATTTATATAGAAATGGACATTAATCAAAGACGAAAAAAAGGTAATATAATGACATATAGGCAAATATAGCACCTTCCAAGAGCAAGAGCCATAAACATTGCAAAATGGTTTTATCTGTGTCCTTACTTATTTCAATATCAATCATTCATAAATGCTATTTTCCATACCCTGTTTTCGAATATTTCATATTTAGTAGATAAATAGTGAATTTAATTACAATGAACGATAATAGTATTAAAAATAGGTTGGTACTCTTCTTAGTTTCTGTTAAAAATATGTATCATTGACTTGGCGCCCGCTGATGACTTGGACGAACGATTCGTAAATTATAAATAAGTAATTTAATATAATTAACAGTTGAATATATAGCTTTTTTACGGTTGAAATGTGTGCTGGTACAATTTTAAAAACAAATATACATAACTCTTGATAAATATCTAAATTTACAAAAATATATTTACAACATAACAATTATAAAATTTATAATTCCATAATAGACCATAGTTTTTAAATAAGAAATGTAGATATACATATATTTATGATATTAAAATATTTATAGATAATACAAAATCGTATTTACAGTAAAAATTAAAATTAGCTGTAGAGTGAAATATAGAAAAAATATATTGATATGTTTGCTGTTAGAAATGCTTCTTGGACCATCCAGCTATTTCTTCAAATTTATGTATTTTATTAATTGGGAAAATTCTCTTTCTACAACTTATCATTCATATAGTTAGAAACAACTTATAATTATGTTTTACTATTATCTTTATGTTAATTGAGTTTAATGAACTCATCAAAAGGAGTAATATTGTGTTATTAATATGAGTTTTTAAAAATAATATTTTCTATGAAATATAATTTTGATGTTGAATTCCTCTGCATTGACTTCATTACATTTTAATTTTCTTCATTACATATGTTACAATATTTTATTTTATGTTTTATTCTTTCATCTTAATTTTTTATTATACAAGAAATTTATTGAAAAAAAGAGCAAAACTCCTAAGTATTGAACAAAAATGTTTGCATGATGTCTTCATCTTACTCCATATGTTCTAATTCAACGCAATATAAATATGTAATTTTTAAATAAATCGATTTTTCCTTGGAATACATTGATTTTATAATTTATTTATTTTACAATTTTAGGTTACTTAATTATGACAAAATTACCAGTAGTCTAATATTATAAATTTGTAGAGAATATCTTTTTTCTCGAACCTAATAAACTTTGTATATTTATTCATATTTCGCATTAGCTGAAATACCATTTTGTATTACCTCTGAACTACTAGGTCATAGATGAGAAAGGAACATCTACGTGCAAAACGACCATATTATGATGTCAACAGCTCTCACAGGTGTAACAAACAGGGATTGTCAAAAAACATCACAACACTTACATTATATTTTACTAGCCGAAACATTTATGAGGGAGATGTTCTAAAATTCAAATAAAACACCTACTTAATTATGAGCTGCATAGAAACATCTATAAACATTGAAATGGTTCTTAACATACATCTTTTAAAGTATGTTACTTCATAACCCCAGCCAATGATTTCTTAAAAACTTTAATCTTTACTGTTATACAATGAATACAATGTTGTATCGTTCATACAATTGTTCATTTTTTTGACATTAGGCAAAAATCATCAGACTTCTCGTCTAACTTGTTGAATCTCATTGGCTAAAGCGTACGATCTGCCTACAGACCCGAACATACAATAAATATAATTGGACAAATCTCCATTGAAACATGTAATAATAGATTGGGATAATATTGTGCATACATTCCCTTAATGGCTCTTAACATTAGATTCAATATAATTCAAATTAAATATTCATTTGGCACTTCAGTGCAATAATTAACTATAGTTTGGAAATAGTTATTTTTCAAATATGTTTTTTATTTTAATTATAAAAACTATATCAAATTTTTTAAAATTGCCAGCTGGTAGGTAAACAATAGTGAAATAATATGGGAATGTATGCTATTTAGTAAGGATTTTTTTCTTTTCTTTTTTTTTTTTAAATTTAAATTTCATAATTTCTGAAGCCTTTGACCAAATCGCTTGGCGGCTGATTCTCCCATTGGACATTGGAGCGACCTCCCCAGTGGATATTAGCTCCTCCTTCTGAAGCCCTCCTGTTTGCTGGAGGAGCTTTTCCGGAACTCTCACCTCCTACTCCTAGCATCCTGTCCTTGGTTTTTAAGGTCGTCCAGTGCATTGACTTAAAATAAAAAAAAGAATAAATTAATTTTTAAAATGTTCCTTAAATATGGGAATATGATTTTATTTCTTAATTATACATCTCATAAATTTATATTGAGCATTTAAAACATTTAAAGATAAACTAAAATATCGAATAAGTCTTTAATATTTTTCTATTTTAAGCTAGGTTCATCCCATTTTGGTTCAATTAGTTTGTCATATCATATTATATCTCCTTGATTTATTCGGGCACAGTTGTCATATTAGTGACTCAAAAATATATCTAAAAAATTTCCATTTTTCAGAAATGTATGAAATAGTGATTTATGGGTGAAAACAAATAACTTATATCCAGGAAACACAGACATGAGATCTTGTGACCCTAAAATAGAACATGAAAAATAGTGTTACTACATACAACACATATCTCAAAAGCCTCAACTTTTCAGTTGAATTTCACTTTGGCGGCAAATTATAAAATATAATAATAAATAATGTCACTAAACTATTGTCATACCTGATGAACATGCTCCTTCATTCCCAACCATTGCTTATAGCTCATTGAAATACCACTGTTGCGCCATTTGTCATAATTCTTCCTCTTTTCAAGATCACAGAGCACCTCTTTTGCTTCCTGTATAAAATGAACAAAATAGTATCATGTAATTAATCAATTTTAAAAGAAATTAATTTAATAACAAAACCTGATGGTTTTACCTTCAATTTTCGAAATTTAGCTTCTGCCTCTTTAGGTGGGGTTCAATGGATAGGGTAACAGGGGGACTGGAGCGGGATGGGGGTGCAGGAGTCTCCCTCACTCCTTGTGGACTGTACAACCTATAGTGCCCTACACACTGCTTGTGACACCCCAACCCCCCTTATCCCTATCAACGCCTACTGTCACCTCCTAGTGGTGCCCCCTGGGGAGGACCTTCAGACACCCAAGCCAAGTGTAGGGAGCTCGAGCTGTGGCTGGATGGCAGGGGGTGTATAAAAATACACTGTCTTGAATCGACCCACTTGGGGCACCTGGCGCCAAGTACCCATTGTACTTAGCCCACTGCAGGAAGAGTGCAGGGAATACCTGCAGTGTATTTAGATTCCCCACACTCGGGAACAAAATGACCGACAAATTTCCAAATGTTTTCATAAACACTACACCTTTATCTGAGGAAGAGCAACCTTCCTTAGACACATCAATGATATCGAATCCAGCAATGGATTCGATAGACGACTCCTCGGTTGGAGCCAAGTTGCAGGCACTTACAATGAGAGTCATCACGGGGTCGGTGGAGGTTGTCGCAGCACATACTGGAGTTGCGGTGGGCTCGTCTGGCTTCCAGTTGATGGATCTCCAAAATATTGGTTTGACTAACCTGCAAGCCCCTGGTGGCTTAGCAGGTGCTGAAGGTGCATCAAGTCCTCTCCTCAATGTCACGCAGAGGAGGAACAGGCTTAGATGGATCAAAAGGGCCAAGGACTTCATAGACAGCGGCATGGCTAGCACCTCGACTGCGGAGCCGTTTCACGAGATTGGCGATGAAACTGCAAGGTTTGCTGAGTTGTCAACTCGGAGGGGGTTCCAAAGTCTGGAAGGCGTGCCGTGGCGGAAGCACCCCAGAGGGCGGGCTCTGTGTCTACGCCTGTGCCAAGGAGCACTGCTGGTGGGTCGGGTTTCTCAAAGAGACTGTCCACCAGTTCAGCAGCACCGTATGCACGAGCGAGGGAGAGGACTGCAATGGTAGTGGTGCTTAGCAAATATCCGGAGGATAGGCTGTTCCCGAGGGACTGCGACGTAATTAAATCCAAAATCTTAGAATAGTTAGATGAAATTGAGCTGGGCGGTGCGGTGCGTACCCGTTTCGGTGCCATAAGCTATAGAATGGGGGGATGTGTCGTCGCCTGCGTCAATGAACCAACGCAGGAGTGGCTTGGTGGGGTCATATCTGGTGTTGTCTTGGAAAGGGGTCTATCCCTTCGTATTAGTTACACCAGTATACTGACTCAGCAAGTAAAGGTAGGGGCCTTCTTCCCTACTGATAGGGCGATCTCTAACGAGGTCATCCTCAGGAGGTTGAAGGTCCAGAACAGCGATGACATTGAGGATGTGGTGAGCTGGCAGCTGCACCATGTCAAGGATCCCAGAGACAAGCCTCAGGAGGTGCGGTATGCAGGCTCATTTTAGCCTGTATAGGGTAACACTGAGAGTGCTGAAGAATAAGCCGGTGGAGACAAGAGGCACAAGTCAGACAGAGGTTTAATACCAGACTGCTCGATATTTTGAGGTAGCTCCAGATAGGGGTGAGGAGGACCTCCAGCTTGCTGTCAGCCATGGAACCCCTAGTGCTAGTTCCGGAAGCTGGAGCCGCTCCTGATGAGGCCTAACAGCTTGCCCTTTTTGCGGGCTCTTCGGAGCCCGAAGCTGCTGCAGATTAATTTGCTTCTCTGCGTAGCGATATGTTATGTGCTACGGCAGTATGTCAAAGACGTGGTTAACACGACTAACAAAGCCATCAGATGTCTCTGGGCCTGTAAAAGGGCAGTGGGGAATTCTTGGGGACTAAAGCCAACAATGATCTATTGGCTGGATATTACAGCCATTAGACCCATTGAAACCTACGCAGCCCTTGTGTGGTGGTATAGCGCTGGTAAAAGTGGACCCATACTTAAACTGGAGAAGCTAAAGAGATTGGCCTGTCTAATGATGAAGGGTATGAGGACTACTCCGACAGGTACAATGGAATTGGTGCTAGGGCTAAGGCCATTGACATTGGAACTTGAGTATCATGCCATGATATCCATGTACAGGCTGCTCAAACAGATCATAATCCCAGAGGCCTCGATCTTCTGCAGGTCGCGGGAATTGTTGACTAAGATTGAGGGAGATCACATCTTGGCTATGCGATCTGATTTTCAGATTTGTGACTCAATGCCACCTACATACATGGTCAAAATTGGCACATCGAAACGGGACAGACCCTGCAATGGCATCAACTGTTACACAGATGACTCTGACAGTCACTGGTGTCTGGGCAGGGTTCTGGAGAAGGGACAAAGCTAGGGAAGGAACTTGGATCTCCCTGGGTAGATATTCTTCTATATTTCAATCTGAAGTACTTGGGATAAATTACTACTTTACGACGTAGAATAAAGGATATCTACCTAACGAAGATGAACCATCACTGGTGTAGACAAGGAGGTTTAAGACTCTCCAATTCACGGGGCATTGCAGGCTCAATGTCCACATGTTCAGGCTGGGAGTAGTTGGTGTCCCCAAATGCCGCTTCTGTAAGACACAGGACGAAACACCCTATCATGTTCTCTGCCAATGTGATAGGTTTGGTGGCCTAAGGCTTTCAATCTTTGGACAGGATAGAGTCACTTACCCTAGGCAGTGCGAATTAATCAACCCAATAAGCATACGCAAATTTGTGGGTCTAGCGAAACTGAGATTATAACAATCGCATTAAAATAGGACGCACAATAGATCAAGAAAAATCTTATACCCACAAAAAAAAGTATTATATACTTAATAAATTTTAAAATAAATTAATTTAATAACAAAACCTGATGGTTTTACCTTCAATTTTTGAAATTTAGCTTCTGCCTCTTTGTCCCCTGCATTCTTATCTGGATGGTATTGTAATGCTCTTGCTTTGTATTCTGCAGTAATCTGCTCAACCTGAAATATAACCATATAATAATGAGAATATGTTTACATGCACTATTAATTTTAAAGTAAAATTGTTTATTTATAATTTTTCTTTGTTATTACATAAGATGGGTTTGTTCAGTATGTTTTTTATAATTTTATTTGTTGTATTAGTATATATGAAGGGTGTAGAAGCAAAACTCACATTCTCCATTATTCATAACTTCCAATAAAACGGTAAAAACCGATTCTGCCATAAATATATGAGATGAATGAGTTAGAATTTTTAGCAACAACTTTTATCTCATAATTTTATAACAGAATCGGTTTTTATCGTTTTACCGAAAAGTGGAGAATGTGATTTTGTGTCTACCCCCCTCATATATATGTAAGGATAAAGAAAAAATATATCAAAACTGGCAGAAGGCATAAGAAAACAGCAATTGAAATTTGTTTGACATTAGATAAGAATTCCTCCAACAAGAGTCACCAATAGAATTCTTGCTTACCTACAAAAAGTCAAGCCAATCACACAATGGATTAGTGAAGTTAAAATATGTTTACAAAAAAAAAAAAATTAATAAATAGAAGCAAGGGCTGTTATAGACAGAAAAAATTGTAGAAACAAGGTAGAAAAGTCGATAGTAATTTCAGAGATGGAAGCATCAATGAAACTTGGAACAAAATAGACAGAGGAGAGAAAAAGAATACATGCAGAAAAGGTTAAGAAGGTATGTAAGAAACATCAGGACCTTTGCCTGATCCTTTTGGGTTCATCCATAATATATATATTTGATTGGATAATTCTGATGATGGATTGTCAAGGGGTGTAGTCAAAGATAACACAAAATAAGGAGAACTTATTTTTAAATTGTGCCAATGTTTCGTTACCATATTTGTACCAACCTGAGTTGACAAGTCACCATAGGCCAGGTACTCGCTATGTGGTTCCCCTGAAGATCGCCTACACCATAGGCCGAAACGTTGGCACAATTAAAAAATAAGTTCTGCTCATTTGTGTTATCTTTAACTGCACCCACTGACCAATTCAATCAACCTATAAATATATTTATATATTCTTTGAGCTAATTTAGTCTTTTAACCTCTGAGGAAGGTTTTATTGACATTTGGTAATCCAGTGTTATTGACTAAAGATTTGGGATATATTATGATTTAAAGAAGACATTCTTGAAAGATGAGACAAACTTGAAAAAAAATAAATAATAATAATGAAAATTATTTATATACGGACAAATGTTAAATATTTAGGAGATGAGAAAAGCTACAAGATAATGTGTCGTAAAATAATTTCCTGCTCAATGAAACTGGGTTAAATTATAAGTCTCTAAAATCTTAAATTATAAGCAGGCTCTAAGAATTCATCATAATAGTTCAGTGTTATAGTTTTTGTACAACGAAAAACCTATCCTAACTTTTTATGATGAAAACGACATAAAAAATGAAAATGTATTTCATATAAGATAAATAAATAAAAAAATAGCGGGTAGCTTCCTGTAGGAAATGAGAGTTCGTCTATAAATAACCCCCATCGATCGGCTCGATAAGGTTTTGTATCCTTTTGAAAGATATCTCTCTCCATTCAGTTCCTCTTCAACATGTAACCGAAGAAATTTGAAAATCTAATACTTGAGTTGCCGAAGAGTTAATAGATTTATTGCCGGGATAAAGTTTTGCATCTTTTGTTAATTTTCTAAATATTACATTAGTAATATATCTTTTCGTACTGAAGATATTCCGATACTTAAAAGTTTATTCATTTAACATCACTTTATTTTGCTATGGCTAATCGGACGGAGAGGGGGCTTAAATGTTGCCTATTCAGGCATAATTAGGATACTGATCTTTAACGAGTAGCTGACACCGCACAGACTCGGAACCCTTATTTTACGTCCCTTCCGAATGGCAGCATAACAAAGGATTTTTGAAAATCTTAAGGCCACCTGCAGGACTGCGAACTCGTGATCTTAGTATAGTATAGTTAGTTGTGCTAACCATTGTACCACAGGTTTTTTTTATATGTAATGAGATGTATATATTTTAAGGACTAAGTTTTTGTTAATTTTTTTTTCTATTTATTTATTTATCTTGGTTTTATTTATTAAACTATTATTTTTATTATTAACTGTTCTCTTGCTTTGTTTTATTATCAATAATTATTATTGTAATGTGTATTTTTTTAATAGAATGTTGTTATTCTTACGAATATTGTCCCAGAATAAAGACAATAGAAATTTTATATGTTAAAGCTCCTCATTTCTACACCGTTATAGTACTCTACGGAAAACCTTTATTTCAAAAATTTAAAACTTCCGTTCAAATTGGTTTTTGGTCCTACAAACCCCGTGGTGTAACACCCTAGGTCCACCTTCTAAATCTTTTTTTTTTTTTATATTATTTATTTATTGATATTTACAACTATATTACAGTAATATAACAAGTAAATTGGCTGAGTGATACATAATGACAAGTAGAGAAACTACCCACTGGTAGTACTCAAATCGCATGTTCAACTAAGAAGGTCACGTGGTCATCTTCCTCTCAGACGCCTCGGAAGATTATCGGGAATTGAAGAGGAAGCTAGGTTTGAAACTAGAGGGTTTGAGTGGAAATGAAGTTTGTTATGAAAGGATAGATACTGGGTTCGGGCCAAATCAGCAACAAATGGGACATTAAGGTCGTTATGGATGACTGTATTCTTAACAAAATAAGGAGCGTTGAGGATTTTACGAAGGATTTTGGATTGTAGGGATTGGATACGAGAAGAATTCGATGGCTTAGTGGAGCCCCAAAGCTCTACTCCGTAAGTCGAAATAGGTCGTATGATGGTCATGTAGATGAGTCTTTTGTAGTTAATTGGGAGCTTAGAGCGTTTGTCTAGTAAGTGTTGAAGTAGCCTGAAACGTCGAGCGGTTTCTTGTCTTTTCAGTCTTGTATGTGGATTCCATGTTAATCGTTTGTCGAGATGCAACCCTAAGTATCGGATCTGTTCTACAGGCACAAGTGGGATATTAATAAAGGATACTGAAGGGCAGGAAGTCATTGGTTTACGACGTAAGGTAAAAGTGATTTGATGGGATTTTTGAGAATTTATTTGTTATGGCACAATTCTTCAAGATCAGTGATATGGGACTGGAGGCTTTGGGATACAATAACTGGATTGGTATTGACTGATAATACACATGTATCATCAGCATACGTGGTAAGGATAGTATTAGGATGAGTTGGGATGTCAGCTGTATAAACTGTATAATGGATTGGGCCAAGGATACTACCTTGAGGAACACCAGCAGATAGGGAAAAGAGGGATGAATAGGCATTATTATGGTTTACTTGGAAAGTTCTGTTTGTGAGATAGGATTGAAGGAAAGTAGGTAGGCGGTAGAAATTTACGGAGTACCTTCTAAATCTAAAATAAAATATGAAAAGCAATAAAGTTCGGTTCAAATCCCAGGATAACAATCATAAAACATACTAAAAAATAAATACTTCGCAGTAGAGTTTTAAAATTGATATCAATCTAAATTGCTAAATATTAGTGTTAAAGTGAATGCCAATTTGTTGAAACGAGGGCAAATGAGTTGCGTAAACACTAAATGGTCCTCAGGGTTCTTGTACTTATTGGCATATTTGGTCATAAATATTCTTCCTGCAGCTCTCAATTACGAACAACTATTAATTTTTATTGTTTATTTGATAATAAACAATATTAAAGAACTCAAGTATGATTCAAAGTTTAAAGAACATACGATTTGATTTAAAATATTTGTATATTGGAAGAATAGGAATTATATCTGACTCCATGAAGGTTGTATGAAGATTTGCGAAATTAAAAAATTCAAAATCCCTTAAGAATCCTTATTTTACAGAGTTGGTTACTTCCAACTCTGGAATCGAAACCTCAATTCCTTCGAATGAAACGGAAAGAAGAGCTCTTTAAAAACAGGATACTAGAAATAGAAATAATGGATTCGAAAATAACACGTATGACATCAACTGGGCGTGTAAACGTTTTGTTTGTATCCCAAGGTGTTTTGTTTGTATCCCAAGGTGTTTTCATTGTATGGTACCTCTTACATCACTGGCTCCATAGTTATGAAAACAATGCCTTGAGTCATCCTGGAGATATATTGGATATTAAACTCTTTCAAGTGTTTCGAATACAGAACTTAGTAGTAAATATGAACCGTTATTTCAAGAACTCTTAGTGGAGATAATCAAAAGTCTAAATTATACGATACAAGAGGAACTTACGATCTATAGATATATATATTATGTATATTAGGAAGAAAATGGTTCGGGTAGAGATAAAAAATTGCCAGCCGACGTTTCGACCCACATTGCAGGTCACATTGCCTATATAATAAGAGATTTTTTCAACTATTAAGTGTATTAATAGTTATAATACTTAATATACTAGTATATTAAGATACCTTGTCATGTAATCTAGTTGTAAGAGGAAACAGGGACTTCTAAAATACATCTTTTAGTTAATGACAGGTAAGAAAACTAAACATCAACAAACAATGCCCGTTCGATGTATTTTAGAAGCATTATAAGGTTTGTCATGTTTTAAAACAGGAAGACTTTACATCGCGAATTTTATTTTATTCGATCATTTATTTACACCAGAAATGAAATTAATGCCAAAGAGATTCAACTCTTGGTTGCGAAAACCTTGGGAGTGCTAATGTACTGTTATTTTTAGGTTTTTTTATTTTTAGACAAAGTTTTTTGCCCAAGTATATCCCGAGAAAAAGTACACAGTTTGGACACGTAGCTTTCCGAAGGGAAAAGCTAACATGGCTCGATTTTGAGGCGTTTATATTGATTTGCCATTTGTAGAACCACTTTTCTAAATCGAATATATGATTTCGGAGAGCTATGAAGACTAAGTTGGGATCTTTTTGGAAATAAATAATGGCTGTATAGTCAGCGAAGGTATAGATGGTGGTGTATGGTTGCTCTAAAATATCTGGGGTGCAAAAGTATTAGAGAATAGGGGTTAAAATACTGGCTTGCGGTACACCCCTATATTTAGGAAAGGAAGAGGTTATTGAAGAATCAACGAAAGTACAGAAGAACCTGTCTTGGAAATAAGATTGAAGAATTAAAAGTAAGTGCGGTTTTATTTTCCAGAGTGGACTCTTGACCCTAGGTTTAAATCTATAGGTATTTTTTAATGAATATGTTATATTGTAGGATACATTTTTAATTTAAAGTAGCACATATTGTCCAAGTATAATCCGAGGATATAGGAAAAAAAATAAACAAAATTCAGAAGAAAATAAACGTTCGATTAACTTAGTTACAAAATAGTTACCTAAGTTTGGATTTATTTTTCGGAAACCTGAAAGATATATTTTACAGAGCCATTCCTTGCTATCTATTTTTTATATGCACGAAATTTGGAACCATGAACAAATCACCACCTCCCAGGACCACTGTATTTGAAACAGTACAATCTCTACCGTGTACTGAACCCCAAGAACGTGTATGGGTTGTAGTGGTACTTTTTTTTTTATCCCCTCTTTCAAACAAATATAAATAAAGAGGTTGTTTGAACAAGTTTTTTGAAATGGAGCTTTCTAAAAAAAATAACCAATTTAACGAAATGGTAGTTGCTCCATTGAAAGAAAAGGGGTCTCTTAACTTCCTCTTCTTCGAGAAGATAAAATAAATCAGTCGGCTGAGGAGGAGCGATGATAGCTCTTCCTTCATCCACTCACTGATGATATTCTCGTATGGGGAGTGTTTACGTTTGGCTGCGATATGTGATGAGGGCTTCAAAAAGCCAACATAAAGATACGGCGTCGTGTTTATATTCCAGCTGCGCTTTTAATATTCTTCTAAGCGTGTTTATGTTTAAACCCTTGAACAGCACTTCTTAAACAAACACTGTCTCTGCATTCTTATGTTAGGTCTTAAGACTAGGCTGGATATAATTAGTGTTTAAATAGTTTGTTCTTTCTTATTACGGAAACGGAAAATAATATATTGATGCAAGTTTAGGATATCGATACCACTCAAGACTAGCTTTATTACAACACACCTACTTGGAGGGTGGAGAAAACTGGATCACGGTCAAGGTATAGCGATTAAATATTATTATTAAGAGAAACAGTCTCTCTAACGAATTACTATAATGAGTGGCGGAACAAGTTTAGAAATCTTTAACGTATTCATGAGAAAATTGGGCTAGATACATTTATAAAATTAATTTTTATGTAATGCGCGTAAGAACATATCGTAACGGTTTTTCTTTTTAAAGATGACTAACTTGAGAGAAAAAACACTGGAGGTAGAGATAGCATTGCTGCTGTCAGTCCTAGTACGGAATATCTGAATTGGAACTTGGAACACGGAGGCTTCAAATGAAAAAGGAAAAAAAGTACTGATGGTAAGCCAGTATTACAAATGGAGATAATGTTCTAATTCCATGATACAATGGGAAAAAAAAAGAAAATGATACTACAATCTAATATTCGAATATTAGTGAATTGATGACGGAATAAGGAAACTATGACGTTTTTCCAGAAGTACGAGAAATCAATAGAAAATGGACGACTGTGTCCATAAGTGTAAGAAATAAATATAGAATTCGTAGTAATAATAATATAATATTCGTAATAATTATAACTGCATCTGTTCACAAGACTAATTCGAAAATTATGTTTAAGTATATTTGAGTTTTCATACAATCGCAACCACACTAATTACTTTTATATACCTATTTTATATTTCATGATAAAACTCAATCACAAAATATTAAAACAATTCAACAGTTGCTAGGAAATCATACGAAATAATATATTTATTTTTAAGAGAAGCGAGAGGATGGTTGACTGGAAGATAGACGTTAGGAAGAAAATAGTTGGGGGTGCAGTCAAATAAAAACACTAAATAAGTGGTTACTTATTTAATTATGTGCCGACGTTTCGACCCACTTTGTGGGCCATCTTCAGGGCTAAGAAAGAAAAACAGACAAAATAACAGAACTATAAAAATACATTGCAGACTTGTATTTTTATAGTTCTGTTATTTTGTCTGTTTTTCTTTCTTAGCCCTGAAGATAACCCACAAAGTGAAAACGTCGGCACATAATTAAATATGTTTTTATTTGACTGCACCCCCAACTATTTTCTTCCTTATTTTTATTTTTATCTAATTTTATATTTTTATTTTTAGATATAACATTCAAGAAGAATAGAGAACAAAGAAGAAAAGAACAAAGAAGAAAAGAAGAATTTCGAGATATGGCGGAACTACCATTTGTTCAGGTAATTCTTTTAATTTAATTAATTTTAAGGTGAAGAAAAGTATTGTAAAAGTACTGAGCACAAGCGCAGTACTAAGGGTACCAACTACAAAACGAACTTCACAGAAATAGAATTGAAATCAATTGATTATTTGGGATAAGGGTTAATGGCTTTTTTTATACGAATAATGGTTATTTCATCGAACCACACAAGGGAGGTTACAGAAGGCCTTATTTTATAAACTTTCAGTTGATTAGTTGAAATATAATTTATTCTTTAGTTAATAAGGTGGTTTAATAGGGCTAAACTGATTGCATTAGCAGGAAGCCATTCCTGCTACTGGATTCAGTGATGCGAACCATCCACTATAAAAAATGGGTAACGAAACCACAGGCAGAACCTCATGGGTGGTTTGGAATCCTGCCTATCTCCTAGGTAAGTATTTTCTTCTTCTTTTACCTCCTCCAAGTTCCATTCTGCTTCGAGTTGTTCTAACCCAGGATCTGCATTTTTCTCTGCACCCCCCATCTTTGTGGTCCCCTGAAGTCTTCCCTATAACCAATCGATACACCGTGATTTTCTGCGCGGTAATTTTTGTTTACAAAATTCAACGTCTGAAGGATTGATTGGTGGGGGTGGTAAAGACAGAGGAAGTGGCGAAGTCAGAATTTGTTGGACGTCAGAGCTGTGCTGTGGGTCAAGTAGGTCGTCGCGTGGTTGAAATACGTCTGTAAGATGAGAAGCAAATAGGTCTGCTTTTTCTTTATCACTTCTGGCCGATGAGTTGTCAGATTTACGGAGGGCGGTCTTTGTATTATGGTAATGAAGAATATTTCTAGGTTGTTGCCATAGAGCATTATTACTTGTCTGTAAGTTAGTCAGATGTGTGTTTTAAATGTAATTTTTATATTGCTGTACTCGTTTTCTTAAGCTATTAGACAATTGGTTTAGTAGTTGTTTGTTACTAGGACAGCGAGATCTTTCCCATTGGTTCAATGCATGTCGCTATTCAATAACAAGGGACCTTATGTCGGGTGGTAAGTATTGTTTTGGTAAGTATGGAAAATATATAGAAAAATATTCTATATAGAAAGCACACTTGTGAAATTATATGAATCTTGAAACTGAAGAAGGGCTACATAGATATTTCTCATGCCATTGCCAGAATGGAGCTTCCATACTCCACTCTTCATATATCAAATGTAGGATGTATATGTTTTTTCCATTATTAATTGGTTTGCTAATTTTTTTTCCAGGTGATCAGCTGTTTTTATAACCTCCCCAGCTTTTCGTGTATTACGTTTCTTCGCCTTTTGTTTTGTTGAATATCTTGGAGTAGGGTTGATATCTCTATTTGATAAATCTGTTTGGACTGTTGGAGTGAGATATGTATATTTTTCTTTTAGCGTGTGGCTGATGATGCCTGAATTGGCGAAACGTTGATTGCTTGGTTTTTCAATTATTTTAGCAACTTAAATAGGAGTTTTTACTAATGTAATTAATAATTGATCCATCTTTTTAAGTTTTTGCTTATTTTTATAGTTAATTAACTATAACCGACTGAATCGGTATTAAATCGAGTTCGTTTTTCATGCCAATATCGATTTTGCTATCCCCTGCAAGTTTCAAATTCCATGAAATTGGAGGGAGCAATTTATTGATTTACTTGGACGCCTCAACAACTCTTGACCTCCAGCTGTAACTTCCGCCAATTGAATCAGAAGCTGGTGTCACCCAACCCCCGATTCTTCACTCAAGTCAGTTGCCTGAGTTGTCAGCCTGAGTTTTTTCTTCTCTTCTTCTTAGGGACCTAGAGAACTTTCAGAGGACCCCAATTCACTCCAGCAGCTATCCTGTATCGGTATTCCAAACTCTCTGCCATTTCTAGTTTAAACTACTGGATTGCTAATCGTTTTTATTTTTAATTGATGCTGCTAATTTTAAACGTGTTGGATGTAACTACTCCTAGTCAGTATTGTTCACTCTTGGTTTATAGATGTTGCTCTATTTCTGGGATCGCCAAATTTTTTTGGCTGCTGGTAAAAATCAACGAAAATGGGAATATTAAATGTTTGGGTCAGAGATATTTTCACATCAAGTATTTTAGTAAATAATAACTTATGTTTTGTTAAGAAAATAATGCCAAACATGGACCAATGAACTTTATTTATAAACGTTGTCTTTGTTATTCAGAACTAAAGTAATTATCATTTATGGATATTATCAAATATCGGTCATTCGGTGATCCGCGGGTCATATGACCTGCTCAATTTCCTGACAGTCGCATTTAAAAAAAATATTTTTATTATTATTAGGTTAATTACTCTTATCATAGATTATTCTTATGGATTATAACGCATTGTAATCTGGTCAAAATTTAACATACAGTGTTCCATAGATTTATAGTTTTTAAAATTCCCTATTTTATTAAACTAATTTAGGCCATTTGTCGGAGGCTTTCTGTTTACTACAAAATGTTAAAGCAAAAATATTAGATAGAGATTGGTTCGGCTTAATTCAGTTATTTTAAAATTCGAAAACTTTAGATGAGACGTTCAGGATCTAAAGCGGATAACTCCTAAATTTCTTTAAATTTACTTTTTCACAGTTTTTGAGTTTAGTCAAGGATTTTTAAGCTCTCAAAACTTCAGGTTTAGGTCCGGAGTAAAACCATTAGAAATATGATAGAAAAGTGTCGTGTTGGACGAAATTGCTGGACTGAAGTAGCGAAAAATGTGAATAAGTTGATTTTTGAAATTTCGTAGTTATCATCTTTTGATCCTGAACGCGTCTTATATTTTATGTAATATATTGCTCCATTTTAAAGGTATTGAACATGCACTAATTCCCTCAGGATGAAGAGGGCTGTGTGGATGTTACCAACTTTATAAAAAATAAGGAAAAAAAAAAAAAAATTATATTGGATAAAATTTAAAGTTTAAAATTCAAATTGTTAGTATCTTAATATATTTTTTTAAGCATCGATATCTAGATTATCCCCCGGATACTGATGAGAGCCATTGAGCGGGGAACAAGGATTGCTTTGAACAAAAGGTTAGTTGAGGGCTTGACCTTTTTAAGGCCCTTTGAGAGATGATAGCGGGTCGATAAAGCCCAATACGAAACTGTTGAGCAAATATTTCCGGAACGAGGGCATTGAAAATTGAAGGGAAGTTGAAAATTCCAGATCCTTTTCCGTCCTTAACGAATAAAGCCTTTTAATATGTACATAAATGCAGTTGCTACCAGTGGCATTAGAGATAAGGATGACAATGTCTACTTCGATGTCCTACTTACATTTTCAGTCTCAGATTAAGCACTGAGGAAGCTTGAGGTATGGTCAGCAGCAAGTTTGACTACTAGGTCAAAACCAGAATGAACACGTTATGAATGGATTAAAAATATTGGAAGTGGCAATTTAAGAGAGAATTTATAGGATATTTTGTAACAATTCGATTTACTGTATCATATTATTCTTATAAATCTTGTAATATTCTTAGTCGTAAGAGAGGAAATAATGTAATAAAAATTATGATAATTTAATATATATATAGATTATATATTAAATAATATTGTTTTTTTTTTGTTTTTTTATGAATTAATATAAACTTGAGCCTCCAGACTATAGACTAGGTCATGAGGTAGCCTTGTCGGTACGTTCAACTTCTTTGAGAAACCAAGACCTTGTGACGGATTCAATAGTGAAAGTGAAAAACGTTACGGCGAGTCTTGGTTTTTGTTGATAGTAATAATATTTCGTTTATTATTTTGGTAAAAAAGTATTTTCCAAAAATAGTAGGTATATTGGATATTTTCAATCTTTAATATATATATATTATGCTTAAATGGACCTCAAAAAGTGGTTTTCTGTCTAAATATATTTTTTTTTTAAATTGGAAGAGATATTGGTTGAGTATTCAAGATAAAAAAAAATGTACCATTACAAGGGTACATGAAAAGGGTCTTGGGTCCAGTATGTGATAGAGACTGTATTGTTTCAGGTTTTACCCAAATTAAGGGTACCCATTTTATAGAGGCTAGACGTGCCCCAGGAGTATGATCTCCAGATCATTCCATGTCCAGCTCTTAACAGAATAACCCTTAAGCCCAAAATTATTTTTTTGAAAAATATTTGATTTTTTTTTACATTTTTCTATTCTTATAGTGATACAGAATTCGAGAAAAATAACTTTAAAAATTTGCACTAAAATGACTGTCAGAGCCCCTTGCAGGAAGATGCAACGCTAATTCACCATTAAAATAATAAAAGAGAAAGTGGTATGGGGAACCCGGGGTTCTTTCTACTGTGACATAAATGTCACACTAGGCTTTGGAGGGTTATATAAATTATCTGTCACGGCCGGATTTGAAACCGGGACCTTGGCCACGGCGACTCAGACGCTCCTCCACTGAGCTTCCCCGCTCCCTATTGTATTCAAAAAATGGATTTTATTCTGTATTTTTGGTTTATAAGCTAAGATATAATATGGTTCTCGAAGATTTGAATTCTAAACTGGAATAAGTCTCTGATCTACACAGATGATGAATTTCTTCAGTCCTAAATTCACCATAAAAATAAACATCAAACAAACAACTAAGATTAAATTTACAAAGCCCATTTTAGTAGAAATAAAAAAACAAAGATACAACATGTTGGAAGGTACTTAAGGGAGAAGAGTCAAAGCAATGCAAGCACTGCTAGAATATTTAGGAGTATTCAGTTGTTTCTTTTGGAATTGTTTTTGGGGACTGTCGAATTATGACTCAAAGCTTTGAATATTGAACATCAAAGGAGTATTTTAAACCAGCCATTGATTTTATATCTGAGTTCTTTTTGTATTCAAGTATTTGGGGCTACTAATGCCGTCCTGAAGCTTAAAGGGTTTGAGGGATGTTGAATGATAGAGCGATAGAGATATGTTTAAAAATCAACTTAAAATTGATCAATATTGGATTGATCATTGTCGCAATTATAAAATTTAGCTAGAGGAAACATTTTCGAGGAACTTTCCTTAATAAGGATCAATTATTTATCCTCCTTTGACGGAATAATAGCATAAGCAAAACTGTACCATGGATGAATGGAGGAAAGTGAGTAGGAACACAACGATTCTCGAGAGTAATATTGAGGTAGTAAAGAAGGAATAAACGCATATAGAAGGAAAGATAGGATTATATAAAAGGAATACATAATTTTAATTGTTATGTAAATATTTAGAAATAAAGCTTTACAGTATGACTAAAGGAATATTTCTTTTGACAAACTCTAGTAATTCTGTACTATCTGTGCATTGTTAACTGTCATTGTCTTTAATTAATTAAATGTTATGTTTATTTCGTTATAATTTAGTTTAATAGTCAATAATATCACAATGATCTTAGACTTTCATAAAAATATTACTTCTAAATGCAATGCTTATATTGGAATACATTCCTACTTTTATACAATCTATATGTCCATATCCATATCTGGCGATAAGTTATAAACAATAAAATACAAAATATTTATTTAAGAAATTATTCAAATGCCATTTGGGACATATTGTATTATATCTGTGGTCTTCTTTCGAAAACCTCCCTATAAGGGTATAAATAATTACTAAATCATAAATAAATTAATAAAACAGCTGAAATATAATTTTGGAGTATTTCCTGTCCTAAAGCTCAGCCATGTTTGAAAATTGTTCTCAGGTCAATGGATGTAAGGAAATCTCTGTGCCCTGTCTCCCTCCACCATTCTTACCTTCAAAATATTCTCTTCATTATAGTAAATTGTATTTAACTGCATTTGCTGTTTGTTTTAAATTTATTTATTATTTATATAATCATGGTGCTCACATTTTAAAATAGAGATATAACGATTTTCTGGAATGAAGGTTTTGTTCCCATGAATATAATTAAAAAGAATAAAAAAATTAAAATATTTTCTATTTAACATTTAAGTCCGTGTGTAAATTTAAGGAATTGTATTTATTCATTTTTTTTCTCTTCAGCCAAAAATAAAGTTTTAATAATTTTTTGTTTCAACAGAAGACATTTTTTTTAAAATGGTATCAAATGATAATTTCAGGGGGAAAACATATTTTTTTTATTTAAATAGAAAAAAATATTTTCTTTGCATATTTTCGGAAGTATAGATATATTTTTCTACAATCTTTAAAGGGATTAAAAGTAATTTCAAAACTTACTGTACTTGTTTCTAATGTCCTGCTGTGAATTTTATGATAATATGATGAAATATTTTTTAAATAAATAAAACGTTTTAAAATCATAAAATGTTTACATAAAATAAATTATGAAATTCAAATTATTAAAATTTGTGTTTAGCAAAAATTTGCGTTGTTTGTTACTAAACTTTTAAACAAAACAATTATTTTTTTTAAGTTATAAATTTCTTTTAAAAAAATTAATAAGAATTATCTAATAAATTTCCATTGTCACCCGTTAGATCATCCTTAGTACAATCCTTCCACCTACGGCTTGGTTTAACATTTACTTTAGTTGTCTGAGCACTAAATAATTTTTAGAAATTCTTTTTTTACCAAACCAAGCAACTTTACAAGCCCATCTTAATCTTCTATATACTATTAGTTCATTTACACTGATTTGGTGCATAGAAAAAATTAATTGACAAAAAATTAATATATCTTTAAGATCATAACATATATAATGTACCACGGGCCTTCGTGTTTTATGTTACCAATGAATGCTGATTGAAGGTTGTTTCAAAACGTTAAAAGTTGTCTTATGAGTAAATTTATTAAATATACGTAGTTCAAAATTAATAATTAGTGTATGTTTTTTATGCTTTGCTCCAAAAGCAATCGTAAATGTCATATTTTCGGAAGTATAGATATATTTTTCTACAATCTTTAAAGGGATTAAAAGTAATTTCAAAACTTACTGTACTTGTTTCTAATGTCCTGCTGTGAATTTGATGATAATATGATGAAATATTTTTTATATTAAATATACGTAGTTCAAAATTAATAATTAGTGTATGTTTTTTATGCTTTGCTCCAAAAGCAATCGTAAATTGCATATTTTCGGAAGTATAGATATATTTTTCTACAATCTTTAAAGGGATTAAAAGTAATTTATGCTTTGCTCCAAAAGCAATCGTAAATGTCATACTGTATCGAAATTAGAACCTCAAAATATCGATAATGTAACATTTGGGCATTGATGTTTTTGATTTGTTTAGTCGATTCAGTAAGAGAATCTAAAAATACTATATCCAACTATTGATTGCTTTTGAAATCTTGGATAAGAAGAGGCTTTCACGGACATTCACAAATACAGACAGGTTTTAAAGAATCCGGTTGTCATGAATGTCAGGCTCACACTTGTTCAACTGCCACGTAATAAACAGGACTGCAACTCTATACCAACAAGTCAATAATGGACAATGTTATTTATTATTATTTGTTATTAATTTATATTATTAGTTTCAATATTATGTAGCTTTGCCTGGTCAGATAAGGGTTAGGTCTCATCATGAACCCAACGGTTACGAACTCTTTCTATTGTTACGGGCTACTGGGTATAAAATGGACTAAACTATTACTTAATTCAAGAATCTAATATTTATTAACAAATTAAAAAGAATACAATGAGATTATTTAAAACAGTTAAATTATTAAACTAATATCAATTTACAATAACAATATTCTACTAAATGTTATCTAATTTCTAAGATAATATACAGATAATATAAGATATTGCTAATACTAAATAACTAAACTATTTATATAAATTTGTACAAATACAATAATATTACACTATAGTTTACAATTACAAATTAACACTTACAGTTCGCTAACTAAAGTCCACCGACCGTAAGACTCTCCAAATATGACAAACTGACCCACAGTTTATTACACTTATTACACGGCCACTAATTGTCACTGTTGCTCACAAAGTACTTATTACAGACTGATACTAACTCACTGTAACTCACACGCACTATCACTAGTTAACGACTGCTTATTACTACTGGCTTATTACTCACTGACTTATTACTGACTCGGCTTATTACTGACTCTGGCCGGCCGAACAGCTCGCCTTTTTATATAGGCAAGGTAGGTCGGGGTGGGACAATTCTCGGAAGGACGAGGACCACCTAGACCGACCCTGAAGGATCTACGCGATTCTATAATCCCTTCCGCTTAATCCCATTGTTTGTCTTATCCTCCCAGCCGGCCCTTCTTCCCTCTCTGACCGTAACACTGCCCCCTCCTTAAAAGTGCTCTGCCCCAGAGCATAGTCCGGAGAAATCGGGCAGCTATGAGCTACTACGGATGGAGACGCTTTTCCTTTCCAGGGGTTGAACGTGCACACCAATATGGCGACTCCAGAGTTGGCGAATATTTGTTCAAGCATGTTCCTGACAACCTTCCACTCCAGGCCGTCATATCCACAGCCCAACTTAGGGATCGCGAGCTTGGTGACACGCAGTCTCAGAAGCGTACTCCGCAGGTCGTCGAGGCTTCGCCGCAGTGCGTCATATGTGGGCTTCTGGTTAGTAGTACACTTGGTTACCAAGTAAAACAGGTGTCGTCCTTCGTATGTGTGGTGGAGTGCTTTCCCCACGCTTGGTCCTTGGCGTTCTAGTTCCGTAGTACCACCAAACTTCTTCCTGAAGACCGTTGCAATCCCTCGAGAAGTCTTCATATCTTCGGCGACACAATGGGCCAGAGAATAGTCCACTGGTAACGAGAAGATATCTCTGTAGACTGTCTGAGTTACTTTACGGGAACCTAGTACCTTAGGTTGTGCAACTGAAACCTTGGTGGTCTCTACGTTGTTGAGGTACCTGACTTGCTGGTCTTTTGTCGGACCATGGTCTCCTTTGTATGGGGCCAGTCTATTAAAATGGACTACCCTGGGTTTTCCTTTTGGCTGCTTTCTGATCCTATAGATGACGTCGTTTATCCTATTGATGATCTCAAACGGGCCATCCCAGGAGTTCTGAAGTTTAGGTGAGTAGCCTCGCCTTCTTCGAGGATCGTGTAGCCAGACCAAATCTCCAGGTTGGAATCCACCTTTCTCTGCCCTGATGTCGTAACGCTCCTTCATTCTGTCACTGGCTGCCTGGATGTTTAAACGAACCTTCTCGTGGATGTTATCCATCGGCTTCCGTAGATTCGTGACGTACTCCTCTCCGGCCACTTCCTCATTAGGCTTGAACCCGAATTTCAGATCACAAGGCAAACGAAGTTCTCGGCCGAACACCACATTTGCGGGGGTCTGCCCCGTTGCTTCATGGACTGAACTGCGGTAGGCTAACAGGAACAAGTGAAGATACTGGTTCCAGTCCCGCTGATGGTCGGAGACCACTTTAGACAAATATCGACCCATTGTCCTGTTCAAGCGCTCCACCATGCCATCCGATTGAAGGTGAAGAGGCGTCGTCCTGGTCTTCCGTATCCCCAGTGCTTCGCACATTCCGGAGAAGACTGCAGACTCAAAGTTTCTTCCCTGGTCGGCGTGAAGTTCCATGGGTACTCCAAACCGGCTGACGAGCTGCTTCACAAGTACGTCTGCAACCGTGACTGCCTCTTGATTCGGAAGGGCATACGCTTCCACCCACTTAGAAAAATAGTCCACGGCCACGAGAATATATCGGTTGCCTTCGTCCGTCACAGGGAAAGGGCCAGCGATGTCAATCGCTATCCTCTCGAACGGTGCTCCCACGTTGTACTTCTTCATAGGGGCCTTCTTTCTTCTTGTTGGTCCGTTAGAAGCCGCACAAGTCGCACAACGCCTGCACCAGTCCAACACATCGTCCTTAAGGTTTGCCCAGTAAAAGCGTTCACGAACTTTTTCCAATGTACGGTGAACTCCAAGATGGCCGCCAGTTACACCGTCATGTAGTTCCCTAAGCACTTCGGGCACTTTATTCCTTGGAACGATGAGCTGTAGCCTACGCTGATCTCCTTCCGTGTTCTCCAATGCCCGTTTCAGCAGCCCGTTGTCCAATAAAATGGAGTTCCATTGGGCCCAGTACGTTTTTACATTCTTCGACATTGGAGCAACATCTTGCCAGGTCGGTCTACCTCGCCCCGACATTTTCCATTCCTTTATTTGTTTCAAGTCCGGGTCCTCGTCCTGTTCCTTTGACACCTCTGCATCTTGCCAACTGTCGATGACAACTGTAGTCCTCAACACCGCTGCCTGCTTCTCTTCTTGTCGAGAACAATGGTTGCAGCCTTCATCACAGGGTCTTCTTGACAAAGCATCCGCATTCCTGTGGCTCGTTCCAGAACGATGAGCAGATTCAAAGTCATACTCTTGAAGGCGCTCGATCCACCTCGCCACTTGTCCCTCCGGCGACTTGAATCGCAGCAGCCACATTAGAGCCGCGTGGTCCGTTCTCAGCAGGAACCTTCTTCCGTATAGATATTTATGGAAGTGCTCTATGGATTTTACTACTGCCAGAAGCTCTTTCCTTGTGACACAGTAGTTGCGTTCCGGAGCTGAGAGTGCTTTGCTGAAATATCCAATCACCCTTTCTTCTCTGTCTTGGATCTGAGAGAGGACACTTCCAATGGCGATGTTGCTGGCATCTGTGTCAAGTATGAACTTGGTCTCGGGACGTGGATAGCTTAGAATAGGAGCACTACTCAATTTTCTCTTCAGCTCCTCGAAGGATGCCTGACACTCGTGATCCCAATGGAAAGTCCTTTTCTCCTCGGTGAGCCTAGTAAGAGGTTTTGCGATGTTAGCAAATCCTTTCACGTACCTCCGGTAATAGGTGCAGAGCCCGAGGAAACTTCTCACCTGGTGCTTATCTCGAGGTACTGGCCAGTCGGTGATCGCTGCTATCTTCTCTGGGTCAACAGCAACTCCGTTGTCTGACACAATATGCCCCAGGTAGTTGATTTGCCTTCGGAAGAGATTACACTTCTTCGGGTTCAACTTTAGGTTCGCTGCACGCAGTCGTTCGAAGACCTTCTCCAGATTCTTCAGATGATGAGAGAAGGACTTTCCCAGCACAATGATGTCATCTAGGTATACCAGGCATACCTCCCACGAGAGACCTCTTAACACGCTTTCCATCAGTCTCTCGAATGTGGCAGGAGCGTTGCAAAGCCCGAACGGCATTACTGTAAATTGCCAGAGTCCAGTGCCAATTGAAAACGCCGTCTTCTCTTTATCCTCAGGTGCCAATCCAACCTGCCAATATCCACTGCGGAGATCCAAGGTAGAGAAGAGTTTACACCCCTCTAGGGTGTCCAGCGTATCGTCAATCCTGGGAAGCGGATAGCTGTCCTTCTTGGGGACGTTGTTTAGAAGACGGTAGTCTACGCAGAACCTCGTTGTGCCGTCTTTCTTCTTCACCAATACGACAGGAGACATCCAGGGGCTACTCGAAGGCTCAATGACACCATCAGCCGCCATCTCCTTAATAATCTCCTCGGCGTCCTCCCGTTTAGCTAACGGCAGCCTCCGCGGGACCTGTCGGATAGGCTTCGCATCCCCAGTGTTAATCCTGTGCTGGACGACATCCGTTCTACCCCGTGGTCCTGGTCCGATCTCGAAGACGTCATGCCATCGGGTAATCATGTCTTTTACTTCCTCGCTCTGTTTAGGCGAAAGGTCACGACATGATTCGTCCACAAATCGTTTAAGTTCCTCTGGGAGCCCTCGAAGCTCGGTGGGATGACGTTGCAGTTGACGAACCACTGAGGTAGCGGTGGTACACTCCCCGACCGGTGTTCCTTTCTTCAGCGTTACTGGGAAGCCGTTCAGATTCATTAGCCGAATTGGAGTGGTGCGTCCTACCTTGATGAGAGACCTAGCAACCAGTACGCCGCGTCCGATCTCTTGTTCTTGGTGCCTTCCGGGTTCAACTAGTACACATTGACCCTCCGGTAGATGTCCTTCGACCGTCCCATGTGTCACGATTTGGCTCTGTGCAGGTAAAGTGGTGTCTTCTGGTAGCAGAACTCGTGCGCAGAAGTCCTTTTCCTGCCAAAGTATGACTTCCTCGTCTCCCAGCGTCATCACACCTCTCGACATATCCAACTTGATCCCGTATGCGATCATAAAGTCAATGCCCAGTATGACATCCTCATCTATATCTGCCACGAGAGCCCCGTGCTTCAGATGTTGGCCCCCGATGAGGAAGGTGGCATCTGTCTCCCCATAGACCTTGGCTGGCTGTCCCGTGGCAGTCCGTAATGCCCAAGGGGTCGGTATGGTCTTCTCAGCTGAAAGTGTCTTTGAGTTCAAGATTGTCATGCTCGCGCCGGTATCCACTAGAAGACTTCGTAGCTGCCCGTTCACCATCCCATCAACGTAGAAGCTGTTTGTTCTGCTTCCTATTGACGCAACTCTGATGGCCTTCCTGGGGGCTTTGACGTTACGGGTTGGACACTTGCTTCTAGGGTGTCCAAGCTGGCCGCAGCCCCAACAGCGTATCTCCTTCCTATGGGTCCTGAGAGCATCCAACACTTTGGTCACTATATCCTCGACGCTGGTTACCACATTAGGCTCTGCTCCTGCTGCTCGAACTCGCGCATGGCCCCGTACAGACTGTCTAACAGCTTCAAACTCCATGGCCTGTGATAATGCGTCTTCCAACGTTTTCGGCCGGGCGAGCTTCACTGCTTGTTGTGTCTCTGGGTCCCGAAGTCCATCCAGGAATTTGTCAACAGCCAAACTCTCGTAGACATAGTCGGTGACCGATGGGTAGGCGTTCCTCACCAGCCGGGCAATATCCGCTTCAAATTCCTGGAGCGTCTCGTTGTCCTTCTGGACCCTGTTTCTTAGCTGTGAGCGATATAGCTGGTCCATGTGGCGGTGGCCGAAAAGCATTTCCAGTCTTCTAATCAGCTTCCCGTAGTTAGACCGCTCCGACATGGGCATTCCCTGCAGCACTCTCAAGGCGTCTCCACGCAAGGCCAGGCACAATGCTGAAGCTTGGGTCTCCTGCGACCACCCGTGGATCGAAGCCGCGGTTTCGAAGAGAGTCATGTAGTCCTCCCACGGCGTCTTTCCGTCGAATACTGGAATGGTGTTGTGAGCTGGTGGCGCCCCATTATTGGCGGGCAGAATAGTTTTATGAAGACCGACCTCGGGGGAACGGTCGGTGTCGTTCGTCGGTGGGTTGCTCATACGTCCCTCTAGAGCTTCTACTCTTTGCGTAAGTTTGCTTTCAATTGAATTCAATTTTTCTCCTAACCTAGATTCTACATCGGCTACTTTATTATCTACATTTTCCATTAATTTAGTTTCTAATGTGCCTAATTTAGACTCTAATGTATCCATTAAATCATTTTTTACAGTACATAATTCATTACCTAGCTCATTTTTAACAGTGCTTAACTCATTACCTAGCTCATTTTTAACAGTGCTTAACTCATTTTGTAAATTACCTAGCTTATTATCTACATTGCTTAAAGTCGCAGACAACTTGCTTAAATCAGTTTCAAACAGAACGTCATCTGGATTTTCCCCTAACTCTACAAAAATTTGACGCAAGCGATGTTGCAGTACACTTTTATTTCCGGAAGAATCCAGATCACGTTCTTCTAATTCCCGTTTTAAATCCGCAACTTTTAAATCCATCAATTTAACACTTTGAGAAGCCATTTTTCATACAGTAGCCCAATAAATACAAAATAATAACAATTACACAAAATATCCCACTTCTGACACCAATTTGTTACGGGCTACTGGGTGTAAAATGGACTAAACTATTACTTAATTCAAGAATCTAATATTTATTAACAAATTAAAAAGAATACAATGAGATTATTTAAAACAGTTAAATTATTAAACTAATATCAATTTACAATAACAATATTCTACTAAATGTTATCTAATTTCTAAGATAATATACAGATAATATAAGATATTGCTAATACTAAATAACTAAACTATTTATATAAATTTGTACAAATACAATAATATTACACTATAGTTTACAATTACAAATTAACACTTACAGTTCGCTAACTAAAGTCCACCGACCGTAAGACTCTCCAAATATGACAAACTGACCCACAGTTTATTACACTTATTACACGGCCACTAATTGTCACTGTTGCTCACAAAGTACTTATTACAGACTGATACTAACTCACTGTAACTCACACGCACTATCACTAGTTAACGACTGCTTATTACTACTGGCTTATTACTCACTGACTTATTACTGACTCGGCTTATTACTGACTCTGGCCGGCCGAACAGCTCGCCTTTTTATATAGGCAAGGTAGGTCGGGGTGGGACAATTCTCGGAAGGACGAGGACCACCTAGACCGACCCAGAAGGATCTACGCGATTCTATAATCCCTTCCGCTTAATCCCATTGTTTGTCTTATCCTCCCAGCCGGTCCTTCTTCCCTCTCTGACCGTAACACTATTTAAGATGGTATAAATAAAATCGATGTGTCTGGATTTCGACATAAAACAATTTCAGGAATGGGTCGATCCTGATACAAGAATACTAATCAGTTAGTAAAAACAAGCAATGGATCTAGAGTTTGCCTAAATATGTAAGAAGAGTGTGAAATGGTCGGGGATGCAGCCAATAAATTTTACACAAAATAAGTTCAACTTATTTTATTTGTGCCTAAGTTTCGGCCTAAGTTTCAGCCCATCCTCAAGGCAGAAGGATGAATTGAATGAAGGATGATGATTTTATACTGTAAGGATGTAAATTTTAAAATTTTGATGATTTTATTATGAAATAATATAAAGTAAAAAAAAAAAAACTAACATAATTATGTAATGTAAGCATTAAAATATGAAAAATATTGAAATTCGAAACACAAAATTTACAGTGCGATGATAATTATTAAACTTTTAAAAAATAATTAAAATATATAATTTTTTTTTGAATATTACAAATTGTTTAAAAAAATATTTTGAAAATAAAGATACATACATATACATTCCTAATTTTAAAAATAAAATTTTGGCAAAATTCAATAATTAGGAATTGATAAAAAATCCATTCTGAATAAAGCCTCACATGCAGTTGTTGTAATTTAATTTTTAACTCTCTAAAAAAATAAAAAAGATACAACAAATAAACACATATTAATTTTTTTTTAAATATGTAATTTAACAATACATGTATACTTATAAAAAATAAATAAAGAATTAAAACGAAACGATTTATTTAAAGACAAGCAGTTTGGCCTAAATGGGAGTCATTGGGAACCAATTAAATCAATGTATCCAGAGAGAAAAAGGGTGAGGAATTGCTGCTATTACTGATGATTCCGGATGAAGCGTTATCAGTGGGAGTGGAAAATAATGGGAAACATTGCTAGTGCCGGAAAATGGGGTCGAAAAAGGGAGGAAAAAGAGAGCTCCGGGGGAAAACATCGTTCGTCAATATCAGTCTTTTTTGGGAGGTGGAGTTTTTAGTTTCGTATCATTGCTTTGTTAAAAATGTATTATGGATTTATCTTTAAACTTCCAATTGTTTAAAAAAAATAATTAATTCAGTTTTGAATGAAGTTTCGTTTATTGATTTACTATGCACACACGAATGAACGCTTTTTTTTAGGAACGAACACACTCGCACACATATACACAGACCATTTTAATATTAATTTATTAGTTGGAAATTTAAAAATTTAGTAAAGCGTCTGAAAAGAAGATAGCTTCATGACTTTGTTAGTTGAATTTTATATTTGAGTGCTAACACTGTATAGTTTCTCTACTTGCCTTTATTCATGCCACTATGTATCATTCCTGCCATTTACTTGTTGTATTGCTATAATAAATTAATTTTAAAAAATGCAGTCGAAATTATTAATGGTTGGTTGGTTGTTTCAAATTCGAGGCGTAAAACAGACATCATCAACGCCTTAGTTCAATATAATCGTTTTTTAGTAACACTTTTCATAAAACCGGAATAAAAAAAAAGAAAAATAAATAAATAAAGAAAATATTTAATAATAATAACAAAAAAACTTGTAAATTAAATTAGATATTCTTAATTAATCCCTCCTTTGACAGAAAGACGATGACCATATTAATGTACGTTTCATCATTTCCTAATACCATGGATACATTGGCAGGTAGTCCTATTTTATCCATCGCTCCTTTGTAAAACGTACAGCCCTCGAGAATATGGGCTGTCGACAATCTATCGTTGCACTTCTCGCATATTGGCGGTCTTTCTTTAGTAATTAGGTGAGCGTGAGTAAGCCTTGTTTGTCCTATCCTAAGCCGTGTAAGGACCACTTCCTCTCTTCGGGTGCTATGGCAGGAGCTGCTCCAGGGTTCGATATCAGTTTTTATATAATTCAGTTTATTTGGAGGGGTATTGTCCCATAGGGCCTGCCACTCTTGGAGTACCTTCTGGCTTAGTGGTCGCGCTAGCTCGGATGCGGTCAAGACAGCTTTACTACGACCTGGAAGAGCAAGAGCTTCTTTTGCTGCCCTATCAGCCAGTTCATTACCTATAATACATACATGTGCCGGTAATCAGATAAAATTTCTCGATGTTCCAACATCATGTAGCTGTTTTATAAGGTTTAAAATAGATTCTATCCCAGGGTGGTCTGGATACATATTACTCGTGGGTTTTAAGGCACTCAAAGAGTCTGATACTACTACCAAATGTTCTAATGGTGATCTCATGGCATACCGGAGAGCCATTCCGACGACAATGACTTCTGATAAATATACGCAGCTAAGCTGATGTAGCTTACATTTGTAGGTAGCATCGGGTGTGACAAAGGCAGAACCTGTTGAAGTCTAAATCGACCCGTCAGTAAAAATTAATAAGTGGTCTGGTATAGATTTAATTATTCTATTCAACATTTCTGTATATTCTACTGGCTTTGTATTTTCTTTTCTAAATTTCGTCATCCTCAAGGTAGTATCCTTGGCCCAATCCTTTATACAGTTTATACAGCTGACATCCCAACTCATCCTAATACTATCCTTACCACGTATGCTGATGATACATGTGTATTATCTGTCAACACCAATCCAATTATTGCATCCCAAAGCCTCCAATCCCACTATCTATATATCACTGATCTTGAAGAATGGTGTCAAAACTGGAGAATTAAAATAAACTCTCAAAAATCGCATCAAATCACTTTTACCTTACGTCGTAAACCAATGACTTCCTGCCCTTCAGTATCCTTTAATAATATCCCACTGGTGCCTGTAGAACAGATCCGATACTTAGGGTTGCATCTTGACAAACGATTAACCTGGAATCCTCATACGAGACTGAAAAGACAAGAAACCGCTCGACGTTTCAGGCTACTTCAACACTTACTAGACAAACGCTCTAAGCTCCCAATTTATTACAAAAGACTCATCTACATGACCATCATACGACCTATTTGGACCTACGGAGTAGAGCTTTGGGGCTCCACTAAGCCATCGAATTCCTCTCGTATCCAATCCCTACAATCCAAAATCCTTCGTAAAACCCTTAATGCTCCTTATTTTGTTAAGAATAAAATCATCCATACCGACCTTTATGTCCCATTTGTTGCTGATTTGGCCCGAACCCGCTATCTATCCTTTCATAACAAACTTCATTTCCACTCAAACCCTCTGGTTTTAAACCTCTTCCTCTTCAATTCCCGATAATCCTCCGAGGCGTCTGAAAAGAAGATGGCCGCGTGACTTCTTAGTTGAACTTATGATTTGAGTACTACCAGTGGTTAGTTTCTCTACTTGTCATTTTCACATGTCATTATGTATCGCTTAGCACATTTACTAGATGTATTTTTATTATACAGTTGTAAATATCAATAAATAAATTAAAAAAACAAAAAAAACAATTCGTCAGTTTGAAATTTAATTTGGGTTTTAAATAAGTCTAAGGAGGAATGTCATTTTGGACCTTGTTTAATCTTATCAGTTTCAGCTCTTTTATTTTAGTTGACGTTCTTTCAGCTAAAGGGAGCGTGGTGTTATATTTTTGTCGAAATATGGATTGAAAAATGTACTTGTGAGCAGGATGTGTGGCATGAGTATATAACTTCGTCAAATTCGTTGATGGCGAGTTTTTTTCTCCTGTACAGCAAAGGTTGTAAGCCGGATTCGACACAAAGGCTTAGGATTGGGGTTGTTCTGAACGCTCCAGTAGCAATGCGAATTCCTTGGTGGTGAACTGAATCAAGCTTAGCTGAAGTATTTTTACGAGCAGAGCCGTTACAAAACTTCTATAATCTATTTTGGAACAAACTAAAGCTTTATATAGCTTAAGCATTGAGGCTCTGTCCGCTCCCCACTTCGTTCCGCTAAGTACTCTCAGGATCTTAAGCTTTGTTTGAGATCTTTCTTTCAGTGAACTGATTTGATATTCCCAGGACAGTCGCCTATCGAAAAATAATCAGTCGCCTATCGAATTATTCATTCGACAGTCGCCTATCGAAATTATTCATTATCGCAATATTTCCTCGTATAAATTTCTAGAATACAAGAAGTAAAGAAAAAAAAACATGGATTTATTGTGTGTAAATATTAGTTAATTAGATTGTAAAAAAAAAAAAATTGTACCACTTCAACATAAAATAAAATTAAAATAAATTTAACTTTAAGCCATCGATTTCCTCTCGTATCCAATCCTTAAAATCCGTAACCCTTCCTAAAATACTAAATCTCCTTACTTTGTTACGAACAAAGTAATCTATAATGACCTTTATGTCCCATTAGTTGCTGATTTGGCCCGAACCCGATATCAATCCTTTCTTAACAAACTTTATTCCCACTCAAATCCTCTAGTTTCAAACCTACCAACCTCTTCAATTTCTGATATTCCTCCAAGACGTCTGAAAAGAAGATGGCTTCGTGAGCTTCTTAATTGACTTTGTCATTTGAAAACTACCACTGGGTAGTTTCTCTATTTGCTTCTTTATAATGTATTATATATATATTTCATTCCATTTACTTTTTTTATTGTTATACAGTTTTGAATTTCAATAAATAAATTTAAACAATAAATAATAACTTCCACTTAGGTCTCAATACATTTTTAAAGTTACTATTTAATTTTCATGGAAGTACTAATCGCCCTTTAAATAATATAAAGCCGGATTTGAATTATTAACTAAAGGCAGTTAAAAGTTTGTCAATTTAATAATTTATCCTTTAAATTAGTTGTTAGATGAAATATTTATAAAAGATTCCAACGTTCGCGCATTTACATCATTACTCGAATTTAGTGAACTTTGTTCTTTTTTATTTAAATATCAACTTTTGTCTTAGTTTATTGCACATCCATACATTTTTTTTATTATTACCAACTATGATAGATTTAAAATTATTTCAAATAAATATAGTTCAGAGAAATTCATTTTAAATTCGGCATTTAAACCATGTCAGGAAACTTACTAATTATTAATAATTAATTGTCCAATTGTGGTGGTTTCCATTCCAACTATAAGCCAATTCAAGCCAACAGAAGAAGAAGTTTATGGACCTAAAATCAGATATATGTTAACGTAAGAGATTCCGAAACCAGGCTAGGCAGTAATATCTTGGCTTCTAAATCTGTGGACATCTTGAATATTAACTCCTGTATCAGTTTATGAAAAATATTATTTCCAGCCAGCAAATGTTATTTTGAATAGAATAATGCGGAAATAGTTTCAAGGCAGGCGAAGAAACAGGTGTGTATAAAACCTTGGTGGACCCCTTACTTTTCTATGGCTTGTTGTTTTGGACGAAACTTAAACGCCGAGATCTGTAACAGGGTTGTAGCATTGCAAGAAAATAAAAAAAAGAAAAGAAACAAAGTCACACTATTTCAGTTAGGATAAGGCCTAACCAATATTAGGGATTATTTAAATAAATGTTGGTGTAAGACGTTTGATCGAAATCAACAATGTCTTTTTCAAGAAAATTGTGAAAATATCGAGTAAACATTTTTTCGTAGGTAAATTTTGGTAGAAAAGTCATTATTGAATATCGGACAAATGTTTAAATTAATTACGTAGTTTTCTTTTCCTTTAAGCTTTCGTATTTGAACTAGACTTACCACACGAAAACTGTGACCAATTCTTGAAACATATGTGGACTTACGTGACCAACTTGAACCTATATATAGATTGAAAACAACTAGAAAGTTCTTCAGTAAAATTACTATAGATCTTCAACGCGGTGCATAAGTGATTAAGTCGAATTTTGTCCAAAATGAGTTAATCGTACTCAGGGATGCGGAATCGTGTCCATTCTATTAGTGCGTTAGTGGGTAGATCAGACCTTGGCTTGGAATGGTATTGTTGCTTATATTTTATGTTTCAAGCCGAAGAAGAGAATGACACGATTCCGCTTCGCTCACTCCGATTAACCATTTCAGGACAAAATGGCTTCACGGGGACAGTAAATATTTCTATAAAACTAAAAAACACTGTAAAATAAAACAAAAGTTTTTCAAAATTCAGTAATATACATCTTAAAATTATAAGAAGGTTGTAAATATAAATCATACCGTCATTAACCTAATACTACATGTACTCCCAATATACCCTGACCTGACCTGTGCCACTAAAACACGTGAAGGGGCCTGGGGCTCAGTACATGGTAGAGAATGTACCGTTTCATAGACAACGGTTGTGGAGGGTGGTGATTTGTCTTAGATTATGCTCAACCGCAAGATTCCTCCCTCCCCCTCCCTATTTATTAAATTAGTTTTATGTAACATATATATATTCAGGACGATTCCTTATAGTAAAAATTTCAAGTAAATAATGAAAGATTGCTTCACTTATGTCCGATTTGAAAAAGCGTTACTGCAGGTGTATGGGCTAGTTTGAACCGTTATTGGCATGTTCACCTTGAAATACCTAACTCAGAACAATAACTTGTCACTGTTCTCTACAGAAGCTAGAAGAGCATTATTATACAGCTCAGAACGAAGCTATACCTTTAAACTATGAGTAGAATTATAATATTATATAAACTTAAAATCTATGTACCACTACAACCCATGAATGGTCTTAGGTTTAGTTCATGGTAGAGCCTGTAATGTTTCCTAGACAACGGTTGTGCATTGAGGAGATTTAGCCGCGATGGCACCCCTTATTTATGGATGCTAACAGATTGAATAATTTATCTACCACAGCATGATTTTAACCCAGGACCAGAACAGCTAATGAGAGCGCTACATATTGAGCTACTTCGCTTCCAATATTAATATTGTATTAAACTAGAAAAATGTTACGCCAGAAGTTCTACACTACGAGATTTTCTAGGCCATTTTTAGTTCACATTATTAGATACAAAAATATCTGTCATTAAAATTGTGGGAATGGTATATAGCCATTGTTACTCTGTAACCTTCGAAATTCCTAGAACATGATTTCACAGGAAAAACAAATCTGGTTTAAAAGAACTTTTATAATCAATTATACCCAAATAAATTTGTATGATTCAAGCCACACTGTTAATTATTAAAATATTTTTTAACTAGAAATTTCATATCTAGTGTTCTTGCCGACAAAATGCTTGATTTAGTTACTTGTGTCAGGAAAGCAGGTTTCTCAGGATATGTGGAATGATACAACAAAAAATTATTTAAGGGGGCAAAGCAGTATTTTCGTTTTATTTTTTTTTAATCTCCCCTCCTCTATGATTTTTTAAGAATGTATTAAGTTATAGGTTATTATTTCCTATATACATGTATCGTAAATTATCAATAGGGGGAGGAGTAGCTCAATGTCCAGAGTATTTAGTTAGTATGCTGGAGTTCTTGGGTTAAAAATCTGTTTGTGGCAGATATATTATTTAATTTGTTAACAGCAGATTACTTTTCACAGACCCTCCTGGTGTGGTCCATCCAGCCTGTAGAACGAAGGTACCCTAATTTAGGAGAAAACCTGGTTGTTGAGCCTGATCTCGGATAAAGAACCTTCCTTATTTTTTTTTAATTGTCATGTAGAGCTTTTGTGAGAATGGATTTTTCATGGAAGTGTTTTTTTTTTTTGGTTTTTTTATTGTGGTACCCTGGTCTCTAGGTTGGGGTTTTCATTAGGGTTACCTGCTCAACGATGTAAAATCTGCTTTGCTAAAAACAGTCAACAGAGAGCCTCGTATTCGGATAGTATCTAAAGAAAATAAACGCCGTATTTTCACAGCCATAGTGGAAACCATCCTGACATATTCCTTGGAAACCTGGACTATGTGGTATTTCTGGAGGAGGTGTCTCCGTGTCACTAGACTGGATACAGTAAGAAACCAAGAAATTCGACAGAGGATGGATGTGGTTATATCTACAAATGAAAGGATCGGGGCACGCCGCCTATGGCTACACCTACATTGGATCCGATTCGGTGCGACGTGATTCTATTACATGCGATGCTGTGGTGTATACATTATACATATTTTACTATACATTATAGTAAAATAATAATATAATAATGACTACAGTATAGTAGCCTTAGGCTACACCTACATTGCATCCGGTGTGATACGATGAGACGTCGGTAGCAAACCAAATGACTGAAATATATCGAGAGTTATAACATTTGGTTCTTTAAATTTATAAAATTAAGATTATTTATTAATTATTTTTAATACATTTATATTTTACTATAATGTATAGTAAAATATGTATAATGTATACACCCCACCACATACATCGTATGTGATAGAATCACGTCGCACCGAATCGGATCCAATGTAGGTGTAGCCTAAGATGGTACGGTCATGTGAAGAGAATGGCGTTTGAATGTGGACAAACCGAGTTCTGGATTGGTTTCCATATAGGAGGAGACGACGCGAACGGCCCAGAAGCAGGTGGATGGAGGGAGTCCAGGAGGAAATGGCTGGTCGAGGACTCCAGGAGGATGATTGGATGGATCGGGAGACACGGAACTCTGCTCTGACCAGTTGAGGCAACCCTTGTCGGAACGCCAATAAAGTAAAAAAATAGTTATTGTATTTTTTTTTAACTAATCATTCCATCGAATGTACTGTATAGCTGTTTATTACTGAAATTTATGTATTTTATGGTATCTAGTCCATTCTTATAATCATAAGAAATGTAAGAAATTCGAAGTTCATTATCGAATTCCAAACCTCTTTTATAAAATAATGAAAATTCTTTATTTAAACGGTTTCAAACTGTTGCGAAATTGTTATTGATCGATTTCAAAGTCAAAATCAATACGGAAAACTTTCCCTTCCAATTAAAAGTTTAGGCACGGGAAAGCTTTATTATTAAGTCACGGAGAATCTTTTGTTCAAGCCGGTAAATTTGCATTTCTTGGATCGCGAGGAAAATTATACACTTGGTTCAAGTCTTTAATTATCAATTTATTTACAGAATCGTTTATGCTTCCTTTGCAAGAAGAGTTTATTCAAGAAATGTAAATATTATCAACACAATATACGTGTGTAAGGCTCAGTTTGCATTTTCAGTTATTCTAATGCAATTATACAAATGAACGGGTCTTTTCGAAAAGTCAAAGAAGAACTACTCTGACATTTAGGAACTTGTAATAAAAGTTTTCTTCAATGTAACTTCCTCTTCAAGGCAGCTGTCTCTATCGTATTATTGTTTATATCCTAGAAATTGATATCACATGAAGTTTGTGCAATACGATCTTTGACTAATATTGTTAAATAAATATATTAAAATTAGATCACTTAGTGGAATGGCAGTGACAGAATGTTTATTGGTCTTGATTAATTTAGGAAACTCTATAATAGGTCATTTTTCAGAAAAAAATCTGGGGTTTATGTAATTATTTCCAAAAAAACTAAGGAACGGAGCGGTGAGTTGCCGTACCGAAGCTCCTGGCAGATTTTAATAATCTGTTGTCGGCAGATTATTATGGATCCTATGAGATGTAGGACTCTCCTGGGGTCAACCAGCTTCTATTAATTGGGGTACCCAAAACATGGGGAAAATCTAGCGGTTGTGTGTGATCTAGGACAAATCTCTTCCCTGCACAACCGTTAAAACAGTCCAGAAAACATACCAATGCATAAAATAAAAATTTGGGTAGTAAAGTAAAGTATTCCTTTTGTAATGGTGGTATTGAAATTCTTTCATTAACCATTAGACTGTTTTTAAAAGCTAAAAACCTTTTTGATTTTAATTTAGGTTATTTCTACAGCCCGGGTGAATAAGCGGTTAAGTCAAGTTTTCTCCTAAATGAGTTTCTTGTAATTAAGTAAGCGGAATCGAGTTATTCTCACAGTGAACAAGGAGCTAAGTAAGGCATTGTATTGAAAAGGAGTATTGCATATATTACAACTCAATTTTAAGTCAAAATACACGAGAATGGTACGATTCCGGTTATCTGAAAGCAGTTGACATTCTCTGGACAAAATCCGACTTAATCACTTATTCACCGGGGCTGTAGATTTATTCCCATAAAATCTGATGGAGCTTCAAGTTCAAACATGGTACAACTCAAAATAAGCCTTTATTAAAAAAAAAAAAAAACTATGTTGAAACTGGAGTATCAGTTATGTTGTTCCTGTATTAAAAAGCTTTAATACAATCGCTACATTACATACATATATTAAATACAATGCAACTAATCGTACTTAAAGAAGAAATGGAAATCAAGTGGTTGTTTTATAATAAAAAAATCGTAAGTGATTGCATAAGAGCTCAATGGAAACATTCATATCAAAAGTTACTCCTGAATCGAATAAAGGGATTGAGGTGGATTCAATTCAAGTCGAGAAGGTTGATATAATTCTCTGTTTTGCTTTGATGGTTCGCTCCAAGAGGTTCTGCTTCGTCTGCTTTAATAACATTTATTCCTTCTACGTTCTCAAAGTTCCTCTCGAGATTTAATAAGCTCCCGTAAGAGAATAATAAATTAGTATACACTACGCTAGTACTTCTGTTTTTTTTCTTTAAATATGTTTGAATCAATTTTATGTTAGTTTAAGGATTAATTTAAAAAAAATGTATATTTTTAAGATGTTACTGGTGTAGATTGCTTAGTTGCTATGCTGAAGGGTTCAAATCCAGTTGTAGGTGATAAATTATTTAATCTGTTGAACATGGGTGAACCGTGAAGGTTTATGTTGGTACCCTTAGAGAGAGGAAATCCTGGGGTTTCAGCGTGATCTTGTACAAATCAGCTCCCTATACAATCGTTCTTACAAACAGTGCACATAACCCAAGACCCTTCATCGATTTTAGTGATACGTTTTTTTAATTTTGTGATGAAATACGAAGATCCCTGTATAATTTACTGACCCTTCTAGGGCTTACCCAAACTCTATAAAGTTGGTAACCTTGATTGGGTGAAACCCTAGAGGTTGAGCATGAACTTGGGCCAGTCATCTTTCTGCACAACCGTTGTGTTAGAAACAGTACAACCTCTACCATGCACGAACATAAGCCCTTACAAGATGTTACTGGAAGACATAAAAAAAAAATCTTAAATCAGCTGTAAATAACTGATCTATTAACGGTTTTGCTTATAAAAAAATAGAGGTATAAGTTTGAGAAGACATACATCATAAAATAGTAATAAAAAATATAACAATCAATAAGAAGCCTAGTAAATTTTTACTGGTGGGGACATGGTTGACTGTAAGTATGTTGAGTACTGTTAAATATATATTCAAAGTGGGATGTAGTCAATGGATTTATACAATTAAGTAAAACTTGTATAAATTTTGTGCCAAAGTTTCGGCCTAATTTCCAGACTCTAGTCACGGCTGAAAATAAAACAAAACATTTTTTTTCTTTTCCTTTACGATGGTATAAAAATTAGAAAAGTTAGCACGAAATAAAATAAGTTTTATTAATTTGTGTGAAATCAATTAACTGCAACTCTGACCATTTACAACAGTGGTGTAGTAATCTTTTATTTGAACGACTTATTTATGTGGAGTATTATGTTCGAGATGGGGCTAATGATCAGAACTGTTTGATCACCTTCACGAACAAACAAGTTCTAAATTTAAAATACCAATATGACGGATGCAAAGTAAAAATGTACTAAGTAAGTGCCTCAAGTACACAGTAAGTACTCAAGTATAATGTAAAGACCAACTTTAATCATTTATCTTAATTTTAGACAAAAACCACTACAACACGTGAAGGGTGTTGAACATGTATAATATGTTCAGTATAGACGGTACTGCTTATTGTTTATTAGGGAGGCTATTGGTTCGAGATCAGGGAGCGGAGTGGCTCAGTGGTAGAGCACTGAGTTCCCATGCCGGAAATCCTGGTTAAAATCCCGCTGCAGGGAGTACTTTTATTTAGTCTGTTTGCAGTGGGAGATGGATCTTATGGGATCTAGGACCCTCTTGGGGCTCACCCAGCCTCTATAAAATATTATAAAAATAAGGAACGCAAAATTAGGGGGGGGAATCTGGCGGTTGACCTAAGCTTGACCTAGGACAAGTAACCTCCTTGCAGAACCGTTGTCCTTGAAACAGTACAGTCTCACCATTCATACAACAGTACAAACCATTCACGGGTTGTAGTGATACAGGTATTTTTTTTTTGTTCGAGATCATGCTTCACTACCACTTTTCCTCCCAGCTATATCCAATTTATCGAGTTTGAGTAAGCCCCGGGAGTATCTGCAGAACCCACAAACTGCATCCATGGCTGTTGACAGATTAAATAATGTATAGTATATGTATAGTATCGGCCACAGCTGGAATTGAACCCGGGACGTTTAGCACAACTCTACACACAGAGCTACATCACTTCTTAGGTAATGGAAAATTTTGTTTTCTTTGTCCGTTTAGGTTCCGATCAACAAATATAATTTAATCAGTTACTTGTAAATTGATTCGACAATTGGCTAGCTGTTATTTTTAATTAACTAGACTACTTTACTAGCGGACGTGCCGGGAGATTACGTTGAATGTCCCAGATTACGTAAGAGTTATTAAGCTTTTGTAACTTCGAAGGCCACCAGACTTTTACCGTGTATCTTAGATCAACTCTTTTGTTGGTAGTCTATTTACTGACTCCATACTGCGAAAGCGAATCGATTCTTGAAAAATATTTTTGCCTTACCTTGGCATTATTTATTTAAATTATGAAAATAATAGAAATAACAAAAAAAATATACAGCATAGCATTAAATACCACAATAGCACACATAATGCTATAGTAGGCTATATACCTCTTCTCTTGAGTCTTGGGGCGAAAGATAATTTTCTTTTGGTGTACGTCATCATTTCCCAATGTACATGGCATGATTTGCGCTTTGTATTAGTTATGGAGGCTCTGTACAGTTATTTCTTTAGAATATTTTATAATCATTCATGATGTTGTATCTATCCTGATATATCATACATTTCTCCTTCTTCTTTTTCATGAGGCCTGCTAGACACTAATTTTCATATACATTCTTCCGTCTTGCATTATGTTCCGTTCCTTCCAATATTTGTTCATCCCTAAATTGTGCTGCTTCTTTCTGTCCTCCCAATACTTCATTCGTTGGTTTCTTTGTCATTCTTGCTTACTTTCGACATAATTACCTACTTTCATACTTTCTGTTTTCATTGTTTGTATCTATATCATTATAATTGTTTTTAAATGTGATTTAATGACTCCTTTTATAAGTTACTCTTGGCCCTAAGACAACCAATGTAAACAACTGGAATAGACAGATACGAGTAATAAAAAAAAAAATTGAAGATACACTCTGGTTATATGTCCTTTCCACAATGCAAAACCTTTTTTTTTATGTCCACAACATAAATCCTTGTGTTCCACTGCCCAGCTTTCAGCTATGAACTCATCCCTTCTAGTTTCTGTTGCATAATGTCATAAATTTACAGGACACAACGAAAATCTTCTATATTGTGACTTTTATATACGAATTACAAAGTTTTGATGTATAAAAAATGCCATATTTAATTCTATGTACCAAGTGCAATGTTTATAAAAGCATATTTATAAAGAAAAAAGAGGCGGATAAATTATATTACTAATGCTAAGATTGTAATGTAAAAGGAAATTTTTCTTGAGTAAACAATGATTTATATTATAGATTTGGTTGTAATTATTGTAGTACTTTTTTGTTGTTTAAGTAAAAAAAAAACTACCAAAACAAGCCATGGAGGATCATGGGCCCAGTATCGGGTAGGAATACTGTTTCTAGGACAAAGGTTGTGGAGGGAGGTGATTTATCCGAGATCACGCTCAACCGCCAGGTTTTTCCCCAATTAATACTACTATATTATATTGCTGCTAAAGATCCCCTCTTTATAGAGGCTGAGTGAGCCCCAGGAAAATCTCTTTATACCCTACACGGCCCGTCTCTGGCTGTTAAAAGATTTAATAATTTATCTGCTACAGCCGGATTTGGACTCACAACCTTCGTAATTTAGCGCTCTATTATATGCAGGTCCTTCATAAATGAGAAATTTATGTAACTAGAAAAATCAATAATATTGAATCAGTTTTTCTTTTAGCAACTTTATTCGAGAACGACTAACTTAGAAGTGTTTTCTATTTAAACAGACTCCCATGGCCAATGCTGGTCTTTAGATAAATCCTGCTGTAAACAAATGAGAGATAAAAACAAAAATTACACGGTCCGGGTTATTTTCGTTTAAAGAATGTTTGTAACTCTTGTTCAGTGATTACTTCATTTTTTTTCTCGTATCTTGAAAGGAGCATGGAGAACGGGATTCCCCCAGCATTCGAGGTCGAATGTACGTCATGCATGTAAGGAAAACATCTGGCTTTGTAGATGGAACCGATCGTGAGCCTTATATATAATTTTTAAAAATTGTATAAAGTATTTTATGTTTTGTAAGTAGTAGCTTTCTCATTTCTAAAGGGTCTGTACTTTTGAAGTGAACCAGAACAAATTTTTTGGTTGTCCATTTTGTAATAAATAATTGAGATGTTGTTTTTGAAATTGATATTTTTTTTTTATTATATCGAGATGTTTACATTTGAATTAATTAAAAACATGGGCAAGGATCATGTTTTTAACACTTCTAAAATAATTAGTACTTTGCATAGAGTGATTTTTTTTTAAATACTATATCTCTTAAATTTTATTATGGAATAATACTCATTAAAATTATTTAAAAGAATAGATACTTTTTTTTAGATCAAAATGTACTTAAACCATTTTCGACAATATCCGCTAAATCGTTACCCCAATATCAGCATATTCTAGCAGAAAAAAATAATTTTTATAACAGTGATATGCTTGATGTAAACAATTCTATGTATATAAGGAAAAAAAGTCGTTTTAAAAAATTTATAGCGATTACGTTTTGTTTATTGCTTTTATTTTAATCTAATTAACAAAATATTGATATGTAAGTAATAAATCATTATATGTAATTATATAATCATTATATGTATATGTAAGTAACAAATCAACAAAATATTGATCAAAACTTGTCCATTTACTAACCATTACTTTTTAAAAATTTTCCTTAAAGATCACTTGGTAACTGTGAGATCCTGGGCAATATCGATATACCACTGTATATGTTTATATTTTTAGTATATTGATATTTTTCCAAAATCTCTAAAAATCAATCAAAAAATCGTTATGAACGTATACCATAATAAGATAAATGCAGTGAACAACAATTTAAACAAATGAAACTTATAACCAAAAAATATTAAAATTTTTTTTTAAATAAGTTTGAATGTTTCTAAATTTTGTACATTGTTATTTTTGCCGATAGAATCTATTTATTTATTAGATATAATAGAATATAAGAAAATATTAAACCGTTCAGAAAAAAGAAAGTGTAATAAAAAGTATTAAAAATATATTCTTGTATTGTAAATATGTGTACTGGCTACAAGAAACTAGGAAAAAGTATTTGTTATATATTACATTATTTTTCTGTTGCTTTATAAAAATAAAATCAACTTTATTTTTTGGTAAAACACTATAAGCGCTATTATTAGCACTTAGCAGATACATCAATTAAAAAAAAACCCACAAAAACAAACCAATTTAAAAAAAAATTAGTTTATTTATATTATAATGGACTCTTTTATTATATATACAAATACTCAAATTCCGGAATTCTTGATTATAATTATTGCAAAGATTCTAAAAGCTAATATGCTCATGTAGGATGCAGAACAAATTTTACGGATTATCTTTTGCATCTCCAGATCGATTATCAATGACACTTGAATCCTATTTTGCGCATCATCCAATCAGGAAACCACTCGACCTCCCTAGGATAATGGATTGCTACGCAGATATGGAATATCTTTTCGTTAAAATAAGTTAATAATAATTAAACTATTAATATTGCTGCGTATTAGAAGTAGAATTAAATTGTGCAAATTCACAAAACCTTAAGTTCCTAAAATACTGGGAAATAAAAAACCAATCATCGTTAGCTAAACATTATCGGGACATATACATATAAAACAATCATATATCATTGATGATCAAATTCAGGACACCTCACATCGACACCTGATCGTATACCAATCAGAGACATCAATCCCACTCCAAGACAATCATTTTTTATTTATTTTACGTCACTTTATGCTGCTATCGCTAACCTTCGATGCTATTCGATGTGGGGGTTCTATTTCTTTTTTATCCAGGTATAATTAAGATAGGGATCTTTAAAGAGTTCCAGACAATCTCCATTTTACGCCCCTTCTGCAGGACGGCGTAAATAATTTTATTTACTTTAAAAAATCCTAAGGCCACCTTCCGAGCTACGAACCCGCGATCTTGGGCATGGTATGTTGTTATGCTAACCATCAAACTTATCTGCGTGGAAAATAGTTAACTGTATAATTCTAATGATGGATTGAATTAGTCAGGGGGTGCAGCCAAAGATTACACAAAATAAGCAGAACTTATTATCCCCGTCGAAGCTATTTTTTTGGCGTCTGTCCTGATAATGCTTGAACTGGCGAAAAGTTGACTGATTAGTTATTTTATAGCAGTTTGAAGATGTAAGACTATGTTTTTTGGATTTTTCCGTTTTCATTTTAATAAATATTTTATGTCTCTTCATTTGCTTTTGTTATTTTTCATTAATATAATTATATCATTCAATGAAGCATACGTTTTTGAAAATAATAATCCTGAATTTAAAGTAATTCGTTAAAATTATTCCGATTGTCACACTGTTACTCCCTTTGTTAGGCAGACAGATGTGAAAAGGGACTCCTGTCAGACAAATTCCCTCGGAGCCAATTAAAGACTCATAAACCGTAGAAAAGAGCAAAGCCTTTGTTAAGACCCTAAACTTTTCATTAACTTTCTGTTTGTCCTTGTCCAAATGGCTTTAACTGTTGCTGGTTTATTTCTGGACTAGTACGTTTTGATTCCATTCAGGAGGGATTTAGGAGAATCGGTTATATATTTAGTTCTTCACTTGTTTCCCTCCGTAGTTTTTTTTTTCGTATTAGGCCCTAAAATGAAAAAACAAAACAAACAGTACCACTATAACCCATGAAGAGTCTGGGGTTCAATACATGGTAGCGACTGTACTGTTTCTTGGACAACGGCTGTGCAGGGAGGTGATTTGTCCTAGATCACCCTCAACCGCCAGATTTTCCTCCTTATTTTTGGGATTCCACTTTTCAGAGGCTGGGTGATCCCCAGAATGGTAAATCCCATAGGATCCCTCTCCGGTCGCTAACTGATCAAATAAAAGTCTACCAGCGAGCTGGATTTGAACCCAGGACCTTCGGCACGGCAACTCGGCGCTCTACCACTGAGCCACACGCTGCTTTATGGCCCTATAATGAATTTTCAATAAATATGAGCATATATTCAAGAAGATAAATAAAGTATGAATTGGATATAATTTGAAAAATCCCAAATGCAAATAATTAATTCTGTAAAATAATAACGATAACAACCCTACTTCAAGACGTCCAACAAACAATTCACGTAAACGTTAAATTTCAATATATTCTCTCATAATTTAACGAAGTTGCTTATAATGGTGTTATTTCTCTAGTTCCAGTATGTACATCATGTTTATTTAATTTTTTATAAATATTTCAAATCTAAAAAATATAAGTAATTATAGTTAACATGATAGAGGAATATAATGTTTAACATAATGCAGGAATTTTAAGGTAACGTTAAATATAAATCTTTCTTGTTGCAGATTGATAATAACCTGACCTATTAAATGATTGTAAAACAAAATGCATGATAGTAAGCCGTAGAGCTCACCCAAACTAATGGATCCGCGTGGATCGCAAAGCGTTCCCGAAAGTAGACAGGTTCAAATACCTTGGCTCAACAATAACCTCAACGAATGCCCAGCTTACTGAGATAGTCCAGCGTATAACAACCGCAAACAGATCATTCTTCTCTCTTTCAAGAGTAATAAAATCACATCAAATCAAAAATTAGGGGTATACAATGCTATAATAAAACGGTTTCTGTTATACGGCGGCAAGTCCAAAGCTCTAAAAACAGAATTAAAAGGGAAATCCTCTGCACGATTGATATGGGTGATAAGAGTCAAAACTCGTGGAGGAGGACCAATGGAGAAATGATCATGAAAACTGGTCAGTCCCTATCTCATGCAGCCAAGAAAGTTAAGATGGGTGGGGCATGTTCATCGAAGTAAGCCTCTACACAAATATGAATGCCACAATAGTTAGGAAGAGATCATGTCGATGCTATCAAGAATAGTTTCGTGAAGAGATCATATGGATAAATAGGACCAACAAAGATACTGCGGAGCTCCATGCAGAAAACTGGAAATCAGAGACCCAGGATAGACAGAGTGGGGAAGATTGCTAAAGTGGCCAGAGATGTACAAGGTATGTGGAGCAAACCGGAAAAAAAAAATTAAATTGGAAAACAAGTGGACTGCCGACAGAAGTGAAAACTCAAATAAAGTGTTGTTCTTTTGAATTTCGAAATCAGTTATAGTTTGAATTAATTAAATTTATTTATTAGCATAGTTTTCACATATCTTGACTATCTGAACAATAATTAAATGCATTTTCAAGTAGTTTAGTTCGTTCTCAAAAGGTATAATGGGCTGCACAATCTCATTGAATAATATCAGTAATTTAATTGAAATAATAATTCATTTATAGATCTATTATTTATACCTTATATCTACTCCCCGGTGAATAAGTGGTCAGGTCGGATTTTGTCCAGTTAGAGTTAACTGCATTCAAAAGGCCGGGATCGTATCATTTTCATAGTTTTTGGCTTGAAATGGAGTTGTAATATAAACAATAACTCATTTTCCAAACAATTCCTTACTTAGCCCCTTATTCACTACGAAAATAATTCGATTCCGCTTACTTAAGTACAAGAAACTCATTTTGGAGAAAATTAGACTTAACCACTTATTCACCGGGGCTGCAAATATTTGTATTTACACAAAATTTATTTTATTTTTTACCATCGAAAAAGTTACACAATATTCATATCATTTGTACTTTAAATAATTTCTTAAAACAAGACAATTAACTATTACAAGTAAAATCTTTTAGCGGAAACGAAAAGTTCAACCAGTTATATTGATCTTTTAATTAATGATTAGCATCAATTGTACAAATATTAAACGACTTTTTAGAAAAATATAATTATTCTTATACAGGGTGTTTCAGGGTTAAATGGCCAAACTGAAAATTTGAACTAAGGACCTCAAAAAAAGAAAAAAATTTCCTATGAAGGTATGTCCGCAAACGCTTTGTTTAGGGGATATTGACATCTAAAGATTTCATTGTTACGATTTATTTAGGCATAGTAAATAAATAAAACTCATTTTATTTGTTCCAATTACTTTATTTATCAAATGTAAACCATTAACATTCATATTAAATGTTCAAAGTGATTTCCTTGAGCATTCAGACAGGCTCGGCATCTTTCTTCAACAGCAGCAGTGACCAAACTAAGGACCTTAAAACAAGAAAAAAATATTTCGTACGAAGGTATGTTTGTAAACACTTTGTTTAGTAGATAAATTTAGATAAAATACTAATATGACCTTGTCTCCCTAACTGTACACAAACTATGGACTTTAGGATTAATAATGTTTGGAATAGATCATGAATAACAAATAATAATAAGAATAGAACTATCAATAACATTTATCAGTTTGTTTGAGGCTTTCGCTGAGTACTCATTATGCCTTCCATTTATACTAATGCTGAATATGCCGATATGGTGTTTGTGTACGGTTTTTGCAATGGTAGTGCCAATGCTGCCCTTCGTGAATATTCCATGCGATTTCCAAATAGAAGATTACCTAGTAAGTCTACCTTTAACTTTACGTTTCAACGTCTTAGAATAACTGGTACATTTGCTGTCGAACCACATGCTGATGATATTTTAGCCCATTTACGAGATGAAGAAAGGAGTGCGACCGTATTACAATATGTTATAATCCATCTGCCAGTGTACGAAGAGCTGGATCAGAATTAAATGTTACGCCAACTACAGTATAGAGAACTCTCATTGCAGATGGACGTTACCCATATCATTATCAACGGGTGCAAAACTTATTACCGCAAGATTTACGGCAAAGAAGAAATTTTCCTGATTGGTATTTAAATCAAGCTGAGCACAATCCACACTTTTCAGGAGAAATTTTATGGACAGATGAAGCTACCTTCACAAGAAGAGGTATCTTCAATCAGAAAAATAATCATCTCTGGTTGCATGAAAATCTCCATGCAATTAGTCAGCATCATTTTCAGCACGAGTTTCAGTGCAATGTGTGGTTCGGGATAATAGGCAATACTTTAATAGGCCCGCATTTCTTACCACCTCGACTCAATGCCGACACATTTTTGGAATTTCTTAATAATGATTACCACGATTTGGTTTCAATTAGATGGTTGTCCTGCACATTACGGAAGAGCTCCACGACAATGGCTAAATGCTAATTATCCTAATCAATGGATTGGCCGTGCAGGACCAGTGGCTTGGTCTGCTCGCTCTCCAGACCTGACACTACTGGATTTTTTTGTTTGGGGTGACATAAAACAAAAAGTCTATGCAAGGGCAGTGAATAACCTTAAGTCTTTATGAAGAAGGATAATTTAGTCTCACATCCAGGCCCGTTCTGCTACTGCTGCTGTTGAAGAAAGATGCCGAGCCTGTCTGGATGCTCAAGGAAATCACTTTGAACATTTAATATGAATGCTAATGGTTTACATTTAATAAATAAAGTAGTTGGAACAAATGAAATAAGTTTTATTTATTTACTATGCCTAAATAATTCGTAACAATGAAATCTTTAGAAGTGAATATCTCCTAAACAAAGCGTTTGCGGACATACCCTGAAACACCCTGTATAATGTAATTCTAACCTTTATACTTCAACAATAGTTGATTAAAAGAAATTTAATAACTAATGCACTGGCTGATAGTTGTTGCCAGTCTCGAGCATGTTACTGACACTTAGATACAATTTTACCCCTGCCAAAAGCCGTTAAACGTGGCTGAAGAAGTTTTCATCTCAAAAATGACTTTTTGACCTGAGTACCTGCTTGTACTGTAATGTGTACCTTATGGAGCTGCACACTATTACGTAAAGGAAAATAACAATTTAGAGTTTTAGACTAATTACTTACAATTTTAATTAATTAACATGAGAGATAGCATTACGGTAGTTAGAGTGTCGCGTGTTTTGCGACTGCTAAGTAATTGAACGCATCTCCCCTGAGGCCGTTCAGTAATGAGCTTCCAAATAGTGTTAGCTCACCTCTCCCTGGCGTCTATGTTTATTGTTAAAATTTTAATTGTTATAATAACTCAATGACAATTACCTTCTTATCAAGATACTGGACTAATTTCTAGTGTAACACACATCTTACTGCGTATTTATTTAATAAATCTGTGAACGTGCAATGAAAAACGTAATCATTTTATATCTTTTTCTCAATTTCATAATTTAGCATCATCATTTGCTATATTTGATTTAATAAAATGTTTTAAGGGATTTCAATGCGCAAATATCTCCCAAACAAATTCAGATCATAACGGTTTCTAAATACAAAATAAAGATCATCAATTGAAATTTACATATATTTATATTACTGGTAATTGACAATGTGTAACATGTTGCAATTATTAAATGAACCATATTAAACTCTTTTTTTCTCGATTATAGTTGATATTAGGTAAAGAGTTTAATTTGGCAAGTCTCTTAGAAAATTGCTCTTATATTAATTAATTGACATCAAAGTATTAATTAATGTTACTTTAATACTTTACTTTAATGTTGTGTTAATATTAATTGAAGTGAAATTACAGTTTTAAATAGTTTACAAAATATCATGTTTAATTATTCAGTTACTATGATTATAAGCAAAAGTCATTTACAACCAAGCCAAAAATAATACAATTTCTGAATAATAAAATGTGAGCATGAAATAAAAAAGAATATTAGGAAATTTTTTTTATTTTTATTATCTTTATAATTATATATATTATTTTTCATTAAATAATTATTTAAATAGAACTTACGCAGATGTATTTTGCCATCAAAGATTGGTAATTGAATTTGAAAATTAGTTTGTAAAAATCAATTAACAAAAAATTATAATAATGTCATGATTATATTACCTAAACATACTCAGTTGGTTCTAATTATATTTATTTCGAATTATTTTTTTCCTCCTCAATGTTATAATTGTGACCGCTAAGCCCTGAAGAAGACCTGCAAGCTGTGTCGAAACGTCGATTTAAAAAAAAATAATTTCATCAAGGAACTATTTTTTTATCCCCACCCGGACCATCGTGTTCTCTATAAATATTTTATTTTAGAAGATTATTCGGCAATGTAAAGTGTAACATTCAACTGCTTTGAATTTAATATTTCATGTGTATTGCTTTTAGTCAATCGATTTCATCCTTTCAAAAAACAAATCTACCAAAGTGGACTTGGTAAACAAAAAAAAACCTGTACCACTACAACCCGTGAACGGGTCTAGGGTTCAGTATGTGGGTAGAGACTGTACGGTTTCATGGACAACGGTTCTGCAAGGAGGTGACTTGTCCTATTTCACGCTCAACCGCCAGATTCCCCCCCCCTTATTTTCTGTACCCTATTTTTATAATATTATAGAGGCTGGGTGGGCCCTAGGAGGGTCCTAAATCCTATATGATCCATCTCCCGCTGCAAACAGACTACATAAAAGTCATGGCCTGCAGCAGGATTTGAACCAGGATTTCCGGCATGGCAACTCAGTGCTCTACCACTGAGCCACTCCGCTCCATTTAATTGGTAAGTTTCATTATAACTATTATTTTTATATTAACGACTCAAAAAGTTTGTATCAAACTTGCGGTACTTGTGTCGTTCCGAATAAAATGGTCATATCGTTTCTAAATAATTACATAATAAGGCGCATTGTTAACTGTTAATCGATTCGATTATAATTTTTAAAATCTATTCAAGCAATGTATTTGCGAATAAATATAAGAACTATTTTCGAAGAAAATTGCTGTTAAGTTAAACCCTTTTCATAATATCAACTATTATCAAACATTTTGTTTCTTAATATTGTTTTTGTAATAGTTGCATCTTATTAGACATTGTCAATTTACAATATAAATAAATATATGCTTGTAAATTACCTAATTTTTTTAAAAGTATGTTTGAGCATTGAAATTGAAATTACATGAAACTATCCATAGCAATTAATGATTCTAAATTATGAAATTAAAATAAAATGGTAAATAATTATGTTTTTCAATATACTTTCTTATACACGTTTATGTGCCCAATGCATACCCGAGTTATATTTGTTCATTAATAATAACTAATGATAAGTCTAATTAGAAGTAATTGATTGGTACCTCAATATTAGTATGTTAATTATTATTTGATACATTTTCTTGAGAACTTTATTGGAATTTACAGAAATTATATATAAAAAAGTTCCTAGAAACAGAAACTTATTCAAAATAATAAAATGTAAATAAGAAAAATTAATCTACATAATTTGAAAAAATAAAAGCAATAATTTGATTTTAAATTAGTTATGAATAAATAAAATATTTTTTCCTATAATTCAATTATGGGAGGGCAAGGTTTTGTAATGTTATGTAACGAAAAAATTTTATTTTCTTGATGAAAATCAATAAAATTAACAGGTATGAGCTTATTTCTAAATAAATCATGAAAATGTAGAATAAAAATTATCTAAAAATCATTTCATATAATTTGATTAAAAAAATAATTTTGGATGGTATGCATAATTTATGAATAAAAATTGTTTTCTAGATGGATTGTAATAACATACTGGAAAAATATGGATATACTTGTACAAACAATTTTAGAAAGACAGATGATTAAATATTTTTTAAAAAAATATTCGTTATTATTATTATAATAAAAGTTAACTGAATGAATGGTACACAATGCTATGAGTAGTGAAACTACACACTGTAAGTACTGAAATAATTAAATATAATCGTAAACAATAATTTTTAGATTATAAACGTCTAGTTGCACATTTTAGCAATATTTATAGTGATTTATATACTAATATAAATTAAATGAAAAGTGGGTGGATATTGACATTTCATATTTGTGACTAGTATAATAATTGTCTTAATGTGCTACGTATATGATTCATGGCAATATATTACACAATATGATATCACTTTATTCCTCGGGAATACAACAGGTGTTTGCCGGTGGTGAGCGGTATCTCTGGCAACCTTATCACTAATATAAGGGCTACCGCTCAGCCCTATTTTGTATATTATATATGTTTTTAGTTGTTTTTTTTTGGTATATATGTTTACTTACGGATGAGTTCTCGTCGCAGCCAAGTATAGCGTAGAAGTCCTCTTCGGGGTCCTTCTGGTAGTTGAGTATCCCTTGGACGCCAGCCATTCTCGCCTGGATTCCCCGCTGTACTGACTGTAGCGGCAGCGCGGAATCTCGTCGTACTAAAACAACGATCGGCCCCACCTCCCTGGCCCGGGCCTTCCTCCACCTCTTCCCATTTTATTACTGCCATTATCCATTTTATGGCCGTAATAAAGTGTCACCATTGTATCGATGAGATAATGATGGCCATTGTTGAATGGCTAAGATTCCTTTGGAACATACGATAAAAACGACGTCATTGAAGTTTATCTCGACGGACCGACATTGTTTGCAAAACATTAGCCCATAACTGCCATTTTTGTCCGACAAATAACTTTTCCCTTACAAGTTAGCTTTAAATACCTTGGAGCACACTTGGACGATAATGAAATCAGACATAATGACATCAAGGAGAGAGGTAACTCATATGGTAAATTGTTCCTAGCCGGTAATAAAAATATCCTTCATAAAAGAGAAGCTTCCAAGGATACCACATTAAGGGTGTATAAGACTTTATTTATCCCATGTTGACCTAAGCTTCCACTTGGTCACTAGCCACCAGGCGTAAGAGTAAGATCCAAGCTTCAGAGGTGAGATTCGTTGGAGAAATACGAGGGAAAACCAGACGAGTCAACATTCGTAACCATACCTCGGAGTGGAACAAACAGATACAGTTACAGAGGAAAACTGTATAAGATGGTTTGAACATGTTCTTAAGAATGGACAATAGGCTGGCGAAGATTACACACGGGACTAAGGCTGAAGGAAGAAGGTCTAGAAGAATATCCCGACATACCTGGGAAGAAGGAGTTAAAGAATGCTTTGCGAAGAAAAAACTGGTATGGTACAGTTGAAGGATATTAGAGGAGGAATCATACGGTGTACAAAATAACCAGTTTTGTTAATAAAAATAAATAAATTTATGAATGACGTGAATGACAAAGAATATTTCGACCCTAATTGTGATTTTTTTTAGGTTACATTCTTATTTTTTTACTTAAAGAAGAAATCGCCAAAAAAGACTCAATTAAGTAACCGTAAAATATGATTAACCGTGGAATTTGTTTTCAAGGTGATACAATTATTAAAAACAGATAGAAATCAAGGAAGGCATAACCAAACAATCTAAGGCTGCCAACTATTAATTTGTTCTACAGTTGGAGATCAGCTTGCAGCAACCTCTCTCACCAATCAGCTGCGAGCAATCTGAGCCCATGATATTTATGCCTCAGATATCTAGTTTATTCAGCAAGTTTAGTTGTTTGGAAATTACTAAAATATATACGGAGAAATTGAGGTGATTAGGCCAGGAAAAGTAAAAGTGACAATTTTTGAAAATTTGACACCTTTTTTTTTTACTGTAGTATGAGTAGGAATTTTTGTTCGAATGATATTGGAATTCTTAATTCAACAAGAGGGGGGTTAAAACAGTCGTATCTTAGTAATTACACGCAATTATTTAAAATCATAAAAAATTAAAGATGTATTAGATCTGAGATTCCCAACCCGCGGGGGGTGAAGTCAAGGGGTCGTGAAACTCAGTTGTAAATGAAAAAATATTATCACTTATTTTTTTTTTTTCTCTTACATCTGTATCTTAAATTGAAACTTATAATTTTGTATCTTGTGAAAGTAACAAATAAAAACTATTTTGTTTTCAATGTGTTATTGTTTTTTGTTTAATGTGTCCTTACAATTTATTCTGTAATAGTGGCGCGAGAGGCTTTCGTTTCAACAGGAGGGGGCGAAGTGCCAAAAAGTTTCGGGACCGCTGCATTGGACGATATTTAGTTGTTTTCTGAATACAGGTTATAAAATTTAGTGCAACATAGGTGACAGATAAAGTTTGTTATAACTGAGCCTGGAAGTGCTGAAGGGGCTGCGAAGAAAAACTCTGGTGGGAATCGAGCTAGTTTTTTAGTTGGCTTGACATCGCTAGTTGACATTTTCCATTATTGCTTTTGAACAATGTCTCATGAAAACTATGACAGTAAAGTAAATTGCCAAACTTACCATGAGCAATCGCAAGGAAATACACCAGACGTAGTAGCAGACAAAGGTAAATCCAGGAGCGTGTTTAAACAACATAAATAAATGCAAGAATCTGGAAATAGTCGTGGACAATTTTTCGGCTGAATCAGTTGGGAAAATTCTATACAACAGGATACAGGTAAAATTATAGGACCAGTTGAAATATCATACGAAGCCATACTTCGTTAAGCTATTTTCAGCTCCCACAACTGTGAGGTGTCAGTAATAACGAACGCTTAATTAATTTGGAAACTTAAAGTTTTATAGATGTGTAAATAATCAGATTCAGAGTGAAAAGTTATTTTTATTAAACTAATACTCATTGACATGATATGTAATGCCTCTCTCGACTTAACCATGGCCTACCACATATAAGTATATTTAATCAGTAGTTCGAAAAGTGACATTTAATTGTTTAGCTGTAATTGAAAAGTTCCAGACAAAAAGATTTGAGATTCCAAAATGAATTAAATAACAAGCTGGTCAGTATTGGGCCAATCATGTATTATTAAAACTAAAATAGAATAAGTGTAATGCATAATGATAAAAACGCTGCTTAGTAATCTATTCGCTAGAAAGAACAAGTTTAGATAGCTGGTACATATCGAGCGGATGCCGAAAAGTAAGACACCCAAGAATCTGGTGAAAGGTGAGCCCGCAGAAGAAAAGTAAGGGGACTTTCAAGACTAAGATGGTCTGATAATATGGAGAGAATATTAAAAGAATACCTCGTTCTGGTACTGACGGAAGACTTTTACGTCGACATTGAATAGGTACAACAAAGGTAAGAAATGATAAAAATCAAGCCATGATGGTAGATAATATTTTCCACTTTTGTTGCCAATACTTGATATACTGTAGTTATTTAAATAATGACAGTAACAATTCCTCTTTTTACAAAAGAGGGATCCACAAAGTTTGGAATGTTCTCTGCGATAGTACGAGTATTTTCATTGGTTATTACTTTTACAAATTTTTGTTTAAATATTTTTTTACAGTTGAAAATCTGCTGTAATCCACTCGTGTAAGGTTTGATAGAATCGGTTCTATTTGTATTTCTATTCCAACGGGATGGAACCCACACAAGATAATCATCTCATTCTATCAATCCCAACGCAGCTAAGGCTTCCAGGAAATGCCAATCATTGTGTTTTACGGCTTCATCAATTCTTTCGAGGACACACATTTCACATAGAAATTTATTTGCGACACTATAACATTATAAAACAATTGTAGCATCTCTTATTTCTCTGCCGTTCTTATCAAATTAAAAAGAAATATGATAACTTATGACGCTCATTTCGTAAGTGGAGCGTTTTCTGTCGAAGGTATGCATAATGATGGATTTCCAAAAGCATATATAACATGTGTAACATTATTAAAACTTACCAGTGTATACAAGAGTATGCTATATTAAAAGGAAATATAAAACCCTTACGATTAATTGTTGTCACGAATTACAATTACGGTACTTGTAGTATTGTGTTACATTTGTAATCGGATACTCGGGCTTTGCTTGTTTAATCTTTCATCGGTGAAAAAACTTTTAATTAAAATGCAATCCTGATTTTATAATCGGGGTTCAACATGAATACCCTGTTGTATTATTATTATTGTTAAGTCTTTTAATGACAGATTCAGCATTATTGGGACCACTCTCCGATTACAAGATTTATTTTATAATGGACTACATGAAACAACAACATTAATTAAATTTTAACAAAATTTAATTTATGTAAGTATTGACGTCCTACTGAATTATTTTTCATTGGGGTAAACCCACCTGGTTACAAAATTTTTGTGTCGGGTAATTCCAGGACAATGTGTTTCTTTCTTTTCTTTTTTTTAATAGGAATACCTTTTAACAAACTATTGAACTTCCAATGTGATAGGGACATTTAAGAAATTATAGAAAATCGGTATGAACTTTCAATATATTTTGGATAGTCAAATAAACGACATTCTGTTTGAAAACATTTTATATTTGTAGTAGTTCTGGTCGGTTCTAGTGTTACCCCTATAGAGACTCTTCAACGAACATATCACCTTGATCAGATTCATTGTTTTATTTTGTTTTATATCGTATTACAAACTCCAGATGAATCTTTGGCCAGTTTGAGACTGTTCCTTTTCCAGAATAAGTGCTTCTCGTCAGGACACGGCAGATAGGCCTTCGGAATACGTAGTGTATCTAACAGTTATGCTATTTTTTCGCCTTTTAGCGATTAGCCAAAAGCTCCATCTTTTTCTCAGGTGTTAGGAGGTTCTCCTCACATGTTAGGGCCACGGGAGTACAGTACTGCTAGTTAAGTAGGAATTGACACGACTCCAGAACTGTCGATAGTCGTCATGAATGCTCGTGACATATAATCCTAACTTCGGGCAGATTTCCTGGCCTACTAGACCTGTATCCTTTCCAGTTGGTCCTATGTAGTAGGTATTTGATAGCCTATGATGTAGAGCACTAGCCTGTGATCTGACGGTTCATATAGGAGCGCAACCCAATCCGTGAGGATGTGCACATATCTGGTTAAGAGAAGGTCTAGTGGTGAGTACAAACCAGTATGCTTAAGAGTATGCACCTCAGGGTGGAAGATGGCCATGCTAGTCTCAGTGACGCTCCCAGTACCCAGTGGATTATTTTATTACCTCACAGCCAGGTAGAGTATCGACTCTTCACCTCGACGTGTTGCAGTAACAGCAGATATGAGGATGCACTCCGTCTCCTATTGACACTTGTGCTAAACATGTGCCGATGCTTGACTCACACGTTAACTCTGACTATATGAGTGCCTGGAGTCGATCCCAACGATCTCCATTAGGTTACATCCCTTCTAACATAGATTACAACACCTCCTCCTCCTTGTGTCCCAGCTGCAAGTAAACGATAGCCGAGTTGTGAAGGATGAGGTCCGTCAGTGCCATTTCCGATGGGCCGTGCTGTTGCGGTAGGAGCTCAATTTCAGCCGACTTCGAAGGCAGTCCTCTGATATTATGAGCCATGTTCAGATGTTCAGCAATGACGCCGATCCTTTAACTAGATTTTGCATTTTAACTTTTTGATAACTTTTTTTGAGATATGTTAGTGACAAATGAATGTAAGAACGTACACACAGATGTTAGCACTAGATGTACATGTACATATTTGTGTTGTTCACTTCTTATCAATATAGTTTCTACTTAGGATAATTATTTTTTGGTAGCTATAGAAGGGTGAGCCAAATAAATGCGGAATCCCCGAGCTCTGATCTATTTTTAATATAATATTATAAAATACAGTAGAACCTCGATTATCTGTCAGGGGGCCAAGATGGTGACGGATTTGGGAAATAGACGGATATGGGAGTGAGACATATGTTATATATATATATATATATATATATATATATATATATATATATATATATATATATATACACACATAAATTGAACAATATATTTCAAACATTCGACAGTATATATGTACTCCTAACTTCTTTACGTACTAATAAGGTATATATATGTAGTAAACATATTTAAAAAAAATAAAATAATTACGTACATCGATGGCTAAAAGCACAGTCACTGTATGTCCATTGTTTCCCTCTTGAGAAATTAATATAAATTTAAAGGTGGAGTTTAGCTCTTTCCTCCTGTACAAATGTAGTATGCCCCTTTTTAATAATCATTAATGAAGCCCTTTTTCATCTAAAAATGATTTTACTGCTGGTACAAAAACATCCTCAAACATCCTTTGCTCGTCCATGCATTTTTTGAGCATAATATTTTACAGGGAGTGCATTAGTATTTACATTTTTAAAAGCTCAAGGCTTGACTGACTTACCTACAAAAAGTAAAGGGAGTCGATGTTCACCAGTTGCATTTGCACAAACCGTAATTGTTAACCTTTCTTTTTGGAATTTATATCCGGGAGCAGCACTCTGTGATGATGAAGCGAGAGATTTCCGAGGAAGTGCTTTCCAATTTAACCCGGTTTCATCACAATTATTTAATTTGATTGTGATATAGTTCACTTTTCGTATCTCCTATACTAATTTTTCTTTAAATTCTATTGCTGAAACACTATTTGCACTCAGTTTTTCGCATTGTATTGAAAGTTGTCGAATGCCATGCCGAGGTTTGAATTTGCCCTACCACCCTTCTTTGAATGTTGGGTCACCGAGTAAAATTTTAATAAAATGAAGGACCTTTTCTTTGATTATTGGACCTGTTAGTGATAGTCCCAGACTTTGTTGCTGAACAAACCACTGAAACAATGCTTCATCTAAGTTACTGTATGTGGCAACTTTAAATGTCTTCTTTTTAGTCGCATTTCAATCACACCCTTCCATTTCCACAACAAACGTTTCTATTTTGTCCCCGTCACGTTAAATATCATTAACTGTCGTCCGAGGAATATCATAGATTTTTGCTAAGATTGGCGCACTTTCACCTTTAGTAGCGAGATCTAAACTCTTCCTTTGTCTTTTTTCCAACATTATTATACGTTCTTTTAAGAAAACGACAAGAACCGGTAAGACCTGAATGAAGACTGAAGGTAGTTCAATTGCGGAAGCTACATTAGGTAGAGATGAGGAGATAATTAATTTCTGAGAGATGTGTGGGAGGAAGCCCATGTTTTGAATAAACAACAGATTATAGGAATCGAAGTTGTCAAGACACAACGATTGATTCTTAAGCGGCGCCTATGACTTTAGCAACCAAACAATATATACACATATTTTTTCCCTCAAAACTGAGGTGACGGTTAACAGAGAGTGACGGTAAATAGAGTGACGGATAATAGAGGTTTTACTGTATGGAAAAAAGGAGAACAATAAAGTCCCAGAAAGACTTAGGAAGGTGAAGTCAGGAAGGCTTTTGAGAGAAGAGGCAAGGATTAGAGTAGGCAGAGTTTGGTGTTACAACCAAGATACATGGATCAGGTATAAACAAGCGCTATCCTCAACATCGATCATGGTCTAAGAGGAAACGATTAAGAAGAACAAGATTAACTAGTTAATAATATAAGAATATTCCTTCAGATTTCAGAAAGCAGCTTAATGAATTCGGGTTAATAAAAAATCGAGGAATATTCACTGCTTTGATCTTCTGATCATTAATCGATAAATGAATAACTCTAAATTTATTTGTTATTAATTTGATTACTGCAAAATAAATCATATTTCGCTTTTACTGTAATTGTTTAAATATCATCTCCATTTTTAAAACGATAGAAAAAAGGGAGTAAATTGCTGAAACAGTGTTAAATAAGGGCGAAGGACTAAACCATTAGGAAGGGATGACAGGAGACAATGAAGTTAGCCGAGAAGGGAATCCTGGTTCCTCCTTCGTTATTAGTTCCATTATACTTCTTTCTTCCCATTCTCTCGCGTCATGAGTTTCTTTATGTCCGATTTATATCCACTCGTCGTATAATTAAACATTTGATTAGATTTTAGAAAGACCGTGATGCGATTTTTCGTTCTTTCAGTATATTGGTTTATAAAAAAAATGATATTCATGTATATAGTCATATTCTGGTATTTAGTCGTGAAAAGTTATTGTGCTGAACATTTTACCACCAAAAAAAAATCTGTTCCCCAGGATGTCGCTTCATGTTTTATAATAGTTTTAATATAGTTTTAACTTATAATTCGTTTCATTTTTAATATTTTCCAAAAATACAAGTTATCGTGAGTTTTATTTCGGAAAAAAGGAATATAATTCTGGGAAATGTGTATACTTCGGTAATAATTTAATCCAGAGTATCCATTTAGACGTTACTACCAAAAGTAAAATCAAAGACCCGGAGATACAGCAGAGTTAGGTAATATCGTCTCTAATTTCACGTGATCGTTTAACTATTTCGGTATCTGTTCCGCATGTTGTCGCTTTGAGTTTCAGTTACAAGTTTTGACTGTTTATTCGTTTCATTTTTAACAGCTTCAAAAAATAAAAGTTATCTTCAACGTGTGGAAAATAACATGTATTTATGGGAAATATGTATAATTCTGTGATCATTTTATCAAGAAATTAAAGTTTCAACCAATATTTCCAAGTATAGATGATACGTATATGTTTGTTGAAACATTTCTAGATAATGCCAAAGTATACACATTTCCCACAATTACGTTCTCTTTTCCATACTAAACCTCATGATAACTTGTATTTTTGGAAAATATTAAAAATGAAACGAATAAACAGTTAAAACATAATAGGTGTAATCTCGAAGCGACAACCTGCGGAATAGTTACAAAAAAAAGTGCTTAAATATGGTGTAAAAGTCAGCTCCTGCTCTTCGCTTCTTATTTTGATAGTTCCGGATACGTTCCGGTTTTGAAGAATTTTCATTAACGACCTGTTCTATATTATTACCAGCTTTTATTCATTCCTCAACTTCTTCCCTGATGTACTCGGTGATACCAAAGCTCAGTTTCTTGACTCTTTATTTATGCACTCCTGTTTGAGAGAATTGGAATATTTTTTTGGAATCTTTCGATGCAGTGTTGTATTACTTTTTTTTTTTACTCTTCCAAAGTTGTATATGCATAGGGACTGAGTCAACGGGATTATGATAATTTGGGTTGTTCTGAAAGAATTGTAGGTGGTGTAGGAAAGGGGTATCAAGAAACCTTTGAGGGTTGCTGAGGGACGGGGTGTGGTGTAGGTAAAGGTCAGAAGGGCGAATCATTACACCGTGGGAGTAGTCTGATGACTTCACTCTATTCAGGCATTTGTGCTCTAATATTGTGAACAAAGAGTGTATTCTAATGGAAGGAAACAAGAAAATATTGTGGGCGTAAAGGGTGAAGCAAACAGTTTCATTATAATTAATATATAAAATAATTAGTTTTTAGTTTAATAATAATTATTGTGAAGTATAAGTAACTCTTTTCAGGTCGAAATTGTGACTTAATTATTTATTATTTTATATATACTAAACAATTAATTTTTTTTTTATTATAATAAAGTAATAAGATATTTAAAATAATTGTAAATAGAATCCTCAATATTTATTAAATATTAAAAATAGTTCTAAATATAAGTTAATGAATACATGCATTGGTTAAATCCTGGAAAATGTCACCCTGAAACGATTGTACTCCATTCTGGATGCAAACCACACTATTCCAGGTCACCAGTTGGGATTCCGAACATCCCACTCCACTAGCCAGCAATGTCATCGTGCGGTGGACGTTGTTGCCTCTGCATTTGAGTTTTTTGTAAGACTTTTGACCGAGTTTGGCACCCGGGATTACTTTCTCCGCAATCCCGCACATAAGTATTTTCTCATTATCCAATCCTATCGCACTATCAGGTCATTCAAAGTAATAAAGTCATCCATTATGACCTCAGAGTCCCATTTGTTGCTGATTTGGCCCAAACCCGATACCAGTCTTTTCATGAAAAGCTTCCAAACCTAATAGTTTCAAACCTAGCTATTTCTTCAATTCATGAAAATCCTCCGAGGCGCTAAAAAGAAGATGGCCTCGTGACCTTTTAAATTGAATTGGTTATTTGAGTACTACCACTGGATAATTTCTCTACTTGTCTTTATCCATGCCATTATTTATGTTTCCTGCCACTTACTTGTTGTATTGTTAAAACACAGCTGTAAATTTTAATAAATAAATCTTAATAGAATTCTCTAGATTCCAGAAGTATATTTATGTTCCAGGAATCATTATGACTCATTAACTCTGATTATCATAATTCTGTCAGGAAACCGAAACCGTGAAGACTAGAACAAAGTTATTGAGGAATACAATATTGAAACGTAATGGTTGAGGAGGTCATGAGTCACCCAGGCTGTAGAACCACACCAGTAGCAGTAGTAGCAGTTGACATATTTTATTATTGAAATTTTTTATTATTGCTTCTAGTGATTAGAGCTTGCGATATGAACCAAAAAATCATGGCATTAAATAAAAGCGTTTATTTTTTAAAAACATATTTGGTTGAACCCTGACCTTTTTGTTTTTCAAGGAACAATTTAATTTTGTTTCTGGAACTTAAAAAAGTCTGCAATAAATTTAACTTGTTTTGAAATGAAGCAACAGATTAGGAAGAAATAAATACATAAATTGTAATCACATCTATTCACAACTTCCACTTGGAATTTTATTTGCTGTTCACTTAGTTGCTATTTATCAAAGAATAACTGATTTTATGAGTTTTTTTTTGTGAAGTTTTTATGAGTGTTACAATACATTTAGTGACTTCAACCGATTTAAATTTTGGTTTTTGTTACTCAATTATTTCAACAAGTTCGTTGAGTACAAGATACAAAGGCATGTTGTGCTTTTTTGAAATTATTACTTTGAGTTTTCGCTTCTAGCTGCTTAATCCTTTCAAATCTAACTTCGTATATAATTAAACTATGAATGATGCAATTGGTTTGTTTTATTGTTGTTTTTTTTTCATTTTTAGTTAACCAAAAGCTGTATTTTGGCCGGGTTAGACTGCGATGGCTGGACGATGTGGAAGCAGACCTTAGGCTGCTGTGAGATCGTTCAAAGTGGAGGAAGATTGTCGAGGAGGCCATAGCCCCGTGTGAAGAAGAAAAGCTGCATTATGATTATATGGTGATATTCATTTTGAGATTAAGAGAAAAGTAACGTAAGTAACGTAAATATGAAATCATATTTTTTGAATCTTATTCCACTACAACTAGGGTTACCAGATCAAAAAATGAAAATTCCGAACAAAATACCGCTTTTTGAAAAAAATTCCGGACGTTCTTTAAAATATAATGTTACTGTCGTTTTGCGAGAAATCGAAGCTAATTCTAGTATTTTCTCGTGAGAGTATGTAGTATGTGTATAATATTAAAATTTTAGCATGGAGGATAACTAATCCTCAAGAAAACATACGAGTATATATATAAAAAAATGTCGACATTAAAAATGCATTTTATGCGATTTCTGACTTATAACCTTTTAAAGTTATATATGATTGTTAATTGATCCAGAAGAATTTTTTTAGAAAGATTGAAAATGACATAAATTTGTCGAAACGTCTAATAATTTTAATAAGTTAAGAATATGTACAGACTGGATAATGGTTTTTCTACCAACGATGATCTTAATAATACTGTAAATTTGATATTTAATAAAAATCTCGAGTTTATTTGATTTTTTTTATTTATTTCTTTACCCGAATTGTAGAAAATTCGGACGGCTTAGAATTCTCTCCGCATTCCGGACTTAGACCGATATTTCCGGACATCTCCTGAAAATTCCGGACGGATGGCAACCCTAACTACAACTCATAAAGAGCTTTGAATCCAGTGCTTGGCAGAGTTACACTGTCTGTCTCTCAACGATTGTGCAAGGAGATGATTTGACTGAATTTACGCTTAACAGATAGTTTTTTCCTTGATTCATTGTGCAAATTTTTATTTCACTATACCTTACTATTTGATGAATGCTTTAGAACCATTATTGGATCGATCCTTACTATTCAAGGGGCATGTCGTACATACTCGAGGGAATACTAAACACGATCGTCTCAACAGACAGCGACACCTGTACATCGGGAACTTCACACGTTTTTACAATCCTCGCGACGACACAGTTCCCAGGCCGTGAAACAGGTGCTTTGCGTTAGGACTTGGGACTGTGAAAAAAAATCTGGGGAGGTTTGGCACTGAGTGTACGAGCCCAATGGGTTCAGTCGGATCCTCTTACGGTAGAAATAAAAGAGGAGGGTCCTGAGCCTTCTATAGGACATCGATTCTTCTCCCTTTTTCGGATTTTTTAGAAAAGAATTGTAGAGAGAATCTCTATTTACTATCGGTAAAATATATTCCATCGAAAGGGCATTGAATATACTTAAAAGATAAATCTTGCTAACTTTTGCTAATGTGTATTAAATTGTATGGGTTAGTATTACTTGATGTGTTTTGTGGATCAGATGATTCTATAACCTTCCCAGCTGGTTGCGTATTACTTTCCTTTTGAGTTGTATGTTGAACGTCTTGGTGTGGAAGTGCTGTCTCAGGTTGTGAGCCCGTTTGTGCTGTTGATTGTGGGATGTATTGCACTTTCTAGAGATGTGATTTATCTAACTCTTTTTGTGTTTTGTTAATGCCTTAAAAGATGAAACGTCGATTGGTGAGTGTTTGTTTTGAATCATAAGCCTTTGCATTGTGATTTTTCATTTGCATTCTAATAAATGTTAGCGTTTCTTTTAGAGTTTTTGGCTCTATTTTATTAATACTCCATCGAATTTAAGTTGAAGTATTCCAAACCTTTAGGAATTTTTTATTAGGTCAGTTTTCTTGAATTTTCAGAGGAAAAATCATCTATATATCTAATAATCTAAAACCCGGTAAAATACCCAACGTAGACAAGTAGTTTATAAATTCATTTGTATAGACTAAATAGTCCAGACAGATTCCACTAAGAGATTTAGTTATTATTAATTAAACAAAATAATTATCTAAATGAAAAAAAAAATTTATGTATATTTCTTCATTAAGAGGATGAATTTTTGTACTATTGTAAAGATTTTAATACTTTATTTTGTATTATATATTATTTCGACAAAATAAGGTATCAATCAGTTTCGCATTGATACGATTTACGCCGCACAAATGTATTAAATTTTCATTCGTTTCCTATTTAAAATTCTTGAAAATAAAAATAACCGTGAGCAGTATGGAAAAAGAGTGTAATAATGGAAAATGTGTATATCTCAGTAATCATCACATCAAGAAATGAACGTTTCAACAAGCACATATCATGATCAATTCTTCAGTTTAAGCGATGATTTCTTAATGAAATGATTACAGAAATATAAACATTTCCCATAATTACTCTTTCTTTTTCCCATAATAAAACTTACGTTTAATTTCATTTTTCGAGAAAATTAAAAAGGAAACGAATGGAAAGTTAATATTTGTGACTTAATTCGAAGCGACAACCTGTGAAACTGATTTCAATAATTTAAATGAAAGTAATAATTAAAAGACTTTTATTTTGGTCAAGGACTGGTTTCAACTTTATTCTCAATGATTAAGAAATATTTTTCTTGATACTTTAGAGGCGAAAAGATTTAGGTCATTTATTAACCCTAAAAATAAAAAGGTAATAAAAAGGGAAAATTACATTTGGAAAACTAAAAAAAAACTTATTTTTATTAATTGTTATTTTGATTGTGATTATTTTTAAATATTTTTGTTTTGAAGAGAAAAGATTTGTCCAGGCCGGGATTTGAACCCGGGTCGTCTGTATCTTTTGAGCATTGCACCGGAGATGCAGACGACCCGGCCTGGAAAATATATATATATATGTATATATATATATATATATATATATATATATATATATATATATATATATATAAACTGTTTAATTTCTCGGAAATACTGGAAAATAATTAATTAATCAATGTTTCGGCAATTCTGGTATCACATTCACCAAAAGCAATGGCATCAATGAAAATAAAAGAAAGTCCAACTCACATCAACAGCCCAAACGGACTCATCAATCAGAGACAACAACCTGCTACGATACATTCAATCGAATATTTTATAATATTCAATTAAGTTTATTATCTATAAATATTATAAAACAAAGTCCTCGCCCGCGTTTGTTCGCGGTAAACTCAATAACTACTGCATGGATTTTCATGCGGTTTTCACCAAAAGATAGAGTGATTCACCAGGAAAGTTTAGGTATATAATTAGTCGAGGGTTTGTGTAAATGGGTTGGAATATCGATGGGTTTCACCGAAGACGTTGCTTGCCTAATCCCGTGCAATTATCTAACGTGCAAGATAATAAATTCGTATATAAAGAAATATTTGGTTTGGTTTTTATTTTTATAATTTCTATATAATAAAGTACATTAGCTGAGTAGGAAGAAAGAAAATCAAGACTCCCAAAGAACCCTAACCAATGATATTACCGTGGTCCTTAGTGGCAGGTACGTGATAAAAAAAAAATACATTAAACAGACAGATTACCGAGGCATAATATGCTAATTACCCGAGCAAAGCTGGGGTGGGTCGCTAGTTCATTAAATAATAAGATATTTTTCATCAGACGAAGTAGGAGATACGCATATTGCAAAGATGTCCTCGATTCAATACAGACACACCCATCAATAAATTGGATGATTCCAAGCAACAAATTTAATCCAATCGCATTTGCTTTTCCCCGAAAGCACACCACACCCTGTCCTTATATTTAACTTAGCCCCTACTTCAAGGATAGAATTACCTTCCTTAATTAATTAAATATCATAACTTCGCATTAAGAAAAGGATTATATTAAATTAGAAATATGAGAGATCATTTTTTTTCTCTAACGGATATTCTTGTCTCATTTTATCAATATCGGACTGTTTATTAAACAAACAAAAATTATATAGTTAATTTAATAGTCTATTTCGGTAAAAATTGAAAACAAAATTATATAAATGTGTGATGCGAAACCTATACGTATTTAGGGACATTTATAATCCAAGTTGGTAAAATCAGATGTTTTAAATCGGGGGATGAAGACCAATGGACTACCAGTATACTAACATATATCATAAACTATGATAGGTATGCAGTAAAATGGGATCCCTCCGAAAAATTGTGGGTAATACCAAAAGAGACTGTGTCAGAAACGACAGGATTCGTGAGGATCTAGGAGTACTATCGCTACATGATATTCTTAGGGTTGCAAGATGTCCGGTTTTTTTAATGTTTGCCCGGTCAAGAAAATCTGGGTAAACTGTACAAAAGAATGTCTGGTTTTAAAGAAATTTTTCGAAAAATCGCTATCCTATACGCCACATTTGAACCCAATGAAGTTGTAGTACTTAAGTTGATTTAACGCAGTAGAAATCCTCTTGCTGTAACTACTGTAAAAAGGGAATTGTGCGTTTTTTTCAATATAAGCGCTAGTTGTACTGAGTTCAAAGATGCCATTTTTTGCAATAAATCTTTGTTAAAAGCAGTGTCATCGAATGCTAAATATATCCAAAAGTAGATTGTAAGTTTTTTTTTTCCATTTTCTGTAATATTTATGAGCTAATAAAATAAAATAAAAAGTTGTCAGGCTTTGTTCTCGAACACATCTGGATATACTAGAAGAGCGGCAATGGAAATGGTATGGACACGTCTGCATAATGGATGGCATGGCATGGCATGGTGGATATTGGAAGCCAGACCGGAGGGCAGGTATCCTCGTGGCAGACCTACATACACCTGTACTCGAACTAACTTGGAACAGGAAGTGTATTTGTACCATCCAGGACATGCGAGGACTTGCAAGGGCTGAATGGACTAAGACTGCTCCAGGTTTGACTGCACGCTGCAATTAGAAGAGGAAGGTGGTATAGGATAATACACTCATGATTTAAACTATGTAATGGTAAACAGATCAAGTATGTTTTTATGTGAGTACCTAGACTCATTTTAACGCAAACTCTTTAGCTCTTTTTCGTAATCATTCCATAATGGAATGAGTCCATGCAGTCACCACACGCTCAGTGGAACGCACCGAATGACACGCCATTCCGAAATAATGACTAGGGATTTAGAAAGCATTGGGTAATAAGAAATGCCTTAAATATTCTAACCAGGATAATAATAACCCATTATTTTTTATATAACTAAAATAACCCCTTGCCAATTTTTTCAGAAAAAAGATTCTTTTCAGAAATTTACTGATTAAACCCCTAAGTCGTCTATCGGTATACAATCAGAAAATATGAGAGGATTCTTCTTTGTTTCTTCGGATAGATATTTGACTTCTTTTTTTTTTAATGTTTTATCGGTGCTTTACGAATAAGGTCCCATATGTTATTTGGAGTTATAGGCAGTTACCTATAAGTAAGGTAGTGAAGATATTGATCATCTCTAATGATGATATTACCGCTAATATGGCTACTTGCTTCTTCTATCGTTATCTTTGAGCCTCATGTGTTATCGATAATATTATCTGCTAAATAAACAACTCATTTGATGCGTTAAAATGCTAATAGTTGCCATACAAAGCAACACGAAATGAAGCAGGGTACCAGCTAAACTGTAAAATAATTATCTATTCAGAGGTTTGATAAAAAATAAATAATTAAATAAATAAAAATATAGTTGATAGACGAGAAATATTTCATTTGAAACTAATAACTGTCTTTTAGCTCCCCCCCCTTCTAACTCAGTTATAAGGGAGTTAAATCAACAGCAAAATTCATTTAGCGGGGTTTATAAGTACGTTCATTTTATCTAATCCTGAATCCATTTTGATTAATTTATTATTTTTCTTAAATTATCTAGTTGACCTTACATATTTGGTGAAGAAAATGATCCGGTGGAGATAAAGAAAAAATATCTTAATTTTATTTTTGAAGACCAACATTTCGCACTACATTGCAGGTCTTTTTCAGTGCTAAATATATCTATAGATCTATATTGCCCTGATGAAGACCTGCACTGTGGGTCGAAACGTTGCGTTTCAAATAAATAGTTCAACCCTATTAAAGAAATTGTTTTTCTGGCCTCAACCGGGACCATTTTCTTGGCTATAACATTTATATATTCTGTAATAAGTGATAAGAGATAATTTTATATACTCTTGATGCAGATCTTAATGTAATTTAGAATACACTTTTTGTTTCACTTATTTATGCTTAAAGAGGCATACTGAGAAGCGATGTGTTGACCACGCCATAATTCACTACATACAGAATTCTTTAGTTTATAACCTTCTAAAATATAAATATATAAATAACGAATGTTCCTATATATATGGACTGATATTTTATTAAATTGCGTAATGTTATGGGAAGGGAGGTGGGTAGAGCAATGGTGAAGAGAACCTGCCTAGGCCCCGAATCAATACTCTATCCACTCGTCGGAGATCAGGATGAGGGCTCGTCCTCCCATCATAGGGTTCGTCCGTGGGGGACTGATGGGTGGACGTATCAAGGATAGGAATAAATTAGAAAGAAACGATGAATAATTGAAATAGCTTTTAGGTTTAAAGTTAGAGAGAACTAGAATTGATGCACATTTGTCCGACCTTTCCAAATTCTATGGTAAGCTGGAGTTGGGTTCAAATTATAGAAAATTTAATCTACGTTAAAAATGGATACTAGGGGTTTTTATCAAAAATGCATTGATTAGGAGATATAGGCCAAAACCTGAAATAACTCCGAAAATTTCGAGGTTTTTCAGTCACCAAAAGTTTTCCCATCCGATAATTTCGGTAACAAACATGGGTTTCCACTAGTCAGACGTTTCCTTACAACATATCAAAAATTCAGATCTCTTCAAATTATTGCGACCTAAACCCATTTTTTTTTACTTGGCCGCTGGCATAATTCTCTTTTCCATATGAAAGAACATAAATTGTATTTTTGAAAAACATTGAAAGGGAAAAAAATGAAAAGATAAAACTATTTGTGACTCATTTCCAAGCGACAACCTACGAAATGATTACCTAATTATGGATACACCTGTGGTGTAATGGTTAGTATAAAGGGAGTAAAAAAATCCTAGGTTAAATTGTACTTGGGAAGGAGCGAAAAATGGAGTTCACGAGCCTCAGGTACTCGTTGAAGATCCCTATCCTAATAATACCTGGATATGCAAAATTTAGGACTCCCCGCTGTAGCATCGTCCGATTAGCAATAGCTGCATAAAGTGACGTTAATTGAATAAATAAACAACGGTTATAGAAAGAGGGGGATTGGCCGGCATTCAAGCTCAGCCACCTGAGTTAGTCCAACTATATAGGACCAGTTTGTAGTGTCTCTGGAGAGTTATCCGAACTTAAAGCCAATACACTGATGTTGTAACTGATAGCTTCAGTAATGGAATACCTTAGCACCTGATCTACAGTATCATTTATCCTAATTATTAATTTATTGTTATGTTTATATGTCACATTGTAAATGATGATTGTTACATCAACAAATCTAAAAAACCTAAATAACTTTGTTAAAGAGATTTTCAAAAAGTACGATAGAGTTAACCAGGAATAAAAATTACATTTCGCTGACCTTATTTCATGCATAACATTGAAGCTAACTTTATTAAAACTTGATCCTATAAAGCTCTAGGATACTTAACCAACCATGGTACTTCTATCGGGTCAGCACCTCCCGGGGGAGGGGGTTTATGATTGAGAGTTGCAGCGTATAACATTTCATAGTTTAGTGGCTTGCATAGGTCCAAGATCGCGGGTTCGCAGGCCGGCAGATCGTCCTAGGATTTTGCGAAAAGGGAGTAAAAAATCCTAGTTTAGGGCCTAAGAAGAGACGTAAAATGGAGTTTCTGAGCATGTACAATTTCAGGTGCTCGATAATCCGATATAGATCCTTGCTTTCTTGGAACTCTTATACCAGACATTCTTAACTAACGCTTCCATTTAGCGTGCCTTGATAAATTGGACCACATGGGCAGCCGTAAACATAGAATGCATCGCGGCATTAGTCCGAAGCCTCCATAAATTGTTTAAACTATCGTGAATTTTCCTTAAAAACCTTTCTTTAAATAAATAATTAAATATAATTCGAAGTTTAACAACTAATCTTTCAACAAGATATATTTTACCATTCTTATAGAGTCCTGGTTTCAGCACTTTATACAATAGAGTACAGCATCTCGAAAAACGGTTGTAGGGTTGACCAGTCGTTATTTTTTAAAAACTCCTTGGTTAATCCTGCCTTCGAAAGGGACGTGAAATTCCGAGTCTCTACGATGTGAGGTGATCATTAAAGATCCTCATCCTAATTAAACCTGGATAGGCAAGATTAAGGACTCCTACTGTACCATTGCCCAATTAGCCGTAGCAGCATAAACTGGCGTTAAATGAATAAACAACAATTACTTGAGTGTTCTACTCACTTAAATAATTAAATTAAAAGTTTTTGAAACGAAAACATTGTTTAAAAAAAATAGAACATACTTGCTAACTATTTTTACGGCATGCATCGTTAGTTCGCCTAAGGTGCTGATCGGTGTTCGAACTCATGCAAAGCACCCATTTCCATACTCGAATAATTAGTGCTGAAATTATTCTAGAGCACGAATAGCTCTGCTTGAACAATGTCCTATGCTAATCTCCGGTATCTACCTCATATTTCATGCGGTTTCTGAGGTTGGCAGCTATAAAAATCCGCATCAGCCATTTTGAATGGTTCTAGACTGATTCCTTAACGATAGTTATAATTGTTGAATATATTAGTTGACCTTTATATAGTAGAAAGAAAATGGTCCCGGCGGAGGTCAGATAAAATTCTCTTAAGTAAAAAGAACCTATTATTTTAAAGCCAACGTTTCGATTCGCATTGCAGGTCTTCTTAAGGGCTAAATATACAAGATACACATAAATTAAAATAATATATAGTCAAAATAATACATATATATATATATATAGTCATTTAGGCATATGGGTGATGAAAAAGTAAACGAAAATGGGGAATCCTATAAGCATAAATAACAAAATACAGAGGGAATGGTAATAAAGAATTATCGAATAAATAATAAGGAATAACGAAAAGTAATAACAAAAAAAAAATGACATGGTATTAAGGCATTATTTAAGATAAATTATAGAGAACTAACCGTAGAAGGGATTGAATATTGATAGTAATAAGTGTTGAATTGTGGGAATAATGTTTGTCATGAACAAATTGATATTGCATTTGGTCAAATTCGGCAACAAATGGGAGAGGAAGGTCATTATGGATGATTTTATTCGTAACGTAGTAAGGAGCATTGAGTATTTTGGATTTTAAGGATTGGATACGATAGGAATATATATATATATATATATATATATATATATATATATATATATATATATATATATATATATATATATATATATATATATATATATATTATGTTTTGGTTCTTGAGTTTCAGTCAGTTATTTCAACTTCTTAAGGCGACGTAGTAAAAACAACTAAAAGCTCATTTTTTCACTGTCAGGGCATGAATATGAGACTAACCTAGACTAATCTCGAAACGTCGCCTTAAGAAGTTGAAATAAACCGACTCAAGAATCAAAAACATAATATTTCCATAACAGTCAAGATAAGTACTTTTATTACCGGTGAGTGTTTTTGCTAGTCTTTCTGAAATTGTTGGTATGTAGGGTATAGTATAGTATTTTTTAGGATTGGTTTTATTTAGGTTGTTTTGATTAGAAAGTGTTTTTGTTGTTTTTAGTAAATTACGAAGGAGGCTGTGTGGATAACCATTCTTTAATAAGAGGCTCACTACGTTGTTTTCGGTTGTTTTTTTGGTGTATTGGGGATGATAATTTTCTCGCGCATTTATTAGGTTTTTAGCCGTATTTATTTTATATCTTTTGGGGCATTGGCTTGTTTAGTTTATGTATTGACCAGAGCGAATAGATTTTTGCCACCATTTAGTTTCTGTTTCTCCGTTTGATTTTCTGATTAAGAGAACGTCAAAAAATGGTATTTTATTATCTTTATATATATTGGTTTCTACTTATCTTGACTGTTATGGAAATATTATGTTTTGGTTCTTGAGTTTCAGTCAGTTTATTTCAACTATTAAGGCGACGTAGTAAAAACAACTAAAAGCTCATTTTTTCATAGTCAGGGCATGAATAAGAGACTAACCTAGTCTAGAAACGTCGCCTTAAGAAGTTGAAATAAACTGACTGAAACTCAAGAATCAAAAACATAATATTTCCATAACAGTCAAGATAAGTTTAAAGATATATATATGACGCCGGGTATCTAGCGCATGGGGTTCTGAGGTACTGAGCTTGGTCCCGGGTTCCAGTCTCTCGAAATTTGGTACCCTTATGCGAGTGAAAAACATGGCGCATGATATAGATCTCGGCCTATTCACCTCTCTACACAACGGTTGGGTCAGAAACAATACAGTCGTAATTCACTTCAATAGGAGATTAAGTTAAAAAATCATCTTAAATCCCTTTATGTTCACACTACAGATTGCAAAGGTTTCGATGCTACTTCACTGCTTCTGTTCTCTATGATATTAAATCATTATTAATTTTTAAAATTCCATATATTTTTTATTTCTAGTATGTAGTTTGTAGGGTAAAATTCAGTTGTAAGTCCGGAGTACGTGACAGGCCATTGAATATAACTTCTTTATTTTATTTACACCCACGAATCGACTCTGTGGGATCTGCTAGAACTCACCCAGTCCCTATAAGATAGTTAATCTTAGTTCGGGGAAAAACCAGGTGGTTAAGCGGTATCACGTCCAAACTCCTCCCTGCATAACTGTTGGCTTTGAAGCAGTGCAGTCTCTAATACGTGCTGAACTCATGATCTTTCATGGGTTGTAGACCAACATGTTTCTGATATATATTATTGATTTTCATCAGGTATAATATTTCGAAAATTCTATTGCATCAATAGTAAATTGATTAACTAAAACACCCATTACCAGATTATCGAATCCTAGAAAACTGTTATCCTAAACCAACAAGCCTTAAAGCACAAACACTCAAAGAACAATTTCTCCGCCGCCATGTAAAGTGTTTTCTTACTGACACGCCTTTTCGACCCAGATCCCCTTTCAACCCCTACACCGCTCGTGTTTTCAATTTCCTTTCCTCTGTGGCGTTCCTATTGCCTCGCATTATCAGGCTTCCTCCTCCTGACAGCATTCTGTCGATAACACAATTAATTTTTCTATTGTATTATCATCTATTAGCGATGTTTCATAAACAATCTAATGGAGGAACGAATTGTTTAAAAATGATGGAATTAGTCAGTTAAAATAATTTGGAAGCAGATAATGCTTTATAGGAAGGATGAGTAAGTATCACGCTCCTCTAGAATCATGCAGGTAAATATTCATGAGCTAAGGAAAATATCAGTATTTATAGAACCGATCCTAACCTTGGCAGTGTAAGGAATAACTTCTATAATAAAGCATTTATTAAAAAGTTTACTTTAAAAGTAGTTAAATATAAAATAAATAAAAATAATTTAATATAAGGATCCCCATTCATGTTTTTTTACGCCACAGAACTGTGCTTATACAAAGTTTACCGAATTAAGTGAGTGCAAACTGACTAGAGATAGGCCATATGCTCTTGTTGTTTCTTGTTTATTCACACAACGTCACTTTTATGCAACTAAGCGGACGACGCAGTGGGAGTCCTAAATATTCCCCATCCAGATATAATTTAGATTGGGATCTTAAACATATATTGACACCGTCCAGGGTCTAGGCCCCCATTTCATGTTCCCTCTGAAGGACGGCATAAATATGGAGCTTTTATTCTTTAAAAAATCCTAAGGCCACCTTCCGGTCTGCGAACCAGCGATCTTGGGTATACAATCATTGACTAACCACTACACCACAGATGACCTCCGGTATTATTTCTTTCCTTTCTGTCATAAAACCCCGGGAAACGGATTCTAGAATTTTTATGGGAAGATTAAAGAACAATTTTGCCATTTTTAGAAAATATATTGGGATTAATTTTTAAATTTACTAAACTGCAAAGGATGTATCTTGTAAATCATACTTGAGTTATTCGATGCATATCTAAGGGTTGTGTAGAGACTTCATGCAGTCATCTTATGGTTCGATTTCCTAGTGAATTGTGTTATAATATGATTTTGTGACCCAGAGAATTGGGGCATTGCTTCCTTGTAGTCAACATTGTAAACTTCCTTAACATCCCTTCCTATTTTATGTGTTTATGTACCTCCTCTAAAATATTCTAAAATATTCTATGAAACTAGTTACAGAATAGACTAGAGTGTAGTATGGATAGATAACGAGAGGATAGAGGATTGAAAAGAGATTAGTATCTATGTCCGTTCATAATTTATGACGTTAGTACAGAGGTTCCCAATATTTTTCGATTTGCGGGTCCCTAAATAATCGGATTTTTTTCGAGGCACCCTTAATATATTAGAATTTTTTTCTAAATTGTCGACTTCCTTAGCAATCAGTTATAGCAACAGTGGATTGGCTTTTAATATATTAGAATTTTTTCTAAATTTTTGACTTTCTTGAAAAATTGGAAAACTTTCCTATTTAAAAGCGATTACCCATTCAACAGCGAACAATTAAAAACAGATACTATTTTCCTTGGGAAGATATAAAATATCTAATTTAAGTCTAAAATCTAATCTAATATTTATGTTCTCTTTAACAAGGTCATCTAGTTGTTTTAGATTTGTTGATAGATAAAATAAATCATTATTGTTCGTTTTTATAAGATATAATTAGATTAATGAATTCATAATTATGCAAGATAAATGATTCTGGTATAGTTCATGTGATAAGGTAATCCATTTTTGTAGCTGTCAGTTATAGAAACGGTGGATTGGCTTCTAATATATTAGAATTTTTTCTAAATTTTTGACTTTCTTGAAAAATTGGAAAACTTTCCTTTTTAAAAGCAATTACCCATTCGACAGCGAAAAATTAAGAACATATACTATTTTCCTTGAGAAGATATAAAATATCTAAATTCAACTGTTTCGGTAATAAACATATTGAGACTGGACAACCACCAGTTAGACTCGAAAGTTGCTAAATTCTTGGAATTATGGAATTCCAAAAATTTCGGAATTGTTTAATTGGATATTGAATCTTTCTCGGCGCTCTTATGACGGCACCGTGGAGCCCGTTAGAGCCGCGACGCACAGGTTGGGAATCACTGAGTTAACAGACAAGTTAGTTCGTATCTGGAAGCTCTTTTTTTTTTACATCCTTGTAATATTCTATTCAACAATAAGTAGACTTTTTTCTTGCATGACTCTGTCTGTTAACTACGCGATGAAATTGGCACCGTATATTTTTCTAGTATACTTTTACGTGTAATTATTTTTTAGCAGGCAATATTAACAATATGAACCGCGTTTACATTGAGACTCCAGATTCTGTTAATTATTTTATTATATTATGTTTGCAGGAGTTGTTTATAAAGTTCGAAACAATATCGTCCATATTTCTACGTGCCTGTGAAACGTTATACGTTGTAACTCTCAATTATAAACCCTCTACCCCGGGAGCTGCTGACCCGTTAGGAGTACCATGGTTGGTTAAGTACCCGAGAGTTTAATACGATCAAGTTTTAATAAAGTTAGCTTCAATGTCACCAGAAATAAGGTCAGCGAAATATAATTTTTCCTTCTGGATAACTCTGTCGTAATTTTTAAGTTCTATTTAACAAGGTTATCTAGTAGTTTTAGATTTGTTGATAGATAAAAGAAATCATTATTGTTCGTTTTTATAAGATATAGTTAGAGTAATGATTTCATAATTATGCAAGACAAAACTGGTGTCGTTCAGGTGATAAGGTGTTCCATTAATGTAGCTATCAGTTATAGCAACAGTGGATTGGCTTTAAGTTGGGATAACTCTCCAGAGACACTACAAGCTGCCTCTTTAAAGTTGAGCTAACTCTGGTTGTTGAGCTTGAATGCTGACCAATCCACCTCCTTCTATTACCGTTGTTGGTTATTCACTTAACGTCATTTTTATGCTGGTATGCCTTATCAGACGATGCCACAGTTGGATTCCTGATTGTATACACAAGTATAATTACGATAGGGATCTTTAATGAGTTCCTAACATCGGAATTTTACGTTCCTTTCGAAGGACGGCATAAACATGGATTTTTTACTCCTAATTGAAAAATCTTAGGGATGTGAAGCCACTTTCTTGGACTTATTAGGTTGTTATGCTAACCACAACACAACAGCTCACCACTATAACTATTGTTCAAGAAGCTGAGCACCATTATGCATACTGTTAAACCTGTTTACGGCCGATAAAATATATCCGGTTGAGAATCTTGGTATTGAACTTCGAATTAATATGTATTTTTAATTTAGAGAAATCTATTCAGGAAATTTTATGGTCCGGGTTTTGATAGCTTAAACAATGTCGTGGTATATTCTTTTTTATATGATGCTCATATGGCCCGATTCTAAATGGCACGCCGGAGAGATTGGTTAGGCCGCATAATGATTATATTCCGTCCTATAAATGGCAAAAGAAGAGTTGAACGACCACGCTGACGGTGAATGCAAGATCTTGAAGAATACCTTAAGGCCTTTAGACCTCACTGGATGGAAACTAGAGGTGGGCAAAGTATTTCCTTTTACTGAATCGTTCCTTTTGAGATAGTTCATTCTAATGAACTAGTTCAAATGAACTAGAAATGTACTGAACTAAGAGAGGAATTTAACTACGGAAAAAGGGGGAGAAACTGAGAGGTCAAATGAACTAGAAAGGTTCTAGAAAAAATAAAAAACACTTCTATCTTAATTCTACATTTATTCTATATTATTTACATTTACATTCGCTGTTTTTTCCTAAATAATGTACCTTGTTCTTCCATATTATTTTTTATAACTAATTCACTCATTCTAAAAAACTTTAATATTTACTTTCTTATTAATTTTCATACCCTGATAATTGGTTTTCCCTTTTTTCTTATAAACGATAAGAAACTCGTTGCAGATAATTATCATGGTTTAAAACACAAAGTGGGACCTATATGCCACACTTTTTCCTACAAATACAAATATTTAAGAAAACTTATAAAATCTCTATTGCTGAGTGGTGTGAACTAAAAAGAGCTATGGTTCACCAAAACAGAGAGCGCTCTTAATAGTTCATTTTCCGAATCTTGTTCAATGAACTAGTTCGTTCACCTACTTCTCATCCTAAGGGAAACACAAGCAATGAGAAAAAACGTGCGTTGGATGTACTCATATTTCTTTCAAGGAACCCTGATATATTGAGGACTTAAATTATTTTATTCTCAGAGTCAATTGCATTACATAAAATCGCAATATAAATTTTGCCAGCCCAGGAATTCTGAGAAAACACAATGATATAATCATCCGAGAATTTTATATTTGCATTTATTCCATGCATTCATGCAAATAAGGCTGGGAAAAGTTGTAAAGGGTGTTCAAAAAAGGGCTTAATACCTGCACTCCATGATAGGATCGTAATGGCATACTAATTCGAAGTGTTGGCCACTTTTCAAGAAAATAAGAGAAGAAGAAATGCAAAGTTCCAAGTTCCAGGAGGAATTTGATTGAAACGTTTCTACAAGCTGGATGTAGCATTCCACTTTCTAGATTGCTCCAATAGAGTGAGTACTTCTACACTGTCCACTAACTCATAAGTATCACGAGCTTTACGTAGATATAGGTGAAGCTTTTAAAATGTTCTTAAAAGTTTTCATTGTGTAACTTTTAACCGGACATGATAAAATATTGTTTGCTTCAGTGCCTGATGGACGCAACGAACGGGAAGATAAAGTTTCTTTACCAAATCAATACCTTGCCCTATTTCTTACAGCTACCGATCTGAGAATATGTGCTCATCGGTCGACATTTAAAAATTATGGATATAAAGTTATTATTATTGTATGTTGTTATTATTGTATATTGTATGTTGTTATTGTATGTTATTATTATTGTTGTACATTTTAAATGCTTGCAGCTTAAGTTTGTATAATACTTGTGAATCTATCAGTTGGAAGCAATAAATATTTACCATGAATTATCAAATATCAGCTGTATTGACACAAACGCTAATAAATCCTTATATTAATCGGGTACTTACGTTATATTAAGTGGAGAACGATCCTAAACCTTTCATTGGTTGTAGTACTGTTTATATTAAATCACTGAACTTCAGTTGTTTTATACAATTTATACGTTAAAATATTTTAAAATATGACTATTGACTTATAAATATAAAATAGGTTAAATTATAAATATAAGATTGTTAGACCGTAAAGATGCTCTCTAGTTGTGTCCTTTAACTATGAATAAGTATTATGTCATTTGTGCTTCACTTTCTAATTCCTTTGTTAGGAATTCCTTTGTCCAACAACCTTGCTTTAGAAATGAACTCTTCTTCGACAACAGACTAAAATCGGACGCCATTATTGTATATTACACATATAAGTATTTTCGGCCTACTAGGATTGAATCACCTCCCTGCACAACCCTTGTCCATGAAACAGTATTGTCTCTACCATGTACTCTACCCCAGACCCGTTCACGGGTTGTAGTAGCACAGGTCTTTATTTTAGGATTGAATATGGAGTAATCTTATTGCAAGTCTCTTCGCCATTAGTACACAATAATATGCTTAAGTATTTCTTCTTTTGATTTTTTTTTCAAACATAAGTTTACTTACACCTATCAACAAAACGCCGGCAACAAGTCTACAAATGTTCTAAACTTGGAGGGGGTAGTGACATGTATGATATCAGGAAGGATAAACACCGAGGAACACATCTTCATTCTTACTCCTTTGTAAGTTAAGGAAGCACTTTTTTAGTCTCTTCCTTGTAGTCACTGGAATGTCAGTTGTAGCCATAACATCAACATATTTATTATAAATCCTTTATTATCTATCCTTACACACTTGGTTGGATTATATTAGTATGTATGCTTTGTTACGTAACAATATGTCTTTGTTGTGATTCATAATAATTTTTGCCTGTAATGCTTTGTTTTTTTGTAAGCGGATATTTTTGGCAATACCACATACCTACGAATTAATTAACAGTTTGTCGTTTCATATTAACATTCTGAGTACATTGCTAGAGATTAAGAGGTTTTTAATATAATGTTTTGATAAGAGGGCAGTTAGTATTGTTAGTGTAAATGTGTTTCAATTTTTTATGATAGAGCCGAATATTGCTTGGTATGTACCAGTCGGTTTATTTAATTTGTTTTGATTTATCGTGTAAATTCAGTCTCAGTGTAAAATACGTTATACTGGAATCCTTTTACTAGATTCCATCGTAAATGAGATTCTGCCTTATGGGCGTCTGTCAGCCATTCCTCAAGAGTTGTTCTGTCCCTTGTGTACAGTGAGTATTTCGGTAGATACTCATTTATTGACAGTATAGTCATGGGTTTCATCTTCATCTTCAATCTTTTTCATAGCCTTCTCTAGTTTATTTTGACAGAAACTGAGAGCAATTAATCCAATATTTCTCCAAGATACATCTTTGTCAATCGAACCACTAATAATGTCAAATGAAATAATGATATGTCTCTGGTGCAGGGATCTACTATAGAAAGATGAAACAGGCTAGGAGTGTATTCAATGAGAGGTTTATCCATCCACGCTTCCACGTGAATCCCAAAAGGGAGGTTATCAGTATGAAATCTCGGATATGTACCAAAAAGCATTCGTATAACTTCTCAAATATTATTATTACTATTTTGTACGATCAAGGTTTCATAAAAGAGAATAAATGTATCATTGACTGATCAGAGGAATATTTTCTATTTCGTACGTGAGGTATGAGGACTGTATGTTTCATCTTAAAAGAGTCAAGAAGGTCTGAAGTCTTACGTGTCGAACTAGGGCGGTATGGATTTATCGTCCTTTAAAAAAGCTCTAGGAAAGTTGCCTTCCAATTTCTTCCTCTTGTCGTGTTTATTCTCTATCTCCAATATTGGTTGTAGTTATCTATGAACTAAAGTATTAAGTTAAAGTCAGCCATGAAATCCTAAACTTCGGAAAACAGCGAAGATGTCATTGGTGAAATGCATTGTCAGTGTATTCGAGTCAGGTAAATCGGATTAGGATTATCGATTGAATGTTCCTGAATAATTGAAAAAACATCTGTACCACTATAACCCATGAAGGTTCTGGGGCTCAGCACATTGTAGAGACTGTACTGTGTCTTGGACAACGGTTGTGCAAGGAGGTGATTTTTCCTAGATCACGCTCAACCGCCAGAATTTCCCCCCTTATTTTAGGTATCCAATTTATAGAAGCTTGGTGAGTTTTAGGAGGGTCGTAGATCCCATAGGGTCCATCTTTCAAATGATTCCTATACTTGCAAACAACTTAGCCCTGAAGAAGACCTGCAACGTGGGTAGAATCGTTGTTTCTAATTAATAGTTTAAATATTTAAGGAAATGTGTCTTTAACTTCACTTGAACAATTGTCTTCTCCTGATTACGAGCTTCGTTTTCTGTTTTCCATGAAGCCAGACTTTTTTTTTAATTTAGCTTAAAAAATTCTCTCTCTATGTTTTATCATTAAACTTCATCGATCGGGTCCTAAGAAATATTACGAACTAATTAAATTCATAGAATTTTAGTATTTTCCTACTGTAACTGACGACTCACTCATTAACAAATGAAAAGTGTTACCGTTATCTCGTAATTGCTTTCACGAATATCTCCTGTAAGAGCACGTAATATAAAGCCCGTCATCATTTAAAATCGTGTAAAAAAAAAAAAAAATGCTTTTCCATGTTTCTAACTATACCAAAGACTTTGTAATGATGATATTATTTTAGAATTATTATGAAATTGTAAAATTATGTGAAATGTACGAATAAATGTGAAATTATAAGATATTAAAGGTTAATCTTGACTAACATCAGTTGAGCAATTAAAAACTTAAACATAGACGTAAATTATTAATAGGATGCAATAGGAAATATCCCCAAAAAACAAAGCCTTAAATCTTTAAAATTCTTTGAGTATATATTTTGGGTGTTTATAGATCAATAACACCAGAGATTGTACTTACTGCTATCCAATAAATAGGTTATATTTTCATAACACCATATTTTATATACAACAGTCAACGTTTCGCCAATTTAGGCATCATCAGAATACACACTAGAAGAAAAACATAGAAAAAGACAAACTGCATCACATCTCAAACCAACGATCCAAACACTCATCGAATAGAGTCATCAACCTTGGAAGGTTATAAAAACAGCTGATCAGCAGAAGTAACAAAAAACAACCACCCAATAAAAAAAGCATTGATTCGTCTATAAAATGCTATTATACGGGTTTATTCGTGGTCTGTTGTATACAAAATGCAGTGTGCTACACCTTGGTACGTGTCTTTATCGTGCGGTATTGAGCCATAACTGTTAAGAGTTTTTCGTTTCATATTAACATTTAGAGTGCATTGTAAGATATTAAGAGGATTTCAATATGAACTGGAGGAAAGTTAGTTTTGTAAGTGTAAATGTGTATCGATTTTCTTTGATTGAGGTGAATGTTCCTTAGTTAGTATAATTCGTTTTATTTTATTATTATATCGTAAGTGTAAACAGCATATAACAACATCCTGGAATGCTTTCATAAGATTTTATCGTTGGTAAGATTCAGTCTCATGGACCTCTGTGAGTCATACCTCAAAAACTGCTCTGATTGTCCTTTTCGATGAGATTAAATTATGCGTCCGTAAAAACTAAGAAGAATTATTAGGATTTTTTGAAATGCTTAACGTTTCAGAATAAAATTGATTTAAATGTTTACTATTTGTTTTATAATTAAAAGTAATATTATGCGCAATATGCCTAACCTCAAACAATTCTCTCCTAAGGGTATTCTCTTTGTAAATATTTCTAATCCGCTCAGAATCAAACTTTCAAGTCTTAACATATCGTGCTAATGCTGTGTCAGGTTCATACACTTGAATTACTATTAAATACAAATAAAGGGAATCAATAAATGATTTTAGGTGAAACATTCTAATTTAACTTAATTAAATGCAAAATATAATCATTGCGATTAATATTAGCTCTAGAATGCGGAAGGTATTACATATATTGACTTGAGAACTGATTGCCCGAGGAGTTTCTACCTCAGGCTTTGAAACTCAAACATCAACTCCCGCATGGATACATTGACTCAGAGGATATCATTACACAAATGACGCCAACTATTCCTATGTAGTCAAAGAACTGAGGACCTATAGAGAGGTAGCAGAAATATCCCTGCAAAGTGGACTTCGGACGGTGGACTTTGTACTTTGGACTGTGGAGTTCTAAGCACAATGTTGCCTGAGTATTGTGGGTAACAGTCACATATCCATATTAGAGAGTGTATTCGATAAGGCCGGACTCCGGTGGTCGCACACAATGGCCATTGTCGGCGGATGCCTGGCTCAGTCGAGATAGTCTTGCAATGCCCTATATCTAGTCTCTCTTGTTTATCCAAATTCGTTTCAATACGAGACTCAATTAAAAAAAAAGAAAAATCACCTTAAATTCCCCTCTATAGTGCTAAAACTACCGCATAATGCTAAAGTTTCTGTCAGAACTTCACTTATACTGCTTTCTATGAAATTATTACTTAGTATATATTATTAAATTACCGCTATTTACGACTTAAAATCCTGCCTATACCACTACACCCCATGAAGGTTCAGTGCATAGTAGAGACAGTACTGTTTATGGACAACGGTTGTCCTAGATCACCCTCAACCGCCAGATTTTCCCTTTATTTTGGGTACGCACAATATATAGGCTGAGTGAGCCCCAGGAGATACCTAGATCCAACAGGACCTATCTCCGGCTGCTAACATATTAAATAAAAGTCTTACCAGCAAGCGGGATTTATACCCAGTTCCTTCGGCATGACAACTCAGCGCTCTACCACTGACCTATCCCGCTCCCGTAAAATCAGTTTTACATAAAATATGACTTATTATTTTTATTGTTAATGTTATCCAGAGGAGCGAACTAAAACAGTTTTTTCAGTGCATATGACATAACTGAAATCTATAGTCCAGGATTCATGGTCCATTTTTGCACTTCATTACTATAAAGCTGAATCTTCGTGAATAGCTTCGTTTCGAAGAGACACCCAACAATTTCCTGTGCGAAAATTCTCGATTGTGGTAGCTAACAGAGGTTGCAAGGATAAAATATGTCGTGATGATTTGATGATTCTCAAAAATTTATTACTAACTGGGGTTTTTTTTTGTTAAATCTCAAGATTATTATCTAAATTATTTGAAAAAATATTTGTCCTACAAAATGTATGGTTTCATCAAAGAGTCTCTTCCTTCCAACATGTATCGATAACGAGGACATCAAAAATGATTACTAACCAGCTGTTTTTTTTTTACTTCTTCTGTTTTGACTTTGTTTATTTGTACCAAATAAATGTATTTATTATTATTATTTATTTAATTAAAAATGACATTGACTTGTTGATCCTTGCAAAGCAGGGTCAGGACTAAGGAGTCTTCAGCAACTATTGCCATATTTTAGAGAACGCTTACTGAAGTGACTTCATCTTAAGCTAAATGAAAAATATTTGCTTTAATTCTTTGATTTTTTTTAACCTTAACATAGTAAATAAAATATGCTATTGTTAGGAGATTAACTAAATATATTATTTAAAATAAGATGATGAAGGTTTTATTTAGAGAGAGGTGTAATAAAAAAAATATATATCTTTAACCTCTTTCTGGAAAACTTCCTAGTTCCAGTGCTGTTGCAGAAGATTCATTTTATTAATGATTAAAAAGCTAATCGAATTTATTATTGAAGTAATGTGTAGTCAAAATAAATTATTGGTACTCCCACAATAGTTTTGTGCGAAAAATTACAGCTGTTTGGGAATTCACTACCACCTGAATATACAATGGAAGACATTAAACGACCGCGGAAGTAACTCAGCAATACATGGAGGCAGTCATTGTGGTCAATACGATCCAATCAAAACCCGTTCAAAATTAACGAGGTAGGGGGTTGATGGTCATTAAGCGATAGTAGCCGAGGACAGTTCAACTGCTTACCTTAGCAGCCCTTATCGGGCCCTTTGCTGGTGGTTCATGTTTAGGGTACTGTGCTTTGATTATAGTTAGTGATTAGTATCAAATAGAAAATATTTAATTTATGTTTTAAAGTGCCGTCGAAATGTTTGTTTTTTAAAATGTATATAACAACCTGTACCAATGCGACCCCTGAATGGTCTTCGGTTCAGTACATGGTAGAGTCTGTACTGTTTCTAGGACAACGGTTGTGCAAGGAGGTGATTTGTCCGAGATCACGCTCAACCTTCAGATATTCCTCCCACTTTATACAGCCTGAGTGAACCCCTCTGTTAACAGATTAAATCATTTATTTGCCATAGGCCGATAAATTCTGCCACTGACGTTCCCTTCTCCTTAGTTCAAAGCAACATTACACAATAAAATATTATTTCTGATTATAAATAGAGGATTGACTTGAATCTAATATCTACTATATAAGGCAGATATCAATTGTATCGCCACTCTCCAATGTTGGTTTAATGATATTGGCCCCAAGTCTTTTTGGACCTCAAGAAAAAACTGCTATGCAGGATCAAAATATTTGTTATATTTCCATCCCTATAATATAAGTCGATATGTTATTTTTTAACTTAAAAAATCATAATGTGGTTTTTAAATGTTTATTATTTGAGCCTTCATATTTAGGTTTTTCGTACACACTCTATATGTTAACGACTGGGGGTAGACTCTGTCGGATCTGCAGATCCTCCATGAGTTCACCCACTCTTTATAAAGTGGGTATCCTTAATTCTGGAAAAAACCCGATGGTTGAGTGTGATCTCGGACAAATCATCACCCTTAAGATCCTTCGGCATAGAAACTGAACAACCTATACCACGTACTCAACCCAATATCACAATGGTTTGTTGTGATACAATTGTTTTTTTAGACAGTACAAAAGCAGCTTCTAATTGTATGTCGAAACGGGCATTATAAGCGATTTAGCCATTAGTGGAAGTTTTGCCGTTTGTCAAGATGTTGACCAGAAGTCAGTTAAGTTTGTTTGCTAAGTTTTGTTTGATGTAATTAACCCAACTTTGTCCTTTGTCCCAATACATTCTAAGTAAATACACAACCGCTAGCAGTTAAATGGTTTTCAATTAATGTTTGACTGCTGACTTAGGATGTATCTATTTTCAAAGAATAGTTTTTCTGCTACTGATCAGTGTATATCGAACTTCCGATTCAATCTAAGGGTTGAAGCTTTCCAATACAGAAGAGGTTTTTTACGCTTCGGAATCATTTTATGAATAAGAAACCCCTGGTAAAGAAAACAGAGATCTATGAAAAAAGGATCATGTGGAATATTTTTTTCTCAATTCCAAGACCAAGGTGAATACAGGCTACGGTGTATAGAATAAAAGTGAGCTGTATACTCGTGTTAAAAAAATATCTGATGTTGTTAGAAAAAATAATTGCTTTTTATGGGCATTTGTTAAGAATGAAACTCATTTTTACCGAAGAATGGACAGGTTTTTTAACCTATTTTTAAGAAAAGACAGCTCGGTTTGTGAACGTATCAAATGAATCCCAACAGATACATAAACTTCCAAAAATTAAAATAAAATCGACAGACAGAGTACATATTGGAACTGGTATTTTTAAAACATTTTGTTTTTCAGCTAAGATAATACTCATGGCTGATTTGTTATTTAAATTAAAAATCATTATCCATTTATGCCAGCTTTTAGCAGGTTTTGGATTCGACGCAACGGTAATCCACTGGTCTTTGGAGTACTTCGGCCAGATAGAAAAAACTATCCTAAAGGATCCGTATTAAATTTTTAGGCTTGTACGTTTTTAATGGAACGTTATATAGTAAAGCATTTTATTTAAACATGTTTACTCTCATTTTCTAAGTATTCTTTCAAACATGTATCCAACTTTCGTTTCCTAGAATTGAAAAATTCAGAGTTTTGTGATAAAATAAAGTCTGAAAACGCGTGCTTAAATTGAAAATCGTTTTCGAATATTTCACCCATAAGGAAGTAGTCTGAATTTATGAACAGATGGAAATCTGCTGGAGATAAGTCTGGCGAATATGTTTGATGAAGAAGGACTTCGTAGCTCAAGCTTAGTTTCTTCTGTGTCTGTCGTGAATCATGAGGTCTGGGATTGTGTAAGAGTATCACTTCCGATCAAAGAATCGGATGTTTTTTATAAATTTTTGTTACATTATGTAATATCGATTTCACTGCAGATCGATGCTAATGAATTGGCATCATCTCAGGGTAGAAAGAAGAAATGTGTTATTCCGGCCATTGACTATCACACAGAAACCCATAATTTTTGTTTTATTCTATTTTTTTTTGTTTTTGACCCGATTTTGAATTAAATAATCCCGTTCCCGGAGCGCGGTGGTAATGTATCTTGCATCCTGGGCTGCCGTGTCCAAGTTTAACTTATTAAAAATAATTGCACGAAAATTGCGTGTTTTCATGATAATATTTGATGGTATGCAAATTGTTTGATGACATACGGTTTTGTAGTATTATGCCAATATCTCTGCAGTACAATGCGGATGAAATTTATTCACGAAGGGGAACAACGGAGAAATTAATTATTCCTGGAATTGATAGCAAACAATAATTGTTTTGGTTTGAAAATTTCTTGAACAGATTGCAGTAGTCTGTTCGTTACAACACCCTTACCAAAAAACGATGATAATATTTCTTGCAGCTTGGGCTGCCTAGCTTTTCGATGGGCATATTTGATATTATTTAGTTCAATTGTAATGATAGTTAATGTTATAAAAAAAGGGAGGGTTAATAAAACCTCATTACAATCTTTAAACATAAGAAATTCACACAACAGTAAACAACAGAAGTCCACTAACTCCGCTTAGAACTTTATAAATAATAAAAACGGACATTTCATTCGAAATGATCCAATAGATGGACGTTTACGCAAGGCAAATTGAGCTCGACGTTGAGATGAAATATTAACTGAAAGGACGGAGGCTGACCCCGAGCAGACATTGATTCATTAATTAATATTATTGTTGTTGGGACGACATAGGACAAGCAATATCGCGCTGTGTACGGCGGCCCTTCGCCGAGCTAATATAGGGCCACAAAGGGTCGCTAGCGGCCAACAAACCGTAATATCTACTCCCTTTGTAGTATACCGCTCGTCCTGTAGGTGCTATTTGTTAAATAATTCCAATCCAATGGCAGGCCTGTCGGCGATGTACGAAATTCATGCTTAAAAAGAGAATTATTTAAAATGAAATTATGTCTTTCGATAATTATAGTGTAATTTTCAGATTCATTAATCCCTATTTAGATTTTCTTAGATATTATGCTGTTTTTAAAACCTGTACCGCCACAACCCTTGAAGTCTCTTTGGTTCAGTACGTGTTAGAGACTCTGCTGTTTCTAGAACAAGAGCTGAGCACGGAGGTGATTGTCCTAAAACACGCTCAACCGCCAGGTTTCCCCTGTTTAAGGTTTCCCACTTTATAGAGGCTGGGTGAGCCCCATGAGGGTCTGTAGATCCTACATGGTCCATCCTTGACTGTTAACAGATTAATATAATCTCCTATAAATTAAATATTATAAATAAGATATAAATTCTAAGGTATAAATTAAACAATGAATCTAAATTTCAAAAATGGGTTCATCATTTAACTTGGCCTATTCAGCATGGAGTAGAGAAGTTAACAATATAAACTTCTACAAATATTTAACTAAATTATTTTTAAGGAGAAGAAAATGGTCCGGTGGAGGTGAAATAAATAATTCCTTGAATTGTGAAGAACTATTTAATAGAAACCCATGTTTCATCCACAATGCAGGTCTTCTTCAGGCCAAGTAACTTAAGTCACAGGTATTTGGGTGAACATAAATATTATTCTACAATAACTAGGGTTTAGGTTCATTAGTGTTTTAGTGAACACTAATTTCCATTGAACATGTCATTGCTCCGCAACATTCAGAAGTATCTATATATATAAAAATGTTCATCCTGACTAAAAAGACCATCGCAGAGCCAAAACGGCATAAGCTACAGACTTGAAATTTGGACAGTAGGTACTTTTTATAAGGCCAACGCGCACTAAGAAAGGATTTTTGAAAATTCGTTCCCTAAGAGGGTGAACAGGGTGACAAACGTTTGTAATAAAAAAAAAAAATCATTTTTAAAGCGAGCACCATGAAATTTTAGATTTAGCTTTTACATTAAAAATAAAGAAATATGTGTTTTTTTTTATTTTTTGAAAACCGACCTCTAAAAGTGTAAAATACGGGAAATAGTAATATGTGAAGTTAGAGATGTAAAAATATGTATGCAGGCTTTATATTTTAATATAACAATAATTGTATTCAAGATTTTGAAAATCAACTTTTCAATAAAAAACTTATCGATAGTTCTGTAATTAAGCCATTAAATATTTAATATGACAGTTTATTATCTATTAAATCTATCAATATATATAATCTATCAACAAAGGGATAAGCATTGGTAGGCTGGCCGAATTCACTAATGCTTTAAGTCATTGTTTATAATATGGAGTTCATTTATGGAATTCAAAATTCACTCTCCGTTTAACTCAACACAAATTTCTATTTAAAATCAACGCGGACGAAGTTTATTGACCGTCTTATCGAGATCATCCCACGACGTAAGTGTGAATTCAATTTGTTTTTGAATTTGATATCAATGAATTTAAAGCAGACTTGAGAATCTGTTATTATCTATTAAGTTAAAGAAAAAAAAACTACTTTCAGCTACATATTACAGTTCCTGAAAACAATGGATGAGTCCGATACGTTCTACGACCATTAAAAGAATGATAAATAAATTCAATAATTATTAATATTTAATATTAATGAGAAAGCCGTGAATAAGGAATAGCAAATCTATTCTTTAAACTGGATTTAGAAAATGTCATTTCAAATGCGAATTTATTTTGTTCATTTCCTAAATAAATAGCAGTTATTTATTATTAGTATTTATTAGTTATTATTTATTTTCCAAAAAATATTCTTTTTTCTATAACAATAAAGGACAATTTTATTATACAATGAATTTTTATACATTCATTGAGAGATGATTAAATTAATTAAAAACTATAAATATCCAAACAAGCTGTGGAATCTCAAAAATATAATTATCGTTATTGAAGATAAAATAGTGCAAATATAAAAGTAAAAATAGCACTAAAGTAAAAATTTAGTATAAACAACGATTCACTAATAAAAAGTCATTCATAAATTATTTTTTATCATAATATTGTTTAAAACAATGTAGCATATTAAAAACTATGTGATGTCAGTGATGTAGATAACATCACGTGTAACATCGCGTGTCATCGAATTAAAAACAACAATAATCCACTCAGCTATGAGTGAAAGGCGTATAATGAAAACGCCTTTAGTTGTTTAGTTATGCAAACCTTTGTTACACGCATGACTTGCTGAATGGGCATTTCATTACTGACAAGGAAATTAAGGATTCTTTGATTGTAGGAAATGATGTTTAAATTTTGTATTGAATACATTAAATTATTTCTGACATGTAGTGAATAATATAAATCATTCGGTCAAAGTTAATATTGAAAGCTTTTTAATTAAATTAATTTGAAAGCTTCTGTTTCAGAGATTTTTTAAGTAATTAATGTAATTTACCTTTATTTAAAGTTAACTAATTATATCCTTAATCGTTATATGGAATAATTGCAAGAAATTAATTTATATTAAATTACAATTAATGGAATCTTGATATTTTTGGTGTTCCTAAACATAAAAAAAAAATGATCCTATACTACAGTAGGTATAGTGTTGTACTCAGGCGACAAGTACCAATCTGTATACAAGTACCGTTCTAACTACATATATGTTTTTGGTTTATATAATAGCAAAAAAGACTAATTTCCATGGAAACTTTAATTTTTTATTTATTTTTACTTTATACAAAAAAAATTTGCTGATTGTAAAAATCACTCAATTGTATGCTGTATCATAAAATTTTATTTTATCTGTCGCTCCTTAACAGTATATTCTACACAATAAAGTCTAAAATCTATAAAATATACTACTTAATTATTGGGAACGTTTTTTTTAATCTTAGAAAATATTACCTTTTTTTCTTAACTTATTCAGTATCATTTTTTTCATACTTTATATTTATTCATGTTTTTATTACCGCTAACAATGAAAGGTTGCTTATTAATTATTATTATTTTTGTGTAATTTATTTCATTTATTTTAAATGTTATTTAATAATTATTTATAGCCGATAATCTTATGAGAAGAGTATATTTAGACAATGGGGTTAGATAAGAAAAAAACTCTGGGACAAATAAAGAGAATGTGCCGAGACCTGGATCTGTTGGATCGAGATTTCTCTACACTAAATGTCAACAAGAGAAAGAGAAATAGTATAGTAAACAATATATCCTATATTATATATATATATATATATATATATATATATATATATATATATATATATATATATATTGCATATAAATTTATTATTTTATTTAATTATTTTGAAAAAGCGTTATTTTAAGACTATTAAAAGCCATTTAAAAAAACTTTACCAAGCCTCGAATGATTATTTCAATAAAGTTAGTTAGTTAAATCCTAAGGTTTAGGTGGAAAAAACTATTTAATTATATATTGATATAAAGAATTCATTTAAGTTGTTAGGTACCTTTGTAAAAATGTGGCACCTCAAATCGGTTTTGGCGGAAATGCTGATCTAACAAAAAGCTTGTAATGTATTTTTATTCATAAATCGAACTTAATTTATTTGATTGTGTAATTTGGATATACATTACATTCATCATCAATAGAAATTTACATTTCTACATTATAAACTGTACAATAAAAGTTAAACATTTTAATATCCCATGATTAAAATCATTACGTTGATTAATTAATATGATAAATTTTGATGATCCAACTAAGTATTTTTGGGGGCCTTGGCCGCTGTTTCATCATACTCCGCCCAAAAAACATGTCAGGTAGTTTTTCAATTAGTAATATGTGCTATCATATTTATGTTATGCTACTATTTTTCACTATTTACTTGATTATAAGTTCAAGGCGCGACTAATAAATTTATTACAGTTTTTCTCTTACACCAGATTGTTTAATAACAGAACCTCATTTTCAAGCATCACTTTTCTAGGTATTGAAATGAGTATAATTTATATTGTTACAAAATAAAAATAAGAAAACAATCTGGAGTTCCTTCACAGCCATCTAGGATCTCGGGTGATTAGAACAATGTATCAATATTAACTAATATCAAATTTATCAAGATGTCAGGATATTTTTGGTAATTTGAGGTCTTTAATTTTTTTTCTATATACCTGATTTCTTCATAATGTCTTTCTTTATTGCCTTAGCTAAAGCTATGCGTATGTATCTGTCTCACGTTAAGTTATACATATTCTTTTAATCATAACATCATGAAATTATTACATGAAAAACCGTAACAATTGAAAAATGCGTTTATACGTCCATAGTCCCTGATGGTGATCCCACCGTATGTTTTCACCGTAATTGCTTGGAATATTGAAAATATAATTTTGGAAAATATTTTCTTTTCGTTATTAGGCTTTTAATGGTTTAAAATTGTGGGAAATGCAAGAAGGTTCATATAAGTAATAACAAGTAATCAAATGTTTTAATATTTTATTTTGTATTTATTGATGAATTTTTAATTCAGGCGGTCCGTGGGACCAGATGTCAGTACTAGTAAGGAAAAACTATGTCAGTAATTGAGGGTTTAACACCTAAATGTGATGTTAATATTTATTTTATCTAACAATATGAATGAAACGTTGTGTACACCTTAACTACATATAGTATACATATTTTTTAAATATTTCTATTTATAGGATAGATATATCAACATTAAACGTATGGGATTGATCCCATAAGTAATCTCGGAATAGATCCCAGATTACACTGAATCCTCTCTATCCTACTTCGGGGGTCGGATCTCTCAGTTACTGAGCTAATACAACGGACCACCTGACGGCTTCACACCTGATCCTCCTGAAGAGTAAGGTACCCTCTTTCGGAATCTGAGTAACCCAAATCTATGAATGGGCATTTTTTTTTACGATCCCTCTCCCGGTACTCCGGCCCCCACTACTTCGGGGTGGGGAACGTCTTCGGTCGAGCACTTCCAGTCTATACCGTGCAAGCTAGGCTAGTGTCTGTCAGTGTGGACTACTCTGTTCTTATCGGTGAGTACGCGTACTTATCTTGTTGAGGATTGGATGTTGCTGAGTGTGTGTGAGCGGGTGTATGTTACAGCAGTGTGTATATGTGTTAGTATATAACCTGGTAGTTTATAAGGTACTTTTAAACATAACTCTTGTATAAACAACTATTGTTTGATACTGTACATATAGAAAGTATATCACATGGCGTGAAGACTTAAGAGATTAAAGTTATTGTAAATTAAAAAAAAGAAATATTACTTATAGTAATTATGATTATTATTATTAATAAAAATAAGTATTTCTTAAGGCTTCATTGCAGATTTATGTGTATTATTTTTGAGGATTGTATACATGTGTATCTTATATAAACACATACTCTAAGTATGGATGCGTATGACTGTTTGTATTTGTACTTTTATAATAATATTGTATAATAATACAATCCTGAAAGAATGTTCTAGTATCTTCTTTCCTGAAAGAAGGGCACTGGGTTTTCATCACTTTATTTTCGGCTCTATTTTGTTTGGATACATTCTGTGGTTTATTAAAATAATGCTGATATTTATCTATGCTTAAACCAATCTGTTATATTATACATTAATAATTTTATATTACACTACGATATAATGCGGCATCTAGTTATAAATAAATCATAATTTTCAATAGAACTTTAATGTATTCTATAGATAATCATTTTGTTTTATATTTTTCAGATAATTATGACTAGAAAAATCGTGTTAGTAAATACTAATTTTTTTTTACTTCCTCCAACTTTCTTGTTTTCCAAATTTATAGTTATTGCTTATACCTCAATCAAGTTTTTAAAAGTATTATTTTGATTTGAATGTAATATTAGTAGAAATGATAAAAATTGTATGAATATAAATTAACAGAAAACCTGTACGATCAAACGTAGGCTTTATTTGTAAATAAATGTAAACATATATTATTATAGCTTAAAAATACTATTATATAATTACTATAATATTCTTTAAACAGTAATATTAATTGAAGGTTAATAGCGTGAAATGTTTACAATACATAAATAGAACTGACATTGAGAAAGCTTCACACATCTGAGCCCACCCTTCTGGGTATAGCTTTTAACTCAAAGGAGATTTTTGGCAGATCTTTTTAAAACAATAACAGATAACATTACATGTTGGGAGGAAAACACAAGCAATAAATATGTTTATTTTTCAAAATAAGGGGAAATATGAAAATTATAATATTATTAAATTAATTAAGAAATCGGAAAATCTTTCATGAAATTCGATTAATTTATTGTAATTTTATTAAAATTTTCAAAATTTATAAGAAATAGGTGAATTTTGCTAACATAAAAATATTTTGTTGAATAGAAATAAATAAACCCTTTTTTTTTTACTTCACTGGATCGTTTCCAATTTTGAATGTAGGGCAAAATAACACATGCTGATTAAGTAAAATATAGCAAATTTACCCCCAAAATTTTAACAATAAAATTTCTTAATTTTATTTGACTTTGATCATCTCATGAACCACCAGATCTTACTTTTTGCCATTTTTAAATTTCTTTGTCTTTGAATCATTAGGGGAAGATTTACAAAATATGCACAATTTCATTATGCAGTAAATTTCATTAGTATAATTTCTCTTAATAAATATTTATTATTAAATATTTATTGTTTAACATAATTATTTTGCGTCTTGGAGGTAATGATTGTTGTTATTGTTTGTCGTAACTTTATGCTACTATGTCGGACTGTAATACAACAGTGGGAGTCTAAAATTTTGCCTATTCAAGTATAATTATGATAGGGATTTTTAATGAGTACCTCACATCGTACAGTACCTCACCATTTTACGTCACTTTCGAAGGACGGCATAACTAAGGATTTTTTACTCCCGTTAAAAAATCCTAAGGCCTGATGCGGGGTTGCGAACCCGCAATCTTGGGCATAGCATTAGGTTATGGTTTGTAACTGTCTATATTTAAGCATTCCGAGTAAGAAGAACAACCTGTAACAATTAAATTAAAATATTTGTACAAATTTCCTAGATTCAAATTTAGTGTACATTCCTTCAAAGCATGGAAGGAAAGAATTCAAAGAGACTTGGCATCAGTTCAGGAACTGCAGAACCCCCTCAGGCCGGACTCTAATAGCTCTAAATGACTCTAAAAACAATTTGTACATTCGGACATTTTAAGGAAATATCTGTCCTACGCCCGAGTACACTGACACAGGCTTCTATTTCCGTGCGCAACTATTTATACGATTCCGTCGACGAAATCCTTGATGTATTTACGCCCGGGAGATTTCGAACGCTACGCGAGCGACGCTGGGATACGAGATCACTCATTCACGTGGACGCGGGAGGATGCGAAGGGTTTTTTGCATTCATGGCGCAGCATCTGGCAGAATGAGCATGTCAATGAATGGGTTGGGCACCATTGTCTGGATCTGGATTCAACAAACCACTCACTAACTGAGCCAACTAGTCTTACTAGTAGGCCACTTTAATTCACATTGTTCACATTGGGGATCTTACATATACCTTTCTCACAATCCTAATAAAAGATTTTTTTTAATGTTAATTCGAGTATAATTCAACAACTGTGTTAATTTTTTGAAGAACATTTGTAAATAAAGTAGTTATATTGATTTTAAATATTGATTAATCACAGTTATTTTTCCTTCTGGTAATACTATATATTTTTGATAAGTAGTTAATATCTAATTAATATATATTTAATTTATTATAGCACAATATATAAACTAATAACCAAAGAAGAATTATTATCAAATAAATAAAACAAGGGCTTAACATACCTAAATAGAAGTTTTGAATGTCCATAAAATGAGAAATCGAAGTTATTTACAAAAATTGAAAGATTACACTGAATTGAATAAATTTAATTTCAAATTTATTATATCATAATTTCCAAATTTATCATCAAATTACTTATATTGATTCTGGGCAGAACCAGTATACAATTAATTTTCCGTGAATTAATTTTCCAAGCACTTAATCAATCATATGCACTTTATAATGCTCTCGAAATGCCCATTTTAAAAATAAATTTGATTCTGAATGAGAATATTAATTAAAACTAATTAATATTTTTTAATAATGTATCCGGTTAGCCGAACAAAACTACGAATACAAATATTAGGTTATGTACAAACAATATATTCCGGGATATTTGTTGATATATTGCCCTCTAATTTTATTGAAGTTTTAAAATTAATTAATTATTTATCTATTGAGATATAATACTCTAGTACCCTTTGAAGGCTTGGGAATATAACCTACATAAAAGCATAAATAATAGGGGAGCGGAGTGGCTCAGTGGTAGAGCACTGAGTTGCCATGCCGGAAATCCTGATTCAAATCCCGCTGCAGCCAGTTACTTTTATTTAGTCTGTTTGCAGCGATAGATGGATCATATAGGATCTAGGACCCTCCTGGGGACCACCCAGCCTCTATAAAATATTATAAAAATAGAGAACCCAAAATAAGACGGAAAAATCTGGCGGTTGAGCGTGACCTAGGACAAGTCACCTATTTGCAGAACCGTTGTCCATGAAACAGTACCCTCTACCATGTACTGGATCCCAGAACTGTTCACGGGTTGTAGTGGTAAAGGGTTTTTTTTTTTTAAAGCATAAAACATGATTTAAAACCGATTCAGATCCGATTCAACGTGTGAATTCCGATTTATCCCATGGAAAAAAAAAATAGATACCGAGAAGTTTTGGTTGCTTTGTGGTGCATGGAAAATATTTTGAGGCCAGTGAGCAATTGCTTCTTCAAATATGTACAAGTTGTGAAATGAATGGGCCGTTGGAAAAGCCATTTCCTTGTAATCGGGGTATCGATTAAAATCCACTATCGAATTCCGGATAATTTTTCTACGTGGATAATTTTTCTACAAGAATCGATTATATTCTAATCTTGTAGAGCGCTGAGTTGCCGTGCCGAAGCTCTTGGGTTTAAAACCCGATTGCTGGCAGTCTTTTATTTAATCTGTTAGAAGCCGGAGATGGATACTATGGATCCTCCTGGGGCTCACCCAGCCAATATAAATTGGGGAAAATCTGATGGTTAAGCGTGATCTATAACTAATTATCTCCCTGTACAACCGTTGTCCAAGAAACAATTCAGTCAGTAAGTAGTTGAGTACTGAACCCAAGTGCCATCATGGGCACGTAGTTTTGCTTTTTTTATTATTTGAATTAATTTCGGAAAGGAATTTTTATTGTATGCAAAATTACATTATCTTTGAATTTTAAATGTTGTTTTTATTGTAGTGTTTTTTTATAGAGTTTAAATTATATTTTATAGTCTATTAAGAATATCTATATATACATTTATAAAAACTTAATGATTTTATATTAATCAACGAAACTTACATACTTACATAAATTTGGCAAAAGTTAGTTTCCGGTGTGAAATTAGTGAGTTCTATATTTAGGAGATACGTTTCTGGTCTTAGAGTTAAGTTTTTAAAACTTAGTCGAGGTCTCCAGACTTTTGGTAACTTTGGCAAAGTTTTGAGAGAACTTGAGTGGAATTTCGATGTGAAAGCTGTCTAATCTGTTTCCCCGAATCCGTGCACAAGGTACATATGACTGCAATTAAATTATATGTATTTAAAATTGAAAAGGTTGATATATTATTACAAATTAATTACCCTCGAAAATAAGTTATTGCGCTGTATAATTTTATGTATTTTAATCTAAAAAGAGCCATTTTATACATATACTTTTGAATATTACCACTGGGTAACTCCTCTACATTGTGAATCATACGTTTACTTATTGTATTGCTATAATACAGTTGTAAATTTAAAATAAAGTTATATTAAGTAACATAACAGCTTGAAAAAAATTAAGTCACTTTTTTTTTCTTTCTACGTGACCCTTTAAAAAGGACCGTTTATTTATTGGTATGCTACACTGCATACTTCAGTATATGGCTTATAATTACTTATTTATAATATTAATTTACAACATTTTGATAATTAAAATGTATGCAACATTATTACTTATGTTATTTTCCAATTAACATTGTAAAAATAATAATGTACGTTTTACAATATAAACATATTCTTAAATTGTTATCAACTTTTCAAAATCAATTCGTTTAATGAATTTAATGAATTCGGGTCGAAATGTATATAGTTCGTGGTCAGATACTGACCAATGCTTCTCTCTTAATATTTTTGAAATTATTAATTTTTGGCCTTTCATACGATTGGCTGTCATTAATTATAAATTAAACCTCTTTTAGTAGAAACAAGAAGATTGAAATGTTATGGCCACTTAAAAAGAATGACAAAGGAACGATGGCCAAATACAATCTCCGATTATTGTCCTACGGAAAGTATGAGAAGAAGACGGCCCCCAAAAAGATGGTTACAGGACGTGAAAGGGAGCATGGCATCTAGGGGTCTTAGAGAAGGATCGAGATCTGTGGCGAAACCTTTTGTATACTAAAAACAACTGAGTTGTACAAAATCGTTATAAAAAAATCTTGGATGTTTTCTCAATTTTATAACAAATAAGCATTATTAACAAGTTTTCAGCTAATAAAAAAAAATCTTCTATTATTACTTGTAAGAATAAACTCTGAAACTAGATGAACTCAATAAGTAGAATTCTCTCTATTCTGGCCTTTTTTTAATATGAAATCCCATATTTCTACTTCTGAGAAAACGACGCTTGGGAGATCTAACCCCAAGATGTCATGTAGGAATAAATAAAAAAATTATGAATAATTCTATTATTAAATAAATGTTTTCTAAATTTATTAAGATACATATGCCACATATATTTTAGGACTAAATCGGATCCTGGAAAAAAAAACAACAAAGAATCCCTAGAACGGAAACACTTGAAAAACAGTTTAAAAAAATTGGACAATCAGACCATGACTAACGCAAACTGCGAAAGGAGAAAAAAAAATTCCAGTCTTCTCTTCTCTTTGGAAATAGTCGCGTCTCAGACAAAACCACTCGAGGGCCTTAAATTTACATTTTGTTCTCGGTTTAATTAATATATTTAATAATTGTTTTAAATATTTTTCTCTCTTTACCTTTATATCCACACCTCTCAAATAAAAACAATTGACAATCAGCAGATGGGCTATCAGATATATAATTCCAAATAACTTGAGAAGCATGGAGAACAGCACCCCGTGGTTTGATTTAATATTCTTATAATAGCAGATCGTATTTAAATATATAAATAATAATATATTTGTTATTAAAATTACAAATTTAACACTATATATTAGCAAAAGATTTTAAACTTACTTAAATACTTATCATTAATATTAAAACAATACCATTAGAACAATCATTAAATATTACTTCTAGTATTCAGAATAATCTTGATAATACTTTAATTGGAAATTATAATTTTATTTAAAAAATCATTCGATGCTACTCTGATAATTCGGGATTCACATTGCCTTAGGAATTTAAAGTTACTTTTAACAAAATAATAGGTGTTATTAATGAAAATAATTATTGCTTATTTCTCCAAAAGTGCTTAATACTCCGGATTTAAATCCATTTTTGGTAGATAAATTATCTAATCTGTTAAGATCAACAAATAGATCCTATGGATCCCTCCTGGGGATCACCCAGCCTCTATTAAGTGGGCGCCCGTAATTGGGGGATATTCTGACGTTTGAGAATGACCTCGAAAAAATCCCAACCATTGTCCTATACAAGCACTACAGTCTCTACCATGTTCTGAATTCAAGACCCTTCATAGGTTCTAGTGGAATATAGTTTTTTTAATATTTATCCTTTTTTTATAATAGTTATTTGTTCCGATTGTGTTAGCTATTAATAATTTTTGATATCCATTTACTGTAGTCAAACGATTATATGACGTTCACTTAGAAAAAACCAATTATAGTACAATGGATCTTGCTGTTAAAAAAAAAAAGAAATAACCTATTTAAAAAATAATTCGATTTTGGATTCAGATTTTTTTAAGATTAATGAACAATGTTATACTCTACTGACTGTCTTTTTTTCTTTTACCATTCGTGTGTTGTAGTGGTACAGAAAGTAATAAGAAATATTCTCTTAAAAAAATATAAAATAATCTATCTTAAATACTCTTTTATGTTTCCACGGCCACTATTAATGAATCATTCTCTTTTCTGCCCTGAAGAAGTCAGCAGCATGTCTGGCGAAACGTTGGCGAAAAAGTTAGCGACACGGTCTAAACCAGAAGATACCACTGAAGTATTTTGTATAATCTATCTTATTAATAATGGTTCAATTATTCCTTACGTATATAATCTCGGATTTATTTAAAGTTGTTTGTATGATTTTATGTATTCGTTTTGTATTATTTTATCTTGGCAATGTAAGAACCACATTCCAGAATAACATTTTTCAAGAATCTGCTAGCAACATAAGTGTGTGTACCATCCTTGGGTAAGCGTTCTGCGTCCCATCTGTGTCATCGAAATTATGAATAAAATAATTTTAGATCTTCGAAGAAGTTGGAAAATATCCTGTAATTGGTTTCTCCTACCTCTCACCTCTTCTGATTCCACCACTGATTAGTTTTCTCGAATGACAGAGGAAAACTCCTAATTCTTCGCCGCACCAAGGAATTCCAATTCTGCTTCTGTGTAAGAGAGGGGGCGTTGAGAAGCGAGAGTCGTTGTAATTGGACTCTGATTAAATTAAATTTACCTTTGTGGTAATTGGGGTTTTAATTAAAAATGGTTTATGCTAGAAATAAAAAAAATAGAGATCAATAATGAAAACAAGCCCATTGATTAATGACGTCGCTAGTTAACATATAAATGAAAAGTATCTTAAAAATATTTAAAGCTATGTTCAAAAAATATGTATCAATCGAAAAAATTAAAATTTGTATTACTACTTAATCCTCAGTACGCGGTAGACCGGCCTCAGATCACGCTCAACCGCCAGGATTTCCCCCGATTAAGTATAACCATTTTATACAGACTGGGCTCGAAGATACCGCCGGGTCCATGTTTGGGTGTTAACAGACGATATTGGATGTTAACAGAATAATTTATTCTGCTATGACAGATAAATTATTTTGTCCCCAGGAGAGTCCTAGATCTCATAGGATCTATCTCCGGCTGCTAACAGATTAAATAAAATTCTTCCAAGCAGCGAGATTTGAACCCAGAACTTTCGGTACGGCAACTCAACGCTCAACCAGGGAGCCACTTCGTTCCCTTTAACTTAATGTTAGCGGTGTAATTAATTTTAATTATATATCTGGTATTCAACGACTCCATAGGTTTCAGAGTTCCCCGAAACCAGCCAACGCATTTTCGACTAACTGCCTATGTGTATGTGACTCACGATTATCTCATGATCTTGAGGATGCATTTGGTCATTTTTTAATTTATGATTGTAGTTTCGTCCTTCTATGTTGGAAATCAAGCTTGCTCTGGGGAAAAATCGGCTGAGTTGTTAATCCAACTGGATGTATCGACAAGTTCAAAATCTAGCTAACTATATTAGTGAAATCGGTAAATAAGAGGTTAAGTCGAATATCGTCCAGGATGAGTTAATTGTATTGAGGGAAGATGTATCTTGTCATTCTCGTAGATTTTATCTTGAAATGGAGTTGTAATATGAGCAATGATTCCATATTGTACATATATTGTAAATAAAATCTTAGAGGATGTGGAAAAAAAAAATTTAGACAATGCCTTACTTAGCCCATTAATCACTGCAAAAACACGATTCAGCTTCCCTATGTACAAGAAACTCACTTTGGAGAAAATTTGACTTAACCACTCATTCATTGGGGCTGTAGATATATATTAGTAAATATATTGGAGGGATAATTAAACTAGAATGAAACCGCAGGTTCCGCTTACATTATTTTATGCTTTAATTCCTGTACCACTACAAGTCATGAAGGCTCTTGGATTCAGTACAAGGTAGAGACCATACTGTTTCATGGACAGCGGTTGTATTGGGAGATGATTTGTCCCGAGATTACGCTTAACCTCCAGAATATTCCTCCAATTAAGGGTGCCCACTTTATAGAGGCTGGATGATCCCCAGGAGGGTTTGTAGATCCCACAGGGTTCATACGTTAACACCGAATGCTTGATTTAGCCACGTATTCACTACGAAAATAGTACTATAAATCTTCCCTTAACTCATTTTAGGGAAATTCTACTTAACCGCTTATGAATCGCTCATGAAATCGCTTGGTTCCAGGCGAAGATAGCCCGAGAAGAAAAAGACTAAGGGATTAAAAAATCAATTAGGCACGTGATAACTTTAAAGTTAAATCCCTTCATTGAAGACGGAACCTTATTCGTAAAGATACAGTTAAAGCAGTATTTACCTGTTCGTAGTTTTTCGAATACTTACACAAAAAAACGATTTATCTCCTGTAATATTACAAATACTCATTTAAAAGGCTGTTCAATGATATAAAAACAGGGAGAACAAAATTCAGATCGGACCAATAGTTGCGATAATTCAAACAATTTTCTTAAAGGACTTTGTATAAAAAACCGTTACGAAACGGTGGGATTGTACTCAAATACTTTTTTTTTCCTCTTCCGCTTTTAGAATGTACATCAAACAGTGAAACAGGAGAAATTTCGAGCGGTAATACCCTGAAACTTTCCTTGTTGGAATACAAGTTGAAAGTTGTCAGTGAACTGTAGAGTTGTTTTATGGCTTAGGTTCTCATCCTTTGTGGCACTGTTTAACCTCTGTCAAAAAAGACAGCTCTGTTACTCCACATTAATTGAGTTCATGTCCGAAATATTTCGAGAAGTTCTTGGAAATGTAAACTGTGTTAATTGACGTCCTTGTTTTGCTTGGTCTTCGCTTCCCAGGTTTTTGTCAGTTGGCTATCTAAGCCCTTAGGAAGTTTCAATTATAAATCAAATCTGATGGAAGCAAATAGTTTACAGGTTAATTAACAATCGTGGCAATATTAACGTTCTAAATTGTTGGGGAATAATTCCAAAACTTGTTCACATTATCGCTAGTTTAGTCAAGTAATTTTATGATTCTATGCTCCCGAAACTTCAGGTTCAGAACCGGAGTAAAACTATGATAAAAAAAATACTATGTGTCGTGTTAGGTCAAATTTCTTGACTAAACCTTGCCAAAAATGTCAAAAGTTAATTTTTGAAATTTTGTAGTTATCCGTTTTGTATCCTCTATGGTCCAATTAATAATTAAATATATAATAGTCAATATATTTCTAATTCATTAGAATAATATTGAACTTGTAAACAAAACTAGTGCTGGTTATTTTTCATGCATTAATGTCAATCGTTAGGGACTTAAGTTTTAACTTAGAACATTTGAAATCGGACCTTTTTAAATTTATTATTTTGTTTTTTTCTTCTCTCGAATAATTATCAACATTATGGTTTACGCTAAGGAACTATAGTTGTAATACAAAATATCTAACAACTTCCAACAATCGAAGACATAGCTTTTTACTGCTATTTTGGATAAGTTAATATTTAACTGCAAGGGGACGGGGGACTTACTGTGCTCATGATACCGGTTTCAAATCCAGCTTTGAAAGATAAATTATTTAATCTGTCAAGAGCTATTGTATGGATCCAGTAGGATCATCAAACCCATCCAGTCTAAAGTGAGGGAAACCCAGCTTAATCGGGGAAAAGCCTGGTAGTTGAGCTTGATCTGACACAAGTTACCTCCTTGCACAATCTTCATAAATGCAGTTAAAAATCGAAAGCCTCATAGGTTGTAGTGCTATAGTTTTTTTTTTAATAATTACATGTAAGTTTTAAAACATGGCATATTTATGATTATTTTTTTTAAATATTACCAATGATAAAAAAAACAACTAATTGTGAATACCGTTTAAAACGGTTGGTCAACTAAAGAGATGTCAGTATTCAATTGGGGGTGTACAATTCAAAGCAAACAGCGAGGCTTGATACAATTGAATAATTGAACAGGCTTCTGATGAAACCACCTCCCACATGCTCTAAATTTTTAATGGATCTTCAGAAATTTAAGCACAAAGCATCCTAAAGTATTATTATTATTTATTATTATTATTATTATTTAAAAAAAAAATAAAGAAAAATTGGAGGAATGATTTATTGATTGATGATTTTGTTTATCTGGCATTGCTAATAATAATATTCAGTCAACAATTAATAGAATTATTCGTATTTTAAGGACTTATTTAATCTTGGTGAACAAATTATCGCATACGCGACACTAATTCCAATTAAATAATATACCTTTTTAAATATTTTTATTTGAAATGAAAAGATATGTCCAGAACCGGGACTCGAACCCGGGTCGTCCAGATAGCTAGTCTGGAACCCTACCATTTGAGCTATCCTGGCCCAATCAAGAACGCCTCTTTGTCGTGGTCATATCCTTTCTTTTCACTGATCCCAAGTCCCTGCCAAGTTCTCGATGAATTCGAGGGGAGAATGGTCTTTGAACATTATTTTAATTTGGATCTTGTTGACTTACGTCATTATAATTATTATAAATTATTGTAATTTATTTGTTATTAATTTTTAAATATTTTTATTTGAAAATTAATAACAAATAAAATACAATAAATAATATACCCATCATCTTTAAATTAAGGACTTAACTCGAAACTAGCATTTTTTAGTTATGCCTTCAGTAGCAATTGAATTGGTTAAAGCTTTTTAATTCAGGAACGACATATCTGATATTCCATTTCCTGTATGTTTCTTTTTTGTTTTAAAAAGTTACATTTTGAGTTGTATCATGTTTGAACCTAAAGTATTATGGGAATAATGACATAAGCTAAAATCGAAAATGTTTCAAGCATTTAAAATTTTAATGCCTAATAAAGTAATTTCAATACCATCATTACAATAGGAAGGCTTTGGTTTACCACTACCCAAGTTTTTGAAGGAGCGATATGAGACAAATAAGCTGGCTCGAACGACTTTAGGATTGATAATTGATATATTATTCATAGAACCATCGATAAGGCATTAAAAGAATGTATAATGACATAGGTAAAGTACGATAGGCATTAATTTTGCATAAATATTGAACATTTTTTTCACTCTTCTGTTAAGTGGTGTTTTTCACATCCGATACTTTGCATTTGTATCGACGATATATTGACTTCTCTCTTCATGTGTTGCATGTAAATCAGTACAGCAGATTACTTCTTCTTCTAAGCATGTGTATGAATTTAAAGTCGTGGTACTTATTCTATCCAAAGCGATGAATAGAAAAATCAATTAAGAACAAAAAAATTTCTTTTAAAGGAGCGATATGTGATCAGATAATCAATAACCTTTTACTGAAAAACTATATATCATATTTTCACCGCTTCTTATAGTGCCGAGCATTCCTTATACCGATTCAGAAAACTAAGAACGAATAAAAAAAAAAAAAAAAACTTGCACGAGGCAGACTATCAATGGTTCCTCGAGTGGGGAGGCAGACATCCTGAAAGGCGCCTAACGAAAATAGATCTCTGAGGGAGGAAGGTCAATATTTGCAGGTATTAATGGCGAGATGGGATTCAGAGCACGAGTGTTCTGTCCTGGACCCTTTGGATAGTCCGGTTTAAAAATATCTCCATCTTGTCTGTTCTTGGTTATCCGGAGCTTGCGTTTGGCTTACATCTTTCTCATAATGGAAAATCCTCTTAAAGGATAATATGGAACAAACCTAAAATCTAGAATAGGAACCTTTATTAATAATATTTCTATTAGATCATTTCATATGAAATATACATTTTCAAAGGTTAGGTTATTTAGTAAAAAAACTTCATGAAAGATTAAAACATTGTTATTCAAAATATTGACTCTCATTTTCTGCACATTTTTCTTCTCAACGTGTTATCAAATTTTCAATTCTATAACTGAAAACTTCAGGGTTTTGCGATAAAGTCTGAAAATGACTATTTGACTTGAGAATCATTAAAAAAAATAATTTACCATTGATGAAATTGTCCAAATTTCAGAGGGAAACCTATCGGTGATAAGTATGATGAATAAAACGGTAGTGGGAGGACTTCGTAACTCAGATTGTTTAGTTTCTTCACTGTCTGTCGTGAAACATGAGCTCTTGCATTATCGTGTTGGAGTATAGCTCTTTCCGGTTAACCAATACAGCAACCGGACAATATTTTTAATAAGATTTTGCTGCATTATGTCAATATCTCTGTAATACACGGTGGTACTGTTTCTTGCAACTTGGGGTGCAGACTGTCCAAGTATAAACTCATCAAAAAATTACACGAAGATCCGTGGTCATATTTGATGGCATATAAACAATGTTCGTTCATTTGTAGTGATTGTAAGTATTATCAAAAAGAGAGAAATTAATAATAGCTTATTACAATCTGTAACTATAAATATAGTAAACAACAGAAGTTCTCTAATTTTAAATTTTGAATTTTATAAATAATAAATCCTTACTTTGTTACGAACAAAGTAATCCATAATGACCTTAACGTCCCGTTTATTGCTGATTTGGCCCGAATCCGATATCAATCTTTTCATGAAAAACTTCATTTTCACTCAAACCCACTAGTTTCAAACCTCGCAACCTCTTCAATTCCTGATAATCCTCCGAGGCGTCTGAAAAGAAGATGGCCTCGTGACCTTCTAAGCTGAACTTTTTATTTGAGTATTACCAGTGGGTAGTTTCTCTACTTGTCTTTTCACGTCAATGTATTCACTCATATTATTTACTTGATTTATTTTGTATACAGTTGTAAATTTCAATAAATAAATTAAAAAAAAAAGAATAATAAATAATAAAAACGGACATTGAATATGAAACGATCCAATGATTGATTCCCGAAATTGTTGTACGCAACTATTAAATTAACATATGAAATGACTTCTTGGAGCTCCTGAATAGTAATCAATGCAAAGAATTGACAAAATGACGCAAACACTAACATACTATAAGGTATAAGGCATAATTTCACTCATGAGTAGTTAAAAAATCGTGACATTCACCAACTAAAGACAAGGATTTAATGATAAACAATTATTAGCATAATCAGTTAAAATAAAATAAAATAATGGCTTACGTTCAAAACATTCCCTCAGTATTATTTTATCTTTTAAAACTAATATCTGTTCGTTACTTTACTGTCGTGCGATGTGTTTATATATATATATATATATATATATATATATATATATATATATATATATATATACATATACACACACACACACACACATATATTTTATATTTTTTTTAATGAAAAATATTTAGCATAAATACAAAGTACTAGGGAAATTTATAGGGAAAAATTCCTTAAGCATTCCGCTAACCTTTGAGGATCAAATCGAACATAAAATTGGAGGTTTATTCCCGAAAGGAGAAGGTTGAAGGGAGAGTCTCTTTCATCTCTTCTTTGTACTTTTCAATTCCCTCTCTCGTTTTATTAAGAATAAATCGAAAAATTCCTTTTCGATTTGAATAACTACATGACTTTATTAAATAATGCAAAACTCTGGTATGGTATGAAGTACATAACTTAAATTTTTTTTAAAGTTAATCATTGAAATATTTTATTTCAGAATTTTTTTTACAAGTGAACACTGACTCCTTAGCATGTCTCCAGGCAGTCATATTTATAATTTCATTAATAATCTTAAAACAATATGATTATGAAGAGGTTGGGTAGAAGAAATTTATAAATGGAAACAATATTTATTTAAATCTTCATTCTTTTCAAAGTTTCTATAACAATATTTCGTCCATTCCTCTTTAGTTTCTTTTCTTATCACTGATATTCTCTTTAATGTGTTCGAAACACTGAAAGATTCAAGCGTTCCTTTCTCGCCCGTTCTCTTACTACCTGGAACACAATCCATTCTAATATCCGTCATGCTTCTTCCCCATCCTCATTTAAACCCTTGTTTTTCGAACACCCCCCACTCCTCAAAGACATGCTCTCTAAGCAGGTTTGCCGTTTGATTAAATGAAACAGTATTAAATAGTAGCTTTTGTTATTTAGTAATTTTTTAGAATAAGGTTTCTTTTATATTCTAATATCTGAGAAACTTTCTTACTATTCGTTTGTACTATTTATAATAATAATAATATTAATATTTTAATATTTTATAAATATTAATTATAAGGTAAAATGAGAATAAAGGGAGGGAGCGGGTTAGCCCAGTGCGTTTAATTATTTAATCCGTCAAAACCCACGAATGGACCCTGTTGGACCCTCCTGGGGCATAACCAGCCACTATAAAATAGGTAGAAAAACCTGGCGGTTTAGCATGTTCTTGGACAGATCACCTCCACGCACGACTCCAGAAGTCGGATCAATAGAAGTTAAAGTTTTCAATCATGGTATATCGAATGATACTGCATTTTTTTTTTTTGGAGGTTAACCTCTTTAACTCAACTAAACAGAGTTAAGACACTCAATAATTTTTCCAACTCTAAATATTCTTATTTTACATCTTTTTAGGTATATATTATCTTGCATAAATATATTTTAGTTATTCCAACGTATTACAATACAGTAAGTGCCGGCTGAGCTGACCGCAATTATCGAAGGCGACCAATCCCGGACCTCTATTACAGCGGCAATATCCCCCTCTAAGTTGATAAGCCGGGTCCGGGGCAGGGGCGGCTCTGAAGCCTCGCTGGAGGCGGCTCAAATATTTGCCCTCTCGATCTTTCGTCAGATTTGATTTACCTCGGTCCATTTCCACTTATTTCCCGCCGCGGCTTCCCCAGGATTGGGAGGATGAGGGGTGAAGGAAGAAGGGTGGGGGTTAGTATTTAATAAGGGGGGGGGTACCGCCTCCCCTCATCGTTCCTTTATTGGTCCTTTATCCTCGGATTTAATGTCTTGTTAAGGATAATAGATCCTATATAATACTGGTCACTTCAGCAGATTTCCAATCCGCTTTCCTGAAATTACTATTGTGTGAGCATAATCTTTCCTTCGTCTTCCTCTTGGTAAAAATATATGATAATCATTTACTGCATTTGGGGTCACATGGTCTTGTTTTGATTTTTTTTATTACTCACTTTTTTCAAGTGAATAGTAGGTTTCCATGCATGATATTGAGAAATGTAACTCAGAATCGCAAAAAATACAATTCGTGTAAAAAAAAATTCTTTCTCCATTCTTGATAACGTACCTTACAGGTGATGGGTTAGCATAACTAACTACTATGTCCAAGATCGAGAATTAAAGCCCTTAAAGGGAGTAAATATCCGTTATGCCGTCCTTCGGAGGGGATGTTAAAGCTCTATCGAGTCTGTGTGGCTTGTTAAAGATCCCTATCCTATACATAAAGCCAATTATTAAATCTTTATTTTATTTTTTTTATTACTTATTTTAAAATATCTGTAAATACCTCTAAAACCCATGAAGGATCTTGGGTTTAGCATATGGTAGAGACTTTTTGGACAACAGTCATGCAGAAAAATACTTTCTTTCGAGATTCCACTCAACCACTTACCGATTTAGGCTACCCAGGTTTTAAAGGCTGGCTGAGCCCCAGGAGGATCTCCAGATTCCTAGGGTCCCATCTGCTATAACCTTTCCAAAATATATCATATTTATATGTAAAGTATTACTGCATATTGTTTACTTCAGCTGTTTCTGGACCTTTGAATCACAGGGGTTGGAAAGGATTTTATAAACATTACAGCACTTCTTGCAGTTTGTGTGGGAGTGTTTATACTAGAAACATTGAAACGTGGGTAGAAATTTTGTTGAATGATTCTATTTTAGATGTTGGAAAATGAGCGGAACTGGCCTGTTGTAAGTTGCAATCTTTAAATATAGATTTTAGTAATAGTGGAATGTTCTTAATTCTATTTTCACCTCGACTGGTAATTATTTCCTCATATTGTACGATTATAACAATTTTTGATCAAATGGATCTCAAAAAGAAGCGTTCTATTCCATCAATTATTAGTTTTGGCTATATTAAAAAAAATTGTGTTTAGTTAAAAAAACTTATTATTTGAGTACAGCCACTGGGTAATTTCTCTACTTGTCCTTCATGCTAATATGTACCAACCAGTATATTCACTTGTGTTATTTTAATACAGTTGTAAATTTCATTAAATAAATTATTTTAAAAAAAATTTAAGTTAGAAACAGATTCTGTTGAGTTTAAGGTGGTTATTATTTAAATTTACTGAATAAATTAGTATTATTATATATTTTGTCATCTGTGAATTCTTTATTAATGGTATCTTATATTAAGACGTCTCCTTGCAAGTATTACAATAAAACTTTTTAATAAAACAGTTAAGGCATCTGTTCCGCAGGTAGTCGCTTTTAATTTAGTTACAAGTTTTAACAGTTTATTCGTTTCATTTTTAATATTTTCCAGAAATACGAGCAGTCGTGAGCTTTAGTATGGAAAAGAGAATGTAATTATGGGCAATAAATAGATTTCTATAATGGAATTAAAGTTTCAACTAGCATTTCTAAATATGGATGATATACGTTTGTTGAAACTTTCATATATGATGTCACTATCCATTATACATTGCTTAAAGATGAAAAAGAGAGGAAACGGTGGATTCCAACGTACTAGATGAGCAAGTTGGAACCAGAAGGTGCCTCGGACAGTTTAATTAGTCAAACCCTTGACAAAAGTGACCAGAGGGAACAAATCGCTTTGCTGCCAGACCACAACAAATCGCTCTTGGCAAGCCCCGGATCTCCTTTATCAAGAGGATGTTGAGGGCTCCGGAGGATGGCCCTACAGCTCAGGGCTAAGGGCTCTTCCATTAATCTGGAATCCTTTAAATAGTCCTTCAGCTTCATTCTTCTTGTGAAGGACAGTTTGTTCGGTTAATTTTGTGTCAGGCAGGCAGGTAGTCTCCTCTGAGGACCGTCTCTAATTCTGGTGCCTTTAGTGTCATCAGTAGGATGGACAGATATTTAAGTAGTTCTCCTAAAAAAAGTAATAATTTTATAATAAAAATTCTATGTTATTATACATTGAATATTTTTTGTAAAAAGGGGATTGTTTTTAAATATGGATTTAAAAAAAATAACAACCGGCATCATGGGCGCGTAAATACTGATTTACTATTAATTATTAATTAAGATTGGCATCATCTGGCTACAGTCGCCAATCAGACGATAAAATACAGGTGCATGAAAAAAAGAAATGCCTATTGAATTAAGATTTGAAGGTCTCGAGGGAGCTTTGATTAAACCTTAAAAAAAAAAAGTAAATTTCGCGAAAGTTTTATTTTAATTATAATAAAATTAGTTGAATTTGACAATTGTATCTTCAAAAGATGATGCAACTTTTTTACAGTAATTATATTTTCCGATTCAAATATTTAATTTAATATTCGATTAACATAAATATTATTAGCAAATATGTGTTTTTTAATGTAAATCTCACTTAATAGTAAAAAAAAAACCTTTATCAATCCAGGGTATTGGGTCCAGTACGTGCTAGATACTTTAATAATTCAAGGACAATGATTGTGCAAGATAATTTGTCGTGGATCACGCTCAACCCATCAGGTTTTCCATCATTTAAGAGCACCCACTTTATAGATTTTGAGTGAGCCCTCGGGTTCTCCAGATCCCAGAGGGTCCTTCTTTTTTCAGATCTGACCAATCAAAATATAAAACGTATGTGACATGTTTTTGATTTAAAAAAATACAAAATTTGGTTTTTGTATCTATTAATAAACATTCAATGAATCAGCTACTGAATTTTCTACGTGTTAAGAATAACCGTTTCTATTACTTGAAGAACAAATACGTGAACTTTGTGTTGCGCTGATTTATAACCGAATAGGATAGGTGATCGTGTAGGTTTGTTCCAAGGATTCCAGAATTTATGGTTCCAAGAGATACTATTCGACTTCCATTTTCATCAGTTGATATTCATCCCATGACTGTCTCACAACATTGGTACTTCCTTCTAATGTATAGGGTGAATGCAACCAATAAATAATAATTTTTTAGACTCGAGTAACTTTATAAAACTAGGGCAAATTTCAAACTTTTATAGTCAGCAACATACAGCATAAACCTTAGTTTTACGATAAGCAAAAAATAGATAAGCTCAATAGAAAACAAGTATGCTAATTAAAGAATTTAAATGAATAAATTTGTTTAACTCTTGCATTGAGGAGAATAATAAAAGAGGAAACAAATACAAAAGAAATACAGACTTTAACAAACTAATATTTAATCAAGTTAATAGAATTTCTCCATTACCCTAAGATAAAATGTTTTTTAGTTTGTCTCTAAATCTTTTATTACTTTTTCAGCTGTGGTTCTGTTTTTATAAGGTTAGACCATAGAGAGAAAAAAGTATTCTCCAATCAGAACTGGTATTGCACCGTGCATTGCTATAGGATAAATATTATAAGTCGAAATAATGGGGTGTATAAAAAAAAATGACCGTTTCACCTTGGCAAGTTCACGAGTACTTGTGGACGGATTTGAGTCAACAGCTTCCTTCAGAACCTCATCAGTATCCATTAATAGTCGCCCGGAGCCCTTTTTCCTTTCCAACGTCGTATCTCCACTGCTAAATTTTTCAAATCAACTCTGCGCAGTGCGCTGGTCAAGGACACCTCCCCCATCATATTTAATAATTTCACGAGTTAATTCAGCGGCTGTGAATTTTTTTTCCAGTAATGTCTTAAAATTACGATAATTTCGTAAACACTGTCATGTTTCTTCTTTGAAATAAATAACTAAACTGAGGTTTTTTTTTAAGAAGTCCAGTGTTAGTAAACAAGCTTAGAGAATGCTTTAAAGGGATTATTAATTGTTGGTAAATAATAAATAGCATTAAAATATTTACAGACTTTTGAACTCTGGAATTTGATAAAACGGTCATTTTTTTTTATGGTCTATCTATTTTAAAATACTCCTGAGAAACAATTGGTTCCTTACCGTTAACCGTAGTTCGTATTACATACTCAATAGCCAAAATTACAAATATTTTTCTTTAATAACAATATTCTTTGCACATATTTTTTTATCATGTGAACGTGCTACACAGGAAAATGAAGTAGAATATTTAAAAAAATACGAATTAAAATAATAATGATGAAATTGTCTTTGCTTTTGGCAGTTCTCTCCCAGCTTGGTGTTACTAATTGATGAATAACAAATGAGCGCTTTTGTGGAGAAACTAATCGTTTTATTACTCCAATGATAATCCTGTAATGTCCCCAGCGAATCCTCATTACCCTCCAAGGGGCTATCGGGAATCGATTGGGAGGAGAAATCAGAAACTGCTGGACTAAACTTTATACATTGAATAATATTTGGTACAATGAGATGTTTATGTAAAATTTTATTTGTGTCATAATTATTATCTTTAGAATTCTACAAAGTTTAGATGCAGAAGGCTCTCTTCTGCAAGGAATTGTATTGTTGACAAACGTTTAGGAAGCGGGGTAGCTTAGTCTGTAGATTGCTGAATTCCTGCGCCGAAGGTCCCGGGTTCTAATCCAGCTATGCCAGGTAACTTATTTAATCTGTTAACAGCTACAGATAGACACTCTGGGGCTTACAGACTCTTCTGAGGTTCGCCCAGCCTAAAGTGGGGACCCTCAATAGGGAGAAAAGAATGGCGGTGGAACGTCAATTTCAGACAAATAATCTGCAAAACTGTTGTCCTAGAAACAGTACAGTCTCTACTATGCACTGAATCTAAGATCCGTCATAGGTTGTAGTAATGGTACGGATTTATTTTTTCTTTGGAAGTATTTCTTATAGATATTGGCGTGATCCAAACACGAACTGTATTCATGCTTTTTTTCGAGGCTAAGTCCTAAAATCACGTCCTGCGGTAGCAGTTCTAGGCCGACGCGATAGCTAACAAAAATAATCTGAATATCTATTTACAAACGAATTCCAAAATAGTTAATAAGCGCTGTACCGTTGTTAATAAAATAAGTTAGTGAGCGTTGAGTCGCCTGGTAAACGTCCGAGGAGTAATTTGAGGTGTAGGTAGGTATTAGTAGTGCGCCAAGACTGGTTCTTTAGGGTTTGGATAGTAGTCTGGAAGTTTGCTTGGCGATGTGCGTGGTGTGAGGGTAACTTGTGATGTAGTTGTTAGCATAACAACCAACAATCCCCAAGATTCGCAGCCCCCATAGGGTAGGCGGCCTTCGGATTTTTTAAATCGGAGTAAAAGACCCTTGGTTATACCGTTTTTCGGAAGTGACATGAAATATGTATCTAAAGCATGTGCGACATCAGTTACTCGTTAATGAACCCTATCCTAATTTTACATGGAAATGATAGGCTTAGGGCTCTCTCTGTAGGATCGTCCGATTAGCCATAGCTGCATTACCTTATAACTACCAGCTCTCCTTGGCGAGCGATGTCTGAACTAAATAAAAAATCATAACGTTTGGAACAACCGCCTGTGATGGCCGTCCTTCAGAAAGCTCTCTGCTCCGAATACAAATTCCCTCAACGTAAATACAGAACCTGACCTCATTCCACTGGAGCATCCCCGTCCCATTTCTTTTACGCAGCCAGAGGCCGCTCTTTGAATTCCTGAGCGCACTGAATAAAGCGGCACTCTATAGCTTCTAGGGATGTTTGTCTTCTGACATATTTGGAGGCACCCAACCCGGGATACCCGGAATATCAATCGCTCATTATAACATGACACATCTGCCTGCATTGGAGCCTCATTGCAATGCTGTCCCCAGCTCTTCGGAGCTATTTTATTTACAGCTAGCTAAAATGTTGTGCGCGAGTTTAACGTTGTGATTCAAAGAAAACTCCAATAAATATTAATAAGTTGAATTAATTAATCGCTAGCGTCATTAGTTTTTGAATAATCAACATAGAATCTAACCTTAAGAAATTTAGCGAGTCAAGTTACAATTTTGACCACGCCTAAAGATCACAGAGTTATAATTTCTATGATACTAAGTATGAATAATAAAGAAAATTAAACAAAACATTTAAAAAATGTAACGTTTAACATATCTATATCAACTCTATTAGTTTATAAAACTGTTATTTTAAATTTGTTTTCCTATATCACTACACTTCATGAAGGGTTTTGGGTTTTAGATAGGTTCTGCACTTTCATTACATCAAGGTTGTGATTTGTCTAGATATCGTTTAATTAAGAGGACCCACTTTACAGAGGCTGGGTGAGCCCCAGGAGGGTGGTCAGATTTCACAGGGTCCAACCACTACTATTAACAGATTATATACATTTTTATTCCAATATAAATTTTTTTAAATTAAAATTTTATCGATATATTAATTTTTAATAACTTAAATATTTGAGAATAAATGGATTTACATAAATAATCGTATTTATAGATAAAATAACGAATATTTATTAAATTAACACATTATTTTTAAGTTTATTATTATTATAATTATATTTGCCGACGAATTATAATAATTAGTTCAATATAGCTTTGAATTTCCTTACTGCTCACATCATCTCGAAGATATTCTTGAAATAAACATAAGTACTTGATTAAATAATTTTTTTAATGTAATTTAAAGTATGATTTAAAATTTTGAATTACAGCAAGGAGGAAATTACTATATTTTTTAATTAAAATTTAAAAAAAGAAATAAATTTCAGTTATATCACTTAACCCAGAACTCGAAAATATTTTTTGTACGATTAAGATATTAAGAAGTTGATAAAGTTTTATATACATATATATATATATATATATATATTTTTTTTTTCTTTTGTTAATTATTTACAAAGTTCACCAGTTTACGTTTTATTTATTATTATTATCGTTATATTCTTTTGTTAGTTTTTTTGTTTCTATTATATTCTTATCAAGTGTTATTGTTTAATTCTCAAAAGATTTTGATTGAAAAAAAATATAATTACTTTATATTTGATATAATTTTATTATATATTTTATCACACAGACGCTAATTATTACTGTTTTTTATTTCCTTCTGATTCCTCCTCATTGATAATCATAACTAATCCTAAAATATAGAGGACTTTTATTATTTATCTTATTTAAATAATTCTTGTAAATTTAATTAAGATAATTTTGATTTAAAAGAATATATGTTTCGTACAGTTAAAGCTGAAAGAATTCTAGTTGTTTTCAGTCAGTTTTATTTTCTGCATTGCTATTTGTTAACAATTTCTGTCTTTATTGATAAAACACTAATCTTAATGTTCTTCTTGATTTTCCCTATACGACCGGTTCTGGACTAACTTGAACTAAAATTAACTTGTCTAAAATTACTGGTGATAGGAAAACTACTTTACCCAACTCGAGCTGTTTCTGAAGAAAAAATAAACTATTTAAAAGCGAATTGTTCCTTTAGTTTGGCTTCCTTCCAATCAAAACATCCAATTCTCCAATTTGTAACTGTTTCTTTTCACAGAAAGGAACCACCTTTCAGGAAATTTTCAAGAAAATCACAATGTTGCACAAGGATATAGCCATCGAATACTGTTTAATCATGATTTTTTTTATTATCTCACGTGACTGAGGAAAATTCAACGAACGTATAGGCTATTCCGGTCAACATTAGGTAAAATTTGCTCAACCGTTGGGTATGGTTCGAAGATGAATGATTGAAAGTCTAATTACAGGAAAACCTCAAGAAATGAGAGATGTGTGGGATTTGAAAACCTCAGGAATTCCCATTATTATCCATTCCGTCATCTGGTTATCCAGATTCCTGATTAATAGCTATTAGTACTTGTTAAAAACTTGTTGCACAAATTTAAAAGTTATCGAAAGAAGTTAACACCACTCTAGTCAGAATAATTATTTAATTTAATCCCTGAATAGTAATAAAAAAAAAACATCGTATGTTCAACAATTAGATTCTTAAGGTCTATTACACTTCAGTGTCAAAAACTTAAAAATATGTAGAAGAAAAACTGTGAGGGAAGTTTCAGACATTTATTCTCGATCGGAGCCTGTAAAATTACCTTCTATAATTTTGTCAAATTGATATTCCGCACAGAGATATTTTAGTTTTATTATATATTCATTTATTATTATAACTGTTAATTATAATTTATAAATGTTTTATATAATAAAATTTAATTTTAAATCCTGCTAATTCTTGCTTTGCTATATATTTTTTAAATAATAAGCGTCTAGTCGATTGGTAAACATCCGAGGGGTATACCAAGACGTATGTGAGAGAATTGATTAAGACGGATTAGGATTGGGTCAGTAATTCTTGGACTGAGACCCGATTTATGGGAACATCAAGTCTTCAGGTCTGTTAATCCATATATATATATATTAACACATTTACAAAATAGACTTTCGGATGATAGGGGGGAAGTCTGGGGATATTAATCAGCGATCTTTTGTCCTGGTTTGAGCTGAACTCCAGATTTTGGATTGGCATTCTAAATGCCAAATTTTTAATAATCATTTGTTCTTGGGGCGTTAATGATAATTGTGGACTTTAATGATGAGCATACATTGAACCGTTTAATGAAATATTATTTCAAGCTTGAAACAGATCCTGCAAGTTGTTTACAACTGCTCAATTAAAAGTTGTATAGCCATCCCAATAAACAAAATGTGAGAATTTTTATATTTACAAAGAATAGTTATTTTAAAAGAATATTTTGGGAGAAAAATTAATTTAGTGTAATGAATAAAATATAAAAAAATAATTATATTATCGTATTAGGGCTTTTAAAGAATAACAGAAAAGACAACAGAATATTTTCACTATGGCTTATTACCGTTTTACCAGAGCCATCCTTTTTTAATAACCTGACGAAAGACCCTCAAAAGAAAGAAAAAAAATAGCTTCTATGACAAAGAAATACTGTTCAGAAATTAAGAGACGAAATAACCTTTGACAAGAGATGGACACAAAAAAAAAAAAAAAAAAAAGAAGTATCAAACAAAAGATATGAAAACAAGATGGGGGAGCTGGGACAAAGCAGTCTGGCCAACGGAATATATTTAGATTGAGTGACTATTCTTAGAGCTCCCTACCTCAGGAGCACCTTATCCCACCATCTTGATATCGCTTAATTGTCTTCATCGCCTCTACCATCTTCTATTCATTTCTCTTTCCCTTTCCCATTCATTTTCCTCCCATAGCATCCTCGGTTCATCTTATTTCTTCCCTCGTTCCCGATGATTCGTATTCCAACCGAGTGTCCCCAGGGGTCATTGGGTATTCATTGGGACGTGCCACCTTCCAAAAAGCTCATAGGGTGATGGATTAACAATACGGTAGTTGGATGGTAAACTCAGGACAGGATGTACTGTTCGGAATTTACTGAAGGAAGGAATTATTATGTTCCGAACGCTCTAGGCAAGGTCGTGTGCATCTCCCAAGGTACATTTATACAACACAGCACTGCTTGCATTTATATGGAAAAATGGAATGCTTCGATTTAAAAAATAAAAAAAGCTACATCTTATTCCAATATTTCGAATTTAGGGCTTTTATTTTAGTACAGAGAAGGCTGTGAAATAAGATTAACATTTTTCTCATAAAGTAAAAATAAATTTTATCAATAAAAAAAATCATATTAATACTAATTAATGGAAATACTCAATATCTTTAAACAACACTACTCGTAACTACTCACATTTTAATAGGCTCACTTAATATTAACCATTTGTGCACAAAATAAGATTCTCTTAAAGAGCATTAATACCAATTGAAATACTTAATTTTTACCTATTTCCTAAATAATCATTATAAAAATTATTGCACTACTAAGGCGTTGATGACCAATCAGTTTTACGCCTCAAATTTTGAACAACCAACCAACCTAAATAACCATAATTGTAATATCATTAAGTAATGCTGAAGTGTGGATAGGTTTTATGCCAATAGTGCGCTCACCTGGGGCCCGTGAATCCTTTGGAATATCAGTAGAAATTCTAAATTTTCTGTAAATTCTAGATCATCTATAGGACATCATAGTCTAAAATATACCGTTCTGGTTTATTTTGGAAGATACGTATGTTTACGATAATATAAAAAAAACAGACAAGAATTACCCAGATTTTGACTACAAATCCGGCTTCAGGATCAAAAATAGATCACTCAAAATATCACAAATAATCATTTTTCGCTCCTTTAGCCAAGCAAAGCGCCCGAAACTTCAGGTACATAACCAGGCTAACATCATAAGAAATAATTCAGAAAGTGTAGTGTTAGTGAAAATTGTGTGACTATAATATTATAAAAAAGTATATTTTTGTGTTATCCGCTTTTGAAGCTGACCACCTCTTATGCTCATTTACATTACCTTTCACAACACTCAAACTTCTGTCACAATACCGTTGAAGTAGCGCTGTTCTATTTGTCCATTGAGGATATAGAAATTTGGCAAAAACCACTGTTCGCACCACTGCCTGAAGACATACCCTACTTGGGCGAAATCCCTCCTGATGAAATCCTGGCGAGCCACCAAACTTGCTAATGTGGAAATAGAAAGCGTTGTGTAAGGATAGAAATTCAGATAACTGAATCATGAATTTTCCACAAGTCCCTCTTTCAAAGACTTCCTACAACACTTGGCTTAAATTCAAGGCTTCTTACAGCTCAGCCTGTGTAAGATCCTTCTTCCTGTATATTTTTGCCTTTTTAGGTATATATTCTCTAGTTGTCTTTTTTTTCTACTTTTTACACTTAAAGTAGACTTATATTGAGGTAGATTAAGCTTTTAATTTAAAAAAAATTCTTGTTGAACTTTCTTAATACTGTTTTTACTTACGGAAATACTAATAATAATTTTGCATCTTATTGCAACACCTACTACTACATTATATCCGAATTTTTACTACTGAAAGCCCAATTTTTTATTGGACTTGGTTAAAGGATACATGAAACTAGTATTGATTCCTAAATTTGTAATTCGTATGCTCAAGATCGTGGGTTCACAGCAAGATATATGGCTCAAAGTTCAAAGCGAGTAAAATATCCATAGATATGCCGTCCTTCGGAGGGAACGTAAAACGGTTCGAGCTTGTGCAGTGTCAGGTTCTTGTTAATGATGCGTTCCCTAAGTTGCCTCAATAAGTGAATTTTAGGACTGTACCCATAATGTCTTCTAAAAAATGGTTACGTACAATGCACTAATTGGAAAGCTATTTAGAAGGATACAGTATTGCTCCTTATCAGCAACTCCTTTAGCTACCTAAAGTGTTTGCACATTATTGTAATCTTTTACACTTTATAGTTTAAATGAGTATTATAGGGCGTGTCGTAGTATGGTATAAACCTGTTTAAAATTTTCTTATTATGTGTTAGTTGATAGTAATAAATGTAAATTAACGTAGGTAATAATAGAGGTTGCGAAAAAGGAACTGGTAGTCCTAAAGTAGAAAAGACCCCTGGATAGAATAAATACATAAGAGCAACTATAATTCGGAGTTTATTATACGTCGTTTATTATTTATAGTAAAATAACTATTTATTTAATCAATTTGTCTGAGTAATAGCAGGTGTATAATTCAAAACCCCTGCCAGAAGATCGTTGAGGCAGAAGATTTCTGACCTCAGGACTAAGCCTCGGTAGGGACCGGAGGTGAGGTTTATGATCAATGGAGGGTTGAGAGGATGAAGTCCATTCATCATATCCTCCGAGGGACCACTGGCTATTGTCTCCAATCTTAGCTTCTCTCCGGCTTTAATATTATATTTAATAATATTGTTTATGAAAGTTGTGTTATTTTTATTAAGACTGAGGAAAAATGTGGATTAATATATTTCCTTAGGCCTTGATAAAAATATAGAGAAGTTATAAAATTTTAGTCTATAATGCTCTGGTAGAAATGAAAATATTAAAAATTCAATTACGCACTTGCCATAATTAATTATTTAGTTATTTTTTAATTATTCAATTATTTCAATATACACACACACACATATATATATTTGTACTGTTGTAATGCTGTATTCAACGTCTTAATATTTATTAGAAATTGTTTTGCATCTGGGGTTATTGGGTTATGTTTTGCCTTTCAGAATAATTAACCACTCATATTTTTAAAAGTATCATTAAAACTTGTTACTGAAACATAGGTTGCATTAAAAGTTTGATTCATATCGTGTACCGTTTTTAATAGTTATTTATTTAACAGGTGAGGAAAGTGCCACTTTATTACACCCGAGGGTAATGTATTTTGGCTCGTCTAGCCTTTGGCTCGTGTGGTAATTAAACGAGGGTGTTATAAGCACTTTGCTCACGTGTTAAATATTACATTTTTCCTGCAACCATTTAAAAATTAAGAAATTAAAGGTGAAACTTTAGATTTGTTAAAACTACACTAGCGCTATCACTTACACTTTTGTATTACTAACCATGCAAATTAGAACTCTAGGACGGTTTTTATTAGGAAACATTTATTTATTATTATTTAGAAAATAATATTCTAATAACACAAAAATAAAATAAACGTGTATTATTATATCTTGATTTATATTTATGTTTCTCTTCATATCTGAGTTTAGATGTTTTTGGCAAAAGATGATTTATTGCCTGTTCAGCCTGTTCTTTTATGAATGGAGGAGAATTCTATCAAGTCATCACTATCTATTTCCATTTTTTATTTTGTTTGTGGTCTGATTACTGTTTTAACGCTTGGTCTCCGAATTTCTGATGTGTGAAGGTTCTAATAGATTTAAGGTTATATTAAATATTTCTATAAAATCGCTTCAAAATAAAAAAAATTATCTTGAATTAAATATACAATTATTTATTTTAACATTTTAGGAATATAAAATGAATTATATTATAATACCGCCATTTAACATTTAAAATAACAGAGTGCTGATTGTCAAATTCGATCTTTGTGGCTGTTACTTTCCCCCACTTGTGAGGGAAAGTGGAACTTTCCGCACCATTTTTAGATGTAGAAAAAGTATTTTTCTTTACTATTACATATTATACGGAATGAATATGGATTTTTTTCTTTTAAAAACTATCTGTAATCTAATTGAGTGTATTTTATAAATAGCTATGTGTTTATACATTTATATATATATATTTTTTTTTTTAATCACATACTTGATGGAATAACCTGTAGAAATGCTGGCTGGCTTCAATGCTGAATCTGCATGAGATGCTGAATCTTGAAGCCACCGTTTAAATACTTAACTTTGATTAAATATTTAATTTCTTTAGAGCTCTCGGCAACTATTTATTACTCTTATAAATTTAATTCCCCGAAATAATTTTTAAACACTTAATATTATACAAAGTAATTAATCTATTAATATGTTAAGGCGTAAAACCTTATCATCAACGCCTTAGTTTATGCATATAGCAGACATTTTTTTAAATTTATGATTGATAAACAATTTGTTCCTTTTTTTCGCAAATAATTTATACAGGATTTTTAAACCATTATTATTTAATATTTTTAATTGGAAATAAAATGTTTCTGTTCACATTACAATTACTATTAATTAAAATTGTAAATATAATATAAATTATTACATCGTAATGTTTTAGAGTTTCGAATATTTATTAAAATTTTTATATATTGTCTTGGAAGTCGGTTGATTTTTCTGATATTTTTTAATTTTTCAGTTAATTGGACGGGACAGAGAATAAATTTAGTCTTAATGAGGGAGTTGAAGCGAATGATAATTTAAGCTTAAAGTTGAGTACTCACGTAACCGGACTTAATTTTTTTGTTTTTTAATCTTTTTACTTTAAAGGGAAGGAGTCCCTAAATAATATTACTTAAGTATTATTGTTCTATATAAATAAAAACTTGTACCACTACACCCCGTAAAGGATCTGGGATTCAGTAAATGTTAGATATTGTAGTTTCCTGGACAATGATTGTGCGGTTACGTGATTTGTCCTAGATCACGCTCAGTATTTGGGTACCCACTGTATAGAGGCTAGATGAGCCCCAGGAGAGTCCTAGATCCTGTAGGATCTATCTCCGACAGCTATCAGACTAAATAAAAGTCTGCCAGCGAGCACGATTCGCTACTCAGCTCTCTGATCTATATAAATGTTTGTTTATTATATTTATAAGTTTATTTATTTGTTTAATTTACTAATATTTATTTATTTTTCCAGATCGACCGTGCATTAGGATGAGCTAGAGAGATGGAGGCCCTAGGTAAGCCCAGCACGAGCCTTGCTTCCTACCCTACCACCACCTGCATCCACTCAAACCATCTTTTTTTCCTATCTTCCATCTTTATTACCACCCACTCTGTTTACTTCCTTCCATATATATCGCCTCTTTACTTCCCTGCCTTCTTCTTTATTCTCCTTATCTTTCCACCTAACCAAACACTACGTCAAAATATTAATAGAGCCTTTACGAAAATATGGCTTTGCACTTATCCTTCTTGAAGGTGAAACATAATATTGGCAGATTAATACGGATAAGTGCAATGCTATTTTTAATAACTCGAACAATGTACATTTTGTATCATATAACATATCACTCCTTCAAAAAAGCTACGACATAACTAAAAAATTGTCATTTATTAGTTAAGCCATCAATGACAACTGTATTGGGTGAAGCATTTTAATTCAGGAACGACATATCTAATATTTCATTTCCAACATTTTTTTTTGTAATAGTTGTATCATGTTTGATCTTGAATTTTTATGTAAATAATGACATAATATAAAATGAAAAAGTTTCAAGTTTTTAAAAGATTTCTATTGGTTAATAAAAGAATTTCAATTCCATCATTACAATATGCTTTGCTTTACCAATATACAAATTTTTATTTCTTTAATTCGCATGGAACTTTCAAATATTATTGAAACATTAAATTCTTATGATATTAAATTAGGTTTTTTGAGTATTGACATTGTACTTTTGATACAACCTATCCAGATATCCCAAACACCTTTACTAATTTAATATGCATGTTGATTAATACTAGTTGTCCTTATATAAATGAGTAAGAAAATGGTATGGGTGGAGGCCAGAGAAAATCGTTGTTTTATTTTTACTCCAGATAGAGGACTTGTAATAAGAAAAAAATCTCTTTTTTGTCTCTTGCAACATTTAAAAAGTGGTATACTTGTTTTTCTGTAGTTAGGGATTCATGTATTCAACTATTAAATAACTGTGAAGAAGAGTGTGGAATGATGATGATGTTACAGTCAATCTTTCTTTTTTTCTCATCCCTGATGATGGCCTAAACATTAGGCTGAAACGATGGCACAAACAAAATATGTTGTTTTTTTTGTGAAATTTCTTAACACTCAGACCATTTTAGATAACATATATCTAGTCAATCATTTTCACATAAATATTTTGTAACTGACTATGCTTAGTCATAGATATATTCTGATAATTGTTAACTAATTAGGGCGTTAGTAGATAATCATATTATATTTTTAAATTTAAATTTATTATTATTTTATAATGTTATTAATCTTGTATTCACATATATTCTGTTCTACTGCTCAAAGTAATGTAAACAATAAACAAATAATTCAAAAATGTTACTATTCTGAAGAAAATATTTTTTTTTAAATTTATGATTTTTTAACCCTATTTAAGTAAAAATAATGTTTGTCGTTCGTTAATTCAAAAAAATAAAATGGAAATAATCCTGAAAGTGCTTCTGAGTTCTGAGAGAATTTATACTTATTTTAACTAGAATGTTTGATATTTCGTTATATGATTATGACTAAACGCGTTTATCAAATCAAAAATGTTTTTTGCTTAGCCGGTTCATGGTCGACTTGGATATGAAAATTTCTTGAAGGCATTGGATATTTTTTTCCTTTGATTTCCAGGGTATTAAATTACTTCAGGTATGAAAATTTTTCAATTGCATTGGTATGATTTTCTGCTGACTATGATAACCTTGGTATTTTATGGTAAACTGTACCGTACAACACCTTTCTTGCAAGTCTTGATAAAGCAATGTTGTTCACATCCGAGCTAGAGCGATCACTGAGGCAGAAACGTACAATGCTTAACCACGCTCAAGTATCAATGGTTTTGGGAAATGAGGAAAAAATACGTCAATAAAGTCATTGTATTAATAAAGATGGATTAATTAAAAATATCTAATACCTTAATATATACCTAAACGCCTCAAGTTTATGGCGAATGTCCCAACTTTGCCTCAAATGTATCTCTCCGCAGGTCAGAGCCTTAGAGGAACTTCCATACCCGACCTCATGCCTTTATAATATTCCCTATAAGAAGTGAATAGAATTTTATGCGAGGTGCCCTAGCCTTGAGAGAGCGAAGCACAAGAGGCTCATCGGGCTGATGAGGTGAATGAGGTTGAATGGATTAGATCGAAGGGAGCTCCTTAGACAAAGGGCCTATATCCTAAGGCCGCAATCATCCTGTTAGCTTCTCATTGACTGCGTCCCTCCCCCGCCTTAAATTGTGTATTAGCATTAAATTCAAATTGTATCAGTACCTAGTCCAGAGGCCTAATTTTGTCGCGTATGTGCGCCTTGGTAAATTTAATGCGTACCAAACCAATATTGATGGCAGTGTATAGTAGACCGCGCAAATCTGCATTATTCAGATGAAACTGCGGCTCCATACGGCTCCTCTTTTAGACTTTGTGAGATCTAGAAAGGTCTGAGCAGGAAACAAGGTACTGTCAATGGATAGTTATCCACATATGGGAAACTTGAGAATCTAACGAACCCAAAACATCCACAAATCTAAAAAAACAAACAGCACTATGTTCAAACCAATAATACAAAAGATACACAGAACAACTTTCAATAGCAATAATAGGTACAATATAGTACAAGATTCACAATCCCATCGGGCGACCGAACCCGATTCGTTCCAAAAAAAGAAGAAAAAAAATCATATATTTGATTATCATAACTGGTAGATAAGCTCTGTTATCAGTTTACTATTAATAAATGAAAATTAAGCGGGGTAGATCAGTGAGTGGAGCACTGAGTTGCTACGCCGAATGTCCCAGGTTCAAATCCACGTGTGGCAGGTAAATTATTTAACTGCCTTAGTTGGACACTTGCGGATTGGGAGAAAAACCAGGAAAGAATACAATGAAATAAGACATTTTGGTCTATAATCTTATTTATTGGAGCGAGGGGGGGAAATCTGTATGTTGTATGTTATCTCGAACAAATCACCGTCAGGTCAACTGTTGTCCTAGGCTCAGTAGAGTCTCATCCGTGTACTAAACCCAAGATCGTTCATCGGTTGTTGTGGTATAGTTAATTTATTGAAAAATGGATGGTTTTTTTATGGAAGCTTGTATTGAAAATGTTCAATGTGCGTATTATTCTCGATTTATAAAATCATTTTTACAATGATGAACGAATAAACTCTATAAATCTTCTATTTCGGTCCAGACCCTGAATCTATATGACTATAGATATCGTCCTATCTGATGGCTCCTCTTTGTACAAAGCTATCTTGATTGGAGAAGACTAGCTGGGCAGCCCTCCCGACTCCAAATTACTTTTTATAAGTTAGTCTACATGCTCGAGAGGGCCTACGTGTATAACCAGATTACTAAATGATATGTCAGACCTTGTCGTACATGTCAATAAGTCGTGTATATTTTCTTGGCGCCAAACTACAACCATCGTGTAGAGAATTCATAATTTTGTTAGGAGGTTACATAATCAACGGACAAGAATCATTATTTTTTTAATTTGGGCGTTGAAATCAGTACACTTATTTGTATTGTAGTAATGGTAGTTAACCGTGACATCATAGCAATTTTTATTTATTAATATATTAGTTACTGTCTCAAAGTTAAGGGTTGTGCAGGGAGGTCGAGATCACGCTCGACCGCCAAGGATTTCCTCCAATTCAGGGTACTCACTTTATAAAAAGTAGGTATTAAGGTTAATAATGAGGTTTATATATAATAAAATGTCACAGGCAAAGTGTGGCGTAGGAAGAGCACAAATGTGATTCAAAACATAAAATGAGCCTCTATGTTAACAAACAACTACAACTCATGAGGAGTCTTGGATTCAGTACACGGTAGAGTCTGTACGTCGTGCATGGAGGTGAGTTGTCCTAGACCACGCTTAACTCCCAAGCTTGCCCCCTATTTTGGGTACTCACTTTATAGAGACTGAGTGAAGCCCAGGAGGGTTCCAGGTCCTAAAGGATCTATCACCGGTGCTCAAGAGATAAAATAAAATCTGACACGGCCAGATTTGAACCTGGAACCTTCAGCCCAGCAACTCAGCGCTCTACCACTGAGCCACTATTCTTGGATAATAAATCTTTCAAAATCACGAAAAACGCGGAAGAGTAACAAAAAATTTTAATTACTTGAGTACCTTTGAAAATAATTACGTTTCAGTCATCTAACTCAATTGGGATTGGTTCAAGATGTGCTCAAAGCTTTGAAAAAGAAAAACGAAAAAAAAAACCCGGAGAAAGTGGAGAAAAAACGTATAGAGCCACTGCCTCTCAAAAAGTCAAAAACGGTTCATTGGCAACAACAAAAAATCTTACACAATAAATAACTTTTTAGTGATGTAATGCTTCATCGGCGTTTCCTAGCAACAGGCCAGAGGAACTATACTTGCTTAGTTTTTGTTGTGATTTATCAGTTAAATCATCGAAAACGACAAACCACAATGCTACTGTTTATAATCGGTTTAAAGAAATACAAAAATCTTTTTTTTAATTTAAAACGAAAAATGTTTTACATCCATAAAATTAATTAACATAAAAAAAAAATACATCTTATTTCAACATTTCGATTTTAATTGTTGTTTCTGCACATAGATTGAAATAAAATACAATTGAGACATTTTTCTTACTAAATATTTTTTTAAATCTATAAAATAAAATAAAAATTTCATCATTTTATTTAATACAAAATGTACAATATCTCAGAATATAAATAAAATATGGGCATTCATATTTTAATTGGCTCATTGGATAGTACAAAACTAGCGCTGAACTAAGTACCAAACTTGACTAAAGCTTTAAGTGACTATTGTAATAAAATTAATTAATTAATTGTATGTTAATTAATTAAATGAACAGATGTATAATTTTAAAAAAAGGAGTTTTCCCGCCGTTATAGTAGAGCTAGCAGTAATAAAATCAGTTGATAATACATAGTACATGAAATATAAACATAAAAAAATAATATTACTGGTAATATTTTGTAATTTTTAATCAAAAGTGATCTAGTTTTACCCCTAAGAAACAAATTTTAGCTATTGTTTAATTAATTGATAATAATAATAAGGCTTTGTGAACCCGATGGCTCGATTCCGATATCACCAATCTCTGGTTACAAACTTCCATCCATTGACCACTGCCCAATCCAAGGCCAATTTTTTAAAAACTAACAGTTTTTTATTTCACGAAGCACATTACAAACACAATCATCACAAAAAAGTGAAACAGAAGGTCAATAAACAATAAAACTAGAAAAAACTAACACTTCATTTTTCAAATTTTAAATCGACAAATTCTTATGATAACTCTCTCATATTTTTTCTTATGGTCCCAAATACAGTTAATTTATATTCATTAAAAAGTTTTTGAACCAGTAGAATACTCATAAGCCAATTGTCCATAGCCAAGTTCCTATTAAGTATTTGATAGTCTCGACTAGCTTTTCCATATAGTAGCCAGGATTCACTCTCTTTTCTATTGAATAGCATCGACCATATATTTGGTGCCATTGTCACTTAGCATCATGATTTTTAATCCGTATTTGTTCTGCTTGTTACTCATGTACACGGGAAACGAACAACGGCCCCTGAATCCTACCAATTGTCCATCTATTGTACACTAGGAGCTCGGTTTATAATTATTTTTGCAATTACTTATGAAATCTTCCCAATTAACTTAATTGGTGCGAATTTTGATTCATTCCTCCGATCCATTCTTGTATCCTAATCATCAAAGCGAAGGCAATTTACAATGAAATTAAAAACCAACAATACAGTGTTACTAACATACGTAGGGGCGACGTGTAAAAAATATTCTACACCAACTAATGTACGTGTTAAAAACGTAGTGACTTACCTTATTCATTGTGGATAGCAGTAAAAATGCGCAATAACAATATTTTCTTCACGGCAACCTGTGGCTAACTAAACACTAGAGGCACAATTTACATTGGAGGGGGAAGTTGAAACTACGAAAAACAAAATTGCTGCAACCGATTTTCCTTTAAAGCACACGTAGCGGAGACGTACATTAGTATTCTAAGGTTAATGCAATCATCTCACCTACGCCTCGGTCTACCCCTCAAACGTTTACCAGTCAGTTTACCTCAACGCTTATTAACCTTATAGTACACTTCAATTGCATTGATCGAGTGGATGTTCTGCAATTCCACTTTGAGTAATCTCCTAAATTCTCCAGTGGTCTCGTCCTTTTTTTCACCATATATCCGATTACGTTAATTATGATAGACAAATCGATAGGACTTAAATAAAGATTTTATGTTAAACTAATTAAGTATTTTACAATTTATTATTCATTTTCTTCCTCAGATAACCCCTCGTACTTCAGGCTGTGCCAGGAAGATGAACCTACCCAAGACATCTGGAGGGCTAGAAGGTCCTCGGAAACGGTCACTTTTTCTTCAGACTCCGTTTACTTCAACAATAGGAGACATTCCTTGGCCACGTACCCGAGGACAACTAGACCAGTTCTTCAGAACCAGAGACAAGGTAGGTGTTTAAACATATATGCAACTTATCTTAATATATAATTCTTCAATTCGTGTGTATGTCCCTGAATTCCTTAACGATTCGACCGATTTTGATGAATTCTATGCGTTTGTGTTCAAGTCGGTTCGAGAAGTGTTCAGCTTCTCAACTCTATGCGATAGATGATTTTTTAAACATTTATTTATTTTTCTTTATTAAAAATACACCTTTCATAAAAATAAATATTTTTCCTTTTTGCTATTAATTAAAACAGTTTTGCTTATATTTACACATTTAAGCGTATAGTATACGAATATACTCACACGTAAGATGTCATATTGTGATAACTGTAGAGCGTTAGGAACTTCAATGATTTAAAAAAAATATATTTCTATGACAACGGTCCAAATTGAATTTTTTTAAATATAATTTTTGGATTTAAAACGTTAGAACAGGAGATGAAACTTCCATGAAACCTTTCACCTTATCTCGTGTAACTTCTTCTTATCAATCGCCTCATTTAGGTTATTAGTATGGGCGTTACACAAATTTTGTGTTTTTGGCTTATTCTTTTGTTAATAACGTTCTTTAAAAGAAGAAGCTTTGAACTACTTCCAGAAGTTCGGAATAATTCCATAGTCGAATTAATTTAATTTATTTTCCTCTTAAACGTTTAAACAGGATATTTGTCTGCTGCGCTATATTTTTGCCACTTAAATTTCCTGAAATTTTAGATTTACCGATTAAACTATATTTTAATATAAGTAACTTAAATATCCTTCTTTTCATATGGGCGACATCCGCTGTTAAAATAAAAATTATTAATAGAACATACCTTTGAGACAGAGCATTGTATAAAGGTAAATTAATGTATTACAATTTAGTTTAAATTATGGTAAATCCTGCCCTTCAGTATCCTTTAATAATATCCCACTGGTGCCTGTCGAACAGATCCGATACTTAGGGTCGCATCTCGACAAACGATTAACCTGGAATCCTCATACTAGACTGAAAAGACAAGAAACCGCTCGACGTTTCAGGCTACTTCAACACTTACTAGACAAACGCTCTAACCTCCCAATTAACTACAAAAGACTCATCTACATGACCATCATACGACCTATTTGGACTTATGGAGTAGAGCTTTGGGGCTCCACTAAGCCATCGAATTCCTCTCGTATCCCTACAATCCAAAATCCTTCGTAAAATCCTCAACGCTCCTTATTTTGTTAAGAATAAAGTCATCCATAACGATCTTAATGTCCCATTTGTTGCTGATTTGGCCCGAACCCGTTATCTTTTCTTTCATAACAAACTTCATTTCCGCTCAAACCCTCTGGTTTCAAACCTAGCTTCCTCTTCAATTTCCGATAATGCTCCGAGGCGTCTGAAAAGAAGATGGCCACGTGACCTTCTTAGTTGAACATGCGATTTGAGTACTACCAGTGGGTAGTTTCTCTACTTGTTATTATATCATGTCATTATGTATCACTTAGCCTATTTACTAGTTATATTATTGTAATATAGTTGTAAATATCAATAAATAAATAATAAAAAAATTATGGTAAAAATATTTCAAAACTTTTATAATGATATAAAATTTTTCCATCCCTTTTGTAAAATATTCCTACTAAGCCCTGAATAAAGGAACCTTGATTAAGAGGAGATTTTCAACGTTTTTCATGTTTCCTTTTGAATTAAGATTTGAAGGTCTCGGGTCAAGGAAGGAGCCATGATTAAATCCTTTTGAAATAAAAAAAAAAATCCTCAAAACTTATATTTTTATTCTAATTACAATAAAATTCGTTGAATATTGTCAATTTTAATTTGAAAAGATGATGCAATCTTCTCAAAGAAATTACGTATTGAGATTTTAATATTTGATATAATATACGACTCATTACATTTCGAAATAAGAGTTAAGGATGTGCATTTTAAAGGAAGTGTTACTTTAAAAAAATAAATAAATAAAAATGAATAAATAAATGACGGTCTATAAATCCCACGTGGTTGTCAATTGATGTTAATGTTAACTTCCACAGCTGCATTCGAACCCAGGACTTGAAGTAACTATTTGGTATAATGATTCAATATAATTCATATGATGATTTCAATTCCTACTTAATTTGTGTAATTCTCGGGCCTTTTTTCATAAATGTTTTCGATTAAGTTTTACGGTTTGTTATAAATTTTGAGCTTTGGTAGCGCTCTTAGATAGGAAAAAGTATTCTGAAAGGATGTAATCATACGAATTACAATTTTATTTTAATGATTAGTCATTTAAAAAGGATGTAAACTGGACTGAATTTATCTAATAATTCCTTCTCACAATAAAAACCTTTCTCCAGTCATTTATGATATATAATTTTATTATAGAAAACGTTTTGATTATTACATGTCATTTTCAATTAACCATAACAACTTTCTGAATCATTTCCTCTTTCTCATCATCTTGAAAAGAGTTACAATTCACAAATATCTGTAAATTATCAAACACAACAACAACAAAATTATAATTACAAAATTTATAAAAACTTTCCACAAATAGAATAAGTATAGATACCTTTTTATTATTTATTGTCATTTTTGAAAAGTTTTACTTGGAGGTCCATTATCCTCCATGGTCCTTTTATTTAATAGTTTAAACTTTGGTCTCTTATATGCTATATTTGATTTCTATTTTCATACTAAAATTTTTTTATTTAAATATACCATAATCAAATTATAAAATTAAAAAATCAATACGTAAAATTTATTAAATTAACAACACTATTTTATTTTTAATACATTTTTCTCAGTTATATATATATTCTTAATTTATATAAATCAGATAGGACTGATAAGGGATATCTAGGTAACTGTTGGATGGTTAATTGAAAATGACATGTAATTGTCGAAACGTTTTATATAATAAAATTATATATCATAAATGACTGGAGAAAGGATTTTATTATGAGAAGGAATTATTTAAGGATTATATTATATTATGAACATATAACATTCAGTATTTATAACTGTATTAAATTTACAAACCTGACTTCTTAACATAACAAGGCAAAATCAATTATACATAAAACGGTCTCATTTAACTTGACTGAGGACTTAATTAAGAAAACATTTTCAACTTGAATAATTTAAGTTTTTCTATTAATATTTGAAGGTCCCTGATCAAAGGGCTTAGGATTAACTATGTTGACTTTATAAAATATGTTTATTAGTTCTGATTACGCCAACTTCGGAATTAATTATACCAAAAATAATAAAATTCAATTTTTAATGACGAGTTAGCTAAATAATATTTCCCTGTTTAATATTAATTTAATTCAAATCAGGCCGGAAACAACAGTCTCTAAAGTATACTAAACCCAAGACCCTTCATATGGTTTAAAGGTTTTAATTTAAAAAAATAATTAATCCAGTTATTCTAGGCTGGATTGGCATATATAAACAGCACCAGTGAATAAGTGGTTAAGTCGGATGTTGAGAGAATTAACTGCTTTCAGATAACCGGAATCGTAATTTTTGGCTTGAAATGGAGTTGTAATTTAGAAAACTCTTTTTCCAGCCAATGACTTAGCCCCTTATCAACTACGAAAATTTATCGAGTCCACTTACTTAAGTACAAGAAACTCACTTTGGAGAAAATTAGACTTAACCACTTATTCACCGGGGCTGTAGTTATATTCCAAGAGATTCTAGAATGACTGAATATTAATTAAATATTTAAAAAAAATAATTACAAGAAAAATGTACCACTGAAACTCACAGAGGGTCTTGGATTCAATACATGGTAGGGACTGTACTGTTCTTAAGGCAACGTTTAAGGATAGCTTTTGTTTGTCAGTAATATTTCTATTATATATTATTATTTTTTCTCGATATTTTTGTTTTTATTACTTCTCGTTTCTTATTTATTAATTATTTTTTTATGAATAATTCCTCTTGATTGTAAATTAAGACAGTCAATGAATTAGATTTTGTTGAGATGAATTTCACAATGCACCTCTTACGATTTCAATTTAAATTATCCATTCAATATTTAATTAAATACATAGATAGCTTAATTAGAAGAATACTATATGATTTTACAAATGAGGCGTTCAGGATCAAAAGCAAGTAACTCCGAATTTCATAAATTGACTTGTTCACATATTTTGCTATTTTAGCCTAGCATTTTATGCTTCCTAAACTTTAGGTCCAGAGCTGGACTCAAACCATTAAAAAAAAAAGCAATGTTAGACAAAATTGCTTGATTAATCTTATAATATGAAAAATGTAAAAAGTCAATTTTTGAAACTGGTAGAACAAATGAAGTTTAATTTCGCTTTTTTGTGAATATTTTATTAATTTTTAACGAGATAGTTTACTGGGGGTTTATAAACATTGTTTCGATGGGTAAAGCTTAGCTTTCAGACTTATAACAAATGTGAGCGTTTCAGTTTTTCATCCCTCCTGTTCTTACCTAAGTGTAAGCGATTCGTCTCCAAGAAGTGATGCGGGTGTACCGTAGGGCTTCCTAATGGGAACATAACTCCTCCACGGAGGCCGAGTAATAGGGAGAACTCTTCTGCTTAGCGAGGAGCGAATGATTAGTGTGGCACGCGACCGGCTACAGGAAATGAACCCACGTTCATTGTCTATTTTAACAGCTCTGTACCGTGATACATCCCACCCAGTTCTCTTCTTATTATGAGTCTTATTCTTGTAAAAATAGCTGGGTTTCGACATAAAAAAAACTTAATAACAGATTATTCATAAATAATTAAAATTATATAACCATACAACTGTATATTTGTGTAACAATTGTAATAATATTACAATGATAAATGTAATGAGAATGATAAAAATTAAACAAAATTTGGCGCACAAACCAGTCCTTCTATAACTATATACTGTGTGTTAATCAAAGTAACAGTAACTAGATTTGTAATAACACAAATCTACAGAAAACTACTCATTGTTAAACTAGAAAATAATTATCCTACTAATATTATAAATGCGAAAGTTTGTCTCTCTTTCACGCAAAAACTACTGAACGGATATGGATGAAACTTTACATTAATATAGGTTATACATCAGAATAACACATAGGCTACAATGTAGGCGGATTTGGGGGGGGGGGGGCACGGTTTTTTTTTTTTTGTGTACTACATTTTTGGATGTGGAGAATCCATTATAGTACATAATTAAAGGCAAATCACATGACCATAGTTGTTAAAATAACAGAAAGAACATGAGTGAAACTATTGTTTTGATTATAAATGCGAAAGTTTGTATGTTTGTTAATCTTTCAGGCAAAAACTACTGAACGGATTTGGATGAAACTTTACAGTAATATAAGTTATACATCAGAATAACACATAGGCTACAACAAGGGCGGATTCAATGTATGTTTCATTGCTGTGCTGATCCGTTTGTGATGAAATTTGATATGGATAATCTCAAGCCTGGGGAAGGACATAGGCTAGTTTTTACTAACACACTACACAAGTTTATATAACTGTAACCTGCTTGACTAACACACCCAGCGGTCAACCCACAGCAGAAGCCGCTGAACTTAGCATCTTGAAATCCGCAGACAGGTTCTTTGTATAATTTACGAAATGAATTTGGATAATTCCACTCCCAAGGCTTTCCCCCTTAATATAATAGGGGTTCAAAGTAGACATCTGAAATTGTGGATGTAGAAGTAACTTATAGTTAAAAAAAGATTATATTTATTTAAAATGATGTCACGTGTGGCAGACCAAATTCCACGCGAGCGAAGCCGCGGGCAAAAGCTAGTTAGTTATAAAATATTAGACTGAGCCGAAAGTAAGTAATGTACTGGGACTTCATTTGCAGAAAAACGTCGTATTCTTCTTTCCATGGCTCTACAGCCCTTGCAGGGCCCTGGCCTCCGCAACAACGCCTCTCCAGTCCGCCCTGTCAGCAGCTCGACCTCTCCACTGTTCGATCCCCATCCTCTGCAGATCGTTCTCTACATCATCCAGCCATCGCAGCCTGGGCCTTCCTCTTCTTCTTTTACCTCCTGGTTTGCCATATGATAGTTTCTTTGGGTACATATCTTCTCCCATTCTTTCTATGTGCCCAAACCATCTTATACGTGTTGATTTAATAAAGGTGACCGGGTCTGGTGCATTATATATTTCCTGAAGCTCTCTATTATTTCTTGACCTCCATTGATCTTCATTACATACTGGCCCAAATATTTGCCGAATCACCTTCCTCTCCCAAATCTGCAGCATCTTTTCGCAATCCTGGGCCAGGACCCACGTTTCACTAGCGTATGTAACAATCGGTCTTAGGATTGTTTTATAATTCAATAATTTTGCCTTCCGTGACAAGTTCCGAAATCTTGATGCTTTCCGCAAAGAGACATCTGTTCCCTGCTGAAATTCTTGCTTTAATTTCTGCAGTGAAGTCATTCTTTCGTGTCACTAAAGCCCCCAGATATTTGAAGCTGTCCACTTTCTTAAATGTGTGGTGGAGCAGTTGCACATGACTCAGCTCTTCCTGCCCATCATTTTTTGTGGAAATCATATATTGGGTTTTTTCCCAGCTTCTTCAAATTCCTGCAAAGCTCCTGAAAGCGCCGCTTTTGACCTTGCTGATATCACTACGTCATCAGCATACGCTAGGTGTTGGGTCATCCTATTACATATCGTTCCTCCTGGGTTGGTCCTGATTGATCTCGCAGCTTGTTCGAGTGCTATGTTAAATAATACAGGTGAGAGGGGATCTCCCTGGTGCAGACCATTCTCCACCTCAAAATCTTCTGATATCATATTTTGTTTCTTTAAACTACATCTGGTGTTTTCCAAGGTCATCGCACTCAATCCGACTAGCTTTTCTGGGACCCCCAGAGTTTTCATTACTCTGAGCAGTTCATTCCTGTCAAGACTATTAGAAAAACGTCGTATAGGCATCTAAAATTTAATAGGCTTTCCCATTTACTCAATACCCCATATAGAACTATTTCAAGTACGGAAACTCTTACATTGTTCCAATTGGAGAAAAATGTAACAATTTATTTAAGGCAAAACCTTTATAATGGTTCGATTAAATCGATGCCCTTAATGATATTTGAGTATTTATTTATTTAACGTCACTTAATGCTGATTGATATAGCTATTCGGACAATGCTACATTGGGTGTCCTAAATTTCACTGATGTAGGTATAGAGTTATGTTAATTGATTACCTGACACTACACAGCCGCGAGAACCCCATTTTAAGTCCCCTGTGTAGGTTGACATTTTACGCTCTTTAAAAATCCTGCGGCTATGAGCTGGGCTGTGAACCCACCGTCTTGAGCATACATGTTATAGAGATAGACCTCCATATCTTCGACATAGAACTCTATATAAATATATATCTTATGTTATTTTATTTATTTAATTATTAGTGAGGTTTTTAATATAAAAAACTTTTTCAATATTCCGCCTTTATACACCTACATAAAATCCGAATGCTTAACCCTCTATTATATAAACTATTCGGTCATATATGTAACACTGAAAATAACCAAGACGTAAAAACGAACATCACTCATGGATGCCTAATGCTTTCGAAGATCCCAAGAGATTTCTCCTCCACATCACTTCTTGGAAGTCATCAAACATTGACTTGGTGTCTATTTGGATAGTCTGTCTTTCCGGCACTATGACAGATATCTATTCTTGGTCATGTATTGTTATTGTAGATTTGTTTTTATAACAAAGAAAGAAAGGTTTTCGAGGGTTTATAAAGTTAATAACCGATGTTCATTGTGAATGAATTATGAATGGATCATAGGAACGAGAAATCACAAATATCTATTTGTTTATATACTTTTTGTTTCTTTGCTTTTTAATTATTTGTGAAATGATCAGATATTATAAAACGTTTCCACTTCACTAAGTACAAGAATAAGAAAATAAGAGAAAATTTGACCGGGGTCGTAGAGCCAATCCACAGTGTTAAAAATACTTTTATATTATTAACTAATCGATAAAATATATTTTAAACTAATTAATTATTCATTATTTTATTAATAGTGTAAATTATGTTGTAATCCTATTTTTTTAAATACAAGTTCTAATATTTTTGTGTATTTTGTAATAAGATTTTACCACAATTGTAATAATTATTTACCGTGCTGAAGGTTCCGGGTTCAAATCCGGTGGTGGCAGGTAAATTATTTAATCTGTTGATAGCCAGGGTGGACCCTGTTGGGGTTCACCCACCCTCTAAAAATTGGCTTATACAGTAAAGCGTGATCTAGAACTAATCACCTCACTGCACATCTGTTGTCCTTGAAACATAGCAGAACCCAAGCCCATTCATTGTTGTAGTGGTTCAGGTTTTTTTTTTATTTGTTTAATTCTAAATAATAGTTTAATGTTGGAATTCGTTGAAGTGTAGATCCGAGTTGTAACAATCTGCTTTACTTTATAATAAGCATGATATGTTTTACTTTTCACAAATAATTGCAAAAATTCAAGAAGTGTTATATCATTCCGCATTTCATTATTACCTCACTTTTACTATCAACCCATTCCGGAACGAGATCGTCACGTACTCATTTAGCAATGTCCTCAACAGAAAAAAAAATTACTTAGTATGGTTACTAAAAAATATTCTAGGAACGTTTTCAAGGTCGGAGTGTTTCTCAATACCGGGTGGTCTATTTCATTTCAGGCCGAGACTACGTGCGGATGTTCGATCTGTGTTTTCATCTATTAAGGTAGAGTTTATTGATTTATATTTTAACATTATTTTTACCTTAATTTAAACTTAAAGTAGTTATTGCCATTATTGCCAAAAAAAAAAAAAGGAAAATAATTTTAAAATCAGAACTTTTACTACCACTGGGTAGTTTCTCTACTTGTCTTTTCATGTCAATTTATTCAATCATAATATTTACTTGATGTATTCTGTATACAGTTGTAAATTTCAATAAATACATTTATTTTTTTTAAATCAGAACTTTATTGTCCTCTTGAAGGTTGAAGATTCAGTTTAACCATAATTACTATTAAGAATGCGAGATAGCAGATGTTTATTATTAGTTATCGCAGTATTATCTGCACCGGAATATCTTTTTTTTTTCTTGTACACAGCTCCATCAATCCATCAAGAAAAATTCGTGCCAAATAAGGCATTTTTTTATGACAGCAAAACAAAGATTTGATACGGTGCCCGCTCCACTTCAGCTCTTGAATGGTATTGGGTTCAGGTCATGGTAGGAACTCTACTGCGTCTAGGTAAACGGTTGAGCAGGGAGTTGATGTGTCCGAGATCACGCTCGGTTTTCCTAGATTTCTCCCCTATTAAGAGTTGTATAAACGTGGTTGATCTCTAGGAGAGTGTATATACAGGGTGTCCGTGGCTGTTAACAGATAATTTATCTGCCATAGCCGGATTTGAACCCGATATCTTCAGCATAGCAACTCAATATTCTACTAACTGAGCTACCCCGCTACGGTTTATATAGATGTTTATATATAGAATATGTGGATTTCAACTTGTCTGATCAGTCAATCATTACACACATTTATAATTCTGTCGTACTGGCGTCCACAATGATGTATTTACGGTCGTATTCATTCCAATTTGATTTATATATTTTAGTATTCTTCTGATAAGATTAAAATTTAAAAGATTTCGTACTAGGCTTGCATACCTAATAATGTCAAATCATTATTATGATTTACAGTATAAGTCAACATTATTGGTGGCTTCATAGCGAATCTATTTATTATTAATATCCAGATCTATTCACTCGAGTCAAGATCGAAAATAAATAAAAGTCGTGCCTTTTGATCCGTGCTATCAAAAAACCCACAATGTATTTCCCTTTATACTATCCATTGAAGCATGGCGACATAAAAACGCAGTTTCGTATACGAATAGAAGCATTAACCGAGATCTAATAATAATCCTCCGAAATTGGCTCACAGAACAAATGGTTGAGGTAGTTTGATGTTTCCCAGCTGTTGGCTTATCTGGGTCAACTATTGTTCACGATTCCGGGCATCTTTTAAAAGGAGGTTTTAGTTATTATTAGTTACGTATTCGTTCCCCTCTTTATTAACCTATTTCGGATGGAGTCTTAAGTTCTTGTTTATGGGAGTTATTGTTATCTATTTTTAATACTTACACCAGTAAGAGTACACGACCAAAGAACGGGTGTGGTTATCATAGGATCCTTATATGTCCAAGATCGCGTTTCGCGGGTTTCGCAGCCCGGTACGTGGCCTAGAGTATTTTTTAAAGGGAATAAAAAATTCTTTTAAGATGACATAAATTAACAGTCCTGAGCCTGTACGGTGTCAGGTATTCGTCAATGATCCCTATCCTAAATATAACTGGTTAGGCAAAATTAAAGACCACCACTGTAGCATCATCCGATTAGCCATGGGGTGATATTATTATAAGTGACGTTAAATAAATAAGCAAACAATAGCTTCACGAAATTACTGAATCGTTCCATCAATATTAATTCATAACTTAAGTAGTTCAGCTTGTGTAATTAACCGAAATTATACTCCTAATTAATACATTAAAACTACCAGAATTGAGTTAAATAATGCAAATTAACCAGAAATTGGAAATGACAGGTTATAGATAGAACTCTCTAATTCCCTTAGGTTTTTGTATGTGGTCACAATCAGAATATTAGACTTTCATTAGGGAACAATCCATGAATCTAACTAATATCATTGTTTAAACTTTTGGCAGCTGTAGAAGGTACTTCCTATACAGACGATTCCTGCCTGGACCGGTACTTAATTAATTGAATAAGTATTTATTTCTTGTTTTTGCCGAGGATTTAATATTGACATTGCCACTCTTGATAGTTCGCTGCAGCTAACTAAAAGAAGCCGTCATTAGGTGGCGATGAGAAACATAAGGTCACATTCCGACCTAGTTCCTGCCATAATTACCAGCACTAGCACCAGTCCATGCAAATGATTATGTAAAGGCGTAATCATAAGCATGATGTTTCAACAATTTCATGATATTTGTACTCGTAAATTTATTTTTTTTATGGATTTTGGATTTTTAACCAGCTTTTTTTAGCTTTGCCGGTATGTATGTATGAAACGAAAACTTTTAATCGATTTTCGGCCCCTTCAAAACATCGAATTAAATTGAAATTGTGCACACTTCTCGAGGACCAACTTATTGAATATTATTTTCTACTCTTTTTTCTTTTAAAAATATTATTTTTTCCAGATCAGTAAATTTTAACTTCGATGACTTTAACTACAATTCTTCTTATGTAAATTTAAATAAAACTTATGAATTCTACTTTATAAATACTTGTAATGTATATATATAGTAAAATTTATATAAAAAAATTTATATTAAAAATTTTTTTATTTTTTTTATCAACAACTGACTTACACGCCTAAAACTAATTGGACATTTTTCATTGTTTGATAAATATATAGTCTATAATATGTATGTATTATATTATGACATAATGTATATAAGAAACACAGATAGAGAACTATAGTCGAGTAGTGATGCGTGAAAATTGGCCATTGCTTTGTGCTGCAGCCCATCTCGAGCAATTTAATGGCAACCGTTCGTTCATCTGGCGCTAAGTCGATCGAGCCGGCTTATTGTTGCAATTCAAACATTTATCTTGCTTACAGGTTTATTGTTTCAGTTACTTGTTTTGTATCATATCGCTCCTTCAAAAGGACAACGTCATAACTCAAAACAAAATTTCAATAGAGGTATTTGATTGTTCCATGTGAGAAAAAAATGGATATCAGTACTAAGCATTCCTATTTTAATGATGGAATTGAAATTATTTTATTAACCATTAGAAAAAGCTTAAAACTGTTTTGATTTTAACTTATGTCATTATTCTCATAAAACTTCAAAGTTCAAACATGATACAGTTCAAAATATGACTTTCTTAAAAAATAAAAGTTGGAAATAGAATATCAGATAATTAATGTTTCAACCAATACAGTTATTACAGAAGGCTTACGTCAAACTCCTATTTTTGAGTGTTCCTTTTGAAGAAGCAGTACATGATTAAATTTTTACATCCTCTCGTAATAACCATAAACTGGACCGTTATTCTTCATTTCGATTTCAACGCGGGTTCTTAGCCTGGCAGGTGGATTTTTTAAAGTGATTAAAACATCCTCAGTTACGCCCTCCTTCGGAGGGGGTGCAAAATAGGGGCCCGGAGCCTGTACGGTTTCGGTTACTCGTTAAAGACCCCTATTCGAATTATACCTGGATAGACACAAATTAAAGACTCCCGCTGTAGCATCGTCTAATTAATCATAGTAGCATAAAGTGACGTTAATTGAATAAACAAAAAAAACCATGATGGTATTTAAGATGCTTAACACTTGATTCATAACTTTTAAGTTATTTCTGATTTAGAAATATCTTTATGTAATATAAAGTTCATTTCAGATCATACTTGGTGAAGAGCTATCGATGGGAATCTCAATGATTGCCTTGAATGGACCAACAGACTTAACTACATTAATTATTGTCGTAATTGGCCCGGATATCTTCCAGTGAATAATTGTGGGAAGGTTCGGTCCTATTCCTTTTGGAACAGAATCTGTTGGAGAACATTTATATTAGTAATATCTGCAGCTTCAGTTAATTTTGTGGTTAAGTCGAACTTTGTGCACAGTGAGTTAATTGTACAGAGGGACGCGGAATCGTGTAATTGGTGTAGTATTGGATTGTAACATATGTCAGTGAAGGTGTAAATTTAAATTATTAAACAATACTTTTATTAATCAAAATAGGATCCTTCACTTTCAATACACTTCTCCCAATGTGAAACAAGAATTTCTATCCCTGCTCTGTAGAAATTATGTTTCAAGGAAGAAGCGAAGTCTTGGAAGGCCGAGTTCAGGGCATTTTCGTTGTCAATTTTTTTATTTTTTAACAAATTATCCAAAAAAACGGAAAAAGTAAAAATCAGTTGGAGAAAGGTCCGGAGATTACGGTGGGTGAGGATGGTGTCTCGCAACAGAAGTGAGGAGCACGTTTCCAACCGGGTGAGCTGTTGGGCCTCGGTTAATTCATGTGGTACCCATATTACCAGTTTTTGTCTTACCAAGCTCCTTAAGATGCCCGGAAACAGTCTTGGCACTTGCTTCAAGTTGTGAACCTAATTCACGAGTGGTTTGGGAAGGGCCCGCTTTGACCAGCTCTTTCAACTTTTCGTTGTCCAAATTAGTCTTCGGCCTACCACGTTTTTTGTCGGTAATAATCCCCAGACCGAAATTTTTCAAACCAACATAAGATTGTTCTTTCACTCACTGTATCTTCACCGGAAACAATATTATTGTTTCGGAACGCCTCCGTGACGCTTTGGCCAAGTTTAAATTCGTATAGAAAAATTATTCATTCCCTAATGAAAAGAAAAATGTAAATAAACGAAACTGATATTTCATCCGTTACGACCCAATACATTAGTTGCTAGGCCTGATTTGGCAATCCAGATCCAATGAGTTATTTCATATATTATAACTCCATATTTTTTTTTTTTTTTTTTTTTTTTTTTTTATTTATTTATTGAAATTTACAACTGTATACAAAATACATCTAGTAAATATAATGAGTGAATACATTGACATGAGAAGACAAGTAGAGAAACTACCCAGTGGTAGTACTCAAATTAAAAAGTTCAGTTTAGAAGGTCACGAGGCCATCTTCTTTTCAGACGCCTCGGAGGATTATCGGGAATCGAAGAGGAAGCTAGGTTTGAAACTAGAGGGTTTGAGTGGGAATCAAGTTTGTTATGAAAGGATATATACCGGGTTCGGGCTAAATCAGCAACAAATGGGACATTAAGGTCGTTATGGATGACTTTATTCTTAACAAAATAAGGAGCGTTGAGGATTTTACGAAGGATTTTGGATTGTAGGGATTGGATACGAGAGGAATTCGATGGCTTAGTGGAGCCCCAAAGCTCTATTCCGTAAGTCCAAATGGGTCTAATGATTGTCATGTAAATGAGTCTCTTGTAGTTAATTGGGAGCTTAGAACGTTTATCTAGTAAATGCTGAAGTAGCCTGAAACGGCGAGCTGTTTCTTGTCGTTTCAGTCTAGTATGAGGATTCCAAGTTAAGCGTTTGTCAAGGTGTAGTCCTAAGTACCGGATCTGTTCTACAGGACTTACAGGGATGTTGTTAAACGATACAGGGGGGCAGGAAGTCGCAGGTTTACGACGGAGGGTAAAGGTGATTTGATGAGATTTGTGAGAATTTATTTTAATCCTCCAATTTTGACACCAATTTTCAAGGTCAGTGATGTGGGATTGAAGAGTACGGGATGCTATAACTGGATCAGTGTTGACAGATAATAGACATGTGTCATCCGCATACGTGGTAAGGATAGTATTAGGATGAGTTGGGATGTCAGCTGTATAAACTGTGTAGAGAATAGGGCCGAGGATACTGCCTTGAGGAACGCCGGCAGATTGAGGAAAGAGGGGTGAGTAGACATTATTATGATTTACTGTAAATGATCTGTAGGAGAGATAGGATTGGATAATGAGAAAGTATGTAGGAGGTAGGAATTTACGGAGTTTGTAAAGCAACCCGGGGTGCCAGACTCGGTCGAAAGCCTGTTCGACATCAAGGAAGACCGCTGGACAATACAATCCACGTTCCAAAGCTGAGGAAACAACATCCACCACACGATGGCATTGCTGAATAGTGGAGTGGGATGCTCTGAATCCAAACTGGTGATCTGGGATAATGTGATTTGCATTTAGGATGGGGTACAATCGTTTCAGGATGAGCTTTTCCAGGATTTTACCCATTGATGGTAAAAGTGAGATAGGGCGGTAAGAGGATGGGTATTCCGGTTTCTTTTTAATAACTCCATATAAAGCCAAATATTAAGGAAATAACGCGATGCCACTTCTCTCTGTACAATTGAATCATTTCGGATAAAATTCGACTTAACCATTCATTTGCTGGCACTGCAGAAATTTTATCTAAATTCATCCTCTATAAATTAAATATTCTTAACGTTTAACTATTCACCAAAGATAAATCCGTTAGATCATCCTTAACGCATCCTCCCATCTACGCCTCGGTCTTCCCCTCGGATGTTAACCAGGCGGCTTGGCACTTTTTACATTTTAGGTATTCGCTCGTTACTAAGCCCAACATTTTTACATGAAGATCTCAAGCTTTACGATACTATCACTTATATTAATCGGTTGCATGGTATGTTCTTTGTCTGACTGTTTCTGCATAATATTATTTTTTTCAAATACCTCAATTACGTTGTTCATTCTACAGTGTTAACGGTTGCGTATCACGTCCTTAATGAACAGTTGTAAAGATGATAGTTTTATAAATAATAATTGATCCAATAATTTAAATGAAACGACAATGATGTTGGTGAGATCGTTGTAGGAGGGTATACGTTTGAACATGTCTTCCATCGTATTTAACATACGACCTGTAATACCCTCTACATCTCTTGTAAATACTTCCTGTTTAGGAGTACAAGAGTTCTTTCTAACAGTTCTTGTTAAACTGGAGTCCCTTTAGAAGACCATTGGCAGCACATCGAATGGTCCAAGTTGTAGGAAGTTTGCTATAATGAGAGCAGGCCATAGCAAACTTTATTTATAGAACAGGTTTGTGTGTTTACATTACTCGCCTCAAGGGGATGTTGCAGAAGCCCGATCTAAAAGCAGAAACCTCAATGTTTGTTATGGATTTTTGCTATTTTCAATCTACTCCTTTCCTAACATTTCTTGTTAACTACTTTAGAACTTAGTAAAATAACGGAAAATAATAAGTTAATAGTTATTGAATGCATCTTGGCCTCTTATTTTTTGATGAATTGGTGATTAAGAATTTCGTTTCTTCATTTTTTAATCTTGATTGACGTGCCATGGAATTAAAAAAGAAACGCACACCTTCTCTTTGTTGGTCATATTCCACAAGTTATTGATTTTTTAACATTTTTTGTTTATTAAATTTTTAAATGAAATAAGATAATGATTGTTTTTCTCTCTTTTATGGGCTGTCTTAATTACTTTATTCTTTTTCACAATTCTAATTATTTTTAACAATTAAATCATTTACTATCTCATTTAGATTAATTACCTATATCTTACTTATCTTACTTATCATACCCAAGTTACATAATGTTACATTAATCAATTCAATTAATTTGAAACAGATATACATAACCAATTTGTTAATTATAATTGCCCTCAGCATTTCCGTAATGAGGTGGCTGTTGAGTGATGAGAAGATATGCTAGATCCGTGGCTTAAATCCGGCTGTCCCAGTTAAAATATTTAACCTGTTGACAACCAGGGATAGAACATATCGGATCTACAGACCCTCCCGAGGCTTACCCAGCCTCTATAAAGTGGATACCTTTGATTGGAGGGTGATTTTGGACAAATCACATCCCTGCACAACCGTTGTCATAGAAATTGTACAATATCTACCTTCTATTGATTGCAAGACCTTTCTGGGTTTGTAATGATAATTTAATCTCATTTGGAATTTATTATCTAATTATTGCTTTCAGAAATATAAATGATCTTTTTAACCTTTCTTTCCGAAGTTATTATATTATCTGTAAATAATTTTATTATGAAAATTTAAATCTTAATAATATAATATTTATTTATTGTCAACAAAAGTTATAATTATTTGTTCCTCTCAATCAGTTCCTGGACTGTTCAGTTAATTGTCTATATGAAATTATGAAAGTTTTTTTTTCTCTAGTTACAAAGTATATGAAGGAATATTAATTTATATTCATCAGGCCAAAGTTAGGCTTCTTTTTTATAACGTTATTTTCGTATTTCAGAAAGGTTTTCTTTGTCAGAATGAATTTAAGAGTAACTGGACAGTTGGAGCCGAGACAGTTGGCAGGCCGTATATTAGAGAGCCGTGCGTGATCCGACTACATTCCGTGAGCATGTAATTCTTTATTGTTTCAACGACTTGCTGAATTCTCGTCGAGGAATCTGGAGGGACTATTAGCAATTTGGCTTCATTTTTTAAAGATCCTCTTTGGACTCAAATAATAAAATTAATTGAACCTACCCAAAAGTTTAATGCATAAGAACTATTACTAAATTTCTAATCGTTTCGTGTATATTATTTTTAGGAATATACAGTTAATCTGTACTGATTGGTACGCGTCTGGGGGTAGAACGAGGCGTAGGTGGGAGGATTGCGTTAAGAGTGATCTGGCGGATTTAGGTTTGGGTACTTGTTCGTGGAAGGAAGCTTGTAAATAGAGATTGTTCCTATTGTTATATTTATATTCTATATATCCTCTAACTAGAGTCAAGAATATATCTACAACACCGGTGAATAAGTGGTTTGGAATTTTCTCCTAAATAAGCTTTTGTTCTTAGGGAAGCGAAATCGTGTTGTTTTCTTAGTGAATAAGGGGCTAAGTCAGGTCTTGGCTTGAAATGGAGTTACTATGTTGTTAATTGTTACTACTCATAAAGGAAGAATGGGTTAATAATAATTTTTATGGTTTTAGGAATAGCCAGTTCAGATATTCTAGTTTCCTTATGTTGAACACATGGATCCACACATTAATTCTGATGTTGCTAGTTAGAAATAATTTGTAAGTAGTGTTCTAGATACCAGTAATTGAATCTATCTTGTAAGGATATCTTTTATTTTTATAATTTTTTCTAGCAAATCTAGTGATTTTATTTGTTCACAAGAACTCCCTTAGTCAGTACTGTAAGTCATGGTCACTCAAGACATATGTATAGTAACTTCATTTAAAAAAAGATTAATATATAACTACAGTATTTGTTTCTTTGCTTTTATATTATGTATAAATACATGAATGATTATTAACTAGATTTGAAATTACATAGGGTTCAGTACATGGTAGGTACCGTACTGTGTATGTATAAGTTTCTTGATCTTTATTTATTTTATATTGTTAATTTTTTTTTTATGACTGAGCCACCTATTTTTATGTACTACGTCTGTTTCAAATTTTCTTTCTTTCCATTCCTCTCTTTCAACTTTGATTCGTTCCCTGTGTTTCTTCTTCATTCTTTTCGAAGCTAACGTTTCTGCAAGGAAGTATTAGACTAAGACCCCACTGAACTAAGGGCTCCAACTTTATAGAGATTACGAAAGTCCTAGAAAGTTCTACATATTCCATAGAGTCCATTACTGGCTCTTAATAGAATAAATAATGTACCTATCACTACCAGTCTCGAAAGAGAAGCCTACAAACTGAGCTGGTTTCATAATAAGATAATAAAGTAGTTCTCTATTTTCGTAAATGAAAAAACATCAATAACTTCCGATTACAATAAGCTATTGGGTCGTAACAATCAAAGATATGTTGGATATACAAGCATTAGCGTGGGCTGTTGTAGATATCCTGACAGTGACCTGCTGGCCCACTTGTGGGAGTCAAGAGCTGAAGTATCGGGTCCTCTGGTCGCCCTTATCTTCTGGGCGCACGCCGGCTATCTTATCAAGGGTTCTGTCTGGGCAAACAGAGTGGCTCCTGGTATCTGCCCGCTCTGGGCACTACGAGCCAGTCTATATTGGTTCAGGCAGAGATCTCTGTGGCAAGATTGATGTATGCCATGTTTAAATAGTGGGCGAGTCGGAGGTACGCTTATATGGATCCGTGAGGACTATGATGGATAGTTCCGAATCTTGCAATCCTTTCCAAACAACATAGTGAGTTTATAAAAAAAAATATTCATATTTATTTTGTTTTTTTGGCTTTGAGATTATTGGCAGAGTGACGTAGCGCAGTGTGAAGAGCACCGAGTTACTGAGTTATAGGTTTCGGGCTCTGCAATGACAGATAAAATATCTAATCTTTTAACATCCGTTAATCGATCCTCAGGGAACTGGAGATCCAACAGTGGCTGATGGAGCCTTTATACTGTGGGTACCGTTAATTAAATAGGGTTATAAATCACCGCTAATTACACCTGTAAGCTTAGAAACTGTACAGTTCCTTCCATCAATTACTGGTTATAGTAAAAACCGGTACTACTACAACTCATTAAGAGTATTGAGTTTAGTACGTGGACCCCCTTATTTGGGTATCCGTTTTGTAGAGGCTGGGTGAGCCCGATGAAGGTTCCAGGGGGAAGAATCAATCCCCAGCTGTTATCAGATTAAATAAAATCTGCTGAAGAACCTTTACCAGGATCTTCGGCACGGCAACTCAGCGCTCTACCGCTGAGCCACTCTGCTTCTCACTGGTTACAGAAGTGCAATTTTTTTCCCGTCTCCTTCTTAGCTTCAAATTATGATACTAATAAATAATGCTGTACAACTATTACCGAAATGGACAATATAAAACGATTCTCAAAGAACATCAAGATCCTATCTATGTCTATAAATGTATCAGAGGCTAGTATTATTGCTGTAATTTCGTCACCAATTTTTTTATTAACCCTCTCCCAATAAAATCCAAAAATATCCTAGGAAACATCTCTATTTCAATATAATTATAGTTACTAATTTTGTAGCTAAAATTTAACTTTTATAACAATCAAGAAAACACAAATATTTATTATTAAACCTAGAAATAAAATTCCCCTGAAAATATGAAGCACCCTAAATTACTGTCCCTGCTCCAACCCTGCAATGCCAGTAAATAAATTTGCATTTAATTGACTTTTATATTTTGGTTCCAAGTTAGGCATTGGAAACGTCAGCAAATATTTAAATTTTTATTCAATTCTCTGCAAGTGGGGTTAAAATAGAATGAAAAATATCAATTAATGAATATCCATGAATATAGAGCTTACTTTTTATCCATCTGCTTCAATTTAATGTTGTTTTATTTTTGTTTTTATTGTTTCAAAGAAGATGGCCTCGAGATCATCTACTATAAAACTTTATTGGAGTGCTATCGATGGGTAGTTTCTCCACAAGTGTTTTCATGTCATATTCTACATTTTTGCACATTTACTTGATATAATACCATTATAGTTGTAAATATCATTGAATTAATTTAAAAAAAAAAAAAAATTGTTTCTGAAATTAATTCGGAATAAGATTTGCTGATAATGTGCAAATACATTTAATTCTCAGAAAACTAACTAAACTGGCATAAATATTGTAAAATTTACAAACTATTAGTGTTATTTTGCCATAAATTACTTCATAATTTAACATTATCCATAATTGTCTTTCATTCCTATCATTTCTGTCTATATAAATTTCTGCACTGTTGATATTTTTATAGTGCTTTGTTTTTTTATCAAACCTGATAATGGCCGAAACGTTGTCAGAAACAAAATAAGCTGCACTATAATAAGTTTGTATGAAATTTATAGACCATTTCTCAAAATGCGAGCAGCCAACCATTTCCTTATTGATATCAGTAGTTTCTATTTCTCATAAGGTCTAAATATTTTACATAAAATATATTTATGACAATGTATGAATATATGGATGGATATATTGGAACATGAAATATGAATGGAACAAATTGGAATATCGGGACAAATAATATTTGAGAAAAACTGGCGCTCAAACTTAAAAAAAAAATCTTAGATTCATGGTGCCCAAATCGAATATTTTCGACACTGCAATCACTATGTTGGATTTACGACAACTTTAGTGTCAGTAGGTGATTTGTTTTTTAATTTAAAAATAGACTTTCGTGACCCATCCCAACACACGGGCCGTTGTTGTTAAATAATGGCTGTAATGCAGTAAAAAAGTGTAGTTCGTAGCCCGAAAATAGGATCAAAGAGAACAGATACCCTTTGAAGCCGGATTTAGCTACGATATTTGTCGTGAGACCTCCGAGCCCATCAACACTATCTAATTATCTAATTACCTGAGTACGAAATACTTCCCCATTCTTTTTAGCGGTCTTCACCTTCCATCTTTTGTCCCCGCCAAGGCGCTGCCAAAGATTCGGGCGTCATTAAAACCCATCCAATTATAACTACTTTTTTTTATAAGTCCGACTTCAAAGGGTTCCCTTAACAATATCCCCCTCCCTTCTTTTCAACTGCTTCGCTCCATAATTTTAAATTTCATCATAAACCCGGTCGAATAATCTAACGCGGGTAAAAAGATGAAAATGATTAAATATGAATTTTTAAAAAAAGTTTTAATGAAAGCTGTCAAAGAATACGAGATTTTGTAAAGTCATGAATTTATTTAGATCTAATAGGGAAAATCATATTATTATTTAGGGACTTAGGTTATATTTTTATTAAAACTCTCTAATTAGTATTTAATAGATGTAACAGAATTATTTTTTTGACCCTTAATATTTGAGGTTTGGACCACTGATTAAGCTTTTTCCAAAATTTATTATAAAACTTTATTTGTTTCAAGAAAACAATTAATACAATTTTTGTTTGAAATATGATCAGAATCCTCTAAAGGTTTGGCTTTACATGTACTGAAAATATTTTTAGGGTATTAAAAATGGGGGTATTAGTTCCGCAGGTTGTCGCTTCGAGTTGAGTTACAAGTTTTAACTGTTTATTCGTTTTCTTTCAAGTATTCTTAAAAAATGAAAATTGTCGTGAGGTTTAGTATGGAAGTATGGAAAAAAATAATGTAATTATGGAAAATGTATATATTTCGGTAATCTTTTCATCAAGAAATGAACGTTTCAACCCAAATTTCGAACTATTGATGATATTTTTTCGTTAAATCGTTCATTTCTTGTCGAAACGATTACTAAAATATACACATTTTCCATAATTCTTAATATTAAAATCTGAGCTTATTCCATGTATTTCATTATTAAAAGTTAAATAAAGTTTTTTTTATTCATATTTTATATTTTAATAAATATATATATATATATATATATATATATATATATATATATATATATATATAGAATAGAATAGAATAGAAAAATAATTTTATTCTGGGACCAGGTCCCTTTAGAATAACAGAGAAGAACAAAATAAATGACTATATATCTGGCCAGAGGCCTACATCAAAATAAAACAATAATTACATAATATCCTGAAAGTAAATAACTAAACAGGTATGTTTTGGTAGAGAATAAGAAAATGTGATACAAAATTAAAATAAAAGAACAGACATATTTACAATAAAAAGGAATAAGCTTTTGGAAAAATAAGTGAATAAATAATAACATCTGATAATAAAACAAACAATGGCATTATTATGAATGAGGAATATTTACAGTAATTCATCAATCGATCAATTTAAATATATCTATAAATTATTTATTGATTATAAAGCATCTGATTGGGAATTTAGAAGATGTAGGAAAAATTTGTATTTAAATGAGGTTAAAGAAGACGCATGGCGGATATCGAGAGGAAGAGAGTTCCAAAGAGAGATAGAACGGGCTAGAAAGGAGCGCTCAAAAGTTTTGGTTCTGTGGGAACGGATATAAACATCAGAAGGGCGAGATCTTGTGCCCTGGGATTGGATAGAGGATTTGAATTGTAGGAGACTATAGATATAAGACGGATGTTGTGAGTTGATAGTTTGATATAAGAAAGAACCAAGGAAGTAAAGTCTACGGATAGAAGGGAAAAGCCACTTTACCTCAGCGTACCTCCTACGCTAGACCTTAGACCTCCTCGGGGCGTCGAAGACAAATCGAAGCGAACAGTTCATAATTCGCCTCAACCTCTCCTCGACCACCATATGCCACACAACCATAGTCAAAGTGAGGACAGATAAAAGAAGTGATGAGGAGCTTACGTATGGGTAGTGTTAGAAGATGCCTGGAACGGTGAAATAACTTTAGAGAGCTTATTGCTCGGCGAGAAATTTGGGAAATGTGGGGTTTCCATGAGAGGGATTGGTCGAAAATGATCCCGAGGTTTTTAACAGAGGGACTGAAGGCAATAGGCAATTTAAGGTTAATTGGGGAAGCGAGTTGATAGATTTAAGAAGGGTGCTGGAACCAATTAGGATGACCTGAGTTTTCGCGGCATTCAACGACAGTTTATTGAAGTTTGCCCAGGCACTGATCCTATCTAGGTCACCTTGAATTTTGTCGAATGCAGCTATTATCTCAAATGGAGGAAAGGACAGATAGATCCGGGAATCATCGGCGTACAGATGGTGGGAACAGTGGAGGATTGATTTGGGAAGGTCATTAATGTAACAGTTGAAAAGGAGTGGGGAAATACTAGAACCCTGTGCCACTCCTGTTTTCAGCGGTAGGAAAGAGGATAGGGGTTGATTAGGGATGGAGACTGCTTGAGTCCTATCCGAGAGGAAAGCTTGGACCCAGAGCATGGAACTGTTAGAAAAGGAAAGAGATTTTAGTTTAGAGAAAAGGATGGAATGGTTCAGCGAATCGAAAGCTTTTGAAAAGTCGAGTAGAATTAATACTTAATTATAGCCAATTTAATTGAATGTTACTAATTCTAATTACATTATTTTCCAAACGTATGACGTGAAATGATTGAAACATTCCCATAATTTTCATCCAATGGCAGATGATTGTCATTCTGTAACTAAATCAGGGTAATTCTTGTGAAACATCGTCCTATAATGGATGCAAATCAGTAATCGATATCATTTAGAAACTTCACAATTACATTCTCTCAACTTAATAGAATTTTAACTTAGAATTTTAATTTTAATTAAGCAATCCCTGAGGAAATGCTGCTTAACGAAACGTATGATTTGAGTTTTGTTTTCTAGAAAGTTTTTAAGCATAGATAACCTTGGACAAAACTGGTAAATAATAAAAAAAAAAATTACCAAGCAGTAATACATAATGTTACGGGCTACTGAGTGTAAAATGGACTAAACTATTACTTAATTCAAGAATCTAATATTTATTAACAAATTAGAAAGAATACAATGAGATTATTTAAAACAGTTAAATTATTAAACTAATATCAATATACAATAATAATATTCTACTAAATGTTATCTAATTTCTAAGATAATATACAAATAATATAAGATATTGTTTATAGTAAGTAACTAAACTATTTATATAAATTTGTACAAATACAATAATATTACACTATAGTTTACAATTACAAATTAACACTTACAGTTCGCTAACTAAAGTCCACCGACCGTAAGACTCTTTAAATATGACAAACTGCCACACAGTTTATTACACTTATTACACGGCCACTAATTGTCACTGTTGCTCACTAAGCACTTATTACAGACTGATACTAACTCACTGTAACTCACGCACTATCACTAGTTAACGACTGCTACTCACTGGCTTATTACTTCACTGCTTATTACTGACTGCCGCGGCCGAAAACGCTGTCCTTTTTATATAGGCAAGGTAGGTCGTGGTGGGGCATTACTCGGAACACGGACGAGGACCACCTAGACCGATCTAGAAGGCTCTACGCCATTCTATAATCCCTTCCGCTTAATCCCATTGTTTGCCTAATCCGCTCTAGGCAGATCAGAAGCCGGTCCTACTTCCCGCTCTGACCGTAACACTGCCCCCTCCTTAAAAGTGCTCTGCCCCAGAGCATAGTCCGGAGAAATCGGGCGGTCATGAGCTTCCCTCGATGGAGACGCATTTCCTTTCCAGGGGTTGAACGTGCACACCAATATGGCGACTCCAGAGTTGGCGAATATCTGTTCAAGCATGTTCCTGACAACCTTCCACTCCAGGCCGTCATATCCACAGCCCAACTTAGGGATCGCGAGCTTGGTGACACGCAGTCTCAGAAGCTTACTCCGCAGGTCGTCGAGGCTTCGCCGCAGTGCGTCATATGTGGGCTTCTGATCAGTAGCACACTTGGTGACTAGGTAGAACAGGTGTCGTCCTTCGTGCGTATGGTGGAGTGCTTTCCCGACGCGTGGTCCTTGGCGTTCCAGTTCCTCAGTTCCAGCAAACTTCTTCCTGAAGACCGTTGCAATCCCTCGGGAAGTCCTCAGATCTTCTGCTACACAATGGGCCAGAGAATAGTCCGCGGGTAACGAGAAGATATCTCTGTATACTGCCTGAGTTACTCCACGGGAACCTTGTACCTTAGGTTGTGCAACTGATACCTTACTGGCCTCCACGTTGTTGAGGTACCTGACTTGCTGGTCTTTTGTCGGGCCATGGTCTCCTTTGTATGGGGCCAGTCTATTAAAATGGACTACCCTGGGTTTTCCTTTTGGCTGCTTTCTGATCCTATAGATGACGTCGTTTATCCTATTGATGATCTCAAACGGGCCATCCCAGGAGTTCTGAAGTTTAGGTGAGTAGCCTCGCCTTCTTCGAGGATCATGTAGCCAGACCAAATCTCCAGGTTGGAATCCACCTTTCTCTGCCCTGATGTCGTAACGCTCCTTCATTCTGTCACTGGCTCCCTGGATGTTTGCACGAACCTTTTCGTGGATATTATCCATCCGCTTCCGTAGATTCGTGACGTATTCCTCTCCGTTAACTTCCTCGTCTGGCTTGAACCCGAATTTCAGATCACAAGGCAAACGAAGTTCTCGGCCGAACACCACATTTGCGGGGGTCTGCCCCGTTGCTTCATGGACTGAGCTCCGGTAGGCTAACAAGAATAAGTGAAGATACTGGTCCCAGTCTCGCTGATGCTCGGAGACCACTTTAGACAAATATCGACCCATTGTCCTGTTCATGCGCTCCACCATGCCATCCGATTGAGGGTGAAGAGGTGTCGTCCTGGTTTTCCGTATTCCCAGTGCTTCGCACATCCCGGAGAAGACTGCAGACTCAAAGTTTCTTCCCTGGTCAGCGTGAAGTTCCATGGGTACTCCAAACCGGCTGACGAGGTGCTTCACAATTACGTCTGCAACCGTGACTGCCTCTTGATTCGGAAGGGCATACGCTTCCACCCACTTAGAAAAATAGTCCATGGCCACGAGAATATATCGGTTACCTTCGTCCGTCACAGGGAAAGGGCCAGCGATGTCGATCGCTATCCTCTCGAACGGTGCTCCCACGTTGTACTTCTTCATAGGGGCCCTCTTTCTTCTTGTTGGTCCGTTAGAAGCCGCACAAGTCGCACAACGCCTGCACCAGTCCAACACATCGTCCTTAAGGTTTGCCCAGTAAAAGCGTTCACGAACTTTTTCCAATGTCCGGTGAACTCCAAGATGGCCGCCAGTTACACCGTCATGTAGTTCTCTAAGCACTTCGGGCACTTTATTCCTTGGAACGATGAGCTGTAGCCTACGCTGATCTCCTTCCGCGTTCTCCAATGCCCGTTTCAGCAGCCCGTTGTCCACTACAATGGAGTTCCATTGGGCCCAGTACGTTTTTACATTCTTCGACATTGGAGCCACATCCTGCCAGGCCGGTCTTCCTCGCCCCGATATTTTCCATTCCTTTATTTGTTTTAAGTCCGGGTCCTCGTCCTGTTCCTTTGACACCTCTGCATCTTGCCAACTGTCGATGACAACTGTAGTCCTCAATACCGCTGCCTGCTTCTCTTCTTGTCGAGAACAATGCTTGCAGCCTTCTTCACAAGGTCTTCTTGACAGTGCATCCGCATTCCTGTGGCTCGTTCCAGAACGATGAGCAGATTCAAAGTCATACTCTTGAAGGCGCTCAATCCACCTCGCCACTTGTCCCTCAGGTGACTTGAATCGCAGCAGCCACATTAGAGCCGCGTGGTCCGTCCTCAGCAGGAACCTTCTTCCGTATAGGTATTTATGAAAATGCTCTATGGACTTTACTACTGCCAGAAGCTCTTTCCTTGTGACACAGTAGTTGCGTTCCGGAGCTGAGAGTGCTTTGCTGAAATATCCAATGACCCTTTCTTCTCCATCTTGGATCTGAGAGAGAACGCTTCCAATAGCGATGTTGCTGGCATCTGTGTCTAGAATGAACTTGCCCTCAGGACGTGGATAGCTCAGAATAGGAGCACTACTCAATTTGCACTTCAGCTCCTCGAAGGATGCTTGACACTCGTGATCCCAATGGAAAGTCCTTTTCTCCTCGGTAAGCCTGGTAAGCGGTTTTGCGATGTTATCAAATCCTTTCACGTACCTCCGGTAATAGGTGCAGAGCCCGAGAAAACTTCTCACCTGGTGCTTATCTCGAGGTACCGGCCAGTCGGTGATCGCTTCTACCTTCTCTGGGTCGACAGCAACTCCGTTGTCTGACACAATATGCCCCAGGTAGTTGACTTGCCTTCGGAAGAGATTACACTTCTTCGGGTTCAACTTAAGGTTCGCTGCACGCAGTCGTTCGAAGACCTTCTCCAGATTCTTCAGATGGTGAGCGAAGGACTTTCCCAGCACAATGATGTCATCTAGGTACACCAGGCATACCTCCCAAGAGAGACCTCTTAACACATTTTCCATCAGCCTCTCGAATGTGGCAGGAGCATTGCAAAGCCCGAACGGCATTACTGTAAACTGCCAGAGCCCAGTGCCAATTGAAAACGCCGTTTTCTCTTTATCTTCAGGTGCCAATCCAACCTGCCAATATCCACTGCGGAGATCCAAGGTAGAGAAGAGTTTACACCCCTCCAGGGTGTCCAGCGTATCGTCAATCCTGGGAAGCGGATAACTGTCCTTCTTGGTGACGTTGTTCAGAAGACGGTAGTCTACGCAGAACCTCGTTGTGCCGTCTTTCTTCTTCACCAATACGACAGGAGACATCCAGGGGCTACTCGAAGGCTCAATGACACCATCAGCCGCCATCTCCTTTATGATCTTCTCGGCGTCCTCCCGTTTGGCTAACGGCCGCCTCCGCGGGACCTGTCGGATGGGCTTCGCATCCCCGGTGTCAATCCTGTGCTGGACGATATCCGTTCTGCCCCGTGGTCCTGGTTCGATCTCGAAGACGTCATGCCATCGGATAATCATGTTCTTCACTTCCTCGCTCTGTTCAGGTGAAAGGTCGCGGCATGACTCGTTAACAAATCCTTTTAGTTCTTCTGGCAGTCCTCGGAGCTCGGTGGGACGACGTTGCAGCTGACGAACCACTGAGGTAGCGGTTGTACACTCCCCGACCGGTGTTCCTTTCTTCAGCGTTACCGGGAAGCTGTTCAGGTTCATTAGCCGGATTGGAGTGGTCCGTCCGGCCTTGATGAGAGACCTAGCAACCAGTACGCCGCGTCCGATCTCTTGTTCTTCGTGCGTTCCGGGTTCCAGTAGTACACATTGACCCTCTGGTAGATGTCCTTCGACCGTCCCATGCGTCACGATTTGGCTCTGTGCAGGTAAAGTGGTGTCTTCTAGTAAGAGCACTCGTGCATACAGATCCTTTCCCTGCCGAAGGATGACTTCCTCGTCTCCCATCGTCAACACACCTTTCGACATGTCCAGCTTGATCCCGTATGCGATCATGAAGTCCATGCCCAATATGACATCTTCATCGATTTCTGCCACGAGAGCGCGGTGCTTCAGATGTTGACCCCCGATGATGAAGGTGGCAACTGTCTCCCCGTAGACCTTGGCTGGCTGTCCCGTGGCAGTCCGTAATGCCCAAGTTGTTGGTAAGATCTTCTCAGCTGGAAGTGTTTTCGAGTTCAAGATTGTCATGGTTGCGCCGGTATCTATTAGCAGACTTCGCAGCTGCCCGTTCACCATCCCATCAACGTAGAAACTGTTCGTTCTGCTTCCTATTGACGCAACTCTGATGGCCTTCCTGGGGCCTTTGACGTTACGGGTTGACAGTTGCCCCTTCCCATCAACCCTACTTAGTTTTCCTGTGGCTTTTCTTGCTTCTTAGATGGACACTTGCTTCTAGGGTGTCCAATTTGGCCGCAGCTCCAACAGCGTATCTCCTTCTTACGGGTCCTGAGAGCCTCTAAAACTTTCGTCACTAGGTCCTCAAAGCTGGGGACTACATTTGGCTCCGCTTCTGCTGCTCGTACGCGCGCATGGCCCCGTACAGACTGTCTAACAGCCTCGAACTCCATGGCCTGGGATAATGCGTCTCCTAAAGTTTTCGGCCGGGCGAGCTTCACTGCTTGTTGTGTCTCTGGGTCCCGAAGTCCATCGAGGAATTTGTCGACAGCCAAGCTTTCGTAGACATCGTCGGTGACCGATGGGTAGGCGTTCCTCACTAGCCGGGCAATATCCGCTTCAAATTCCTGTAAAGTCTCGTTGGTCTTCTGGATCCTGCTTCTCAGCTGTGAGCGATACAGCTGGTCCATGTGGCGGTGGCCGAAACGCATCTCCAGTCTTCTCATCAGCTCCCCGTAGTTGGACCGCTCCGACATGGGCATCCCCTGCAGCACTCCTAAGGCGTCTCCACGCAAGGCCAGGCACAATGCTGAAGCTTGGGTCTCCTGCGACCACCCGTGGATCGAAGCCGCGGTCTCGAAGAGAGTCATGTAGTCTTCCCACGGCGTCTTCCCGTCGAATACTGGAATGGTATTGTGAGTTGGCGGCGCCCCAGCATAGGCGGGTAGAATGCTATTACGATGGCTGCCCTCGGAGGAACGGTCGGTGTCGTTCGTCGGTGGGTTGCTCTTACGTCCCTCGAGAGCTTCCATTCTTAGCCTAATTTCGTTCACTTTTTCTCCTAGCCTAGATTCTACATCTGCTACTTTATTATTTACATCGGCTAACTTATTATCTACATTTTCCATTAACTTAGTCTCTAATGTGCCTAACTTAGACTCTAATGTATCCATTAAATCATTTTTTACAGTACCTAGCTTATTTTCTACATTGCCTAGTTCATTTTTAACACTGCTTAATTCATTACCTAGTTCATTTTTAACACTGCTTAATTCATTACCTAGTTCATTTTTAACACTGCTTAATTCATTACCTAGCTTATTTTCTACATTGCTTAACTCATTTTTAACAGTACCTAATTCATTTTTAAAAGTTGCAGACAACTTGCTTAAATCAGTTTCAAACAGGACGTCATCTGGATTTTCCCCTAACTCTACAAAAAATTGACGCAAGCGATGTTGCAGTACACTTTTATTTCCGGAAGAATCCAGATCACGTTCTTCCAATTCCCGTTTTAAATCTGCAACTTTTAAATCCATTAATTTAAGACTCTGAGAAGCCATTTTTCATACAGTAGCCCAATAATTACAAAATAATAACAATTACACAAAATATCCCACTTCTGACACCAATTTGTTACGGGCTACTGAGTGTAAAATGGACTAAACTATTACTTAATTCAAGAATCTAATATTTATTAACAAATTAGAAAGAATACAATGAGATTATTTAAAACAGTTAAATTATTAAACTAATATCAATATACAATAATAATATTCTACTAAATGTTATCTAATTTCTAAGATAATATACAAATAATATAAGATATTGTTTATAGTAAGTAACTAAACTATTTATATAAATTTGTACAAATACAATAATATTACACTATAGTTTACAATTACAAATTAACACTTACAGTTCGCTAACTAAAGTCCACCGACCGTAAGACTCTTCAAATATGACAAACTGCCACACAGTTTATTACACTTATTACACGGCCACTAATTGTCACTGTTGCTCACTAAGCACTTATTACAGACTGATACTAACTCACTGTAACTCACGCACTATCACTAGTTAACGACTGCTACTCACTGGCTTATTACTTCACTGCTTATTACTGACTGCCGCGGCCGAAAACGCTGTCCTTTTTATATAGGCAAGGTAGGTCGTGGTGGGGCATTACTCGGAACACGGACGAGGACCACCTAGACCGATCTAGAAGGCTCTACGCCATTCTATAATCCCTTCCGCTTAATCCCATTGTTTGCCTAATCCGCTCTAGGCAGATCAGAAGCCGGTCCTACTTCCCGCTCTGACCGTAACAATAACTTTTCATAAAACAACAATATGGAGGGGGGAGGATAAAGATCGTCCACGTAGCCTTGTATGCTTCTATCATATATTCACTGGTATTGCGAAATATAGTTAGGGATCTTAACTTTAACACGTTATATGATTTTGAGGTTTTATATGTAGCACACAATATCACATCGTTTTTCTGTGATTTTTTGTTTCAATTAACGTCACTTTATGTTGCTATTGCTAATCGGACGATGCTACAGTGGGAGCCCTAGATTTTTTCTTATTCAGATATAATTAGGATAGGAATCTTTAACGAGTACCTGACACTTCACTCATATAGATTTTTTACTTCCTTTAATAATTCCTAAGGCTTCGAACCCGTGGTCTCCGACATAGTAAATCTTTATGTTAACCATTACACCATAGGTCTTCCTATCGTTTCCCTCTTCATATAATTTTTATCCAAAAAACCTTTTCTTAATTTCACATATGCTGGGGTTCATCAGATTTTATAAATATTTTTATAATGGTTATTAATTTTATTTATTTATTATATTTTAATTTTTATAAGGATTTTATAAGCTCTTTAGGGAGTTCCACAACAATTATTTACACCCCACTTGAATCCGAACCGTATTGAAAGAGATCCCTCAGCAACACTTTCCCTTTTACTTCAGATACTTTCTTCAAAAGGTACTAAACTGCGAAGTAAATTTAGGTTATTCTAGTTTTGTTGATCTGTTGACATGGGGTTGCCAGAGTTCCACTGTGAAGTAAATATAACTCTTGTAAACGTTTTCATCGATTCAATCTCTTTCTTGTCATGGTATTGAAGTCGTTTTTTATTTGTTTGTATTAACGGGAGCAGAGTGGCTCAGCGGTAAGCCACTGAGTGAGTTGCCATGCCGAAAGTCCTGAGTTCAAATTTCACTACTGGCAGACTTTCATTTAATCTGTTAGTTGCCAGAGATGAATCCTATAGGATCTAGGGGCTTCCTGAAACTCACACAGCCTCTATAAAATGGGTACCCAAAATAGGGGGAAATGTCCGGTTGAGTGTGATCTAGAACAAATCATTTCCCTGCATCACCATTGCCTCTGAAACCATTGTCATGGGTTGTAGTTATACAGAAAAATAAATCTTTTATTCTGGGATAAAACGCACACACGCAGATTTCTGAAGGGCATTCCCCTTCGATTTTGGAATAAACATCGGGGATTGTTTGGTAAGGGGGAACTAGCACAGGGAAATAAATTTGGGATATAAATAGTGAGCGGTCGGGAGATGACGACCGGGCTCAAGATTTTGGGCGCGTGCCTAAATTCGCCCTGAAGATGATTCGAAAAAGAAACAAAAGCCGGGAGACAAGGGAGCTCGGATCTGGACCAGTTATGCCCAGCGTCTTATTTTAGCGAAGAGCTACCATCTTGGGTCAGGCACAGAAATAGAGACAATCGCGTCTAGAACCTCCGATAGGCTATTCCTGAATGCGAATTCGCAAGCCTTTTCAGTAAAATTGACATCAATTATAACAATAGATTCATTATCCATCAAAGCGGACAATAGACGATGACACAAATCTGTAGCGAACGTCTACAAAGTCATACAATAGAAATACATAATAGCCTTGATTGGTCATTTGTTTCATGTTTGAAATGCATATCGCGTTTCGTCATTTGTCAATTATATATTCTATTCTCAGCCTGTCCTAAATACCGTAATACTTAGAACAATATAGAATAAGCAATAAGTCAATAGCTTGAGTTGCATACAATATAGAAAATGGGATGTAAAGAATTGGAGACAAACTGTAATTAATAAAATTATATAAAATGATGTAAAATTAAATAATGTTTAGTCAATTTGGGACAGTTCTGACTGATCTGATTTCTTCGATTTCGAGTTCGAGAACGACTGTGACAGATACATTTTTTTTTTAAATTTATTTATTTGTTCTGTTCAAGAATAAATTGATCTGTGACTGATAATTTTATTCTTAAACAGTCGTGACTGGACCCTGTGGGTTTGTAACCATCAATCACAGTCGGCACCTTTACTTTGACAGACGTATAATACAAATCGATATCACTTTATATCCGTGTGTATATGTGAGCTAGACAAATTGAACTAAGTAAGTTCTTGTCTATGTTATCGCCTCCGATTCCCAATTGAAATTGGATTGTTAAAATATCAATTTTTGGTGCCTGCCCGTAGTGAAATTTTAGCTCTTTGAATATTTCGTTGAAAAATGTGAGTGGAAGGAAGAAAGACTAGAGGAATTCTTTGAAATTCATCGGATGAAGAATTTAGAAGAGCTTTTGAAAGAAGAGGCATGGTTTGGAGCAGGCATTGTCAGGTGCTCCAGAACTCCAGATTAGCCTCTATAAACAGGATCCTCAGCTCTGATCAATAGTAGAAGATTAAGATTAAGATAATAGTGGATATTATATAAAAGATACAGAAGAATATTTCAGAGCAAAACAACTTTATAGGTACTGTGGAGCCCTTTGGTTTTGTAGGAAGATAATACGCTCAACTGTCGAATAATCGTGCAATTTTCCTCAAAAGTATTCCAATGGCAGTCTGCCAGATCCATGGGGACCATAGGATTCTGCAGGATCTGGATCAAGTGTAACTCTATCACTATTACTAATATAAGAAGTTATAAATATGCTTAATATATTTGAATACTCTCTGAGATATAACTGTATAATAAGTTAAATATTCATTAGATTCTATACTACAACAACCTTGTGTTCAGTACCTGGTAGCGAAAGTACTGCTTCTAGGACAGTGGCTGTGCAGGAAGGTGATTTTTCCGAGATCAAACCCAACCGCCAAGCTCTCCCCCAATTGATGGTAGTCAATTTATTGAGGCTGGATGAGCCCAAGGAGGGTCTGCAGATCTCACAGCGTATATGTATGGCTGTTTTTCATTATGTCTACAGATTAAGTCAGTATATGATAAGCATAAATAACACGATTGAACCTATACTATGAATTGTTTGTATCGACAAGGAGGCAGTGAATGTTAACAAATGATCGTTATTTGTAAAATCGTTTACTGGGCTGGGATATCCCCGATCGGTACGGGAAGGACACAGAGTGGGGACGGGAGACACCCTGTCTGAGGATTATCCCGGGAGCGGTTGATACCCCGGGCGACGCGAAGAGATCCGTTGGCCGCGGGTCCTGGGGCAGGTCCAACAGTTATAAAGGACGCCATAACTCCACCTTCCATCCACACACACTCCCTGAATAAATCAATTTCCCTTTTTGTAAGGTCCTCAAGTTCGAAATAAATAAACGCCTAAATATAATTCTGGGAGGCTAATTATGTAGAAGGCAGTGCATGCGTTTCTGGGGTGAGTGTAACTAAATAATCTTTTATGCTTATAATTTTAACTTTTATTTAGGTCAAATCAACTGATCCTTTACACTCACACGGTTATCTCTAGCGTTTAGCATAACAGCCTGTCAAACCTAAGATCGTGGGTTCAAAGCCCGGCAGATAGCAATAGGAAAATTCTTGGTGATGCCGTCCTTCGGAAGGGATGTCAAATGGGGCTCCCGAGCTTGTAGAGTGTCAGATACTCCTATTCTAATTAAACCCGGATAGGCAAAATTTAGGACTCCCACTATACCACTTTAGTATTGTCCGATTAGCTATAGCAGCATAAAGTGACGTTAAGTGAATAAGCAACAGCTAGAAATTTTGTTATTATTTCAGCGTAGACACTTATCGATCCCGCAACATTTGTTGCAAGAGTGCACTCCTTAGGGAAATCCAGCCTCTACGAAATACTTTCATTAACTTAAGAGGAAAAAATAGTCAGAATTTAATTTAAAAAATCCTTTTCTATTATAAGCCATGAAGGGTCTTGGGTTTGGTTCATGGAAAGATTGTATTGGTTTTAAGACAAGGATTGCGCAGGATAATCCTGAGTTTTCTCCCTCTCAACTCTCGACCGCCAGGTCCCCCCGCCACGGGTACCTGCTTTATAGAGGCAGGGTGAGCCCGAAGAGAATCTGGTGATCTCACACGGCCCATTTATTAACGTACAGCAATTATATGACTCCATTTCAAATTATATGAATTTATTGTAAACAATATGCTAATGAAGATTCAATACCAACACTACCAAAAATCGCCAATATAATTATTGTTATCAAACAATATGATAATTTATTAAATTACGTTTTATGTTACAAGTGATGAGAGGTATCAGCTTCGTAGAAGACTTTGTTACTGACCTTTTGTAAAAATGACATTATGTATAATGTAGAAAATAGGAAGTTAGAAATTCTAGAAAAAAGTAAAAAAAAATCCTTTACCACTGCAAGCCGTGAACGGGTCTGGGGTTGAGCACATGATAGAGAATGTACTGCTTCATGGACAACGGTTCTGCAAGGAGGTGAGTTGTCCTAGGTCACGCTCAACCGCCAGATTTTCCCCCTTATTTTGGTTACCCAATTTTTATTTTATTTTATAGAGGCTAGGTTAGCCCCAGGAGGGTCGTAAATCCTATATGATCCATCTCCGGCTGCAAACAGACTAAATAAAAGTCATGACCTGCAGCGGAATTTGAACCAGAATTTCCGGCATGGCAACTCAGTGAAGAAAAAAGTATATTTAATAAAAATTAGAAGGATATAAAATTTAAAAAAACATATTATGGATTGAGGAATGGGGTAGCTGAGTTCGGTTGGTGCTTGGTTCGACAGTGGAACATAAGTTATAAGTCGTGGAATGGCTCTGTGGATATTGAAGACCCTCCTTGGGCTCACTCAGTACCTATAAATTAGACGAACAAATATTTTACTTGAGTGTTATCTCGGCCAAATTATCTACACAACCGTTGCCTTTCAGTATAACTCAACTCCCCCCATATGCAATGAACCCAAAACCCTTCCTAGATCTTAACGGTACAGGTTTTTTTTAGTTATAAATAGCCTCTCGTTTGTAAGGTTTTCAAAGCGCGCTAAAAAAGTGTAAAACTTGTGTGTAGACGGTTCAATGCATAAGATATTAAGAGGTAATTCTTCACAGACTTGGGCCTGGTGGTATTTTTACCCACTTAAGGTGGTGCATGGCGCGTGCGCACTTGAGGATGACGCCCCAGCACTTTTTCATCCCCATTAGTCTTTACGAATGAATTAGGCGTTCATTAAGAAACCCATTCTTTTAAAAGGTTTTATTCATTTACCTATTTTCCATTTACTCGCTAACGAAATTAAGTTTTGAATACCTTTCCCAGCACTTCATGAGCTTCCTTTTGTTTCCTTTTAATTTAAGAAGATTTAATGCACAATCTTCCACTTTTTATTTCCCTCCTTATAAACAGTACTCTATACCGTGTACATTTAATCAAAACTTTTCAATTTGGACTTGTTCTTGAAATTGCAGCATCCGGGGTTGCAAAAAGGTTGCATAATATTGCTTAAACACAGCCATAAAGAATGTTCAAAGTGATCAAATTTGTAAACGTTTCATAAAAATTTAAAGAGACTTGTAAAAAGGTTGGATTAATGTGAAGGGTCCAGGATCCAAAACGGAACACTCCAGATTACAAAAGATGACTTTCTTTCATTTTTTGGTTGTTTAATCAAGCAATGTTTTATTTTGCCCAAACTTCAGGTTAAGAAACGGACTAGAACCATGAGAAATAAGGCGGAAATGTGCAGTTTCTATAGTGTTCTGAACCCAAGACAAAGCTGTAGCACTACAACGAATGAAGGAGTTGCACTAATATAAACTTATTATTTAACTTACAGCTATTTGCCAGAGTGTGTAAAAGCCTATTAAAAATGTGTAATTGTATCAATAATATTGAAAGAGAATCGAGATCCTGCCTATGACGAACATGTTCCGAATATTACTAGCGCTACGGATGTGTGTATTGCTGGTACTGTCGGAAGACCTTCCTTGGTCCTCTATAAAGCACCTTTAATTGTGTGAAATACCGTGTAAGCTTAATCTCGGCCATGCACAACCGTTAGAAACTGAACAGTATTAACTGTGTACTACTAATTCATTCGTGGGATGTAGTGAAGCAGGGTTTTTTTATGTAGTTATGTAATTTTATGTAGTGTAATATTATTTAAAAAAAATTTATGTTGTAAGGAATCTACGGCTTGTTTTAACTAACCAATATACGAAATAAATTCAGGAATACTCAGCGATTATCGAACAAGGGAAATCCATCAGTGCTGAATGGCCCAGCCGCTACGCCCCAGTGTCTCTGTTCCATGAGGGCGGCATTAACAAACCCCCAAATATTTGATTACATTTCCATTTCACCTCGACCTATTTACACTCGATTTTTGGAAGGGAATATATTTTCGCAAGTTTCCTGTTGAACCAATTACTCCGTATATATAATTTCGCGCCTCTCTGTTTATGTGCATATCAAATTTTGTGTATTTTTCAATCTGGATGATTTAATTTACGGGAAAATATGGGAGCTATCGCTTTTGCAAATATTTGAAGTAATTCCTATTCCATTAATTTTTTTTAAAATGCTATATACGACTAAATTGACTAATAAACCGTTCTTCTTCCTTCACATCGTCATTTATGAAGAAGCATAACATTTTAGATTGTTACGAAAAAAAAATGACGATATTCCGCTTCTTTCTTCTTCGACTTAGCGAAGCAGAGTAACTGAATAAGAAATACTTCGGAAATTGCATGGTTTCAAGAAGTATACCTTTTTTCTTTGTTTCAGTCCTTATATTGGAATATTTCTGTTCAATCTCGTGATTTACCTTAACAAAATAGTAGAATTTTCTATTCAAAGTAAACTTTTGTCAAGTATTCCGTGATCTGGTAGGGTTGCCGTTAATAGTTATATAAAAATTGAAAGGTTTATTAAACAAATACACTTGATAATACGCCCTCAATCTGTTTTTTAAATAATTAACATCAATTAAACATCATATGCGTATAGTTGATTATTATTTTTCCCTGTTCTCCTGAAGGTAGTAACCGTCGCCTTTAATTATGTTTATTGAGTAGTGTACTTAACTCGTATAAACTTAAAAATATAGATTCCTCCAGACCTTCTGGGTGAGAGATCACTGTGAGTGGTTCAAATCAAGTGGTCTTTGATTTGTATTTTACAATACCATCCTAAAACAAATCAAAAACCCTTTTAAAAACCAGGGGGTTAAGATGAGTTAAGTCACGGTCTGGATTCACTTCATGTTAATTATCGAAGTGATTAATTGAGGCATTCAAGATCAAAATTATTGATGTTGACATTTTTCTCTATTTAAATCAAGCAACTTTGTCTAACACGACACTCTGCCTCCTTATTTCTCATTAGTTTCTGAATCTGAAGTTTCGGCAGCATGAAATCATATTTTATGATGCACAAAATTCGAGCGTGTTAATTTTTTTTTCGGTCTAGTATAAAACTATTATTGAAAATTATTAGCCAGAAGGTTGGTTGAATAAGTCATATTGTTTTTTTTTAATTTATCACTTATTACTGGATTATTTTGAGTTATTATCTACTATAATAATTGAAAAAACAACACTTATGGATTACCATATCACTGTGACTTAAACCGAGATTAGAAATACCAATTATACTACTGTCCCAATAACCCTACCTGAATATTGGTTACCGGTACCACTTAACCAAACCGCACCCGCACCCACTCAGTTCAAAGCCACCCAATAATTATATCAGGAACTTAGTTACGAACTTATATGGGCCGGGCTGAGTGCGAGAAACTGTCGCTTCTGTCGAATCTAGGCTTCACTATCTTATTTGCTCGGTCGCGAATCTCGGCTTAGCTCGGATAGGTAACCGGATTGTTCCCGTGAGAAATCCTCGCTATCTGATCCTTATTAATCAAGGCTAGTTAATTGTATGGATGAATAATTGAAATTAATTAAGTACTTGCAAGTAGTCTATACTAATTACTGCCACGTGTAGAACTGCATTCGTGGCAACAGCAAAGCTTAAGATTTATAATAAAATATTCAGTGTTTGAGTTGGAGGGCCTAAACATCTTCAGCGTGTTCCTCGATCAGAATTATCCTAACCAGATAGGTCGAATTCGCTAAATTTAAGTGCAGAATCGAAATATTGATGAGAAAGTATCTGGCCATATAGATCCAGAGTGATATTCAAAACGGTGTTCTCCATCAAAGAGTTGTACATAAAAAACATTGTACATAAAAGTTATTTATTACACGGCAACGTTTCGGCATAACTACTAGATCATCATTGCCCATTTTAGACGATCGTTTTGTCAATCCTGGCGATGGCTTAGAAATTAGGTTGATGTTAAAATAGATAAGAATGTAGGGCTCAGTACATGATAGGGACGGTACTGTTTTTAAGATAAAGATTGTGCAGGGAGGTGAGCTCCGATATCTCGCTGAACCAACAGGGTTTTTGCTTAAATAAGATTACTCACTTTATTGAGGCTGGGAGAGCCCCAGAAGGATCTAGAGATCCCATCGGGCCCAGTGGTGACTGATAATAGATTAAATAATATATCTGTCACAGCTGATTTGAACCTGGGTCCTTCAGTCGATCAACTCGTCATTCTGCAAACTGACTCCACTTCTACATTTTCACATGCTACAATAAATAAGTTTAGCTGCCTTTAAGCAACCGAATTTCTCTCTTATCCAATCCTTACAATCCAAAACTCTTAGTAATACCCTCAATGCTCCTTACTTCGTTACGAATTAAATCATCCATATTGAACTTAATGTCTAATTTTTTTCTGATTTGGGGCCTTGAACCGATATCAATCCTTTCATTCAAACTTTTTCCCCACTCTAACAGTTCGTTTCAAACATAGCTTCATCTTCAAACACCGATATTTCTTCGAGGTGTCTGAGAAGAAGATGGCTTCGTGATATTCTAATTAAAATCTGATATTTGATTACTAACAGTGATTAGTTTCTCTACTTGCCTTTTATAGAAATAATTGTGGAAGTATTAATAAGAAGATATTATTAGAAAACAAACATTTAATATATAATTAACTAGGAACAATACAACATGGCACAAGAACTTCTACTTTCCTAAGTAGGAAGGTATTACAGACTGTTATATGTTACAATGCAGAGCGCTCAAGTGGCAACTATTACAAATAAAATTTCTTTTCAACACTCCTCCTAAATTTTAATCATTCAAAAAAAAATATTTAATAATAAATTTATGTTTACAATATCCAAGAAAAAAAAGAATTCATTTTTTGCAAACAGTTCCAAAAAAAATGAGAAACACTATACACTTTCAGATCATTCACATATCACTATCAAACTCCTTACACATTCCTAGACGATTTCTAAGTTCTTCAAACCTTTTTCTTGGAAGAGCCTTAGTGAAGAAATCTCCCAGCTGCTCCTCGCTAGGGACATGTTTTACATCTATCTCATTCAGTTTTTCTTTGATGAAGTGGTATTTCGTATCAATGTGTTTTGTTCGTTTTGAGGCCTTTCCGTCTTCCTGTTGTATCATGTGAATAGCGCTTCTATTATCTACTAACATTAATACACGTGAACAGTCTTCAACAACTCCCAGCTCCAAACCGAGTCTTCTGATGAACAACATGTCTCTGACTGCTTCGCTTGCTGAGACAAATTCTGCTTCTGCAGTTGAAAGTGCGACGGTCTTCTGCTTCCTTGATGTCCACGATACTGCTCCATCTGAGAACATAAGTACATATCCAGATGTCGATCGCCTGTCATCCAAACTGCCGGCAAAATCAGCATCACTGTATAATGCTAGGTCACCTTTACCATTGTATTTAATTCCATAATCGATAGTGCCACGAAGATATCGTAGAATTCTTTTAGCTTGTAGCCAATGTTCCATTGTTGGACTTTCCACAAACCTGCTGAGATAACTGACGGCGTATGCTATGTCCGGTCTGGTAATCGTTGATAAATATAAGAGACTACCAATTAATTCTCGATATGGTTTCCCTTCTGCGGATGTAGTTTCAGCTATACTTTTTGAATCTTCTATTGGTGTGTAGGTTGAATTGGCATGAATCATATTAAAAGTGTGCAGAATCTTTCTAACATATTGACCTTGGCTTATTGAAATTGACTCGTTTCCTTGTTGGTTTATTTCCATACCTAAGTATTTACTAACTTCACCCCAGGTAGCTTCAAAAGTTTTGTTCAGCTCTGACATTAATTTCTGCATTTTATATAGATTTTTTCCTATCACCGATCCATCGTCCACATACAGAGCAATTATAATAGCAGATGATTTATTGATAAATACACATGAATCTGATTTCAATATTTCAAAGTTGTTATTTTTCATAAACGATTTAAATTTTTCTCCCCATTTTCTAGGAGCTTGTTTCAGTCCATAGAGACTTTTCTTCAGTAAACAAACTTTGTTTTCATTGCAGTTATCTTGTGTGAAACCTTCAGGCTGCGTTACGTAAATCTCTTCATCCAATTCTCCATGTAAGAAGGCGGTCTTTATATCAAACTGAAGCATTTTTAAATTTTTCTTAGCAGCATAAGCAATGAGGAATCGTATGGAGTCATACTGTGCAACTGGAGCATAGGTTTCTTGATAGTCTAATCCTTTAATTTGCTGGAATCCTCGAACTACTAATCTTGCTTTACACTTTTCAATTGTTCCATCATTGTTAAATTTTTTTCGAAACACCCATTTGGTTGTTAACGGCACTTTGCCTTCAGGAAGACTCACAATTTCCCATGTTTCATTTTTATATAAAGCATCAATTTCTTTCTGCATAGCAAGTTTCCAATCAGGATTATCCAAGGCTTCTGACACTGTTAAATTTTCACATTCTCCAATCAAAACATAGTTTTCAAGCTCTGGTGGTTTTCTTATTTCTCTTCTATTTCTCAGATTATACTGGTGTTCTTTTTCCTGCTCTTCTCTAGTTTGGTTTTCATTTTCTTCATTTGCTTCTTCTTCTTCTTCTTCTTTTTCCAGTTCTTCCGAATTGTGGCTATCATTTATTTCTTCAAAATCTAAAGATATTGTTTTCTCTTTATTTTCTTCTTCTGAATTATTTCTTAACTGAACTACTTGATTTTCTTGATTATTAAAAATGACATCTCTGACAACTTCTACATCATTCTTTTCAGAAAAATAAATTCTAAAACCTTTTGAAGTTTCACTATATCCAACAAATATGCCCTTTCTGCTCTTTGAGTCCCATTTGAGTCGTTTTTCTTTTGGTATATGAACAAAAACAGTTTCACCAAAAATATGTAATTGACTAATATCGATATTCTTTTTGTGCCAAATTTCAAATGGTGTTTTGTTTGCAATGCTACTTTTACCTGTCTTATTTATTGTGTATACTGCGGTATTTACTGCTTCTGCCCAAAGTGATTTTGGTAGGTTTTTGGAGTGAATTAAAGTTCTAGCCGCTTCTACAATTGTTCTCATTTCTCTCTCTATTCTACCGTTTTGTTCTGGTGTATACTTGCACGAAACTTGATGTATAATACCTTCTTCATTTGTTATATCTTTGACATAAGAATTACAAATTTCTGTTCCATTATCAGATCTTATAAATTTGGTTTTAAAATTTAAGTTATTTTTTATGTATTCCAAACAAATTTTAATTTTATCTTTAACTTCGCTTTTATTTTTCACAAAATATACCATTCTATAGTGACTAAGATCATCTTTTATGAGTAAGAAATATCGAGCTCCTCCTAAAGATTTTTCCTCCATCGGGCCACAAAGATCTATATGTAGCATTTCTCCCGGTTCTGTAGCTCTAGATGTGCTTGTTTTGAAAGGTAATCGATGTTGTTTCCCCATCATACAGGATTCGCAGAAAAAATTTTTATCATCAATAAATTCTGTGCCAGTTAATTTTAAAATTTCTTTAACTTGAGTAATATTCTGGTGAACAAATTTTTCATGGTAGGTTCTTAGACTTTCAACTCTTTTTGTATTGTTGCACATCGCAGTTCTGCTAGGCATCCTAAAGTCCATGTAAAATAGTTTTTTTCTTTTTATTTCCTATTGCATAGATCAAGTTATTCTTCATAATTTTACAACCATTATTTTCATAAATCATACTATAGCCCAGTTCTGTTGCTGCACTGGTTGAGAATAAATTAAATTTTAATTTTGGCGCATATAGCACATTGGTAACATCTGTAGGTATGTAAGTTTTTTCATCGTTTGCTAATATTTCAACTGTACCTTGACCAAAGGCTTCAAGAAAAGAACCATCTCCAATTTTAATTAATAAAGGTTTATCAAATTCAACATATTCTATAAACCATTCCTTTTTCATGCACATATGGTCACTTGCTCCGCTGTCCGCAATCCAACATTCTTCATCAGTTGAAATTTCAGACAAATTTAATGTAATGAAAGCTGCCTTCTTCTTTTGTTGATAATTATCGTTTCTATTTTGTTTGTTTTTTCTTTTCGAATTTTGATGGGACAATCAGCTATAAAGTGCCCTATACGGCCACAGAAATGGCAAGGAAATTTTTTATTTGCATGTTTTTGAAAGTTACTTGATACTTGATATCTATTTTTATGCTTTGAATAATTATTTAATTTTTTAGTTGTGAAAGCAGTTACCTTATCTACATTTGCATTATCATTTTCTTTTAATCTACCTTCTTCAATAAACAAGCGAGATGTTAAGTTATTTAATGTTCTTTGATCTTCAGAAGCAGATTCCCAAGCTGATACAAAATGTTTGTATTCTTGAGGCAACGATGACAATATTTTAGTCATGAGCATTGTATCACTTATGGTTTCTTTTTGAGCCTTTAATTTAGCTACAATATTTTCTAAATCTGATATGTGTGTTCCTAGGCCTTGATTTTTAAATTTATATTCAAAAAATTGTTTTTGTAACAGATAATTTCCTACATTCGATTGTTGATCAAATAAACTAGACAATTTATTCCACATTTCAAAAGCAGTTTTACAATTTAATAAATACGATATAATTCTATCTTCAATAAGTGTAATGATAAGACCTTGACCTTTTTCATCATTTCGAACTTTTTCGTTACTGTCTTTCTCTGTTACTTCATTTAATATACAGCTTGCCCAGCCTTTTGATTTTAACAGAACTTCTACTTGAAACTTCCATAGATTCCAATTTTCACTTCCACGTAATTTAGTAATAGACAGAGTGTTACTTACGGCTTCCATTCTTTAGATTCGACTCAGAATTCAACTTGCACAAAATGCAATTTCAGATTTCGACTTCTGATAGTTTGCAACAACAAAAAATGAAACACTTCTAACGATATAACAAATTACCAATAACTGGGGCTGGGCCCATAACCTATAGAAATAATTGTGGAAGTATTAATAAGAAGATATTATTAGAAAACAAACATTTAATATATAATTAACTAGGAACAATACAACATGGCACAAGAACTTCTACTTTCCTAAGTAGGAAGGTATTACAGACTGTTATATGTTACAATGCAGAGCGCTCAAGTGGCAACTATTACAAATAAAATTTCTTTTCAACACCTTTACGTATCATTCATGATACATGGCTTGGTCCTGTCGGTGGCGGTTTCCCGACAGCGTCGGTTTCACATATTAGTGGCGGCTAATATGTGTTTCAAGGCTCCATAACCTTGATCCTACCAATTGGCACATGCCAGACCAAAATATAATTACAATTGAAACCATGGTTTGTGATTGTAATTGAAAGAAAAACTAGATTCTCGCAAAGATTGATAACCTGGTGGGCAAATAAGAACAACGAGTAGCCCCAAACGTGAACCACCTTTTCTTAGCGTCCTCCACTTTGGGAGCTTTATGACTAATAATAATTATAATAATAAAATTGTATTATTCAATAAATTCAGCGAATCTTTTAGGAAATTATGAAGTAAATTCACCCTTTTAATTCAGTGTGAAACAACAAACGAGGACATCAATAGTCGCGTAAAAATTCTGTGAATTATTTAAATATATCTGTCGGAACTCAGTTTATTTTCGTCCGTGAAAATACAATTATATAGAACAATAAGGATTTAACCCGAAGGTCGTTTTAAATGATACTGTTTTTATTCCACGCGTTCGCCCTCTCTACAGACTGGTTCGCTGAGATCGAGTGTGTTTATTTAGGTCTCTCAGCCTCTGCAAATATTCTCCGAGCATTCAGTTAGCCCAGCTCAGGAATAAAATATACATTAGCTTTAGTTTAGTCTATTTCGCTATCTCGATCCAGCTTGGCTTGTTCTGGCTCCCTTTAATTATTTATTTCTCTAGGCTTAGCGTTCCATATTGAAAGAGGTTCAGGCTCTGAGGATTCCGAACAAGTGCACTTCCAAGAAGTGACGTGCCGCTATGCGACTGATAACGGTTATCTCCACAATCCAGCTTCTGGTTTTCGAAGTAGTTGTTCGAATACCGAGTGAAGGCGGGTCTTTAATATTGAACACCGTTTCACCAGAGCAGGTCTTAGCCGCGGAATACAAAGCTTGTAAAAGCTTGTAAACAAGGGGCCTACAGGCTTGGTGCCAAGTATTGGGCCAAATGGGGTCATCCACTATTGACAATCCTGGCGAGTAGTCTGCTCTTCAGGTATATTCTGTGAATCAATAATTTCGTCAATAAATTAAAAGAAGATAGAATACCCAGAAAAGGTTCTGTTTTTTTTACAACTGTATTTTAATAATACAACAAGTTAATAGGATGAATGATACAGGCAATGATGGCATGAGATAAACCAAGTAGAGAAAGTACCCAATGGTAGTACTGAAATAAAATGTTCAACTTAGAAGGTCACGAGGCCATCCTCTTTTCAGACGCCTCGGGGGATTATCAGGAATTGAAGAGTTTGCTAGGTTTGAAACTAGTGGGTTTGAGTGGTTTTACAGTTGGTCCTGAATGGATTGATATCGGGATCGAGCCAAATCGGCCACAAATGAGGCATTAAGGTCATTAAGGATCCCTTTATTCGTTCAGAGTAAGGAGCATTGAGGATTTTACGAAGGATTTTGGATTGCAAGGATTGGATACGAGAGGGAATTTGATGGCTTAGTGGAGTGTGTTAGTTTTTGGATGAAAACAGTTGAATGAGACAGACAGTTTTATTATTAGTAACATTTTCTTTATATAAATATAGCGATTGTTTGGAATGTATATTATTTGAACCGATTAAAACATACAATGTGTCCGCTGAACGTTAAACTATCTTCCGACTCAAAATAAAAAAATTATTAATAAGAAACATCTTGCAATATTGCACACATATTTAAGTCGGATGTCAACCAAGTCACTACTTTCTGGATATTTAAAATGAAATTTAGAAAATAAAATTATTAAAATGAGGTACCTCTTTTTAAAAATAGTGCGAAATTCTTTATTAATTATTTTAATTTTCGCCATAATTAATAACCATGTAAGAAATTGGAGTTGGATCTGCAATAGGAATAGAAACAATCTTGGTTTATTGAGATAATAAAAAAAAATAATGTCAGTTTTGGGGATGATAATGATTAAATATCAGTCAATAATATAACACCTTATATTTTATTTATTCAAGAAAAAAACCTAAACATATAAAGTTTTTAATTATGAAATTCTATATTAATATTGCCGAGAACAGTATGCTTTGTATTTATAGTGATCAAAATTACTGATATGCATTGGGCCGGTATTGGGAGAGAAGGCTTATCAGCTTGCCGCAGGTGAACATACAGAATGCCCCGCTGTACGCTAAACTCCTTGTCTAACAATGGGCATTTACTGGACAATGGATCGTAATTTAAAAAAGGAAATATCGAGAAAAAATATACAAAGCCAACTAGCATTTATTGTTAACACTTTTTTTATTATACACACCTGCTACAGGAGATTAGAAACTGTCTGAGAAATTCGCCTTTATACGTCTGTTGCATGGTAATGTAACATTCATACTTCAAACATAGTGCATAGATTGCTGAACGAACATTACTCTTCATCTAGTAAGGAAACCGCCTCGTAGGTTTTAGCCCTTAGGATTACTTGTCGGTGTTACTTACTTGAGGAACAGGTCAAGTTACCACGCTGAAGGTCCTAGGTTCAAATCCAGCTTAGGCAGATTAATTATTTGATCAATTAAGAACAATAGATATTAAATATTGTGGGTTTTACAGAACATTCTGAGGGTCCCTCACTCTCAATTAATTGGCAACCCTTCATTGGGGAAAAACCTGTTAGTTGAGCGTGATCTCGGACCAAGTACCTCATTCAACGACCGTTGTCCTAGAAATGGTATAGTCTCTACCAGGTACTGAGTCCAACCCAACGGTTGCAGTGGTACAGGTTTTTATTATTATTATTTTTTTTTTACTAATAACCTGAACGGGTAAAGTTTTGTGGGTCAATTCATCATTGGTAATCTTTCAACTATATTTATTTTAAGATGATTCACATTTACTTTCAAAAATGTTATCTTCTTTGTCGATGGCCATTATGTTTTATATTATTTTAGTAAATTAACCACTTGCAATAAAAATAAGAGTGAATTAGATTGGCCCAATAAATCAACAGTATAAACATTTTATGACCATTTTCATTTTCTTTATCAGTATTATAGCTATATTAGATATTAATGGACACTTTCATATAATCCATTCAATTCAAACATAATATAATTAATATTTACTGAATTCAAATATCTATTACATTTGCCTTGCAAAGTTAACAGATTTACTAAATACTACTTTCGGTTAATATTTTTTTAATTTATTGGAATCCAGATGCAGTTTGAGGAGAACATCTTGAAGATTTTAAACTATACATATTCAACTCACGAATTAAATAATTTAATAATTTACATTACTCGTATGGTAACCACCGTTTGTGTTTCAAAAGTAAAAAAAATTATAATAAAATAAAAAACTAAAACCATTGCCCCAAATAATGCCCAATATCTACAGTTCGTTACAGACTAAATAATTTGTTTGCCTCAGCTGGATTTCGATACTGAAGTTCAGCACAGTAACTCAGTGCTCTACAACTTAAAAATATTTTCACGTTTTTCAACGGGTTAGGGCCAGTTATTATATTCTAAATAAATGATCAGTTACTCTTTTTTTAATTATTATAATTATAGCATTAGGAAAAACCGTTTTCCAGACTAAGCCTCATTTAAGTGGTAAAGCTTGTCTTTTGCTCCATTATTTAAGTTTCCCAATAATTTTCTCGGAAATGAGATCCCTGGGTAAATACTCCACTTCTCGTTTTCAGCCGCCGTTAAAAAGTTTTCCTCGTCAACCGACTTTGTAAGACAAAGAAAAGGAAAGAAAGAAAAAAGAAAGTTGCCGCTGAGAAAGAATTCCATCAGGAACTCGACAAAGAGACCTCCTGGGTCAATGTTTAATTCGGCGCCCTGGATTAGGGCGCTTTACATCAGCGGAGGAATGGAGCTGTCTCTGCCGCGCCATTTCCTGGATTCCTCAAAATCCATCTTAGCTTCACAAGAATGGATTTTCCCTACTTAAGGATTCTTAATCATTGGAACGAGCTACTCCTTTGCTAAGAATTCATTCAGTTTCAAAAAATATTTGTTTATAAACCACGATTTTTAAATATATGAAAAATAGGTGCTCTTCATGTTCCACCGCAGTTATGAACAATTTTGTGGGATCTGGAGAGCTTCCTTGGGCTCACCTAGCCTAAAATGGATACACTTAATAGTGGGCGAGTCCTCACTGTTGAGCGTTATCAGCAAATCACTTCCCTGCAATCTCAACCATCAGCTTAAAGCCGTTCATGGGCTGTTTATTTATGGATTTTATATCAATGTAAACACTAAATCGTCTTTTATTTTTATATCTGATTTTACACTGATAAGGGTTAAACGCCGAATTATATGGCCTAATTTATACTAATCCCATGTGGATTATGTCGTATCTAGAAGTATATTTTTCTTTTCAATATGTGTGCAATGTTAGGTAATTATTTCGAGGGTTGTCGAAATAACCTTCAAGCTGAGTCACAACAAGTTGTAACTTTTCATTCGTTTTGCTTTTAATATTTTTCCGAAATACAAGATATCATGAGCTTTAGTGTGGAAAAGAGAATGTAGTTGTGGGAAATGTGTGTATTCCGGTGATCATTTCATCTAGAAATGAACGTTTCAACAAACAGATATCATCTACACTTCGAAATGTTAGTTAAGATTTTATTTATAATTGAAATTATTACCGAAATCCACTCATTACCCATAATTATAATCTCTTGTTCATACTGAAGCTCACGATTACTTGTAATAACTTAAAGATACTAAAAATGCAAGGAATTAACAGCTAAAACTTGTTGTAACTCAACTGGAAGCGACAATGTGCGGAACAGATTCGCAATTTTTTTTTTTACGAATAGCTGTTAGAAAACGAGGGTCCTGGGTTCAAGTCCGGCTGTAAATAATCTAATTCTGTTAACAGGCGAGGATGGCTCCTATGGAATCTTGAGACCTTTCTAGTACTCACTCAGCGTCTATAAAGTGGGTAGCTATAATAAGGGAGAAAAATCTAGTGGTTGAGGGTCATCATGTACAAATCACTTGCTTGCAAACCGTTGTTCTTGAAACAGTAGTCTCTACTACGTACTGAAGTGAAAGACCCTTCATCGAAACATTTAATTTAAGTTGTATTGTATTGTAGCCTTACCATTAGTATAATTGTAATGTTTTGTTTTTTGTTACAGGTGAGTGGAAGCATACTGATCTTTTAAGGTATGAATAAAATAACTAAATATTTTATTCCCGTCCTTCGTAAGGGACGTTAAACGGAGGTCCAAAGCCTGTACGATGTCAGGTACTCGTTAAAAATCCCTATCCTAATTAAAGCTGGATAGGCAAAATTTTGAGCTCCGATTAGCCTTAGCAGCATAAAATGACGTTATGTGAATGCACAACAACTACAACATATTTTAGAAAAGATTATTGTTGAATATTTAAAAAATTAAAATGAATAGGTAATCTTATGCCATAAACCATTTTGTCTAATAAATCGTATAATGAGGGGAAGCTCCTGTTTCCAAGATTCAGCAGGAATAAACTTTTTTGGAGTAGGTAATGAGGTGAGGGAAGGGCGGGGTTCGTTACGTTAAGGGTTCGTCCTTAGAATATGGGTACCGCGCCCATCTGCTCTGTAATGAGTGTACGCCGTGAAATATCTTTAGTTATGGAACGAGGCGAAGATCCCTGCTGTGAAATCTACCGAATTATTTCGTTGAGGGTTTCATGGAGTAAAAAAGGTGAACAATTCTGTCCTTTGAAGGAATTATAACACTTTCAAAAGATTTATAGAGTATAAAAATTTCATATAAATGTAAGTAATTTCAAGGAGAGTTAGAAATATTGCGTTGATAGCTGATTTGTCCTTAAGATCCTGGGTACGAATCCTGCTGTAACTGTTAATTTGTTAACAGCCTTATATGGACCCTATGGGGTCTGGTGACCTCTTTGGGCTCACCCAGCCTCAGTAAGGTTATTTCCCTTAATTGCGGTTGAACGCTTGAAAGTGATCTCGGACAAATCACTTCTCTGCTCAACCTTTGTCTACGTAATAGTACAGTCTCTATCATTTTCTGCGTTCAAGACCCTTCATTGTTTGTAGTGGTACAGGTTTTTAAAAAATTAAAAATTTAGTTTGATGATTATTGTATTTGTACATTACTAAATTATATTCATTATTCCCTACACCTGACGATTCTATTGCATGGGGCAAGTGCTTCCCCATGTAGATTTTAGATGGGAAATTTTCCTATTCTTTTAAATTGATAACAAAAGTCGTACATACACAAAGCTTTGGGTACGTTCGTCTGTAATATCCATTAAGCATAAATAACGATTTTTCTTTTTTAATTCAGCTTTTTAAGCTTAAATAGCTTTCAATCATAAATTTAAAATAATATATTATGAAATATCGTTTAAAAAATTCTAAAACAATAACTTATTTATTCAAAAATTGGTATTTGTATAAATCTGTATGAACAAAAAAAACCTCTATCATCACTTCTCTCTTGGGCTCAGTATGTGGTAGAGACTACTGTTTCTATAACAACGATTGTGGAGGGAGATAATTGCTTAACCGCCAGGTTTCCCCCTGATTAAGGTGACGCACATTAAAGGGACTAGGTGAGCCCTAGGAGGATCTGCAGGTCCCAGAGGGTAGATTAAATAATTTATCTTCCGTAGGTGGAAATCGGTACCCTCAGCGCTATATAGATTGAACTACCGCGCTCCACCTTTAAAAAAATATATTTTAATTCTAAAACTGTAATTTATTTATAATACAATTAATATTTGTTGAAAAAATAAAAATAAATATTTGATGGATATTAATATATATAAAACTATAAATTTATTAAATTTTTTTTCTAATGACACTGTCTCAGCTAAAATAGTGATTTATTGTTTTAGCAAACATATTCGTTGTTTATTACAATTTAATTTTTTTTGTAAGAATAGGTTGTTTTTTTTTAATGTGATATTTCTGGGTCCTTAGTGGCTGTTGGTTCTTAAGGAAATTAAAGTATTTATAAAATTTAATTAAAGATAATCCGGGGTGCTACCAGTGGCTAGGTTGCTAATTTCTTTACTAGCATTTTGTTATGTCATTATACTTCATGCATAGAATTTATTTATAGTATTATTCTACGGAGGTAGAAAACGTTCCGGACGGAAGCCGGAAAAAAATCTCTTTAAAAGGATTACTTTTGATTTTAAAGCCAACGTTTCGACCCACATTGCAAGTCTTCTTGAGGGCTTAAAATGGGGCCAAGGCTTGCCTACAAAAACAATTATTGTTGTTTTAGAATGTATTGTAGTGTCAGATTGACATCAGACTGTCAGACTTTGACACCATTATAAGTAGTCCTGAAGAAGATCTGCAGTGATAGTCGAAACGTTGGCTTAAAATAAACAGTTCTCCTTAATAAAGAGATTTTTTTCTGAGCACCACCCGGATCATTTTTTTCCTGATATATATATAAGGTCAACTAATATTATTCAAAGTATCATAATCTAGTTGTAAATTATTACGAATGCATTTTTAAAGTTGATTAACGAAAATTGGAACATAGGAAACTGCTTATGTAATTTTCTTTTTTTTTTATTTATTTCAATTCTTCACTTATAAAATAATGAAAACGCAATAGCAAAATAAAAACTGGTCCTTTCAGTAATTATATTACCTTTAAATAGATTATTAACTTTTAAATTAACATAATAGATGACCTGAGCGTAAGAGGTTAAGATGAGGTTGAGATTGTTTTGAATACAGGGAGATGGGTCAGAGGGCCGGTCGCCATGGCTACCGGTACATCGATTTTAGCCGTTAACAGAAATTTCTTTCTCCTTAAGAATACTTTTTCGCTTGACCGGTTTATTTATACAGTGTTACAGCTCTCGCTAAGAGCTCCCATGGCTTTATCCCTCAAATTGGAAATTTAAATAGGGTATTTCTTTTTTTCCCTGCGGACGAAACATTTAGTTGACTCGGGAAGATTGCGTACACAGTACCATAATTTATGTACGTAAACACAAGATCTCACTCAGGATAAAAATAAACATTAAAGAGCTCTCATCCTCTTTATTTATATCTGTGTAATTGTACATCTTTTCATCTTATTGAATTATTCTTTCTGGTCATCTTTCGATAAGATACAGACAGCATTATATGGTTTTATTATATTGTGATATATGTATACATATAAACAAATATTTTTTAAATAAATACACAAATATTTAATTTCATCCCATTGCCTCATCTGTTAATTCTCGGAATCTCATCAAACAATGGTAATGCTGTATTTATATTTTTAGGACTTAATTATCGAAATTTTATTATATCGTCTGCCACTTTATAGCTGATTTTTCTTTCATTTTCAAAATAATTTTTTTTCCTGTATGTCAGAATAATAAAATACTTTTGAATCGTAATTATTCCGTAAAAAAATACTTTTTCAACGTACCGAGTGTGATATTTGAGAGAATTTTTGTTGAAATCTCCCAATTCCATCCTAAAATTTTAATTTTAAATTCCTATTGCCTATTTATTTTTCTTAATATTTTGTTAATGCATTTAAGGTTTAATGAAATTTACAATTGGTATCTCTGTTTATAAAATCATTTTTCGCTATATTAAGTAATTAAGGTCTATAGTTTTGTAAAATTTTAATTAGTTTGGTAAATCATTCCTTTTATATTTATCGGGGTTTTTAAATTTGGCTCACGATGTTATGATAAGAAACCGGTAGGAATTCTTTTCATACCAGCAACTTTTTCCCCCTATTTTGGGTACCCACTTTATAGAGGCAGGGTGAGCACCAGGAGGATCTCAGATCCCTTAAAACCCATCTCCTTCTGCTAACAGAATAAATAAAAGTCTGCCAAGCAGTGGTATTCGAAATCAGCACCTTCGGTACGGCAACTCAGCGCTCTACCACTGAGCCACCTCTATCACACATTTATCTAGATGTCTTAAATTGCCTTTCAGAAATTATTTCTTTCTAAAGATTATCAACTCTAACTCCAATAACTACAAAAAAAATCTTGATTCTGCTTGTATCTCGGATTGAAGTATATCTTTTATCGAAGGAAAGGACCAATTAAAAGTTTCTATCTGAAAATGTAACCCATTCCAGCTCTTGAGCGTCTAACAAAGAACAAACTTTTCCAGTCAGGACTTCAACTGACATCAATTATTCCGCATGGAACTAAGGTTAGTTCTGGACACTCGTCAAAAGAAAAGTCGAAAGAATATTCCATGAGTTTTTATTGCTTCTATCCTCATGCTATTATTTTAATATTATAAAACATATTGATAGGTTAAGTCAACTTCAGTCAGTAATATTTCAATGATATCGTGAACATTTTAGGTACACATTTTTGTTTGTGTTGTTGCACTCTATTTTTAATCATATATGTTATTACATTCTCTTATTATTATATAATTGGTGATCAGATAAGTTAATTTTTACGTTCCTAAAAAACAATAACAATTTTTTTAAGAAACTGTTTCTAAACCAGTATGCACTCTACTGCAACATTATGAGAGTCTTCTACAAATTATTATCAAATGGTTTATTATTTTATATTACTATATGATTGTTGATTAGATATATTAATTTTTACGTTGTTAAAATTTTTAAAAAACAATTTGATTGATAAATGGGTTGATCTCTACTGCAACATTATGAGTGTCTGCTACAACTTATAAAATTGTTTATTATGTAATAAATAATTGATTTATTTGCATACGATTTTTTTTAAATGTACTCTGAAGAGTGAAATCTTGTTCATGAGTTATAGTACGAATTTATTTTTCGATTTTCATAAATCGCTAAAATATGAATGTATGAAATCCCTAAATGACTATCGTTTTGCTTCAATGCTAATTTCGATGATTAATTCAAGTTGATTTGTGGCTGTTTGGACGAGCCTTATAAACGTTCTATTTTTTTAATATAATGTATTTATTTGTATCCTAGTGTTGTATTAAAGGCACCTTGGAACGTGAAATCTCATATTTTTTGTGGTCCATTGTTATATTGAAACATTTCTTTTTTTTTCTATCGTCATAAATTGCTTAAATATGAATACACTAAAACCCAAATCGAAAGCCATTTTCTCCATTATTACTTTTGATATTCACTCTAAGGTGTCCTGTGAATTGATTGACAATTCATAAAAAATATTCCAGTAGTCTTGTAGTAAAATAAAATTCATTTATTTTATTATTGTTGATTTATTTTTATCCGATTTTTGGGTTCGGAGCATCTTAAACCGTCAAATCTCATATTATTGTATCGATAACATATGCAAGTAATAGGCTTATATTGTTACTGTTTTTTTTGTTGTTGTTTTCTCCATTTTAGTAAGTCCCTAAGGTATTGATGCAAGGAACCTCAAATAGACCTACATTTTGTTACAGCGTCAACTATGGAAATCATTTTATGGTGACTTGGGAATTTATTGACAATTCATAAAAATATTGTGACGGTAGCTTTGACTTGATGGCCTTTTTTTTCTTATTAATCGGTTAGACATGGTATCCATGGAATTTGTATTTGGCCTTCATTTTGTTCCGCTTTATTTTAATTAAGGGGTTCTTGAAATACCCTACCGTAGTGGATGTTTCCGCCCCTTCCCTACTGTGAAATCACCAATTAGTGGTGTTGACTGGGCCTGTGTGGGATACTGTATTTGGTTTGTGGGCCCCTGTGTGCAAGTCATTACACGCCTGGTTCGCTAAAAACCTCATCGTACCTTTCAAGAGGTCCCAATTCTTTGATCTATATCTAATATACAAAATACCTTTTTTTTATTTTATTTATTTTGAAGGTCTCATCATTTCTTTTTTTTAGTTTTAGAATTACAGAAATTTCTGTCATAAATGAGTGTTACGCTTATTAGTAAAATCTCTACTGCAGTACCGTGAAAAAATCCGGCTTATATGTTGCATCAAGTCCATAATGATGAAATATAAATGTTCCTTCAATAAAAATATTAGAATAAGCCCTGAGAAAGCCTGAACAGTGGGTCGAAACGTTAGCTTACAAACAAATAGTTCTCTCTCTCTCTCTCTCTCTGTATATATATATATATATATATATATATATATATATATATATATATACCTTATATATTATTCCTTATATATACCTTATATGCATATATATATATAACTTAGCGACTATCGGGTGAAACAGTTGAAAAAAAAGAGAGGGTTTCGAAATGAACACTACGAACTCAGAATGGTAACTAACTTTATTACTCTGGTAATCCTACATGTATAGTTTACGTTTGTTTATACAGAACCTCTTTACGATTAAAGTGAATATAGTTGGTCTCCAGGGCTTATCTCCCCCCCCCCACCAGTTTTCGAACACTTTCCAAAACTTGGGGAAGAGAGACACCCAAGTACAAATGAAATTCTCTCTTTCGATTTTCGATGCAGCACACTACACATGTCTTAAGAAAATATAATGCAATTAACACACACAAAACAAAACAACAAAAGACAATGGATACTTAGAAAAAAACATAGGCCCACAAGAGTGTTGACCTATTAGTGTAATGAGATATACACTAATAATAAGTAAATAAAATCATAATGAAACAAAAAATGTATGCTTCTGGATGACGGTCTGGAAAATTACAAATGTTCCAACTGTCCAAGTGGAAGTTTAAATTGTTCAATATATATATATATATATATATATATATATATATATATATATATATATATATATATATATATATATATATGTATATAAATATTAGGTCAACTATTATTATTCAAGGTAAATATAGAAATGGTTTTCTTTAAATATAGGTAATCATTGAAATTCTGCAATGAATATTTTTTCCATTATCGTAAAACCTTTTCTAGGTCCATATTTATTCATGATGTAAATAGAATAATACCTACTGCTATGATAAAAATATCCTGTTCGCTGAATTTTTCCTATGCAGTTTATTAATTAATATTAATTTCCTTCGTCCTGTTATCAATGATTACTATTAATACATGGAATTATGCTTAATTAAATGAATGCTTAGGATTTTGTAATAAGTATAAAAAATGAACAAATAGTTACATTTAATTGCAAAAGAAATAAAATTAAATTAACTAAGTTTAACTAGTTAATTAACTAAGAGTAACTAGTTTCCTCTCCGAAAATCCTCCGAGGCGTCTAAAAAGGATATGGCCTCGTGACCATCTAAGTTGAATTTTCTGTTTTAGTACCACCAGTGGGTAATTTCTCAACTCGCCTTTACTGGATGTCGTTATGTATCATTCGTTCTATATATTTGTTGTATTATTATAATATAGTTCTAAAGTTAAATAAATATTTTTTTAAATATCGATTTTCGGAACTAATTTAATTTAAGATGATGGGATAAGGAGCGATGCGTGTTGCCGCCTCCAAACCTCTGTCCCGAACTAGCTTACTTGAAAAGTTTGCAAGTTGGTGAAGTTGGGAGGGTTGAAGCTCATTATGGGAGTTGCTAAGGCCATATGTAGCCTCTAGCTCAGGTCTTCTCAATGGCTCATTAATGTTCACATTCCCCAACTTCCAGGGGGAATTTCAGGATGTGAGAAGTTGAAATTCTAAGGGAATTCTTTTTCTTAACCTTGATTTCGGTTAAATAATCATAATCACTATTTTTTATATTATTGAAAATGTAATACCTACTATTTTGGATCTTGCTATAACTCTTTCCTTTCCCAGCAGGAATTCTCTCTTTCCAATATTTCTTCATGCGTACACTGGCATTCCTTTGATCCTCTGTCCAATTTATCCGGTCTTTCTTCATCCTGAAAACCTTCCAGATTTTTTCACTCCCAAATTCACTTCCTTCTAACATGCGATACTCTGTGATGCTCAGCTTTTCTACATATTTACTTACGTGATAAGTCCACATTGGAGTGATCTTCTTTCATAATTAGTCGAATTTTGAATTATTATTTACAGTGAAAAATTGGTGTTTTCATAGCACATTCATACCACTAACATATTCATATAACATATAACATATAACATATAAACATTAGCATACTAACATTAATAGCAAAAACAATTAAATCTAGAATATTTCGTTAATTAATCTAACTGTTTAATGGTTACAGTAGAGAAATTAAATTAATAAACTTCACTCCTGAAACTGGCGGACTGTAAATGATTGTTATTACAAATGTTCCCTAAAATATAAATTTAAAATGTTGGCTTTACGTTTGAGGATAATAAAAAATAAAAACCGTATTGGCACTTATGTAGTATTGGTTATAGTAGGTGTTGTGTTTAGCATATCCAAGATCGCGGGTTTAGAGCCCGTTAGGTGGTCCTAAGTTAAAAGTGAGAAAAAAATCCTTGGCTATGCCGTCCTTCGGAAGGGATGTAAAATAGAGGCACCGTATCAGGTACTCATTAAAGATCCTGATCCTAATTATACCTGGATAGGAAAAATTTAGGGTTTCCCTCTGTATCATCATCTGATTAGCCATAGCAGCATAAAGTGACGTTCAATGAATAAAAAAATTACTTATGCTGTCCACCGTTCGTACGTTTTACTACATGACTCGTATATATTAAAAATTCCTGTAATTTTCCTTTTATTAACCTCGGTTCCCATAAAGACAGAAGACTCAGACCTGGTTTCGTCAGAAATAATTATAATTAATGGAATTATTAAGATTATTTTGATCTGAGGTAGAATGGATCGATTTTAATGAGCACCTTTAAATATTTTTAGAGACCCTCTTAAAAGTAAACGATGCTATAAAACAATTTGAAAGCAGAGAAAGAGAGTTTTGAAGAAATAACAAGAGACTGAGAGTGGTGTGCTAACTGAGAACCTTTCAATTAGGTTGGCCTTAAGGTTGCCCCCTAAGGTTGGCCATCTGGTTCACATTTCGAGCCTCCAACCCCGTGACTTTCCTCCCTTTGCTCTCCTTCACCCGGACAGATTCACAAAATATCAGAAAAATTATAAGATGTTAGTAAGCTAAATATTGAAGTTAGGTTAAAAATACTAACGATTTCAGCTCAAGACCTGTTTTGAAAATATAGTAATTTCTGAATAATAACATAAGTATGACGGAAAGCATTATTTAAAACACGATTAAACATTATTAAAATATTTTAACTTTTATTAAAAACGTTTTCCCGAGGATATTAAACTGTCAGTTATATCCTGTAGCTCATCAACAACTCATAATCAAAGTCAAGTAGCTTTTTTAATTATATTTTTAACACAGGTCAAGGATTTTGGGATTTTTTATGGCTCTGAGAACAAAGTTTATTTATCTATTAAAAATTCCTCCAAATTCACCAGAAATAAAATTTATCATAATAAAAATTAACATAACGTTTTAAAAAAAATAAACAAGAGATTAATAGATATGTTATTTTCAATAAAATAATATACTAATAATAATAAACGTTAATCGACCCCAGACAATAATCACATTAATTGTAAAAATCTGAGATATCCTCTAACAGTATCATCAAAACAAATATTTTTAATAACTAATTGATATTCAGTTCCCTCAAAATATTTATTTTTTAAAAATTATGATTTATACTTTTTTGCTTTGTTTATAAGTATTTATTTTGTTCAGAAATATAATACATAATATGGAGCTAAGTAATAGGAAATATATAAAACAAAAAAAAGAATAAGTCTCTACCACTACAACCCATGAAGAAGGGTCTTGAGTTCAGGTCATGGTAGAGACTACCTTTAAGACAGATCACACTAAACCGCCAGGTTTTCTCCCTACATTAATGGCATCTTATATAGGCTGAATGAGTCCCTGGAGGGTCTGTAGATTCAATATGATCTATCCGTTACTGTTGACAGATTAAATAATTTATCTGCCACAAGCAGGTTTTAAACCGGAGCTTTCAGCACAGCAACCCAGCGCTCTCCACACTAAGCTATCTCGCTCCATATTTATCACTTATTTAAGTCTTATCTATTAGTGTGTTTCCGTGTACCTCGGGAGGGTAGGGTACTGCCATCTTGCGTCCCCCTTACTTTCCCAAAGAAAGGTTTAAACAGATGTTCCCTTTCAAATGAAAGGACATAGCGGCATGTCAAATTTCAGTGTAATATATTTATCTATAAGTGATAGATGATGAATAATGTATCAAATCATCTAGCATTCCGATTCTTTCGAATAACAAAATTAAGATCGCCATGTTAATAACCAATGTCCGAAATGGATATGGTACGGGAAGAAAAATAAGAATATTTAATCGATATTCGATTATTAAAAAACTGTATTTTATGATTTGAAATCTGGTTATTGTTAATAACTAACAAAAATAGTTATAATAAAAAAATAGTTATTTTATTATAAAAGTATGTGCAATGACCATCAGTTATTTAATGCAGGTATGCAATGCATGGAAGCGGTGCAAGGGCTAGTCCTTGAGCTACTCCATGAATAATTAGGCTCAGGCTTGTTAGTCTCCAATTTATTATTAATAATATTTATAATTTAACAGATCTAATACGAAAAAATTCTAACAAAATGTCGTTTCTCAATCCGTTGCTAAACAACGCCGATAAAATAAACCCGATTAAAATAATATCACTAAAAACTTTTTTAAGTAATACAGGGAGGTAAAGATGAGACAAATCTTTTGTATCAGATAAAACTATGAAGAAAGTTTAATATTTTAGATTAATACTTGAACAAAAGACCCGACTAGGTAAAAGAGGTCTCATCTATCAGCTTTTGCTTCAAAGCTAGTGCCCCTAAACCACTAACCTAAATTCCCCCTCCAATGCCCTGCTTCACCCTTTATCTGCCAATAATTTTCATCGGCTGAAGTATCAGTCGTAGTTACTAAAAGAACTACCTCGTATCAGTTCACTTTAATATCAGCTACAAAACGAAACTTATTTAAATAAAAGTGAGCAAAAACACAAAAAAAAACTATACCACTACGACCCGTGAACCAGTCTTGGGGTTCAGTACATGGCCGAGACTGTACTGTTTCATGGACAACGGTTCTGCAAGGAGATGGCTTGTCCAAGTTCATGCTCAACCGCCAGGTTTCCTCCCCTTAATTGGAAGATATGACACAGTATAATGTATCACTCTGCAATACAGAACGATCGCACAAATCTTTAGATATTTTTGGTGTAATTATATCACTGGTTATTCTTAAATTTAATTTCTCTATTCAGCCCACTTTATAGAGGCTGGATGAGCCTCAGGAGGGTCTGTAGATCCCACAGGGTCGTGTGAAAAGATTAAATAATCTGCCACAGCTGAATTCAAAACTGCTGATGTGAGTATGGCAACAATCCTGTAAATAAAACTTTATAATATTTATTCTAACAAGTAATGTATTCATTCTCATATTATACTATTGTTTTAAAGAAAACTGAGTTATTATAACACGTGTATTAGATCACCTGTGGTGTAGTGGATATCAGAACTGCCTTATATGATCAAGATTGCGCGTTCACAGTCTTAGGGTTCTTTTAAAGGATTAAAATCCCTTCGTTGTGCCTTCCTTTGAAGGAGATGGAAAATGGAGTTCCCAAGTATTTATGGTGTAAAGTTACTTGCAAAAGATCCCTTGCCTAATTATACTTGGGTTGACTAAATTTGGTAGTTTCCCAGTAGTCCTTTTGCATTATTTGAATTACATTTATAATTTTATGAACCAAAATTATACTTTTTAATATTATTCAAGATGGATGGTCAGTGTTTACATTTGAAGGAAGGCTCTACAACTTCATTTCCCTTTTGTACATCGTGATATTTCAAATAAGTCATAAAACTCCACCCGTGAAGATATTAATATTTAATCCCTGGATAGGGAGGTGTCGCAGAATACTAATACTTGTTATGGATTTAATATTCTGCACTGCATGGAGTACACTACGCCTATCCTACTTTTATATTCGAATTGCATTCAATACAAACTTAATGCACGTTGCTACGTGTCTATATCAAAATCAGCTTCCTCATATCTGAAGAATACCAATCGGAGGAATACCAAAAAGGGATCCGTGCATGTGCAGCGATATTTCCATTTCATTATTCATAAACTTCTTTACAGGAAAACTACCTAGTCTGAGGTCTGTATATTTTTATCTAACGATGTAAGCAAAAAAAACTAATATTTTAAATAAAAAATCGTTTTTTATAAATATAATTACAGGAAGCAAAGTATTAATAAAAATAAATTAAATGTAATAGTTCTTCAAAAGAATATAACAGTAAATTAGACAATCAGGTTTTTGTAGGCTACATATTTCTCTTCAATGATGTAAAGGAAAATAAATTATTTGTGGAAATTAAGTAGTATTTTAAATTTAAAATACAGTGGAATCCCGATATTTCGTATGCCGATTATTCGTATTTCCGGCTAATTCGTACAAATTTGCCGGTCCCCAGAGAAAATCCCGATAAATGGTATAAAATCAATGCATTTCAGACCCCTCGGTAATTCGTATTATTTTTATGCTCGAGGTCACTTATAACGTCATATAATTCGTATTTCCAGCTTTAAAATCTCGTTAGTTAGTACTGTTTTCGAAAGGGAGGGAGAAAACAGTGAAGCAGATATGCCAGGGAGAAGAATTAGAATAAATCCTTTCTAGGAAATCACTCAATTTGTATTGTTTTTATACAAGTTTGTACTGTTTAGAGGCACAGTAGATCCTATCGTTTTTTACGGGAGAGCGAGTGAGGGAAACAAGTTTTCTTAGAAATCTCATAAGTTTTCACTCAAAGAAAATGAGGGGAGGAATTTTATTAAGCTTTTCTTACAATCACACTTTTATTTACAATTCAGTCTCGTTTTTGTTACCGTTGTGACACGTTATCATGCCTCCAAAATACGTTAGCCTCTCTATTGAAGAGAAACAACAAATCATAAACGCCGTGACCAGTGGCTGTAAGCTGATTGACGTATCCAAGCATTTCATCGTCCCTGGTTCCACGATCACATCAATTTTGAAGAACAAGGACAAAATCACTTACCAGACTTGTAGAGACCTTAAAAAAGTGGTTCGTACAAGCAAGGAATTCCAATATACCAGTTGGTTCAAAGACTTTCGTGCAAGTGATGGACGGTTCGATAGATTCAAATTGTATAAATACAATTTTTTTATTTTTTTTATTTTATACTCCCGATAATTCGTACCAAAATCTTCAGTACCTTGACCATACGAATTATCGGGATTCTACTGTAGTAAAATATATACTCTTTTAGGTTTCCACGGCCACTATTTAAACAAAATACTTGGTATCTTCTGGTTTAGACCGTGTCGCTAACTTTTTCGCCAACGTTTCGCCAGACATGCTGCTGAGTTCTTCAGGGTAGAAAAGAGAATGAATCTTTTCTGCCCTCAAGAAGTTAGCAGCATGTCTGGCGAAACGTTGGCGAAAAAGTTAGCGACACGGTCTAAACCAGAAGATACCACTGAAGTATTTTGAGTAAAAAATATGTTTATAGGTACATGTATATATATATATATATATATATATATATATATATATATATATATATATATATAAGTTAGTCTGTGGCAGATAATAAATTTAATCTGTAGTGGGTTCTACAGACCCTCCTAGGGCCCACTCAGCCTTAATTAATTGGGTGTCTTTAATTGAGAGAAAACCTTGGTGGTTGATTGTGATCTCGAACAAATCATCTCCCTGCACAACTTTGTCCTCGTAATAGTACAGTCCTTTCCGCAAACCGAACCCAAGGCCCTTGTTTACTACTCTGCTTTTCTTGATTGCACGGTTTGTTATCATGGACGCCTACAAATATGGTATTTAAAAATAAAAGTTGTAATTCTTCTGACAATAAATTTGTTGCAAATTTATTATTAATTTGATTATAATTGTTTCTAGTTTCTTACTTGTCTAATATCATAGAATGAACCCAGTTTTTAAATCCATAAAAATCTGTAACTGTAGAACTTGATTAAACACATTAATAATAAAAAAAGTTAATTAAAAAGCCCACCTGACTTTGATATATGAGGAGTTGAGGAGCTTAGGGATATAAGTGACAATTTAATAACCTGGGGAAAATACTTTTAATGAAAGTCAAAATATTTTAATAATGTTTAAGGATGTTATATAATTATATTATATCAGGCTTAATAATAAGTTGATCACCAGGTTTTCATCGTGCCCATGTAACGGGACTGTTCTTCATTCCTTAAGTATTAACCTAAAAAAATTAATTGATAAATTATTTATTTGCAGTAAGTTAACTTTTTAAGTTAGTAAATTTATAATTAAAAAAAAATGTTTGAGTAATATCACTGGGTAGTTTTTCTACTTGTATTTATCCATGTCATTATGTAACATTCCTGTCAGTTACTTGTTGTATTGTTATAATACAGTTGTAAGTTTCAATGAATAAATTAATAACAAAACGGTTTTTTTGTCTGTCACAATTTATTTATTATGGATATTGATTTATTCAAATCGAAAGCATTATTACCTTATTTTTCTTGTCTGATATTAGCTAATCTTATATATATATATATATATATATATATATATATATATATATATATATATATATATATATATATATATATATATATACATATGACTTGAAAATGTTCCGAGTGGTATCCAAAGAAATAATTCCTTAAATAGTGATATGTATTATAAAGCGATGGTTCCGCACCCACATTGCAGGTATTTTTAATATATATGTATCTTGTTCTATCCAGTCCTGAAGAATACAAGCAATGTCGTTCTTAACGTCGGTATCTTAAATGTATTTAATCTCTATTTAAGGAATTATTTCTTTGATCTCCATCCGGACCATTATCTCCCCCATACGATGGTCAACATGTTCCATTATGTACTTTAGGTTAAAATTTCCATCCAAGGATGTTTTATTTAATTAAATTCAAAACTGATCATATATATTATATTATAGCAAACAGTTTTTTTATATAAAAAAAAAAAAAATAATTCTAGTGTAGAAATTCAAAAAGGGAAATGTTACTAGCCACACTTAGTCTTAGATGACAAGGAATAATTTATTGGAGCTGGCTATCAATACGCTGCAGATTAAAGGTTTATTCAGGGCTGGCGCTGACTGCGTCGAATTGCCCCGATGATGAATGGCCTATTATTAACTAAGTTCCGAAGGGGATTTTCGAAAAATATACTTCAGTCCTCTGTTTTAAAATTAACTTCAAAATACGGTATTCAACACAGTTAAGCCCCATTATTCTCAATTCACACCTCTTATATTTATTTATCAAAAAATATATATTGTGTGCTTAAATATATATAAATTGTAATCAATCATAAAATTAAATAAATTGCAGTACCAGGCAGCACAATTAGAAGAAGATATATACAAACTACAGAACCATTTATTCATTGTGGTTTTCGTATAAAAAAAAATCATGTATCAAATTAATCATTCTTTATAAATCTTTCTGATCTATTGTAGTTCTGAAGATGACTGATTTGACCTTAACAAAACGTCTTAAAAAAAAAATTGCAAAATGCGCTTTGTTTTTTCATTAATATCTTTTCAATAACGAACTGTTTTACTCGAATAAAGGTTAAAAATAAAATAGATATCCCTTTTAAAAAATATAAATCACCTCCTTCTAAAACCGGGCTCAGAAACTGTTCATAACCTAACAAATACTAAATCCAAAACCTTTCATGTTTTTTTCTATAAAATATATTTAAAATTACAGTTAAAGAAACGTAGCATCCAAAATGTGATATAAAAAAATTCATCCGAACTTCGCGGTTTGCATAAGAAATCATTTAAATTTTATATCAAATCGGCTGATTAGGGTAAACCAATATTATCATCCACTGAGTTACTGTGCCGAAGGTTTCTAACTCATATCTGCTTGTGGCGGATAAATTATATAGTCTGTTTAAGCCGTAGTTAAACCAAGAGAGATCTGATGACCCTCCGGGATCTCATCCAGCCGGTACAAAGTGATTACCCTCAATTGATTGTAATGTCGGACTAATCACTTCCCTGCACAACCGTTTTCCTAGAAACAGTAATTTCTATTATGTTCTGAACAGAAGAACCTTAATGAGTTGTATTGGTACAGCATTTTTTTTATTATTTCGAGAATGTATTCATGAAATGCGTTCCTTCTTAATTATTTAGTAATTTGAAAATACTATATTCCTTTTTCTTTAATATTACTTATGGTAACGTTTCATATTTGGACTACTTTATTATTTAATTGTAACGATATAATAAATTACATAGTTATAAATTGTAGTGTTTTTAAATTTTAAATGAAAAAAATATTTCCAATATAAACGCGGTATATATATATATATATATATATATAAAATTTCTATTTTTCAAAAAATAAACATTCATTTTGTCAAGCCTACTTGAGTCTTTTATACTTTTTATTATTTATTGCATTTAATTTATTCTTATTTATATCGTAGTAGAGTTCACCACCCCTAGTCACCAATTTAAATGAGTATCTAAGATTTTATCCGAGATAAATTTAATAAGCTCGGAGCTTTGTGGAAGGTAATGGAAAAACGTGTTTATCTGCCTGATTGTAGGCTTAAGATAAATGTGTTTGCAAAAGGCGTTATAAAAATCAGTGATCATTTTTAAATTATTGTTTATTTTTGTATTTATTTACTACTAATTAGGTAAAGTATAATAAAGATAGGGAAGAAAATGGCCTCGGTGGAGGTCATAAGGAATAATAAAAAATAATTTCTTAAATAGTGATAAACTATTTGTTAGGATTATTATAAATACTGCGAAAACTCAGGTCATTCTAATTGGTTCCAGCACCCTTCTTAAATCTATCAACTCACTTCCCCATTTAATATTAAATGATCACCCCATTACTTTCAGTTCCTCTTTTAGAAACAACGGAATCATTTTCGACCGATCCCTTTCCTGGGTACTCCACATTGCCCAAATTCCCCGTCGATCAATAAGCTCCCTTAAGTTATTCCATCGTTCCCGGCATCTTCTAACACTACCTACCGTAAGTTCCACATAACTTCTTTAATCTTTGACTATGGTTGTATGGCATATGGTGGCCTCTCAAACAAGCTCGGGGAAAGATTGAGGCGACTTATGAAATGTTCCTTCGATTTGTTTTCGACGCCCCGAGGAAGTCTCATGTGTCTTACCTCTGCAATGAGTTAAAGTGGCTCTTCCCTTCTATCCGTAGAGTCTATTTCCTAGGTTCTTACTTATATAGAATCATCAAATCACAAAATACATCTTATATCTATAGTCTCCTGAATTCAAATCCTCTATCCAAAACCAGGGCACAATATCTCGCATTTCCGATCTTTATATCCGTTCCCATGAAAGAAAACTTCTGAGCGTTCCTTTCTCGCCCGTTCTACCTTCTAAAAGATGCTCTTTAATTAACAAAAATTAATAGGTATATACAACATCATCGATTGATGAATTACTGTAAATATTCCTCACTCACAATGATATTATTTTTTATATTATTAGATACTATTATTTACTTATTTATTTTTTTATTAGCCTATTTATTTTTATTGTAAATTTGTTCGCTATTTTTTTTGTATTACTTTTTCTAATTATCTATTAAAACATTCCTTTCAGTTATTATTTATTTTTAAGTTATTATGTAAATATTGTTTTATTCTACTAATGTAGCCCTTTGGCCAGATATATTTTTATTAAACTTTGTTATTCTTAAGGGAGCTGGTCCCAGAATAAAATTATTTTTCTCTTCTATTCTATTCCAATAAATATTTTATTACTATTTCAAGAATTTATTCTTTGACCTCCACTCAGATCATTCAAGCCTCAATACATAAGTATTCAACAATAATAAAAATTCAGATTCATATATGTTCGAACTTAATATTAAACAATGGATAGTGTTCTTAGTCGTAGTCCACCATCTGAAATAACATTTCTCTTTTGAAATAGAGTTACAAATCTAAATCTATCCTCATTTCTATTCTATCTTTAATATAAAAACTTAACCTTAAGACATCTTGTTGACAATTATCTGGAAATGGTATAGCATGTTTATCTCTGCGATCGAATCCTTGTGTCACATACTCTTCTTGTTAGGCTTCTGGGCCAAAAAAAGAATGATAATTAGGAATGTCAGGAAGATTTAAGTGATAGCTAAATGCTGGTCGCATGCCGTTTAAAGTAGACATTTGGAAGCAATTGGTACTAGTTTGAAGAATATTCTTATAACCCGAATATAGTGGAATTGGGCTTATTTACACTAAATAATGACAATTGATTAACCAGTACCTTATAATTTATTATATATTTAACTGATTGATTTTCAATACAAAAATAATTAAAACGAATGTTTCTTTAATGACAGTAATTGTTCTTATATGGTGAGTAATCATGTATAAATCTTTTTCAAGGAACAACATGCTTTGATACTTTTTTTTTTTACTTCAGCTTAGACTTAGAACCCTTTTTGCATAAATAAGCATGTAAAAAATAATAATATATTTGTTGGGAATATTCTACGATTGAGGTTTGGCATCTACAATATGCGTGCTCTTCTTCCGTAAATCTCCCCTTAGGGATTCTTGTGGAAACTTCGAGGGAGAAACCACCCATTGAAGATACTTCTAGCGTGTTTGATCTCTCTATAGTAGATCTCTGCTCCACAGACGGTAGTGTTGGTAGTTAGTTCGGTTGTGTTGCAAGTTAGTCATAGAATTGTTTGTAGAGTTTCTTAATAGTGATAGCCATAAGGTATTTGTGTAATGGTTTATTGGTTAATTAGAAGGGCAAATGTGTTATATAACAAAGTAATTTGGACTGAAAGAATTGAATGTTCTGCAAGCTGGATTTTTTCTATGAGCCCCATATACGTCGTTTGAGAGATTACACGTATATTTTTCAATAAACCGCTTTTTCCTAAACAGCTCGTCAGATTTGTTTCGAAATTGAGTACTTATACATATATAAATCATACATATTTTTTTCTTACATTACATAAAAATAGAAAAGTGAGAAGTCTCTACTGCTGTGCTTTGTGAACATTTGTTTAATGTATAAGTATTGTTTAGGAATTATAAATCATGGTGTACAAATATACTGCGATTTCATATTCCAATTTTAAAAAATCCCTGTGAGATCTGCTGAACCTAATGGGGTTCATCCAACCTCTATAAATTGAGTCCCCTTAACTAGGATAAAATGCCTGGTGGTTGAGCGTGATCTCGTATTAATTACCTCTCTGCACATACATTGTCCTAGAAGAAAAATTATTTGTTTTGTTAACAGCCACGTATGTACCCTTTGGGATCTTAAGACCTTCCTGGGGATCAACTAGTCCCTATAAAGTGAGTACCTTTAATTAGAGGAAAACTTGGCTATTATTATTATTAGCATGGTCTAGACCAAATCACCTCTCTGCACTATGGGTTAGAAACTCTAAGCTCTACCTTGTACTGAATCCAATACCGTTCATGGGTTATAGTGGTACAGTTTTGTTGTTTTTTTTCTTTATTCACGTTTATATATTGTACATAATCTAGTACTACCATTGGGTACATTCTTTACTTGTCTTTATCTCATGCCATTATATATCTTCCATTATATTTACTTGGTGTATTACCATTATACATTTGTAGATTCAATAAATAAATTTAAAAAAATATATTTTACAAAAAAGTTTTATTAATTTACCAAAATGTTGCTCTGTACTCATATTGTTTTGGTATCATAGTTGTTATAGGTTACTTATGGCTGGTAACTCTGAAAAATTACTTTGATCTGTATAGACTTATTAATTATTAGGTATAATTTTTATAATGTAAAATTAAAATCACTTAAGTCACAAGGAAGTACAGATACAATAGTTACTTTACTACAAATTACAAGCAGTTTTTATGTTTAAGACTCAATAGACTCACATAAGGGGAGCGTAAATAGACGAACACAACAATCAGATAAAATTATCGAGGGTTAGATACAAAAGAGAAATATATTTAGCTTCAGAAGAACTACTAGATAAATTCAAACCATTGTCCTTCCATTTCTTATTAAATATAATTAGGAAATATTAGATAAAAAATAATTATAATCAGGTCTAAATAAAGAAATACTGTTCTAGCACCGATTGGGAATGTGCCATAATTTTTAGATTTATTTTTCCATACAAAAAGTCTTGCGAGAATAGGTATTAATGTTTTTTTAGACTCCTATATTTCGCCTAAATATATATAAAAATAGTAAACATAAACACTGTAATCATACATTCGAAAGTAAATATTTAAATAAATTAAGAATTGTTTATTTTGCAAAAGGGAAGGTGTCATTCTAAACATTTAGTTCATTAATTATTTTTAAATGCTCTATATTCGAATAATTATTTCAGTATTTTAATGATAATGTGAGTACAAAATTTTATTTATATTTTTTATAATTGTATGTTGCCAGATATTATAACTATTTTTTTACATTGATTGCGTTGCTGTTTGTAGATGCCCAGTGTCCACCTTCATTTTATAGTATTTTTTTGTACCTGTATTATCAATAAATGGATATAGAGTATATAAATAAATCAATTAAATGTTGTGATCTAATAAACTATATTTAGCTTTATAATAATTCGTTGTTAGGAAGAAGAAATTGACTAGTTATGTTTATCAAAAAATCCTTCAAATGAGGTATTTGAGCTTGTTAACGTTGTTAATTTTTGTATACAACTATAAATCATAATAATAGAAAACCTCATTTTTATTTATTTTGTATTACTATTATTTATCGGCACATATGGATTTCTACCACCACTTATCTTTCTAAATCTTCTGATTTCTATCTTGTGAACTTTTCGGTCGCATACTGAAAATGAATTTACGCGATACTAAGTTGGAACTATGTTCTCCGTACAAACTTTTTTAAAATCCTCAAGCTCCTGTTTCTTTCTTTCTTTTTTTTATTTTTATAAAAAGCCCTGCTTTAAACTTTACTTTATACTGTATTTTTCTCTTTCAAAAATTTGAATTGCTATTATTTTTACAGCTTAGATAATACTTCATAAATCCAAATCCAACATAACTATTTTTCTTTTACTTACCTTTACTTAAAAATAAATTATTTATCACTTATTTAGAATATAACAACTGTTTGTGATCCATAAAAAAAAAGAAAAAAAAATTGTTTTAAGACTTTTAAGAAAAGTGGGACAGAGGAACCTCAGTCTAGAGTACTAAGTTGCTCTGCTGAAGTTTCCAGGTTCAAATTGAGCAATTTAGAAACATTATTTAATCTGGTAATAGCCACGGGTGGACACTTTAGGAGCTACAGATCCTCCTTGGGCTCACCCAGACCTATAAAATGGGTACCCTATATTGGGGGAAAAAACATGGCGGGTGAGCGTGGTATCATACAAATCATCTCCCTGCACCACTGTTGTCTTAGAAACAGTATTCCTTTCCATTTCTTGAACCCAATTAAAGGATTTTTTTTTGTTTGTGTTCTTTCGAAAATGAATTTCTTTTCAATTATCAATTGTTGTGTTCACATTATTATTGTTTTAGACAAATTCAATCAACCTAATGCGAAATGATAACAAACAAGTGATCTATATTAATATCTTGTTAATTAGCTAATTGGAGGGGGAAGATTTGCCTCTCATCTCTGGGATCGATCTCACCTCAGCTCTGCAAACCAACTATGGTCAACCCGTAAATTATAATGTCATAGATTTGATGTCCCTACGGCGTATGTGGTAATGACAGAGACGTTTAGAATTATGAAGCTAAATTCCAAATCCTAACTATTACCAATTTACAAAAATTATTAGTAATTATAGCTCATTCTTTGATGAAACTTTGATATCGTTTCAAGTTCTGTTCTTGCAAATTGTATTAACATACAGGGAGTATATACAAAGTTGCTCAATGTTTAGAGCGCTGAGTTGCTGTACTGCAGGATCAGGCTGTAGCAGATTATTATTTACTCTTCTAAAAGCCTGTGGGATCTACAGACCCGCAACTAAACTCTAAAAATTGTTTAATACAATAAGGCAGTTAACGATAACTTTAATATGTGGATATGTATATAAGGAAGCTCTTTGATTTTTATATCCATTAAATTTCTAAAGTGAATACAAAATGCTTGGTTATGTCGTTCTTCGTAAGGGACGTAAAATGGGGGTCCTGAGCAAAGCCATTGTCATGTACTCATAGTCAAGATCCCTATCCTTATTATACCTGGATAGGCAAAATTTATGGCCGATGTATAATCGCCCGATTAGTATTCAAAATACTATTAAACTAATTCATTAACTAATTATTAATGTCTAAAGTTGTTAATTAATTGGGGAATGGATGATCTCGATGGTAGACACGGATCCAGCCGAAGGGAGACTGCTTAGAGCTTAACCAGGGCTTTGCAAGGCTTACAATCACCACGGCCTTAATTGGCTATCCAATCTGTGAGACAATCCGATCTTCCGTCCTGCTATCCTTCTATCGGGGCGTTCTTCGTGACAGTCCACTAGTCAATGACGTGCTAGGGGATGCCTGAACTCACATTTTAAAAACTATGATTTTCTATCTTGAAACTAGAGGTAATAAACCTTAAGGGTCATTATACTCTACCAGCCGTAGGCCGCTTACCATATTTACTTAGTTACTTCTAACGCTTCAGATAGTCACTTTTAGCAGTACAAACAATCAAACCATCCATTATTGATTTCTATACCCTAGGGATGGGTAGATACTGGATTTTCCTGTATCTGAATACAAGTGATACTGATACTTTTCTGTATCTGATACTTTTACTTGATACTTTTTTAGTTGAATACAGATATCCCAACTCTTACTCTTCTAATACGCTACATAGGTCGAGGTTTTTTTTTGCGAAATCATATATTAGGAGGCGATCTCGGAATATTTTATTTCAACCACCCTTTACTATTAACTAATTTCATAGTTTATTTTCGTTTCTACATATGTGATAAGTGACTAATTACAGATTATATTGATAATAAGTGAAAACTTGTTCACTATTATTTTTACTTATTTATTTATTCATACTAAGAGGAGATACGGCGAAATTGGTCTTTCGCCGGTAATCAAATCAGGGGAGCTTAAATCATTGGTTGAATATTGCTTATTTATTTATTATTAAAAGGACCGTGATTAATAGTTAGGGATGGGTAAGGTTGCATCAATCTGATTGGATCAATCTGACCGTATCTGATACTTGTATCAACTACTTTTTAGTATCAGATATGAAGTATCAGATTGATACAACCTTATCCATCCCTACTTTACCCCTGCATGAGTTGTTGTGGTACAGATATTTTAAATATTGAGTCCTTTCATATGAAATGTCTGTTTTAATTATTTCTAAAATTCAAAGTGAAATTAGTGGATTTTTGTTATTTACCATGAAATCACGCGATTTTCGTGTAATATGTTTTAATGATTTTAAACTTGGACAATCGCCGACTTAAAATTATTGGTTTCTCTGAGGTGGTCAATAGGAGAAATAAATCAGTTCTACTAGAGGTAAATCCATCGTATCCACATCATGTTGTAGGAATATTGGCATAATGCAACAAAAACTTTTTAAAAACAGCATGCATTGGCTAATCGGAAGGCACCTATAACCTAGCATGTCAACGCCTGACCTCATATTTCATGAGAGACTCATAAGAAATTATACGAGGTTGGTTACAAAGTCCCCCCACACCCACCTTATTCGTCAGATTTGCCTCCTACAAATTTTCATCTGTTTAGAAAATTGGGCATCTTCTTTAAGGGTAAAATTTTTGAAATTGTTTCTCAAGTCAAATAGGTATTTCAGACTTTATTTCATCACAAAATCCTGATTTTTCCAGTACTAGGATGGAATTTTTGATAAATTGGAAAAATGTACAGAAAATTGAGGTTAAGTATTTTGACGTTGTTTTACTGAATAAACGTTCCTTAGAAAACGGGTACTTCATATGAAATGACGAAATATCTGGATCAGTTGTATAGTTAATAAGGTTCCCATTTATCTAAAATGTTGTTTGTACACGAATCGTTTTGAAGTCAGGGGCGTGCCTCTACCACTACCGGATCCACCCTCCTATAACCGGGTGGTTCCGGAAGATTCCGGTCGGTAAACACCCGCGCTCGTTATGAATGGACGAGGAGTAGGCAGGCCGCGTTATGAATGGTCCCTAATTACGCCTAGCGGTAAAGACTCCGAAGCGAAGGAGGTTATGGATTCAGGAGACGAGCAAGTGGCCATTATGTACCACGGAAGGAAGGGTGCACTGGACTACACTTCCTCGGGTCCAGATGCGGTCAGTAGCCCTACCTGGGTATCGTGTATTCTGTACCCGGGTACCTCTGCTTCCTCCCACCTAATCCGGACGGACGGAACTTCGTGACTTCCTGACCGTCGGCTTAATCGGCGCCTGGGGTCACGTCCCTTGACGTCAGGGGCGCCTGGGTACCGCCCGTCCCCGCTCGACTGGTAAATAAACTCTCATGCATATACACAGCTTCGTGATGTGTGACTTCATCCTTCGATTTCTTTGGATGAAAAAATAATTCAGATGGCAAAAACATAATTTTGGGGTGGAAATGGTTGACTGGGTATATCTTAAAAGAGAGTAAACTTACCCCCTGGGGTGCAGTCAATAAATTTTACACAAAATAAGTTTTATGGCCTGTTTTTTAAGCCATCGTCAGATATAAAAGTAAAAATACTCCTTCTTTAAAAACATATATTTCGTTACATTCAAGGTCAGTAAACAATATTGAAATGTATATGCTCTTAGACTCTAATGATATCACTAACATATCACTTGGTATAAAATCAATTATTAAAAATGAACAAATTAAAAAAAAACCTGTACCAATAAAACTCAAGAAGAATATTGGCTTCTAGTATGGTGGAGAATGTACTGTTTATCGCACTCAACCGCCGGGTTTTCTATCAAGGTTACCCACTTCATAGAGATTTGCTGAGCCCCAGTGGGGTCTCCGAATCCCTCGGGATCATGGCCTATCTATGGCTGTCAACATCGTCGTTACAAACAAAAATTTGATGTGAAAAACATATATTTTTAAGAGTGTGAAAATCTGTTTCATGGTTTATTTAAGTTAAGGTCAATCAGTATGTATCGTTAAACTTATTTTTTCTAAGTCATTATACATTGGCTTTGCGTCTTATAGAGTACTCTTTATGCATTTTATATCAATTATCAATCATACAGTATACGCCATAAGATTTAAACCTTCAACACACTACTCAGCTATATATATTATATATATACAGCCCCGGTGAAAACGTGGTTAAGTCTAATTTTCTCCAATATAAGTTTCTTGAAGCCTGAATCGAGTTATTTTCGTAGTGAATATGCATTGGCTTTAAAAATGGTTATTGTTTATGTTACAACTCCATTTCAAGACAAAAACTACGAGAATGATACGATTTCGGTTATCTGAGAGCAGTTAACTTTGCAAAAGAAAGCAGTTTCTTCTCTCTAAAGAAAATCCGACATAAACACTTATTCACTGTGGTTGTAGATATACTATATTTACTAACTCAGCACTACTCTGCTTCCACAAAAAAAAAAAAAAAAAATTGAAAATAAATTCGCAGAATTAAGTGGAAAATAAACATTAGCCTTTTTGTTTGAACCAACGTTTCGACCCACGACGCACGCCTTCTTCAGGGCATTATAGATCGCAGTGTGGGTAATGGGTCCATAACCTATGCAGTCGATTGGGCTGAGCCGTACAGTAGTTATGCATATCTGCAATTTAAATGAACAGCCTTCATTGGATCACTGACCCAGCCATAAGCGACTGTTTAATTACTGTAACAGTAATTAAAACTATTTCCATATCCACTTTCCCTTCAGCCCGAGGGTTGTCAACCTCGTTTGCTCAACAATTTTCATCTTGGAAGGAATCAGCGCTAGAGGGATCCCAACTCCCGCTCCCGAAGCCAAGTTGCCAGACCAATTAGTAACTTGTTGATTAAACCCTCTTCTATTGAAACAGAGCTCGAATTCGTCAAGTAAGATCTATAACTTCCTCTAATTAATATTCAATACGTAGGAAAATATTAATTTGGTAGTTGTTTTCCTTCAATTTCTGTGTATAAAATCTTAAATTACCAGGATGCATAAACGGAAAAGTAATTAAATGTTGATGTGCTCAATCAACTAGTAAACTTTCCATTGTGTTCACAAAAATACAAATGGGAGCATTCCGTTGTTGTTAGTCTAAGTATTTAACATTACTTTATGCTACAATGGCTAATCGGACGCTGCCGGAGTCCTAAATATTGCCTTTCCGTGTATATTTAAGGTCAAGATCTTTAGCAAGTACCCGACACCGCACAGGCAGGAGTCCCTGACCGATAGTTTACGCCTTCTTCGAAGGACGGAACAACTATGAATTTTTTAATCGCTTTGAAAAATTCTTATATGACCTGGCTACGAACCATTGGCATAGTAGGCTGTTATGCTAACCACTAGGCGATAGGTGACACCTTGGAGTATTTCTTTAGATCTGACTTTGAGGATTTGGTTACTATTACGAGTTTTGATAGGATCTTCGGGTCTACTAGTCCTTGGTGTTACTGTCATAGTTTTGGTTAAAAATACATGGTCGCAATTAAATCTGATTTATTTTCCCCTATTTTTTATACATGCAGTCCCGGTGAATAAGTGGCCAAGTCGAAAATTGTCCAGATTAAGTCGATTGTATTGAATGAAGCGGAATCGAGTTATTCTCGTAGTTTTAAATTGAGTTGTAATATAAGGAGTAACTCCATTTCAAGGCAATGCCTCACTTACGTACAAAAAACTCATATTGAAGAAATTGAAGTAAATACTTATTCGCCGGGTTCGTTTTGCCATAGATGTCTATATAATACAATTTTATTCATATTCATATAAAAAATCTATCTGTTGGCACGGGGTTCCACTGTATGGAACTAAATCATTTCTGTGTGCGATATAAATTTAGGGTCCACGCTCAGAGACAAGAACGTGAATATTAGTGATCTCACGATCAACAAGGATAAAATACAATCCGATAGTTATGTCTGTCGCAAGGAAATACAGACAGCAGTAATGATCCACCCTTCTACATAAGATTCATCGCGTTACTTCGTTACTTTGTTGAGCTCATGAACTCACTTCATTAACAAGTGATGAAGCCTCGGATTCCTCCTTGCGTCTGGTGTCAGTTGTCTCATTGTAACGTCAGCACCTAAATAAAAACAAACGTGACTAATACCATACTGACGTTTGTCATAACTATCTCGGGGAGCAAAACAAACTCATTAAGAGTTAAAAATGCTCTATAGGGATCGGGTAGGGTGGAAGTGTGAGCACGGCTCTTTCATTATTTCTATTATTATATTCATTATTAAAGTCTAAAAATGTCTTCCGTGAGAAAAAATAAACTTAAAATACTTGTTTCCAGATTGCAATATAAGGCATCATAGCAAAGTAGCAGGACTTAAAACACATTCACACTCTTTGAGAAGTTACTTTACCTAGGGGAGAAGGGGTTGGGGTGGGGTCAACACATTCTCTATTTAATATGATCTTGAATGGTTATGTATGAGTAAACTGTTGTGCAATGTTCTATCAATAATGTGACACCACTTCTTTAAAAGTCTGAGTGGTTTTTATTTCCTATAAGTGCAAACAAAAAACCTGTAACCAAAACATTGAAGGGAACGTGGTAAAGACTTTACCAGTTCTCATCATTAGGCAGGGTTGAGACATTATCGTCCAGTAGTGTTTGGTCCTAGATTACGATCATCCGCCAGGTTTTTCCCCCAATCAAGGTGTGCCTATTTTGTAGAGGCAAGTAGAGCCCTAGGAGGGTCTGCAGATGTAAAAGGGTCTATATAAAGCTAACAATAGATTAAATATCTGTTACCGCCGATTTCGAACAGCTCTGCTAGAATTAATGTACACTCTGAGCTTTCCCGCTCCTTGTAGACAATCTTGCAGTTTTTTCATGTAGGCGTTTTTAACTGAACCGTAAATTTAGCATTTGTCAAAATAGACTTCAGTCTTAGTTTTAGTACTGATCTTTTTCGATACATAAGGACAGGAGTTTCAGACTGTCTTCTTAACACGACTATTTAAAAAACAAGATGTACGAACACAAGTTCAAATTATTTTATATTATGCTAGAAATCTCATTTATACCCAGAGTTAAAATGAGACAATAGTTCCTAAGCAATAACAATGACATAGCTACAAACACTTAAAGTTGATATGTCATTGTTGAAAACGTTCCAAAAGTATGTCTTTCACTGAATACCGTAGGGGTCAGAAACCTAAATCCGAAATTGTTTCTCGTCAAATATATTTTAAGAAATACAATAATTCTTGTAAATTTATGTTGGATCGAGTCATTATTTAACCGAGGACCGGCGCATCGGACACCTCAGAGTTAGGAGACGGCCCGAACCCCCAGACGACTTGCTCACTCCTATCTCCGAACTTCTGGGAACCTCCCGAACCTTGCTGCCAGTGGGAAATAACGTCTATCGGGTGATGAATTAATGTCAGCTGCTATTATTTATTCTCCTCGGCCAACTTTGGATTGTTTCCAAACATGCCACGTGTCCAAGATGAAGACGATTGTAGCGATATTGGACTCATAAGCTAGTTGTTAAGTTGTAAAATTGTTTAGTTGTAATCATATAACTGATTAATAAGTTATTAAAAAGCATAATTGCTATTTAAAGCATTTACTTCGTGCATCAGTTAGGTCCTGACATCACACGAATCTATTAATAACCTTCAGTTATAAAATGTATCATTACATCGTGTTATGTAAGCGGAGAGAATATTTATAGACTGTGATTTGTGAAATGTATCCAAGCAGTTCTACCATACTGAAACAGACAGAAATTGTTACATATTTATAATTGTATATATTTTTAATTCCAATGGTTTTGCCTGTTGTTATAAGTAGATAGAGGGTCGTCCCTTTAAAGTTTAAGCGTGAAGTCTCTTCATTTTATTAGAACATATTTTACAAATTACGGTTTTCTCTCAAAGAGAAAAAAATAGAGAAGATTTGTGCTGTTCCATCACTGAAATTCTAGAGTAGGATAAGATTACTCCACATCCTTTTTTAATATTTGTGCGTTGTTACACACCACAAAGGGCTTATTATTTAACAAGTGCATCCATAAAAAATGAAAAAAAGTTCACATAAATAGTTCTCACGAATTATTTTAATTATTTATAATTTTATTTTAAGACTAAACCTACATATACAAATCTATGTATTGTAACAATAACCCCTTAGATCTATGTTGGTCATTAATAGACTACTATTAGAACGTTACCACCTTTCATAACAGCAACTGTCACTCAACGATTACATTGTAACAGTGCTGTAACATCAGAGCGATACTAACGGGAAGGAAGCAGAGTGGCTATGTTTGAAACTTGTTCTATTTTAGATTCGACGAAGGAATGGCCGATATATTTTTAAATGTGATTTAATTATACACGACTAGGCGAAAAATAGGACGGTGCAAGGCTACTCTCCTCGGAGCAGGCCTTCCTTTCCTTAGTCTGCTAATTATCAAGTCGGCATCCAGGTGCGAAAATGGGTCTCGAAGTTTTACAAAAATTTCACTGTTCCAGAATCTATAAATTTTAAAATCCGATTTTTAGGTGGATATGATTGACACACACACAGTTACAAAGTGTGGCAGAAATATTCTCCCATTTGTGGCTACCAACTCATTACAATCTGGGAGTGCCCCAGGAGAGACTTTAGGATCCACAGATCACTTAACAAGTATGAATACGGAATCAAGTGACGTGGACCCTCGAAAAAAAGTATTATATTATTATTGGCTGATTGCTAATGAAACAATAATATTACGCTTTTTATACATTCAAAAACATGGAGTAATATTTATCTATAGCAGTTTTGAGCTGAAAAAAAGGACTTTATTTATTGTTTAATTACAAAAAAGAAGATAAAACGATAGAAAAAGTTAAAATAGGCTTACAAGAATTAGACCAAATATTTCAAATATTTATACAACGTTTGGTTAAGAGAATAAAGCTTAAAACATCAAGCTGATAATCTCAGATAGCATTATGTCTGAGAATAAAAGTATTTGCGATCTCAGGATTACGCAAGGAAAAATATATATATTTATTTTTTATAATAAAATTTGTAAACCCTATTGGGGCTTATTAAAGACTTATAGAACTGAGTAGCCATTTAAATGAAGCGGTAGTATACGTTAAACACTATGGAATAATTAGGGAAAAGAAATTATCCGGGTGAAGGTAAAATAAATAATTCCTTAAATAGAGAAAACAAAAAATATAAGATCAAATAATAGTATTCAATATTAAATATTTATTTATTATTATTATTATTAATTCATATTTAATTAAATACTTAGATTGTTCCAAGGAGGGTCATCCATTCTGCCTCTTAAACACAAGAGATTGAAACTTGAAGTGTTCTGAATATTATATTTCAATAATAATATATAACCCGTGAGGCGAGGCATTATAAAATAATATGTTAGCCATCTTGGCTCGAAATCGGGCCATTATGTTTCATGGGCTCGAGCCAAACCCACGCAAGGACCGAGTGCACCTGGCTCCGTGACGTTTTTGGCTTCGTCGAGGACTTTATTTTTTGCCTCTTGTCAGTGCGCAATGTAAGTGCCGTGTGGAGCAGTCTCACCTGTGGCGGATATCGGTTCCTTTACAAAAACAAATAAATAATTGGAAACGTAAGTAATCAAATTATTTCAATTTACTCGTAATTCACATTGTCAGTTTGGGGAACCAATAAACTACTGATTTTGTTGTCTCGTCGTTGATGTTTGCTGTTTATTTAATCATTATACATTATTTAAAATAAAAGTTTTAATAAGATTTGACAACCATTGTTAATTATGGGGAGACTTTTGTAAATTAATGACTTGTTTTAATTTTAAATATTGATTCATCAATTTTTGTCCCTTTTTTCGGTTTTTCTACAGCCAGACTTATCGTTAAGGAGCGTAAAGGAATAACAATGCAAACCATATGGCAAATGCGTAAGAAAAATTGCTATATTTTACGGAAGATTGTTTGTTCATTAAACGCCACTTTATGTTGCTTTGGCTAATCGGACGAATGTTACGGAAGAGGATAACCCCATATTATAACTTTTTATACTTTTAAACCTTGCTTTTTCATACTCTTTTATAACCTTTGATTGATAAGGTATGTACAAAAAAAAAAAAATATTAATTCATTCATGAAAATCAAAGTTTCTAGAAAATTCTCCATTTTTTAAATTTATTTCGTAACATTTTAAGCTGGCTATCGTCAAGGCTATTCAGATCATCGGCATTGCTGGTCTAAACAATTCAATATATTTACATGGGTACAACTCTCAGCATGATAAATTCGTTCATATGGATTTTTTCTCTAAATTTTTAATTCAGTTCAATACCCCTGGATGAAAGTCATATTTCATATTTGTTCTCTCTCATAACGTGTTCCAACTATTGCAATTGTTGTTTTTGAGTCCTTGCTAATACGCTGTCAAAACTCCCGCTTACGATTTCTATCTGTCAATTATAGTATTGTTTAATATAAATGTCTTCGATTGGGTCCAATGTCTGCTTAGAGATTTTGCATACTCATTCAGGCAAATCATGGACCCTGAAGGCAATGCACCTCGAAGCCGCTGAGAGGGTGGCAGCCGCAGTATCTGACGCTACCGAAATAAGCAATCCCTGGCGGAAGTGAGGGCAGAAGGAGACGGAAATAGAGTCAGGTATTGAATATTAGATGTGACACGTGTGTGGCAGATGGGTCTTCTGGCGCGGGTGGCAACAAAAAGTGGTGAACCCTTTGGAAGGGCAGCTGCCACCTATCGCATGCACCGCTGGGATCTCACCCGAGCTCTGCAACACCGGTTTTTGTTGCAGCTCTTCACTAACCGGTTGTTAGTGATTCGAGAACGATAATGATGGAATGGTTCGATCATAAAAAAAATTACATAAATAGTATCATCTATCAGCATCTATCGTTATAACAATTCATTAAAAAAATGGAAGGTTTAAGATGGTTTGAGTGAGGAGTTGGGATCTCATAGAGCCCCGCACTTCTCTCGAAAATCAAAGAACGAACATCCTCTTTATAAATTTAAAAAACAACAAGTTAATGCTATTAATAAAATAATGACATAACAAAAAATCAAGTAGAGAAACTACCTCCTAGCAGTACTCCCATATCAGATTTTAGTTAAAAAGTTTCGAGTCCATTATCTTTTCAGTCCCAGAGGATAATAGAATTGATGAGGACGCTTTCAAATTTGTAATGGGTATGCATTTTTATGAAAGGATAGATATCGGGTTCAGACCAAATTAGCGATTTTTTTTTTAATTTAGAACTGTATTACAAATATATCAATACTAAAAATAAATATAGTGATGATACATAGACAAGTAGAGAAACTATCCGATGGTTGTACTCAAATAAGAAATTCAACTTAAAAGCTTCTTCTTTTCAGATGCCTCGGAGGATTATTGGGAACTGAAGACGTAGCTAAGTTTGAAACTAATGAGTTTGAGTGGGAATAAAGTTTGTCATGAAAGTATTAATATCGGGTAATAAATGGGACATTAAGGTCATTATGGATGACTTTAATTATAACAGAGTAAGGATAATTTAGGATTTTACAAATGGTTTTGGATTGTAAGGATGGGATGCGAGAGGAATTCGATGCCTTAGTGGATCCCAAAATCTCTTCTCCATAAGTCCAAATGGGTCTTATAATATGTATATAAGTTTTTTGTGATTAATCGGAGTCTAAGAGCGTTTGCCGAGCTAAGTGTTGAAGCTGCCTGAAACGTGCAAAGTAGTCATCACCCCATTACTTCAAAATATGTATTTAAATAATCTTTATATATGCTAACAGAAGTTACGCATTACCATGTTGATATGTTAATTGGCATGTTTATTTTGGGCCAAAACAGTTGAAAAAATTATCTGTCACTCGTGCTATGTTATTACTATTAGAATGTGATAAATTTGAATGGAATTTTGTTAACTGTTACTGATGTTAGCAAACTCAACCAGCCTCCACTTAAAGACAATTATAAGCAATCTTTGTTTTTAAAGACCAAAAACCTAGAAAAATATAATTACATAAACGAATAAAAATAAATCTATTTATGACTCTTTTTGTTTCCCATAAAACAGTGGTTGCTCTTGTATTCGCTTCCTTTAAAATTATTGAGTGTGTTTTCTACTTTACTTTAATTTTCTATTTAGTTACATTTCTTTCTGTAATAGTAATAATATATATAAAGTGTATATTTGAAATTCATTAAAATTTTACTTTTAAATTATTCTGCATACACAAATATAAATAATATATTACACAAATATGCAGTATGTATGCCATATAATTCACATACCTAAATCCTTGTTTTAATTAAGAAATGATTAATTATTTGTTCGTCAACTTTAAGATCTAACAATAAGCTCTATTTTTACACGAGTTGATTATATAATTACCGGCTTATAAATATGTATGGATGTATAGGATAGATTTAAAAGTAGAATGAATCATATCTATTGTGATCTCGGTTGGAAGATTGCCAGGAAGTGTTGGGTTCGCAACACCAGTAGCTCTCTGTGTGTCCGGAGATTAGATATTGATGTTCATATATTTAATCAAAACAGTCTCAATCAATGATCCATTGAGCATTTCATAAAAATAAAGTGATGTTTGTAACGTTCTGAAGCATTTCGTTTATTTTATTTTATTCATTAATCATGTATAACTTACAGTTTTAACTTTAACAAATATTGGCGTTGTAGGTCAAACAAAGAATAAAATATTTAAAAAAAAAGAAATTTTTTAAAAAAATATTTATAAATGAAGTGAGTTAATTTTAGTGCGTAGAAATCATCTCAATGTTTCAAATATTCATAGTAAAAGACCGAATCATAAAATAATTTTGAACACTGCCAAAAAATTTACATATATTTTTCCATATTATTTTTAAAAATGTGCCTGCTACGGTCCTGTTTAAAAAATATTTAGTGTAAAAGTGTTTGAAATGAATATACAAAATAAATAATCTGTATCACTACAACCTATGATGAGCCTTAGGTTCAGTATACGGTAGAAAGTGTACTGTTTCAAACTTCACGGTTGTCCAAGGAGTTCACTCTCAATCGTCAGGTTTTAACCCTATTAAGAGTATCCACTTTATAGATGCTGATCTGTCGAACCCTCAAGATACAACCCTGGGTGTTTATAACACAGGTCTGCGATGAAAAAATTGTTGCATATTTAACTAGTGAGTTTAACACCATTTTTTGAGCTGATTACGGAAAAAATTCCATCACCTCTAGATAAGTCACAAACTTCACCTGAAAATTTCTTATTTTTAGGGGTCTGCTCCCTCCCCAATCCTACTGTCTGCTACAGGACAGCTATGATCCAAGTACCTATAACCCTAAACTTTTCTCTCAATCAGACTTGAACGATTTAGTACGAAATCTGAGCCTCCCAAAGGATTCAGCGGAAGTTTTAGGGTCTAGACTTAAAGAAAGACATATGTTTGCCCACCGTGTTTCATTTTCATGGTACCGATTCAGAGAAAAGGAATTTGTCCTTTTTTTTAAACAAGAGGATGACTTAGTTTTCAGCAACAATGTACCTGGAATCGTGGAAATGTTCGAAATCACATATGAACCAGAGGAATGGAGACTTTTCATCGATTCATCAAAAAGGTGTTTGAAAGCTGTAGTTCATAACCTTCTGTGCCTGTTGGACACTCAGTCCATTTGAAAGAATGCTACAAAAATCTTGAGTTTGTTCTTAATAAGCTCGGCTAGTCTGACCATAAATAGACCATTTGTCCATAGACTATCAAGAGGATTTGAAAGTTATTTCCGCGTTACTAGGTCAACAAAGTGGTTACACAAAGTTTCCTTGTTTCCTCTGTGAATGGGATAGCCGTGACAGGAAACAACACTATGTCAAGCAACGTGGCTAATCAGAAAGGCTCTTATTCCTGGAGTTAAAAATGTTGAAAGACAAAGTTTAGTGGATCCTAAAAAGATCTTACTTCCACCACTTCATATCAAATTGGGGCTAATAAAACAGTTTGTGAAAGCATTAGCCAAAGCAGGAGATTGTTTCAACTATCTTTGTTGGGCCTGACATCAGAAAACTTTTAAAAGATGAAAAATATACAACCCTAAATGAGTGAATAAGTGAAAGGTTTGTCACTAAAATGGAAGTGGGAGAAAAAAATGCCTGGAATTCATTTAAACTTGTTGTAACAGGCTTTCTTGGAAACAAAAAAGACCCAAACTACAAAACTTTGGTTGCTGAATTGTTACAAAACTACAAAATGTTGGGCTGCAACATGAGTGTCAAAGTTCATTTCCTTCACTCACATCTGGACTACTTTCCAGAAAATCTTGGGGCGGTAAGTGAGGAACAAGGACAACGTTTCCATCAAGATATAAAAGAAATGGAGCGCAGATACCATGGTCTATGGAATGTCAACTGATGGCAGACTAGATGTTAAAAATGGAAAATTCACAAGAACACAGCCGAAAAAAAAGCTTTGATGGAAAAAGAAAACATTGTTACAAAGACTTATAATAACTTTACAACACATGCGCTTTACTTGTATGCTCATTTTAGCTAGGTATCGTTGTTTTTTTTTTGCTTTTACTTCATGTTAACATAATAAAAACTAACTTAAATTTTATTTTGTAGGCAAGTCTTACGTGATAGAAAAAAAAAACCAATGTCATTTTTGAAATAAGCGCAAAAAACTACATAAAGATAAGTTAACTAAATCAACACAATTTTTAAAAAAGGTTTTTTTTTTGCAGACCTGTGTAATTGTTCTTGTACAGCCGGTTTTGAACCAGGAACCTCCAGTATAGCAACTAAGCACTCTACAGTCTGTGCCAGCCCAATACCTTTTACATTATCCGTAAGAATTCTAGAAAAAAGTTGTTGAATAATTGTAAATTGTTGAAAAACAAAAAAAAAGTTGGTTGAGCATAAGGCTCAGTGTATGAAACTTGTTTGAATGAACTTAGCACCATATAAAAACGCTAGGCAAAAGTCATTTTAACTATACTAGTTGTCGAGTTTTAACTATGCTAGGCCTAACTTTTCATGGCTCATACCCCCATAAACTTTTAATTAACCTCTATAAACTGTGCTAGATTTTTTGAATAGGAAAAGTTTGCTTAGGTATTACTTTGTTTCGACTTAGGTGGTTTTGAAATCTGATATGATTTTTTATTTTATTTTAGTGAAGTCCACCCCCAAAAAATGTATGTATATTATAGCGGTAGTTCTAAATGTTGCCTATTCACATATAATTAGGGTTGGGATCTTCAAAGTGAACCTAATACTTTACCGGCTTGTGAACCCCGTTTTACATCCCTTCCGAAGGACGCCATAACCAATGATTTTTTACCCCCAGTTTTATGTTTTATTCCCTATATTTCTTTATAATTAATATGTATCCCCTTATTCCCTCTTTTATTTTGTACCATTATCTAAGTACACTTATCTGTTAGTACATTAGTTAATTGATTATGGAAATGTGCAAACGACAGTTGAAAACAAACTTTCTTTAAAGATTTTAATTTAAAATTCCAAAAGCTAAATGGATCCCGTTTAAACTAAAGTTGACAGTTGTGTATAGATTGATCAACAAATGGTAGGGAAGTCAATATTGACTTGGAACCAGCCTCGTCTTGGTGCTGTAAATGAAGTCCTTCGCAACTATGAGCTTTGAAATACTTTAATTAATTTGGATTTGGTATACAAAAACGTTTATATTCAGTTTAAGTATACAAAAAATAAAATTAGTACGATATCTAACATAGTAGGATAGTGTGAGTCAGACAATCAATAACTCAGGTTTAGTAGTATTATGAAAAGTTATGAAAATATATATTTAATTTTTGTTTTTATTCAATTAATAATCAGACGCTCTAAACTTCCGATTAATTATGAAATACTCATATACGTGACTATTATAAGACCCTTTTGGATTTACAGAGTTAAGCTTCCAGGCTCCACTAAGCCATCGAATCCCTTCCAATCCAAAATCCTTCGTAAAATCCTCAATGCTCCTTACTTAGGTTACGAATGAAGTGAATCTTGAAGTCCAATTTTTTCTGATTTGGCCCTAACCCGATAATATTCATTTCATGTCAAACTTTATTCCCACTCAAACCTAAATCTCTACCTCTTCAATTCCCAATAATTCTCCGAGTCATCGTAATAGAAGATGTCCTCGTAACCTAAGTTAAATTTGTTATTTGAGTACAATTAGCCTTTATCCATGAAATCGTGTATTCATTATATTTACTTTTTGTATTGTTATATTTCTGTTGTAAATTTCAGAAAATTAATTTTTAAAACGGTATTAAGCCAAATTCTGTTTTTTCGGGCTATTTTCTCACATATTTTATATTCACTATATAATATTATTTACACACCAATTTGATTTAGTCAATGACTCACAATTATAAATATATTTTTCAAAACGATTCAAACATAGTCCAGTCTGAATGAGCTTAAATTATCAGAAGGTTTCTGAAAAATTTCAACAAAAAAATGTTTAAATAAAAAAAATAAAAAAGTATTTTTAAATCACGTCTTTGAAATTTTGTTTTTTAAACCATCAATGTTCTAGACTTTTTTTTATTACATTATTAAAAGTATTGACAGGTGCAAAATATCAAATTTATTTTTAGTTTTTAATTAATATATATTTTTAATTTATTGTGTATAAAGGTGATAAAAACATTTAATTAAAGTAAAATTGGTTAAATAATGACTGGGAAAAGCCTGGAATAGAGGCTACAAAAGGCTCACCCCCGCAGCTTTCTAAGTTTAGATCAGTTTAATTGCTTTTTTTCCAGCCACGCCCAGGGACCTGGTAAAAAGCAGCCTTCTCCACTCCAAAACTTTCTTATATATTAAATTTTAAATTTAATTTTAATTCGATTTTATTCAAATATAAACCACATATGAGTTATAAAGCTCATATATATCCTCAAAAATTTTTGTCATCCAGTTATGAATTAAAAATCATTACTGAAGATTTTACTTTGAAAATTCCTCTACTTTTTTTAACTACTAAGTTGTATTAACAAACATAGATATTAAAGCATAAATTTAAAATTTTATTTGGGAAGCACAAGAAGCCCCAAACGTGAACTTTCTTTACTTAGCGTATTCCAATCTGGGAGCTTTGCGACTAATAATGATAATACATTTTTATTTAATTGATTTTATTGCTTCATTCTGGTCATCTGTAGAAAAAACATAAAAACCCTAAATTTACTGATTTTAACTCACCCAGTCTTGAACAGTTTTTTCAAGATACACGCTAATGTTATACAAGTATAGTGAAAGTTGTAGTGCAACACATTTTGTCATCAATTTTCAAGCACAATACGAATCATTAATATTTTATTTTATACGTATAAGATCTAATTTTATGTGTCAGAATAGTGTGTGATTTTCTCTAAGTAAGTCTCGAAACGTCTAGTGTCAACACCTGATCTTACTAGCCCTGACCTGCAATGTGGGTCGAAACGTTGGCTTTCCAATAAACAGTTCTCCCTATGTAAGAGAACTTTTTTCACCTCTACCCGAACCATTTTCTTCCGCATATATATTAGGTCAACTAATATTATTCAACATACATTTTAATAGATTCAAATTTAAATTTCCAGAAAACAAATCTACTCCATTCAAACTTCGGCAGAAAAATGATATCAACAGCAAGCCATAGTGACTCAAATGGGAGATGTAAAGTCGTCGGAAGATTGGGGACCATTTTCGGAATGAGTCCCTAAATTAACCCTTGAGAAATATGATATTGAAAAGCAGATAACAAAAGCACCCCTCGGACATCCCTTTGTACGGTCATGACAATAAATCACTGGCCATTTAGCCGCCTCAATTGGCCCACAATGACGTTTCTAGGGCCCGGTAAATCTGGAGCCGGCACCCTCACCGTTATTAAAAACCGACTGTACACGGCAACGATAACTGCCTACTAAATCTTAAGAGTCGCTACCTCTCTTGTCAGTGGGAGCTCTTAAAATAATTTAATTTAGTTAGCTATATTTAAGGAGCATGAACTTCCTCTTCCGGTGAGGACTATAATGGTAAGAGTACAATACGCCTTCCTTTGACAGTTACTCGCTCGAGAAAGACATCATTCATATATAACCTAGCCTTAGGCAACATTGTCGCTGGAGCATTATGATCCTAAAAGTTTCGGGTTATTTGTAGCTTCCGCAATGACAAAAATAAATATTATAATTCTATAATAAGTAAGTCGACTAACGAGAAGGCTCCTACCAAACATTTCCGGTTTTTGAGTGTTTAATAAATAACATATATGGGATGTTGATATATACGTAGAATTATTTTCGATTTACGAGTTCCCCCTCGAAATGTTTATCTAGAATTTTGGATTTCGACTCTACCAGAATGCGATTTGACCCAAGCTGCGATGTTTGGATGGAGCCAGTGAGGAAACTAGGAGCCTGCAAAATGTTCGGAACTGGATGCCCGCCGCACTGGACAGAGAGGATTAGCGGGAACGTATCAAGGAGGCCATGGTTCATTAATGGGCTATAGAGCTGAGAAAGGAAGAAGAAGAACGTGATTATGTCTCTTAAAGATTATCAATGTTCAAATTTTCTCATAACAGAACACGAACTTAACAAATTTCTTCATTAGCAACCGCCTTTTGTGCCTCTCAGCACATCATGGGAGTGTTTAGCCATAATTGCCATTCTTCCCTGGTTCTAGCCAGGTTTCAAACTTCCCTGATGCCTTTTTTCTGCGAAACTGCAAACTGAAAAACTGAATAAAGTTACGAAAATATAATCATTTTCACACGGGTACAATTTTTTATTTTAATTGGGGTTAAATAGCACAGCATATATGAAGCTGTGGTGCTGTTCTCTTTGTCTTCTATTTAAAAAAAAATTAAATTCTCCCAACACTAAGCGACAAGGACAGCCATGAACGCGGACCCCTAAGCGAGGCAATCTGGAGTCAGGGTATACTGCCCTGGCCGGAAGCTGAGGCAAAAAAACCAAACAGAAATATCTGTCCGTCCAGGCCCTACAAATTAGGGGACTTTGTTCTGAAGAACAGGACGCGGGCTTGTTGTCCTATCTTCTCTTTTCTTTTGGCCTCTTTGATTTCGAAAAAGAAATGTATTTTTTTTTTTCAAAATCCTCGTTACTCAAGTATGACCAGGGTACGATACGGAGTGTGAACATGGTTTTAAACCGCTTTTGTCTTGTGCGTACAATTATCTTTCTGTTATCAATTATTTTGAAAATCAACCGCTTATTTTCAAAATTAAACGTACAAGAAATAAGCTTGGGATGCATTCCTGTTTCCTGGACATTCCTGAGCGGGTTGGCAGCTCAGTGTGTACTGCGTTATTTGATGTGAATAAGTTCTTTAGTTTAAGTGGGGATGGTAAATTGTTTAATCTTTATACTGCCATGCATAGATGCTGCAGAGTCCAGCCTCAATGAAGTGAGTACCCTTAAGTGGGGAAAAACCTGGCTGATCAATTACCTGCCTACACAACCTTTACCTCAGAAACAGTAGAGTCTCTACCGTATATAGAAACCAAGATCCTTAATGGTTTGTAGTGGTACAGGTCTATATTTACCCGTTTTTCTTCAATTTATACTTTGTTACACCCAACATAATTTTGTTCCATCGATTTTATTTATTGAATATATTGGTAATGATCGCTCTTATGCCTGGAATTTTTTTCTTGTAGTGTTTTTACAGAATATTCAATTCTTAATTATGTTTAAAATATACACTTAAAAAAATGTTAAATATTATGTTTCGTAACTTCATTTAATAATAAAAAAGAACGTAATATATACTTGCCGTTTATTAATGTTTTTCTTCAATTGGTATTTACAGTAATATAAATAACATATTTTTTTTCCATCGATTTTTTTATTGTAACTATTCTTAGTGACGAATTTATCATACCTATCATATTTCCAAAATTAAAAATACGAGAAGTATGTATATTTTTGTGTTTTCTTCAAATTTTACTATCTTCATACTCTATTTCTATGGGAGTGTTTAGCCATAATTGCCATTCTTCCCTGGTTCTAGCCAGGTTTCAAACTTCCCTGATGCCTTTTTTCTGCGAAACTTCAAACTGAAAAACTGAATAAAGTTACGAAAATATAATCATTTTCACACGTGTACAATTTTTTATTTTAATTGGGGTTGAATAGCCAGCATATATGAAGCTGTGGTGCTGTTCTCTTTGTCTTATTTTTAAAATTACTATCATACCCTTCTTTCAAAATTAATTATATGTGACATAGACTTGTATCTGGTCATTCTCATCCTATATATGGCCACTTTTCTGTTCCATTTTATTAATTTTACTCCATTTTCTTTATAAGATTTTACTTATGTACTGGACTCTATCTTCTTGATTTATATAATAAGATAGAAAAGAAAAAACATATTCTAGTCAATATTTGTTTTTTAAACCTTACAAATAACTAAAAAACGTTTCGACATTTATTTGTCATTCTCAATTTCAACAATATTCATTCCTCATACAACTTCATTAAAATCATAAGTCCAAATCATTACTGTGAAAGAATAAAATTACACGAAAGTACAATCATAAACAAATTGTCAAAAATAACTAATAACAATTAGCATAGATACCTTAAGGTCAAAACATTCTTTCAAAGTTAAAATTTATATTAAATCCTGGAAATAGTCTTTCTTCCTTGGTCATGAATACCACATTACATTGAAAACCAAACTTTTATCTCTGCAATGCTAGATCAAATTAAAATCACTTATGAATATAAATATATTAAAAAATGTCCTCCAAAACAAACTAAACAATCACAGACAAATATGGTATTTATTTAAAAAATTTACAAATTAAACAATTAGATTAGTAATTAAAAACATGAAATTTATTTTGAATATTAATTGGAATTTTTTTTATTATCTGATCTATTAGTAGGATATGGGTCAGGTTATTTTGCTCTATTTGATTTGTTTATGAAGCTTAAATCATCGTATGTTCTATTTCTTTTTTAATTTTAAAATTATGGACGAATACAATTTCCTTATATCTCCAGCTTCTTTTGTATCATTTACAGTATTTTCTAATTTATCGTTTATGAATAAAGCTTCTAAATATTTTCGTATTATGGTATTATTTTCTTTATGTAAAATTTTATGTTTATTGAAATTGAAAGTGTGTGATTATTTTACTCCTTGATTTAGATATTTCTCATAGCACTTTTTGTTCTCGGATGACTTCAGTTCTGGTAAAAAACGAGATAGCCGGCGGTGTTTACAAAGGAACATCTCTACGTCACCGTTGAGTGAAGGGTTTCAAACGGTGGGACAGCGGTTGTTAATGATGTCTGAGTTCTTTTTTTCTTCTCCTCGACAGTCGCTACGACACGTTGGGATAGGCAGCGGAAGATCGGCTCTGGGGATCATCCGGACAGACCATGAGGAGCAGGAAGTAGAGGATCACAAGGAGGCTGCTCAACCTGTTTTTCATTAATATACCTAACTTCTGGCTAGTTCCGAACCACTCTATCTTGGGGTGTTAACGCCATTTTTTATTCAAATATTATATTAATAACTAGTTCCGAAATAAATAGTTCTTCGTTGTGAATTAATTACTGAGATTATGACGAGCTATATCTATAATTAAATATGCCAGTTGTCTGTGCTCTAGGACTGAAAGAAAAAAATTAGTTAAAACCTTAGGAAGAATGAAATACAAATTTTTTTTTCTTTCTTATTAGGAATAATAATAATAATTTTTTATTTTAAAATAAATAATTGCCGGTGCAATAGTAACCAAGAAGCATTTACTTATTAATAAATATGTTTTTTACTTAAGAACAAAAACAAAAGAAAAAAAAATCTCAAAATCATTATACGAAATTTTTTTTTTATAAAGGTGTATTTATTTTAATAGAAAATTTTAATTGCCTTTACTTACTGCTTAATCAATAATACTTAAGTAAGTTTCAGTAATGTATCCGGTTATGTTGCGTTTTCCAATAATCTAATTATTTAAGATGTTTTCCTTAATAATTGCGAGTATAGTGTAATATTATTCAGTTCAGAAACGAAATTATTATTCGATATTTGGTTTCTACACACATTTAAACATAAAACCTCCAACTTCGAGAGTGGTTTTTCCTTGGTCTATTTCAAAGGTTCAGTATTTACAATAATAAACCAAAAGAATTTATATAGCAGTTTACGTTTTACCTTCATCTCTACATATAATCGATATATTGCTATATCAAGTTTTCTAAGTAATGCCATTTTTTAAAATAAAGGGATATCGTTATGACGCGTTAAGTGGACCGTCTTGATATAAGCTGTAACACTGGTAACAAATATCAAAAACAATTTAGTATTTCCAAAGAAAAGTTGTAGACAACTCAATGTGGATTTTATTTTTACTCAATCCTTGGATTATTCGTATCTTGAAACGTATAACCCTACTTTATGAGAGGAGGTTACATTTATTTTATTTACTGCTTACAAAGTAACAAGATTGCTAACCTACAAATCCAGTACCACTACAACCCATGAAGGGTCTGGGGTTCAGTACGTGGTAGAGACTGTACTCTTTCATGGACAACGGTTCTGCAAGGAGGTGACTTGTCCTAGGTCACGCTCAACCGCCAGATGTCCCCCCTTATTTTGGGTACCATATTTTTATAATATTTTATAGAGGCTGAGTGGGCCGCAGGAGGGCCCCATTTCCTATATGATCCATCTCTCGCTGCAAACAGACTAAATAATTACTAACCTACAAATATGACAATTTGTTTTAATTAAATTAACAAAACGGTTTTTTTAGTTTCAGGTCCAAGCAGCCCAAGCAAAGTGGGACCGCCAGCTTTCGGATTGAAGTTGAACTCTGGAATTGGAGGTGAGTGCTATATTTTAAAACTTAATTATTGAGAGCAGATTATATTTGGTTGATTACAATTTAAATACAGCATAATAGGAATAATTTAATCAATACAAATGAGTAAAAACAAACAACATAAATTTTAAATTAGAATGCATTCGAAAAATTCCTAAAAAGCAAAACCTGAAGTCTCTAAAACACGGAAAGAGCTATGCAGTCAACGTTTCGCCAGTGCAAGCATCAGTTGCGACGTACAGTGGTTTGTGAAACGTCTTGGAGCAAGGTTGCTGTCTCTTTTTGATGAATCTGTTGGATTATTGATGTGCTGAACTTTTTTGTATTTTTTTTCTGCATCATTTAGATCAATTTGCCCTTCCACTAAGCATAAGATGGGAGAAATTGACGGCAAAAGTTGCAAACTAATTAGACGAACTGTTTACAAGTTGCTATCGCTTACTAAGAAGTACTAAGGACTTGGTTAATCACCAGCCAATTTAGGCCTGGCTCTGATTCGGTGAGATTGCCGCGCATTATATCGAGAGGGAATATTCACGAGTAGTCGAGGACTACTAATTGAAATTATTTCGAAGGTCATAATGGCCAGCTTCGCGCGTCCTCAGTAATTACAGGTCTCATTATAAGCTAAGTCTATCACAGATCCGTTTTGTCTTAGACAACAACTTTCAAATCCACCAAAAAGTCTTATCTTCACCCTATCAATGACTCAAAGTATGCCTATCAGTGTTCATAAAACAAATAAATTTAATATAGACAATAAAAAACACCCAGCAAAAATTCTGTAAAGTGAGTAACCTTAATTGAACCACTGAGTGGAAAAAGGTAATAAGTGACTGAAACCAATTTTTCAGACACACAAAAAAAACTGTCTAAATAGATTTCTGTTGATCTTACAAAATAACATTAAACATGATAAATAAACTTTCATACATGGGCAATCTTAATATATATCTATTACAACATTATTTTGTACTTTTAGGACGCAGGAACTATTTATTTACCTTTTTCTAACAGAAAAGTTTACCTTTTTCCACGCTCACCACCACTAGAACTGATATTAGAACTGCTATTAGAACTGTTATAAGAACTGATATTAGAAGTGCTATTAGAACTGCTGTGAGAACTGCTACTAGAACTGATATTAGAACTGCTATTAGAACTGTTATAAGAACTGATATTAGAAGTGCTATTAGAACTGCTGTTAGAACTGCTATTAGAACTGATATTAGAACTGCTATTGATTTTAAATGGTCTAGAGCTATTGAGATATTACCTTTTTCTGCTCAGTAAATGTGCCTACGCATGATAATAAAAATGGCTATCTCAGTTTATATTACAGCAAAACTTGACTTATTTCCTTAAGGGTTAAATTAAGAAAAAAAATCTAGCAGTTGGGCGTGATATCGGACAAATCACCGCTGTCCAAGAAACAGTAAGTCTCTGCCATGTACTGAACCTAAGATGGACTGTAAAAAAAAAAAAAACTGTTCCACTACCACGTTTGAAGGGTCATGGGTTTAGAATATGGTAGCGACTGTTCCTTGGACAACTGTTGAACAGGAAGGTTATTTGTCCTAGATCGCGGTCAACCGGCGGGATTTTCCCCCAATTAAGGGTAGAATAACCCGGGGTCCAATAAAGGGGCCAGTTTATAGAAGCTGAGTAAGCCCCAGGAGTTCCCAGATCTTAAAGGATCCATCTCCGGCTGTTAATAGATTAAATAAAATCTGCCTGTCCAGGTTTTAGTTAATCTGTGAGCAACCGGTGATGGATCCTTTGGAATCTGGGACACTGATGGAACAGATAGACCATGTATAATCTGCGGAACTTCACTCAGCCTCTATAAAATGGGCCTTTTGTCTGGCGGTAGAGTTTAATCTAGGACAAACCACCTCCCTGCTTAACCCTTAATCTAGAAACACTATGGTCTCTACCAAGTACTCAAGCAATGTTTCTTCGTGGTAAAAACAGTGGTCCTGGGTTTTTTTATATCTTTTATTGTTGTTTTTTCTCAAATTGAGTTTTTAAATAATGCAGTACCACAACAGCCTATGAAGGATATTGGGTTTACTGAATGGTGCAGACTATACTGTCTCTAGAACAAGAGTTGTGCAGGGAGAATATTTATCCAACATTAGAGTACCTACTTTAAAGGCTGGGGGAGCCTCAGGAGTGTCTGAGTGCACACATAATTCGTTTGTGTCTGTTAACTTAAATAATTTATCTGGCACAGCCTGATTCGAACCCGGAACTTCACCTGTTTTGGTTTTTTGGATAAACTTTAACCGTTTTCATTTGGTTTATAATTTTGACTTATTTTTATAACATACTGGAACTGTCATTACAAAAAGGGTGCAACGTTTATAACCAATGCCAATACTCTATGTGCCGCCATTCTGAGGGAGTCAGTAAGTTCATAAATCAGATACTTCCTTTATCAAACAAGGGACGCATTACAAAGAAGCACCAATATGTGATCAGTGGGATCTGCTTAGGGGAGCTTTCAGGGAGGGCGGGGCGTGGGAAATGTAAGGAGGAAAATCAAATCAATGAGGAGAGGAAAATATAAAGGAAATCTTTGGTAATCCGAGGATTATGGTCCAAAGCGCTGGACTCGTTCCGCCCACTCAGCGGCAAGCTCCATGGAATGTTAAATCTCTATTCAATTGGTGTAGGATCATATCTTGAAGCTCCATGATCCGGTTTGGGGAAACATTATTATTATATTATATAAATGTAATATTCATTTAATATTTAGGATTCATTTATAGGACCCTTTACTGTGTATAAATAGATAATAATACACATTAATATTTAATTTTTATTGTATAATTTTGTGTATAAATTTAATATAATACAACATTCAGAGAGAACGAAGGATTACTGGGGGAGAAGAAAGAATGAGAAACTTGATATCTCCTTGACCTTTTGATCCCCAGTTTGAAAAAAAAAGAATAAAATGAAAATTAAATAGACGTGTATTATAATTAATCAATAAAAATACAACTGGGATTCACTCAAAATGTATTTAAAAAATAAATTTAAGTCTGACGTTTTGGCATGCAGTTCATACATCCTTCAGAACTGAAATTAAATATTAATTATACTACAGAAACATAAATAAAAGTTATATATTCATAAATAAAAATAAACAGAAAGATAGTCTAAAAAAAATCTCTATAACTGAAAACAGCACAGATGACGAACTATCGAAATACTTCTTTTTTTTTAAATGTATGGCTTGAAATTTAAAACTGTATACTGAATACATCAAGTACATCCAGGCAAGCAGAGAAACTACCCAGTGGTAGTACTCAAATAAAAAGTTCAACTTAAAAGGTCGTGAGTCCACCTTTTTTTCAGACGCCTCGGATGATTATCAGGAATTTAAGAGGTTAGCGAGGTTTGAAACTAGTGGGTTTGAGTGGAAATGAAATTTGTCATGAAAATATTGATATCAGATTCGGGCCAAATCAGCAACAAACGGGACATTAAGGTAACAAAGTAAGGAGCATTGAGAATTTTACGAAGGATTTTGGACTGTAAGGATTGAATACGAGAGGAATTTATTGGCTTTGTGGAACCCCAAAGCTCTATTCCGTAAGTCCAGATGGGTCTAATGATTGCCAAGTACATATATGAGTCTTTTGTAATTAATTGGGAGCTTAGAGCGTTTGTCTAGTAAATGTTGAAGTAGCATGAAACGGCGAGCTTATATCGTAATACGAAATTCATTAAATTCATTATACAAAGTATATTATGTAAAAATTAAAATTAAAAAAAAAATTTGAGAATATTTTTATTTTTTTAAATTTTAATTAATTTTAAATTATATACATACATTTTAGACATTGGTGGGATAATCCCTTACAATGAGAATGATTTTGCTTACATGGTTGTTTGGTTAATAAGTTTTTGTTGTTGGTAAAAAGTTGAGAATATTGAAATTCGTTATATATGTATGAAAATATGAAAATATTTCATATAGTTGAGAAATCGTTGTTTTCCCAATAGTCGAATTGCTGGAAAATATTAAAAATTGGCTTCCTTCCAATACAAATAAAATAAAAATTGTTATGAACTCTTCTGTATTGCTATTTTTTTTATATTGCGTTTTTTTTATGTAGCTTTTTTTTAGCCGTTTATTAAAAAAGTATAACGCATAAGATATTTTGTTTAGATATGTTTTTATGTAAACATGTAGCACAAATAGCAGGCTTGTTAATAGATTTGATTATTTACTGTGATTGAGCGCTGAGGTGGTGTGCTAAAGTACCCAATTTTAAAACTGGCAGTGGCAGACAAAGTATTTAACTTGTAATAAAGTTGGATGGCACCTATTGGCTCATCCGAACCTCTTAGGGCTCACCCAGCCTCTATATCTTGGTTACCATCAATTGGGTACACAACCGTTGTCCAAGAAACAGTTCAGTACCCATCCATGTACTCAATCCAAGACCATTCAGGTCGTGTTGGTTTTTTTCAATTAGATGATAAAATGAGACTAAAAAAATATTAATTTAAAAATATAACTTAATATAGCTGTAAAATTAAACATAAACTTTTAGTCATAACACTACTAAGAAAAAACGATTTTAAATAGGCAACTGGAATATATATACATGCTCAGTTTATGCTCATGTATGTGTGAAAGTCATAAACCAACGTTTTATTACTATCATATATCACAAACTCTTGACATGTTTCGGTTTCATAACGTTTCAACAAAACCGTTACAAATTCTATTATTACTACCGCATTAGCTCCAACGTACACTACATTACCGATAAGTGTTACAGCTGTCGTATTTCATCTTAAGAGATTTGAGGACTTGGAAACATTTCGTATTCTTTGTCGGAGTTTAATCCGGATATTTTTCATTTTTACAGAAAATAAATAAGGCGTCATGTGTCCACTGGCGCCGAATATTTCACCAAAGGACTAAATATAATTTCGAGGGAAAGCTTTTAGATTTTCACTGGAAACAGAGCTTGCAAGGATCAGAATTCTAAATATGTTTAGCTAACAGGTTTTCCACGTATGCGTGGGATATCACAAGAATATGCAAATTATATTTATATATTTTATTGTAAAATCAAAACATATATCACTTATTTTATTTTATAGAAACTTTTTTAAATTGAATAAAACATTTTAGTATCCAAATTAATTATTTCCGTAATTAAATAAAAAAATATCAAAAGACAAATTTTATGCAATCCGATAACATATAACATTAATATGCAATGCTTACTAGCAATGCCAAGCAGTATCATTCTCTCATCTGATTTAGTCTCATCTCACGAGATCTCACATTTCCTTCTTTTCAGTCTTCGTGTATTTAAAAAACTTCCTCAACATTTGATAAAAATCCTAACGTATTTTTTAACTTCTTATTAATCTGTGTTCGATTGTGTAGATCATACATAATATTTGTTAGCAGATGTATATTAATCCCCTCAAGTAATAAAAGGTCCATATAACACAGATTGTATATATATTCGTCTATTATAATATTCATAATATAACCTTGGAAAATGAGGAAAAAATTTCATTTATTGATGACTAATTTTTTAAAAAAAGTTATCGTTTATGCCCTTCTTGCACTTTTCATCTCAAACTACTTTTCAAAAACTGTATGATAATTTAAAGTCATTCGGAGTGAGCCACATGTGAATAATTTCGATCGCTGACTAATTCAATATGGTGTTTAAATATATAGTGAAATAATGGGTTGGGGAAAAAGAAATCCATTATTTTTGCGTCAAATTCAAAACTTTATACAAGATGTTTCGGATTGTCCGAAATACACACCGTTTTGTTGTATAATTTGTTCGCAATTTAAAGGTAGATTCATAATGCCTCTCTCATAGAAGTCTTGGTCCTTATTGGCGAAAAACTCTAGTAATCGATTTTCACAATCTTCTCTTGATCCCAATTTCTAATCACTCAGGAAGTTTGGCAATGCGAGAAAAAGGCGGTAATCGCCTGGTGTCAGGTCCAGACTGTATGGTAGATGCATTAAAACTTCCCAACCAAGCTCCCGGAGTTTCTGGCGGGTCATTACAGACGTGTTTGGCCTTGCGTTGTCCTGATGGAACACACCTCTTCTGTTGGCCAATTCTGGCCGTTTCTGGTCAATCGCTAACTTCTAACGGTCCAGTTGTTGACAGTAGAGATCTGAATTTATTGTTAGGCCATACGGAACCAACTCATTATAATTGATTATTTGCAAGCCCCACCAAATACACAGTAGAACCTTTCTGGCCGTTAGTTCTGGTTTGGCCACCTTTTGAGCTGCTTCACCACGCTTTGACCACGATCGTTTTCCCTCAATAATGTCGTATGTGACCTATTTCGCACCCCCAGTTACAATCAGTTTAAGAAATGGGTAAATTTCATTCTGTTTGGCCAAGGCTTCGCAGATGGAAATTCGATCCATCATGTTTTTTGGTGTTAATTGGTGTGGCATCCAAACAACGAGCTTCTTTTTGAATCCAGCTTTGCACAAATGGTTTAAAACTGTTATATGCTCGATCTTTAGCTCAAATAAAAATAAAATAAGTAAATATAATGAATGATACTTAATGGCATGAGATAAAGCAAGCAGAGAATCTACCCAATGCTAGTAATAAATTAACAAATAGAACTTAAAAGGTCACGAAGTCATATTTTTGAATTAATCTAATATCTTAATTAAAAATACTTTGTTCTCGTCAATAATAGCAAGTTCCAATCTAATTACCGTAGATAGTGAACCGGGCGTCCCAAAACAACGAATGTATATATTTTTTTAAAAGTTGTATGCTACTATTCATAATTATTGTCAAAGTATTCTTAACTAATCAACTGCCATTCAAGCGTCTTTCCAGGTTTTATATTAGTATTAATAAAACAACATGAACAACCGTTTTCATTATTCGGATTTTTATTTTTTTTTGGATAAAGACGAAACCACTGCATTACTCTAATTTAATTTAAATCATTTCAATAATTTAAATAAATATTAATTAACTATGAATTGTTTATACGCCAGCCATTGCAAGCGAAGATAATGTCCCTGAGACGTCTTCAGTATTAGGTCACGCCTTTAATCAGGAAGCCAGACCACTTTGCACTTGGACACTGATTCGACTCCCGCGCAATTCGAAAGGATTCGTGGGTTTAAATTAGACCACATCATTCAGTTGTTTTTTCCGTTTAAACACCTCATGGGTGCTGAATCATTTAAATATTTTACTTTGAAAAAATTATATACATATATATGTGTAAATATTCTGCTACAACCCGCAAGTGAGTCCTAGCCTCCTACAAAACCAATCGCCATGCTCTTCCCCCAATGGCTGTTGTCATCCAGCTGTTCACTGCTGCTTTCTTGGGATCATTTGCTATGCAATCCATCCATCTTAATCTTGGCCCACCGACCGTTCGACGTTCCTGCAACTGTATTGTGATCACCATCCTTGGTTGGCATTTATTTGCATTCTGGTGACTTGACCTACCCACCTGAAAACTCATCGTAGTACATTTTATATTCCGATTTTGAGTTGGAATTTGAGAAGTTCTCGACATGATACTATTTCGAGCATTGTAAAATTTGGGCGCAAGTCTGTTTTTAATTATTAATTGGGAATGGACCACGCTAAAAATGTTTACGTTGTTTCTTTCATACTTCCTTTAATCTTTTCCTCATGTATTTTTTTTTTCTCCCATGTACATATTATTCTTGGTTTCTCCATTTTCTGACATTACTATCCGTTTTTCTACCTTATTTCCAATAGTATTCCTGTCTATTGGAATATTATCTACTGGTTCTATTTTCGGTTTTAACTTGGCTGATCTAATCTTCGCAAAAATTGCATACCGCTAACTTTGTTGCATTTACTTTTCCTAGCATTTCAATATTATTTTTATTAGTAAAGCATTAATATTGATTAGAAATTATACTACATTAAATATGAATGTAATTATTAATTTTATAATAATATAAACGCTAGGTTTGTTTGTTCATTTAACGCCACTTTATGCTTCTATGGCTAATCGGACGATGCTACATTGGGAGGTCTAAATTTTGCCTATCCAGGTTTAATTAGGGGTTTTTAAGGAGTACCTGACATCGTACAGGCTAGGGACCCCCGTTTAAGGTCCCTTCCGTTTTGTCCCGAAATCTAAAAACCAGAATTTATAAAACAATTATCCTTCCATCTCTTCTCTATGGATGCGAAACTTGGCCACTAACGCTGAAGGATTAACAACGTCTTCAGGTATTCGAAAATAAGGCGTTACGTAGAATATTCGGTCCAAAAAAGGATGAGAACACCGGTGAATATAGGAGATTACATAACGCGGAATTGCGAAACATGCATCCGGTAAATATTATTCAGGTGATAGCGTCGCGAAGATTACGATGGGCCTGTAAAGTTGTTGGGCTTAGTAACGAACGAATTCCCAAGATGTTAATAGGAGCTATACCGACCGGGAAGCGTCTGAGGGGTAGACCGAGGCGTAGTTGGGAGGATTGCGTTAGGAATGATCCAGCGGGTTTGGGTTTGGGTGGTGTTCCATGGACGGATGTTTGTAAACATAGATTGGTGGTATCGGCATCGAGCCTTCGGGTTCGTTTAGCCTTTTATTTATTTAAAAAATCCTAGGGCCACCTGCCGGGCTACAAACCCGCGATCTTGGGCTTAGTAGTTTGTTACGCTAACCACTAGACCACAGGTCGCCCCTTAAACGCTAGATAAAGTATATACTACAATATTAGTAATATCCCTAATTATTTTTGTGAATTATAGATCGTGTGTATAGTTATTATGTATGTAATGTAGTATAATAATGATAAAATGATCATGTATACAGTTTTGGTTTTTTTTTTTACATTTATCCACATTTCCTATTCTAAACTGAATCCCAAGAATAAAAAAAAAAAAAAAAAAAAAGGATCCTCTAACATTTATGTAAATATTAAGGCAATGGAACTCTCTTAGTTTTTAAAAATAAATCAAGACTCATTAATAATTTTAAATATTTAGTTATTAATAATTTTTTTAAAAAGGGGTAAATTCCGAAATGTTTTTGGTATATTTGGTATCGGTTTAAGGAGCCGTATACCTATTACAGGTGACCTCAGTGTATTGCAGGTTAACATACATAATGATCAAGGGGCACGTTTCGATTTTACCTGAATTAAATAAAACATGAAAATGATTTTAATTAATTAAGATAATTCATATAATTTTAATAATATAATATAACTGAGGAATGTACGGGAAAACAAGCCGATGTTTATTAATTATTCATTGATTTAATTAACGTTGTTGTTGAAACCTAATATACATGATTGCAAAATACAAAAAAACATCAAAACGCTATATTTCACCTAATACTGTCCGTGTTTACTTTTATTTTTTATGTTAATAATGTAATTAATTTTCAAATATTTTGTAGTGATTCTTCGGAATTTCCAATGGAGTTTACTTCTCTTTATTTAATTCAATTTATTAAATTAATTAAATTATCTAATTAATAAGCATGGAGTTAAATCCGGTATCAACTACAAAATGATCAACTATAGTTTGACAATATAATTGTGCTGAATTTGATTTTTTTGTCATATTCATACATTAATGGGGTGTATAAAAAAATGACCATTTTATCAAATTCCAGAGTTTAAAAGTCTGTAAATATTTAAATGTTATTTATTATTTACCAACACTAAATAATCCCTTTAGAGCATTCTCTAAGCTTGTTTACTAAGAGTGGACTTCTTCAAAAAAAGCCTCAGCTTAGTTATTATTTCCAAGAAAAAAAATGACAGAGTCCTACGAAATTCTCGTAATTTTAAGACATTACTAGAAAACAAATTTCACACCCGCTGAACCAACTCGTGAAATTATTAAATATGATGCTGTCCTTGACCAGCGCACTGCGCGGCGTTGGTTTGAAAAATTTAGCAGTGCGGATACGACATTGAAGATGAAGAAGGGCTCCAGGCGACCATTAATGAATATTGATGAGGTTCTGAAGGAAGCTGTTGAGTCAAATCCGTCCACAAGCACTCGCGAACTTGCGCGAACGCCAGGGAGTGTGGTGTGTCGAAAGATACTGTTAGTCACCATGTTCTCTCTATGGGGAAGGTGAAACGGTCATTTTTTTTTTTATACACCCCATTATTTGTTATATATTATATCAAGCTTCGGAAGTGAAGAAGCAAAAATATTATTACAGATTTATCTTTAACGATTTTATTTTATCAATTCCTGGGCAAGAAATAATTCTTGAAAACTTTACTAACGGGAAATTTTTTTTCCTCTTTTTTCGCACTAAAATTTATATTAATATTCTAGTAAGCACGGTAAAATATGATCTCTCTATTATATATAAAGTTTTTAGTGATGTAATATTTTATCAGTATTATCTAGCAACGGATCCAGAAACTACTTTATTTATTTTGAAGTTACAGTACACAGTTACAGTACTCAATCAGCTGATTAATGAATATTTTTAAAAATTTGCTTGTCACAAAGCCACTGTCCCTAACTTCATTAAGTCGTTTTGCCCCAAATAAAGCAATGTTTTATTAATTTAAATGGAAAAATGGAATGCTTATTATTAAATATTGTCTTAAAATTATTTCGCGGAAAGGTTGGAGTCATACAGTATCAGTCTCTCGTATGATCTGGATCTGTTTAAAGAAATTGTAAATTATTTTATTTGTTATTTATTACAAGTTCGTTAATAATTTAATTATGTTTATAACTACATAATAGCCAGAAATATAAATTATTTATTTTTTATATAACGATATCTATAACTCTCTGCTTTTAAAAAAGTATATAATGCCACGTTTGATTATTAATAGCTGTAATATTCTATTTTAAGGTCAACACATTTGGTATATAAAAATATATATATATATATATATATATATATATATACCGATAGGTATGTAACTTATGGATAAAAGGGATATAGGTGTGTCTGTGTCTCTGTATGCGTGTATGTGTGTGAATTTATGTGTGTGGGTTTGTTTCCTCCACAAGTTATTTCCGGAGATGTCCTCGTGCCACAGAGGCATATGGCAATAGTCTGTTCAGAAGCAGGTGGAGTTGACAAGACGTAGCATCTGTCCCCGAACTGTAGAATTCTGGAAACCACACATGCGTAGTTTAATGTTGTGGCGTTGATTACGGCAAAAAGTTGGCTCCAGAAACTTTGATTCTGAATGCCACTTATACCGATGAATATTGTAAATTATTGAGTGATTTGAGTGATTGAGATATATATATATATATATATATATATATATATATATATATATATATATATATATATATATATATATAATTAAATGAATCGCACATCTTCCTTTGTATGTCTTAATTTTGTTTTTAAGTTTTATGGCAAAGATGATTTTCTAGGATAAGTAATGGGTTAGCTTTTAATAAAGCAGAGAAATATTTATAATAAAATATTTATTTAAACAAAATAAATATTTATAATAAAATATTTATTTAAAAAAATCTTAATAGTTTAATTGTTGATTTAGGTCGATGTACGATTTTCATATAAGTTTTTTTCTAATTAAATTATTCTATTCTAACTATACGCATTTTGAAAGAACATTGAAAAAGAAATTATATAAAAAAACGAAAGAAGCTTGTATATACCCTAGAGTAATTAGAATTTATACTAGGAACATCGACTAATAATTTTTAATATGGAAGTGCACTGAAATCTAAAACCAGATTTTTTATCAGTAAAGTAATTAAATCGAAATTTATAAAATATATAGAATCTCACATTACTTGTATTTGTATCTTTAGATGGCACAAAATGTCTTTTAAACATTCAAATTAAAGTTTGTTATTTGCACTAGTGAACTCTATACTGTAAATGTTATGGTTTATACTCAAAGAAAGCAATTACACAATTAACGATACAAACAGCACTAAGCTACAAACGCATGGATTTTCGCTTTGAAGAGCTTAGTGGTTATAAGCAGTCTCTGTGAAGGGGTTTATTTTAAATCAAGATGTCTGCTCCAGTTAAATCCTTGGCTGGCTGATATAACTTAATTAAAGCAATCGCTGATAATGTAATTTCATTTTGCTTGTCCTTTTCTGCATTGCTTTGATTGAAGTAAAAAAAATTGAGAAAAGTTAAATCTAAAATCAATAAAATATTTTGTAAATCACATCAAAGTAAATTTGAGGGTGTAAGTTCACTATTATCAAGAAATAACGTTTCAACTAATACTTCGAAGTAAAGAATAACAAAGAAGAACCGAATGAAAAGTTAAAACTTGTGAGTTTGCTCTAAGTGACAACTTGCAGGACACATACTAAGATTATTTATACTAATATCGACAAAAATATTGTACTGAAATATATTGGGTTCAATACATGGTAGAGAAAGTGCTGCTTCTGAGTCAAGGTTCTGCAGAGAGATCATTTTCAATCCCTAGGTTTTCCCGATTTAAGGATACAGACTGTTTAGAGGCTGGATGAGCAACAGGAGGTCCTTCAGATTCTATAGGTCGTTTTACGGCCGTTAAAAGAAAAATTACTTTTCTACCTCAGCAGGTCACGAACCTACCTAGTTCGTATTACCTAGAGAGTAGCTTACGTACGGCAGCTGCCATTTCCAAAAAAAATAAAATAAACCTGTCAGGTATGAAAATAATTATACTTCAGATCGTGTTCAAAGATGGATAAAATCGCTAACATTTAAGGTTATTAGTTCATAAAACCTTAACAGTATGTTTAAGTCGGTTCTTTGATCTATCCCCTCGTACTATCGGTAATAGTTACTGACTTTTTTATCATAGACCACTTACAAAATTTAGCTATTTCCGGTGGACCCCCTGCAGCTACATTTCTAGCATATTCCCAAAACTCGACAAAAAATGTGAAGATTTAATAGACGGTCTTATTCGTCAAGACATAGCCATTTTAACAGAATAGGATTACCTAATTAATTATTGCAATGAAATAAACAAAGTACCGACAGCAAACTGATTCTAATTATTAAAACCATTTTTTTGTCACGTCAACGTAGATCCCCATCGAGTCTCCCGTGGACCTCTGGACCACTTTGTTAACTAAGGTTATATACAGTTAGTAATAATTTTTATTTTCAAGAACATTAAAAGGGAAACTATTGAAAAGTTAAAGCGTGTGACTTAACTGGAAGCGACATTCTGAGGAACTGGTACCGATTTAATATTTATTAAATGAAGGCGAAGGTGTGAATATTTATCCAACCAAATACTTTTAAGAGGAAGAAAATGATCCGGGTGAAGGTAAACAAAATTATCTTAAAAAGGGAGAACTGTTTATTGGAAAGCCAACGTTTCGACCCACATTGCAAGTCTTCTTCAGGGCTTATAGTGTCAAGGGTTGAGGCTTAACTGACACATTCCAAATAAACAGTTCTCCCTATTTAAGAGATTTTTTTTTTATCTCCACCCGGACCATTTTCTTCCTTATATATATATATATATATATATATATATATATATATATAAATATTTAAAATATAAGGACAAATACTTATAAATTTACAGTTTTATCAGCCATTCTTGGTGCTATGATATTCCTGTTTTTTCTGCGGATTCCTCCGAAGGGAGACGCCAAGGGCAGCAAATACCCCTTGCTCTAAATAGTTCTTACTTCAGAGGTTCCCGTATCGACCTAAGGTTCTGAAATAGCAGAGTCAACGACCTGGATGTTTTGTTGTTTACTGTTCAATATATTTTCCAGCTGCCTGTTTGCGAACACATGCAATACTCTCTGGTATATATATATTTGCTTGGATATTTTAAATCAGCCGTATACTTGACAAACTCCTACTTGGGTTTTTTATTTAAATAACATAATTACTTTTCTTTGGTCGTCAAGACATCCAAACGACCGTATATAGTGTATGCAGCAACACCCAGATGGGTTTGTGCTTGGTTTAAATTCGGTATGTTAGAGTTAGATATTTTTTAAAACTAATTTAATGCTCTATGCTCCTAATAAAAAAGATAATCACCGCTTCCTTACCATAAACCTATAACAGCACTTAATGACAAAATTTTTTATTAATTTCTAAATGTTTAATGACAACGTAAATAAAAATCATGGTGTGCCCAGACATCTAAAAAGAGGTTTAAATAAAATTTAAATAATAAAAAACGACAATAAAGTCAATAATAAATAAAAATAATTAAATGGAAAATAAGAGGTCAGTTGTAATGATGTGGTTGGTCATCAAGAAAAAAAAAATTAATAAAATACAATAAAACTCCGCTTTCCATCTCTCTCATAAAATGTACCTGGTACAGTAAAAGAGATGCCATAAAATCCTTTTTCCCCGTATAGCAAACCTTAAAACCTACAAAAATATGTTTAATTTTTAATTATTTATTTATTTTCGTATTCTTGCTATATTTAAATACTTTTTTTGCTCTTTTAAACGTTATGAATTTTAATTAGTTGTACAAATAATTTTAATTAGTTGTAATAATAATTTATAAATGAATGATCAACTTCTATCGCGAATACTTTAGTTTAATGACTAGAAAAATTTACTGGATTTTTGGAAATAGGATAGAACATTCAAGCGCATCTAAATGAATTTAAAGGTTATAGTTTACTTTTTATTTTTTATTGATGTACAGAGCGCAAATAACAACTTAAAAAAAAAATATATAGATTCTATAATTAATAATAAAAAAAATCAAAATCGTATAGAAATCCGATAAAACAACAAATAAAGATTACAAAAATTCAATAAAAGATATTTATATATTTATTGCATGTTCTTGTAACAGCCTGTGACAGTATACAACAATAAAATAAACGTTATGTAAAAGTATAAAGTTAATCTTTTAAATTTATTTCCAAGTCATAGTATTATTGGACATCTATGAATCATTTATATTATTTGTTATAATTTTATAAGTTAAATTTATTTGCAATTATCGGTCAAAACATAATAATAATAAATGCTTAATATATAGTTCTAAAAATTAAAATAGGCATAAAATTAACCAAGCGTTTCTTATCGAATTTGAACTATGCTTTCGTATATGCAAAAATAAATAAATAAATTATAAATATATATATATTATTGAAACACCAGAAAATGTTACAGGTTCATTGTATAGCAGAGGTCAGTTTAGTCTTGAGTCAAGTGGTAGCCATATGGTCTCAAACTTGTGTCTTTTTTTGTCTATGGTCAGTTTTGTTTTTTGGGCCCTGTTTCATGTTTAGTATGTCACATTCCTTCTCCTTTCGAGAGATTATCAAATACGATTTAGTTGCAATAAAAATATTTTAAAAGAATTTCGGTCTGTAGGAAAATATTATTGGATCTCACTAGCGGTGAAGTAGATTAAGAATAATAAAATAAATCAAGTTTAACACAACTAGTCAACTATGAGACCTACTTATTTGTAATCATCAGTGTAACAACAATAAGGTTCCAAGTTTTCGTTTTTCTGACTTCCCAATATAACTCTAGTTATTTATAGCAGACATATGTAATCTAATATGAGATGGGAGAACAATAGTTAAAAAAATTAAAATGAATCTTTTTAATTAAATCTTATTTCAATTGTTAGGTGTATGAACAAATCATGCATATTTCAAGATTTCTTGAGCCCTGATCAAACTTGAATCGTACTACTCGGAATTCAAAATTTTGTACATTTATGACCAAAGATATTCCGCTTTTAGTTGACACATTACGGATGGTTTCGCTTAGCTATAATTTTTGTAAGATTGTTTAGAAAAATATTCTTTTCCTGCAACCATTGAGCAATGCTATCCATTACTAAACAAAAACTGGTGTGGAAAGTCCCACTTTCCCTCACTAGTGAGGGAAAGTAACAGCCACCTAGATCGAATTTGACAATCAGCACTCTTATTTTAAATGTTAAATGGCGGTGTATAATATTATTCATTTTATATTCCTAAAATGTTAAAATAAATAATTTTAGAACTATTTTATATTTAATTCAAGATAGATTTTATTTATTTTGAAACGATATAGCCTTATAAATGTATTAGAATTTTCACACATCAGAAATTTGGAGATCTAGCATTAGCATTACCCACTAGCGAGCGCTAGTGTAGTTTTAACAAATCTAAAGTTTCACCTTCAATTTCTTAATTTTTAAATGGTTGAAGGAAAAATTTAATATTTAACACGTGATAAAAGTGCTTAAAACACCCTCGTTTAATTATCACACGAGCCGAAGGAAGGTGTAATAAAGTGGCACTTTCCTCACTTGTCAAATAAATTACTATTCTTATCATTGAAAAAAAAAATGTTCAACTTCGATTGCAAATTATATTTCATTAACCAATAACGGTTCTAGTCCGGATTTATTCATACCATCACATGGAAATAGAGGTATCAGTTCCGCAGGTTTTCGCTTCGAGTCTCAATTTTTCATTCTTTTCGTTTTTAATATTTTACGAAAATAAAAATAATTTTATTACTGACTGTATATAGTGACTATTATTGTATTTATGTAGTAACTAGTTTTTTTTTACATTGAAACTCACGGTTATTTTTATTTTCGAGAATATTATAATGAAAAGTTAAAACTTGTCGTGATGCAACTCGAAGTGACGACAAACTGCGGTATTGATACCCAATTAGAAAATGATTGAGGTTAGAATCATTTCTAACCTACAAATGAGTGAACCAATATATTTATTAATATAAATCAATTAATTTTACTCTTAAATCTATATAAACCATAGTTTAGTGGTAATAAATATTACAATACAGGTATGGCGGAGATTAACGACTAAATGTGTATCAACAACGTGAATATTATCTGAGTAATTATAATCAACGATAGCTTTGTATTATAGTTTATAGAGCACTATGTTGCTATGCTGATGGTCCCGAATGTAAATCCAGCTGTGGTAGATAAATTATCCTGTTTACATCAATGGGTGATCCCTGTGAGATCTGTAGATCCTCCTGGGACTCTCCCACCCTTTATAAGGTAGTACACTTAATTGCAGGGAAACCTTGGGTTTTACAGTAATTTCGGATAACTCCCTACAACCGTTATCTTATAAATAGTACAGTCTCAGTCATGTACTGAAGACCCTTCATGGGTTTGCAAGAGTACAGGTTTTTTTTTTCATTTAGTTGTTAGTTATTTTATTTTTACTATTACAGTCACCATCACTGTCTTGTTCGATACTTCTACACAGATTTTATTTTGAATTTTCATATGTTTTACTTGAATTAAATTTAAATTAATATTTCTTTATATGAGCGATTACCAGTTATAATATATTTTTGTTTGCACTATCTTCTTGGTTATTTACATTAATGTATTTATCTTTATACATATTTATCTATCTTATTTAATTTTGAATTAAAGAATGGATGTAGTATGGACCAAAACGTCACACTTTAATTTTTTTTTTTTTATAAAGTTTGAGTGTAATCCCAGCTATTGGTTGATTACAAGATCCTAATATTCAATTAATTGTTTTATTTTTTGTCAATCAGCCATTTAAAACCGCCCAGATATTATGTTTTTCACGCGCATTCTTCTAATCCAATAACACCTCATTCTTCAGTGGTACAGTTTTTTCCCCACCTAAATGGTGTTATTAGTTGTGTATTCATTTAACGACACTTTATACTGTCATCGTACGATGCTACAGTGGAAATCCAATTTTTTTCCTATCCAGTTATTATCAGGGACCTTTAACAAGTACCTGACATCTTAGAGGCTCAGGACCCACATGTTATGCTCTTCCGAAGTATGCCATGACTAAGGACTCTTTACTCCCTTTAACAAACCCCAATGCCAAATAAAGGCTGCAATTCCGCAATCTTCTGTATAGTAGATTGTTATGGTAACCACATTTTATCCATCTGTATAACTACACAACTTTTATTTTTCATTTTCACCTATTTTGCTTTATATGATGGTGTTGAGTTTGTATATTTTATACTCGTCTGTTGCTTTATATACTCAAGTAGGAGATTTTAGGCCTAGTGTTAACTGAAATGGAGAACTAAGCCCTAAACAAGTACCAGGCCCTAAACTGAACCAGCAACTCGACCACTCTCTTGTAAACATTGACCCTTCCGAAATAGAGCCCTGGTCTCTGACCTCGATGTTCCAGTTCTTTATTTGTGTTCTCAAGTTAAAGAAGACTACAAGAACAATTAGTCAGTGGCGATAAGCGCTCTTGTTTGTGCCTGTATTTGCTTATCTTTTCCTCCTCTCTCTCTAGCATTCTTTTTCTCTGTCTATTCTCAACGCTCTAAATAGGCTATTCTAATTTGGGTACCTTAAAGGAGTATCACTTTATACTTTATTTTTTGAAATTTTAACTATCTTCTACTTCTTCTAAACTTTCAACAGCATGCGATTAAGATTTATTTAGTATAATTGATGCGTCAAGAATAAAGAAATTGTAAATCCAGGATAAATAAATTGATGAAACAGAATGAATGATAAGCATACAATAATTTTCGTTCAATAAAAATATACTTTATGTTATTAATCTTGTTTTCCTGAAAAACTCATCTTTATCGACGTTTTCTTCGGTCATGCAGAACTCATCATTCTTTAAACTGAACAGCTGAGTTAAAAGCATTATAGATTATAATGATAGGATAAAAAATAATTTTGAGTTAATAAGGGATAAGTTAAAAGTCACGGATGGACTCTGTGGGTTCTACAGAATCTTCTGTGGTTCACCCAGGGTCTATAAACTGGGTACCTTTAGATAGGGAAAACATTTCGGGAATCCCAATCCAGTTGAAAGCGAATAAGTCGAAAATATTTGGAAATAGCCAAAGACCAAGAAAAGATGTTTTAAAAAATTTTGAAATCCTAAAATAAATAAACGTGCAGACTCTAAGAAATGAGAAGGCATGTCAATTTTATTCATCTGAAAATCGGGGTAAATAAAAATTCTCAGAATACTGGCTAGACATGAAATTAAATATGATAGCATTGTATTTAAATTGATAATTATAAATAAATTAATAAGGTCGAATTAGGAATAAATATGTGACCCATGAATAACCATGGGTTTGGGGAATTATTTATTCCGCCATATCTTACAATCCGAGACACTATAAGGAGATCTAACGGCCTTCGGAATATTTTATAGTATGTATTTGTATTCACTCCATGTATCATCTACGCAGCAGTGAATTCGCTGCTTGCAGAATCACTGACTAGGAATTCATAGCAATGTTAACAGTGGAATATATACGGCATATAAGTACATTACGATATTTATTTATTAGTTAATCTATTTTAAATGTCTGATAATTTTATGTTATTTAACTGAGGTGGGATTGGTTTATTTTATTTGTTGTCAATATCAATATTTTTTTTCTTTATTTATTGAAATTCGTAACTGTATTATAATAGTAATACAATGCAATACAATAAATGATAGTTATAAGATAAAGGCAAGTAGAGAAACTACCCACTGGCAGTTAGTCAATAACTACGGTTCGTAATTGAAAATAATAAACCATTTAAATAATGTTAATACTAAAATTAAAACAGCCGTTCAGAAAACAACAACCATGAGTTGTACAAGTTTGGACAAAACAATAAGTTTGAGGGAATCTCTTTTCTTATAAGTTTCAAAAGGAACATGAACTTAAACTGAACGAAAACTAAGTTGAAATTAATTAAGCACTGAGTAACTTTGCTTTTGTGAGGCAAGCGTTTGTTAAGGAAGTTTTATAGTTTAATTTTATTTTTAAGGTTAAAATCTAACCAAATAGGTAACTTGTAGAATTATTTTAAATGCGGTAGATAAAAAAGTAGAAAAATTTACTTAAAATGTATAAAATTAATTTTTTCAGTGAAATGTATATATATATATTTGTTTATATTATAGTTAAGATGAAGTCCTACAGCAAGGTTTGAGAACTATATCAGCCACCTCACCTTCTATATTATCCATGCATATTATAGATAATATTATAAATAATTTTATAATAGATAATATATTATCTATCTTATCCCAGTATCTGCTCCAGAATAGGACTAATATATAAGTACAGTATTTACACAAAGTTATTTTAAAGAAGCAAATAATTATTTATAATGGCTTATAATTATCATGATAAGGATTTATTTTAACAGTTCAGAATATCTAAAATATTATAAAAGTGTATAGAGATATCAAATAGAAAAAAATAATTTAACTTTCTTTTTTTTTAATGTGAAGAGGGTATAGTCATCCATAACGACCTTAATGTCCCATTTGTTGCTGATTTGGCCCGAACCCGCTATCTATCCTTTCATAACAAACTTCATTCCCACTCAAACCCTCTAGTTTCAAACCTAGCTTCCTCTTTGATTCCCGATAATCCTCCGAAGCGTCTGAAAAGAAGATGGCCACGAGACCTTCTTAGTTGAACTAGTGATTTGAGTATTACCAGTGGGTAGTTTCTCTACTTGACATTAGCTCATGTCATTATGTATCACATAGCCTATTTACTTGTTATATTACAGTAATACAGTTGTAAATATCAATAAATAAATTTTAAAAAAAAAAATGTGAAGAGAAAAAAATCTATCTAATTATGTTAAAACTTTGAAAATCTTGAAAACGCCCAATCAGTAACACTAATTATTAAAAAATACCAAGTAATAATAAATAATTTGGACCAATGAGTAATTAGTGCTTTAGTAAGAAAATGACAAAAAAAATGTATTAATTAAAATTAAATGAAAAGCAGTTTTCAAAAACTAATTGGTCCTATACAATCGGATTACATGTCATAATTAGTCTAAAGAGTTTTCAGGAAAGGAAAACAGCGGTGTATTTTACTCTGTAATAAAAATAATTAAATATTGAAATGCCGACGTTTAAATTATACATTGCCCAGTTACTGGTATTTTATTTATTTGTTTTTGTTAAAGCTGTTCTAATTTAATTATTAAAAACCAATACGGTTTTTAAAGGGAAATCGTTTTAATCAGTAGAACATACAATTATTCTGGATGATATATTTTTTATATAAATGAAACGAATCTATAATTTATTATTTGATTTAGAAGTTATTAATTGATATATAATTTTTAGTCAAAATTGCTATATTTTAAATCTTCTGTTATTTTAATATTAAATTTATTAACTCGGATGAACCTTCTTCACAAGGCTTATTCAAAACATTTTGTTTAATTATATTTGATTTATTAATAACCCTTTGTCAAATTATGTATTCAGTTTCAATTTATTTAAAACTATTTGTTCGTTATCACAATTTCCTTTTAACGAATTCAATTTTTAAAAAGAGATATATATATATATAAATATATATATAGTTAGGGGTGGTTAGTTTTAAGTTTTTATCAAACTTAATAATTTTTAACTCAAGTTCAACCTATTTATCTATTTTAATTAATATAAAACTTAATTACTACTTAAGATGGGATTAAAAGAACGTATTATTTAACAAATTGAAAAAAAAAAGTTGTATATTAATGGCATAATTTATCAATGGATTAGATAGGGCGGTTATTTGAGCAAAAAAGTTTGTATATTAATCGCTGACAATTTTTCAACGTTGATGGAACGAATCATTTCAATTTCGTCTCAATAAATCGAGTTTTTTTTTTTAAACTACCAAATAAATGTATTGCTTATCAGTATTTTTTTTTTGTATTACGGTGTGTAAATACACAATTTTAAAGCACTTGTATACATATGTGTATGTGTGTTTCTTTACCTGTAACATTCCAACCCATGAAGGGTCTGATCTGAAAAAAAATCGGATCAACTCATTCATCAACAAATGTGTATATTTATAAAATGTTTAATGTCAAAAGGGAATGAATAATTCAAAATTGTCAATAAATTAGTCCGTTAAAAAACGCTCTCTTCCACGGAGTGGGAATGAGGAGATAAAGACTTTGTTTCCCCCCGTGAATGGGCATCGCTTTGACGTAGATAAGGCTGATTAATTGAGTAGTGATAAGAATCGTAATGGGAGCGGTCCCATCACAGGCTCTTCCCTCTCTTCTCCAACCTTTATGTCCCTTTTTATCGAAATCATTATAATATTCTATATTTAATTTGGCCCAATTATCGCAGGATAAGACTAACTATTGCATGAGGTAGATATAATTGATTATTTTTTAATGTCAGTACATGGTAGAAACTATACTGTTTCTTAGACAAAGGTATTAGAGGGAATTGATTTGTCAAAATAATGTTGAATCGCCAGGTTTTCCCCACAATTATAATTACCCACTTTGAGAGGCTGGGTGAACCCTAGGAAGATCTGAAGATTGCACATGGTCCATCCCTGACTGTTGACAGATAAAATAATTTATCTTCCTCAGCTAAAATTTAACTCATATCCTCCAGCATATCAACTCAGCACTCTGCCCCTCTCCGTTTTTATTTCTATGTTTAATATAATAATTTATATTATTTCAGTTTTTCGTTGAATGAAGGATTTTGTTCTTCAAGTCTTGTCATAGCAAACACGTAAGCATGAATATACCTTGGGCTTTGAGAAAGACCTAATGACCAGGAATTGAATCATTTATTACCATCCGTAGTCCAAGGCTGTTTCATTATTCACTAACGTTCATCCCACTTGAGATCAAAGTACTTGATATAATATTCTGATAAAGTCAAAGGCAGTGCACTAAGTCCACGAAGTACCTTTCTGAAGTACTTAAGCACTGTCTCTCTGGACTTCTGACGTGTGTATGCTATAAAATATTAAGGTCTAATGGACGTAGTGTGATCATGGAAGGTTAAGTTTTGGCCTAGATATTGGAAAAAAAAAAGATAGTCATGAGGACTGTCAAAAGAAATGAAAACTCTAAACTTTGGAATGTGTTCTTTTTACATTTCTAAATTAATTATAGTCTGAATTATTTTTATTTTAAGTTTGTAAATTTAAATTACTAACATTGGTCTGGTTTTCACATCTATCGGCAATCCGAATAATAATTATATACATTTTTAAATAGTTTATTTATTAATCAAAAAGATGGGCTGCACAAGCTCAATACATGATATCAATAATTACTTGAAATAATAGTTGCGATGGTCCTGGATTCAAACCGCACAACTGGCTTGACTTTTATTTAATCTGTTAACAGTTGGAGATAAACCCATGAGATCTTGGACCCTCCTGTAGCTCACCAAGCCTCTATAAAGTGGGTACCCAAAAGAAGGGAGAACTTATCTGGCGATTGAGCGTGATATTAGACAATTACCTCCCTGCACAACCATTGTCCAAGAAACAGTATTTTTCTACCATGAACAGAATCCCAGTCCCTTCACGGGTTGTAGTGGTACAAGGTTTTATTTGTATTTGTATTTACATAGATGTTAATAAACATTTCTTTCATTTTTAGCATGAGAAGTTCAACAACACTTAGATCATTTGTAGTTTCAATCGTTTCATTAAACAATACATTTAGCTATGATAAATGAAATCTTTTAGGGTAAAAGAAAAATTTAACTAGTTTTGGACTGTTTAAGTTATTATTAGTATGTATTGCACAACTATTTAGTTGAATATTATTATTCTTATATCAAGCGAATTCCATAGACGACCTAATGGTTAGCATAACGACTTACGAAGCCCAAGACCGTGGTTTTGTAGCCCGATAGGTGACCCTATGATTTTTTAAAGTGAGTAAAAAATCCTTGGTTATGCCGTCCTTTCGGAAGGGACGTTAAACGGGGGTGACTAGCCTGTACGATCTGAGGTTCTCGTTAAAAATCCCTATCCTAATTAAACCTGGATAGGCAAAATTTAGAGCTCCCGCTGTACCATCGTCCGATTAGCCACCGCAGCGTAAATTGACTCAATGAATCAAGAAGAATGAACAAAAAACAAATGATTCTAACCTTTAAACCAGAATTGATTAAAAGTAATCGTATAGCCTATACACAGGTCGCTATGCGCTGCCAGTCTCGCCCAATACGTTATGAGCATGTCGGTGACGCGAACCCAGAAGTTTTTCCCCTCCCGAAAGTCGTTCAACGTATCTAAAGGAGTTTTCACTTCAAAAAACGGTAACGAATGGCGGGAGTTGCTCGTTAGTTTGAATTACGGATCATCGTCTCCAAAACACGAGGAAACAGAATCCCCCCGGCGTTCTGAAGAGTTCGGGGGCTTAGAAAAAAGTCGAGAAAGTGAAAAAAAAGTTGGCCGGTGGTTTTTAAGATCCTTTTACACCCAAGACGGTGCCTCTTAGCAATAATAAATTTCAGAGGCTGACAGATGTTTCTGACACGTGAGCCGCTTCTTCGGGAGCAGATTCCTAAAATCTACGACATATCCTGATGGCTGTCTGAAAAAAAAAGTTTTGTTTTGGAGGTATTTTTAGATGATGAAGGGGCAAATAATATCTATTTGACAGTCATCAAAACCAGAGCTTTTTAAAAGATATAAGTTAAACAATGTTCATTGAAATATACTTCGAAAATAGCTTCAGAAGAACACCATGTCACATTTTTGTATTTCTCGAGGAGAACCGATTTCCCTAACTGTGAATTATAAAAATCTGTTCCTTTATTTCTTATAAAAACAGCTTAAAGACACTGTTCATATTATCATTGGCATTGATAAGTAATTGAAAGTATCTAATATTTATTTATGACAATTTATCAAAAATATTATCCATTTCGTGGACAATGTGTACTTTACCTTCGGGGTATAAAAGTTATAAGATCCATATTAATATTATACAACATAAAGTAAAAAATATTGTAATAATTTCAAATTTAATGTTATACTATTTATTTATTTTTGGATTACTGAATTTCTTACTTCTTACTTGATTAATGTATTTCTTCAATTTCAAATTAAAAAGTTTTTAGTTTAATTAATTTATAACTATCCACAATTTTTATTATAAAAAAAGTATTTTTTTCAAAAAATAAGATGAATCAGAATAATATCAGTATATTAACATGGTTTATTTTCTTTATTTAATTTTTTCTTCATATCTTTTCTCTTTCTTTTCTAGATAAACAGTTTATTTATAAGCAATACAGAATTTCTAAAACTCTAAAAAACTAAAAACAACCTCAACACATTCCTGTGCATTATAAATAATTAATATAAAAAATAAGTTGAACAAATAACTGAGACACTAGGAACTGAAAACTATGTTACCATTAATTTGATCTTTTTTTAAAAATTAAGCTGAATAAATAAAAAAATATTAAAAAACTGCACCACTACAATCCATGAAGAGTCTTGGTTACGAACATGGTAAAGGCAGTTTCTAAAACAACGGTTGTGAAGTGAGGTGATTAATCCGATATCACGATCAACCGACTGGTTTTTCCCCCAATTAAGGGTACCCACTTTATAGAGGCTGAGCGATCCCCAGGAGGGTCCTCAGATCCCACGTGATCCAATAAACAACAAAAGTAGTAGAAAATAAGTTAAGATTAAGGACATTACTATTATTATAGTAAATATATCAATAATAATAGTTGTTATTAACAATTAATAATAATTAATATGTAAAATAATCTTATCTATATAAACTTTAGTAATTTACTGAATATTTCTTATATAAGAATTTAATTTTAGAACTGAAGATTTATCAAAAGTTTGGGCCAGTTTCTAGAATAAAATGTTTTATAGCGACTGCGCCCTGATTTTTTTGTCGCATAAAAGAAAATCGGATCAACAAATATTAAAATTCATCAACAAATGTGTATATTTATAAAACGTTTAATGTCAGAAGGTAATTAATAATTCGAAATTGTCAATAAATTGGCCCGTTAAAAAACGCTCTCTTCCACGGAGTGGGAATGAGGAGATAAACACTTTATTTCGCCCGTGAATGGGCATCGCTTTGACGTAGATAAGGCTGATTAATTGAGTAGTGATAAGAATCGTAATGGGAGCGGTCCCGTCACAGGCTCCTCCCTCTCTTCTCAAACCTTTATGTCCTTTTTTATCGAAATCATTATTATATTCTATATTTAATTTGGTTCAATTATCGCAGGATAAGACTAATTAATGAATGAGGTAGATATAATGGATTTGTTTTTTTTAAATCTGTATCACTGCAATCCGTGAACGGGTCTGGGGTTCAGTACATGGTAGAGACTGTACAGTTTCATAGACACCTGTTGTGCAGGGAGGTGATTAATCCTAGATCAGGCTCAACCACCAGATTTCCCCCCTTATATTAGATATCCACTTGATAGAGGTTGGGTGAGCCCCACCAGGAGGGCCCTAGACACCATGTGATCCTTCTCAGGCCGCCAACAGACTAAATAAAAGTCTTCCAACCAGCGGTAATTGTGCCAGGATTTTCGGCATGGTAACTCTGTGCTCTATCACTGAGCCACTCCGTTCCCATAATGGATATTAGGAAATAAAAAATTATAACTGAAAGTGGTATTTTTAATTTAATTTTTATTTTGTTTCTCTCAAACCACTAGGAATAACTATCGGGTTGTGCGGAAAATAATGCTAGATTTTTTTTAAATTAAGATAAAATGGGTTTTCTTTAAAATAAACATCCTAATAGAAAACTGTTTATGTTTGTTAGACTTTTGACTTTTATAAATATAACCACTTATTAATGTTCTTCAAACAAAAATGTTTGTTTACCTCTGTAAAAGTTTGCAACTTAGAAATAATTCAGTCTTAACGATAATTTTAAAGCATGTTTTTCGCTCAATTTACTTTACGAGTTCAAACTCGGTCGGAACGTTCAGAAATATATGCGAAGTATAGGGTGAAGGCAGTTTAAGTGCAACGGTGGTTCCAGAGATTTTGAGAGAGAGACTCGAGCCTTACAGACAAAGAAGGACGTGGAAGAATTTCTGCTCACTTTCAAGATTTTTTCCCTTCCCTATCGCCTTGAGATGGTCATCAACGGTTGATTTGCTGACTTCTGATTTTCTTGCTAGTTCTTGACCAGTGGTTTTGGGATTTTCTTCCACCAATCCTTGGAGAACATCATCATCAAGCTTGATTAGAGTATGATTATTTAATCTGTTTCCTGTCACGGTTTGATCCTTTGGGATCTACCCAAGACCCTAATTTGGCTCACCCAGCCCCTATAAAGTGGGTACCCTTAATTGGTGGGGGGGGGCCTGGCGGTTGGATAATCTAGACTAGCGTTGTCCAAGAAATAGTACAGTCACTATCATACATATGCTGGACCCAAGATCCTTTATTCAGGTAGTTATAATTACGGTAAGGGTACTTACTATTTATTCTTTATTACTTGCATTTGAAGTTCTTCTTATCTGATAAAATTATTCTTATTTTTGAAAAAAATAACCGGAGTTAACTGCAACGTTTCGAGGTGAGTTCACAAACACAAACGCCTGTGGTGTCAATTTTAATTATACCTGTATTTTAATAATTAATGATTAATAATAAATAATTTTATTTTCCCATTAAATCCGTAATTAAATTCCCATTAGAGTAGTGGGCGCTGACATTAATACCTACAGGTCAATCAATATCTTCACCAGTAACTACTGCGTACTGCAATCAGTATCCCATTTCCAATCCGGCTTAGAATTATAGGTAGTCAGGATATTCGTGAAATTGCTCAGTAACCAAACCCTTATCTTGAAGCTTAAGTAACAAAGTTGCTTATTACTATGTTTATTATCGTACATGCGCTATAACTTACTACAGTTCAATAAAAAAATAAAATGATAGATTTAATTTAATTAATTAGCTAATAATAATGTATTTTAACCTTCTTTTCATACTATCAAAAACGAAGAGGGATGCAACTAAATTAGCTGTATTTACTTTGCCTAGCATTATAATATTATTTTTATATAAAACTATTAATATCTATTGAAATTATACGGTTATCAAATAAATATTAATATAAATGCCAGGTAAAGTATATATTACAAAATTAACAATATTCCTACTCATTTTTGCGCTGTATAGATTGTGGTTCCTATCCTTGCGCCTGGGCTCATCACTTGAACACTCATCAGCCAATCGGGAAATGAAACACGCTGAGTATAAATCCCTTTTTCAGACTGTCAAAAGTAATTTCTTTTGATGAAATAGGCATCAATAGACAATGAATTTCACTGAAAAGAAATGAATCTTTATTTCGATTCACTAATATCAGCAAAGATTTAAAACAAAAATGGCAATGGTCAAGATCATTACCGCGTCTAACTTGGTAACTTCGAAACTGTTGAGACAACGGTTCGAAGCCAGGCCGTGCTAGTTTAAGATTATTTCGTGGGAACGCATGGAATGAACCTCAATCTTCGTGTTGCTAACATGTATTTTATAACATATTTTGTTTGCTATAACAGGAATAGGAATGAATAATCTATGAACACCGAAATAGTACAGTACCTATCACGTACTGAACCCAAAGCCCTTCATCATTTGTCAAGTTACCAACGCTACATAAAAGGGTATATTTTAATACGGACTGTATATTACCGAACAATACAAAAGAAAACGGAGAGTATCAGGTTTTCCATTTAATTTACTTCATTGAGCAGGTTAACGAAGCCAGAATTTAGGATAAAAGAGATTTAATTAATTGTTAGAGAGGACGAAAGGTTGAAGAACTAAATGAGTCCGGCGCAGAATCAAATTTCGAAGCCACTTCTCACGAGGTGTCCAATAACCTTCAATCCTAACTCACCCCCATTTAATTTACTGCTCTTCTCTCCCATGGATATTTCTGTTAACTGCCGTGTCGAGAACTATGGCGTAGTCTCTCAGCAGTTGGTCGACAAAATTAAACGAGTTTAATGTATTACCACTAAGGCAGTACCAGGTATTTATACATCTTTTTAATCATGCAATCCCACCGTAAGGACGTGGTTTCTTACAAACATTTAGCTGCTGTATGTGTACCCCGAACAAAATAAAACCTTAGACAGCGTTCACACTAAGGCGATATACCGCAGGGTTCAAGATGATAAATCGGCGCGTGGGCGATAAAAATCGGATGGTAACACAGTATTCACTGCTTCAAATACAATGATGAGCTCAAGTGAGTAAGTTCTAGTGGTTTACTGGTTCTGGCGTAGGATCAGAAGAAAAAGAAAATACTTTATTTTCTCTATGTCCCAATGGAATAGTTCCAGATACACTCGTGATCTTTTACCACCTTAATGAAGTAATTACCGAATGATCTTCTCTTCTTACTAACATATTCACAGCTCGAAAAATCGAACGATAAAAATCGCCGAGAAGGCCGATAAGTGGTACTTTGGGAGATATGTCTGCGATATGCTGCGATAATTTACACTTTTGTATCGTCCCTTTTTAGATTTCATGGTACTTTCTGTACGTATCTCGCTTACGATATAACGCTCATTCTTCTTCAGTCAAATTCAATCATTTACGACCCATTTTTATTTTATTCCACCTTATGTATTTATTAATTTATTACACATCGACCATTTTGCATATAATAGAGTGCGGCTTTTTGCACTCCACAAACGCCAATAATGAATCTTCTATCGACTGATTTGGAATATATATATATATATATATATATATATATATATATATATATATATATATTAAAAATTAAAATTAGAAAACAGAAAAAGGAAAATAAATAAAAATACCTAAGTACGAAATATATACTAAACACTTGAAATTGGTTTTGAACTAAAACTTATTTGATCATTGTTAATATCTTTAATTAACAGCCATAGATGGACTCTGAGGCATCAGCAGACTCTGCTGGTGCTCGCTCGGCATCTTTACCCTTATTTGGGACAAAACCTGGCGTTGGAGCGTGATTTTGACCAAATCACCTCCTTGTATAAGCATCGGCTTAGAAATAGTACAGTCTCATGTTTTATAGTGGTTTAGTTTTTTTGGTAAACTAAAATAAACTATACCGCTAAACGTTTGACCCTCTTATGGCTTGAAACTATTGTTGAGTTTTGTATTAATTTATATCAGTTTATTTTGAGATGATGTTACCTCTCAATTGGAATATTAAGTCATCACATGCTTTGTATTCTTACGTGATCTAAAATCAAGTATCGGATCAGTGGAGGTATTCGGGCGAGTTCGTACGTGACAAGAATTAGGTCAAAACAGCTGTTCGGGGATAGGCACAGCCCTTGAATCAAAATGTTGAGACTGAAGCCACGAGAAAAAAAACATTATTAAGGCAAAAAATTTCATTTATCCCAAAATAATAAAAAATACAAACGGAGATGATACAAAAATCCATTGCAGAATACCAAAAACACGATATTATTACTGAGACATTTATTCAAAATTGTGACATACTACTACCCTGTATTTTCCAAAATCCTTTTCATATAAGAAGCATAAACTAAAAACAAAGATAAATATATTAATATTCATAAAATATTATGTTTAAACTATGTTCTTTTAGGTATTTCAACGGAAAATTTTTGACTAGTTATTCTGAGCAATTTTCGATCTCTGTATAATTTGCACCATCTTAACTTGATGCATATTGTCATATATTTTATAAAAAAAGAATGAAGGTTATTCAGAAGATGTCTTCAAGAGATCAGCGAGTGGCTGAGTGTGCCCTAAAACTGACTTCGATTTTTTTCTGCCACAACCCGACATACCTGCAAAATTTCATGATTTGCTCTCTGAGCAATCCCGAAATTTTTATTTTTCAAAATACAAATGGTATGAATTAACATATTTTCGCTTGATTTTTTGAGAAAAAAAAATGTAATTCTTTTATTAGCCACTATTCTAACGTTACGCAAACGTTAATGAATATTTTCATTATAATTATGAACAACAAATTTCTTCTAATTTTGTTATTTATTATAAAAAAATTAACTTCATTAAGTTCAAACTTAGTTCATAATATAAATATTGATACATATACTACTTTCTGAAACACGGCATAGTTTTTTCATTTTCTTTATTTTTTTAACCCTGGAGACCATTTACGATTTTTAAAATAATTAGTTTTCTTAGTAAAATTGTAAATGCTTTGAAACGTTTAAACCGAATTCAGGGTTAAACAGACACGACAAACGTTTGGGATGGGAATTCAGTGTACACTCTCAACTGAAATAGCACAACCACTTGCCCTCACCTAAACCAACACGACTCTACCAAATTTGCTTCCCGAATCTAACAAACATGCAATTTTATTTTTATTGATTGTGATTTTTAACTATGGAAATCATTTAATTATTCAATCTTGAAAAATAAAATTTTTGTAAATTTTTTCACACAATTTGAACACTATTAAACCATTATTGGGGTAAAATTGAGCATTCCATAGAGTGTAAAACATTATATTTAACCATAAATAAGTTTATGAGTTATAGATGTTTGATATATATTAAACTATATATTTTAAAATTATTTATTAACTTAATTGTTGCCTGCTACCTTCATCGCAATTGCTTTCTCTCTTAAATAGCAATATTATAATTTTAAATATATTCATAACAGAGTGATGACTGGTTGCAATTTAAATTCAGATGTGGTAATCTCATAGCTCGATTCTTATTATTCTTTGCATTCGATCAATTCTTGGATCTTCGTCAGTGACTATCCACTGGAATTTTCCAGAATATTGACGTAGAGATAGCGTTTCAACCTATATTCATGTTTTATATTATTTAAAAATAAAAACATTATAGTGTATTATTTCGAAATTCGACTCTAGTTAAAGAAATCAATGTTTTATCCTTATATAACCTCAAGGTAAGTTATAATAAAATTAATAGATTAGGTAACTCTAGTTAATGACTCCTTTTTTCTAGTAATGGAATAATTAAATTTTCACCATTGTCCAAACTAAAGGGTAAATTATAACACAGACATATCCAAGAATTGCAATTTGTGTGGTTGATAATTGTCTTTTTACATTTTTTTTAATGAAATATTTTTAGCAGTTGTTATTGAATTACTGACCAAAGGTTTTCGTTAAGTAATTTCTAATTTGAAACTAACAGCATCACATATTCAAAAAAAACCACAGAACACTGGCCTAGATACTTGTACGATATTTGTTGAACAGGAGCCAATGGTGTAGATTCTACCAAAACAAACCGGCTGCTAAAAACGTTATATTTCTAAATAATAACCATTAATTATTTACTTAATTTTCACTATTTTAATTTAAAAGTTCTACAGAAGTAATATTCCTGCTCTCAACACTGTAATTTCAGATTAACAAGAAATTTTAATTTTTAGTTCAACCCACTAAATCGTTAGCCACTTGAAGAATATGAAAATTACTCTCGTTCGGGATAGCAAATAATCAATTCCAACAATCTTTGTTCAACGACTTCGGTAATTTTTTTTCTGTTTTGTTTACTTAACTGAACCACAACCACCCATGAGGAGTCTTGGGTTCAATGCGTGGTAGAGACACTGGTTCGGTACTGTTTATAGGAGAACGGATGTGCAGGAAGGTGATTTGTCAAGTTTTCCCCCCAATTAAGGGTACCCATTTTATAGAGACTTTGTGAGGAGGGTATCCACATCTCACAGGGCCTATCTCCGGCTGATAACATATTAAATATCCATAATATAATGAAATTTTTTCTTAACTGTCTTTTTCTTCAGTTTACGTACGTTCTTTTTGAACCTTTGGCATAGGATTTGCTATTATTATATGACCCATCTCCTCTATCTATAGAAGCGTATTGTATGGTACGGATCAGTTCTAAACTATTCCTTACGAGTTCACTAAACAATTAGTTTAATGCAATTATTGGTTTAAAGTTGTTTGAGATAGAAACAGCCTTTTGTTTGTAAAGTTACAAAAAAATCTCTCTATTATAAAAAAGTTTTTAGTGATGTAATAATTTTGTTTTGAAGAGAAAAGATTTGCCCTGGCCGGGGTTCGAACCCGGGTCGTCTGCTTCTCCGTTGCAGTGCTCTAACCAAGTGTGCTACCAGGGGGTGACCCGGATTTGAGACCGTGACTTTCAGGACGGCAACTCAGCGCTCTACTACTGAGCTTCCCTGTAGTGTTTACAATAACCTACATAATTAGAAAATACATATAGGTATTAACAATATTAGCCGATTTTTTTTTATTATTAAGCTTTATTTGATACCTTATGGCTCGAAATAGTAATAATTGAATTCAAATATAACGAAACTTTTGCGTCGCACAATCCTTCGCGCAAAGTTAAACAAGGTGCGATCAACACTCCCTTTTATTTGTTATTCATTTATAAGCCCATTTATTTTTAAACTGGGATGGGAATACAATACACGGTAGGTCCCTGGAATCTTTTCGGCTGCGCTGGCGGGGTCGGATTGGTGTTGTATTATTCATCGGAAGCCGGCACCTTCAAATACATCACACATGTCAGGGAATTTCCGAGTAAACCTACTCAGATTCCGTGTCAGATAATTCTCCAAACATTCCCAAGTATTTTTAGACACAACTTCGATATTTTATAAAACTAAAAGTCCAGAAAATATATTTTTAAAATAAACAAAAATTGGATTCTAATTATATTGAAAATATATTTTCTTTCCAAATCTTAAAACCTATTTTCTCTAATTACCTTCTTGGTTGTTATGAGCGTGGGGTAGTTAAGTGGGTAAAGCGTTGCGTTGCTATCCTGAAGGTTCCGGATTCAAATCCACCAAGGTCTCATCAATTATTTAGTCTTTTAACAGCCACGTATAAAACTGGTATGATGAGACCTCCATCCTGGGGTTCACCCTTTCTTTATAAAGTGGCTACCCTTAATTAGGGGAAAAATCTGACGGTTGGGCATAATCTTGGACCAATCATCTCCCTGTTAGAGTCCCCTCCTACGAATATAAATGAAAAAACAAAAAATCAGCTGGTTAGTAATCATTTTTGATCATTTTTACATGTTGAAAGGAGGGGACTGTTTGATCAAACCATACATTTTGTAGGCCAAATATTTTTCTTCAGATAATTATCTTGAGATTTAAAAAAAAAAATCCAGTTAGTAATAAATTTTTGAGAATGATCAAATCGACATATTTTATCCTTGCTACCTCTGTTAGCTACCTCAATCAAGAATTTTCGCAAAGGAAATTGTTGGGCGTCTTACCGAAACGAAACTATTCACGAAGATTCAGTTTGACACTACTCAAGTGCAAAAATAGACCATGGATCCTGGACTATTTCTAAATAACTGACAGTTATGATTATTTTTACGATTGCACAGTGTTTTTTTTTTTTAATAATTCAGCTACGAATTAATAATAAATAGTAAATAAATATACGTTTTAATGCAAATTTTGAATCAAGTAAGAATAAAAGAAAAAGTCATTATAAATAGATTTTGTTTTATTACTGTACTCATCGTATATATCTTTTAGCCCATATGTTTTATGTCCTCTTCTGCACCAAACGCAACTGATATGGAATAAATAAATTGCCTGGAGGAGGTCTCAAACAAAAAAAAATGCAAAGGTTTGGGTCCCATTCTTCCTTCTTGTGAAGACAAGTGCATATTCCTTACATAAGGAGGCTAATACCTCATTATGCGACTTGAGATTGCCATGCGCACTCTAAGTGACCTCGGTTTGCCTCCACATGGTTTGCCTCGCTATATTCGGTGCCAAGAACGCACTTCGCATCTCAAATGTACCATCTTGAAATTTGCAGTTTCGCCCCACCGTTGCCAGCCCTCGTATTTGTTTTGTTTTCTCCCCCTCCAACTCGCGTTCCTGAGAACAGTTTGACCACCCAACTAACTATTTAGAAATACTATTTGAACATCATGTTGGTATTATATTATTACATTCGCTCGTTAACAAAAATTATATGGGTTTATTCTGAGTATATGGTTTCACTTTATATTTGCATAATTTCAATTTAAAAGTTCACTAGGTATTAATTATAGTTACATACACGGTAATTATAAAAACCTAAGTATAAATAATTAATTAGGATTCATAGTACGTATGTTCAAATAACTGCTTTAACAGGGTAATGCAAAAGATCTTTATTGATACTAAATAAAAAAAATAATAAATCGTTCTTGAATAATTATGCACAATTATAATTATATATGAGAAAGAAAAAGGTCCGAGTTGAGGTCAAAAATATGCTCTTAAGTAGGGAGAACTGTTTATTGGAGAGCCAACGTTTCGATAATTAAATTACGAAATACAGACAATTAAAATACTTAAGCATTAAGATGTCTTTTGAATGATGATGGGGAGAGTGACCCTGAGATATATATTCAAAGAAAGGGAAATCAAAGTAGAATATTAATAGCTAAGTGATAAAGAAGGTAATACAAATTAATAATAATTAAAAAAAAGTAACAATGAAGGTAATACAAATAAATCTAATAGAGACGGCGAAATCATATAATTATGTAATATGATATTTGCGATTTAGCCAAAATATTTTTTCAGTTTGTATACAACAAACTGCTTATATATTTATAGGAAGCTAGCAGTATTTTTATCGATGACACAATATTTTGCGCCATACTTTGGTGAACAGATTGATTGATTGATATCAATAATGGTTCATTTATTGATCATATCTACTCTCTTCTATTTTATCCTTAATTTTCTGCACCACATTATTTCCAATAAATTGAGTTTTATTCTTGTAAAGTGGATATTAGGGGAATTGGTGAACATTGACAATGTTTTTCCGGAATATTTAGATACTTAAGACTTGGTTTTTGAAGTTTTTTCATTGTACTTTGATAATTTATTTAAGTCTCTTTTTGGTTTTTTCTTCTTATTTCTATTTATTTGTATATATTATTTTTATGAATATATACTTAGATTATGGGGCAGTATTTCCCCATTTATAAATCTATTGTTACAACGGATGTTAGACGTTTGTGGTATCCAGTGTATGATACAGATATAGCACTAGTCTTTCTAAAGTAACTCAAAAATTGTCATTTTTTTCGGAGGTGGGCAATGACCAGGAAAGAAATGGGTTACCATTCCTCTTTATCACTCATTAATGCTGTATCATCATAGCTTCAGAGATTGTCTTCCAGAAGGCACTTGTATCCGAATGCTTATTCCAAGCTCACTAATAGTTTTTACATTTTTTCCAAAAATGTAGGTTTTGACTTAAGTCACTTTAGAAATGCTAGGATGATATGTTCAGTTGCAATTTGAAGAAACAAAACAGAAAAAATAGAATCACCTGTGGTAAATTAGTTAGGATAACGAACTCCTATTCCCATGGTAATGGTTTTGCAGTTTGACCCAAAGGAAGTAAAAACATTCTTAATTATCCTGAATAATGACATAAGTTAAAATCAAAAAAGTATCATGCTCTTAAAAATTTTCTAATGGTTAATAAAGCAATTTCTATACCACCATTACAAAAGGAATGCTTTCCTTTACCAATTCCCAATTTTTTTTTCAACTCTCATGGAACTCTCAATACCACATACCTCTATTGAAAAATTAGTTTTTTTGAGTTCTGACATTGTTCTTTTGAGATATATATAAATACTATCCAATCTATTTTTTTGCCACATCACGAGCGGAAGTAGTAAAAAAACACTAAACGGACTCAATGAATGGGATATGTTCTTATGAATGGGCGAGGTAGAAGACGAGCGTACGATTTCGGAGAAACCATCAAGATGACCTATAGGATCCGATGACCCCTATTAGCGACACGGGGCCGTTAAAGAAATAATTATCTGGATCCCAGATATCCGAGCCTAGATACGAGATATCGGGTAGCTAGATACCGGGGAGTTAATTCGACCGCTGGTAGCTGTACAGATAAAGGGTAGGCCGGAAACTCCTTCGCCCCTCCATTTCCTGCAGCGACCCAGACAATGGTAGGCAGTCTTGGGAGCCAGCTCGTCCGTGCAGGAACAGAACTCGATGGTAGCACCTCCACGTCTTCTCTCAATCTTCGTACTAACCCCGTCTTCGGGCTTTTGGATATCCAGTTACCCGCTTATGACGAGCTATCAAGGATGGATATAGACATAGATACTTGTAGTAAGTACACCGCTTTGTAATTATTTTTTCAACTGTTCTTTCCTTCTATTCTCATAATTCTGCAGCCAGTAAATAAGTGGTTAATTTGAATTACGTCCATAGATAATTAACTGTATTAAGGGAATAGGAATCGTGTCGTTCTACTATTTTTTTTTTTTTGGGGGGGGGGGGCTTTAAATAGAGTTGTGGTATAAGCAACAACTTCTTTTCAATCCAAAGCCTGACTTAGCTTCTTATCCACTGCGAAATTAACACGAATCCGCTTCCTTAGATACATGAAACTCGTTTTAGAGACAATTCGACTTAACCACTTATTCACAGGGACTGTAGAATGATCATTATTGTTTTCGATTGAGGTACTTGCGGGCTTCATTTGTTTCAACTCCTCTTTTCTTTTCTTCCAAATTTCTCTTATTCTTTCCCAGTGGGTTTGAATTCTTTCCTGTGTCCTATTCGAGTCTGATTTTCTTTTTAGAGTTTCTTGAAAGCCCTAAGGATTCTGAGTTATCGTTGTTAAACCTTGTATTGTTTATGTGGAACTCGAGGCCATTTTATCATACAATGCTTTACTGATGATAATATCACAATTATCGTATTTATTTTATTTTTCGGTTGAGCCACTATGGACTAAGTTTGTTTCAACTGTTTTTTTTATTATGTTCCATATCTCTTTCATTCGTCCTTTGTATTTTTCCTGTGTCCGAATCGCGCGAATTCTGTTTTTTATATTGTTTATGTTTAAATCGAGGCAATTTATTCCATGTAATTCTTTACTTCCGGTCTTCGATAACGGCATGTCTAACTGTTTATTATAAATGATTGATACGGATAAATAAATTAGATTATTATTCTTATCTATTGGAATGAGTATTGATATCTGGTTACCTACCATATACCATTCTTTCGTTGCTCGTGTTTTTCCTATATTTCATTTGTCCAGATTGATTCTGTTTTTCTTTTTGGTTTTCTTCAAAGCCCGAAGGATTCTGAATTATCTTTGTTATGTATTAAATATTGTTTATGTGGAAAATTGAGGCCATTTCTATCATATATTTCTTAACTTCCGGTCTTTTATACTGTCATTTCTAACTATTTATTATAACTGGTCAATCCAATTAAAACTCAACATTTTCATTTCGAAAGATTAAAAAACGTATATTTTTATCATCTATTGGAACAATTAATTGTATTGAACATTTTTTAGAACAATTCAATAAATCTTGTACACAGGAAGTCAGGGTGTTAAAATTCATCAATGATATCAATGCAAAAAAAAATATCGTATTTCTTAATTGCTTCTTAAGAATATATAAGTGATTTTCGTAAAGCCTTTTTTTTTTGTTGCCTAATAATGAAGATTTTTAGTAAAAATTAAATGAAATTTCTAATATTACAAAAATTACTATTAATATTATCTTAGTGCCCTTGTGCTTGTATTTTGTCATCTCTTTAAAGTATCTGTAACACTCGAATCGTGTGAAAATAAATAATAATGCATGCTATGTTATTAAGATTATATCCATGCAAATATCTATGTGTATATGTGTTTTTGCATGAGGATTTGTTGTAACTGGGTAATAATTTATCTCAGAACACCTCTTAGCTTTTAGTTTTAGCACAGTCTGCTAAAGTGAGCAATGAGTATAGCATAAGCAAGCCTGTATACACATACAATATATATATTATAATAAGCCCTACAAAACCTAGGCCTCTGCTAAAAACGTATATATCAATTATTAAAAATATTAACATTATGATGTATAAAAATCGAGTATTGATTTTCATATTGTGTACTCAAATATTATTTACATTTTATATAACATAGTTATATAATAACTACGGTACCCGATTTTTCTTTCTTAGTTATATAAAACAAATATTCTAAATAAATTATCAAGCTATGCTGTCAATAATATTAAACGCCGGGTTGTACTGCTTATCAATTATACATGTCGCTGCTCACAGAGAAACCATCCGAGTCTCTCGCGTCTCTCATATCAATCCGCTACGTGACGTGTATTCCTTCTGGAAATTTTCCGACCAGAAGATCGGTCTCTTGAGATAAACGAGAGTGCTTTCAAAGGTTAATTCTTTATAAATAATTTAATTATCGTTAAATTTTAGCCACTATATATATTTTTTTAACTAATTAAGGCGTTGTTAGTTTCCGAAAATTTCTTGCAAATGAAGTTCCTGGATAAAAAAAAAAGTGTGACTAAACGCCACAGTTATAAAACCCTTACTCCTAGGTTTCAACTCATCCGAAAAAAAAAATCAGAAAAACTAATTTGTATTTTTAGAGAGTTCCGAAAACACTTAAGAAAAATACTTCTTAAAGTACTTTTTTACTTCTTAATCTAAAAATGTTTATTAAGGTAAGAAAAAAATAAATCCTTGTGTTTGTTTAACAATGTTTTAAGATATTTTTTTAGAGATCTGAGTATTATTGTAATATATAAATTAACTTTAGATGTCCATAACTTTCTGCGTTATTGGAGGAAAAATAATTTTAAAAAAATATATGGAGGTACCCCGCGGCTAATAAAAGTTATCAGATTTATTTGGTTAACTATTTAGATGAAATATTTGGATTAAACTAAAAATTTATGGTATAAAAATATTTCACAGTAAACTACCTCATTTTTTTTTTCATTTTTAGTTGATTTTTTTTTTTTGGAGTCCCCCGATCCGTTGTTAGGCAACGCCTGTAAAATACAACATCACTAAAAACTTTATATATAATGTAGATATATTAAAATTTTATATCTTAATAATATGTCTATGATTCTGATTTAGACTCTTTCTCTTATAGTTTATAACAGGATAAATGGAGCCAGTATATTCAACATGATGTTAGTTTGCCCGGTTTTAACCTTAAGAAGGCTCGGGTACCCACTTAATTGATGACTGTTGGAGCTTGCGTGAGAATTTTACACGCTGTAAAGTAAAAGCACGTTAATTTCTCAATTTCCGGTTTGGCACTTGTCCAAGTTCTTTAGCCTTTCCTCCGTAGCCAACACGTTTCCTACCAGCACAAGAACATAGTACCTAACAGCATTTGTAAATAGTTAAACAAAAAATAATTACTTATTATTGGTGCGTACATATATTGTATATAAATTTCTGTTAATATTAATTAGTGCAATAAAAGTGAACAAAAACTAAAAATGATACAAAAATTTTAAATAGGAAAAATGCCCAAAACAACTGGTTGGTTTTTTTCAGAGATTTAGGGTATTGTTTTGGGGATTTTTTCTACAGCATCCTATCTGTAAGTAATTAATACTTTAATTATGACGTATAAGTCTTTAACATTATTATTTCTTTCGTCTCTTAGGCCCTCTCATTTCCATTGCTCATTAAAAAAATAATGTATTATAAAATTAATTTCGACAGTTAATATAATAAAATTAGACAAACTATGGGTCATGTAATTCCAATATTAGATGTTCCTGTATATTCAAAATTTTAGAATCATAATTTATACATACATGATTTATGATAAACTGTTAAAAATGAATATATTCTATTCATCTTTTAGATGCATATCTCTATAATATATTTTTTTCTACCCCATTGAAGAACATCCAGAGTTATGACACTTCATCCGAGTACCTATATGCACCTCAATTGTACACTTAATGCTAATCTGTTAATAGATATAAGTTTAAAATACATTATCATAATATTAAGTCAAGTATTTTATAATACTATAAAATACTTGATGTCAATAATATACCTCAGCAATAGCCTATATTTTTCAGCAGTGCGTAGAAAACAAAGCTATGATAGCTCACTAGTAAACGTTCAGTGGTAGAGCAAGGAGTAGGTGAGAGAACTGGCTCTAAAGATTATCTTACAGATCCGGATTTGTTTTTTAAGTAATGCTTTTACATTAAAATAAAAAAATGATATGAAGTGAAAATTTAAAGCAAAATAACTAACCATTGAAAGGTATTTCCGTAACAAGAAACTTGTGATGAAATAGGGTTGCTACAAAACATCTCAAACGATTTAGGGACGATTGTGGTCATGCTGACAAGGTTCTTTCCTGAAACAATTATAAAATACCTCTCATTACAATTTTTATTTATTTAGTTTTAAAATACTTGCCGTTTCTTGGATCGTACGCTTATGACCTAGATGTTATGCGTTAAAACGTCGGACCAACCAAACAATATTCAATTATAAAGCTGAAAATATGATGAACTGTAGTAATTACATAAATCCTGAGGGGTCCACAGACCCTCCTGGTGCTCAATCAGCGTCTATAAAGTAAAAAAAAAATACCTGTATCACTACAATCAGTGAAGAGGGCACTGTTTCTTGGACAACGGTTGAGCAGGGAGGTTATTTGTCCTGGATCAGGCTCAACCTCCATAATTTCCCCTTATTTTGGGTGCCCATTTTTAGAGGCTGGGAGAGCCCTAATAGGGTCCTAGAACCCATAAGATCCATCTCCGGGCTGCTAAAAGATTAAATAAAATCTGCCTGCAAGCGAAATTTGAACCCTAGTCCTTCGGCGCGGCAACTCAGAGCTCTACCACTGGCCCATTCGGCTCCCAATAGAACCTCCGTAAAGTGAGCATATTTAATTGATTGAAAAACTTTAAACGTTGTCCTAGAAGTAGTAAATTATTTATCCTGGTTTGTAGTGGTATTAATAATAGTACGTATATAAGGAGCCACGTGTATTTTTTTACAGAACCTTGTTAAGTAAATCCGAAAGGAGGTTGCCTTCGATTTGAAAGAATCACACATCCTCCTTGAAAAAACACTGGAGTTTTTTTTTAGCCTCAGCTCTCACCGACAGGACTGGGATTCGTACCGGCGGTGGCCGGTTTCGATAAACACCGCTAGTTAAATATTTTCCAAAGCTAGGTTCCAAAAAGGGAGCTGCTAACGGAGGACTAAAACGGTAAACAGGGATGGAGGAGTTTACCAAAGCGCTGGAACAAATCACATTTAAAAAGTCTAAACAGCGTCTCAGCTTCCTCCATTAGCCTTTCATCTCTGGGACCTGGGACTTGTTTACGATTCCGTACACAATCGAATACCTGACATGTGTTCCGATGATCTGGGACCCGCGCATCCTGGCGCTCTGTCCGTGGGCACCACAACTCTTCGGATAGTAACAGATATTACTGGTCGCTATTTCAAAGGATAGTTAAAAAATTGAGGTCAATATAGCAATCAATTAGTCCATTCAAATGCAAAGTATCGAAAGTGAAAACACCACTTTTCAAGAGAATGAATACACTGTTTCAAGAATCATTCAAAATCAGTGCACATTTTTGAATAATATTAGTTAACCTTGTGTATATGAGGAAGAAAATGCCCTGGTTTTGACGAAAAAAAATATTCTAGTGTCAACACCCGCCCACCAAACTAGCCCTGAAGAAGACCTGCAATGTGAGTCGAAACGTTGACTTAGCAAAATAAAGTTCTCTCTATATAAGAGAATTTTCTTGACCTCTACCCGAACCATTTTCTTCCTCATTTTTTACCTTTGTCACTACACGTGGTTTTGCGCCTTTTGATGACTCCATGTGAATTTTATAGGTATTAATTACACATATCTGCGATGAAAAAATTGTAGCATATTTAACTAGTGGGTTTAACAGTATTTTTTGTGCTGATTACCGAAAAAATTCCATGACCCCTTGATAAGTCACAAATTTCACTTGAAATCTTCTTATTTTCAGGGGTCTGCTCCCTCTTCAATCCTACTGTCTGCTAGACGTCGTGAGGAATGAGTGAGCCAATGACCCTAAACTTTTCATCTTAATCAGACTTGAACGATTTAGTACGAGATCTGGGCTTTCCAAAGGATTCAGCGGAAGTTTTAGGGTCTAAACTTAAAGAAAGACATATATTAGCCTCCGGTGTTTCATTTTCGTGGTACCGATTTAGAGATAAGGAATTTGTCCCTTTTTTTACATAAGAGGGTGACCTAGTTTTATGCAACAATGTTCCTGGAATCATGGAAATGTTCAAAATCACGTATGAACCAGAGGAACGGAGACTTTTCATCGATTCTTCAAAAAGGAGTTTGATAGCTGTACTTCTTCACAATGGTAGCTGATATGCTTCTGTGCCTGTTGGACTCTCAGTCCATTTGAAAGAATGCTACGAAAATCTTGAGTTTGTTCTTGATAAGCTCGGCTACTCTGGCCATAAATGGACTATTAATGGGGATTTGATAGTTATTTCCATGTTACTAGGTCAACAAAGTTTCCATGTTTCCTCTGTAAATGGGATAGCCGTGACAGGAAACAACACTATGTCAAACACACGTGGCCAATCAGAAAGGCTCTTATTCCTGGAGTTAAAAATGTTGAAAGACAAAGTTTAGTGGATCCTAAAAAGATCTTACTTCCACCACTTCATATCAAATTGGGGCTAATGAAACAGTTTGTGAAAGCATAACCAAAATAAGGAGAGTCTTTCAAGTATCTTTGTTTGTCTAACAGTTTCCTGGTATATCCGATGCTAAGCTGAAAGAGGGAGTCTTTGTTGGGCCTGACATCAGAAAACTTTTAAAAAATGAAAGCTTTGTCACTAAAATGGAAATGCAAGAAAAAGTGCCTGGAAGTCGTTCAAACTTGCTGTAACAGGCTTTCTTGGAAACAAAAAAGACTAAAACTACAAAACCTTGGTTGCTGAATTGTTACAAAACTACAAAATGTTGAACTGCAACATGAGTGTCAAAGTTAATTTCCTTCACTCACATCTGGACTTAGATCATCCTCAACGCCAGTTCTCCCATCTAAGCCGTGGTTTACCCGCTCGGAAGTTTACATGTAGTCTTAGTACTAATTAACTTTATCGAGTTGGTGACTAAGTCTATATAAATCCATTTCAACTATCATAATAATATAATTTTGATTATATTAAGAGGGTGCATGCTCTGTAATTCCATGTTGTCTAACGTATAATATCCTCTCCTTTTTTAGAATGGGATAATCTTCCTAATGCCTCAAAGCGTTTTTATTCCATGCAAACAGTTTTCACACCCATAAAGACCATACCTACTTCATTGCTGGTTTCTATCAACTGCAAACCCACCCACTGACATTTTACCGCCCATATTCAACCCTTTTCTGATATGTCTCACCTTTCTAATTATGTTTTTTATGTTTTCTTCTTCAGTTATATCCGGGAAAGGTGATAGTATAATGGATATAACCATCTTGAGCAGTGTCGAAAGCGAGGATGCAACTTTATGGGCTAATTACTTGTCATCATGTTTTCAAGAAATTCCCAAAGAAGAAAACCGACCTCCTTTCAAGTAAGCAATAACTCAGAATTAATATAATGATATTTTTAAATATAAATAAGATGTTATGTCAATCTTGTCAATCCCTCTACAATAAAAGTATGAACAATATTTTGCACTTTTAGGCTAGCTAGAGTAATGGTAGAAAATGTCCTCATGGGTCTTCCAGTAGAAGGTTCCTCTGGATCTAGGCTTCAGATTGTTATAATTTGCCCCAAGTTCCTTCGAGTCCTTTCGACCAGCCAAGGTGTACCCATTCTTGCAACTATGCTACAGCCAGCAACCGTTTTAGCAATGCTATTGGGTGTTACAGCGCAGGCTTTGGAGATGCACCAGTATGCCGGTAGGTTCATCTTCAAAAGTTAAATTATTTTCTGATAATTGAATTGAATAATCTCACCTTGTTGTTTGTTATAGGTCTCTTTAGGTTCGATCAATGGAGGAAGATGACGGTCAAAGACAAAGACAAAACATTTGTCGGCGACTTCCTGGGTGTTGCTATGGATGTTCTCAGTCGGTCTTGGCAACTCCAGCAAGCCATTCAGCAGATCAAGTGTGATACAACCCGATCTCACTTTTCTATATTACCCAAAAAAGTTAAAATAGTAAGTTTTAAATAATTTATTGATAATACTGTGCTGAATGTCACTGCAATGAATGTTCTATTCATACCCATATATTTATTTTTTATTTTTAGGATCAGAACAAAGTTCTTGTTCTTCTTAAAGATCCACTGTGTAATGCTGACAAGGTCAATATAACAATTGAAAAAACTGGGCAAAAGCTTGAAATTACATCTATTACGAGAAAGAATCCTTATACACTTCAGTTTACAATGCCGAGTGAGTTGCAATTTATATTTTTTTTACTTTTTTTTAAAACAGTAGCTTGTCCACACAAAATATAATGATTGACAAAATTACAAATACAATATAGTAATAAAATTGTTTTATTCAGGCGTGTGTCTGCAAATGTCTCAGCTAGTAGCAGTAAATGTGGAAAGGAATGGAAGATCCATTGGCCACCGTCTAGTCAAGTGTGAATGTCGTCAGAGGGAGCTGGACCAACTCCTCAAGACAGCTGTTAACCCCTTAGCCTTCATGTGTCAGGTACTTACACAAATTATGCTAAAATTAAAATTGCAATTATTATTAGTTTTCATTCCAATAGTCTATTTTTATATAAAGTATTTATAGTTGTATATAAAGTATTTATTACAAAAAAGAAATACATATATGTATAAATTATGTAAAATATGCTTTCAAGATTACATAAGTGAAAACTATATTTTGCTAACTTCATTATTGAACTAGGTTTCTGGATAAACCTACAATATTATTTGAAGGATTATTTTAAACTAATAAATTTTAATACAGTTTATTAATAGCATTGCAATTAATAGTTCAACCTATTTCAATTGATTATTTCTTAATTTTAATATTTTATTATTTTTTTTAGGCCTTTGGAATCAATGGAGGTGATAGGGATCAGGTAGATTCATTTCTTGTTGCCTCATTACAAAGGAATATTCCACCCAATTTCAATTTATTGAATGCAGCGATGACAAGCCACTGCTCAAGTAAGTCTTTATATAAAAAATCACTAATATAATTTTAATAATTATATACATTAGTGATATTAACAGGGTTTTTCACCTTTAATTTTAATATTCCATTCTCTACTTAATCTAAGTATAATATTCAAATAATGATAATTAAGTAATTAAAATTATTATATTTTTTAAATATTATTTAAAAAATACAATGAGATAATTTACTAATGAGGCATCATTGCATTACATGTTAATCAGGAAACCATAACTTGCTATCTAAAATTCAAACTAAATCATCGTTAATTAGGCATGATGATAAAGTTGACCTTTTGATAACCCAGCCCTTATTTTTAAAGGGTTTATCAAATTTAAATAGGATTGAAAGAAAATAAAACAATAGAACTTACATAAGTACATAAGTTGTTATTTTTCATGGACATTTAAGCGCTATTTATAAACTCTTAAACCAGATAACATTGTCTAAAAAGAAAGCTTCAGAGCTCTAAATGAGACACAATTACAGTTGAATAATAATTTAAATGATAAATAAATTTATTTTTTCATATAACTCTAATTTGTTTCGATTAAATTTCAATGTTGTAAAAAAACTGTTTTTCTAAAAGGTAGGGAAGAATATCCGACTTTACTGCATTTTGCTGCACGTTTCGGATTGGAGAAACTTTGCTGGCAATTACTCGAGTGTCCCGGAGGAGAAGCTGCTTGTCAAATAAGAAACGGAAATCAGCTTGGCCCTGCAGAATTAGCGGAGAAGGCGGGGCACACCAGTCTCGCCCAAGCACTGAATTCGTACTTGGTAGGTATTCACATTTAGTAATTTAATTTTTATCAGCTTATACCATTATATAATATTATGTGTAAAGGAGATAATTATGATTTTTATTTTCTATTTATTGCTTGTTCCATGGTTCACCTTCAGCAAATGACAGAACTATCAAGCATGTATACTTATATGAATGCATACTTGAAAAACACTGCCGAGAAACCTCAAGGTAAATACAATATATTATAAAAAAAATTATATTATATTATATAGAAAGCCAAACTATAAAATTTTAAATATTTTTATTTGAAAAGAAAAGATATCCAGGACCGGGACTCGAGCCCGAGTCGTCCAGATAGCTAGTCTGGAACTCCACCAATTGAGCTATCCTGGCTCTATCATCATCTGGATGACCTGGGTTCGAGTCCCAGTCCTGGACATATGTTTTCTTTTTAAATAAAAATATTTATAAATTAATAAAATCAATAACTAATATAATAAAACATAATATTTTAAGAAATATTTAAAATGGTCAGGGGAGGGGAGGGGTCAAATCAATACATTTAACACAAAATATTGTGTAAATGTTATTTTATTTTGTTATTAACTAATTAACTTTTATTAGTATTGACTGTTTTATTAATTTAACTTTATTAAATTAATTTCATTTTTATTATATTTTACAGAATAAGTTGATTATATTGTGTAAAATTTATTGATTTATTGACTGCACTTCGCGACCATTTTAAACATTTCTAAAGATATATATAGTCAATTTTTTCCTCATAAATATAGAATATTAACATGCATGGATTAAATTTTTAGTCTTGAATATTTAGTTGATTCATTTATTACAAATAGAACTGATTTGTAATCATCTTTTTGGTGTTGGAGTTAAATTAACAATAAATAGTATTTTATTTAATAGAGAAGTTATTACATGATAGCTCATGTTTTGATTTTCTGTTATTAATTTATTTATTAATTTTAGTTGCTTAGTATTTTTGGGTCTGTTTCAAAAAGCGCATGCATATTATTTTTTAGATACCAGTTATTTATGCTATTGAATAAAATACTGATAACAACATGTGTATATTTATAAATAACCTCAAAACAAAACAATTCCAATTAAATTGGTGGATAAAAATAAGAAAAGCTTTCTAAAATCTTAGTAAACAAACATTCTTTCTTGTACCTCATTTGACTGAAGCCCAAAGTGATTCCCCCTCTGGGTATGAGCACCTGTGGTCAAGTCAACAAAATTTTTTGAATTGTTAACAACATAATGTTTATACCGCATGCCTTCAATTTGCTTTATTCCCTTATAGGCCTTCCAGCAATCAGAGTATATTGTTGTCCTAGGTCATATTGCAGCTTTAATGCAAGATGTCAGCATTACAGCTGTTCTACATGGGGCAGAATTTAGGAAACACTCCCTAGTTTCCCTGCATACGCTTCTGAACACCCATTGCTATGGGCATATCTTCCCCACATTATATTTCCTTTTGGAGATGCAGGACTCATCGATTTCAACAATTTGCTTTATTCCCTTATAGGCCTTCCAGCAATCAGAATAAATTGTTGTCCCAGATCATATTAGGATTTATAATTAGGTTACATGTTAAATTTCTCAATTATATGGAGTTATTTCACATAAGTAATCATAATTACCGAATAAATAATCTGCATGCGTTTTCCGAAACAGACCCGCATTTTTTTCCCAAATGAATTTTTATTTACTTTTGTAAATACCTTATGATTTGTATTATGTTGCCTTCTGGCCAGATGTATATTATGTTTCTTTTTCTATTCAAGTTTGTTATCTTAACGGAACCTAATCCCAGAATAAAGTTCTATGCTATTCTAAAGTAGGATAATATATGATATATTATTGTAATTAGAAAAAATTCCTAATGAAACACCTTAGTAGATTTAACTTTTGAGTAAAACTAATAATATTTTTTCTTTGTTTTAGATTTTGGTGAACAGAATTATTTATTGCCAAGACCATTGAGCGACACATACCTAGTTCCACCAAAAGCACGCCCGGTCACACCGACTGGTGAACCACCATCGCCAAGATCACCCTATCCACCCACAAGTTTAAACCTCCAATTTCCTACGACAAATCAGAAAACACCTCCTTCTCCCTTAATATTAGACCCTCTCGAGAATTACCAATCACCTCCTCATGCTCGCCCATTTACACCAATGACTCCATCAACGCCAAATACACCAACGGAACACTTTTCAGCATATCTTCAAATGCATTCTCCTAGTGAGTGAATAATAAAATCAAGAAGTATATCTTTTTAAAATAAATTTGCCTTCTTTCAATAATCTTATTCATTATATTTTAGTGTCAGATACTTCAAGTACTAATTTTGAGCATATTCTGAGCCCTGAGAAGAAATATTCTTCCTTACCTGGAAGTGACTGCGCATCTCTTTCAAGTAGTAAGGAATACAAATTAATTTGTGTTGCATATATTAATAAAAATAAAGAGAACAATTTATTCATTACAATCCACTTGTTTAGGTGGTAGCCATCATTACATGAACACAGGAAGATGCGAAAGCAGCGCTTGCGGGAGCAGTATATCCAGTAAAATGAGTCCTGATGATGAATTAGCAGAAATCATCAATGACTTTAAAAATAATGTATATACCATAAGTGAACTGGAAAAACTAGTCGAAGCATGGAAAAATAGAAATGATGTACAGCAATCGTTTAGAGACAAGAAGGTAAGAAACAACTTGCTAATAAACTTTTGAGTTTTGCATTTTTATGAATTTAGAGTTTGCCAGAATCATTTCAAATCATAAATATTACTATTAGAATAATACATATTTATATTTAATTTCTTTCTGTAGTAGCAGATAATTTATGTTTTCTTTGTTTTAAATTCTTGGGGCCTTTCTATTTAATAAAGACTATAAAAAAGGCTAGTTAAAGCTTTTGATGTACTGTTCAATTTTAATTTATACTTACTCTTGTGTAAGTTTCGGGAAAACAATGTCGATCTTCAGAACCTTCCATTTTTTATTGATTCCAGTACTATTGTCATTATGAGCACTTTTCGCCTTTTGTAAAATTTGTTATACGGCCAGGAGATGTGATTAATAGTTCAATGACCTATCTTCAAATAATACAATGAAGTTTATCAAATTTCTCAGAGAAGTAAAAATGTATGAATATAAAATAAAATAAAATAAGGAACGTTTTAAATTGTTTTTATTTATCCGACTATTTAGACTTACTCCACATTTATTTAAAAAGTGCTTTTTTCTTTTGTTGATTGGCAAAAGAGATCTATTTTTAGAGGGAATAACATTTAAAACATTTCATCTACCAAAGTTGTTAAATCAAATTTAACTCCATACTGTGAGTCTAAGTATAAATTCTGTTTCCAGGAACAAATAAATAAAATGAGGCAAGAATATGAAAGGATCCAACTTAAAATGAAAGAACAATTGAAAAGGCCCACACCCCTTGACAGGATCAAGAAGTTTTTTTCTAGAAAATCCAAACGTAAATATAATGTTTATACATTTTTATAATTATATATATTTTAAAAATATTTTTTTCTAACCTATACGTTATTTCTATTAGATGAAACTGGCAATAAAGAAAAGGGTACAACAGACTCTGTTTCTCATCGGCCTGTTAGCAGTTTAAGCCTACACAGCTCCTGCAGTAAGTTATTTTAACATATCATATGTGATATTATATATCATATATATGTGAAATTAAATATAACTAATTTTGCTCTTTCTCGTGTTATCGTATCATTGTCTATTGCCAATTACTAATCATTAATTATTGACTCAAGGATCACATTTAATCTATGATCATTCAATTTCATAATATTTTTAAAATAAACAGAGACACAATGCCACATAGGAAGATATAACTATTATTCTAAGGCTGTTGTCAGGTTAACTAATAGATAGATTGAAATTTTAAATTCAATACTTATACGAGATAAAGTATATAGTACTATATATTAAAATGTTGTAAAGAAAATAAAATGAAAATACAGGTTACAATTTGGATATTGTATCCTTCACTTCCTTTTATTGAACTATTGGGCTGAAAGTTTAAAATTGTATAAGTGAGGGAATTTCAAAATTACGACAGAGTTTGAGTTTTATGTAAAAGATAAAACTCAGTATAAATAAAAACAAATATTCTACTGTTATTTATATCTTATTCAATACAGTGTGGTAGTAAATTCAATTATTTAATCTTTAAAAAGGTCTAAGAGTTAAAAGGGGAAATAGTCTATTTGGTAAAGAGTGATACCTATTTTGGACAGTAGTCAAATGCTTAGGTAAAAGCACTACCTCTTCAGAGTTTTAATTAGATTCACTCTTTTAATCAAGTATTTCAGAAGAAAATTAAACCAAACACACTGATTCATTAATGAAATAATTTCTTCCGTGTAAAGAAAATAAATCAATTTGATAAATAAATAAAAATAAATCAATTCAATTCATTCAGATTAAAAATAATATATTTCTAGATTATTAGTTCTGTATTAAATTTTAAAATATTAATAAATATTTGCTTTTTATCTTTAGGTTCCTCGTCCTCTGGCAGGATGAGTACAACAAGCGGAGTAAGCCTAGGGGACAGTGGGACCCATTCCGATCCTGATGAAAAAAAGACTGAAGTAAGTTAAAATATTATAAAAACAACTGTTTATTTCAAAAATAATAATTTAAACAAATATGTATATGCATATAATTAACAGTTATGATTAAGTGTTCGAGTCAATGAAAAAATAATAAATTTAAATTATTATGTTAAGCTCTACTCACAGAATAACTTAATTTAATTTTTTTTTTAAATATATATTTATTGAAATTTACAACTGTATAAAGAATACATCCAGTAAATATTATGATTGAATAAATTGACATGAAAAGACAAGTAGAGAAACTACCCAGTGGTAGTACTCAATTTAATTTAATTAAATAAAAAAATGGTGGTCATATTTGTCCTTCATTTCATGCATTTTATCAACTGCAAACATTTAAAAATAAAATTGCATTTAAACTGGCAAAATAAACTGTGAATTAATTAATGTGATGTGAATTAATAATTGGAATATATGGTAAAAGAATCGCCTGTTGATCAAATTGATTTGATGTCTCTTTTTGCTCAGGTCCTTTTCAACATTTTATAGATGTTCCTATTAGGCTAACATTGAAGACTGTTTAAAACCTTTTATAGTCTTCATTTGTTTGATGGCAGTTGATAAGTGTAAACCAATATAGAGTTCTTTTAATGATGCACCAAGTTTTCTACCAAATTATTTTGAATTTGTTTGCCTTAAAATAGTTTGGGAGCGGAATGGCTTAGTGACAGAGCACTGAGTTGCAATGCCGAAAATCCTGGTTCAAATCCTGCTGCTGACAAGACTTATATTTAACTTGTTAGCAGCCAGAGTTGGATCTTATGGGATCTAGGACCCTCCTGGGGCTCAACCAGCCTTTATAAAGTGGGTACCCAAAATATGGGAGGGAAATCTGCCCATTGATAGTGATCTAGAACAGATCACCTCCCTGCACACTCATTGTCCATGAAACTGTACAGTCTCTACCATTTACTGAACACCAGACTCATTCACAGTGGTACAAGTTTTTTTTTTAAATTGTTTAGGTTTTTTAGTAAAATGTCATATTTCTTATTGGCAATAACACAACCCTTATATAGAGATTGATAAATTAATTCTTGACCTAGCAGCAATACATTTTGTGCAAACTTTCTAAAAAAACTTTTCTTCATGGTCTTTTACGCTGTCCTGATGAATAAGTGGTTAAATTCCTAAAGGATTTTATTGTTCTGAGGGAAGTGGGATTAAGTCATTCTTGTAGTTTTAAACTTAAAATAAAGTTATAATATAAGCAATTACATCATTTCATGCTAACGTCTGACTTGACCACTTATACACAATTCGTTCATTTTGACAAAATTTGACTAAACTTATTCATGAGGCATGCAGATATAAGAATAATCATTGCCTGTATATATTACCAAGTTGTATTATTACAAATTTTTCTTTTTAAGTTTCTATTAATTATGAATTTTCATTACAGATGGCAGTAGAAAAAGTTTGTCCTTCACCTGCATTTTATGAGCGCCTGCGTCGTCAAGAATCAGCCCCAGATGAATATGTTCCCGCCTCTTATTCTGAAAAACCTAACCTTCCTCATCCACCGATTGTAACTAGAACAATTGCAGATGTCCACAGAAGTGACATTTTGGAAGAATCTCAGGAAGAAAATTCAGACCAAACTGTGAAAACAGTTGAAGAATTGGTGGAAAGGTTTGAAAACTTACAAAACATGGATGATAGTAATTACATAAATCCCGATTTGGTAGAATCCGAGCAAAAAATCAAAATTGAGTCTAAAGAAACGATAAAGGAAAAATTTGAAATAGAAATCCTTGAACAAAGCGATAAGCTTTTGAAGAACATGGCGAATGGCTTGCCCAACAAAGATTATATTGATATTTTATCGCCTCCTGAATCTGCTTTTGTGAATGGTGATGATGAAGTAACTGAAAGCACAGATGAGTCATCGAATTTAGATATCCAAACAAATCCAGAAGACACCAAAGAAGCAATGACCAAAGACGATGATAGTTGTTTTGAGAGGATTGAACAATCTGATCAAACTAAGCTTGAGGAAAACTTCATCGATACAGCATTGACCAAAGATACAATAGTACTTAATGATGAAAAGCTTATTAATGATGTATTTAACAATAATATGCATGAATACATGAATGTATCTAGTTACCTTCCTCCCCCTATACCACCCCGATGCAAATACAAGAATGTTTTACTGTAAAAATTAAACTTGTGTATTATAACTGTAAATATAACTTTCTATAAATGTACAGCACAGATTAATGGACTCTTATTATATATTTATTTATTGTGTATTATACGGAATAGATGTGGTCAGGTATGATTTGGTAATGTTGGTAATAGAATAAACATTTAATTTAAAACAAAAATTGTATAGTTAATTTTATTACAGACTGTCAAAATGTAATTATGTACCATGACAATAAGATCTTACTGTGTAAGTTTTAAGTTCGTAATGTATTTTATTTAACTAGGTAAATATTTTTTATATGTGTTTATTCGTAAATAAATAAGTATTTTATGATTCAGTTGTTTTTCTTAAAACCATTAAAAGCATTTAATTGATTTATTATGAATTTTAGGCTTTATTATAATATCATGAACTTTTATTGGAGAGAGAATCGTGCGATCAATAAATATTTTTAAAAATATGTAATTAACAATGAGGTTAAACAACTTAAAGCTAGGAAAATGCTACCCTATAATAGATATCCAAAACGGAACTGCATTAATGGTAATTGACTTACAATTTTAAAATTGACTATTTGGTCACTTGAAACAGGCTCACCACCACTTAGTGGAGAAGAGTAACAAAAAAAAAAGTAGTGGAGAAGCAAGCATAGTGATGATAACTACTTTGGGCTGAAAGATATAAGTGGAGAATTTGAAATGTTTGTTTTTGCCACTTTTCTTCACGTATGTTCATTCAGAATCTATAAAATGGACACAGAGTTGTTGATTATTGAGGTTTCACTTAGATTTCTGCATTTACATTTTATATTAAATGTTAAATGATGGCAGAAATCATTGTGGATACTTTTTATGTTGTTAAGTTAAATTTCATATTTGAATAAGTTCTAACAATCCAAAATCCTTCGGAAAATCCTCAATGCTCCTTACTTTGTTACGAACAAAGTAATCCATAATGACCTTAACGTCCCGTTTATTGCTGATTTGGCCCAAATCCAATATCAATCTTTTCATGACAAACTTCATTTCCACTCAAACCCACTAGTTTCAAACCTCGCAACCTCTTCAATTCCTGATAATCCGCCGAGGCGTCTGAAAAGAAGATGGCCTCGTGACCTTCTTAACTGAGCTTTTTATTTGAGTACTACCACTGGGTAGTTTCTCTACTTGTCTTCATGTCAATGTATTCATTCATTACATTTACTTGATTTATTCTGTATACAGTTGTAAATTTCAATAAATATATTTTAAAAAAGAAATATGAATAACATATTACTATAAGAATAGTTATTCATGTTAAATAGTGAGTATTTCAGTCATGAAAAATCAAATAAAGATTAGTACTTAAAAATCATTCAAGTCAATAGATTGTCTTTATAATTTCAGATTGATTAGTTCTCTGTAAATATATTAATGAATGGAAAAACAAATTTAAAGAATTTGACCTCGTTTTTTTTAAAGTGCTTTTGAATTCAAATAATGAGAACATGAAGAATTTCAGGAAACACTAGAACCATAAATAAGAAATAATTAATAACCTAATTTTCCTTAGGTTTAAGAAAAAAAAAGAACTAAAATTACCATTTATTAGTGTTGCCTTAAAATGTAATTGATCTAACAAGCTCGCAACAAAATTTAACCATTACAAACCCAGCAGGTGGCCCTTGGCTTTTTTAAAAGGGAGTAAAAGATCCTTAATTATGCCGTCCTTTGTAAGGGGCATAAAACAGGTGTTCCAAACCTATATGATGTCATTGCTCTTTAAGAATCCCTATTCTAATTAAACCTGGATAGATGAAATTTAGGGCTCCCACTGTAGCATCATCCGATTAGCCTTAATAGCATAAAAGTGAAGTTATATGAACAAACATAACACTTTCGCCCTCAAATAACTACATAAGTGATCGTAGTGGGGAAAATGCAATAAACAGAAATTTAATCAAAAAAGGTAAAAAAAAAGGAGTCAATAAACTAATTGTAAACATTATTTAAGTCTCATTAATATTCTTAAAAAGCTTCATATATCTCTTAGAATGGATTATTCCAATTAAATTACACAGTTAGCCTGTTTATTTTATTTTATAATCCATCAGACAAAATCTTTCTGTTGCCGCTACATTACTGTGGGCTATTCCTACAAAATTTAAAAATGATTGATTACAAGATTTATCTTAATTAACTGGTGGACAGATATTGGGGTATCTCAGTGTATAGAGTGCTGAGTTGCTGTGGTGAAGGTCCTGGATTCAAATCCAGCTGTTGCAGATAAATTATTAAATTTGTTAAAAGGCAAATGGGGTTCCTTTGGGGTCTGCAGACCCTACTGGGAATCAACCAGCCTCTATAAAGTGAGTATTGTGGGGAACGTGATGATCTTGGCCGAACCACTTCTATGCACAAGCGTTGGTTTGGAAATAATTTAGTCTCCACCAGGTGACTGAACAAAAAACCCTTCATGTGTAGCAGTGTAGTATGCAAGAAGCAGATTCTGAACCAAGCAAGAAAAAGAATTGCCAACCAATAATGGGTATTAACATGTCTTGTTTAACTTCATTCCATTTTAATGACTGCGAAAAAAATTCCTCTACCATAAAAGTAATTAATCATCTCTATTGAATAGTTTATCCTTCGACCCTCTCCCAAGAAAAGTGGCTTTCTTGATAGAAACCCACCTGAGAGATTTGCTAAACATTTGGTTACTGGAACTCTTAAAATCAGTTTAACATTAATTTATTAGTTAAAAGTAACATATCTTGAAACTATTTTTGTTTATATTTCTAAATTAAATAAATAAAAACTAATTTCAGGTATTTCAGATAGTGTTTTTCCTGTATGCCACTTTTTCTCCTCCCCTTGATTAGTATTTTGCAACAATTTTTTATATTTAATGATGTGGAAAATAAAAATAAGTTAACAATAAGGAAAATAGGACTAAAGCTAGCCTGGATAATTTCGACTTGTGATAAATTAGAGACTTTTGCAATGAAGAAGAAGTTAAGAATAAAGCTAACTGTAGTGACGACTTTCCTGTAGTGACCTTGATAAATGCTAATTTGAATGCAAATATTTTTATTTATGTTTATTTGTATAACTTACAAAATATACAATAAATATTTTTTTTTGTCCAAACATAATGATTGTTTGGCATTTTCCTTCTTTTAAGTGAATTTTGATAAACCGAACAACACCCGATGATATTAGTTCGGACAAACAGGACTCTACTGTACCTTTGTTTTTTAGTTATTATATTGTTGTTGTTTTTTTTATTTATAATTTTATTTAATATTTTTTTCTAAAAAAGTGAAATTGACAAATAATGATCTACTTCGTGTAATCTTTAGCCAATTAGCAAAGTCAGGAATAAATCTGAGAGGCAAGCCTATTTATAAAACTGAAATCTCGTATAGTAAGAACACATACTTACCACTGAATACTTTGATTTTTTGATATTTTTTTCTTATTAACTATCATTGTTGGCTACATCTTATTCTGGAGTGGTTTTTTAGACATTCCTCAAAATTAATTATAGCAATGGATAACTAATCACAATGAATCACCATAGTAAATAGTATTCATTGTATGTAATTATTTTAAGGGAATTTTCGAATTGAGGGCTATTAGTTCTCTTTGCTTCTGACAAAGAATTAAAAGTTAACTGAAGCTATTTTAAGAAGAAGTAATTAATGCCATTCGGAACAAAGATGAACTTGTTTTCAGGTATTGAATTTTTATAGAAATCAGCGTTTAATGAGGAATTTTTTTCTTTATGTATGATATAATTGAAATGTTTGAAGCTTATAAGTGTTACTCAGTATTATGCAACTCCCTAATACTTGTTATAATTCATCTGTTTTTATAATTATTGTAGAATTCATTAAAATACTTGTGAAGAGTTTTAATTTGATACTATCTTCAACATGTAAATCACAACCAAAGAGAACCAACAGACCTCAGTAGTTAAAATGAATATAGAGCAGTATATTTTGTTTTGATTCTAATACCTTTATTGAAACTCTTTCCAGAACTAAAATTCCTACATACAGTGTTCATTACTTCTATTAGGGTAAATTTTTTTACAATTCCAACGATCAATTTATTAAGAACAAATATTCGAATAAGATAATTTTGACAACTGACAACGAATATGTTAACAAGACAAATGATTTTTGTATACATTTTACAATTTATACTTTAAACTTACATCTATTGATAGTTTTTGTATTTTTTTTTTTTTTTTTAAAGATCTATACAATTAATATTTACATATATATTCGGATAAAATTGTCAAGTTGTGTCTACCCTGTCCGAGTGAATAATTCAGTATAGCTGTTGTCTTACATTGATTTGTACATAGGTTATACAATTTAATTTTTTTTTTTTTTTTTCTAATTGCCAAAACACAAATGTTTCAATGAGACAAAGAAATTTGCTGAAACATATATTTATATGATATACATGTTGGAATCTTTAAGAAATATTTTGCTTTTATCATTGTATATGAAAAAGAGAGAATAGAGACATCCATTTACTCGTTAACACACAACCTTTAATCACTTATATCTACATTATTCATTGTATAATTATTAATCTTCCTACCGTTATGAGAGTTATATGTAAAACTTTGTATCAATATTGTATATTATAGAGGAATAAAAGAATAAGGAACAGTAGAGTGCACCACAAGTATAACCTGGCACCGAATCATATTAATCTTGCATGCACCATCGAGGTAGCAGTCTTACTTATAATATCACACTCAGTACATAAAAAATACGGAATCAGGACCAAGGATCCTAAATATACAATAATGCGTCCCTTTAAAGAAACCTTTCAATAATGAAAATAACAGTTACCTAGCTCTCAACAAATATAAAAATTCTGAAATCTAATCTATTGAAATATGGCCTATTTGTACAAAACACGCATTCATTTATTACATATAATATATATTACATATATATTTATTTATTTATATAAATATAAAGATATAAAATAATTTATTTAACAGTTTCATATGTCTCCTCTAAAATACTTATAAAACGCGCTTATGATTAATGTTAAGGTTTCTTTCAAGGGACTGTTAAAAATGTTTTGTTTTTTTATTTTAAAAAAAGAAAGTAATCACATCTTTGAGGTAACAGTTTTAAATTAACAATGTGGGCAGTGACACAGAAATTCTATCCCTCATAACACAATCTGCAGCCCTCACATCATCAACCGCAGTAATTTATAACTAGTAACGTATTGTTTCGGGGATGAGGTATTATTCCCTGGTATGGCTAGTTAATAAATAAATAAATAAATAAATGAAAGAAAAAAAATTAATTTAAATTATTTATTGACATTGAACAAACACTGCAATTAACAGAAAATAAAGTAAAACAAAGGAACCAATACCAAAAATTAAGTAAATTTAACAGAAAAAAAATAAATGAAAGAATAAACAAAATTTAAAAAACATGTGGTTGAACGGAATATTAATGCCAAATTATCTTAACTTTAAATTAAAGAACACAATAAAAAAAAAGAAAATAAATAAATAAAATAATACTAGAAATCCAAATAAAATAATTTGGATAATTTCTATTTTATATGAACTATTTAATTTCAACACATCAATCTGCAATGTTTAGTAATATAGTGTGTAGTAATAATACCATAGATGATGAAAATAAACCATCCTAATCTACCAGAACAGATATTGCCAACAAAATCCCTTTCCACATTAACGATCACACAGCCTACATATTATGAGAAACACTCCATAGAAATGAAAATTACAATAAATTATGAACAATATACACATATAAATTCTATTTGAAATAATAATAACTAAACAAAAAATAAAGTAAAATTGCACTTACAACTAAATTATTAATATGGTTGTTTTATAACACTTAGTACAATTTAAAATTTGCAAAAAAAAACAAAAATAATAAACAAAGCTGTACATAGAATAATGAAACAAAATAATTATATGCATAAATAAAATCTATATTGAATAAATAATTAAATAATTATGAGAATAAATAAAGAAATAGTAGCACCAAGTAAAATACTAATGCTATTAATAAAACAAGAAAAAGAATGGGTTTATGGTAACATTGTGACTTTTCCAATAAGTTTGCCATATATCAGAGAAATAAATCTTATATAGTTGTGTAAATATTCATTCATCCATCGAAAACATTTATGCAAGTTCTTAGAAAGAAAGATAACAAAAGCTAGTTCCGGGATAAGTTACCATACCAAGATACTTTTTTATTTATTAGACTACTGTAAGACTTAATATCACACTTGTAATTGGTAAACAGCATTAATATTTCCAAAAATCTCGAGGAATCATTTTAGATAAATATAATGTATTAGAAATTTATGCCTATATTATGGAACTTAAATTAAGAAGTAATATTGCACATTTTAAAAAATAAGATCCAATCTTAGTTAATGCAACAATACCTATGATTAATAAAACTTCCAAATATAAATAAAATTACATTATAGAAGGATACCTCTTAAATACCTTTTAGTTGTAGTAATATTTTCTATAATTAATGTTTATTTAAAAAACGTTTGTTATACATGTACAAAAATAAATATTTATTGGTGGAATGTGGTCATTTTTAGATTAAGAATCATTTTTAATAATGAAAAGTTTAAATAACACCTAGGAAAAAGTAGAGCAAACAATTGTCAGATAAAAAATAAATAGGATATGTGTCTTTTACAGTAGTCAAAAATATTTCCAAACAGTTGGGATGTTTTTAGAATGTAAATTTTGTAGTACATTCTCTCTCTTTTCTTTTTTCTGAAGGAATGTAAATTTGAATCACTACTTTGTACACAATGATAAAAATATAACCAATTTAGCCACTCTTTCTAGGTTCTGGAATTTGATATTCTATGTCACATTATGCTCATGTACAGTTAATTATATAGTTTAAAATTTAATATTAATGTAAATAGTCACTTTATGTTTGTAAACATGAGTTGAAAATGCAATTATTTTTTTTAATATACATGATTTCACTGGTAAGTCAAAAGTCTTAAGAAAAAAAAGTTGGTATTGTTTTGTTTCATTGAAATTTGATTAAATGATTAAAAAAAATTTTAAAGATAAACAAAAGAGGTGGTCAATAATAATAAATGGAGAACATTTATTTTGATTTTAATCGATTGTTACCAACACTATAATTTACCTTGGATCACCTCCTTGATAACAAGTCTGCCAATCATCAACAAACAAATAGTTTTATGTTTCAAAAAAGTTTACCAAAAAAATTTTTTAAAGAAAAATATAAAATTGACAGCAACTGCCACTTTCACCCCCATGCTCACAAGTTCAAGAAGTGAGATTACATTAGAAAAAAAAAGCCTACCATTTTAAATGCATATTCCACTGCAGGCACTGATCAAATATTAAAATTCAAATTTAATCTTAATATTAGCTGTTCCAGTATAATTTATTTATGTTGTTTGGATTTTTTATAATTATATTTTTTTTATAAATTAAAATTATCTCTCAGGATTATTAATCTAAATAATTACCGATGCATTCCACCACATCATTTTTTTTTCATTAATCATACAATTTGGTACTCATACTTTTTGACATGCAGAAAAAAATAATCATAACATCCTTTATATATATATATTCAAATATTTTCTGAAAAAAACTAATATACTGTACACTGAATACCTTTCCAAACACCTATTGTTGTTATTTTTTTCAATTAAATAGCAAGGTGTATATATATTTATATATTATTTAGTCCAATAAATTATCTGTATGTATCAGTACAAGGACAAGCATTCTTACTGAATTTAGGTAATACACTAATCTAACTCTATAACTATTTGGAAGCCTGTAGAACATTTACAAACAGATGATAACATATATATAGATAATACATAAATTTTATATAAACAACTGTACAATGGTATTTTGAAGTAGCATGGGAGATTTGATTGATATGAGCATCAATATGTAATTCACATTGATTACTGCTCTTAATTATATGTAATATATTTCCTTAGTATTTTATTTATAAAATATAAAATGTTTCCGAAGTAGTTTCCTTCTTGTTGTGAATCTATTTAAATATCACAAGTATAATTATTATTTAAAAGAACTATCTCATATTGTATGTATTATTGAAGCGGAGCAGTAACCGATGTAAATTGTAAACAAATCAACCGACAATGATAAACTTAATCTATGTACCTGTATCTATTGTAAAAGGCTATATCCCGATAGAGATACCTGACCCTGCAAAGTGTTATTTTTGTAGCTGTAAAAATATCAAACAGCGTTTTCTAAAATATTATATTAACAACTGTATACATGATTCCGTTAAAATTGTTTGATTTTGAACGTACAGTAAATTGATAGAATATTTTGTTTTATACATTGGAAAATTTCTAAAATCATTCATCTAATTAGTTCTAAAATTTTCTTGGCCTAAATTTTATACAAGTGCAGATTAAAGTGCATACATTAAATTTTGGTGCTTTCAGTATTTTTTTTTTTATTACTAATTACAACTAAATTTTGGAGGAAAATTTTAGTCCTATTCCGTCATACATTTATCTTTTATTCTGAAATTCGTATACCCTCAAATCTCTTAAGGGAATGTTGACAAAAAAACAATCTTCAAAAGGGAGTTTTGTTTTCAACAAAAAAACATAAGCAAAAACATTTATAAGAACATAACAAGAGAATATTTAACAATAATGCCATATCACGCACCCAGTATTAGTTTGGGTTGTTTCTTAACCTAATAAAGTAACCTTTTATAACTTTCCTTTGTGTAATAATCACAAATGTTGTGCACAATAATGTGCTCAACTGCACCATTACAATCCCTTAATCATACAGACTTTGCCACACCAAATATATAATAACCTTTCAAATAAAGGAAATCACCAAGTCTCCTTATTCGAATGAGGTCAATACTGTTAAATACTGTGCCAACTAATCTACTAGTAACCTGTTCCTATTTAATATATATTTACTATAAATTAAATCTTATTTGGTATAAATCTGTTTGCAGGAACTGTTTGTAGTAGTAGTATATCATTAAACTAAAAAAGAAATTAATAAAATTAAAAGAACTGAGTTTATGTATTCGTATATAAAAGAGAAACAGAAGTTGTATGAAATATACATTAAAAATACTCTTAGAACATTGGCATGTTTCAGTCAGTCTTCTGTATTTAAATTATCAGTTTCTCAACACCAAGAGAACTTCACACTCCATCAAAGAATTCTCGCATTTCAAATAACAAATTCAAAACAAACAAAGCAACATATCGGGAAAACAAATTCCATCTAAGTCCTTATGTTAACTCATTTGTTTCATTCACTAAAGGAATTTCCTGCAAATGTATAATAATTTTATAGGAAAATTCAAAGAAAAACAAGTGTACATAGCTAAAAACCCTACACATTAACAGAATAACCAAATATATTACATTATCTTAAATACAGAAAAGAGTAGGGTTTTCCTTTAATATCTAGGTATTGCGTGTCAATCCTGACCATTTTGTTCTCGTTGAATTTCCCTTGCACGAGGACTGTTAGATTCCTCATTTTCAATGCAGTTGTTCCCATGAGCCTCCTCCTTAACAAAATCCAGTGCCATGGGAGAATTTCGTAGTTCTTCTTTCGGATAATCCATCGGTGTCGCTCTCGATTCTTCTTTCGCAAATTCCACAGGCTCTCTATTCTTTTCAGATTGAGGAAGAAGATGAACCATTCCTACTGGTACAGGAAACGAAGCTCCAAAGTCAGGATAGAAGTTAGTGGTGGGATAAGGGCCGGGGTTGAACCCGGGCGGTCCAAGCATCAGGTCTGGTTCAGGCATCTTTGGTTTTGTTGGATTATTATTATTAGAAATATTTCCTAAACCAAGCAGATCTAAGGGACCTCCAAGTTCGCCAAAACACTCTTTCTTCAATTGTTCAAGTTTCAGTGATTTTCCATATTTTCCTCTGACATACATTAATAAGCTGTTGTATGGTATGCCGAAAATTCTAGAAGCCTGGGATGTTGTCATCTTTTTGTTCCAAACATGTTGTAGGGCTTCTGTCAACTCAGCATTAGTCCATGATCGTGGTGGACCACCCCTAGGAGCACTGTGTTGACCTTTAGGTCGACCCACTGTAAGAATAAAATAAAATGGTTAGATGTTGATTTATTTGGTGATTATGTAAAAAAAATAATTTTACATCCGTTACTACCCTAAGTTGAAGAAGTATTATTGATTAACTTTTGCTCCCCATTTCTGGTGAACTCTAATTTTCTCTCCAATTGAATTATTGAGAATATATCTGCAGCTCTCGAGAGTATGTGGTTAAGTCAATTTTTTTCCAAAATGACTTTCTTGTATTAAGAAAAGCGGAAGCGTGTTATTCTTGTAGTTTTTCCTTACATAAGTGGCTAGGTCTGGCATTGGATTGAAATACAGTTGCTGCTTATATTATAACTTCATTTCAAGCCAAAACTACAAGTATGATATGATTCCACTTAACTCAATACAATTAACTCTCTTTGAATAAGATTAGACTTAACCAGTTACTCACTAGGGCTGCAGATTATTAATTTTTTTTTAATCATCAGAGGGAAGATAGGGGCACAGAGACAATACTATGTATGTTACGGTCTTTACGCAGAAATATTGTTAAATAACAAAACATTAAATTTTTTAATTTAAGTCGCCATAATTTCATTTTCCTGAACTTTTTTATACAATTTTCAATATGTTGTAATAACTATCTCAAATTTAAAAAAATAATTTTTTTATTTTGAAGAGAAAAGATTTGCCATCGGCCGGGATTCGAATCTTTTCTCTTCAAAATAAAAATATTTAAAAATTAAAGCAATGATTAAAAAATTATAATAATTAAAAAAAAAATAGTTGACTAAATAATTTGTAAGATTTTACCTAAATTGCATATAAAGCAAAATAGCAAGAACTTTCTTATTGATCATGTTTAGTTATCAGGAGATCAAAATTAAAATATAAATTATTTGTTTGGAGACTTACTTTTCTTTTTGCTTGAAATGTGATTGTCAAGCCTTTGTTCTGAGAGATCATTTAGTAGAGGGTTTCGACAGTTATCCATTCCTGGGAACAATCCTAAAAATAAGGATTCATATATTTTAGAATTTTGGAACCCTTGAACAGAAAGATTAAAAATCCATTAAAACAACTGTTGAAATGCAAAATATAAGATTAGAAATAATACAAATAAAATCATTTAAAAATGAAGCATACAATACTATTTGAATTTTTTTCTATTTTTATAGTTACATCTCAAAGGGAATGTAAGCTTTCAAGTATGATTTATAGTTTTATAAGATTTATAGTTTCATAATTATTAGAGTAGATTTATGTTCTTTTAATGAACCAGGTTTTTGTAACAAATGTGAATATAGAATAGAACTCCAGTTATCTACTGGTAAAAAGAGAAAGTATATTATTAATTACATAAATTAATTTATTGGAAGAGGAGTGGCTCAGTAGTAGAGCACTGATTTGCCGTGCCGAAGGTTCTGGGTTCAAATCCCACTTGCTTGCAGACTTTTATTTAATCTGTTACCAGCTGGAGATTGATCATATGAGATCTTAGGACCCTCCTGGGGCTCACCCTGCCTCTATAAAGAGGATACCCAAAATTAGAGAAAAAAAACTGGCAGTTGAGCGTGATCTAGGACAAATCACCTCCCTGTTCAATCGTTGTCCAAGAAACAGAAAAAGTCTCTATACCATGTAATGAACCCAAGACCCTCCCTCCACCGGCTGTAATGGTACAGGTTTTTTTTAATCAATTCTTTGATTAACACTATGAAACCATACACAACAAACATATACATATAATATATTGTTTGATACAACCATGAATTCAATCAGCAAAATAGTGTCTTAAATAAAGGGTTGTAGTGGTACAGGTTTTTTTTTATTGATTCGAAAATCTTCTAATCATGTTTAAATATTCAATCAAGTCAAAACTAAGGACCAAAAAAATTTCACTTTCTTCTTATCATAATAAAATCACGTATATAAAGAAATATAGGATAATAATATTGAAACATTAAAATCCATGTGACCAACAATTTATTTTTTTTCAATTCAAAGTTCCTTTAGCATATACAAATTAAACTAATACATTGGATTTTCCTCCCTCAATTAACTGGCTCCCCCCTCCCTCTTAGCCAACCTGTCTCATTTCTGATCAAAACAGGTAGGATCCTGCTATAGACCAAAAAAAAATTTTTTTAAAAAAATTTTTTCCATATATTATTTTTTACTATGGTATTAAATTTTTCCTTTTCCTCAGGGCCTTTTACTTTACTTATGAGTTCTAGATTTGTATTTATTACACAAACATGCATTTGGTAAATAATAAAATTTAGGAGTTCAAAAAACACGATTTATCACATTTTTTACCAAGACAGCCATACAAATTATTTTAAAAGCATAAACATATTTGCTAAAACTTAGATTAAATCATGCATTTAAGAACACATTAAAGATATCACCGTAGCAAATAAAAACATTTCTAACGATTCAAAAGCATTTGTTAAAAAGATAAACAGAAAAATTAGTGCTTAAGGAACAAACCAAACAAATTGGTATTTTTACATGCCTTTATAAAAAAAAAAAAAAAATTATAAAGCCTAGCAGTAATTAATAGAATAAGGATTGAAAGAGTAAATACATAAAAATTGTCATCAAGACTTAAATTTTTCTGAAGATATAGAATAAAAGATGGCAAGTTTAACATTGTAAATAAATTAAACATAACATTTTGTATGTAAAAGAATTTGCAATTACAATAATAACTGATTTACAATATTTATTATTGTTCCAATACTATGATATATTATTTTTTTTTAATTTAGAAGAGATAAGAATAATCTTTTGCTGGCGCCTATTTTCAAACCCGGGTTAATCCAATTTTTTTTCAAAACATGATTTTTTCCAAAAAATGAAAATATTGACTGAAATCTTTCAAGTAATGTAAATATATTGACAGTTATGTCATTGAAAAGTGTATTAAAGGTATTAATTTGGTGTGTCTATTTTTATATACTTGGAAGAAATTAAATTTTTCAAAAATTGATTTAACTGGGTTTGTAATGAGATGCCTTATATCGTATAAATCTTGCTTAGGGACAAACTATTTTCTATATCCATTAACAATAAACTAATACATTTTTTGTAATTGAAGTCCAGGAACATCCTTAAAATTTCAAATAAGCAATATCTACAGCTGGGTCAGAAAATTTTACTTAAATGTTAATATACTCAATTAGCACCAATAAGCAAAGCATTAATCTTTTGCATGCAAATCATTTTTAGAAAGAAATTTACTAACTAATTTTATTTACAAGTAATATTTATACACGTACCAAATTGTGAGTCCAATGAAAACACTGTAACAAAAAATTTAAAAGGAGCATTATTTACACATCATCTTTACTTAATTGCTGAACATGCATTTTTAAAAAGTAAGGTATACAAATGCAATAAAGTCATAGTCCAAAGCAGACTTATAGCAAGTGCTTTGCATGATTGTTAAGTGCAGAACATAATTAAAATATTTATACAACAAAGATGAAAATTGAAAACTTACTGTGCGGAGGTGTCAGGGAAAGGGCAGAGATCGAAGCCAAATGAGGAAAAGAATTTTCAATAGGAGAGTCCTAAAAAATTAAAACAAATATAAGATAACTCTTGAAATCAAATCATTTTTTTAATAATATCATTGTATCATTTTAGTCACCAAACAATATATACATTTTATTTATAAAACACCTATATACATTTTATTTTAAAATATAGCATACATAAATAATTTTTAACATTTTAGTCATGTATCTTTGACCATTTTCATAACTTAAGTCCTAATCTGCTCAGTGCAAATATAGAAAAAGAGGGATAGTTTGATCATAAATAATTAAGAGAGTGAACGGATTATTTTGAAATATGGCTAATTACTGCCAACTTAATTTAAAAGTAAACCTTCGGACATGTTATAACATAAAATGATTAACGACTAATTCCTATAGCATAATAATTTATTTAAACTTTGATGCTAGCTTGGTGCATTGTGAGTTAGAATACTTTGAAAAGTTGTCAAAGATCAATAGCCAAAATATTACCACTTATTTATGTGTAAAAAAAAATATAATAAACTTTACAAATAGGTTATGTTATTAAAATTTGTATCATATATGGTTTGGGACTGAAACAGGTAGATCCTTTTTAATTTTTGTTGAAAAACCAATAACATAATAAAAAAATGAAAGCCATTGGTTTAATTTAAATTCTTGTTCACATTCCTAGTTTTTAGTTATGATTACAGGCTGACTAATTTTTGTCCAGTTCTATTTGACTATTTGTTCCCATATTTATTAAAATTCTTATCATGATAAAGTACAAACAAAATAATATAATTTTTCATAAATGGGTTATGTATTCGTTTATTTATGGGTGTATGAAAAATTAAGGATATTCTTAAAAAATCATTTCTATGTATTATTTTGAAATCTCCATCTTCAGATTTTTTTAATAAATTTCTTAATATTAATTTTTTTTTAATATTTAAAAGAGCTACTCCCTTCTGGCAGCAATCTTTGTCATTCAAAATTTATATTTAAAAAATAAGTATTTAAACTAATATGATTGTCTAGATTAGTTAATGGTTCCTTACATGATGCGGAGGGTGCATTCCCATTGGTTCTGTATTATTGAAGTCTATGCGTGGCTCTTGAGGAGCTGTTGTCAATTCAACGGGCTGATTTTGACTTGAGTCTGGAGGTTCAGAGTCATCACTCTCCATTTTCATCTAAAACAATAAATTAATCATGTTATTTAAAATTTAAATGATCTTCAGCTATAAGAAATGTGGGAGTATATTAGTGAAACTCCCCATGTGCAACTATATAACATGGTTTCCAAGAAGGAAATTAAAAAAAATAAATGATAATCGGGCTACAGAAATTATAAGAAAATTGTATTTCAAGGCCACCAATCATGCCACACTATATCACAATTTTATTTTTTAGGTGTGATTTTTTAAATGGTTTTCAAGAAAGCTACGCTTTTTCCAATATAAGTACAAATTTATCCATTATTATAGAAGATTTCTCGACTTAATTTTATTTTTTAGATACTCTTTTAAAGCCCAACTCAATGAACTTTGGAGAAAACGATGGTCCATTTAATCAACATTGAAGTGTTATCCTTTGTTGGAAACTTTCTCTAGTAAAAAAAGTTATACTGAGGTTGCTATCCAAAAATGTTAGTTACAATAATAGTAAAATTTATGCAAAATGTTTAATATTGTACTGGATAAAAATAAAATTGGTACGAAAGATTCATAGATGCTGCAACAACTATCCAAATATTACCTCAATCTGTAGGTTGTCTGGGTAACGGTTGTAGCATCTGTGGATTTAAGTTGTTATTAATTAAAGTAGCAAATGGAATAATAATTTATTCCATATTTATTGCTATCAATAGCACCACAATCATCCTTTACGGGCAAGCCAACCTCAGCCATATTCAACCCAAATTTTCTATGATTAACTTATTGCATAATATAGTTTTTAGTATATGAAATACAACTTTAAAAAAAAAATGTATTCAATATTGAAATATATCTTAGTTTAATTTATTATTATAGATTATATTAATTTATAATTTTACTTCACTCTATAATAATTATATTTTCCACTTACATTTACTTGAGGAGGAGTTGGTGTAGTCCCTTGCCTCCCTTGTTTCTTCATGCTCAAATTTTCTGCCGTGTCTGAATTTCTTGGTTCAGGACTCTTAGTCCTAAGGTCCTGTGGTCCACTAGTGTCACCAGATCTTCTTCGGGGTCGAGCCTAAAATTTTTAAGATGGTAATTATTTATTGACCAAAATGACAAAGCAATACTTTTTTTAATAAATAAATTATAATAATAATGAATGGATTATCTAATTTGGTAATTTTGAAGATAAAAATCCTTCCCTGCATCTTTTAATAAGATGTTCATTTAAATTGATAACAGTAGTATCATTAAAATATCATTTATTCACTATAATTTTTTTGTGCCATGAATTTCATATTATTAGAAGTATAATCATTGTCAAATGATATATCTGCTGTTTCTAAAAAATATAAATTAAAAAAAGACCTATTGCCTTCAAGAATAAGCTGCTATATTATGTATTTAAACAGTATGTTCACAAAAAATAAAAACTAATTTTGGTAATCAAATAACAATCTTAAATCAGATTCACTATCTACTTCAATCAAAATGTGCTATGGTTTTTGGGTCTCTTTTAAGTTATAATAAAATAATATATATATGTTTAATGTTACACATTATGCAAGCCAAGAGCAAGACCACAAAAATTTCAACTCCCACGAATTTAAATCAATTCATTTTCTCCGCAGACATCCCATTTTAAGTAATTATTTTTGAATATCAACTCCTAAACTGACATAATGTGTAATGGGTCTTCTAAAAAATTAAAACCAAAATAAAAAACCCAAAAATCATATCTATTAACTTTTGTTCTAGTGCGAAAATGTTGATCTTTTTTATTTTTTTAGTTTACCTGCCACCGACGGGACATCATGCCCATGTTTCTGAGCATAGCAAATCCCATTGGGTGGTGAAGCCCTATCTTCCTTTTCGGCAAACTTTTCCTTAACTGTAGCGTGGAAAAGGACAGAAAAAAGTATAAGGGAATTATAACTGGTATTGCCCTTGACTTGCATTATAATTTCATTTATTTTAAATAATATTTATATTAGAAACAAATATATTTGTTTCGACAAAGATGATTATGTTATCATTCATTAATAAGCAGAATAATTATAAAAAATAAATGTGAAATAGAAATTCCATGAATATATAATGTTTGATAAAAATATGGCATTATTTATTTTATTTTTTTAAATCAATAAAATAAGAGTTGTTTTTAACTTATTATTTTAGAGAGAAGTCCTCTAATATTGAGCAATAATAAAAATAGTCACATGTGTTGACTTAGCAACAATTATTTCTGAAATAGTTGTCATGAAAACTCATTTTTCGATATGTCTCCATTAATGTATAGATCTTTACACCAATCATGGAAATGAAAATATCAATATATTTGAATAGTCTCACAAAAGTATTGGATTTAGTTAATATTTTTTCGCTTCTATACTCGGTTGTAATAATTATGCTAATACAATTTTTGGTCAGATTCAGACTAAGAACTTGATAATGGAAATGTTGCAGAAAGCACTTTCGGATACAATAAGGATACTTTAATTGAAGTACAACTTTATCATTTTTCTACCCATTATTAATAATTATCTAGTTAGCAGCAATTGATCCTGTTTCAAATTCAATGAGTAAGGCTTAAATATTCTAATCATAACTATTGGATTAGACCATTCCATGATTAGATATTACAAAAATATTTCCAAAAGTTTATCATTGAGCGATTAAACAGCCAATAACAGTAAAGTTATAACATTAAAAAAAAAAAATTACAAGTGGGAATATTAATTAAAAAAAAAAAAACTCATGTGATTCGTTGAAATTATAGTATTTGTATGGAATTTTACAAATATGAATGAAATTTAAAATAAAAAACGAAAATTTTCGATAAAAACTACTATGTTATTACCTCTAAAAATTAATTTCATGTTTTAAACCAATAAAATGAAAGGTTAATAAAAAATACACCTACTTTACATTCCATTATTATTTTTTTAATTAAATCAACAACAAAAAATAGTTTTAAACCTTGGTTTCAACCCTTTTATATTTGATAATATGCTGCAAAAAATAAAAATAAGCACATCTCCAATCTGTTAAACCCTTCCTGATAGTACTGATGGCTCCAGTTTTAAAGTTATTCTTTCATAATCAGAATTATCTTTCACGCTTTCAACTCTCATATGTAAGGATTCATTCCTTTATATTTCTTTCACTGATTAATTACTATTGTTTGGTTTATTAGATAAAACATTCAGATGTAAAGTATTAAGTTAATGATGCTAACTCACCTGCTTCCTCCTCGGTAGTGGTGAAGAGCAGTGTCTACCTTCGGAGAAGGAGATGTTGGGAAGATGGGGGAGTGTTGGCAGCCTGGAGTCGTAGTTCTGCTGAGGGGAGTACCTCTCCCTTCCAGGCTCCTTGTCGTTCCCGCAGACAGGAATCCTCTCGGTATGCGCCAAACCTCTCACCTGTAAAATAGAAAGCTTATATAGAAAATGATGGTAATATTTATATATCTACAGCTCTGATGTATAAGTAGTTAAGTTGAATCCCGTCCAGGGAGAGTTAACTGTATTGAGGTGAGCGGAATTTTCATTCTCGTAGTTTTTGGCTTGAAATGGAGTTGTAATAAAAGCAATAACTCCTTCTCAAACTAAGTGCCTGACTTAGTCCCTTTTACACTACAAAAATAACATGATTTCACTTAAATACTTATTCACTGGTGATGTAGATATATTTATAACATTTAAACAAAAAACAAACAAATGAACGAACGTACAGGTTGTCTTGTTGCATTTTACTATTACAATATGTATGTTACTACTGAATAGAGTAAATCAAATCTATGAATATTGATTAATGAATCCACTGCATGTAAACAAGAGATAAACTATTAGTCTATTTTGAAATATTTGAATTTGAACTTAAACAAAAGCTACAAATTTACAGCATGAGCTTTAAAAGATGGAATGAGTAACTACAATGGAGCCACTGTAATATTTTTATTCAGAAAGCTGATATTTCAGGACAAAATCATCAGTCCTGATGATTTCTTGTAAGTTTGATTTATAATATCAGTTTTCAGAATAAAATATATTATACTGAGTGCATCCCATTATTTATATATGTGATATATGATACTGATTGCGATATATATATATTTCAGCATATAAATCTTTTCTAATGCTATTATGAGCCTATTTATCACTTTGTACACAATACCAGATCCTTAATGTATGTAAACAATTAAGATATTTATGATAGGGGTATAATTGTTCATATTTAAAATTAATTTGTTTTAAAAATAATTTGTTTATGTATGTGTATATAGTTAAACTAGAACGCAATTTTTTTTTCTTTGGCTTATTCAGACTTGTTTATAATGTAATAATTTTTGATAATTTAACAAAATCAACAAACACAAATATTAACTATATCAATATGATTAATATATATATGATGTATGTTTATAACATTGCCTAATTTTTAGGGTTTATGTATTTAAAAAATCCTAAAATGATTTCAAATAGATGTACATTTTTATAATTAACTAAAACTTTTACTGTACCATAATACAAATACCATAATACAATAAAGCCTTTAATAGGAGATGTTAAAGACAGAAATAATTCTTCCTAACCTTAATCCTATTATCTTAAATCTTGAACAATAGGAAAGAAAGGATTTAATTAGAATTATAAATATCCATTAGTAGTCTTTTATTGGTTTATCAATATGAATAATTAAATAAGATTATTATTATACTAGCGCTTTTTACATCCTTGTAAAAAGCAAGGAACTGAGACCAATTAGTTTCCTGGAAATAGGAGGAAAACTAATGGCAAACAGACTTCTAAGAAGATAACAATGACATACCTGTTCAAAATCCTATAAAATTATTTGAACAACAAAATTTAATTAGGATAACGAAAAACTATAGCGATTTTTTGGTAATTTTAAAAAAAAATGAATGTATTATTTAATGTTAGGAAACATCTTATTTGATCATTCGCTATTCAAAGACTGAACTAGAAAAAATAATGAAGACTAAAATAGCTTAGAATTCAGAGATTTATAAATATTCATCTCTTGGGGAATGTAAAAAAATATATAATAATTTAGGGAAAGCTTTAGAAGTAAAACCATGCTATAGTTATAATAAAAAATGGATGTTTGTTCATTTAACGTCACTTTATGCTGCTATGGCTAATCGGACGATGCTACAGTGGGAGCTCTAAATTTTGCCTACCCAGGTTTAATTAGAATAGGGATTTTTTACGAGTACCTGACATCGTACAGGCTCGAGACCCCCGTTTAACGTCCCTTCCGAAGGACGGCTTAACTAAGGATTTTTTACTCCCTTTAAAAAAGCCTAGGGCCTATTTTTACCCATCTACCGGGCTAAAAATAGGTCGTCCCAATGTATAAAAAATGGAGAATGATATATTAGATGTATGATCTGATATATTTAACGTAAACATTTATCGCATAGGTATACTGATCATTTTTTTAATTCTAAAAAGCTGGCAAAAATTATTTTTATTACGAAACGACACATAAAAAAAATAGAAATTTTTTATTAATCACATTATCTTCGTATTACATTTAAAAAAAAATCCTGACGTTTAATAAATTTATAAGATTGACGTGTTGTGCGGGTAGTGTATTACAAAGCCCATATCTAAAAAAAGTAATATCGTTCTCAGATAATAGGTTATAAGTAAAGGCCAAATTATTGGTCAGTGAATAACCAATAACTAATATAATATAAAATATTATATATAATATAAGGAAATATTATATATAATGTTATATAAATATTGCCTTAAAGAGGTAAAATTACAGTAAAAAAAGGATATTCAGTTTAAAATACTGTGCCAAAAAAAATTATGAATGTATAATAACAAAATTGTGAAGTAAAACTTAAAATTGTATTTGACAGAGAAGAACATACAGAACGAAAACTATACAATGCAATAATTACACAAAAATGTTAGTTGGAATGATTTGAACAAATACGCAAGTGGAACAATGGGGTTGGTCCGCCGAAAGTTAAATTCCGGAACCTGTTATTATAATAATAATAGTGAAGGTTATATGTACAATTTACAATAAATTAAAAAAATGAACAGGATCTTACCTGCAAAGATTCTGCTGCTTTGATGAGAGCGCTCAGCTGTTCTTGGCCTACACTGATCTCGCCCCGGTACATGAAGTCGACGATCGCTTGCACTTCCCAACCCCTAAGGTCTTTAAGGACGATAACGGGGTGTTTGCACGGGGTCTCAGAGAATATCCTCTGGAAATAGGGGCTGGAAAAAAGATTGTTAGGATTATAAACTGGAACATTAAATAAAAAATAAACAACATCAAAATTAACTACTTAAAACGTCGGCAAACGTTTTAGTCCGCGGCTCAAATTCGACCAAAATGTGAGCCTTAAAGAGGAGTTTTAATCAGACATATTGTCATATTTAAACAATCTTTTAGGAAATGATAAGAAATATTTCATTAAGAAAATAATAACATAGTTAAATGAACATTATTTATAAAGAATCTCTTCGATATCGACGGTTGTGTTTGTTAAATTATTTTTATGATTATACTTTATTTTTGGAACTAAAGTGGGTAACTTGAGTAAAAATAAAAATCAGTATTTTATTTTTCAAATAATATATACACATTTTCCAAACATGCGTATTGGATTTGTCTAGCCTTCACCAACAATTTAATATGTCTAACTCAATTTTGGCCAAATTGGACATGATGTTTTTTTCAAATGACTGATTCAGTTGTGTTGTCATAAATGTGTTTTTGTCATTGTTTATTTTATTTCTCTATGGTATTCTTAAATAATTTATAGAACACCATTTCAGTCAATCCTTCATAAATAAGCTATTTTAATTTTCATAAATAATTTAAAATTAAAAAGCTAATAAAAAGTTAAATTTTTTCTTTAGAACAAATGTAATATAATATTTTGTATGAATACCATTGTAATAACAAATTAACAAAATAATTTAGGTTACAAATTAATTTAGGTAAAAATATTGTTTTTGGAATATTTAATAGAAATTATAAATAGGAAAAAATCTTGATGAGGCTCGCCTTTTATTTACCGCATAGAAAAAAAGTGTAGTATAAAACAATATGTTACAAAATCCAATAAAATTAAATACATAATAATTTTTTTTATGCGTTTAATTAATTACTATGGCTAGTGGTGGTGGATGATGTTCAGGGAGTCAAGAGATTCAAGATAAAATGTAATTTCAGAAATATTGAAATACAAAATTACAAAAAAATATAATTATTAATATGTTAAAAAAATAATAAAATGGTGTTGATACTATCACGAAAATAGTCAAAAATTCATTACAAGCATATTGAATGTAGTTGAGTGGCACTAAGTTGTAAAAACCTTTTAAAAATATATATATATATATATATATATATATATATTTCTTAGTACAAAGTACTTGTGTTATTTCACATCATTGAATGAATATATTTTTAATTAGTGTATTATAAACTGCGTAATAATAGCCAGAATATTGACCGGCGATAAGATGGGGTACAAAGATCAACGGAACGCGTTGCAATTGTTAAGTGTGTCATATTAGTTCTTGCTGACTTGGGGTTTTAGGCGGGTGAGTCAGCCTCCACAGCCGATCTTTTCAAGAAAGATAGCTTAGAATTTTTAAAATGTTTCTCATCATTTTAACAAGATATATTATCTTGTTCAACCTGTTGTTTATAGCAGCGATGAACTTCATAAATTATTCGAAGAGTATATTATTTAAGTTATAGAAATAAGATGGATTACGAATACTTCTTTCTACCTCTTTGTTTAATTTTTTTAAACCTTAAAATTTATAGATAATAGACTTATTTTTATATATTTATAAAACCTCTTCGCCGGCTGTGTTACAAAATAACCACATAAGCCTGGTGAATAGTTGTGATTTTTTTGAACTTAGCAAATAATTTTTTTTCTTTCTATTTTTATTAAATTAATTTTTTTAAATTTTTCATTAACAGAAAGCCATTCACTTTAGTATTTTTTTGAAACTTTTAATTTATTGTATAACAATTATACAGAATATATATAAAAGTTTTATGATAGTAAAAAAGGAGGACAGTTTATATTAAATATGACAAAAGCTAGAGGTAAATTAATAAATCATATTAAAAATAAAGTTGTGGTTTTAATTTTAAACCAAATTTAGGCATACAATTCATACCTGTTATTGAAAAACAAATACATTTTTATCTAAGATTTTTAATATTTGTTATCCGTTTCAATACAACAGTAAAACAAAATATTGAAGAGATAATTAAAATAATTTTTAATTATGTCCGAAATAAAATTGGATGCTTCCAGAACTATCTTTTTCGGACAGAAGAAAAACGGTGATTTTAATTTTAACCAAATATAATAATCATAAATAAAAATCATCTTTGTCATCATAAAATTTACATCAACTTTAAAAATTTAGATAATGAACAATAAAGAAAATTAACCAAAATCAGCATCGTCTTGAAAACTAGCGAAATGAAAGCTGTGCCATATTGAGAATACAAGGAACTTTGAATTAAAGATTTTGAATAAGTTATATTTATATAAATGTTTGCTAATGATACAAAAATAATAATAATATTTAAAATATTAATGGTGAGCGGAGTGGCTCAGTGGTAAAGCTCTAAGTTGCCATGGTGAAAATCTGGTTTAAATCCTACTGCTGGCAAGACTTTTATTTAGTCTGTTAGCAGTCGGAGATGGACCATATGTGATCTAGGACCCTCCTGGGCCCACCCAGCCTCTATTAAGAGGGTACCCTAAATTTTAGATCAGGCTAAGCGTGATCTAGGAAAATCATCTCCCTGCACAACCGTTGTCCATGAAATAGTACAGCCTCTACCATGTACTGAACCCCAGGCCCGTTTATGGGTTGTAGTTGTACATTTTTTTTTGTTTAATATTTAATATATAACAAAAACATTTTTTTTTTTAATTTAATTTTTTTTTAATCCTGAAGTCAGGGTAAACAAGTTTAAAACGATAATTTTTGTCAGTTGATAGAGAAGTAGGGAGAGAAAAGCGAGGAGTGGGGGAGGAGTTGGGATAATAAAGTTGTATATGCCCTTTTCATAAGTGGTCTCAACATAAAAAAAAAAGTTTTTCATCCCATGTTTTTACCAGCAAAATGTTTTTAATAAGGGCTTCATGGGGTCACAAAGGAAACAACTCCTTTTATTGTCTGAAACTTCCAGCTTAAAAAATATATATAATATTTTAAACATCCGGTTTTTTTAAATAATTCAATTATACCTGCATTTAGCAATTTCTATTTGGTTATTTTTTTGCCCGTTAATCGGTGAAAATGGCGGGAAAAATCTAGTTTTGTAAAAGCTCTTTATTTTCTAAAGGTGAGCTGTTTATCTGAGTATCATCATTTGTAAATGAGGCATGTGTTTGTATTTTTATGGCCCTTTTTACAAACAATAAAATTCGTAAAAAATATTTTAAATTGTTTAGTTTCAGTCCAGTAATTTTTATTTTTACAATTGCATTAGGAACAAATAGTACATTTGAATTATTTTCTTTATCAAGCAACAGTTTTTTTTCATAATAATTGGTTAAGTAATTATATTTTTAATAAGGTTCCCTTCATTAGTTTTTTTGGTTGATAAACAAGGGTATTATCAAAAATAGATTAACATAAATACTAGTTCAAATATGGTAAAATTAAAAAAAATATATATTATTTAAAAAGAACAAGCTATATCATATACTGGGCAGAAAATGGTCCGGATGAAGGATTGTGAAAGAATTTCTTAAATTGGGTTTAACGATTTTTTTTAAACCAACGTTTCGTTGCACAAATTAGAGGATTTCTTCAGGGCTTGATTACAAGCCATATTTATTAATACAAATGGCTCCTAATCGATTTCAGTTTATTTTAGAATAGAATAGAAAAAAAACTTTATTCTGGGACCAAGTCCCTTTAGAATAACAATAAAGAACAAGTAAAATAAACTTAATATTCATCAATTTTATGATTATTATATCCACTATCTTAGATTTATTTTGTATTTCATGAGCAGATACTATTAACTGGACTTGGTTATCACATAGAGTATACGACAAATACGTGGCAATAATTATTAACAATAGCCTTACTAATTTTCGAAAGCATGTCCAAGTGTTTGTTTTCATTATATTTGTACAAGGAATCTTGGTAGATACTATTCGGTTAAAATTAAGTGATTATGATAAATATTTTTTATATGAATCGTAATAGTAGGATTATCAAGATATTAATTATAGCATTATATAAAATTTATAATCATAGATATATAGAAATTAAATAAATAGCTCACCTGCAGGCGGATAGGACGACCTTGTGTGCTTTGAAGCTAGTCTCCTCGCAGACAAGGGTGACGTCCACGAGGGTTTCATTCTGAAGGAGGGAATCAAACGCAGTAAGGAGGTGGCTCTGGTGGTTGTTCCACCTGAGGGAATAGTGGGCTGACGAACTCATGCCTTCGTTCTGGAAAAAAAAGAAAAAAAATACAGTTAGTAGTCGATAGATTTGAATATATTACAGGACAAATAAGTAACTTTATTCTGGAACTAAGTTCATTTGGAATAAGAAAGATGAACAGAAAAAGAAACATAAAGTATTTATTAAAGTACAATAACATGTAGCAATAATAGGTCTCAGGATTTCTTATGGTAAGACCAAAATAATAACAAACATTAAAAGACACCGAATTCTTTGATGTTGGAACACACAAAAAAATAAATATTAATGGAGTGGATCAGCTGGAATACCCTAGAGAAAATAGCAATTGAGGTAAGAAAATAAAAGATCGAAGAAGCCTTCCAAAAAAACAAAACTGTAACACTACAATGCTTGAAAGATTCTGGGGACCAGTACATGGTAGAGACTGTACTGTTTCTTGGACAACGCATGTCCAGGGAGGTGATTTGTCCTAGATCACGTTCAACCGCCAGATTTTCCCCTCTTATTTAGGGTACCTACTGTATACAGTGAGCCCAAGGAGGTTCTTAGATCCCATATCATTCATTTCTAATTGCTAACAGATTAAATAAGTCTTCCAGCTCAAACTCCAGCGAGTGGAATTTGAATACAGGCATGGAAACTCGGCGTTCTACCGTTGAGCCACTCCGCTCCCTTTTCTTCATTTAATTAATTGATTTAATTGATCGATTGAAGATATTTCAGAATATTATGTTATAGATATTAACAATAATAATCCCACAAGATATTTATGTCCCATTAGGGAATCTATGGGATAAACCGATTTCAGATACACCAGAGAAAATTTAATCACTTCCACGCGCCTTGATTGAATGAAGCCAACTTTTAAAGTGGATTATTTTTTATCTTCCACTTCCTCGAAGAGAAAAGATGGGAGGAGATGTCCCGATTCTGCCCCTTCTTAAGTTTAAAGAATTATAATCGATAATGAACGGAATAATCGAAAATGAGACATATTACACTATCTGTATTTATATTTTGGTTTATTTATTTGGGTATCTGTTCCGCAGGTTGTTGCTTCGAATTGAGTCACAAGTTTTAACTGTTTAAACGTTTCATTTTTAATATTTCCCAAAAATACAAGTTGTCCTGAGCTTTCGTATGACTTTAAAGAATTTAATTATGGGTAGGTAATGAGTAGATTTCAGTAATCATTTCATCGTGAAATGAACTTTTCAACGAAGCATAGATGATATTCGTCAGTTAAAACGTTCGTTTCTAGACGAAACGATTACCGAAGTAATAGATTTTCCACATTTACATTCCGTTTTCCATACCAAAATTCATGATAACTTGTATTTTTGTGACTTAACTCGAAGCGATTACCTCCGGAATAATTGCAGTTTTATCAATAAATGATCTTTTAAACAAACATTACGAGTGATAATATAACCTAATCAATTTATATGTAAGTCGGTTATTTAATCTTTATAGAATCAGTAATAGTTACTATAAACAGTCAGTAATAATTGTTTTTTCTCGATAATATTAAAAATTAAAACGAATGAAGAAATAGAACTTGCTGCGATTTAACTGGAAGATACAACCTGCCGAAATGACACCATTATCATAAATAAACTAATGATATTCTGTAAATTATTTTTTTTTACCTTAAAGCCTCTACCATGTACTGAAACCAAAACCTTCATGGGTTGTTGTGGTACAGAGCAAACTTAATACCTAAATATCTTAAGAATTTCATATTTACCAAATTATATGTGTATATGTGAGTGCAAGCAGAAGGTTAAGAATGCTGTACATAGTGCACAGACATTATCTTAACAGTTAAAAGCCAGAAAGAAAGATAACTTGCACAATGGTCCGAGTCTCACTAAAAGAGGTTGATGAACTTAGTATTGGTTCTAATACAAATATTTCTATATTGATTAAAGCCGGAAAATCATATTCGTATAGGTTATAATAACAGTATTCCCATAAATTAAACTATGAATCAGAAATATTTTATCGTACTGACGTATCATTTTATCCTGTGAACGAATCTTCAACGTGGCATACGTAATGACAACATATCGTGGACACAGTGTATCAAGATTGGCAAATAAGCCAATCAACACGTCAATATCTTGATTAGAACTTAAGTTCCTATTATTTAAAACTAATGATACACATTAAGGTTAAAAGTACATGATCTATATAATAATAAAATAGATTATTATGAATTGAACAAACTCGGTAACTTTTGGACTTCTGGCTTATAAGAAATAATTTAAAAAATCTGAATTTTTATTGTTTTCGGACATTAAAGCTGCTATTAAACAGAATTATCAAATTTTAATAGAGGGCATTCGGAACATAAAAATATAAATAATTATAATAAAAATATATTATCATTTATGTTTCGTGGTAAAGGGAAAGTTTATATCAGTAAAAGTTTATAGTGATTACTGGGTTGTTCTGTACTTAGTATGATTTACATATTAATGATATCATTAATATAACTAGTTATATATTAATATAACTATATTAATAATATCTAAATCATGCCAAATGAATTATTTATACTTTTAAAAACCGTGAATCGACTGGATGGTTTTCAGAGGTTTTAGATACCCTCCGTGGCTCAACCAGCCTCTATAAAGTATCCTTAATTGGAGGAAAACTGGCGGTTGAGCTTAATTTCAGCCAAATCGCCTCCTTGCACTAACTCGGGTTTGGGAAAAGTACATGCCCTACTTGTAACTCAATATCCTACAAGGGTTTTAGTGATTCAGAATTTTTCTATATACTGATTTCTACATAATATATTACAATTATTATTTTAATATTTATATTAACATTCATTAAATAGACATATATTAAATAGTTTAAATATTTAAAAAAAATTGGTACAATTAATAAAAAATTATAAATAATATAATGACGTAAGTCAACAAGTTCCTAATTAAAGTAATATTCAATGAACTTTCTTCCTCGTGTATACATTGCAAATTTGCGAGAATACAGGGATATGGGATCGGCGAAGAGAACGGATTTGTCCTGACTGAGATGCGACCCCTGGTAGCTCAAATTGTAAGAGTGCTGCCACGGAGAGGCGGACGACGCGGGTTTGAATCCCGGCCAGGGTAAATCTTTTCTCTTAAAATTATAAATATTCAAAAATTAAAACAACTAATAAAAAATTAATAATTATGTTATTTTATACGTTACTTATATTTTACTGCCAATAAATATTTGATGTGCCTTTATTTTTAACTGTTTTTCATTTAAAAAAAAGTTTGTCTACCAACTTTTGATATCGCGCTAATCGGGTTATTAAAATGGGAACGATAAAAATATTACAATCAAAAGACCCATAAACTTATGTAATAATAAAATATTATATTTTTTAAAATCTTATTATAAAAAGGAGAGGGTTTGTACGGTTGGGCTTAAGGACAGCCCATCGACTGAGCTAGAATGAAACAGACCGATTTTCCAATATGAGGAGTGTACAGTGTACTGTATGTTAGGAATTCCTATGTACAGAATAGTAATGGATGTACAGAATTCCTTCTAAGACTGCATAGACGCTCCAAGAGGACAGAATAAGATTGTAATAAAGAATACATAAAATTTTTACTTTGGTCTATTCAAGAAATTCTTTTATCAAGACCAAGCTCCATCTTTATATGGACACGGGCAATGACCAAGCTCATTGAGCATGATATTCTCTAATGATATATATTGAAACAAAAATCCTACGTAGTATCTTCGGTGGTGTATATATAGATGGAAACTGGTGAAGGAGAACAAACAACGAAGTCCACTCAATGTATAACAAATCAGACAATGTTTACTTCTTAAAGATTAGAAGACTGCGAGGGGCTGTTCATGTGGCTACAATGGATGATGAGGCAATTAATAAAAAAGGTTTTGAGAAGAAGAGGGAGACCAAAACTGAGGTGGGCGGATGGTGTGGACAGAGACGTGAGGGATATCCAGGATGTCAGAAGCTGGATGACGGCAGCAAAAAAGAGAGCAGACAGGAAGAAGCCAGGACCTGTCACCGAATTGTAGCGCCATATAAATAAAATAAATAAATAAACATCAAATATATTTTGTAGTTATATACAGTAAATTTAATCGACTGTTAAAGATCTTCGTGGCATGCATTACAACCCTAATGTGTGTGCCCATTAATTCTTGTTAGGATATTCGGACAACACCCGTACCAAGTACCATCCACCCCGAAATTGTTTATCTTAAACATAAATGTTGTTAAATAGAGACGGGATGCGCTAATTATACTCGTGTTTATAAATTATACGGACAGATAAGGGAGGAAGGCTCGCGTGAACGACGAGGGGATTTACATCTGGTTGCATGCGGGGGCGGTTCGATCGGGGGCGGCGGAGCACTTAAAAACGAAGGCTTTTGTTCGTGAGAGTGCCGCTTTCATCTGCCCGCTCCTTGTCTGAACAAGTGGCCCTGCCTTCATTACTAGGATGGTTCCTACTCACTGTAACCGCCCGGGATTATGCTCTCTTTCGAACCAAAAATATCCCCGAATGTAGGAGGGAAAAAACGGGAATCGATGTCCTGGTTTATAAGTCACCTTAAGGAATATTACCAATTATACAGATTGCAGTATTTAAAAAAAATCTGTATATCAGTATAACTTATTGGATTCTGTACTTCGCAGGGTCTGTACTACCTCCAAGCCAAAAGGTGGTATGCCCGAGATCTCGCTCAACCACCATCCCCACACAATTCCGATACTCATGGCTGGAGTCCCAGGAGGATCATGATTTTGTGGTAACAGCTGATATCATATCCCACGGATATGATAGCAGCTGTTACCACAAAAATAATTATTTGTTCCATAAAATAACTCGAAACCTAGTGATGCGTACTGAGCTGTGTAAAACGATTAATTAAATATTTTTCAAAACAGATCTGTTTTTTAAAGCTTATGTAGACGATTCCTACGGGATCGCAATACAAAACTAAGAGTATGTCACAAAAGATATACGTGCTCTGTTTAGAAAGACGTTTCCATCTTTCAATGCTGTTTTTTTTATTCATTTAACGTCACTAAGCTACTATTTCGCATATTGCACAATACTAAATTTTGCCTTTCCAGGTATAATACGGATGGGGATCTTTAACGACTACCTGACATCGTACAGGCTCGGGACCCCCATTGTACGTCCCTTCCTAGGATTGGCATAACCAACGACTTTTACTCCCTTTTAACACATTCTAGGGCCACCTTGCAGGTCTGCAAACCTGCGAACTTGGGCATAGTATGATGTAAAGCGAATCACTACATCCCTGGCCACCCTATTCTTCTATATTATAATATCTAATAATAATAACAATAAGTTCTCCGAATAAGTTAAACTCCTAACGATTATCCGGGATAAAAATAACAGTGCATAAAAATGTTAGTATATGCATGAATAAAAAATGAAAAATTCATTCCACAAAATACTTACTTCAGATTTTGAGCACTTACAATATCTAGGAAGATGTTTGGACGCTTAGTTGGAATACACACCGGAATAATTTAGGCAAAGCGACTTTCCTAACAGTTAACTTTTTTTATTTTTTTTGGCCAGATTCGATTTTTATTTAATAAAAATAGCAACTATTTTAATTTAAATGCAACATAAGTTTGTGAAATTTGTTGGAGTTATTACAGGATAGGTGAAGATTGAGTCATGCAATTTTTTTTAAATTGAACTTGCTATTTTTAACTCATGGAAAAGGTTTCTTAAAATAAATGTTAGTGTACTCTTTATAAGTTAGTGTAACCCTCCATTTTTTCATTTTAAATCAGGGAATTCTGTTTAGTTTGAATCGAGACCTCGAAGAAAAAAAAAAAGAACAGCAAAAATTTCGATTATATTATGGTTTTCAATTCTGTCACCTTTTTCTTTGCTTAATTGTTATAAGCAATAATTAATTAATTGTTTCCTAATTCAATATGGGATTATTTTCCAGAAATGTAAATAAAAAAGAAATGTAAATCAATTAGACAACGAATTATTAAAAAACTACAAGACATAGACTGGTTATTGTCTGTCCTGTATGAACATGCTTATTAATTATTATTAGTATTCATATAAAGCTAACGATTAGAAATACAATACTACTTATGCAATGAATCATATATGTTCGTTAATAGAGATTGTTAGGCTGTAACGATATACATCTATTTTACAAAACGTAATAAAAAAAGAGTTATTAGAGCAACAATTAAACACTTAGAAAAGAATATGAATTTTTAAAAAGGAAAAAAACGATTATTATCTGTCGCCATGATTAAAAAAAGACAACGAAATAACTAATAATTAACAAGAGAAACACACATTGTTTTCATTCGTTCATTAAGAATAAACACGACAAAATGGATAGCGAATTAATTGAATAAAGTGAATAATACATCAACTAATTAAGGTGATGAATCACTCATAATTTATTCGTAAGTCAATAACACTAGTATCCCATGATAGTTGTAATTGTTATATAGTTAAACACTTTAAAGCCTATATGAGGCGTGCAGATGCAAAAGGTGTTAAATCCAAATTTGAAAATTTTACAGGAAACAAAAAATATGCATAATTCAGGTGATTATTTATTTGAAACAATTATATTTAGAAAAATTAGATTGGATTTAGCATATTTGAATGGTGAACCATGTAACACCGTACAGGGGACGCTAAAGTTGTGGTAAAACATTAAAAATGATAAAATATGGATTTACCCCTTTTTGCCTCTCAACGCCTCATATTATTTTATTATAAAAATTATTAAGTCCACAGTTGATTATTTTAGGATAATAATATAAAAATGGATGGAAATAAACTATTCAATAAATATTCCAGGTGTTAAATCGTATAGATACGGCAGAATTCGTATAATCGCAACACCATCTTCCGAAAGATCATAATAATGAGAGCTACGGGGACTTAAAAACGATACATGTTTTATGTAATAAATAATATTAATATAACATTACAATTATATCAAATTGTATAGACATAAATCAATAAAATCTAAATTAAATGAAATCCATCTTAACACTTAAACGACATCAAATTGCATAAAAATAAATTTATAGTACGGAAATATAGAAAATATACTTCGAGATTAAATATATCAATTTGGGAACAGGTTCCACTGTAAGGATTTAAATCGTATAATTATTAGTTGACCGACTAAATATCGTGCAGTAGAAAACGGTGAAGGTGAAGGCCAAAAATCAATTCTTAAACCTGAAAACCTGTACCACTACGACCCGTGAACGATTCTGTGGGTTCAGTACATGGTAGAACTGTTTCATGGACAACGGTTCTGCAAGGAGGTGACTTGTCCTAGGTCACGCTCAACCGCCAGGTTTTCCCGTTTATTTTGGGTAAACTATTTTTATAATATTTTATAGAGGCTGGATGAACCCCAAGAGGGTTCTAGATCCCATATGATCCATCTCCCGCCACAAAAAGACTAAATAAAAGTAACAGCCTGCAGCGGGATTTGAACCAGGATTTCCGGCATGGCAACTCAGTGATCTAACACTGAGCCACTCCGCTCACTATTATTAAGCAATGAGCATGAACAAACAAATAGTTGCAAAAAGTGGGTATAAAATAAATATTAACTCGCTACTATTTAGCCATCTGCATCAGAACTAATCAAATTTAGGGTATCAATTGTAGCTATGTCGAGAAGTCACAAGATTTTACTTTTTATTTGTTTCCTTTTTAATATTCTCGAAAATAAAAATAATTGTGAGTTTTAGTATGAAAAAATAAGTGTAATTATGGCAAATATGTATATTTCGGTAATGATTTTATCAAGATATGGACATTTCGATGAATAGACGGTGATTTAACCTAAACAGAAGGTGCAAGTCGGTTCCTTAATCTATGCACAGTATTTTAACTTAAAAATAATTTATTACTGACTGTAATATTTGTACTCTTATTTGGACTGTACTTGTAGTCCACGAAACTATTACTGTTTGTTGAAAAGTTCATTTCTTGATGAAATGATAATCGAAATATACAAATTTCCCATAATTATGCTCTTCTTTCCAGACTGAAATTAACGATTACTTTTTTTTTCGAGAATATTAAAAAGCAAAGAATGAATAGTTAAAATTTGTGACCGAACACGAAGCGACAACCTGCGGAATGTTTCGCAACCACACCAAGTACTCATCGGCGTTTTCTCAAAACCGTATGTCACTTGTGGCCCCATGAGATTGTAAGATGCGATTAGTCTTATCTATATTGAATATTCTATATTATATTACAGTTTATTATATCCATAGTATATTATAATATTTCAGATTATATTATTTTTTTATGTTACTAGGGAACCTTTCTAGTACCCTGCTGTTCCCTTTTTTGGTTGGAAACGGGACGCAGTTTCCGGGCGAAGACCCGGATGACCGGGAAGTCCAGAAAGGGTTGAACGGGGAGGACGGGGAGGGGTTTTCCCACCCTCCCTGTATCCCACCTCCCTCCTCCGGGAACAGCGACAAAATGGCGGATTCCCCTCCCACGCCGGCGGCAACGCTCGGACGGACGTCACAGAGGCTAAGCACTGCTTCTTCCTGATCCCCGTGTTTCCTGCGTCGTCACGGCCAACACCTCCTCCGGGATTCGTCTCGGGAAGCTGGCCTGGTGAGGCGGTGGAGGGGATCCACTTTACGGCGACCTCTCGACCAGAACCACCCTTCGCCTTATTATCAATTTTCAGCCGAAGGTAACGCATCAATGGGTTCGAAGAATATTGAATAATGGCGAGGAAATCACGGGGCAAGGAAGAACCGGGAATGTGTGAACTAAAATCGAAAATAACGGAACATAGGATTCAGAATTACCAAAAGAGGCTTTAAAAAAAGAACAATAGTGGGACATTCCCAAACTCGAGAAATTTCCGATTGATGCTTTAGATGTTGAAAAAAGGAAAAGAAAATTTTTTCTTAAGGAAGGAAGATGATTTGGATAACAATCAAAATATAAATTGAATATTGCTGATTATTATACGTGATATTAATCAGGCACAGTTAACCATAAATAAAATATAATTTAAACATATATGCTAAATTTACGCACACAAGCTTTCTGATTAATGCTTAAGAACGTCAGAAATAAAAAAAAAAAACAAGAAAAATTTTGCATAAGATGGTGATGATTTGGATAGCAGTTACAACATAAAAAAAAATTAATAATACTGTATATTAAATGGGGGTTTAAAAAACATAATAACCACAATTCAACGCCTTACAGAGTCAACCATAGATAAAAAAATATATTAAAATATGTCAAACATATGTGCTATGTTCACGCATACAAGCTTTCCGATTGATGCCGTAGGACTTCTGAAATAAATAATTTAAAAAAAAAACAAGAACAATTTTCCTTAAGGTGGAGTATGGTTCGGATAGAAATCATAAAATAAAATAAAATGAATATTAATGTTTATCAAATTGGGCATTTAAAAAATAATAATCACTATTATTATTTAAAGCGAAGCCGCTTTAATCAGATTTAAAAAAAGTCTAACTAATGCGAATAATATAGAAGAATAAAAGTGCAAAATAAATGTTTAAATGGAAAATACTAAACAAAATTACAAACAAAAACCTTAACTAAAAACCAAAGTCTTACAAAAGTCTCTTAACTAAAAACAGGTAAAAAAAATATCTGTCAATATTTTTGTCTTTTTTCAGTTTACAGACTAGCTTTTCATTTGCATTTTTTTAATTTGTGTCTTCAGAAATGTGAGATGTACACGAGTGTAAGTTCATTTTTAGGTTTTTAATGTTTATAAGTTTAAACCTAAAGAGATTTACAATCAACGTGTAATATATACAGCTTACAGGGTTCTGATCCAGAATCTATTTTTTTTAAACTTATGAAAAGTATAGTTAACATATTTTACTAGATATCACAGATAAGTTACTAGTAAGATATCTTTCATCTATCTTTAAGGATACACCATAAATATCTGAAAAGTGAATTTAAATAAAAATTTAGTATCGAGACAACGACCTCAAAAACACATTTAGCTGAATATAATGATTAATTAAACAAAACTAATGTAGAACGGGGTTCGAAAGACGGCATCATTATCGAAATTTTGTGATCGGAAAACATTAATGCATTTGTAAATTTAGAATAGATATTTCTCTCTAATTAATTTTTTTAATTGACGATGGCTTATATTTTGTACTATTTAATGAACTTAACTGTTGGAATAAGTATAAAAAATAGTTTTCACAAAGTAACTAAATTTTTTTTTGAATACTAAACCTTCTTCTTAAAGTTAAAGTTCATTAAACAAAGGAAAATATAACTTTTTCACAATATAATTAACTGCTAAATTGTTATTCTTGCAGGACCTGAAGTCCTATATAACCTTTTTAATATGGACTAAATTAAGCTTTAAATTACTCTTAGTAAATGGAATTCATTAATCACTAAGTAATTTGAGCGTTTAAGATGAAACGATATGTGATAATTGTATGCTGTGTGCCTGGAAATATTTTATTTAAATTTTATTCATGTCGCATGAAGGTTAATCTAGTTGATAATTATCGGATATTGCAAATTTTAAAAAAAGGTGAAAAAGTTAATAAGGCTTTAGAATGTCAAATAAAATATTAGATAATGCCATTTTGTGAAAATGAATTTTTTTTTCTATTAAAACTATGGGTATTGACCATTCCCCCCCCCCCTCAGTCTAAGTACATTTGAATACTATAAGCATAAAAATGAATTACCTACTGTTTTAGATTTTTCAATTTTAACAGTAATACACGTGCACATTATTCAAAACGTTTTAATAGGCTAATTAATAGTATTTTTATGACTGCAACAGATGTCATTCCATTAGAGGTTAACAAAAATGATAAAAAGAGGAGAAAAAATTATAATTCCTTCACAATTTTACTCCCTTCATTCAACACAATTAGCAATCATAATAGTTATGTGTTTTAATAATAATTTAATCGTACGTTTTTTAAATATCATCGTTTAACACATTCTAGTCGAAACACAAATACGATTTAGTAGTCAAGTAGTTATATATTTTTTATAGATTGATGAGTGAAATAAAGTAATTCAAATAAATAAATAAAGCTGAAAAAATAGTAGTTGAATAAAAAAAATGTCCTTACACTTTTTCAATTTATAGTGATTTTTTGAAACAACGAAATTCATTCACATTTTTGAATAATTACACTCTCCAACCATAATTTACCAGCACAAACGCCTAAACAACATGTGTAATACAGAACTATTAAATTAAAAAATTAACTGTATTTATTTTTTTCATTTATATAATTTATAGTGTTATATTTTTATTATAACTTTTTTGAGTACTACCACTGGGTGGTTTCTCTACTTGTCTTTATCTCGGGACGTGATTTATCTTTCATTAAATTTAGTTGAAGTATTCAGTATACAGTTGTAAATTTCATTAAATACATTTAATAAAAAGGTATAACTTTTAAAATAAACATGAATGAATATTACTAATATTTTTAATAATATTTAAAAAGGAATAATAACGTTTTCATAGCTCAAGGCATATACGTGCATTTTTAAAAGGTTTCTAATATTTAAAAGTAATATGCCTATATATGCGACTATACGACAATATATCTACAGCCCCGGTAAGTGAGTGGTTAAGTCGAATATTTTCCAGAATAAGTTAATTGTATTAAGGGAAGGGGAATCGTGTAATTCTTCTAATTTTTGGCTTAAAATATAATTATAATGTAAGGAATAACTCTATTTCAAGCCTAGATCTAACTTATCTACGCATGCACTACGAGAATAACATGATTTTGCTTCCTTCAATACAATTATTTCATTATGGACAAAATTCAACTTAACCACTTATTCACAAGGGCCGTAGATATATGCCAATATATTTTTTAAACTATTTAAAAATATAATATATATAATTATAAAAATATCTGCTTGCCTTTAAAATCTGAATAAACAGAAAAAAATTATTTATAATTGAAGTTAAAATTAAATAATAATTCTTACTTCCGATAGCAATGATGTTAAAGATGAAATGCTTCCCCACGTTTCAGTGAGTTCACTCTTCTTGCATGATCGAATATCGCCAAATCGATTGAAGGTAAAGATGGTAAGTAAAGGGTATAGAACCTATAAATTCACTCCTGAGTCGAATGAACAAACCGTGTCAACATGCTCTCGTACAAACAACAAACAGCAAATAATAGGGGTTGTGTGGAACTGAACGCTGCACGCACTGCGGACCGAATGTCCCACCGACGACACACCCTTAAAACGACTCTTTGTTGACAATGATCAGTTTGTTTGTCGTGCAACGATAAATTTCGTATCGTTCTTCAGAATTGTGTATAGCTTTAAAATTGTATGCCCTTCAACGATTCGGATAGTCCTTATCTTGTTTCTTCAATTAGTAATAGACTAGGGGTAAAACCTTATCAGTCTTGAAGATAACGTATATTTTACTACAACAGGATTGTTGGTATATAAATAGATATATGTCGTGAACAAACGAAACATAGTATCTATACTATTTACACGCATTCATGTGATATGTTTATCTTTAAGCAAATATGACAATGCCTATTTGAGTTTCCTTTCTAATGTTCAAGCCTTTCCGATAATCGTATCATGTATTATAATTTATTTTAAAATAGCTACTCTGTGTTAATGTAAATAAAATAAATAAATAATTCCAAGTTTTAAAAAATAAAATCATTTTAAGCATAGAATCCTGAAACCTTTATTTACTGTTTTCCAAATTATTTATTTTATTCAAAATTGTTTATACTTATTACAACCTTTGCCAAAAAAAGGCCCATGTAACACAAACTATATATTTTAGTTAATATATTTCTATCTTGCTTTTTTAACATAACTTGAAGAATGAGAAAAAAAATAATGATATTATGAGAAGGATTAAAATAAGTTAGTACAAATGTGTACAGTTTAGAGATTTAGCAAGAAATTATTCTATGGTATAATTGGGAAAGTCAAAATATTAAAAAAAAATTAAATTAATAATAGACAATTGTTTGTTTATTCACGATCAAGCCACTTTATGCATCTATGACTAATTATTGTATGCTACAGCAAGAGTCTAAATATTGCCTATACAGGTATAGTTGGGATAGAGATTTTTAACCAGTACCAGACACCGTAAAGGTTTGGGAACTCTATTTTACGAACCTTCTGAAGGATGTCATAAGACATTTTCGGCATAAAATAGAAAATAGATGCTAGTATTGCAATTCCAAGTAACAGTAATTAATCATTCTTCATTTTTTTCTAAATTGAAGCGATCGAAATTTATATTTTTAAATAATTGAAAATGTAGTTAAAAATATTTTAATCATATTAAAAAAAGTAATGAACAAAAAATATCTGTATTTATATTTAACTCATACTTATTATTTATTCAATTAACGTCAATTTACAATCAATAAAATAGAGCCAAAACTCAAAACGAAACATTAAATTTTATTAGAATGCAAATGGAAAAAACCACAAGCAGACAGAGCCTTATGTTTCAAATCTGGTGCAAAATACAAACAATTATCAGTCGACGTTTCGCCTATTCAGGCATTATCAAGACACAAAAAAGAGCAAGATCAATCACATCTCAAAACAGAAGTGCAATACATCCCAACGAATAATCGCTCAAAAAGGCTCATAATCTGAGACCGCACCTCCACCCCAAGACGTTCAACCCAAAACTCTCAACCAAAAAGAGTTTTGCACCAGATTTGAAACATAAGGCTCTGCTTGTGGTTTTTTCCATTTGCATTCTAAAGTCAATTTACAATGCTATGGCTAATCGGCGATGCTACAGTGGGGGTCCTAAATTTTGGCTATCCAGGTATAATTAGGAAATTTAACGATATTTAATTATAAAATTAGGATATTTAACGAGTACTTGACATGGTACAGGGTCGGGACCCTACATTTGACGTCCCTTCCGAAGAACGACCTCAACAAGGATTTTTTTACAACCTTTTATTCAATTCCTTTTTTCTAGTCTAACTTTTTTAACAAATATAAATCAAAGGGAAACTATTGACCAATAGAAACATATTGATTAACGTGAACTGCTGGTTCAATCTATGTATGATTAATTTAAAATTATAATTATAAATTAATTAGGTAAATTAATCATGATTAAAAGACATACTAACTTAAGACAATTAATCGGGAAGAGATCCCTGGAAGAACCGCCCTATTTACGACAAGGCCCAGACTGTGCTAAACACATTAACACGACCGTTAACCGTGGGCCTGCTAAAGTGTCTCTTATAGCGTGGTCCCTTCCTAAGGGCTGATTTGTAGGGACGCCGCTTAGTGCCTTCAACCCTATCTGATACCTCATTACTTGCCACATTAAGCGCCACTTTACTCCAAGTCACCGGTTTTTAACGTTTTATTTAAAGGATAGCCAACTTCCAATATATAATCAATTTTTTTCCTAATAATTAAGGAGGCTCTGTCTTGGAAAAATTAATAAAGAAATAAACAATAATTTAAAATTGGACTCGTAAATTTACTGCATAAAATTTAAAGAGTTTTCTACAGAAATATCTTTAAATTTTTAAAGTAAAATAAAATACCTAGCGTCATTCAAAACTACTTTAGTTTTTATCAATAGCCCATCCATAGATCCAGAAGTATAAAAAGCAACTATTTATATTTAGTATTTAAAATGCACAGTTTTATTATAATATTTCGATAAATAATAGCAATATTAAAAATTTTTTTAATTTCACTTGTGGTATAGTGGTTAGTTCAACAATCTACTGTACTAAAGATCGTGGGTTCGTAGCTCTGCAGGTAGCAAAAGGATTTTTTTACAGGGATTTATTGGTTACACATTTCTTCAGAACGGAATTAAACTGGGAATCAGGTATTAGGGCTGTACGGTGATAGGTACTAGTTAAAGACCCCTTTTCTTATTTGAATACCTGTATAGGACAAAATTTAGGACTCTCTCTCTGTATGATCGTCCGAGCCACATTAGGCTTAAAATGATGTTAAACAAAACAAACCACATGTAAATTTAAAAACTGATATATCAATTACAATAAGTGATGGCCCTTGAAATTTTTTTATATATTATATGAAAAATAAAGAACAAAAAAAATTCTTTATGTTTGTCCCAGTTTAAACCAACACATTTTGGTTATAAGTTCAAATAAACCAATTTTTTTCAACGTATATCCGATACTACTTATCTAATCAAGTAATCCTTAAAATATGAAATCTTTCTTGGTTGTTTAATTATTTTAATAATAATCTATTTATTATCAATTTTGATGCACACATTTATGTTGATTATTATTTTTTTAAATATGATGTTTTCTTGTAGTTACGTTTTATTTATTTCCTTTCTATTAAAACATATTTAATGAATTATTATTCATTAAAATAATCATTAGAACAACAGATGTATATTTTTTTCAAGATGGTATGCTCTTCAAGTTCTACAAACCCATTTTCATATAATTTTCTTGTATCTGAAGCAATTACATAACAACATAATTATAAGAAGCAGTGAAAAGCCCCAAACTGAGGTCAGTAACCTTGGAAAGGGAACACACTTATAGGATATTAATCTTACTTCAACCCTTAATTGGGTCCGTAATTTCCATATCTTAGGGCGCGGTCGATAAGTGAAGTTGCTACCGGCTCGCCAAGGGCTCGGCTCAATGGATCGGGAAAATCAACAGAACCATTTTAGATTTCTCGTTAATAATATCGTTTAAGAAAAATAATATTATAAAATATAAAATCGTTCGAAACAGACTCAAATAAAGAACACTTATAGTGGTATCGAGATTTTTTTTAACAATATTAATATCAATAATTATATTCACTAAATAAAACCAAAATAAGAAATAACACAAGATCATTGTGACACGAAATTCTTGAATTCTCTTATATGAAACTGGTACTAAATATGTGTTATCTATAAAATTAATTGACGAAACTATGTGATTATATAAAGCTGGGAGAATCCTGTAATATTAATTTTATTAAAACTTAAACGATATATCATAATAGAAAAAAATGTTATTTGAAAATTTACGAATCTACTAATCAAAAATTAGGTTAATTCGGGAGGAGGATTACAGTCCTTAATTTCGGAGATAAAAAATAATTAGGTCTACACTTGTCGCATGTCATCTTTCTAGTCCGAACTGATAAACCGTTTACTTTGAGTACGATTTATTTTGTATAATTTAAAATAATTATAAAAAGACATATACTAAGAAAAGCCATATACTAAGATAAGTTCTAAAAGGTTTACAAAAAACGATTTTTTTTTTACTTCTTAGCCTTAGCTAAGGTATCTCAGTAAATAAAGATCCTATTCACTGATCTTTTCCGAAAGTTCCGTGTTCAAATAGGATTGTGGCAGATTAATTATTTAATTCGAAGACTCTCCTGGGACTCACCCAGCATCAATAATTGGGCACCCTTGATTTCGAGAAAACCTGGCGTTTGAGCGTCTAAGACAAATTATCTCCCTGGGAGATATGTTTAAGAAACTGTACAGTCTTGTACTGAACCCCAGACCCTTCTTAGGCTGTATTGGTATGGGTTTTTTTTGCCCTTAGGTAATATAATTAATATTCCGCAAAAAATATTTAGTCAATTCATTAGAGCTATTAAAACGTAGATGTAATCGTATACTTAGGATAGGGATCTTTAACGAGTACCTGTCACCACACAGGGTTAGGTCATTTCCGAAGGATGTGATAAATAAGGACTTTTTTTTCCAATAAAAGAATCCTAAGGTCACCTGCCAATATTTTGGGCATTGTAGGTTGTTTTGCTTACGACTGCCATACAGGTGATCTTATACTTGACCGAATCATTCACCCGAGTCTTCTATTCACGGAAGGGGATACCGTTATGGAATGGAGTTTCGGAATAAGAGAAATCCGTCAAACAACTGCTGTCTATAACGATCTATACCCAAATTTTTTTGAAAGATCCACCGCTCCGGTCCAATCGGAGTGAAGAAAGTGACGAAAGTAACTTCTTCCGCTAGCAGATTTCTCGACTAGCAGAAGCCGGAAACTCCATTCACAGTTGCCAAGGATAATTGAGCCAGCGGCGAGTCCTTTTTATTCAATCCTTTCTTGCAGGATTCTTTTGTCCTTGCTCCTCGACCGTCACAGAGCCACAGCTGCACCGCCTAATGAGAGTGGCTCCCTCGGGTATTATTTGTCGCTTCATCTTTGTAGCTCCTGCGGAACTCGCGGCAGCCGAAAAGAATCCGTATGCCGAGCCGTATCGATCCTACCGAAGTACTTTTAGATTATAATCCTGTACTCTCGAAAATTCAGAAATACCTCATAATTCCTACTATTTTTTTTAAATTACTGTTAAAATCATTTATGATGGATTGAATCAGTCATTAAATCAAGAGTGCAGTCAATGATATCACAAAATTCTTTGCTAGCCCTGAAGGTGGCCTACGTCATAGGCCGAAACTTCGGCTCAATAAAATAAGTTATCCGTATTTTGCATTATCCTTGACTGCACCCCTGACTAATTCAATCCTTCATTAGAATTATCCAGTCAACTATTTTCCACTTTAAAGTAATTTATTATTTCTTAAAATAGTTTTACCCCTGGAATGAGTAATTAGGGGAATTGTCAAGTTTATAAAATATAATTAGTATTCTTAAATTAAAAATAAACAGAACACAAAAAAACTTTTATTTGTTTAAGAAAATAAGTAATCATTTTTTTACATCTGTATTGAGCCACCATATACTGTTAATTAACAATCAATATCATTGCCTGGATCTTGTCTTCCACTAGTTTTGATGCCCTGCCAGTATCTTGCTTCAGTTCCTCTCTCATTGCTTTCTTCTGTCCTTATGACTTAGCTATAATAATATTTCTGTATTAATAATATGCTAAAAGCAAGATCGCAGGTTCGTAGCCCGACAGGTAGCCCTAGGATTTAAAAAAATCCTAGTTAAGCCGTACTTCGGAAGGGGCGTTAAACGGGGGTCCAGAGCCTGTACGATGTCAGGTACTCGTTAAAAATCTCTATCCTAATTAACCCTGCATAGGCATAATTTAGAGCTCCTACTGCAGCGTCATCCGATTAGCCATAGAAGCAGAAAGTATCGTTAAATGAACAAACAACATATTTCTGTATTAATAATATTATCGTTTGTTAAGGGAGCGGAGTGGCTCAGTGGTAGACCTCTCAAGTCATGTCGACGGTGCCGGGTTTTATTAATCTGTTTACAGCCGGGGAAACCGGAAATCATATTTTACTAAGTCAAGACAATCAATACAGTAATTGTCGTTGAAATATTAATATTGATTTCTTTGGTATTCTGCCGGTCATTATTAGAGAAAAACAAGAAATACTTGATCATTTTTCATTTTTTTAAATTGCATCATAAGAGAAAAAATAGATTACCATTTAGTGATTTTTTTCCTATTTTTATATTCCTTACATACCACCCCATACATGTTGATTAACAAACTGCTCGATTTTCGATTTTTTTTTTTAATTTTCCGATTATGTCTTTGTGATCGGAGAGTACTGGGAAAAACAACTATAATAGAAACGCTATTAGATAAATTTTGTGTAATGTGGAACTTCTTTGTACTTTCAACTTTCAAATATCGATTTGCTAAGTCACGAAAATAATTGTTTTTCTAGGTAAATAAGAGTTTTTGAAATAATGTATCAGTTCCGCAGGTTGTCGCTTCGAGTTAAGTCACAACAAGTTTTAACTTTTCACTCGTTACCTTTTAAATACTCTCGAAAATAAAAATGAGTATATTTCGGTTATGATTTCATAAAGAGATGAACGTTTCAACAGTCATTTCGAAGATGATGATATAACCTAAACAGTATGTGTAAGTCGGTTCTTTAATCGATTTACAGGCATTAATGGAATTATTTTTATTTTCGAGAATACTAAATAGGAAAGGGTTGAAAAGTTTCAACATTTTGTGACTTAACTCGAAGCGATATCTTGCGGAACTGATACCAGATTTTTAGCAATTCTTTTTTACCTCCCAAATCGAGTCGTTACTGCTTCGAGTAAAGTCATAAAGGGGTAAAATACCAGTCGAACGCGCATTAGAAAGTGGGGGTTAGGGTTGAGAAAAATCCTTGGGGTTGGCGGACCTCGCTTCGTGTGGTTGCCCATGGACCTCCCTCTCAATGCCTCCCTGTTCGGTCGCCAAATCCGTTGAGCGGGGAAGTTACGTAAATTTTCCGATCACTCTTGCTCTCTCATGTTACAAAATGGCCGTCTACTGTCTCTCTTTGTCTCCGCTCCGTTGGGTCGAAAACCACATTGCCTTTTTATGGGATAAATCCTCGAATACTGCGAGGCCTTCTTCCATCATTCGGAACTTACGAGATCTTGAGGGAATAATTTATCACTAAAGTTAATAACAATTAAACCTCAATACCATCATAAAAAGATGTCAAACTGGGGTCGATTTAAAAAATTATGAAATGTATACTATCCAATTGTGATTAAACGAAATGATGCTGCGATGGTAGACACGGTCCTGAAAATACGATTTAGTCAACTTAATTTGAAGTTAAGCGGGTCATTTATACAAGAATGAATTATAGCTCAATTAGAAATATACATATCGTTTACAAAACTCTGCGGACATGTAAAAATTTGACGTTTCAGTTGCCTAGACAATACTAAGTATGCTATAAAGACTGTCACCTATAAACTCTCTGCTCAGTGCTACCACCGTCAAGGAAGTATAACTGTTTTATTTTTATAACTATTTATTAATTATTTTAATAATAAAAAAAAACTGCAACACTACAACTCATGAAGGGTCTTGGCTTCAATACGTGGTATAGACTGTACCATTCTTAGGACTACGGTTGGGCAAGGAGGTGATTTGTCCTAGATCATCCTCGACACCAGTTTTTTCCTCTTATTTTGGGTACTCACGTTATAGAGGCTGGATGAGCCCCAGGAGGGCCACAAGATCCATCCCCTGCGGTTAACAGATTCAATAAAATCTCCCACAGCTGGATTTAAACCCTGGACCTACGGCACAGCATCTCTGACCCACTGAGGCACTCCGCTCCCTAATGTAAATATATGGAATGCAATATATTTCGTTACAACTGCCCTGCCAATAATTTCTGAACTGTAAAAACCGTGGCATATAAATTATCAAATCTGTACTTCCAAAGAAAGTGTAACTCATGATATAAGCACTATATATTTTTTTTTCAATTAATAGAATTATGTTTTAATTATTTTAATAATATATAGGAAAAAGCAACTAGTTGCTTACTGTATTTAAGGAAGACATATAGCCACTTCATAACATTTTACCTATGCTATTTAAATTTACGGAATTCAGGACATTGAACAACCAGACTTAATAAGATAATATACTACAATAAATATACACTATTTACTAATTTAATATACTAAACATATAAACAGTATTCTATAACATAACCAGTAGACTTGGTAACTATGATCATTAATAATTGTTCCACTTTATTTTTGAATAGTCACTCGCAAGCGCTTAGTTATATAATTATTGTAAAAACTTAGCAGGTTGCAATAGCATAATGGGGATTAACACGTTTCAATAATGGTTAAATAATAGCCTTTTTTAGGACAGAAAGAAAAGTTAGTAAAAACATTTTATTAGGAAGTTGAGCCAATACGCCGATTAAAGTGTCGTAATAGATAATTCTGTAATAGCCTTTGCATCAATTGCATCGCAAATTTATAGAAAGCTTCTGTAAAATATTCGAGGAATTTATTAAATATTTCTGGTGTGAAGAGGTGGTGTTAAGTCGGTCGTACAATAGGTTAAATAGCGAGTTTATTAAGAAAGCAAAAATTATATAGTACGTATCCATAAATAGAAAATCAATAATACTATGGGAAAATGGTTAAATTTAAAAAAAAGAGTTAAAACAAATCAATAATATTACAAATTAACACACACTATCCTGATATTCTTTTCAATCAGTATCAGGTAGTATAGTAAATATATTTATTAAAAGAAAAATAATATATTAATATCAAACAAATAGAATATTAAAAATAAGATAACTAGAAAATAAATAGAATATCGGAAAATAAAATTACAATAAAATAATATAATAAAACGCCACAAGGAGAAAATATTTTAAAATTAAAGCTATCCTTACCACGTATGCTGATGATACATGTGTATTATCAGTCAACACCAATCAAGTTATTGCATCCCAAAGCCTCCAATCCCATATCACTGATTTTGAAGAATGGTGTCAGAACTGGAGAATTAAAATAAATTCTCAAAAATCCCATCAAATCACTTTTACCTTACGTCGTAAACCAATGACTTCCTGCCCTTCAATATCCTTTAATAATATCCCATTTGTGCCTGTAGAACAGATCCGATACTTAGGGTTGAATCTCGACAAAAGATTAACCTGGAATCCTCATACAAGACTGAAAAGACAAGAAACCGCTCGACGTTTCAGGCTACTTCAACACTTACTAGACAAACGCTCTAAGCTCCCAATTAATTACAAAAGACTCATCTACATGACCATCATACGACCTATTTGGACCTACGGAGTAGAGCTTTGGGGCTGCACTAAGCCATCGAATTCTTCTCGTATCCAATCCCTACAATCCAAAATCCTTCGTAAATCCTCAACGCTCCTTATTTTGTTAAGAATATAGTCATCCATAACGATCTTAATGTCCCATTTGTTGCTGATTTGGCCCGAACCCATGATCTATCCTTTCATAACAAACTTCCTTTCCACTCAAACCCTCTAGTTTCAAACCTAGCTTCCTCTTCAATTCCCGATTATCCTCCGAGGCGTCTGAGAAGAAGATGGCCACGTGACCTTCTTAGTTAAACATGCGATTTGAGTACTACCAGTGGATAGTTTCTCTACTTGTCATTATATCATGTCATTATGCATCACTCAGCCAATTTACTTGTTATATTACTGTAATATAGTTGTAAATATCAATAAATAAATAATAAAAAAAATAAAAAAATTAAAGCTGTTGAAAATATAAAATGTAAGTTTAATCATAACAGTTTGATCATTGTATAAAATAACATTTGTGTGTTCTCCACCGAATTTATAAGGCTTGCGAATATCAAGAATTGGTATTTTTTTTGGAATTTTATTTTATTGTTATCGATTAAGCAAATAGATATTTCTATACCTATTTTTATTTTTTAAAGAACTGTATATATATTTTTTTCATACAACTATCAGAAATGAAATCATCAAAGAATTATGTAGTTTTACATTTATTCAAAAATATCCTGTCTTTTTTTAAATATATATTTTTTTTAAGTCGAACAATTTACAAGCAAGTACGAAAATCAAAGATAAAAATGAAGCTGTTAAAATAGCTAGAAGATTTTTTGATCTAAAAATTAAACTGTAAGGTTTTTTAAATATAAATAAAAAAACATGATAAGCAGGTAAAAAAAATACTTTATGAATTTTAAAAACAGTTTAGCACCGATTTTACTTTTAAAACAATACAAAAAATTTGTATTTGATATTATTTTAGTAAACAATTTGAATCGCTGATAAATAAATACTTAACGAGAGAAACACTACAACTCTTTCTTGTTTTTTTTTAACACTTTTTATTTGTATCACATTGAAGCCCTAATTTAAACAATTAAAGTTAATTTTGGGTCCGTGTATTTGGTAATTATTTAAATAATGGTAATAGATGTATAATTACTACAAATTCAATAAATATATATATATATATATATATATATATATATATATATATATATATATATATATAATACATGGAAATACATACTACTACATAAAAATACATGGAGGTAGATTGTTGTTGTCGTTGGCTTGGCAAAATCGGTCGTGTAAGATAACTCCCCTTTTATTCGTGAAAATTCGACCTAAAACCAGATTTTTTTTTCTTTCTAAAGCGGTCCTTCTCAACGCATTGAAACTTTTGGGCGGTGCGTTGAGGATATTGAGAGCAGTGCTAGGCATTCAATTATTACTGGAAGGGGAGTTTTGTTTAGGCCCGAGTCAATGCTGCCTCTCTCCCATGACTTCTGTCCAGAATTAAAAGTTTTAATACAGCTCACAAGTTGTGGATCGCGTGATGGACTAGAATCGTCTGGTACAAACTTCCTGACCTTTTACATTACAAACTAGAAGCCTTTTGGATGTTTGCTTGAGGTATATCATACTAACTAGTCATTGGCGAAATGTTATCTATTTTTAAAACAAGTTTGTATGTTCATAAATATCATATCTATGATATAGCGGTAATTCTTTTTGCACGTATTTAAAAAAAAAAATATTACCATAGTTTAAGTAATCACTGAATGTACGGACCCGAAAATTAGTTACGTTAAAGCTTTTAATATGGCAATTAAAATGGTATTAAAACAATGAGTTCTTTGTTTTTCTCTAGTGAGTTCAAATTGTCTATATAAACTGCAATAAGAAGTTATTAATACATGAGATACAAACCTCGGTATCAAATAGAAGAACGCCATAAAAACACTGATCCGTTGTTAGTTTGATTTCATGTTATATCAGATCAGGAAAAGTTGTGTTTCAAGATTTAATAAAAAAGTAGTATGTGGTTGTATCCAGAACACTTTCTACTAAGGACATTGAAAATTATTGGAGTAATAAAAGTTAGCCGTTTGGCATTTGAATTTAAAGAGCTTTTTTAAAGGTATAAATACAAAAAATAACAATAATAACAGTAGAGAAAATATGGAACAACAGAATGAATATTTCTTAGCTAATAATATTTATATATATACTCGTACCACCCGCCCTCCAAAAAAAAAAGTAAAAAAACTCAGAACTACAGAAAAAATAAAAAATAATGGCTAATGCTCTTTTATATATAACGGCATAAATCATATAAGGAAACTAGTATATTTTTTGTGTTTCATTTCCTTATTAAAGTCTTTGTTTCATTTAATGTCATTTTTGCAGCTATAGCTAATCGGACGATGTGACAGTAGGAGTCCTAAATTTTGCCCACCTAAGTATAATTAGAATAGAGATCTTTAACAAGTACCGCAGTCAGATATCGCAGAAGCTCGTGACCACCTTTTTCCGCTCCTCCACAGCACGGCATAACAAAGGACTTTTTATTCCCTTTAAAAAATCTTAAGGCTTCCTCCCGTGGCTGTGAACCCCGAATGAGAATGTCCTTTCTATCCAACAAATAAAGCGTTAATTAAAATTCGCAATACGATTTAGTTTTAAGGAAAATATATTATTAATACGAAATAATTATGTAAGTTATCTATAGCCCAGTATTTATGTATGCATTTGGATAGATGTTAATGTATCCAAAAAACTATCTATGGAGAAAAATAGACAATAAATGTAATACGTTAGTGATTTTATTCATTTAGATGAAAACTGTTAATTTTTAGAATGAGATCCTAAGTTGGAGATGATTTTCATCAAGATTTTAAAAATTTTAATACCCAATAAAACTGTAAATTGCATAAAATATTTTGAATTATTCATTTATTAAATCTGATTTTCGGCACAACACAAAAGAAAATATGTTTTTAACTATTTCAGTTTTTCGAATTGGTGTGTCATAAACGGAATTGAGATATAGTTTTTTCCAATAAACTTTTGATTTTAATGCATATAATTACGAATCAATGTAGTTTCTGTTTTGTTGTTATAAAAAAATTCGATCAATTGATATCAATAATAAAAACAGAATTAAAAGCCAATCTTGAAGTTCGCTGTTCCTCTTGCAGCCACCGACAAACTCCGAAGCTTTCCCCAATAGCCTTAATTCAAGCGTTAAAGTTTCCAGTAAAAGATTTACTTTTGCTTTAGGACCTCTTCTATATCGTTCTTGTAAATTTTATATATACAAAAAAAATTTAGGACAAATAAAATTTAAAAAAATATATATATATAAGAAACGCGCAGCAAAATATGGTAGTGAATTGTAAACGCTTAAAACGTAAATTATGTTTTGTATTATATTTACCGAAAAATAAAATTCTACATAGTTCAAATACCTATTTCAGACAATTTATTGTTTCGATAAATCATCTTGAATCATCAAGTCCATATCTTATATAATTACCAAATTATCTCATCACGTTAAGATAGTGAAAGAATGACGTGTACGCATTTAAGCTCTGTGTCATATCACTTTATTTATCAACAAAATATTATAGGGGGAATAAAAATAATCTAATTGAAAAATAGAGTCCTTCCCTGATGTTTATATTTTTAAAATAAAAAGAAATATTTATAATGGACGAAATTAATCATACATGAAAAAAATGTTTTGTTGGGTAACTTTTAATTTTTTTCTTCTTTAATATTATTTCAAATCTAAGAAAAATGTTTAATTTAATGTTTTTTTAATATTTCATAATACATGTAATAAGTATCTTGATTTTGGTCGAGATTAGAGTTAATTAGCAATTGGTCTTAATTAAATATTAATACATTTTTTAAAAATAATTAAGCATTAGTAAAGAAAACCTTCCTTCCACAGGATAAACTTTTTAAAAATGAAAAATGAAGTGTCAAAAATTTGAAAATTAAAAAATTATGTATTATTTATTTTAAAACTGTGAATAAAAATATCCAAGAAAAAATAAACAAACTAATAATAGGAAGTATTAACAAATTATTTCATATATTTGTAGTTGACAGTTCAGTTTTAGTGTTATGACAAGTCACCACACCCACTATTTGCCCTGAAGATGACCTACAACGCAGGCCGAAACGTTGGGACTATTAATAAAAATTAAGTTTTGTTTAATTTTTGATTTATCATTGACATCAGCCCCGGCTAATTAAATCCATGTATTAAATATTTAAATTGATTCATTATTTAAAAACCCAGGAAAAAAGAAAATATTGTATTAGTATAGTTTTGAATATATTTTAAAATAGAATATATTTTAAAATATTGTATAGTTTGACTAGTTAAAATATATGTTTAAAAAAATTGTATTCTATTTTGAAGTATTTTGTCCCCATAATTGCCGAAAAAAATCTTGTTCTGTATTAACACATGCTTTAATAGTTAATATAATTTAATTCATAAACTGACGCAACGATATTCAGAATACTAGATAAAACCGATTAATTAAAAAAAAATTAAATTAAAAGACAGAGATAACATAGAGTTCGAGAAAAGCACAATTAATACAATTAAATAACTTATTTCGCAATATAATAAGCGGTGAATTTAAACCGCTGAACACATAAGAACCAATATGGCTGCCAGACTAACACTAGACATCTTGGAGAAATTTTATAAATAGCATCTTTTTAACAGTAAAAAATAATTTCAAGAATGAAAACAATACGAAAAAATTAAATATGTTATTTTACTAATGTAAACATAATTAGTAATTAATTAAAAAAATGTGTAAAAAAAAAATTATGCATTTTCACCACATCGGTTCAAAAGAGGTGGGCTATATACGTTCTAATATTTAATATTAACTATTTTTAAAATTAATTTATAAGATATCGTAACAAATTGAAAAAACTAGATATAACAAATTAATTTTTTTTAATTAAATAAAAAGGCCTAGACAACATAGAATTCGAGTTAAGTACAATTAAACAATAATAATTATTACATAACATGTGTAGTAAATAAGAATTCAAAATTTCATTAAAAATAACAGCAATGATGTATCTAGTAGTGAATTGAATATTCTGAACACAAGGTACCAATATGGCCACCAGACTAACACTAGACATCTTGTAGAGATAATTCTAAATAGCTTTCGTAAATTCTTTAAATAGTTAAAAATTTGGTATTCGAAATTGATTTTATCTTTGAAAAGAGTATAAAAAATTAGAAATGTTATTTTTTCATTCCGAACTAATAGTAACTCAATTAATATGAGTATATGGTATAAGTTAATAATTATTTTTTTTATAAATTTGAATATATTAATTATACTATAACAAATAAGTTATAAATAAATAAATATAGTTATAAATAAAAATCGTTTATAATATTTACCATTAACAGAAGCGAAAGAAGGGCGGGGGGATGCTTGCACCTGTGTCGAGACCACTGGGCAAAGTGAATGCATCCAAGCCATTTCCAAAAAGATGTGCGTAGCCAATTTCTGCGCAGGTTTGTGTGGTTAAGTGTCACGTGTGCGCAGCCCTTAGAGATTAAGTACCCAAACCATGTACACAGGTAGTATAGGCTAGGTCATAATTTACATGACTTCAAGTGACCGTCTTGCAGTATATTTTACAATTCCTAAGGACTAAGGGCTTTTTCCGAAGGGAAAAAGTCTGGGAATTGCAACAAAGGAAAAAGAAATGGCGGATATTTAGTATTATACTTACGTAAAAACGGTTATTTCAATAATTATTGTTTGATAAATTATATTAAAGAGACAATTATCCTGGTTAAGGCCAATAAACTTCTCAAATAATTAGAAACAATTAAATATATATTAAATAAATAGTTCATAATAAATAATAAAGGGGGCGCTTTGAGCGTGATCAAGGATAATTCACCACCCTGCACTACCGTTGTCCTAATAACAGTACAGTCACCACGTACTGAACCAAAGAACTATAACTATCTTGGGTTGTAGAGGTGCAGGTTATTTTTTAATTATAAATTCGGGCCATTTTATCTTTCGAAAATAATGATTATCTTGAAATAATGAATTACTTTAAAGTAAAGTGCCTTTAAAAAAAAAAAAAAATACTAATTTTTAAGTTAAGATAGCATGCAATTGATACAAAATTTTAAGTAATTATAATAAATATATTGTCTATCATATTTTCAAACCCAGCTCTCAAGTACTGTTAAATACAACGATTTTATATCAACTATTGAAATGGAACTACATATTAAAAATATGTACGTATCATAAGATGCCAATAAACTTTTTCTGGGAAAAAATATCTGTTATAAATGATTCAATTATTATAAAATTAAGCCAAGAATTTTTAATGAACAAGTTAATAATAGGTTGCAAATGATCTCCGAATCATTTCAGTGAAAAATAAAAAATGCAAATATATTTTTCTAATAGACATACGAAGATAGATTCCTAGTCCAACTGGTCCCCTAAAATGTATGAATTAATAATGATCTCTGTTTCCTATTTTTCATTTGTTCTTTTATTTCGTATAGCAAAGGAAGTGAATGGTTGTATTTTAATATTTTGAAATATTTGATTATATTGATCTAATCTAAAATAATTAATCATTTTAATGCACATCACGTAACAACAAAACAAAAAATGAGAGAAAACAGCCTTAAAAACAAAACAAATTAGAGAGAATTGTTAAAAGTTGCATACAGGTACTGAACACATGTAACCACTGAACCAATATAATGTAGAATTATAAAAGAAATGAAAAGAAAAATGTTTAAATTTTTTACATATTTAAAATACTTCTCCAAAAAAAAAAATTAAAAATATATATAAAACCACACGCAGTAACCTTAAACAAATAATTACAGAGCTAAAGATTTGATCAACAAATGTTAATGACTGTGTAACTTACCAAAACACCACACGGTTGCACATAAACGTATACATACAAAGAGATAAGCTTGTCTAAAATAACTTATTTATTCATATGCGTGAAGTAAAAATATGGAATTAGTAAACTATGTCGATGCCACTAAATACAAACATTACTTTGTTATTCGGCTATTCGTTCAATTAAATAAAATGAAAAAAAAAATGTCCGTATTTACTGTTATTCCATGAATATACAGATGAATTCATAAAAATGCTTAATTGGATATTGAATTCATCAACAGTTGTGTAGTGTATTATTAATGTATTAACGTATACAGGAGTAGTGTGTGCGATAACAACATTAAATACGCCAAAAACTCAATGCTGGACTCTAATAAAAAAGTTGAGTATATGTGAAACTTGAATCCGATTCAAAGAAAAAAATTCAAATAATATTTATTTGAATGCAATTAGAAAAAAACAAGTAAACAAAGCTATAGGTATCTAAAATAGGGGGGGGGGATAATCAGTCAACTTATCACTAACTCTTTAGGGAATGCACCAAATAAAATTCACGTCCATGAAGATCAAACGCAGTACACCTCACATCAACAATACAAACGGACTCGTGAGTAAGAGATAGACAGCAATCTCACTCCAAGACGTTCAATAAAAAAACTCAAGTCAACGAGAACCCCAGTTTTTATAGTTTGTTTGGGGTGTTGATGTGAGAAGTACGATATTAGATCTTCATTGAAGTAAACTTTTAATATGGTTATGTCCTAATTATGCCTTAATTGGTGATACCTTGACTGTTTTACTTAATCTCAAAACTTTTTAAAGATTTAAGGCTTTGTTTTTTTTCATTCCAGGATTCAGGATTCCAAATGTAGTATAATAATTATTGCGTGCCTCTTTTTTTTTTTTTTTATTTTACTTATTTTTATTCAATTTAAAAATAGTTTTTATTGTAAATTTCATGTCCATTTTTTTTTTAAATCTTACATTAACACTCTAAACATACTCATAAATCAGAGACAGCAAGCTCACTCCAAGACGTTCAACAAAAAAATCTAGAAAAAAATCCTATTGGCTTAAATCGATGATCAAGGTTTTAAAAAAGGATTGTAAACATCGGATTGTCCCCTCGATATTTAGATTATTTATAGAGAATTTTATTGTAAATTATATTTTGCACAATATAGTATATACGGCCACATGAACACTATTAAAAACTAATAGTCGGTAGAATAATTAATCAATAAAATCAATGACAATCGTGACTAAAATTTTCCTCATTCTCGACTAATCGAACCCATAACTAATTTTCTACAAGGTACAAAGATGATTACAATAATTTCGTTTTATGGCGGCATTAAAATTTAATTGCGAAATTCAAACGCACACTTACTCGAGTGCTATAAAATTAATAACCTGTTGACATGGACGTCGGTTACATGGATCGACCTTGCCTGTTAATGAATTTTTAATCCATAAAATCAAAGCTTTAATATCGGAAAAGTCAAGGCCCCACAAGCAATCACACATAATCAAGGGCACGCTGTGTAATTATGTTTTAATTATTTTATGATTAGTTCTGTTTTTAGTCTAGGCGTCAAATCATAGAGGATATTAAAATTTTACGTTTAAGAGGATACTAATTTCAATATTGTGTATTAGAAAATATACACGCCATAGTTATAAAACGTTATTATATGACGAAATTGAAATTTGCACTAGAAAAAATAACTAATATTAAAATTATATTGTAATAATAGTACAGTCAGCCAGTTACAGTCAATACAAATTATTATTTTGGAAATTTGCATAAACTTGTATACTTAATAAAAACTAGACCAGTCAACTACCAAAAGATCAATTTAAATTTTAAAATAATTCAATAGTTTAATTTATGATAAGTAAAAAAAAGGTTAAGTCACTTGCCATATGTTATATATAAACAAAATATACATCAAAATATATTTTTTTTTTTTGGATAAAAATATTAAAGGATTTAGGAAAACTTATTTCGGTTACGGACTTCACCATATTTTTTTGAAATTATAATAAAGTAGTTATCCAAGATAGGAACGGCTCATTGTTGTTTGTTTATTCATTTTACCTCACTTTATGCTTCTTTGACAACTCAAATGATGGTATTGACGACGCACAGACTATGAAGTGCCATTGTACGTCCACTCCGAAGGACGGCATAATAAGAACTTTTTACTCTTTTCAAAAAACCCTAATGTTCACCAGCAGGTTGCTTACCCGCAATCTTGGGTATAGCAGGTTGTAATTAATAATTACCCATGGAAAGAGGGGAACAGATTTGAATACATTTTAAGTGGAAAAATCGAAAATAATATATCTTGTGTCTTATGTCATTTTATTTTTATGAGTTGTAAAAAAATATTTGTAGAAGTAAATTTCGACCTTTATTTATATATAATTATATTTGTTTTTTTCTATAATTTGTTTTCAATAATGTAAATAACAAAAGTTTTTCTTTATTCGAAACAAGATGAAACTATTTAATCGATCTGCATTTGGAAACAGCTTCTAAAGTTCTCCTAGTTTTAGTATCTAGTTAAAGGCATCTGATATCTTGTTTCTCCTTCGAATTATTTCGTCTGTATTGTTTATAATATTACTTCTTAAAAATCCTAATTATTGTTCTTTTCTATTGATCTACTTACGATAGATGTCTTATTTATTCAGTATTTTCTCTTCCCAATCGCAGTATGGTTTACATTACAGAAATCTCACCATTTTCTGGTCTGTTGTCACGCTCTCTGATACACTCTATTTGGCAAGCCAACATAACCATTCCGATACCTTAATATAACAAACTTTCATATCACTTAACAGCTTTTCTTTTAGTAAATAACCCAGATTCAGATCCGTAAATAGTAACCGAATGCCTGTCTCCTAATAAAAAACCTAGGAGACTAAATTTTAACTAAAAAGTCGTTCAATACAAGTGCAATTGAAACTAACAATTACTTAAAACGTTAATAAATAGGTGAACTTTTCGTTTCCTGTAAATTTTATTTGTGATACTTGAATATCTTGTTTTATGAAGTACAGAAGTGTAAAGGATCCAAATATTCTTGAACTTAACGGTGATAACAATAATAAAAATGAAAATTAAGTTCATTGACATCTATTTAAAAAATTACAAGGTATAAATAGTATAGCTACATACTAATTATTGCTGTTTTGTATTGAGCTTGTACAGCCCATCGTGGGCTTACTCAGCCTCTATAAAATTGATATCCTTAAATGGGGGGAAACCTGTAAATTGAATCTGATCTTGGACAAGTTACCCTGCATAACCATTGCCCCAGAATCAGTACAGTCTCAATCATTATTGAACCCAAGACCTTTTACGGATTGTAGTGGTACAGATTTTTGCTTTTATTTTTTTAAATACTTACAAAAGTATTAATTCTACAGTTATGAAAACCATTCATAACTGAGCAACTTCTCTGACACACAATAGAAGGGAGGAATCCTTCCGGAAAACGGCGAACAAATTCAATCTCCATAACAGTTGAAAGACAGACAACTGTTTTGACTGTGCCGCTCGAGAACAGGGCCGGGGATGTGTCATTATCATAAAACAAACGGCGGAAATTAGACAAGCTAAGAGTTTGCGGTAGGTTAGAATGGGTTAATTAAATTTTAGTAAGAGGTGTGTGGCGCTGGGGTGTTAGGGATCCCAACCCTTCCGAGGGATTTATACACCTCGCTTATCGTGCCTGTCTTGTTAACACACTTCAACAATGTTTTCGTCCCAGTTTATGTCTTGTTTTGCGATGTTTATTATTATTTTTTTTAATTCTTAAGATAAAATAAAATTAAAAAATATAAAAAACTATCATATTTAACAAAAAAAATAATAGAACTCAAATTAGCAGTAAAAAATAAATAAACAACCTCAAATTTCTTTATTATATTAAAATAATAAAGGTTACTTTAAGTTAGTGCCAATGTACAATAATGGTAATTATTCTGCAGGCAAATTAAGAAATGAAGAAAGAGAACGTACTCCAACAGTGGTAGGTCCTATAGGACAATAGCCCATGGATGATGATAGACCATGGAACAGCTCCTGTCGTAGCATCCGAAGAGAGGAAGTGGTCCTTACACGACTTAGGATAGGACATACGAGGCTTACCCACGCTCACCAAATCACTAAAGAACATCCGCCACCATGTGGGAACTGCAACGAGAGCTTAACAATAGTCCATATTTATTCTTAATTAAGGACAATAGTCCTTAATTAAGAATATCTTCTTCTTTATCTTCATCTTTTGCCTTTCAGCGTCGAGGTACCGCATCAACCCAGGATTTCCACCTGTCTCTATATCTCGCCATAATCCTCAGATCCTGCATGATCTTCCCTCGAGCTTGTCCCAACTTGGAAATGTAATTGAAGTAAGTCTGCATGGGTCTCCCTCTAGGTCTAGTGCCCACGGGTTTGGCTTCTATTAACTTTCTTGGATCCCTGTGGTATCCATCATTCTGTGGGTATGCCCAAACCTTTTGAGCTGACGCTTCTCCAGGGTTTCTTTCAGGGAGGCAATGCGTAGCTCCTCTCTAATAGTATCGTTCCGGATCCTATCTCTTCTTGTCTTGAAAGTTACTCGTCAGAGAAATTTCATTTCGGCAGCTGTTAAACGGCTCCAGTCTTAATCCAGGAGTATCTAACTCTCAGCACCATATAAGAGAACTGGCAAATATACGCTTTTGAATATACGGAGTTTCACGTCCTTTTCTACTTTTCTTTTGCCTACAATAGTGTTGCAGATCTGGTAGTAAACATTATTTGCTTTTTTAATCCTGTTCGAAATCTCTTTTTCTACTTTTCCATTTCTGCAAATCATTGTGCCCAGCTATGTGAATTCCTCAACGACTTCCATTTCTTGTTCATTGCATACAATATTCATATCTTCAGGATTTCTTCCAACTTGCAATATTTTACTTTTATTAACATTTATGATCATACCTTTCCTTGCAAGCTCTGCTTCCCATTCGGTTATCGTCCGCTGCAGATTTTCAGAAGTGCCTGAGATCAGGCATATACAGTCAGCCTATACTACCACGTGTGCTAGTATGATTTCCTAATTTTTATTTTCTCTTATTTTTCTTTATATATTTATATATTTATTAATTTAATTATTAATAAATTTTTTAGTTTTATTTTTTTTAAATTTATTTGTATTTTTTGTTCCGGTTTAATAAAAATTATCCTTTCAGCAGTCACCAGCGAATAAGAGGAGGAGATATCAAATGCGAGAAAACTTATTGATTTGATTAACCAATTTATACATTTGTATAAGAAAAAAATTAAAAATGATCATTAGTAGATTAAAATGTGTTGTTATTATTATTCAGTTGTAAATTTAAAAAGAAAGTCGTAGCTTATAGTTCTCATAGTGCATTGGCACTAACCTAAAGTGACCCATTATAAATATGAAACATTTTCTAAATAGAATTTGTGGAAATCGTTTCATGAATTTGCTGGTTTGTAAATTCTAGGAATCTATCAAAATACGAAACATCAGCGTTTTCTCGACCTCTGATCATAATTTTCCCTTAATTTACTTCCTCATTTTCGTAGATTAAAAAGCTGGAGTTACATTATTATCCATAATTGCACAGCATTGATTTAGTTTTTTAAAATTGGGCTCCTCATTACGTAGATTCTGGGTTACATGGCAATTCAGTTCCTTGCTCAACTGTTGCTTAGAAGCAATATAGTCTCTATCACAAACTGAGCCCATTACTCTTTATGAACTGTTGTGGTACAGTTATCTATTTTTTTTTTATATATATTTTAATGTATAACTTTTACTTAAAACAGAATCTACCATTGAGAAGTATTATAATTATGTGCAACCTCAGCGATAGGGCTTTGAGTTGCCCTGCTGAAGGTACCGAACTCAAATCCAGTAATGGTAGATAAATTATTTAATCTGTTAACAGTCAAGGATGGGCCTTGTAGCATCTGGAGACTTTCCTTGGTCTCACCCAGCCTCTATATAATGGGTTTCATTATTAGGGGAAACATTCCCTCCCTGCCCAACCATTATCAAAGAAACTGCACAGACCATGTACCTTCATGAGTTGTTGTGGGACATTTTATTTTTTATTTGTATTTTATGTATAACTTTCATCTACAAAAACTAACAATTTTAACAGATACATAACAGCGTTATAAATGGATAATAAATAATAAAAAATGAATAAAAAGCATCAACATTCTTTATTATATTATAGTTATTAACCTTATTATTGGTATTATACCATATTCATCAACATTTTATAAAGCACATTCAAGAAAAATTTACAACACTGTCATTACTAACGCCAAAAGGAACCTTAAGTATTATAGCATATATATTTTTTTTCTATCTAATTTTATTAAATTAAATTAATTAATTAATGAAAACAACTGTTAGTTTTAATTTTATTTTTTCATAAAGTTCTTCAAGATGTATCTACCGTCTGTTAGCAAAAACCCATTGCCAGAAGTTAACCAGACAGGAGAAACCAGAACGCTGAGTGCAGCGGTTATGTGGTTCTTGGTACTAGGAGTTTAGTAACCTATTAAGTTTTTTGTCTATTCTTTATACAATATTATACGTGAGGATACATTCTCGTTACTCAATATTCTTTAATAATAATAATAACACTTAAATGAAAATAGAATAAAAATAAATTTAAAAACAGCCATCAGGACTGCCGTCAGAAGTGAAAACTCAAAACTTAGGAATTAATTATACTATAATTAACTGGAATTAGTTATAATATAATTAGTCTGATTAATTATAATCTAAATTCATTATAGCCTGGATTATTTAAATTCCATAATTCTTAAATTTAAATAATTATTATTTCTCTAGTTTTCAAACCTATTGGCAACCCGTGCTATAATTATATAAATTTTCTGGTAGTTTATTTAGTAATCAAAACATATGTGGGTTGCATAAGTTCAATACAACTTAATTAAAATAATAATTTTTATACAGCTATATTTTTAAATCATTCAAAATCATGTTTAATTGCATCCATTGGCAACTTAAAACAAGGGATGTTTAACTTAGTAGAAAGTTTAACTAGCTATTGAATTTTTAAGTTATTATTAGAATGAATTGCACAACTATTAACTAATCTTTTCAGTGAAGTCGATTAAAACAATTAAGATAAAAATTTGTATACAGATAAAAATTGTATAACTCATGCATAAGCCACTAAGCGTCGCCAGTATCGCGCAATATGTCACGAGTATGTCGCTCATGTCGGTGACGCGAACCCAAAAAAAAGGTTTTCCCTACCGAAAATCGTTCAACACGGCTAGAGAAGTTTCCCTAAAAAAAAAAAAAAAAAGACTTCCCACTCATTTAATTTCTGATTAATATAGTCGAATAAATTATGAAAATCTATGTTATTTAAAATTTTAAAACTATATGTCACTAGTGAAGGATACAATTTTTCTGGGGCTGCAGTCATTAATAACACTAAATTAATGACATTAACAGTCTTATTAATGACTGCGCCCCCAGACAAATTGTATCCTCCATTTCGATCTTCCAGTCAACCATTATCCTCTTTATAAGTCACTAAATGTATGACTCAATAAATATTCACACAATATTTTTTTCTGTAATATTGAAAAGATTTATTCCATGTAGGGTGGATTGTTCCTAAGCTATTGTTCGCTGGTAAGATGTTGAAGGCTGGTAGACTTAGCAAGTCGTGCCTTCATAAAACGATGTTAAGAGCACACTTAAAACATATCGATCCGCCAGGCCGCTTGCAGCTAAGTCGGCTCCAGTCTCAAGTTAAATATTCTACGGCCAACGTAGTCACATAGTCGAAGGTTAAGGTACCCACTTTCGTAAAGAGAAGTGTATATTCACGAAAATTTTGAAAATATGACGAATATACAACACGAAATCATTTTATAACAGATCAATAAAACAAAAAACACACACATGTTCATGAACTTGTTGACTGGATATATATGTTTTATATTGACTGCATTCCCTGACCATATTTTACTCATTTAATATATACATATGTATACGATTTTATGGGTTCTTGAGGTTCAGTAATTCAATAAGTAAAACTATACTTTAGCGACGTTTCGAGAATTTATTGTTCTCATATTCATCCCTTAATAGTGAAAAAAACAAGCTTTTAATGAAGTACAGTAAACGATTGACGGTCATACATACATGGTAATCATACAAAATTAAAATGCATTGTTAAGATATATATTGTATTTTATGTAATGTAGAAACAATGTACTTTAATTTTATAGAATTAATTACAAAGCAAATATTAAGGAAAATGAAGGAAAGTGGATTAATGAATTAATATTCAATATTTTATGTTCTTTAAAAACTAATATATGAAACAAATAATTATACCACAGTATTAAATATAAAAATAATGAAAATGGGATGAAATTTTCAGTTTTTTTAAAATTTTAGTAATATATAAAATTCTCTAGAAGGAGAGATAGAGTTTGATAGGGGAATGTCGGTATTGCTAATAAAAGTACTACTTTTACAGATAAGTGTGTATATTTCGGTAATCATTTCCTAAAGAAATAAACGCTCTAAGTAGCATTTCGAAGTATAGATGATTGTTTAACCTAAACAGTATATGTAAGTCGGTTCTTTTATCTATATACTGTCAGTATTAGTCGGTAATAAAATTATTTTGATGCTCGAGAATGATACCTAACTTTACAGATTATCAAGCACCAATAGTAAAGAACAAAAGGTAAAAAAGAAATGAACGAGTTTCCAGTTGATGCTTAAATTCGATCGGAGATTGAAGACTCCACTTTCTGGCAATAATGACTCAATAATTATTGGTTCGAGAACTGGTGATAACGGAAGAAGTGCCGTTAGCCGAGACTTCTTGTTCCAGGCGATCGCCCGTGATGTCGCTCGAAGAGATGCCGTGCCTTGGGAGAGGGTTGAGGAAGGGACGAGCCAGCCTGCTTTGTTACGGCTAAGTCTTGCTATGTGAGGAGCAACAAGTATGTTTGGGTTAAGTCCTCGGGAACAGGGGATGTATAGCAGATCTCCGCAATCATTCGGGATTTGAAGGGTACTGTTAAGTTTTAATCGAATAATTACAGTACGTCTACTTGTGGAACCGGCTGGATTAAGTTGTTCAAATTTACATTAAAGTAGTCTTAGTGTTTATGAAAAAAAATAACACCAAATTTAAAATAAAAACCTTTTTTGAAAAAAGAAAATAGGGTAATTATTCCGCAGGTTGCTTACAGGGGAGACACTACATGTTTTAACTTTTAATTCGTTTCCCTTTATATATTTTCCTAAAATACAAATTATCATGACCTTTAGTATGGAAAAGAGAATGTAATTATGGTAAATGTAAATGCTTTGGTAATAATTGCATGTAGAAATGAACATTTGAACAAACATATCTCATTTATACTTCGAAAATTTAGTTGAAACTTTTATTTCATGATGAAATGATTATCGAAATTTACTCATCACCCATAATTACATTATCTTTTTCATGATAAATTAATCTTCTTGGAAAATATTAAAAGTGAAACGAATACACATTCAAAACTTGTAACTCAACTGGATGCGACAATCTTTGGAACATATATCAAAACAAGTTTTGAAAAGAAGTATTATTTCATACCATATTTAAGTAATATTGCGGCAAGGTCGTCTAATAAGTACTTATTATTATAATTTATTGATATAAATATTTTTATTCATTCTGTGTGTAATTTTATTGATAATTACTGTGTATACAATATATTATGTAGAATAAATTGTTCTTTTTAATGAATATTGTTTGGAATAAATGTTTTTCTTCACATGTTTCTCATTTATTTCATTTCCTAAAAATCTCTTCTATCATAATGAAAGGCAATGCCTATTTGAAATTAATTGTAGGCAACATAACCTGAAATGGTGGAAATAGTTGAGGTAAGTGACACCTGAGCTCTGGTGTCAACGGACGTTAAACAGACAAGTACCAATTATTTTTATTTATTGTGTGTATATTGCTTATTTACCTGTAATTAGTATCTTGAATATAATGTTATGTAAATAAAATATTTTTGTTTAATAGTTCTAATTACATACGCCTCAATATCGATTTTAAAATGTTTAATATACAATATAAATATTATATTGTATAACATGCATCAGAGCATGAGAAGAATGCAGCAGTAATGTACCTAGTGAGCATGGAGGTTGAAAAGTAACGGTAACCAAGGGAACAGGTATGTGGAGAGACATGTGTCCTTGCTAACACATGTACTTAAAGGGATTAGGACATTTATAGAACCATATAATGTTTCTTTTACTTTCTAAATCGTGAGTATGCTAAAGAGAATGGTTCGGATAACAACTAACATATTTGTACAATATAAAGAAAAAACGTTTAATAGAATTAATTTGAAGAAAATAGGTTTAAAATTATTAGATTAATAAGGACATTAAATTTTGATAGCTAAAATTATATTGATTTGGTTATTCATTTTAATATTAAAAAAAAATATTGAAATTTACAACTGTATTATAATCCAAGAAATGGTACATATTCCGCACGTTGTCACTTCGAGTTAAGTTACAAGTTCATTCGTTTTATTTTTAATATTTTGAAAAATACAAGTTATCGGTAGCTTTAGTATGTAAAAGAGAATTTAATTATGGGTAATGAGTAGATTTCGGTAATCATTTCATCAAGAAATAAAAGTTTCAACTCACATTTCGAAGTATAGATAATCTATGTTCCTTGAAACGTTCATTTCTAGATGAAATGATTACAGAAGTATACATATTTTCCATAATTTCATTCTCTCTTCGATTCTATAGCTTATGACAACTTGTATTTTTGGAAAATATTGAAACATAAACGAATAAACTCGAAGCGACAAACCGCGCAATAATTACCCAAGAAATAAATAGAATGAATAATACATAATAGAATGAGATAAAGGCAAGCAGATTTAACAACTGGTGTTACTCTAATAGCAAACTTAGGTAACTGACAAATATATAGCCGCCTTACGGAATTATCGGAAATTGAATAGGTAGCTAGGTTTGAAACTAGTGGACTTATGTAGGGATAAAGTTCGTCATGATATCGGGTTCGGTCCAAACGTGATGAGCAGCAAATGGGACATTTAGATCATTATAGATGGCTTAATTCGATAAGAAGCATTGAGGATTTCACGAAGGATTTTGGATTATAAGGATTGGGTAAAGAGAAATTCGATGGCTCAGTGGAGCCCTAAAGCTCTTTAAGTCCAAATAGGTCTTATAATAGTAATGGATATGAATCTTTTGCAATTAAATGAATGCTTAGAGCATATGCCTAGTAAGTGTTGAAGTAGCCTGAAACAGCGAGTAGCTTCATGTCGTTACACTCTTACACTTGTATTAGAATTCCAAGTTGAATGTTTGTCAAGAAGTAGTCCCAAGTATCGGATCTGTTTTACAGGAATCAGTGGGATAACATTTTAATATTTAAAACACGACTAAAAACATGGTTTGTTTCGGACACCTAAGAGAAATTGTGAAGTTAAAATGAGATCCAATTAACCTTTCAAAGATAATTAAATTAAAAATCTGATTATTATAATTCTTACGTATTATTGAAGAACGCATCGGTTTAAAAATTAAAAAAATCTTGGACTATACCATAGATTTTATCCCCACCCCCTCAGATATAAATCCTGTTTTTTTTTTGTTTTTTTCCCTGATGCATATTTGATTAATAGTCAAAGCATCATTCTTTACGACTGAGTTACGAAGGAAGAACTCAATCAATTTTAAATGAATTCAGTCCCCCCTTGCCTCATATTCTTTACTGGTTTCCACTCCGGGTATGAGGGGCTCTGAATATGGGAGGATTTTAATCCAATAAAATCCGCACCTGCTTGTAGTAAAAGACGGGGAGGAAATCGTAAGAAGGAATTGAAAAGGAAATTTGTCAGCGGGAGAAAATGAATGGGGAATGAACAATAAATTAGTTTTATAATAGATAAAGAACTCTTGGTGTCAAAACCAATCAGATGGAATAAGAATCAGTTAATAAACAAATTTAGGTGAAAAATAACAAGACTTTGGCAAAAAGGGTTTTTTAAATATTTTTATTTATTTGTGTAACAAAGGAGAATTTAAAAATACATAAAACTATTCATACTCTAATCACACATAGATCATTTCGTCGATGTTATTTATTTTTTCATTCATTAAACGTCACTATGGTTAATCTATGCTACTATGGTTAATCGGACGATGATACCGTGGCAGCGCTATTTTTTGCTAACTAAGTTCTCGTATTACAAGAAGATGGTCCCAAGTAAAATTAGAATAGTCTTAAAAGAGTATCTGAAACAGTATTGGCTCGGAACCCCCATTTTACGTCCCATTGGAAGGATGACATAATTAAGAATTTTTTACTACCTTAAGATATTGGAAGCTAATCCCTAAACCACTGAATTATTCCTCTAAATAAAACAAAATAATTGTTTTCTTCTTTTTTTTGTACAAAGAACTGAATAAAAATAATAACAATAAAGGCAGCATCGTTCAATGATTCTCTTCTAGACAAGAAAGGGAGAGATATTTAAAAAAATACAAGGGGTGGAGTTCGCTGAGTAGAGCCCTGAGTTGCTGTGCTGAAAATCTGGTAACAACCCTAGATCCCCATCAGCAAACTCAGATTTAATAATATTAAATATAATAAAAAAACAGCAGACAAAAAATATAAGGACACTGTGGACTCTCTTGCAGGTCAATAAGACTCTTTAAAATGCTTCACAAATCATCTCTCTAGATAACCATTGTCCAACAAACAGTTCAGTCTCAACCATGCACTAAAATTAAAAAAGTCACTCATTATCCCATCACCCTTTTCTAAAGGATCCTCCCCATAAGTTGCCTAAATTAACCAGCCGGACCTGATTATATTATTTCTATAAATGAAGTGTACCTGAATTCAAACAATTGAACGAATGAAGTATATTTCCTCTATTTCACTTTTTAACTAATTTACCTAAAAACAATTAATGTTATAATTGGCAATTCGGGGTCTTTTTGACAGCACTGTTTATACCATACTTCACGACAACTAATTCCTGTCGATGATACCCTCCCACCTTAGCCATGCCCCTGGATGGGACTGGATCAATGGGAATGAACGACAAGCCATTATCCTTTCCGACAACTCAGCCAAGAGACTCAACTCTTGCGGAATCAAAGAGGCGATATCCGGAGGATCGCTGTCTCATTACGCGGTGTCCTGCCCCCTTCTTCATGCCGTCAGCCTTTTGTCGGATTGATTTTTCCTCCTGGAGAGGAGTAAGACAAAAAGGAAAGAGAGTAATCAAATAAGGGGATTGAGAAGGAGGGAGCATCGTTAGGCCTGACACGTTATACCTCAGGGGTTGGCTTTCATCCCGCCTTCTTCCTCCCGAAGAGTTCAAGTTTTAAATATCTGAAGAGGGAGTGAAAGAGAAAAAGAAATTCGTGGTTAAATATCTCTCCGTTAGAGGAGGGCATTACAGATTAAGGAAGCAACATTACTAGGATTACTTATTTTGTCCAATTTGAAACAACATTTCTCCTTACTTTATCTGCGCTATCTCTTTGCCACAGAGGTAGACTAATCTTCAATCTGACTAGGCCTGCTACTAGGACAAAAGGGCTACTATAGCTCAGACTTGTGCTCAATATATATCCTGATTCATCACATTGTCATGGAGTAGAAACCCTCAGAAGACAGCTAGCGGGGTAGTGATTAAAAGAAATTATTAGTGAGGGGTTGGAAGAACGTTAAGCAAGTAACCAGTAAAACTATCAGTGGTATGTTATAAAGCACAAGATCATTTCCTTTTTTTTCCGTCCATTTTAGCTATTTGCTCTTAATTGCAGCAATTTAGAAGTTGAATTGGGGAAAGATTCGAAACCAAAACTATTTCACTGTGGTTTTTTTGGTATGCTTGAACCTTTGGTTGATACTAAATGTCATGCTAACTAATCTAGTCAGTGAAAATAACTGGATTGCTACATAGTAAATGTATAAGAGCTACCTATATGAAAGCTGCCTTTTTCACAAGATAGTAGTTACCATAAGAGGCAAAATACTGAAGGAAGAATCACTACGACTGATAAAGGTTTTTTCCTTTAGTACATTGTAGAGCACTTACAATGTACTTCACTCACGTAGGTGATGAGCTAATTTATTAGAAGCCGAGTGAAACCCAAATGGGGTTCCCAGAAGGTTTATAGTAAACAGATACTTTTGGTAGTTACGGTACTGTTATCAATCCTGCTGAAGATCCCGGATTGAAATCCAGAAGTGACAGATAAATTCTTTAATCTGTTAACACACACAGATAGACCTAGTTGATCTAGAGACCCTCCTAGAGCTCACCCAGCCTCTATATAGTGGTACGCTTGATTTGGGGGGGGGGAAGTCTGGTGGTTGAGCGCGATCTAGGACAAATCATTTCCCTGCACAACTGTTGTCGAATAAGTAGAATAATCACTACTACGTACTGAAACCAAGACACACAGAACAAGAGTTGACGTGGTACAGGTAGGAATAGTAGTATTTATAATAATTACTGTTCACCTGATGAAGCAAATAGAGCACCATCTACTACTAATGCACAGTCTCTATCGCGTACTTTAGCATAAGACCCTTCATTGGTTGTCTTGGTACAGGTTTTTTTCACTTTAGAAATACTAGTGCGATATATCAGAAGAATAAAGGACGAAGCAATAAATTTGTTTATTAATAAGACAAACACTACAGGGCTTATTTATGTTATGTCTAGAACTTCTAGACATCCGTCTTAAAGTTGCTCTATATTCGAAAGTTACATGAGCATAACTAAGATTGTATATTACCCTCGTGGCGTTATTTACGACGGAATAAAAAGGGAAGTTGTCGGCCATTACTAATCCTGGATGGGAGTTTAATACGCTCTATCGGGGACGGGGATCAGGGACGGAGGAACATACGAACGCGACAGGGTGAATTAAGGTAAACATGCGCCCCTTAAAATCACAATCACGTGACACGGGGTCATAAAGATGGAGGACTAATGGCTTTTATAACATAAATAAAGTCAATCCCTAACTAATCCCGGGGCGGTGTCTTAAGGGTGAATCAATTTCCTTCGGGGGTTCGGCATTGATTTCGGCATGACCCATTAAACTACTGCTTATTCCCCACCCCACCCCCTTCTGTCCTTCCCTTGAGTTTCCGTTGGCTGCGTATCGCCTTCGATGAAGCAGGGCGTCCTTACAACTTTTTGGGGTAACTTTTCATGCTTCTTGCGAACGATTCCTTGATTTCAATGACGGTTTCGAAAATTAAAACTAAATCTTAAGGTGTGACCAGAATATTTATCCAAAAATAACAAATAATATATGGGAGATTCCATTTTAAGTTCCAGTGTTTGCTCTCACTGCACATCTATTGAACATTTAGTTATCAATTTTTGTTATCAATATGAGCCTCATGAATATATCACAACTTCTGCCGCATAATATAACTTATCGATAGTAATAATAGATATCAATGCATCGAGGCTGAGAAAACATATAAAGATAATAGACAGTATCCAAATGCTATATTTGTGAGATGTCCGATATTTTAAATTTAAACTTAATCCAATTATTTCAGTTTTAAATATTTCTGTTTCTTGTATACTCAGACATGGAGAAGGCCTGGAATGTAGGTCGAAACGTTGGTTACTAATAAGCAGTTTATCTCCGTGTAAAACATTAATTCTTTGATCTCTGCAGGGACACTTTTCTTCCACATATATAAAAGCTGAAGTCATAATTATTCAAAAAAATTATTTTATAGTTTCAGAAATTAAATAAAAATGAAAATAAGACAACCATAGTGGATTAAATTTAGGCTCACAAATAAAAGTAATAAACAATATAATATAATCAGTTATCTCAATTAATAGGCATATCGCTAGACTTAATAAGAGCTTGTCCATTTTATATAATTTTCACAGGTTATGACTCATTTGCGTGGGATACAGATAAGATATTTTTTTTTTCTGCTAAACATGCTAATAATATAATTTCTAAAATACCTATTTATTTATTTTAAAAACAATATTTTATTTATATTTTGAGTTTCAAAAACGAGCTATTCTTTACGATTAGTTTCCTGTAGTACAGCTACAAGATTAATATGTATTTTAAAGCTGATTTAAGGGAGCTACTCCGAGTTTGTAGGGCGCTGTGTTGATACGCAGAGGATCTCGGATTCTAATCCAGCTATGACAGATAATTAATCTATTCTGTTAACAGGCATGGATAGACACTGTGGAACCTCCTGGGCTCATCCAGCCTCTGTATAGTGAGAAGCGGTTTAGCCTGATCTCGGACACAAGTTATCTCCCTGCACAACCGTTGTCCTAGAAACAACACAGTCTTTAACATGTAAAGAACTCCAGACTGAGTTTCAGTGCCACAGTTATTGGTTTTTTTGTATCAGTTCCGCAGGTTGTCGCTTCGAGGTAAGCCGCAACAATTTTTAATTTAATTTTGTTTCCTTTTCAATATTTCCGAAAATAAAAATAATCAAGAGTTTAAAATTGAAAAAAAAGAATGTAACTTTGGGAAATTTGTATATTTCGGTAATCATTTCAACTGTATTTCGAAAAGTTAGCTGAAAAGCTTATTTTTTGATGAAATCATTCCCGATATATTCACATTTGTCGTAATTACACTCTCTTTTTTCATGGTAAAACTCAAGATTAACATTATTCTCGAGGATATTAAAAAAGACAAGAATGAAAAATTAAAACATGCAGTGAATTAACTGATAGCCACCACCTGCGGAACTGATACCTAAGGGTCAATTATTTTGTTTTCTTCTTTATCTTCCTCTTTTGCCATTGCAAGAGTCGGCTCACTGCGAGCCTCCACCCAATGCAATTAGTTAGTAGTACATATGATTATTATAGTTACATATACTAGAGCTTCGATTATCACATTCTATTATTATGGGGAATAAAACGGTCCGGGTGGAGGTCAGAGAAATAATTTCTTAAAAAGGATTGAACTATTTATTTGAAAGGCCACGTTTGAAGCGACATTGTAGGTCTTCTGCAGATCTTTACAACCCAGTGGTAGTACTCAAATAAAAAGTTCAACTTGGAACGTCACGAGCCCATCTTCTTTTCAGACGCCTCGGAGGATTATCAGGAATTGTAGAGGTTGCTCGTGAAAAAAGTTTGTCGTGAAAAGATTGATTTAAGCAATAGGATATGAGTAGTCATTTTTTAAGAAATTATTTCTCTGACCATTATCTTGACTATTTTATCCCCATTTATATACGTAAGATCAACTAATATTATTCAAATTTAATTATTACATTTGTGTTGGCGTTCTATAATATTCTATATTTTTCTATTAATTATATTATAGGGCTTTTAATCTGTTATGAGACTGTTATCGGATAGTTAACATGTAGCAATAACCGAACTGACATCAATATCCCCAATCTCTTCAGTTTTCCCCCCCTACAAGTGGCGGCCACAAAAAAAGTACTCAATCCCGGTGTATATAACACTCGAGAAGCTCCATGACAGGACGATACTAAATACTCTTTACTCTCCCCCGGCGATGGGGTGTAAGCTAATATCTAGGGGTGGATTCGCCTCCACTTTTAAGCTAAGAAATATGGTTATTTCTTTTTATACCATTCTTAAGCTGAGTACACATTCGTTTATATTAGCAGTGTAAGGCCTCGTATTTGCTTTAACAGGGAGGCTCTAAATAATAATAATTATTGTTATTATATATACTACCAGTACCAGAAGAGTCTTGGGCTCAGTACGTGGTACAGACTGCACTGTTTCTTGGACAACGGTTATTCAAGGATGCGATTTGTCCGAGATCACGCTCAACCGTCACGTTTTTTCAGTATAGCTACCCACATTAAGGAGGATGGGTGAGCCTAAGAGGGTCTCAGACCCCAAAGGATCTATCGCCGATATGTTATCATTTAGTTATTTAGTATCATGATCCTGAAGTGGTTACAGTTACAGTTTATAGTTACAGCTATCAATTGTTGTATACATATATATATTGTAAGTATGAAAGATTAAAATACTGTATTCATGAATAAATCGACCATGTCTAAGTTATTCTAAATCACAAACATGTATTGCACAGTTATTTCATACTTCAACGCTTAAAACACTTACAACAATTTTACTGATGCTACGGGCGACATATTCTATAATTTTAATAATACAATTTCAAAATAAATTGGAACGATAATTGCAAATTAGTTTTAGATAAAAATTAATTAAAAATGATACACAAGCATATGTGGAATAAATAGATTTACTTTAAAATTTTCGCGGAACACATTAACATAATATCTTTAATAGTTATTCGTTATTTTAAAAAAATTGTCATATGTAATTTCTTAGAATAAAAATTAATTTAAAAAAGTTATAAAAACATAAAATGATTATTTAACCAAGCAAAATACACACACAAACACAGATATATATTTATGTACAAAATGGATAACTTTTTTGTCTTAAACATTAACAATATCATTGGCTTTAAATTGCCATATGGAAATAGAAACCAACATTCTTTAAGTACAACCTATTGCTATTTTTACCTTTAATGAATGTGTCTGCAACGATATCAGATTACATACTAATATTACAGGCGCCTCTAGCGATGACGCGGACATTTGACAGCCTAATTGTGGTAAATATATTATTGTTAAATATACTATAAAAGGCGTAAAGGAAATTAAATTCAGTTTATTATTACAACTAAATGCAAATAAGACATAAACAACATTGAAAAAAGGTTCATAATATAATCAGCCAATGTCGTCCTTATATTTTATTAAAAATTTGCAAGTGGTATAACTAAAAAATAATTAATAAAAAAAGAAAGAATTATAAATATATTTTTGTTGTAATTGTAGCGCATGCCATTATTAAAGTTGTCTTGAATAAAGAGAATATCACATTAATTATCCATATATTTGATATGAACTGAACGTCTCAATGCACCCATACAAAGAATTTTCTGCATGTACCCTTTCTGGGTTAGAACCAGGTACTCTGTAATCTTCTATTGCTGTTTAAACATTCAGGTTTTCACCAAGAAATAAAATTTCAGCCTCAAAAATAGAAGTATATATCCTAATATTCGTTTTCCTGAAATAACTTTAACAACTGTTTCACTGAGTCACACGGTAACAAAATCGTTAAGTAACTACATTCATGGAAGAAGTGAAGGTGTTCTTTTATCCAGGACGTTACTAAACAATCTAGAGCAGAAAACTGAACAGTCGATACCTGAAGGGGAAAAAACAAGGGAGAAGGAGCGTGTTACTAACAACATCGATTTCTTCGGGTGATAATGGCTTATGATTACCTTCCAGAATAGTATGAGACTACAATCTGTACTTATACTGGATGTTCGTATGGTGGAATCATTTTCGTATCTATTACTTATATCTCCTGAGAGTTAAATCTGTCAGTGTCTATTCTTATTAATGTTTCTACTAGATTCTGTTTTCTACAGCTTCCTCCAAAACTCTCTCGCAATACCAGCTAAGAAACCCCGGAGGTAAATTACGCGTTGAGTCCTAATTTCGCACATGTTGGGGTCCTGATCGGATTCACTCCAAGGGATTACACGCTCGTTTCTCCATAGCCAGGGAAACTCGCCAGGTCAAATAGGGAGTTAATAGTTGTGAAACCGAGACCTCACGACGTTTCCTATTTCGTGGCCATCAAGCGCTTGCAATGAATCTGTTGGTACAAGAAGTTGATGACCGAAGATTGTTGGTTTATTACTTTTTCAAATTAGCTTCCCGTGATTCGTTGGATCACTGATTACTTTTATGACTGAAACGTTCGGGTGTCTATTAGAATAGGAATACATACTAGTTGAAAGACTTTAGATAGAAAACCAAGAAACAGAACAACGGTTGATTCCAAAAGTAATTGGAATATATTTCTTTTAAATAAAAGATAATTTGAAATTCCCTAAAGAACCTGTTGAAAAATAATTCAACAATAAAGAATTATTTTGTTTTGTGGTAAAAACCAAAAAAAACCTGGAGATCCAAATTTAAATATCCAACTTCGATTGATTAATTATTTATCTTTCAAAATTTTATTCTTTATTGCTTGAATCTTACTCTTGAATTAGCCTATCAAATGTTCCTAATTCAGTGGTCCATCTAAACGAAATTTAGTATCCAGACTCATGTCATGACTACATTTTTTAAACTAAATCCATCCAACTGATGTCAAATTCCAGCCTTTTCACCTATCCTGAACCATTCAATAGTAATCAATTATATGAATTAAACGGATTAACTTTTGGTTTCTTATATATGATGTAAGAAACCTGGAAAACATATACACAATCTGAATTGCATTATTTTACTTTTATGAAACTCAAGCTAGGATATTTCACCATTTTGTTCATAATTATTTACTATACCAAAGTTTCAGAACTATTTACTAGCTAATTATTATAAACATGGATCATTTAGGAGGCCCCAAATAGCTTACTATTTGAGGGAAGTGGAACCGGAAGGAAAAGTGTTAGGAGGAGAAACAAGTGCGATAAATTTTGTAAAACTCTGAACAATCGATAGAAACTGATGTTCCAATGTCTCCAAACTATTGGTTTTGCTATCAGAATCCAATCAGTTGACTTTTCAGTGAAAGATTTCATGGAATTGAGATGGTTAAAGGCACAGTAGTTCTATCTCAACAAGCTCTCTGATGTCAACGCAATGAAGAGCAGTTTTCTGGGCCTGTCCTGGTATATTTGTCATCTCTACATCACAAACCTTAGAGCGGGGAAGCTGGGTGGTAGAGCGCTAAGTAAATATAAGTTAAGGTTCTCGGGTTCATATCCGACTGAGTAAGATCAATTATCATAAAGTGGGTGCCTTTAACTGTGAAAGACCATTCGTGGGTTGCAGTCGCAATGGTTTTTTTTTTACACACCTTAACCACAAGTCGTGTAGTGTGATTCCTGAAATGGATTGGCCTTTTAACACTTTAATAATTTGACTAGTATAAATCTGTTTTAATGGCTGAGATTTGTTCAGCATGATGTGAACAAGCGACATGAATACATTTAAAGCTGAACCATTAGGGAGTTGCTCCTTAACTGTTAAATAATATAGCAGTTTTAAATTTAGGAGAGGTGAAAAGCCATTTCCATACTACAACCCAATATTATCTTATAATTGTGAGGACTGATTTGTAACGATCAAATTAAAATCTCGGGCCATAATAAAGAGAATTACACCAATTGGAGAGGTTTAAGGTGACACGCAATGAATTAAAAATCCGAGTCCTAATACATCATCCCAGGTTATTTGCACCCTGTCAAGTGTGTGTCTCCGAAAGCGTGAAAAGGCAAAAGGACTCTCGACAAAAACGGTTGTTCGTGAGAACAATCTCTAATGGTGTAGGAAGAGAGGCCATGTTGTACACAATGTAATTCCCCTCTTCTGAATATGTATGAGCATTGAAATATTTGTTCTACATAAAACTGTTAAGATTACATACTCGGCAGGTCGTCATGCGACGTTCTAGGGCTTTCGCGTGTGGCTCGTGGAGCCGAGCATTAGCTCTCGGCCCCCCTCCCCGTCCCCCCACGTCGAAAGGAGTCTTTAGGCTAATGGTGTTCGTTGAAACAGTCGTCGGCATTCGATTATTTCAGAGAAGGTTGACTCACGGAGGCCAATACCATTTTTTATTCCACGAGTCGGATCCAACAGAACAGTTTTTCATCGTATATCAAAGTTTCTTTAAATTGTTTTCATCAAACAAATGTTGTCATTTCTTTCTGAAAACCGAAGGAATAGAAACGAAGCCTCCTCAAAGCAAAGCTATTGGCATACTTTTGGTACTTTGGAGCAGTAATGGGATGAAATGGACCAAGAATTAAAAAAACAACATTGAAAGCATTTTCGAATATGGAGCTGAGATATGGACCTATACATGCAACTTAAGGAAAAAAGCTGCTTGCCACTGAGATGGGGTATTATAGGATAGATAGCCAATGCTAATCCAAAATATAGAGAAAAGTGATTGGAAGGGTATGGTAATCTCAGAAGAATGAAGAAGGCAAAGTTGCCCAATTAAATTTTCACTTCGAATGCTATAAGAATAAAACGGTAAGTAAGGCCTCGGAAAAGGAGTTGAGGAAAGCATGAAGTCATGGTCTGAGAAAGGAAGGGACGCAAAGTAGAAAGTAATGGAAATAGGAAATAAAAAGAAATTTTCGGTTGACAAAGATTGTTGGTTGAAGCAAACCTGAAGAAAACCTTCGACAAATGGCAACGATTTTTAGGCCAAATCCCTTACGTTTTATGAAAATCGGAACAATTGAGGGTTTCATAAAATGAGATAATCTTTTATAAGCCAAATCCAACCTGCTGAGCCATTCAAGAATTATTTTTGAAAATTGGGATTTCATAAATTGCAAGAGACATGTTTTTTTTTTATATGAACTATAATTTTGAGAAGGTACTTAACATATCCTTTAAACTGATGGCCTAAAATGTCTAATAAGTGATGTGAAGTCTTTCTATACTAGGCTAGCAAGGGTTAGAGTTTCTTGTAGGCTTAAGGTTATCGGTACTCATATTTTTCTGAGGATCAAGTCCTGCAACTCCAGATAGAAAAAAGCCCTGTTCCGAACAGAACTATCAAATAAATATTAAATGAAATAGGAATCGAATCCACATAAGCCTTCATATACTCGAAAATGGACGTTGGGTCTCTTAAATACTCAGGTTAATACGTTTGTTATACAAAATATATTGCTTTCTTTATTCTTTAACAACTCCGATGAACCTCAGTCTTTGTATTCAACTGAGACATTATTGTTTCCTCCATAGAACGCACACCCTCGACTTCCGATTCCCTAAAAGCTTTGTTCTGTCCGGACTGAGAGGGTATTTATGTCCTTAATTCCATAATAGATATAAATTAGTATGCTAGGCCGCAAGCGGATTCATGAACACATCTCGGAGATGTCGTGAGGTGCCGCTAATGACTCCTAGTCCTATCTCATCCAGAATTTTTATTCGTATACCTCGCGCCTCATTTACATTTTACCCCAAAGTTAAAGTCAGTTTAGGCTTCTACACAATGATCGGACGTCACGGAATGTTGATGGATGGTCATTTAAATCTATTTCGAACGTCTCAGTATTCAAATCACTGTGTAACTCATTTATTTATAAGCTTTATGTCATTTTCGGAGATTGGAAATCGAATGCAGCCTCTTAAAAAAATTAAAAATACTTATAAGTTATCCGATGGTTCATTAGAGATAGAATTGCGCACAACCATAAGATACAGTTATCTTTAATGGGTGATTCTCTTCTGTATTTTAATTACTTTCTAAAATTCTATAATAAAACTTTTAAATTAAGTTTAGCCCAGCAATGCATTATGGTCCCGAAAGTTCAGAGATATGTAGAGTTATCCGCTTTTGAACCAGAACGCCTCAACTAATCTAAATTGACAGTCTACTCTGTTAGTTTTTAATTTTAAAAATTATAATTCTATAATTAAACTCTTTACGTTTTTTTAATGCTTATTATTACTCTGATTTATTGTAAAAATGAAAGCCCGATTTCGCTAAGACTTTAACATATCGAGGATGTTTAACTATACTTTAAATCTTCCTTCCGAACTGACTCATTCATCCAGAGTACTGACATAAAATAAATTAGAATGCAAATTGACTTGTATTGAATTGTTGACTTGTTGGCTCTATTTTATTGACATAAAATAAAGTTTGTTTGACGTTCTTCCGAAAAATTATCAAATATATTTATGAATAAAATATTATGATTTATGGATTAATTATAGTTTCGTCCATTTATAGAAACAAAAACAAAATTAATACATAGGTAAATTCTAGAAATGAACATGGTACGGACGTTTAAATGATAAACTGTAATTTTCCTCTGGACTGTAATTTATATTAAGCAAACAAATTGACAAAATATGTTCATGTGGATCATATTTAAACAAATATTTTATAAATCTATTTATGGATGACCAGTTCCAGCTGACTGTACTGGAAATTAATAAACACTATTAGAATTAAATCACGCAAATTTCTAATTTTCCGTGTCACGTTACTGTCTTATTTATCCACGGTACTGACATAAAATAAATTTGGTAGATACTCTTCAGATAAATTATTTAATTAATTTTTGAATAGAAAATTAATGGATTGTTTAGTTAGGACCATTTATTACGAGAAAAAAAATAATGAATTCATTTGCAAATTCTAGAAATGGACATGACACGATAGTAACATTTAACTGATGAGCTGTAAGTTTTCTCTGGACTGCACATTATATTGTAGGAAAGAAGCGATAATAATGTTTACGAGGATCATATTTAAACAACAGGTTTATTCATAATATTTTATAATTTATTAGTTAGTTGTTTTAATTTTAAATATTTTTATTTTGAAGAGAAAAGATATGCCCCCGGCCGGGATTCGAACCCGGGTCCTCTGTCTTACCGTGACAGGACTCTACCAACTAAGCTACCGGAGTTGATACCAGCCGGGGACAAATCATTTTTCTTATCTGATCCCATGTCCCCGTGTTCTCGCTAGTTTGGCGATGTATACACGAGAGCGAATGTTCTTTGAACATTACTTTAATTTTAGGAACTTGTTGACATACGTCATATTACTATTTATAATTTTTTACATTTTTTTAGTTAGTTGTTTTAATTTTAAATATTAAAATGCATATCTTTTCTCTTCAAAATAAAAACAATTTTATTCAGTTTGTTAATAGAAGACTAGTGAGAGTATACTTTAGTGGCCATTAATAAATACTATTAGAATGGAATAACCTAAGACCAAATTTCAAAAGTTTTCGTTGAATCATTTTTAGTATAACCCGGGTATCAATGTATACACCTAAAGTTGACGTAATGAAACCAGTTCAAAATGAATTCAGAGGCAGTTAAAAATTTTCGCGATTACTGCGTACAAGGACGTGAAATGTAGGATTTTGTCTAAAGTATTGAGTGATAATTTTTGCATTAATGGCTTGTCACTTTCCCTCCTCCACTTCTTCAGTTAAGCAATGGCAGTAACGAAATTTTTAAGTTGGAATGGAGTTGTAGATTGAAAAATTAAATAAAAACTGTGTGACAGCAATCCTCAAAGTAATACTACCAGTACTCTCAGACGACGGTTCGGAATTTCTTTCATGTTCCGGAGCCCATTGAAGGATCGGGGCCGAACGGGAGTAGAGCGGTAGACATGAGGGGAGTAAAAAACTACGGACCGTAACCAGGTAATAGGAGGACCAGGAGATAGACAATAACCAGCTATGACGAAAGGTGTCAGCTGTACTCCGAGCTATCAACAACACCAGGATCTAAAGACAAATATAAAAGAAGAATATTGAACCGATTGAACGATTTTATATTGACAATAAATCTTTGTTTGATATATTTAACGACATTTTAGCTGCAATAGCTAATCGAACGATGGTACCCGAAATTTTGCCAATCTAGGGATATAGGCAATAATCTTTAAAGAGTACCTGACCACACAGGTTCGGGGCTGCAATCCTACGTCCCCAATGATTGACAGCGTATCTTTTATTACTCCCTTTAAAAAAACATAGAGCCAACTGCCGGGCTGTGAGCCCGCGATCTGGGACATAGCTTGTTGTTAAGCTAACCAATAGGCCACAGGTGGATGCATCTTAGTTATATAACCTTAAAATTCAACAAATAACTAAATGGAGCCTTCGATAATCAGTCCTACATCTCGTTTGTAGTTTAAATTACACTTCCGTTAATGTGTCAGTTAAAATTTAACGAATATCTAGAAAACAGCTATCAACATTGAGCCTATATAAGTGGAAATATGTATATAAGATAGGCCTGCTATTGTAAAAATATAGAGTAACTAAAAAAGAAGCAGCATGACTTATTGGTAGAGCACCGAGTTGCCGAGCAGAAGGTCCCGGTTCTCAATCGGCTGTGGCAGATAATTTATTTAATTTGTTAACAGCCAGGGATGGATCCTTTGGTATCTGCCGACTCCTGTATCTGACCCAGCTTCTAAGAAGGGTACCCAAAATAGGTGGAAAACCTGGCGGTTCAGATGATCTCAAATCACCTCCCTGCACAACCACCTAGTAAGAGTACAGTCTCTACCATGTTCTGAATGTTAGACTCTTCATAGTACATGAAGTACCATGGAGTTCATGGTAGACCAGTACATGTTTTTCAACAAATCAAGAATTTCATTTCTAACATAAAGTCTGTTTTCATAAATCCTACACATATCATATTACATTTATTTTTTAATAATTTATAAATATTTTTTATATTAATAAATGTGAATTTGAGACTGTAGGATAAGGAATTAAACACCAGGAAATTATACCACATTATAAGAAATAATTAACTCTTACAAAATAATCTAATATTTTTCTAAAAATAAAATATGTGTAAATATTGATCAGTCGCTTATTAATTAAGGCCTATACATAATAAATGAGCATTATATTCAACAATAGTAGAATGACAATAAAAATGAATGAATACTTTGCTTGAATGAGACATGAAACGAAGGAGATATTGCGGTAGTAAAGTGTTCCCGCTGGATTGGAGTTTTTTTCCTTCTTTTTATATAGATATAAAGATTACGTGTGTGTGACGGCTTCCGAGCTTGGAGATTTTCCCTGGAAAACTCGGCTCTCTCTTGTCCACGATTTTCATATTAAAAATACGGAATAAGAAAATTCATATTTGTTATTCATTAAATAGTAATAATAATCATAAAAATATTTTTTCCTTTTTTTTTGTACAGTAACATATCATTTAAAATTAAATTAATAAAAAGATTTTTATAACTGAAAGTAAGAATATAAATGAAAATTCAGTTATATTAGTGAAACTACTTATAATCTTAACATTTAATAATATTTTATATTATTCAAATATGTAACGTATATCCATATGCATTGCTCATTTCTAGGTTTCATTAAAAGAAATATAATTTTCAACATTAAACTTATGTAATATTAGTAACAATCCTAAAAATTGACAAATTCTTTACATAACACTTAAAAATATTGGTTGGAAAATATTATTCGAAAAATAACATAAAGCAATTGAAGTTAATGAATGAGAATTTAGAAAGATTGAATTCAACGATTCTTTATTTATATGTAACTCTGGATCACTTAATAAATTCTAAAAACTAACACAATTAAAGTTTAAAAATCGATTAATGTCTAAAGAATATTGGAAAATTAACCAATTAACTCTAAAAGTATTAGAGATTCAAACGACACCCCACAAAAAAATAAATATTTTTTCCTTTCGCTTCTCATAAATATTTTTTTAGTTATCGAAGTGTAAAAAATGAGGGTTTATATATATATAGAATCTTTAATTATTTATTTATTTTTTTATATTTCATATTGAATATTTAAGATCAAGCAACAACATTGTTATATTTATTGAATGTTATACAGACTGAGTTATTATCTATTTATTTATTTATATTTTATAAAAAAAAATGTATTTATTCTAGTTCAGTAAGAGAGGAGATATATCTTTTGATTTTTCACTTTTATCCTTTATTTTTCGGATTTATGATAACACATGGGTTATTATTTTTCATATATATGCTTGAACATATAAATAAATAAATTTGTAGCACAAAATAGTAATGTAATGATAGCAGTAACACAATCCTCAAATGTTTCACCATTTTTGAACAACCGAAATGCATTATATAAATCCTCCTACATATATAAAAACTGATTTCATAGATTAATATACTCAAGATGTAACCAACAATTGTGAAATTTTTACATTTTATTTAATCATTGCTATGCTAAGAAGTAGATTTATGTGGAGAGAATAATTTGTGATCTATCTTGATAAAGCGACCTATAACCGATATGAACGTGGTGCTACACAAATAGCACGAATCACCCGATCAGCAATAAAAAATTCAAACATAGCAAAAGTGATGGCGATCTAGTTTATAAAATACGCTGTAATGTAATGTATTTGGTTTTAAAAACATGGATGAGGAAATTATGAGGCAAATCGAAATATTGCTAAATAACCGATAACCGTTTGTTTCAGGTAACGGGTGATCCAAATGTAACATTCTAACGTAATAATATTAAATCTAATTATGATCACCATGCTTGCAAAAATATAATTAAAAAAAATTAATGTTATTTTCAAATATAAAAATTAAAAGCTTTAAAAAACCATTCCCCACTATTTAATTTTCTTTGAAGGAATTGAATAAAAAGCACACATAAATATAAATCATAGTGAGAATTAAAAATATAATACAGAAATTTCATGTCAATGAAAAAAAGGTAAATAACTAAAAATATAACAATATTTAATAATTAAAATATATGTGATAATAAAAATAGTAAAAGAATAACAAAATCTCTAAATGTTCGGTTCATTTGGTAAAATTTTGCAACGATTTTTTTTCGATTGCCACGAATTTTGCAACGATCGGCATCGAATTTTTTTTTTAATCAACTCCCAGTATACATAAGAAGAATATATAAATACAAAACACTCCAGCATCGTCTTTACCAACATCGTTAATATTTGGGCATTTTAAGTGGTTGCCACAACACAACACAATAACGTATTTTTTTTTTTTTTTTAAACTTAAAAAAATATAATCATTCGTTGAGAATAAGGGCTAGATTTTTATTCTCATAAAAATCATAATAGTTCAGATAAAGATTACTAATCAAAGATAATAAAAAACATTCTCCATACTCTGATTAGAAGGTAACCAAGCTTTGTTAGCTCTGGATAGTGATAATACCAATCACTTATTTATAATATTTTAATATTATCTTACTTCTGATAAGAAGGCCAAAAAGTATCAATATTCTGGATTAGAACGAATAGTTAAATTCATCTTTTATATTTAAAATACTATCAAATAATTTAACAGCTTGAGTTGTTTATTTTACCCATAAATAGTTTCTTACTGTAAATTCTAAAAGTAATATCGAGCTCTAATAATTAATTTCATTATTTTAATATATTTTTAAATATTTAAAAAAGTTTAAATTTTTAATAGGCAATTTGACGTAAAAAAGGACAGGGATGGACTTAAAATCTTCAAACGGATTTTTGTTTTTTAAGAGCAAAATTAAACATATTTTTAGGTGTCATAAATAAATGAATTTTGGAAGTGTATGCCGTTATACGTTCAGAAGAAATAAAAAAGATGCATTAAAATATAATTTATGTACAAGAATATTGTATTGTTAGGGGAAGACTTGGCTATCTCCACAATTATGAATCATAATTTTTTTTTTTTAATACAAAAATATAATTATAATATTAATATTTAAGGTAAATTAAATAAGTCTTTAAATAAAAAAACAGGATATATGGATACATACGATAACGACTTAGCGAACCCGGAGGTTCGATGCCGGAGGAAAAGAATAGATATATATATATATATATCTTCAAATACTTATTTTATAACCTAGATGATGTAAATTGCATATAGTCGAGGAAGGAAATGGTCCGGATGGAGGTCAGAAAAAACTTCTTAAATAAGGAGAACTATATATTAAAAAGGCAACGTTTCAACTCACATTGTAGGTCTTCTTCAGGTCTTTACAACCCAGTGGTAGTACTCAAATAAAAAGTTAAACTTAGAAGGCCACGAGCCCATCTTCTTTTCAGACGCCTCGGAGGATTATCAGGAACTGTAGAGGTTGCTACATTTGAAACTAGAGGGTTTGAGTGAAAATAAAGTTTGTCATGAAAAGATTGATATCCGATTCGGGCCAAATCAGAAACAAATGGGAAATTAAAGTCATTATGGATTACTACGTAACAAAGTAAGGGGCATTGAGAATTCCTAAATATAAGAACTTAAACAATAGGATATGAGTAGTAATTTTTTTAAGAGATTATTTCTCTGACCATTATCGAGACCATTTTGTCCCATTTATATACGTAAGATCAACTAATATTATTCAAGTTCTATTATTATGTTTTTTATCCCGTTTTATAATATTTTATATTTTTCTATTAATTACAATATAGGGCTTTTAATCTATTATAGGAATGGACTGTTATCGGATTCGTAGAGATTCCTAATAAACATGTAGCAATAACCGAACTGCCATCAATATCCCGAATCTCTTCAGTTTTCCCCCCTACAAGAGGCGGCATCTAAAAAAGTACTCAATCCCGGTGTATATAACACTCGAGAAACTTCGGGTCCTCTGCAGGGCTTTAAATTGGGTCGATGATTGAAAGTTATTTATAATATAGTTATTATAAGCATTGAATAAGACCTGCAATGTCGAACGAAACGTTGCCTTTAAAATAGTTCTTATTTAAGTGAATTTTTATGTGACCTCCACCCGTACCATATACATGTATATGGGTTTGTTTGAATATACATAATCTTGATTAATTTAATAATTAGTATATATATATATATATATATATATATATATATATATATATATATATTTATCTCTAAAAGGTCTACAAATTATCAAATTAATCAAGATTATATATAATCAAACCCTAAAATTCGATTGACTTAGAAATTAAAAATATTCTAACCGATTATTGCTGTTTGAAACAGCTTAAGTAAATAAACGGACTAAACTATATAAGACAAACGAAGGAGAACTGGGAGATCTGTGTATCCTAAAACCGCCGAGCTTATATTGCTTCCGTTGTCGACAAATATAGAAAATTTACGCTTCCTTCCCTCCATTTACACAACCACGAATTATTACAGCCTCCGTTTTCTTGAACTCATAACATTCAACTCGGCACATATTTACCCAAAACCAATTCTCAACTCGTCTTATTCTATAAAGGATTTGATTCGGTAAAGGATTTGAATACGAACACGATTAAAAAAAAAAAATCTGAATATAGGCCAAAATATAATGAAATAATATATATGTTGGATAATATTAGTTGACCTTATATATATATGAGGAAGAAAATGATCCGGATGGAGGTAAAAAAAATCTGTTATATAGGGAGAACTGTTTAAGCCGACGTTTCGACCCACATTGCACATCTTCTTCCGGGCTGGTGAGATCAGGAGTTGAACTAGACTAACTGAGAAATCAGGATTATTATAAATTAGGGATCAAATGTCGAAGGATTAAAAATCGGAATCGAGAAATCAGTCTAGTGTCAACTCCTGATCTCAGCAGCCCTGAAGACCTGCAATGTGGGTCGAAACGTCGGCTTCTAAATAAATAGTTCTCCCTTTTTTGACCCCCACCTCGACCATTTTCTTCCTCTGAAATAATGTATTTATTAGTTCATTATACAAGACTAAAAGAAAAGCATATAGCCTTAAACCTCTCAAGTAATAGTACAACTAACTCTGAAACATGCGAGAAATAAAAAAAAATACGATCAATTTTTTTAATATTTCATGTCGAATATCGAAATACAGATTAAATAGTAATTTGTTAAATAATGTACGAGTTGATTCAAACCAAACCAAATTATACCGAAACGAAATGAAATCTCTTCTTCGGAATCCAGGAAAAATGGTCGGTCCATTTATAACTAGAGAGCAACCGAAAAAACTTTAGATTTAAGGGCCTCTGTAGAACTAAAAATTTCAAATATAGGTAATCAAAAATATTTTATGAAATATTAAACAAAAAAAGTAGGTATATACCATTATCATACACTTCAAGACTGTTAATTAGCCTAACACAATATTACTTATTATTTTAATTATCGTACTAGGAAATTACATTTTTAGAGATTTCTTAAAAATTAGAGAAATGAACACTTCAAACAACATTACACTGCCAACACAATGGTGAATTATATATTATTTTTTTAATACAATATATAACTATTAAATTAACGTTTAATTCAAAATAAATATTTGTTTAAATAAAAGAAAGATGTAAGAATACATACACACTTAGGCACGAAATGGTGCATATTTTTTCAAACTTGTGCAATTAATCATTCATTAAAAACAAACACCCGCGTTATTAAAACCCGATTAACTATAAATCTAGTTAGCTATTTGTTTTTTTGTTAAATATTTAAACTTCGAAACCAATTCACTGGCGGGCCACCCTCTTATAATTTAATTTTTAAAAAATTAACATTATATCGTAACTACCTTAAAATAATGATTACAGATTAATGCAATATTTTAATCATGTTATTATATCCATAATAATAATAATAATAGTAATATGGCTAAATTTCTAAAAAATAAGTCGAAACACTGTAATTACTAAGCAGAATTAAAATAATTTAATTTAATTACTAACTTAGTTCTGAGATGGGTCTTAGATAATTTGAGGTTATTGTTAAAATCCTTTAATCAAACGTAGAAAAACATAATGGTATGGCTCGTTTTACCATTGATTTTAAACCTACCTAGCAATTTTCGTACCCACGAGGTTTTACAGTTTTTTATATTGCTCTGGTTTCAGAGACATGATCCTAAAGGTTCGGAAGGCAGGTAAACAGTACCTGCTTTTGTTCCTTTTATGACGTAGGGAATAGCATTCGGGTAAGGCGTGTTCCTTATTATGTCTACTGTTCCACCCAGGCAAGGTGTACAGGAAAGAAAAACAGTCTTTGTACACGTGTACGATACACAGAACTGGTGTTTATACAGGTACGATACATACTATTAGTATATAAGTACCATCTACAGGTACATATGTACGATGAACCGAACTGATAGACGCATACAATACACCCTACTGGTACTACAGTACGATATATCCTACCTCGCCGGTGAGGTCTTTTAATAGAAAGATGGGATCAGTAATATAAATTATGAAAAAAAGTGTCACTTTTTAGAATAAACAGTCAGAGTTTCATGTAGAAAATTTTGGCAGATTTTAAGATAACAAAGCTTTTTAAAATTAGTACAATAATATAGACGCCAGTAACACAGGAATTAACATCCACAAGAAATTTGTGTTCCGTATGATTATAATTTTGAAGTGGGATCATTCAGAAGCAGATTAAAGGGAAAATCTGGTCGTTAAATGTGAATTCTGATCATTCCTTAAGTAACATTATCCAGTAACAACTTCATGAAATAATTCGACATATGATTTAGTGTTTCGGTATATAATTGAAAATTTCAACAATGATAATAATATCCTAATTCTTTATGTACTAATATAAATATCCAGTGATATGATGTATCCGACTACATAAGATTTTTCTAATATTGGGTTCATTTCCTCTGTTGAAAACTATTGTTTGCTGAGAATCAAACGATCGAAAGAGATCATTCAACCTTATTTAAGTAACCTGGATGAGTCATTTGAGTTGGTAAATTAAATATAAATATTTTTTTAATTAATTGTTTTAATTATTAAATATTTTTATTTTGAAGAGAAAAGATTTGCCCTGGCCGGGATTCGAACCCGGGTCGTCCGTCTCTCCGTGACAGCACTCTACCATTTGAGCTACCAGGGGCCGCAAAAATAATAAAATATATATAATAACTGATACTAGTTACAACAAAATAAAGGATCGTTTAGATTTTTTTTTGGGAGAGGATTTGATGGGAAGGAAAGCCATCGTTAATGATTAGAATTGTAAAATTGCCTTATGTGTTCCTATGCTATATCAATTAATCTAATTTGATTTTTTTGAAAAAAAACATATCAATATTATTTCGGCTGATGAGAAAATCAAAGTTTTGTTAATTTCTAGCCAAACATCATAATCCAGAATTTTGTAGTAATGTGTTAAATAATGTAAAAGTTCATATAAACAAAAAAATAATGTTACAGAAATTAAAAAAAACTCTTTTCTTCCGAATCCAGCAAAAGTAGTTGGTTCATTTATAATTAATTTATATTTATTGGATCCTCATCAAATGAATAAGATTTAATTGAATTATTGTAAATTATTTTAAATATTTTTATGGTCTATTATAACCGTGCGTTTAGTATAGATTATGATTGTCTTAGTAGATAATAGGCAATTGAAACTCTAAAACATCTGAGAGACCGAAAAAAATTGTAGAACAAACACTTTTTTCAGAACAAACGTTTTGAGATAAATTCTATGAAATGTTACGATAAAACAAAATAAAAATTCTACACTATAATCATAGCACTAAATATTTAAATAAACATATTAGAATTATGTGGTGTTTATACAATAAGTATTACTACGTTGCATTAATATATTAAAATATATAAAACTGAAAACATAAAAAATAAATTCTGATCTCTCTTCAACGAGTCTTTACATGTTGCAAAAGTATTTTATTATTAAATTCACGAAAAAATAAAAAAAAGATAAATAAATAGAGTCCATATTGTAATATAAATGTTGATAATTGATTATTTCAGGTAATGAGTTCATAGCCCTCTTACAACCTTCAACAATTACCTCTATAAAGCTATCCTCTCGAATTTTACGTACGGATTAGCAAATAGTAGTATTTCCTTTCCTTGCTGTTATTTTCTTTTTCAGGGTGTCAGCCCCATTTCCAAACCCGGGGTTGAATAATTGACCTTATAAGGATCGAAATCGAGTCCTAAACTTCCAAAGGAAACGCTCCATTGTATTCCCTCGTTGAAACAATGACTCCGTTTTCGGGCATTGTCGATAACCAATTGCATTGTCACAGTGGTTAAGTGTCGACACCAGCAGAAATCAGTGTGGACTGAAACTGCAGACATGGAGAAAATTGCGAAATAGTGAATTGTAAGCAAGCAATCCCAACAGGCCGTGCGGATCGTATTTTCTTCTTTACCGAGAATTGAGGATGTTTCTGGCACATCAGAATCGTTTGTTGGAGAGGAGTCAGGTGAAACAACGGATATTCGTGGGAAATTTATTTAACAATTTAAACAGAAGAAAAAAGAAAAACAACAACTTTTCAGATTCTGTTTGTCGCGGATGACAAAAGATATAAGACAATAGGGAACGGGATAGCGTCTTGCAACATCGTTTCTGAAAAAATGATTTAATAAATATTTGTAAAAGTTTTTTTGGGGTTCGTCAAATTCTCTGAAACATATCTTTGATATATGCTGACCTGGTCATATCTAAAGACTACAGGGATAACGATGTAACTCGATTTTTTTTTTCAATAGTAAACAGCGGTGAATACATTTTGTGATGGCGAACACGATGGTTTGGCCGGGCTTCCAACACCTTAAATTGCCATGGCCAATATTTTGAATCTATTCTTTGAGTATTTCTTCTGGTTCCGTCGTGAAATTCTTTGCCAAAGTTTAGCTGCATATACTTTAGCTTCCTCAGGGCTTAAACTGAGACTGACTTCCCTGAGGAGGGTAACAGTATGTCTAGCGAAAAATTGGCGAAGAATTTGACGAACATTCCAAAACCGGAAGAAATACTTAAAGAATGGATCATATCCATCGTCAGATTGACAGGACGAGCAATTCTCATAAACCTTAATAAAAGTAATAATATTGATTCTGAGTGAATTCGCTTTCCTGAACATTTTGGAGAAATTGAGTAACCTCATTTTCCCCCTGAAGCAAACAGAATATATGGAATATGTGGAAGATAATCATCTCAAGACATAATTATACATAAAAATTGAGGCTGTCTAATTATTGTTTATAAATAAGTTAGACACTCGATATTTAATTACAAAAGTTTCCTTATAAAGAAGGAAAATATTTACTACCCTGTACTTGTCCTGTTCCGCAACTTGCCCAATTCTCCAACGTTACACAACTAAGTTGTACAGTCATGTTTCATAATATAACTAAATATTACATAAACAAGGTTGTTACAAATTAGAATCTAATACCATCGGTCATGTAACGCCTTCGGAAACTACTCGCAGAAGGATATTACAGGAAGAACTGTACACGTATGATGGGCGCAAAGAATTTTCATGGCATTTCAAAGTTGATTTTCCACCCCTCTGGATACTGTGCCAATTTATAAGTGGCAAAGAGCGGTTCTAAACCTTCATGGCCCATGATGGATATTGCTTACATGCTATAGATATTTCAGAGGCAACAACCCGAGGATAATTCTTCAAGAACTATTTAAACTGAGCCTGCGGATTGCTACGTATGACATCAAATTGAGCGTGGAAGGTCGTATGCTTCCATATTAAATTTCAATCTTGAGAACGACTAGGGATCTTCTAATGGTCCAAAATAATATTCCAATTAAAGGTTAAATTACCATTTAAAAATTCATTGGATCAATAGTAAAAAATAAAGTATTGGTTTTATGCGAAATTCCTCATGAAACGTATATAGTTGAGTTGTTCCAAAGTCAAATTTTTACGTCAGAAAATATGGGAATTCACGAACCTTTAAGTTAGTTTAATTTCTAAATTGGATTAGTTTTAGTTAAATAAATAGTTAATGAAAGGAAATACAATACGAATTAAAATGCAACATAGCTCCAAAACAGCAACATTTTCAGATACGCTAATTTGTCTAGGGTCACGAAATATTACTCAAAATATAGATAGAAATTATGTTTTGGGTAAAATTAAGTCTTGAAAAGGAGAGGGGTAGCTTATTGTGTAGAGTGTCGATTTGCTGTGTTGAAGGTACCGAGTTAAAAACTGGCTGAGACAGATAAATTATTAAATCTGTCGAGCATATACAGACCCTGTTGGATCTACAGACTTGCCCGAGGATCAAACATCTATAATGTGGGCACCCCTAATTGGGGGTTGAGCCTGATCTAAGCCAAATCACCTCCCTGCATAACCGTTGTCTTAGAAAGGTGCATGGTAAACCACAAAGTATCCTCCACAGCCCTAACTTCCACTTCTGATTGCTACTCCATTATAAATAAGGGGCTGGGTGTACCCGTTTCAAGATCGGATACAGATATTAAACGTCTTAGAAAACTTGGGTACTCTAAGTATCGAACCTAAATAATAATAAACTTCTTCTTTTACCAACTGAATCATGCGAAAATGTTCACTGAACTAAGCCAAATCACCTCCCTGCATAACCGTTGTCTTAGAAACACTACAGTACTAAACGCAAGACCCTTCAAGGGTTGCAGTAGTATAATATATAAGGGTTTTATTTTATTAACGATGGATAACAGAATGTCATCTTGTAGCCATCTTCCTTATCTGAATAGGTAAAGGTGTCAACAATAAACTGTTAACTCTACAATAAATTTAGAGAATAATTCTATTATCCAGCCTTTCCTTACTTTCAATCCTAATGTGATTTGTAACGAATCTGGCAAGGAAATTAAGCGCAATAAGAAAAAAGGAAAGGCTGGCAGGAGGGGAAGCGGTTTTTTTCCAGCGAGGATTCTACGTGGCGGCGCGGTGTGTAGTGATGGGCCTGATCCTCCGTAAAATCGGCGGATATGTCGGTACAGAAGACTTTGGTAAAAAGCTTTCCATCCGGTACACACAGCACTTATTGGCTTAGACACACTTTTCGCTCGTTGCCTTGCTTCCTTTTTGCTCCAGCTTTTTCTGTCTTCCGTCCACCTACCACTGGATGTGAATTCGGATGGTTGACCTAGAGATGCTGGAGAAATGGGAGTAGATGAAAGTGTTAGAGCACCTTGTCCGCATCCCCATATACGATATAGGAATCCTTAAAGATATCCTCCTTACGATATTCTTTGAACTCATATTCAAATACTAACACAATTAATCTGATTTTAATATAATTAAATTAATAATTATTATTTTTTTCCTCGATTCCTAACAATAAAAATAAGCATAAGCATATAGTCGAGTATAGTAAAATCGAAAAAAAAAAAAATTCAGTACCCGGAAGTGAACAACGCCTTCTGAATCGGTAGGCGCCATCGAGTAATCGTCCTATTGAGGTACATGGTAGACCACAAAGTATCCTCCACAGCCCTAACTTCCACTTCTGATTGCTACTCCATTATAAATAAGGGGCTGAGTGTACCCATTTCAAGATCGGATACAGATATTAAACGCCTTAGAAAACTTCGGTACTCTACGCATCGAACCTAAATAATAATAACTTATTCTTTTACCAACTAAATTATGCAAAAATGTCCACTTAAACAGTAGATTTTGGTTAAATTTAAATACATTTAGTGGACATAATTGTAATTATTTTAATATTTAAAAATTATTGGTAGATTATTATTTCATCATACATATTAAAACTATTTTTTAATCTTTACAATTGACAGAGTTTTGGGTGTTTCTGTATCTCCAATAAATATTTCTTATATAGTGTATATAAAAATATAGTGTTTCTGTATCTCTCTAGCAAATATTTAATTTTGACATTCATTCAATGTTTTATCACTTAAAAAATATCAAATCACATTTACGAAAGACACTTCAGGAAATTTCTTAATAAATAAAAACTATTAAAGTCTTCAATATCTCAGAATATCCTACAATATTAATGATTAATAAGAATATTGATAATACCAAAGATGGTAATATTTTTTATTTCAGATTCAGTAAATTGCCGGGAGATTCCTTAGAGATTCTATATTACTAATGCTAAATTATTTTAATATTACCTGATTTAAAAAAATAAATAGTTATTATCAAAATGTTGTTTGTGTAATGTGTAATAAATATATTAATAATTTTTTTATGAAGAATCTAAGTCATAAGAAATTGTGAACACTACACATTCAGCATCAGATAACACAAAAATTACTTTATTTGAATAAAACCAACAATAAGTTTTAAAATATATTAAATAAAATGATTTACACCAATATCACTTCATTTCCATAATTGGTGATGAGTTTTTTTAGGATATCTTGCTTTGTCAATATTTAAAAAAAAATGGCCAAGAATTATAATAGATAACAAGCTTTATTTAATATTCCAATTTTTCATTATCAAGGTAAGAGTTAAATAATTGTATTTATTGATAATGTAACCAGGAGTAATATCAGTTGATTAGGACCTGGCGAAATTTGTTTAATAGAAATCATTTCTTTAAACGTTACATAAAAATTTTTACAACGTTTTAGAAATAGTTGGAGAATTATTTGAGTTGTTTTATTAAAGTGCTATAAGTTCATTTTTTAATATTCGTGAAAACTAAGGGTGTCCATTAGTTTAAAAATATGGACAAACAGGAAAATCATTAAGGAGTTAGCAAAGAGGTGCATTGGATTCAAAACAACGCCATTTAAATTTTATTACGAAATAATAATCATTCAAATTATTTATCCAATCGGACTTTGAATTTTAAAAAATACTACATTCATAATAACAGCTCATTGAATTTTATAAATTCTAATTTCCAAAAATTTCAAAATCAAATCGTCCCTTTCCGGCAGATTTTAATTTACTGAAATGTTGATTCTATATTGTCTCAGGTTTCGCAATTACTTAAACTTCTAATCATATGATAAATCACAGAAAACTAAATTAATATTTATTTAATCATTTTACAATACTCCACATCGAACCAAAAGAGGTAATAGTGAACATCTTAACATTAAATAGTTATAAAATTTTAAACATGTACATTTTGGTATTTAGTAAAATATTAATTGATATTGTTTATTTATAACATCTATCTGACCGAAAATTGTTCTAATAAAACAATTATCAGATGTAGAATTTAAAGTTGCCTAAATCTCGTTGTAAGATATCTGTAAGTATTAACTTTTAATTTAAATTTCCTCTTAAGCTATAGACTATCAATTTTCTACGCTATTTATTTCAAGTATCAAGACAAATGGTTATATTTTTCAAATTTAAATTTTTATAACATAATAAGAAAAAGCATAAAATATATGGTTCTTTTAATACAACAGTGTATCATTTAAAATAAGTTAAATATAAATAGTGTAATTTATAATGAAATGTGTATAACTTTTTAAATGTATATAAGAAAACATCATTTTATTGGGCAGAAAAATTTGAAAGTTTATAATAGTATGGAACTTTAATATAGATTTATATTGATAGACTTCTAATATATTTTACAAAACAAATATAAAACTTTAGAAATATTTAATTATGCTCTGAAATATTAATATTTATTATAATGTCGACATTACTTTAGATTCATCTGAAATAAAATAAAATAATGCAACTTGAAAATATTTAGTATACTGAAGAAATAACTCAAGAAGCTTCAGAGGAGGGAACTAATCTATTAATCGTTTCAATCAAGATTAATACTAAATATTGTTTAAAATGAATAGCTTATTAAATATAGCTTTGATATAAAATATAATTTTGAAAATATAACCAATAAACGAATTTCTAAGAGAATTTGAAAAATATATCAGAAGAATCCCTCTATAAATTTGTGTAAGAGTTCAATGCTGTTTATAAAATTTCAACTTTTTATATTCACCATACGATACATTTTTATACATATATTTAAAAGGTTATATATTTAATAATAAATTACACTATATTTGTTCAATTAATTTTAGAAAATATAGTGCTGCACTTTATAAATCGAATAATATATTTTAAAATTTACTATTATTATTATTATAATAATTTATAATATGAAAATATGAAACTTTGAAAATTTTGTAATAAATTGTGTTTAATTGCGTGGGTAGAGGGATTAAACAACAAATTTGATCATATAATACAATTTTACCAACAATTAATTGCCTAATATTATTATTTTATAATTTTAACTTAAATCAACAGTAAAGTGTTCGAATATCAATAAACTACTGAAATATCAAATAATAATAGATAAATAACACAATATTTTAATGACATATAATATATTCATATTTAATTTCAAATTATTACCATACTAGTTTAATTTACAGACCGGAGATTTCTAGTATGTGAGCGGCGCCACTCGAACTCCTCATCCAAATTAAAATAGAGAGGACCCTTATTATAGCAAGTACGTCAATCGCTTTAAGAACCCAGTCATATTATAAATTAATTATAGTAATTAGTCGAAGAATGATTGATTAATATACATCTTGATTCGCAGCTTAGATAGCGAAGGTATCCGCTGTGCGGCGCGGCGCACCATGTCACAGCGTTTGTATCTTTATTTGTAATTCATAGTTAATAGCATGTATGAATAAATTAAATATTAATGAAACAAACCGCTTTTAATTATAATGATTATCATGTGATATTACATTTCAATTTTAATATTTACAAAAGAAATAATGCAATGGAATAATCTTGGTATTTTAAAATTCTCTTTATAAAATGTTAGGTAATTTAGTTTGTAAAAATATATTATTCGTATAATTATAGAAAAACATAGTCTTTAATCGTATTAAATGAACAAACGGATAAAAAAATTAAGGAAAAAATTATACTTCTATAGATTTGCTGAAATCTATGCCAAGCTAGGGAATGTGTGGATTTAATGTTACAATAATGTGATTTTAGTGTTATATAATGTAATAATTTCAATAGCACTTAAATATATTCATGAAGTAATTGTAAACTTTAACTCTGTTGGCGGCCGATATTCTAATCGGAAATGAAAATAAATATATTACCAAAAGTAAAAACTAAATAAATATGTTTATTGCTTACTTTATTCTGAGGTTCAAAAACTAAGCATATTTATATGAAAAGGTTTTTTTTTTGGTTTTTTAAGAAAATAAGATTAGTAAAATTACAATTTGGTTATATGGATTTTTTTTACATATTTAAATTTATAAATAATTTCTACAAAGTATTTATAAATAATTTGTACAATAAAATTAGTTGTTTAAGATAAAATAATTAAGGTTATGTCATTCACATGAATTCTATATTAAACTGTAAAAATGATGTTAAAGGCCTTTGTGTTGAACTGGGAGAAAATTAAACCAAAACATAATTGACTCTCATCTAAACGGTTTATTTTAAGAAACAGTCAATTATTTTAAAACATGGAATATTAATGTATATCGAGAGCTCATAATTTACTTATCTTTTTTATGGCAATTCCACCTACTGATATTTTTATAAGAAGAATAAAATTAATAAAATATTGCTATTTAATCCAGTTATTACTTTAAATACACTTGTTTTAAAAACATAACTACTAAAACAGATTAATTGTTATGAAAAAGTTGTTAGAAACAAATATTATGATACTATGTTAATTCAATTTAAAAATTGATTTAAAGTTAAATGTGCCATCATCATTTACTTAATTAATAAATTAAGGTGGAACTTATTTTATTACAGTTAAAAGACAATTTATATTTTAAAAAGTAACCCGGGATTGGTTTTCCCCTATTATTGATAGATTTGTCCTATTATCTCTTGAATGAAATTATCTAAACCTCATAATGAAATTTTTGATCTAGTTCTTCATTCTATGGAACTGTATTATCATTATTGACAAAATGAAATTATTTTAAACTCCTAATATTTTTTAAATTTACAATAACATAGGATCTTATATAAATGTAGTTCATATGATGATACAGAGATAAGATAACAATCAAATATTTTAATATAATAATGATAAGACCATAATCCGCATAGCTGTATAATTTAACTATAAAATAATACTATTTAATGCTTTCTGAAGATATAAAATTATTAAATAACGTCGTAGCGGGGAGATAGTTCTAGAGTATCTAAACCCCGAGCTTATGGGATTTACAATTTTTAAATCATTGTAAATATTTACCCAGTGCCATATCGGTTCGTATTCTTTAAAATTTATTAAAAATAACGAAAAAATCCGGAAGAGTTTCGACCCGGAAGACCTCCCGTGCGGTGTGTAGGCGGCGGGTGGCTTCTGAAAGAAGAGAGTTCTTCCAAGCGTGTCCCTCTTTCGAGGAGGAAGTCTTAAGAAGTTTGTCTTGGTGATCCTTTGTGCAGAAGGACTTGTAAAAAATAAATAAAATTCGTCTCGAACTGGTGGATGATTTCGATATGATGTGAGGATAGGACATTTCAACGGTACGGTTCATGATAAAGTTTCATATGCGATAATATTATTGTAATCTCGGAATCACATTAAAGTACATTGGACGAATATTGTCAATTTATGTATGGATCCAAAAATAATAACTTCGGACAAAAATGTATTAATATTTAAACAAATATTTTTATCTGTTCCGCAGGCTGTCACTTAAAGTTTAGTTACAAGTTTTTACTGTTTAATCGTTTCATTTTTAGTATTTTCCAAAAACACAAGTTATCGTGAGCTTTAGTAAGGGAAAGAGAATGTAACTGTGGGTAATGAGTATATTTTGTAATCATTTCATCAAGAAATAAAAGTTTCAACTAGCATTTTGAAGTATAGGTGATATATGATTGTTGAAACATTAATTTCTAGATGAAATGATAACCGAAATATACACATTTCCGATAGTTACAATAATCTTTTCCATACTAAAGTTCATGATAACATAGGCATATTTTTGAAAAATATAATAAGGGAAACGAATGAAAAGTTAAAACTTGTAACTAAACTCGAGGCGTCAACCTGCGGAATAATTACCCCTGAGTGGAACCAAAAATAATTACTTCGGATACAAATTTATTTATATTTTTTTGAATATTTATTTTAGGACAAAAGGCAATTGAAATTCACAGTTTAACAATATTTAGATTATATTTATCTTATTATTAAAAACTGGAATTGCAAATCAAACGCTCATTTGGTTTATTAAATATTTTAATTATTTACTGCTTAAAATACAAATCGTATTCAATAAAATGTATGCGTATATTTTACTGGAGTAGATGAAATGTGTAGAGAAAAGTTTTAAAAATAAATGCACCCTTATCAGTAGAGCTAAAATGTGTATTTATTTTCAACGTATTATTATTATTTATTATTTATATAATATAATATATATATATATATATATATATATATACACATTTATATGATATATAATCTCAAAACGATAACGCGGAAACCTTAAGATGACTCCATATATAGAGGACATACAAGTCTCCGCAGCGCCACATAATTTTTATATGACAAATGCAGAGAAAAAACAAGAAAAAACCGTTTCTGATACAATTCTAACTGTGCATTGTAACAAAAACATTAATAGTTACAAAAAAAATTAATAGTAACATAGAAATTGTCTAAAATAATTAATTCTTTATTGTGACTCTGCAATGTTTTTCATTTTAAGATTAGATTTGACAATGCTTCGGCATTATTTTTTAATGAAAATGAAATAAATATAAAAATGTAAACGGTGTTTTAGTGTTTTCCACTGAGAAGTTTCAAATAAATGTTATATTAAATATTGCTGAATTTTCTTGCAAATGCCGCAACTTATTGAAAATTAATAGCACAAATTACTACATAAGTATAAATAAAAACAAAATGAATTTTTTACATCTTGATAAATACAGAACAATAATCGAGGAAAAAGGGAATCAACATTTCATTCATACATTTTAAAATTAATATTATGATTCCTTATTTCATCGATATTAGTCAAGATTTGAATGAGTCGTTTTACTTTATTAAATTAATTTCCCCTTTCTGGAAAACGACATTGTTTGCGGAAAATCAGGGTTGTGGTTTAAGATGAGCAAGAATTCTAGTCCGGAATACGGAGATTTTTCAGACTGACCAACTGTGACAAGAATACCTTTATAAACATCGAACCCACCGCATCAGAAAACCTCGTCTTCAGCGTCGATGGAAGAAGAGCATTTCCCGCAAAACGGGCCTTAGTTAGTTCTGTTCTTAATGGGGAAGAACAATCTTCAGGAGTGTAAGAAATGGTAGCTTGTCCATACCGGTAAAACAAAAATAAAGAAGATTACTGAATAAATGAACAAAATCAAGAAATAAGAAAATCCGAAAATGTGATCTATCTTCCGAGGATACAAAAACTTTCTATTTGTATTTAAAGAACTTATTAGTATGCTTTATAATATTGATAATTGTTTATAAATCTAGTAATGCAACATTCATTGGTTAATTTTTTTTTCTATTACGTACATATTTAAAACAATTTTAAATATCTATAAAAAAACATTTTCGGTGATAAGAATTATTATTTTTTATATTTAACGAAAATGATTCACTGCACAAAGACATATTTATATTAAAAACGTAAAGATTAGAAATACGTTATAATGAAAGTTTTAATATTTCTATTTATAGATGGGTTTCTCAGTACAATTTATTGATAATAAATACTGTTTTTAATTATGTAATGTTAATGTTAATGTATTACACACAGTTGCGAGATCATGTTAAAGCCTGGACCATGTGTGTACCTTGTGTGAAGACTTTAACGCATGCAGGAAGGAAGGCTTTTACTCAATTTCTCTCCACTTACACATCGAGAGAATGAGTCATTTTTTTATAATTTAGTCTTCAATTATTGTTAACTATTTTAGAACATTATTGTAAGTAATTTATATACATGTATTACTGATTTAACGCGCTTTAAACATTAATATGAGCATATTTAAAAACAGTTGGTTTTTTAAAATATCCGCATTTTGACAACCGAGATTCAAGTTTTCTATTTAGAAAAAAATATAACACTATTTCTATATTCATTTCCAGACGATTAATGGTAGAGTTACTTCTTTAAAGATGATTATTATGAGTTTTAAGTTATTGATAATTAAAAGTATAACTTATATTTTTGATAAGTCATAATGATCGGGCCTAAATCAAAATATATAAGCAGAAGATTTTCGAAATTATTTCTTGAATAATGATAATGGACTGATAAAAAAAATATATCAGTGATAACACAGTTACGGTACAGTGATAAGCCGAGACAAAGTCACCAACCTTACTAATGGATAAAGGTTCATCGGGTATATTAATTCTTATAATTCGTAAATAATAAAGTTAATTTATAACTTTGAAATAAATTTGGTACTTACTGAGGTAGTTTCTAGAGAACCATTCCTATGGCTGGATCACTCACTCGAAGAAAATAATTTTAATTGAAATAAAAAAACACGAATTTGGCAGCAAACACTGTTATGTAATATATAAGTTAAATTTACGCTAATGAAAAATCGGAACAAATCATTGGGATGGAACTATTAGATATATGTGATAAATACGTTGAGTCCCTGAGATGTTGACCGCCTGAAGCCGCCACAACAACTGGAGGGAGGTGCCGCTAGCGGAGCGGTGGAGGGGGAAGGCCGGCCCCTCCCCTCCACTTTTTTCCCCACCCACCCCTCCTCCTAATGAACCCCCTCATTAGGAGTGGGGGAGGGGTGGGGGTGAAAAAACTGACGTCATAGTCCCCTCATCTCTTTAGCATGCAAATGAATTTGCATTGGCGCTCGGTTTTAGGAAATGCGTTCGGTCTGGATGACGTTCCTTTTTGGCCAATTAGAACCGCAAGAATGCTGCAAACAACTACTGCATTCAGGCTCGACTTGAAGTGGTGTTGTCTTCAAGTTCTGTCTGGAAAAAGTATTAAACCCGAAAAACTCTAACAACCCTTAGCGATCCGAGGGTTTTTCACCTTTATACGAAACTGGGCATCAGTTCCGCAGGTAGTCGCTTCGAGTTGAGTCACAAGAAGTTTTAATTTTTTTATTCATTTCCTTTTTAATAACTTTTTCGAAAATAAAATCATTTTTTTAATGACTGTATATAGATTAAAGAACCGACTTACAAATACTGTTTAGGTTTATTGCTCTCTCAAAATAACTACGACGTAACTCGAAATATAGCATATTTCAGTTAAGCTTATAGTAATATAATTGGTTGAAGCTTTCCAATTCAATAACGATATACCTGATATTTAATTTCCATAATATGATATGATGGATTTTGTTTTTTAATAAAGAACATTTTGAGTTGTATCACGTTTAGAGCTGAAGTTTTATGGAAATAATGACGTAGGCTAAAATAAAAAAAATTTCAAGCTTTCAAAAATTTTCAAATGATAAAAGAAATAATTTTGAAACTATCTAGAAATCATTTTTCAACTCATCTGGTTTACTTTATTTACTTTGTTTTAGAGTTTTCATATTGTTCTTTTAAAGGAGTAATGTCATCATCTTTACTTCGAAATGTTATTTGAAACATTTCCCATAATATTTCCCATAATTACACTCTTTTTTCATATCGAAACTCTTCATTATTTTTGTCTCTGAGAATATTAAAAATAAAACGAAGGAAAAGTTAAAATTTGCTAAGACTTTACTGGAAGCGACAACCTGCGGAACCGAGTCCCGAAATTGGGCTGTAGTACACGAATTTTTATAAATTCTTGAAATTGTAATTTCATCAATATTCAAACTTGAGAGAGAAAGAGAAACACTTCATTCACACACGTTCATATATTGAACAACACTGAAGTTTTCAACATCTTAAACATATTAGATATTTTTTAACCTTCTGATGACTTTTTAATTGTCTTCTAAACCAATGTATAGATTTTTAAACCTAACAAGTAGCCAATATACACCTCATAAACGATTTTCCATAATTTATCTCCTTCCTACATATCAGATAACATGCTAGTGGTGAAAGATGAATCACGAGGAATCAAGGATTATACTTAAGTAAATATTTCTTCGTTTTGCAGAATGGTAACTATTGTTATTTCCAAATTAGTAAATATTAATTAAAATTCTAGGAGTTCCTTAATAACATAAACGGTAATATAAATATTACTAAGGATTTTCTCATTGTACCCATTCATAAGTTTCTTCGAGATTAGCCTCTGATCGACAAATTATTTATGAATATTCAGAATCTAAAAATAATCTCTATAAATTGGTTACCATTATGATATCGACCCAATCATTTTCCTGAATAAAGTTGGAAACAGTACAGTCCCTAACATTTACTCAACCAATTAACTTTCACGGGTCGCATTAGTTCAGTTTCTTTTCAGGTAATACTTCTGTAAAAAAAACTATAAAATTTGTTCTAAAATAAATAAGTTTTGTGTGAGAAATGCATTTATTTCCCCAACTTCAATGCACAAATTTGGATCAGGAACATTACAACCTCTTCCATTTACTGAACTCTTTAACTTTAACTACGGGTTGTAATAGTTGTCATTTTTACCAACTAAAATTGATTCTAAAATAAATTAGTATTATGTTATAAATTTATTTATATTAGCTTCTTAAATAATGATTCATTTAGAAATTGTGGGTGAAAAAACAAAATAATATCGTTGTATTTGGATGCCAGGTTGTCCGTGTTAGCATTTCTTATATATATCCGGGTGGAGGTCAGAAAAAATTCTCTTTAGTAAGAAAATTCTTTTGGTCTCATTATAAGCCCTGAAGAAGACATGTAATTTGGATCGAAACGTTGGCTTTGAAATAAACAGTTCTTGTTACTAAAGAGAATTTTTTCTAACCCCCATCCGGACAGTTTTGTTCCTAAAATATATAATACTAATATTATTCAAGATTGTTATTTACGTTTTTACGATAAATAAATTAGTTAACAATTAATCATAATTAAGTTAATAAATAAAAATATATACCTTATGGGTCATACATACGACTCCTTTATCGGCCTAATCATGTTTTTCAATGAAAAAAATCCTCTGATTTTCATTTGTCCATAGAAAAACACTTTTCCAGATATTCAAGTATTCCGTGGAGTACAGACTTGGAATAAACTTTGACCTTTCTATTAATACTTTGCGGGTTCAGTTTCAAGAATATCATATTACACAATCTCTTAAAATATATAATGTTTAATTAGCCCTCATACGATAACAGATAGAAGATAAAAGATATATATAACTAATTTATATTGGTGATATGCAAATTAAGAATAGAATCATATTCTTTATTGCTTAAAAAGTAGCATGCGTTTTTAGGATACCGTGGTTCCTGTTTTATGATAATCAGTAAATATATAAATAATTAAAATAGTGTAAAGATACATTAAACTAAATATAAATCAAGTTAAACTGTTATTAATTAGACATATTAATAAAGAAGGGTTGATATTAATAATCTTGAAATTCATAAAATATAAATTTCGCAATATAAAGAATATAATTTCGTATGAATTAATTGGTAACTCATGGGCAACCCATCCTCTGTATATAGTAATATAGCTGTATTGCTAAAATCTTACACATGTTTTGAAACATACCATACTTATGCTGTATAGGAATTTCAAGGAGTTGGATTGCTCAACGTGTAGAGCTCTGAGATGCTGTACTGAGGATCACTGATTCTAATCCATCGGTGACAGATAAATTATCTAATCTGTTAATATTCTTAGATAAACCTCGTTCAATCAGGCTCATCCATCCCCTATAACGTGGCTACCCTTAATTGGGGGCATATCCTGGCGGTTGAGCGTGATCTAGGATCAATCACTGATTAGCAGAACCGATTTCTTAGAAAAAGCACAGCCTCTACCAGATACTGAAACCAAGAGTCTTTATGAGTTGTAGTGGTACATATACAGAAATTTAAACTTTGTTACTTCTACTATCCCAGCTATCATTATATAAATTATTACCTGCATCATAAAATTTAATTTTTTAGTTTATATTATGTTCATATTTACTTCCAATGTATCATGGGATTACAGCATTATTATGTAGGAATCAATAAATAATGGTATTGTACGGTTCAATATCATATTATAGCAATTATTTTTCTGTAAATAAATATAATGTTAACCGTTTTAAGTACCATGTAATTGTCATTTACCTTCGTGAAAAATTGAAAATTGCATGCCTAAACAAGAGACTCATGAAGAGACAATAACAAAGAAGGGTCGTGAATCTCAGCAAGTCGTGATAGGAGCCATCTTCCCATTGGGTCTCAACATTTAAGTGTTTATCGTAACAGTCATATAACCAATTAAACTGCAATAACTTTTGTAATAACGATAAATCTCGAGTTGTATCAAGTCTTTTGATACGCATTAACTTAATCCAATCGTCAGTAGGGAATAGAAAGCTGGATGAAAAAAAATCAATGATTTTATTAAAAAATTATTTCGTATCCAAGACATAGTTATAGATTATACAATTTTTTTTTCATATGATGAAGGACTGGAATGCAGTAGTATTTAAAAAAAATAAACAAGCCCGAAATGTTGGCCAAAAATTTAGTTTTGAAAAAAAAACCTTATGTCGCATACTTATAAAAAATTACCGCACAGTACTAAACTGAAAATGGATGCAATGAATAATTTATATAATTATATAAAAAAATAATAAATTGATATTTTGAAATTTAATAAAATTATCATAATTTTGATAATTAGTAATAATATTCAAAAGTATAGCTATTATGTATAGAAGCCATAACAGTTATGTACTGTTAGGGCAAAACTAAGAAAATAATCTCAAACCGTCTCAAAAATGTATTTGTAATTATTTATTAAATGAACCTTAAGATTCTATCCAAAAATAATAATAATGTCGAAAAAAATATATTTGCACACATATATTTATATTTTCTTTATGAGTTTTTTTTATATTATATATAATATTTTATATTATCCATTATATTTATTTTTTCGAACTTGTAACATTAACTAAAATGGTGTTTAATCACTAAATTAAGTACATTTATTATAATATTTTATTTAAACTAAAAATTCTGAATACCGCTGTTTTTAGTTGTTTTTTTTTTTGCCTTATAGGTATGATCAAGAATTTAGGCGAAAAAACAAAAACAAATTAAAATATTGGTCAGCAAAAGTAATCGGTTAGTAACCGGCTGTGGCAGATATACTATTTACTTTTATCTTTTAAAAGCCAGGGATGGGGCCTACAGAATTTGCGGTTCATTCAGCCTCTATAAAGTTGGCACCATTAGTTGTGGAGAAAACCTGGCCGTTGAGCCTGATCTTGAAAGGTCACATCCCTATACAACCGTAGTCTTAGAAACAGTACAGTTTCTACTATGTACTGAATCTAAGACCCTTCATGGATTGCAGTGATACAGGATTTTTTTTTTAACCCAAGAAAAACAAACTTCTATCATTAGTATCCAACTCCTCTTTGGCAACAACCATTCCCGGAATTATATAGGAATAAGTTGTAATCATATAAACTCTAAATAGTTAATGAGATAGTACCAATATTTTTTCTGTGAACTTTATCTATGTCTATCGATATACCTATTGAGCCGATTGTAGAATAAATAATGTTTTGATTGCATATGATAATATCTGCAGCCCCAGTGAAAAAGTGGCTAAGTCGAAATTTGTCCAAAATGAGTTTCTTTGAATTTTTTGAAACGATTCCGTTTCATTCCCCTGGTTTTTGGGTTAAAATTTAGTTATATAAAAACAATAACTCTATTTCAAGCCAACCTCTGAATTAGCAACTTATGTCCTATGAGGATGACACGATTTTGGGAAGTATAAGAAAACTCATTTTAGCCAAAATTCGACTTAATCACTTATCCATCGGGGATGCAGTTCTGTTTTTGGTAGGTTGTCATTTAGAAATCCAAATTACACACATAAATTCAATATCATATTAATGCTACCACAAGTTATATTATTTTGATAAACTTCCTAGTTGTGTTGAAAGATTTGGCAAGATTAAAGGATGATGTTTTGGAAAAGGAGGGGGAGTTTGGTGATTTGTTCCTCCCCCACAGAAACAATATGTGTGCGGCCCCAGTTCTTTGATCACTTAAGGAGAAAGGAATGTAGGGCTGCGTCCTGCTGATTTGGTAGGAAAATAATAATCTTAATAGAATGTGTATGATTACGCTAATTGATATTATTGTCTTCATGTAAACCAAGGAATAGAAAAGCAAATCGATATGATAGTAGGTACATAGGATAATATAATAATATGATATTTAACTTATCCAATTCTAAGATTAACTACATCCTATTTGTTATCAATTACATTTATATAATTAAATAAATGACTAATAAATAATAATAAAGAGTTTATTTATTCTGGGACGTCACTATATAGGATAAAAATATGAACCATAATGTCTTTAATAATGTAATTTTATGAATAAAATAAAATTACAATTTAATTAAAAAATGAAAAATAAAATAAATTATGTTTGCTCCCAATAAAAATTAAAAGGAAGAAAAAATGTAAGAAGATGAAAATAACTATGAGGAAAGGAAAAAAAAAACTTTATCACTACAACCCTTGAAGGGTCTTGGGTTCAGTATATGGTAGAGACTGTACTATTTCAGCAAGAAGCTTGTAATACTACAGTATTACAAGCTCCTTGTGTTTCAGAGACAACGGGTGTGCAAAGTGATTCGTCTGAGGTCACGCTCAACCGCCAGGTTTTTCCCTCAATTAGGGTTACCTTTTTATAGAGGCTGGCTGAGCCTCAGATGGGTCCTCAGGTCCTACAGAGTTCAACCACGGCTGTTAATAGATTAAATAATTTATTTCCTACACCCGGATATGAACCCGGAACCTTACTGAGTAAAGCAACTCAGAACTCTACACACTACGCTACCCCGCTCCATTAGGAAAAGAAAGAACAAATTACAAAATATTAAGAAAGAAAAAATAATAAAAAAAATCAACTATAAAACTGATTTTTTAAAATGCAACCCCATGTGTGAACAGTCAAATTCAGAAAAAAAAAAAAACCTGTACCACTACAACCCATGAAGGGTCTGGGGTTCAGTACATGGTAGAGACTGTACTGTTTCATGGACAACGGTTCTGCAAGGAGGTGACTTGTCCTAGGTCACGCTCGACCGCCAGATTTTCCCCCCTTATTTTGGGTACCCTATTTTTATAATATTTTATAGAGGCTGGGTGGGCCCCAGGAGGGTCCTAGATCCTATATGATCCATCTCCCGCTGCAAACAGACTAAATAAAAATCATGACCTGCAGCGGGAATTGAACCAGGATTTCCGGCATGGTAACTCAGTACTCTACCACTGAGCCACTCCTCTCCCATCAAATTCAGAAACAATATATAAAAATCATACATTCATCAATTAACAAGTCATAATAATAAAACTGGTATTTACAACAACTATTTAATAATAATATAACAACTATTGGCGATAATTTTTGGAATTGTATGAATATGAAGTGATTAATATATGTAATAGTGATATACCGTCCACCATGAATTATATACAGTGTATAATTTTTAAATTCCATTTATCGTCTAATCAATCGAGTGACGTATTCATTCTAAATAAATTTAAATTCTCAATTATTAAATCAAATTTAGTCTCACCTAGTTATTTATTTATTTATTTATAATTTAATTTTCATTTGCACCAGCGCAATTGCGCATTCAGCAAATTTGATACTAGTGTTTTTCACCTTGATTTTCTACTTGAACTTCTTTATGATGATGTAGTAAAAATATAAATATCAATTGGTGAGTAGGTCTCTTGGCCAATTTCTTTTTAATCTTTTCCTATCCAGTCCAGGTAACAGGGAGTAGGAAAGCGGAAGAACGAGTGGGTTTGGGTGATATTGTGTCGATGAGTGGAATGTCATGTATTTGTTATGAATATATGATTTTATAGTGGGAATGTTCATGTCGTTGTGTATGGTGTGATTCGAAATATACCATGGTGCATTAACAATTTTTCTGAGAATTTTGGACTGTGCGGTTTGAATCTTGTGTATGTGGACTTTTTTTGCTGAACCCCAAAGTTCTGCTCCATATGTCCAAATAGGTTTCAGTATGCTATTATAGATAAGTCGTTTGTTCCGTAAGTCAAGTGAAGATCTGTAGTCCAGCAGATGTGATAGTTGTTTGTACCGTCTAGTCAATTCTTGTCTCTTTAATTTTGTATGTATGTTCCATGTAAGTCTTTTGTCCAAGTATAGTCCGAGATAACGTACATAATTTTTGGAAGGTACTTTGTCAATTTTGACTGCTGGACATGAAGCTTTGCGTAGAGAGAAGGTTATATGGCTCGATTTCGAGGCGTTTATTCGTATTTGCCATTTATAGAACCACTTTTCTAAGTCAAATAAATGATTTTGAAGAGCTATAGATGCTAAGTTTGGGTCTCTGTGAGAAGAAATAATAGCTGTATCGTCAGCGAAGGTATAGATGTTGGTGTAAGGACGCTCCGGGATATCAGAGGTGTAAACAGAATAGAGGATGGGGCTTAAAACACTGCCTTGCGGTACACCCCTGCATTGAGGAAAGAAGGAGGAAATCGAAGAGTCAACGGAAGTACAGAAGAATCTGTCGTGGAAATAAGATTGAAGAATTAAAAAGTATGTAGGAGGTAAGTGAGGTTTTATTTTCCAGAGAAGACCCTTGTGCCAGACACTATCAAAAGCTTTTTCAATGTCAAGAAAAATCGCAGAGCAATATTCTTTTTTCTCAAAAGCGATAGATATTGCATCCACGATACGATGACACTGTTGTACAGTGGAGTGATAAGAACGAAAGCCAAATTGGTGGTTCGGTATCACTCCGCTATTTTCGAGGATAGGCTTTATGCGATTAAGGAAGAGTTTTTCAAATAATTTAGACATTATAGGGAGGAGTGCAATTGGACGATAAGATGAAGGATCAGTGACAGGTTTAGAAGGTTTAGGTATCATTTTAATCATGGAAAGTTTCCAAAGGAGCGGAAAATAAGTTGTGCGCATGATTGAATTATAGATGAGGGTAAGAAAGAGAACAGCTTTTCGAGGTAGTCTCACCTAGTTAAGATAGAAAAAGTTATTAGATTTTTTTTTTTTTTTTATTACTGACACCAAAAAGGAAATATTAACTTCATTTTTATTTATTCATTTTAGAAGATATACAGTACCATAATCTATCACAGAGAGCAAAATATTTAAGCTAAATTAATAGAGTTTCAAAAGGGTTTGAAAGCCTATAAATAATAATTATTTTCTAGAAATAATCGCTCTGTGGCTTCTAGACACCCTTCTGGGACTCACCCAGCCTCTGTGAAGAGTTTTAACTACAGAAAAGGCCAAGTTATTGAGCCTGATTTCAGCAATATCACCTGCTTGCGTAACGTTTGTATTATTCAGTACTTTCTCTACATTATACTGAATCCAAAACCCTTTGATAGGTTGTAGGGGTACAGGCCTTAGGTTCATTACTTGCTAACTAAGAAAAGCAATAAAAATATTTTAATTACGTTCGTGTTGCACTTCCATGCAATCAGGAAATATACTGCATTATTTATTACGCTGGAGTATTTCGAGTCATGTGTTTTGTACCTTAACATATAAATGTATTCCTATTCATAAAACCATAACTCATTACCCGATTTATGTAATTCTGCTCAATAAACATAAATACTTGAATTACATTTAGTAAGTCGTGATGGGTTGGGAGCTGACTGTGACAAGTCATTAAAGAATGTGGGTGTAAGTGCACTCGAGTCGTGAGGCTGCTCACAGTCACAATCCAATGTATGCCATGTTTGTGTTTGCTCAGAGTGTTTGTTTCTTACGAGACATTTGTGAATTGGTCAATCCCGGACGGGTTTGTACGCCCTCACAACCTTCGCTCATGTGCCATAAGATTCAAAGATCACAAATCCCAATACCATGAGATGATCAAGTCATAGGGAAGGTGTAGTAGCTACCTCGGTACAATAGGATTCGAAATGTTCATAGTTAATTTTTTTTTTAAATGTATGAAGCACGTCCAGTTTCAATCAACTGAGGCACCCACTCTTTGTCCTGAAAATGGGCTACACCGTAGGCCGAAACGTTGCCACAATTAAAAAACAAGTTCTCCTTTTTTTGTGTTATCATTGACTGCACCACTTTACCAATTCAATCCATCATCAAAACTACCCAGTCAACTATTTTCCACTCAAACGATAATTTATTACATAATAATTACGTAAAAAGCGAGTGTTCCTAATATTCAGAAGCCCGAATACACTTGAATTAACATTTCTCAGTTCAAAACATTCTAGCCGTACCGTTTCAGCCAACTTCAAAACTTACTTGACGAACGCTCTAAGATCCCCATTAACAACAAAATATTCATATACATGACTAAGTAAGAAGCATTTGGATTTACGGAGTAGAGTTCTGGGCTCAAACAAACCATCGAATCCCTCTCGTAACCAATCATTCCAATACAAAATCCTTCCTAAAATCCTCACTTTGTCATGAACAAAATCATCAATAATTACCTTAGTGTCCTTTTAGCTTCTGGTTTGACCCCAAACTATTATTAATGATATTAATCTTTTCATGACAAATTTTATTCCAACTCAATCCTATAGTTTCAAATCAATTCAATTTTGACAACCTTGGTTTTGTTGTCATTGAGCTACAAATATTTTTAGGGATGAATAAAATTACTTTTGCAAATATTGGGGACGGAACTCATGTCTGCAGGTCGCTAGCAATTACCCTGTTTTTTAATCTTAATTTTTTTTTAAACAGAGAAGTAGAATGAATAGTATTTAATTTCAATCACACGAATAAAAAAAAATAAAATAAAGAATTACAAAAACTGGTAAACTGAAAAAAGTAACGCTTGAAAGTGGTCAAATGACGGTGATAGTAACAATCTCCTCAAACTTGGTATCTTAAAAATTTACTGGCAAAGAACAGTTATTTAAGTTTTTGCGATCCAAACACATGAATTTTAAATTTATATTTAATGGATAATATTAACGAAAATTATTAACAATAATATGTTATGAAAATTAATTTGCATACTCACTTTTAACGGTATCTTCGGTTTTGAGACTATCTCATTTAAAACATGATCATGGAGAGTTTCCACTGAAGTAGTCCCATATTTCCTAAAAAAATAAAATAATGATTACAACAATTATATAATTCAGTATGTTGGGTGCGCAAATATTTAAGTGTTGTCATTCAAAAGTACGTAACTTACAAATAGGATTTATGATACTTCCTTTCTACTAGAATCTAGAGTCTTAAAATACCTGTTCCAATACAATCTATGAACGGTCTTTCTGTGATTTTTTCGAGGTCACACCCAATTGTCAAGAAGGGTACCAACTTCAGAAGCTGGGTGAGCCCCAGGAGGACCTATAGATCCCTCAGTGTCCTTCCACAGCTGTAAGCTGATAAAATAATTTGTTTGCCTCAGCCTATGATAGATAGGTTATGAAAAGTATTATAAAACTTATGATAAACAGATTTGAACCCGTCACCTTGAGCATAAAAACTCTGTACCCTGCAGATTGGGCTATCCCCCCCCCCCCGCCATCCAGAGACATGAAATTTCGATTTAAAAAGAACATTATAATTCATAAAACTAATATCACCTCTCATATAATCTTTTTTTCCTTTTTTTTTATCCACAAATAAAAAAAAACATTTTGTTTCATAATTACCCAAACTTGATTAATCTATTAAAATAAACATTTCTACATAGAATAATTCTTAAATTTGTGTCCTAATTTTATAATTCGCATTAAAAAATTTCTTATTGGTCTATTTAAAGTTTCAAAATTACTGTAAAATAATTTACGATTGGAATATCTGCATCTCCTCCAGCTACTTGTTCATTATGTAAGGACAAAACGTCACTAAATGTTAAACTAGTTGCACTTTATGTTAAACTAGCTGTGCCTGCTACTTCGTCCGCGTCGAATAGTGACTTTTGGCAGCAATTTTAATTTTTTAGGCTATTTACTTAGCAAATAAAATACATACATGCATTAAAATAAATGTTTTACTGCAAATAGCTTATTAAGGTACATTTTATAAACAACGTTTTTTGTTTTCCATCTTTTGCCAAAAAGTTTTTTATGTAGTAAAACCTGGGTAATTTAAAGAATGGTTAATTTACCAGACTTAGCTTCAAAAATGACGAAACTTACATACAAACTTTCATCCCTTATTTCGATGGCTTACAACCCTTTTTTCGCATTAAAAAGTACCCTGTGTCCTTTTCACAGAGTTACATTCGCGTTTATAATATTATTATAGATAAATTATACGATTTCTCGTATTTTATACTTAAGGGGTCGATTTTCAAAAAATTAAAAAAACAAGTATTTCTTTATTTTTAATGTAGAAGATAAATCTAAAATTTTATAGTGCTCATTTAAAAAATGACGTATTTTTTTTTTACTACAAAGGTTTGTCACCCTTTTCATCCTCATAGGGGACGAATTTTCAAAAACCTTTACTTAGTACGCGTCGGCCTTACAAAATGTACCTACTGTTCGAATTTCCAGTCTGTAGCTTATGCCGTTTTGGCTCTGCGATGGTCTTTTCGGTCATGACGAACACTTTTATATATAAATAAATTTCAATAAAATGAATTACATACTAAACTGAAGCATCTCTTATTCCGAGTTTAATTTTTCCTAATTTATTACGACATTAGCGCAATGTATTCCAATAAAAAAAACCGAAATTAAAGTCAGGACCCTACATCACCCTGTCTAAATTAAATTAAATAAATGAAAAAAAGTAGAAAAAAATTGTCATAGAGAATAGTAATCATGCCAATAGGAGAGCGGAATGGCTCAGTGGTCAGCGCTCAGTTGCTTTGCCGTACGTCCCGGGTTCAAACCCTGCTTCATGCAGACTTTTGGATTAATCTGGAGATGGATCCTCTGGGATCTTGGACCCTTTTGAGGCTCTCCCAGCCTCTAATAAAATAGGTACCAAAAATGAGAGAAAATCTGGCGGTCGAGAGTTATCTTGGGAAAATCTGCTGTAGTGATACAGGCATTTCTTTTTTTAATGACCTTAATACCCATTCGTTGCTTATTTATCCCATACCTGAAATCATGCCTTTCATGACAAATTTTATTCCCACTCTAACCAGGACAAATCTTTTCTCTCCAAAACAAAAATATTTAAAAATAATCACCATCAAAATAACAATCAATAAAAATTAATTTTTCAGTTTTATTCATAGAAAAAAAACCTGTACCACTACAACCCATGAAGGGTGTGGGGTTCAGTACATGGTAGAGACTGTACTGTTTCATGGACAACGGTTCTGCAAGGAGGTGACTTGTCCTAGGTCACGCTCGACCGCCAGATTTTTCCCCCTTATTTTGGGTACCCTATTTTTATAATATTTTATAGAGGCTGGGTGGGCCCCAGGAGGGTCCTAGATCCTATATGATCCATCTCCCGCTGCAAACAGACTAAATAAAAATCATGGCCTGCAGCGGGAATTGAACCTGGATTTCCGGCATGGTAACTCAGTACTCTACCACTGAGCCACTCCTCTCCCCTTTATTCATAGAAGAGGTAGTAATTTATTATATCAATAGGACAGAAAGAGGAGTAAGGAAAACGTGGGAGTGGTTTAGTTTCTACGAACTGTGATAGTTACTATATATTTCTTAAAACTTTTTTAGGTTGTCCAAACAGTTTTTTGCTTCTTCTATAAATCTACCTTTTCCATTTCAAAAGCCTAAAATAATCCCAAAAATAGTCGACTAAAGAGCATTAAAATAATGAGGTTTTTTTTTTTTCTAGTCCCGTCTCAAAAATGCCTACCGAACAGGAGGCATACAAGAGAGTGATCTAGAGGATATTGAGGATGCCCAAACGGAGAAGGGCCTAAGATCGAAGGAGGAGGTAGCTGGAGGGGAGGCAGTTAGTGTTTGCATATGATTGTACCTGGCTGGCCAAGGAGAGCTCCTTGCAAGGCCCGGATCAATAGTCTCGGATAAGCTGGACCCTAGCTCCTCGATTAGCCTGCCCTTAACCCTTCCATTCCCAGCGTCTTCTCTTCTCATGTCCTCGCTACAGGGCTGCTTCGCACAGCATCTCGGAGTCCGATATCTCTGGGGGAATGATGGAAATATCGAAAAAATAAAGTCTTCCTTCATATCGAGTGACTATGGATCATGTCTAATAATTTGTTTTTGTTTCTTTTTCCTTTTATATATTTAGCCACAACTGTCAATAAATCAAATTGACAATAACCAGATTTTCGGTCTGTTATTTTACAATAAAATGACAAGATAGTGGTGAAGATCTAATAATTTAATACATTTCTCTTTTACACATTAGCATTCAGCATGTTATAAGGTAGGATATCCAAATAGGTTTCCATACTAAGCCATGTGTCGATTAACAAACACATAATAAATAAAGTTGGATCATCACATAACATGTCCCACGTAACATGTCTAATTATTACACAATCTGCTTATGGATTTATTGGAACTATAATATGTACCTACCTGTGGCGAAGTGTGCTCCATTTTTACACATCGTTGACGTCAAAAGGTGCTTAAAATGACAATATTTCTCTAATAACTTAAATTATCTCTTATTTATATCCCACCTTCAATTAAAATAGTTTTAGCTTTCATAGGGAAGAAAATGGTCCGGGTGGAGGTCCTAAAATTCTCTTATATAGGGAGAACTGTTTATTTGGAAGCTGACGTTTCGACCCACATTGCAGGTCTTCTTCAGGGCTATTATAGTAGGATCACACATGAGACTAGGCTGGATAAATTTATCTTTTATAGTTTATTACTGTTTAAGATATTAATTCTTTGACCATAAAAAAAAAAAAAAAATTCTTACCCGATGTAGTTCTAATTTATATTCTTTTACATTAGTAACTATACATAATATGTAAAACTGCAGCAATAGTCTATTCTTCAGTATTTTATTGCATTTTTACTCGCTTTTAATTTCGAGCAATTCAACGGGTTTTTTTTTAATTTGTTTTTTTATACATTCTATAAAACCCATCCTAAAAAGCTCATTTCTTTTAGTCTCATATTGATTCTAAACTTCTGAGAAGATTGACCTATTGCAAATACTCCAAGATTAAGCACCAGGCCTAAGGTCTTATCTTCATTCACATTTATATTAACTACAAATCATTATTCTCATCATTATATTCTTGGCCAATAATACTACAATTTTCGTTCCCCATCTCACCTAGGTGAGACACAATTTAAGTAAAGTGAAAAGAGTCCATTCTTTCTGTCTGTAATATGTCTGTAATATTTTTAAATAAAAATTTTTATTTAAGTGTTTCCTCAGATTGGGGTATCCTTCAACCAAAAATTTCCTTTAATTAATGTTAAAAAGGTTTCAGTCACGAAATATTTTATCAGCGTTAACTAGCATCGGGTCGAGGAACTACTTTCCGTCCAGTCGTTTGTCGTGCTCGGTCAGTTAAATTAATAATATGTATTAAATTTGGCATATCACAAGCTCCTGTTGATGACTTCGTTAATCCGTTACCCAAAATATAGACCTGTTAGTGAATATATATATGGAATGCAGATGATATGGAATATATGGAATGCAGAAAATATGAAATGCATCAATATAAAAAAATATGCTACTTCATATTCTAATATTTTGATAATAGGGATGTTATTTCAAAAAAGAATGAATTGAAATAATATTAAGATATTATTCATATAAACTATATATTTTTTTATTTGTACGAGGGTGGTTTGAAAAGTTATCGGAATCACCACTAGAGCAACGAGGTTCCCGCGCAATAATCACATCCTTTGTGAGTGAACACGTGGCGAGAGTGGTATTGGCGACTTTTTGTTGTTGCTTTTTGCGTAGTGATTTGTGACAATAAAAAAAAACTGAGATTCGAGCAGTGATTAACTACTTTGTAAAAAAAGGTATGAAATCAAAGGAAATTCATGCCGACTTTCAGAACACACTGGAGGACCCTCCTCCTTCATATTCAACTGTTGCCAAGTGGACCAGCGAGTTTAAATTTGGTCGGGATAGCTTAGATCATGATCCGTGTAGTAGACGGCCTAAAAGTACAACAACCCCAGAATTTATCGCGAAAGTGCATAAAAATGTCATGGAGGATCGTCGACTGAAAGTGCGGGAGATTGAATGGGTATATCACATTTAACCCAAGAATTTGGAGTGAAAAAATTATCCGCGAGATGGGTGCCGCGGGTTTTGACATTGGACCATAAACGCACCAGATTGGAAATGTCCGAACGAAATCTGACCCGTTTTCTATTTTTTTTATTTTATTTTTTTATCAGTCTACAGGGAGACTATGTTGAAAAATAAGTAAAACAAACATAAATACAAATTATTATTTTATTTTTTGCATAATTCCCAATATCGCAAAATAATACAAATAGAGTACTCATATTTTAATGGACTTACTAGGAGGGTATAAAATAATGCTAAACTGAATATCAATTACTAAAATAATATTAGAGTACTTTTACTAAAACCTTTAGTACCACTTCAACACAAGAGAGAAAGAGAGTACTTTTATAGTAAATTTATAACATTATCCTTTAGGATAGATCCACAGAGAGTACATTTTTGTAAATGGCATATTAATGTATGTATATGAGGAATTTAGGATCAAAAAGCGGATAACTAAGAAAATTTCAAAAATTGACTTTTACACTAGTTTATTTAAGCAATTTTATGCTCCCGAAATTTCAGATTAAGTACCACACAAAAACCATTATAAATAAGGTAGCAAAGTGTCGAGTTGGAAAAAGTTGTTAGAGTAAACTAGCGGATAAAATTATGATTTTTGATCAAAAAGATTTTTAAAATGTCTAAGTTATCCTATTTTATTCCTGAACGCCTAACGTCCTGACTGAAAAGACCATCGCAGAGCCAAAACGGCATAAGCTACAGACTTGAAATTAAAAAAAACAAAAACAAAACTCAGGCTTTAAAATTCGTCACTTGACTCTAAAATTAGTTTTCTTCTATTCAACTTTTATCAAATAATTGAATAAACTCTACGTTCACAAGATGGCTACTCAACGAATTTTGAATAACAAATGTAAGGAATGTTTATTCTATCACCTAGATATGCCAAATTACAAGATATTTTTTTTTTTTCTGTAAACGCCGAAAAGGCTAAAAATGATATAATTTTAAATATAAAGCCCCCCCTCTTGACTCCAAAATAAGTTTTCTTCTATAACTTTCAAAGATATATTATTATTGTGTCTGATTGTCATTTGTTATTAATTGAAAGTGGCACTATGATATGTGAGATTATACAAAAAAGCTACTAATCAATTGGTTGTTTTTAAGTATCATTTAATAAAATGTATTAACGAACCTTTTTCGATTGTTTTTAGCAATCGATTATTCCCTATACTTATTAAAATGCAGTCCTTCAGTAAACCTAAATATTTTATACGGCCAATTAAAATGAATAACAATCGGTCTTCTGCTTATAAACACAGATGTTAACAAATATATTATTACATCACTTTTATAACTAATATGAAGTTACTTAAATTTCTGATCTAGGTTGTTTAAATATTAGTCGTTAATGAGAAAATAAAGGCTAGTACAGTGAATGTTCAGCCACGATGCGGACGGAGAAAATGTCAGGCGACTTGGATAAAGTTCAGGGAAAGGTCTTGCCTCCTTAAGACCTGTGTCCTACGGCTGCGTCTTATGGCACCGCCCACAATATATAATTATAATTAAATAATCCCAAAATGATTAGATATAAACATTATATATAATAATATATGTTAAAGCGCGACGCAAAGATTGGGGAAACATACCTGAATTATTACACTAAAGACGATCGGTTTCATAAATTAAGTTACTCTGTGTAAGTAAAAATACCTCAAAGGGAAAAAAAAGGTAATTAACTATGATTAATATAAAGACTTAATTGAAATTTAGTTTAAAGGTTTTTATATAAAAGTACTTGAAAACAAAACTTTTACATGAAAGTACTTAACACATTGTTTTGGGGAGCGGAGTGGCTCAGTGGTAGTGCCTGGGTTGAAACCGCTCGCAGGATACTTTTATTTTAATTTGTTACCGACCTCTATATAGTGGGAACCCAAAAAAAGGGGTTAGTCTGGCAGTTGAACGTGATTTAGGACATATCACCTCACTGCACAGCGTTGCCCAAGAAACAATACAGTTTCTACCACGTACTGACCCCCAAGACCCTTCACGGGTTGTAGTAATACAGTATTTTTTTTTGACACACTTTTTTATTTTAACTATTCATAGTAGTGGGACTATTAACCAGTTAACTAACTGGGGATGGTACTTAATTAATTATTTTAATGCATTAACTGATACATAGTTGACAAAACATATATTAAATGATTCAATTATTTGTCAAAATAGATGTTAAAACTAGAGGAAAGCATAAAATATAAAAATTATAACTTATATTAATTACTGGTAATTATAAAATATATTAATCGTGTTTAACATTATCGACTATTGACTATTATGACTATTAGTTAATTTATAAAATGTGATATAATTTCTAATTAAATATTAGAATTCACCATATTTATTGTTAATTATTATTTATATTTTTTATTTAAATTAACTAATAATAGTAATTATCAACAAATCACTTCCCTCCACAACCGTTGTTCTAGCACAAAACCCTTTGGGGTTGTAGTGGAACTTTTGTTTTATGGTTAAAAATACGATTTACAAGTATAAATAGGGTTGTATCTTCCTCTCTAAACATGCTAATTGCACAACTTACCTAATTACCAATAAAAATGCACCCCATCTTCAAACTTAAAAACTAGTGGTGATACAGCTAATCAACGGGATAGAAAGGAGGGGGCTATAACTTAAAGATCCAGGCCGAACTTAGCGAATGCTTTAAAACACAAGTACCCCCTTTTTCGGGAACTCGTATTTTTCAAACGGCCAATGAAAAGGGGAGGCCTCGAACGCCTTGAATTTCAACTGGGAATTAACCGTAAGTACCCTTTTGTACATTAAGGTTATTACAGAACTGCACTGTGTGATTTCCCTACACCCCCTCCCTCTTTCTTAAAAGTTTCCCTTTTTAATCCGGAAGGAAGGGGGGAGGAGGAAAACGGCCTCCCTTGGCATTTGATTACTAAGCTTCCTCTAGGGGAAAAAAGGGTTGTAAAATTAATGACGACCCCGAAGGAAAAGACGTGGAGGGTAAGACAGTGTGCTTAATTACTTTCTAGGGTGTAGGATTATTGTCGGAAAGAAGGGCTCTGCTGGTAACCTCTGAGGGCGTATGAGAAATTGTTTATAATTAATAACTTAGCCTTCTTCTTTGGACTTGAAGAGGTTTAGCGCTGGCGGAAAAACGCCTTGAAGGGAGAAAAGGAAGGAATTTTTCATGGGAGGGTTAAGGAGGAGGGTAGGGGCGTGTGTTCCCTCCCTGAGTCTCCTTTTAATTAAATAAGATTTTTCAAAGCTCTAACGGAACCCAGCCTTCTGCGGAATCCTTTTTCACAACTCCCGCCCTCTCTCCCTTGTTCAAACATATTTTGCATTTATTTGCCCAGGTCCCACTTTCTTTACTTTCTTTTTAAAGTAGCGAGATAGAATGGTTCAATTACATATGCATGACATTAGGATAACGGAGCAAATAAATCGTAATCTATATATTTATATATGAAAGAGTTCGCCCTGACTAAAAAGTCCATCGCAGAGCCCAAACGGCATAAGCTACAGACTTGAAATTCGGACAGTGTGTACAATTTAAAAGGCCAACACGCACGTAAGAAAGGATTTCTGCAAATTCGTTCCCTAGGAGGTTCAAAAGGGTGGGAAACGTTTGCAATAAAAATAAACGTCATTTTTAAAGCGAGCAGCAAGAAATTGTAGATTTAGATTCTACATTAAAAATAAAGAAATACGTGATTTTTAATTTTTTGAAAATCGACCCCTAAAAGTGTAAAATACGGGAAATCGTAACATGTTAAGTTAGTCAAAATAAGTAAGCAGGCTTTTCATTTTAATATAATAATAATTTATTCATGATTTTCCAAAGTCAATCCCTAGATATTACAGTTTTGTATATTACATGGTGGATTCCAATAGAAAACTTATCGATAGTTCTGTAAATATGCCATTTAATATTTAATAGGACAGTTTATTAAAATATATCAACAAAGGGATAATCATTGATGGGCTGGTTGAATTCACAAATGCTTTAAGTAATTGCTTTTAAGATGGAGTTCATTTATGGAATTCAAAATTCACTCTCCGTTTAAACTCAACATAACGTTCTATTTAAAATCAGCGCGGACGAAGTCGGGGGCAAAAGCGAGTTTGTTTATGTATATTATACAGGTCAATGAGCTTTGGGTACCACTACACCTTATAAAAATGATTTTTTTGACCTTAGATCTGTACGGTTCATAGAATTAATGAATTTAGGTTAAAAACTTAACTTAGCCGTGGTTGTACGAGAGCTCCGACCGTGCCCAGTTCGTAATTATAAGAAAAAGAAGACACACTTCATTTCCTGGTAATTTGCCTCATATGAAGAAACACAGGGAGATCTGTTCGACAAAAGATTTATTTTCTTTACTAAAAAATGCTAACTGGAAAGCATCATTTGCACCAGGCTATTCTCAGAAGAATGTAGTCAATTATTTTTTGATTGCAGATAAATATTAATGAAATTAATGATTGAAATATAACAAAAATAGGAATATATTAGTATAAAAAAAATGAAGTTGTATTAAGCATTGAAGTGAGATTATATCAATTTATGAAATATCTATTCAAATTTATATATTCAACTTGTAGTTACCTTGATTTCTTTATTTAATTATAAACACTTTAGTGATAAGAAAGTAATTTTTTTGTTTGATGCATTAATTGAAATTTACAACTGTACATAATTACTGTATATAATACAACAAGTAAATAGAATGAATAATACATAGAGAAAGTGCCCATTAGTATTAGTGCCCATTAGTAGTACTCAAGAAAAAAATATAAATCAAATAGTCCTCTAGCCACATTGCCTAGTTTTTGTAACAATTGTACGAATTCTATTGTTAATTATAAGAATTTTAATTTTTTATTGTTTATTATTATTTTTTTTTCAATATTCTAATGCTATTCCAAGTTTCAAAATCCTTTGGAGTCATATCGCACCCTCCTCATTTTATTTAAATCCTCACTTAATTAACTAGCTTAAATAGCCTAGTTTAAAGACTATTTTATAAACCTTTAAAACGTGACATAATTGGATTATCTGACATTCAAGAGGTCCAAAGTTAAAAAAAAAATTGTTTTATTTAAAAATAATAATGAACAATTTTTCTGCCAAGCTTTGGGGTTAATATTTTCCCACTCGAGGAAATAACAAGTTCTACTGAGCAAAAGGTCATCGACTTGCCATAAGAAAGATACAGTGCTGCGGAAGGAGTCGCGTGGCCCGAAGACGAATGGAACGCAGCGCGGGTGTGGCGGCTTCCCCTCTGACAAAAACTCGGATAGCTCTCAGATCAAAGCTTCCGTAGCGATATAAAAATATTCATAATATTTTTTAAAAGATCCTCTGCTTAATCCCAAGCTTCCTTTAGTTACGGAAGGTAAAAAGCTCCTCTAACTGTTCGCTAAGACAATGGCAGCACGCTTCGTATCACCCCCTTCATATCCCGGCATCTTCCACACCACTTTTTACCGAATTCCCTTTCTCTACTGGAAGCCGACAGGTTTGTTTTCGGATGTGGAAGGTATGGTGAATTAGTTATGGGTTCGAAGCAATAGCTCGTCTTTTCTTCTATTACACAAAATAAAAAAACTAGTAAAATTTAAAACAGACAATGTTTTTATCTGAAATAATCTAATATTACGTTTTTAATAAAACATATATTTTCATAACCAACAGGAAAAAGCCCCAGGGGAAGGCCGTGAGAGACTTGGAAGAATAACCTCCAAGATATCCTTAAAGAAAAAGGTATTGGATTGGCGGAAGCCAGGAGAGCAGCCAGTAAGAGAGACAGGTCGCGCTCCTTGTGCAAAAATCTATACACTGCATGGTAGAAGAGATAACAGAATACGAAGAAGATGAAGATATTCAGAAAAACAATAAAATAAGATACATAATTACAATTTAATCTCAATTTTGTTAAAGTATCTAAGTTTAGGAGACAAAGTTTTACATGATGAAAGTATGGTTTCATCATATGTGCCTTTACCTCTCCAACCCATAAAGGGTCTTGGTTTGTGTATATGGCAGAGACTGTATTGCGTCCAGGACAAAGGTTCTCGGACATGGTAATTGATTTGCTCGAGATCACGCTCATCCGCCAGGTTTTCCCCTCAATTCAGGGCACCCTTGTTTGAAGGCTGGCTGAGTCCCAGGAGGGTCTCCAGATCCCATAAGGTCGATCATCCCCGGCTGTGTTATAAAATTAAATAAATTACCACAGCAAGATTTGAACCAGAGACCTACGGCGTGGCAATTCAGCGCCCTACCACTTAGCCTCTCTGCACGATAAGCCTCTTTTTCTTTGTACTAACAGTCAGAAGATAAATCATTTTATTAGGAGTAGAAGCAAGGTTTACAGTCTTAATAATAAGATAAGAGAAAACAGTTTAGACAGCACTGTGCCGCAACACCCCGGTTTACCAAGAATAGTAACTATATTAATCAATTTAGGAATTATTTTCTTAATCAAGAAAACCCTAATCTAATTATTGTATTTGTATAGGACTTTATGTATAAGACTTTTGATTTTCTTTACATAAATAACTCTTCTTCTGCCACAAAACTACCGCTCCCCATTTTACTGAAGAATACGCAAATTAAATATGGTTATCATTGAATTTTTAAAAATCGCGGTTAATCTTGACTGGCATCTTCTTATGAGATACGTTAGTAGAGGCTGCATTACTGTTTAACTGAATGGAAAACAGACTCCTTTAACCATGTCCTAGACAAATTATAGCAATGACAGTGGATGAAGCAGATTAATCTAGCAGGATTGCTGAAATTCAGTGGAAGGCGATTTACATAAGGAGCGTTGTGTGACTCATTCGTGAAGGAGCGGGATGACGAATGAATAAAAAGATTGTTTACAAGAGAGAGCGAGGAAGAGGAGACAAAGGAAGGGAAGCGATGCGATGCCAAGGATCATATCTCAGGCTAATGTCGGGGGTGCTCGGGCAGCTTCTGGCTCCAGCGCTTTGTTCCAGCACTTCTCCAGGGGTTGATTTGAATTATCTGCAAGGTAGACTAAGTTTTTATCAGGAACTTTATTAACCATGGCGTGAATTTATATTGGCAGCACCTTCGATGCATTAAAAAAAATTGAAGTTTACAACTGTATTATAATAGTACAGGGAGCGGAGTAGCCCAGTAGTTGTGCTCTGACTTGCTTGTGAGCTGGTGATGGACCCTGGAGATCTGAATACCCACATGGGGCTCACCCAGCCTCTATAAAGTGGGTAAAAATCTGACGGTAGAGTGTGATCTCTGACTAATCACCTCACCTAAGAAACAGTATATGGAATAAATGATACATCTTGGTATGAGATAAAGCCAAATAAAGAAACTAAAAACTGGTAGTACTGAAATAACAAATTCAACTTAGTTCACGAGGCCATCTTCTTTTCATATTTGGAGTATTATCTGCAATTCGAGAGGTATCTAGATTTACAACAAGTGGTCTGAGTGGGGATAGAATTTGTCATGAAAGGATTGATATAGGGTCCAGGCAAAATCAGCAACAAATGGGGCATTAAGGTCATTATGGGCGATTTCATTCCTAACAATGTAAGGAGCATTAAGTATTATAAGAATGATTCTGGATTTGAGAATTTGAGGAGGAATTCGACGGATTAGTGGAGCCCCAGAGCTCTGCTCAGAAATTCGAAATATGTCATGTGAATTAGTATTTTTTCTTTTGAGCTAACAGCGTCCCGTTTTAGAGCTTCTGAGGAGTTAAAAGATTTTATAAACTTTTATTTAACAGCTTTAGACCAGTTTTTAAAGAGAATCTTTACATTCCTTCCTCCTGAGGTTAAAGAAAGATAATTTTGTTTTTTGTCTTATTATAAGCCATATGATCTCCTCTTACACTGACTAATCATTGATGAATGGAATCGACTGCGGTTAAAAACTGGAAAGTTGCTATCTTGAAACAATGTTTAGTTATTGTCTCATCACAGTTGGAAAGAGAATTAGGGGGGGATATCTCGATTCCTCAACGGAATTTAGGGTGGAGCATAATGTCTACAGGGTTTCTCTTTAAGCCCACTTTGCGATGTCCCGAAGTCTGCTGAGCGTATCATCATGAATCTGCTTTGCGGGAGTGTAGATATTAACTTGCTGAGGGACACCGGACTGAATGATCTCTTGGACCTTCATTGGACCCGATTCGGTGCGACGCGATTCTATTCTATCACATACGATGCTGGGCTGAGCAAACAAAAGACTGAAATTCACGAGGGCGCCTACACTGAATCAGGTCCGTCATGATTCTATTCTTTTCAATCCGATAGTGAACTAGTCACTGCCTTCCGAATAAAATAGTATTAATTTTATTCTTTTATTTCTTATATTTTATATGAAAGAATATATATATAAATATTATAGTAGAAGAATATATATATATATATATATATATATATATATATATATATATATATATATATATATATTATAGTAAAATATAAATGGATTAAAAATAATTAATAAATAATCTTAATTTTATAAATTTAAAGAACCAAATGTTATAACAATGAGATAATATTACTATTTTAGAATATTTTTGTCTTGCTGTTTGACTATAAATAAATAATTTAGTTGTTTTTCAATTTCATAAAATATAATTTATATTTTTTAGATATTCATGTTTTATATAATGATTCAATTTATTTATGGAATAGTAGTGATATTTTTAAATCTATTTGGTTTCTAATTAAATTAACGATTGCAATTAAATTAATAAATAGGAGCAATTGCCGTATGATGGTTATACTTGATTTACTTTACTACAATATTTTTGTCGGCTTTGCTTGATCATGGATCTTTAATTGATCTCCTATTGGCTGCTATCTTTTTTCAAAGGATTTAATGTGAACAAGGTAAGTGTAATTATTTTTATAATACTGTTATTTTGTGTGTTGTAACTATTCAAAGACAATCCCAATCTATGAAATAGTTTTTTATCTTTTTAAATGTTGGTGATAACAAAGTAAAATTTGTTTCATCTAAAATCTGTGCTACAAGATAATATTTGCAAACTGTTTTTTACTCTAAATACTGTATTTTACTCTAAACACAGTACTTTATTCTAAATACTATTGTGTTTTAAACTTTTCTTCACTAACAATTGTCATGAAATATGTGACAAGAACCATTAATTATTTTTCTCATCATTTATTTATGAGGATAATATGTAAAATGAATGAAAATAGTTTAAGTGATAAGTGATTGTTATTGTTAACTTTTTAATATAAAATCATAATAATTCTTTGTAAGATTGCCCCCATCAAAACATAATTTAAATATATGATGATCTTTGCATGATGTTTTGACCAATATTGCAGATCTTCATCAGGGTTAAATTACCAAGATACAAATATTAAATGTGAAATATGATAATTCATAAATAACATAAATGATGTGAATCACATTAAAAAATATTTAGGTAAAAATATTAATATAATCTTAATAATAAGATGATTATTATATTATTTATCACCTAAATATTTTTTAAGTATTATTTGTATCATTACTGCTATTAATGTATAGCATAATTGTAATATATTATTTGTTTCTACCTTGTATATTCAGCCCTGAAGAAGACCTGCAATGTTAGTCGAAAAAATTGATAAGCTAATAAATGTATCAATTGCTTACTATTCGAGACTTGATTTTGACCTTCAATCAACTTACCTTTAATTGCAAATGTGTAAGTAATGTAAATATAATAAACTTTCATTTTATAATATTAAATTGGAGCATTGGACATTATGAATAGAATGAGCTGATAAACTTTTTGAAAAAAAAAACCGAGATAAGAAGAAAATTCTTGTTATAAATCTAAGAAAGAACTTATTTGTTAAATATTTCTCATTAATAAAAACGTATCAAGAACTATCTATAAGATAAAAAAAATATCTTAAAAGATGTTAGAAAAAAATGTGTGCGGTCCTCAAATAAACAGAATGTGTCAAAAATTTCTGATGATATAAGTTCTTAAGAAACGTTTTATCAAGGGGTTCTTGCGTTTACTTTCAGGTACTTGTTTGTTATGCTATCACCACTTTTGAATTTAGGAGAATTCATTGAATTTCATGATTATAAAACACATGTGAAGTAAACATAAGTAAATTGGTAATTATATGGTTTTTACATAGTGAGTACTAAAGTGGTGGTACCATAACATACAAGTACCTACTTTCAATTTCTACTAGACTTTTAGGTTTATAACATAAATTGGTAACGCAAATAATCTGAAGCATTTTTAAAATGATGAATAACTCCTTCCAACTTGCAATCCATTGCCGATAAAACAAATACCAAATAAAACCAGATAATAAACTCTAAAATAAATTTTGAAATTCAATTATTCGCTATTATCATAACCACATTACACTTTCCAATTACTATAACTCTATAAGTGATAAAGATAAAATTTGCATAAACATATGTATTTGACACATTGTTACAATATTTACTTAAATGGGTTCAAAAAATTAATCGAAACAAATGTTTATTCATATCAATTGGATAATAATGGCAATAATAAAAGTGTTATACGAGTAATACCAGTAACTTATATATGACATGATTGAATAGAACAATCAAGGATTGTAGAAATAGAACAAACAATGTTAGGTTAGAAAATAATCAAACTTACATTTTTTAAATATTTCTTTATTTCCATGCTCACATAGTTAATTCATAAATAAACAATTTTCAAAAACTGGATATCTTGAGAATACTCAATGTAGTTAAAATTTGTATTGAACTTTCATTAAGAAATCACTGTTTATTGAGCTAATAGATGATGAGGCAATGACCTACTCATGTAATATCAAACAGAATTTGTAATATACGTCCAATAAAGCTAAAGTTATTCTGATAATTATGAAAGTGTAATGTATATGATAAACTTGATCAGTTTGAACAACATTATTTTAAACACATATTTTATTTCATACAGCCTACACTGGATCAGATCTGGTGTAATTCTATTCTATTCTAACTAGTTATGGGCCAGAAATCACGAACTGTTACTTTTTCACTGTTACTCAAAAGTAATAGGTCTACCTGTGATTACAAATTCACCAGTAACAGTTCCAAACTGTTCTTCACAGTGATTGGCATAGAACCGAACGGAAATGAAGCTTGATTGTTATTGTGACTACAGTAACAGTTCTCACCTGTTCTTCGCATATGGGAACTGGTTTTCGGCGGACGGAATTAAAGCGTGATTGTGACTACTGTGATTCAGGTGAAAAGAGTGATTACTGTTGTTGGGGCGCCATAAGGGTAACAGGGATTGCACCCTTGGAAAACATTTTTCTACAGTAATAAACTCTGATAGGCTGCTGCCTAAATTTGACTCAATTTTATTGTAGAAAATTAACTGCACACTAATAAATTTAAATTATATTTGAATGATTAAATAAAAGGGAAAGTCAGATATTTATTTACAGTTTGTTTATTGGTAAGTATAAACATTTACTATACAAAAAATAATGGTAGTACTAGTAGGTACTACTATGTAGAGGAGGCAAGTGCCCCCCAAACGGTCATTTTTTTTGTACTGAGGAGAATCCATTATTATATAGGCAAATTACAACATGAGTGAAACTATCGTTTTGATATTTTAATAAACCTTTGAAACCTTTCTATAAATACTACTAGTTTATTTCTAAGTTATTGTTGATTTTTAATATAAAGAAAAAAAAAATCGTTCCTGGGGACCCTATTCGAAAGAAATCGTCGTCCTGGACAGGGCCGGCTTTACCTTGTGTACAGGGTGTGCGGTACACACGGCGCCGGGCCTCAAGGGGCGCACCGCGAGGCGAAAACCTGGGAAACCTCCATAAACTCAAATCAACAAGCAACATAAAATCAAAATTGAAGTGAGTGACATCGTTAACGGTTTTGCAGCAGCTAAAGCACGAAAAGTAATCTTGTAAATATGTATTTGTAATTTGATTAAGAGCGTATTTTAATATAATGTATATAATATTAATAAATATTTTAAAATAAACTTGTGCTTTCTTATTTCTGTAAGCCCGACTTTCCTGAAATACAGGGTTAGTTTTAGTCATTGTGGATATTATATTTTGGCGGAATGCATATACTCATCAATACCAATACTGAAGTCACGAAAAAATACCAGCTGTTTCATTCATTTGGTCTCAATGACTTTTTCTATGGAAAAACAGATTTTTTCGCGATTTCAGAGTTGGCCCTATAGTAAAAGTTGTTCGTATTGATGAGATATGTATACCCAAAGTATTCTCACTGACCAAAAATTTTTAGGGGAGCTTGTATACAGTTATACAGCGTGTATGGGAAAATGAAGCCCTGACTTCAGACCATCTTTTGTTCTGACAAACAAAACCTGCGAAAATGAAAACAAAAATATTAGTAATCGATCAGCTGATAGGTGCACTTTGTATGAAAAGTCGAAACTTCTCACTTCAGCAAGCTTTGTCTGAACAAAAGCTGCTTGTAATTATGGTCTGAAGTCACCGTTTAGTTTCCGTTATGCTATCCCTACCCTACACAACTGTTTCATTTTCGCGATTTCATTCATTTGCGATCCCATAGCAAAATTTGTTTAGTATCATGGGCAAATTCATCTCCTTAGAGGATTTTCCGTTTTTTCCAACACCTTGTATAACTGTAAGTGTTCAATTTTAATTGCGTGGCTACTCGGGGGCGCCTAGGTCACGATTGCACACGAGGGTGACATGTGCTAGAGGGAAATTTATGTTATATAGGTTATTGAAAATAATTCCATCTGTATGTATATGGATAGGATTATAGTGAATTATACAATTGTCAAAGTAATTATTAACCTTATAATGCGTATTCTGTGATCGTTATATTCAAGATGTGGAATTAAGTACGCCGACGCAATCAATGTTGGTAGCATTTCGACAGAATCATGAATCACAGTGAGTAGTAGTTAAGAAATCACAGATAATAAAAATCACGGTAACGGTAACAAATAAATTAAACATTAAGATGATAATTATATCAAAAGTTAATGTTTCCAGTTTTCTTTCACAAATTAAAATTTTATGTAGGTATATTTTTTATGGACATATCTGATAGATATAATTTTATTCAGCGGAAAAATAACCTTCGCTACTAAATTTAATGGTACATGAAGTTTCGTAATAAAATATTTTATTGAGAATTGACAATATTTAATTTTGATTTATTTACAATGTATATTTTTTAATGAACATTTTAACAATAAAGGTTAAAACACATGGTAACGGCTGGCTTGTCGGATTGAAAACTAATGATTTCGAAATGTTAAAATCGCACCTGATCGTACAACATCGCGCCGGATCCAATGTAGTTGTAGCCTTAGAGAACGATTCTCCTCAGCCAACGAAAGTGAATAACTAAAAAATGGCTAAGTATCCAGCCCATTTCATTCTCGAGACTGCACCCGTTCTTTGTATCAAAAAGTATGAACTGCCTTAGAACTAAAAAAAAATGCCTGAAATGGAAGGCAAACTTATTATGACTTATGGAGACGCTGCTCAATATCCTGCAGTGCTATAATTTATTTTCTTAGCCTCAACTCTAAACAGTGAATCTGATCTTTATTGAACACGTCCATTCCAGTTTTAAGCTATCGATCACCGAAGGGCATTCTGATGGATATTAATGAAAATACTGGTCCGTAATCTCATACCTGCCCATCAATCAGGTACTGACGGTTGAAGGAGCCTTTCCTTGATACAAATGGATCCAAATACATTTAATTAGTATAATATAGGATTTAATTTGTATCCACTACCTATAGGAGAACTAATACAATAGGACATTAGAAAAAAAAATCAATGATCATCAATTTACAGCAGTTACTGACACTAGCAGTTAATCAGAGACAGCAATCTCACTCCAATGCTTTCAAATGTCATATTTTGTTCAATAATACTGTTACGGGCTACTGGGTGTAAAATGGACCAAACTATTACTTAATTCAAGAATCTAATATTTATTAACAAATTAACAAGAATACAATGAGATTATTTAAAACAGTTAAATTATTAAACTAATATCAATATACAATAATAATATTCTACTAAATGTTATCTAATTTCTAAGATAATATACAAATAATATAAGATATTGTTTATACTAAGTAACTAAACTATTTATATAAATTTGTACAAATACAATAATATTACACTATAGTTTACAATTACAAATTAACACTTACAGTTCGCTAACTAAAGTCCACCGACCGTAAGACTCTTCAAATATGACAAACTGCCACACAGTTTATTACACTTATTACACGGTCACTAATTGTCACTGTTGCTCACTAAGCACTTATTTCAGACTGATACTAATACTAACTAACTCACACACACTGCCACTAGTTAACGACTGCTACTCACTGGCTTATTACAGACTCGTCTTATTACTACTGGCTTATTACTCACTCCCTTATTACTGACTCTTATTACTGACTGACTGCGGCCGAAAACGCTGTCCTTTTTATATAGGCAAGGTAGGTCGTGGTGGGGCATTACTCGGAACACGGACGAGGACCACCTAGACCGATCTAGAAGGTTCTACGCCATTCTATAATCCCTTCCGCTTAATCCCATTGTTTGCCTAATCCGCTCTAGGCAGATCAGAAGCCGGTCCTACTTTCCGCTCTGACCGTAACACTGCCCCCTCCTTAAAAGTGCTCTGCCCCAGAGCATAGTCCGGAGAAATCGGGCGGTCATGAGCTTCCCTCGATGGAGACGCATTTCCTTTCCAGGGGTTGAACGTGCACACCAATATGGCGACTCCAGAGTTGGCGAATATCTGTTCAAGCATGTTCCTGACAACCTTCCACTCCAGGCCGTCATATCCACAGCCCAACTTAGGGATCGCGAGCTTGGTGACACGCAGTCTCAGAAGCTTACTCCGCAGGTCGTCGAGGCTTCGCCGCAGTGCGTCATATGTGGGCTTCTGATCAGTAGCACACTTGGTAACTAAGTAGAACAGGTGTCGTCCTTCGTGCGTATGGTGGAGTGCTTTCCCGACGCGTGGTCCTTGGCGTTCCAGTTCCTCAGTTCCAGCAAACTTCTTCCTGAAGACGGTTGCAATCCCTCGGGAAGTCCTCAGATCTTCGGCTACACAATGGGCCAGAGAATAGTCCGCGGGTAACGAGAAGATATCTCTGTATACTGCCTGAGTTACTCCACGGGAACCTTGTACCTTAGGTTGTGCAACTGATACCTTACTGGCCTCCACGTTGTTGAGGTACCTGACTTGCTGGTCTTTTGTCGGGCCATGGTCTCCTTTGTATGGGGCCAGTCTATTAAAATGGACTACCCTGGGTTTTCCTTTTGGCTGCTTTCTGATCCTATAGATGACGTCGTTTATCCTATTGATGATCTCAAACGGGCCATCCCAGGAGTTCTGAAGTTTAGGTGAGTAGCCTCGCCTTCTTCGAGGATCATGTAGCCAGACCAAATCTCCAGGTTGGAATCCACCTTTCTCTGCCCTGATGTCGTAACGCTCCTTCATTCTGTCACTGGCTCCCTGGATGTTTGCACGAACCTTTTCGTGGATAGTATCCATCCGCTTCCGTAGATTCGTGACGTATTCCTCTCCGTTAACTTCCTCGTCTGGCTTGAACCCGAATTTCAGATCACAAGGCAAACGAAGTTCTGGCCGAAGACCACATTTGCGGGGGTCTGCCCCGTTGCTTCATGGACTGAACTCCGGTAGGCTAACAAGAACAAGTGAAGATACTGGTCCCAGTCTCGCTGATGCTCGGAGACCACTTTAGACAAATATCGACCCATTGTCCTGTTCATGCGCTCCACCATGCCATCCGATTGAGGGTGAAGAGGTGTCGTCCTGGTTTTCCGTATTCCCAGTGCTTCGCACATCCCGGAGAAGACTGCAGACTCAAAGTTTCTTCCCTGGTCAGCGTGAAGTTCCATGGGTACTCCAAACCGGCTGACGAGCTGCTTCACAAGTACGTCTGCAACCGTGACTGCCTCTTGATTCGGAAGGGCATACGCTTCCACCCACTTAGAAAAATAGTCCATGGCCACGAGAATATATCGGTTGCCTTCGTCTGTCACAGGGAAAGGGCCAGCGATGTCAATCGCTATCCTCTCGAACGGTGCTCCCACGTTGTACTTCTTCATAGGGGCCTTCTTTCTTCTTGTTGGTCCGTTAGAAGCCGCACACGTCGCACAACGCCTACACCAGTCCAAGACATCGTCCTTAAGGTTTGCCCAGTAAAAGCGTTCACGAACTTTTTCCAATGTACGGTGAACTCCAAGATGGCCGCCAGTTACACCGTCATGTAGTTCCCTAAGCACTTCGGGCACTTTATTCCTTGGGACGATGAGCTGTAGCCTACGCTGATCTCCTTCCACGTTCTCCAATGCCCGTTTCAGCAGCCCGTTGTCCACTAAAATGGAGTCCCATTGGGCCCAGTACGTTTTTACATTCTTCGACATTGGAGCAACATCCTGCCAGGCAGGTCTTCCTCGCCCCGATATCTTCCATTCCTTTATTTGTTTCAAGTCCGGGTCCTCGTCTTGCGCCTTTGACACCTCTGCGTCCTGCCAACTGTCGATAACAACTGTAGTCCTCAACACCACTGCCTGCTTCTCTTCTTGTCGAGAACAATGGTTGCAGCCTTCATCACAAGGTCTTCTTGACAGTGCATCCGCATTCCTGTGGCTCGTTCCAGAACGATGTGCAGATTCAAAGTCATACTCTTGAAGGCGCTCGATCCACCTCGCCACTTGTCCCTCCGGTGACTTGAATCGCAGCAGCCACATTAGAGCCGCGTGGTCCGTTCTCAGCAGGAACCTTCTTCCGTATAGATATTTATGGAAGTGCTCTATAGATTTTACTACTGCCAGAAGCTCTTTCCTTGTGACACAGTAGTTGCGCTCCGGAGCTGAGAGTGCCTTGCTGAAATATCCAATCACCCTTTCTTCTCCGTCTTGGAGCTGAGAGAGGACACTTCCAATGGCGATGTTGCTGGCATCTGTGTCGAGTATGAACTTGCCCTCGGGACGTGGATAGCTCAGAATAGGAGCACTACTCAATTTGCTCTTCAGCTCCTCGAAGGATGCTTGACACTCGTGATCCCAATGGAAAGTCCTTTTCTCTTCGGTAAGCCTGGTAAGCGGTTTTGCGATGTTAGCAAATCCTTTCACGTACCTCCGGTAATAGGTGCAGAGCCCGAGAAAACTTCTCACCTGGTGCTTATCTCGAGGTACCGGCCAGTCGGTGATCGCTGCTACCTTCTCTGGGTCGACAGCAACTCCGTTGTCTGACACAATATGCCCCAGGTAGTTGACTTGCCTTCGGAAGAGATTACACTTCTTCGGGTTCAACTTAAGGTTCGCTGCACGCAGTCGTTCGAAGACCTTCTCCAGATTCTTCAGATGGTGAGCGAAGGACTTTCCCAGCACAATGATGTCGTCTAGGTAAACCAGGCATACTTCCCAAGAGAGACCTCTTAACACGTTTTCCATCAGCCTCTCGAATGTGGCAGGAGCATTGCAAAGCCCGAACGGCATTACTGTAAACTGCCAGAGCCCAGTGCCAATTGAAAACGCCGTCTTCTCTTTATCTTCAGGTGCCAATCCAACCTGCCAATATCCACTGCGGAGATCCAAAGTAGAGAAGAGTTTACACCCCTCTAGGGTGTCCAGCGTATCGTCAATCCTGGGAAGCGGATAGCTGTCCTTCTTGGTGACATTGTTCAGAAGACGGTAGTCTACGCAGAACCTCGTTGTGCCGTCTTTCTTCTTCACCAATACAACAGGAGACATCCAGGGGCTACTCGAAGGCTCAATGACACTGTCAGCCGCCATCTCCTTTATAATCTCCTCGGCGTCCTCCCGTTTGGCTAACGGCAGCCTCCGCGGAACCTGTCGGATGGGCTTCGCATCCCCAGTGTCAATCTTGTGCTGGACGATATCCGTTCTGCCCCGTGGTCCTGGTCCGATCTCGAAGACGTCATGCCATCGGGTAATCATGTTTTTCACCTCCTCGCTCTGTTCAGGTGAAAGGTCGCGGCATGACTCGTTAACAAATCCTTTTAGTTCTTCTGGCAGTCCTCGGAGCTCGGTGGGACGACGTTGCAGCTGACGAACCACTGAGGTAGCGGTTGTACACTCCCCGACCGGTGTTCCTTTCTTCAGCGTTACCGGGAAGCCGTTCAGATTCATTAGCCGAATTGGAGTGGTAGGTCCGATCTTGATGAGAGACCTAGCAACCAGTACGCCGCGTCCAACCTCTTGTTCGTCGTGCCTTCCGGGTTCAAGTAGTACACATTGACCCTCCGGTAAATGCCCTTCGACCGTCCCATGCGTCAGAATTTTGCTCCGTGCTGGTAAAGTGGTATCTTCTGGTAGCAGCACTCGTGCGCTGAAGTCCTTCTCCTGCCGAAGTATGACTTCCTCGTCTCCCATCGTTAGCACACCTCTCGACATGTCCAGCTTGATCCCGTATGCCATCATGAAGTCCATGCCCAATATGACATCTTCATCGATCTCTGCCACGAGAGCGCGGTGCTTCAGATGTTGACCCCCGATGATAAAGGTGGCAACTGTCTCCCCGTAGACCTTGGCTGGCTGTCCCGTGGCAGTCCGTAATGCCCAAGTTGTTGGTGAGATCTTCTCAGCTGGAAGTGTTTTCGAGTTTAAGATTGTCATGGTTGCGCCGGTATCTATTAGCAGACTTTGCAGCTGTCCGTTCACCATCCCATCAACGTAGCAACTGTTCGTTCTGCTTCCTATTGACGCGACCCTGATGGTCTTCCTGGGGCCTTTGACGTTACGGGTTGACAGTTGCCCCTTCCCATCAACCCTATTTAGTTTTCCTGTAGCTTTTCTTGCTTCTTCGATGGACACTTGCTTCTAGGGTGTCCAAGTTGGCCGCAGCTCCAACAGCGTATCTCCTTCTTACGGGTCCTGAGAGCCTCTAAAACTTTCGTCACTAGGTCCTCGAAGCTGGGGACTACATTTGGCTCCGCTTCTGCTGCTCGTACTCGCGCATGGCCCCGTACGGACTGTCTAACAGCCTCGAACTCCATGGCCTGGGATAATGCGTCTCCCAAAGTTTTCGGCCGGGCGAGCTTCACTGCTTGTTGTGTCTCTGGGTCCCGAAGTCCATCCAGGAATTTGTCGACAGCCAAGCTTTCGTAGACTTCGTCGGTGACCGATGGGTAGGCGTTCCTCACCAACCGGGCAATATCCGCTTCAAATTCCTGTAAAGTCTCGTTTGTCTTCTGGACCCTGCTTCTCAGCTGTGAGCGATACAGCTGGTCCATGTGGCGGTGGCCGAAACGCATCTCCAGTCTTCTGATCAGCTCCCCGTAGTTGGACCGCTCCGACATGGGTACCCCTGCAGAACTCCCAAAGCGTCTCCACGCAAGGCCAGGCACAATGCTGAAGCTTGGGTCTCCTGCGACCACCCGTGGATCGAAGCAGCTGTCTCGAAGAGAGTCATGTAGTCCTCCCACGGCGTCTTTCCGTCGAATACTGGAATGGTATTGTGAGTTGGTGGCGCCCCAGCATAGGCAGGCAGAATAGTTTTATGAAGACTGACCTCGGGGAAACGGTCGGTGTTGTTCGTCGGTGGGTTGCTCATAAGTCCCTCTATAGCTTCCACTCTTTGCCTAAGTTTGCTTTCAATTGAATTCAATTTTTCTCCTAACCTAGATTCTACATCTGCTACTTTATTATTTACATCGGCTAACTTATTATCTACATTTTCCATTAACTTAGTCTCTAATGTGCCTAACTTAGACTCTAATGTATCCATTAAATCATTTTTTACAGTACCTAGCTTATTTTCTACATTGCCTAGTTCATTTTTAACACTGCTTAATTCATTACCTAGTTCATTTTTAACACTGCTTAATTCATTACCTAGCTTATTTTCTACATTGCCTAATTCATTTTTAAAAGTTGCAGACAACTTGCTTAAATCAGTTTCAAACAGAACGTCCTCTGGATTTTCCCCTAACTCTACAAAAAATTGACGCAAGCGATGTTGCAGTACACTTTTATTTCCGGAAGAATCCAGATCACGTTCTTCTAATTCCCGTTTTAAATCCGCAACTTTTAAATCCATCAATTTAAGACTTTGAGAAGCCATTTTTCAAACAGTAGCCCAATTATTACAAAATGCTAGACAAAATAACAATTACACAAGATCCCACTTCTGACACCAATTTGTTACGGGCTACTGGGTGTAAAATGGACCAAACTATTACTTAATTCAAGAATCTAATATTTATTAACAAATTAACAAGAATACAATGAGATTATTTAAAACAGTTAAATTATTAAACTAATATCAATATACAATAATAATATTCTACTAAATGTTATCTAATTTCTAAGATAATATACAAATAATATAAGATATTGTTTATACTAAGTAACTAAACTATTTATATAAATTTGTACAAATACAATAATATTACACTATAGTTTACAATTACAAATTAACACTTACAGTTCGCTAACTAAAGTCCACCGACCGTAAGACTCTTCAAATATGACAAACTGCCACACAGTTTATTACACTTATTACACGGTCACTAATTGTCACTGTTGCTCACTAAGCACTTATTTCAGACTGATACTAATACTAACTAACTCACACACACTGCCACTAGTTAACGACTGCTACTCACTGGCTTATTACAGACTCGTATTATTACTACTGGCTTATTACTCACTCCCTTATTACTGACTCTTATTACTGACTGACTGCGGCCGAAAACGCTGTCCTTTTTATATAGGCAAGGTAGGTCGTGGTGGGGCATTACTCGGAACACGGACGAGGACCACCTAGACCGATCTAGAAGGTTCTACGCCATTCTATAATCCCTTCCGCTTAATCCCATTGTTTGCCTAATCCGCTCTAGGCAGATCAGAAGCCGGTCCTACTTTCCGCTCTGACCGTAACAATACTGTGCTTATTGATTGAAAAAGATATCATTTTGTTGAATGTCATGGTGTGAAGTTGACTACTGATAAAAGATGTACTACATTTGATCTTCATTGATTTCAATGTTTTAGGAATATGTCTTGACAGGAGAAGGTGGGTTGAGAGCTGAATTGATATGCCGAAGGTCCCGGGGTAAAATATTTACAGCCTCCTGGGGCTCACTCAGCTAACATAAAGTGGGTACCCTTATATGAGCGTGATATCCAAAAAGTAATTTCCCTGGTCATCGGTTTTTCCAGAAAAATGACAGCTCTCTACCATCTGCTGAATTAATCACTCTTCATAGGTAGTATAGTGACAGATTTTTTTTAATGCCTTGATGGCGCCTTTGGGCGAAGTTGAATGGTTTTTCCCCCAGCATTCTAGAAACTTGAGGATTTATTTTATTGTATTTCAATTGGGAAATAGTTACATTATTTTTAATAAAATAGAGCCAAAACTCAAAACGAAATATTAAAATTTTATTAGAATGCAAATAGAAAAAAACCACAAGCAAAGCCTTATGTTTAAAATCTGATGTAAAAACAAACAATTACCAGTCGACGTTTCGCCAATTCTGGCATTATCAAGACACAAAAAAGAGTAGGATCAATCACATCTCAAAGAATTTTTTTTTTTTTTTTATTATTTATTTATTGGTATTTACAACTATATTACAGTAATATAACAAGTAAATTGGCTGAGTGATACTTAATGACATGATATAATGACAAGTAGAGAAACTACCCACTGGTAGTACTCAAATCGCATGTTCAACTAAGAAGGTCACATGGCCATCATCTTCTCAGACACCTCGGAGGATTATAGGGAATTGAAGAGGAAGCTAGGTTTGAAACTAGAGGGTTTGAGTGGAAATGAAGTTTCTTATGAAAGGATAGATACCGGGTTCGGGGCAAATCAGCAACAAATGGGACATTAAGGTCGTTATGGGTGACTTTATTCTTAACAAAATAAGGAGCGTTGAGGATTTTACGAAGGATTTTGGATTGTAGGGATTGGATACGAGAAGAATTCGTTGGCTTAGTGGAGTCCTAAAGCTCTACTCCGTAAGTGCAAATAGGTCGTATGATGGTCATGTAGATGAGTCTTTTGTAATTAATTGGGAGCTTAGAGCGTTTGTCTAGTAAGTGTTGAAGTAGCCTGTAACGTCGAGCGGTTTCTTGTCTGAGGATTCCAGGTTAATCGTTTGTCGTATCTCAAAGAAGAATTACATTCCAACGAGTAATCGCTCAAATAGGCTCATAACATGAGACCGCACCTCCACCCCAAGACGTTCAACCCAAAACTGATGCAGGAGCTGCTTTTCAGTTTTGGGTTGAACCTCTTGGGGTGGAGGTGCGTCTCAGGTTATGAGCCTATTTGAGCGATTATTCGTTGGGATGTATTGCACTTCAGCTTTGAGATGTGATTGATCTTACTCTTTTTTGTGTCTTGATAATGCCTGAATAGGCGAAACGTCGACTGGTAATTGTTTGTTTTTACACCAGATTTGAAACATAAGGCTTTGTTTGTGGTTTTTTCCATTTGCATTCTAATTACATTATTTTTATTTATTATTAAACATGTTGTATAAAGTGCCTTATATTTTTATGTTCGTGTAGAACGATATAGATAAAATGATGATGTAGATAATAGTTCCAACACATATCAAAATATAACGATGGTAATCGAAATGTAAAAAAAAATAAAATAAACATGTAGATATTTCTTATTCTGAATTCATATTTGTTATGATGCCTTAAAATTATTGGTTTATTAAAGAAATCGAAATCAAGGGCCACCTGTTGAGTAGTGGTCAGCCTAAAAAACGTCTATGCCCAAGATCGAGGGTTATTTTTAAAGGCAGTAAAAATTCCTTGGTTATGCCGTTCTTCAACTAGGAAGCAAAATGGGGGACCAATCCTGTGCAGTGCCAGGTAATGGTTAAAGATCTCTGTCCTAATTGTACCTAAAATTTAGGATCGCTGTATCATCTTCTGATCAGTCATAACAGCAAGTGACGTTAAATAAATAAGCAAAGAATCGAAATTAGATTGATAATCTGCATCAGAACTACATGACCACAAGACTATACTCATACTTTTCTACATTATGCTATATCATACTCACATATGACCACGAAAAGGTTCAGGAAATGCTCCAATTCTTTTTCTTCGTTGACTCATCCCAACCTCATCCTCCTAGGCGGTAATCAACGGCCACATTTTGTTCCATTTTTTTCTTCTTTAGAAAAAAAAAAGAAGAACTGTTTTCAAGGCAATCTCACTAAAAGACTTCCGCTCTCCTTTTAATTTAGGGTCATGTTTTTCTTAGTGACCGAATAACGACTCCATTAACCACTATACCTTCATATTACACTAAATCGTAACAGGAAGTACATGGAAGAAGGATGAATGCCTTTACACTACATTAGCATCAACATTTCCATAGGTAATGTGTCAAGGTGCGTTAATCAGACTAATATACATGTAGTAAACAATGTTAAATTGTATTTAAGGCGTATCCGCACACACACAAAAAAAAAAAAAGAATATGGGAGAACATGGTGTGGGGATAATTGAATAAACAAACAACTGTATGTTCGTCTTACTATTTTTTTCCAAAAATACAGGATATCGCGAGCTTTATTAAATATAATGTAATAAATAGAAAATTGAATTTAATAATGGGTGATGAGTAGATTTCGGTAATCATTTCATCAAGAAATCAAGACAATGACCTGAAATTTCAAATGACTTCAAAGATTCAAATCCAGCTGCTTGACAGACTTTTATAGAATCTGATAGCAGCAGGATATGGATCATTTAGACCTTCCTGGGCCTCACCCATCCTATATAAAGTATTCTAAATTGGGAAAAAATTTGGCGGTTGAGCGTTATATAGAACAGATCACCCCCTCCCCCCTGCTCAAACGTTTACGAAACAGTACAGTCTCTACCGCGCACTGAACCCGAGACCCTACACGGATCGTGGCGGCATAGTTTTTTTAAATTAAATTAAAAAAAACCCACGTAGATTGTCATTCATTGATCATGATCTTGAAAAAGTTCATAGAATTTTAATATAATTTTTTTTTTTAATGAAATAATATACGAGGCACAGATTCATTCTCGTAAAGTGGACAAATTGGATAAGATGATGCTACATAAAATGTTCTAATCTGTTTCTATTACTCTAAACAAGCTTTCTAAAAATATTATAAATTAAAACACGAATATTTACGACTAAATTCCTCCATACCGATACAGGTTCCGATTTCCCTATTTGGACAGGGTATTCCGCAAGGCTCCATGCTGTCCACATTATTTCTTTTATTTTAAACAAGATCTCTACCAAGCCAGCCTCATTCTCTGCGGTTTCGCTACGTGATATTCTCACTTTCTCGACGATAGTTTTTTCGTGTTAGACCAACATCACTACAACTGCCAGTTATTTATTCCTAACCAAAATTAAACTAACAATTTCCTTAAAAATCACTTTGTTACTAACAACATCGTGCCGCTTACGTAAGTAATGGTTCGACGGCTGCGTAGAATACGAATTGGCTTCGTGGTTCTATGATGAAGTATCGAAACTTAATAGTTTGGAAGATTGCTTAATCAGGCTTATTTTTGACACGAATCAGTTAATAATTTTCAATCGAAAAAAAAAATGTTTGTGTCTTTTCGAGTGTTAAAGCTCTTGTTTATTTTTTTATAAGAAAATTGTTTAATATGTTTTAGACTGTATACTCTAGGAGAATGAACAATACTCTCGTATCGTATTACTCTACAAACGATTACGGATGGATACCACAACACACTTAAGAATGAGTAGTTACTACTACTGCTTCTGAACATAGTGTATTACTTTCCTACAACTATTTGTGTTTATCACATGAATAAATTATTGTTTAAGCGTGTTTTAGTTTATCACACGTATTTATTTACGTTTTTCAAACCAAAAATAACTACAGTGATGTCAATTTTCTTGTATTACATTATTGTTTCACCTAAGCAAAATACAGAAAGTTTGATCACAATAATTCTTCTCTTCGATTTGCAGGAATATGAATTTTTTAATATCTGAATTGTGGTTTTTTATCAGATCTCTAGGCCATCTTATCATATCAAAATCTTCTCATATGAAGTCACGGTAATAAGAATAAGGATAAAGGAAGATAAAGGACAAGAAGATTTACGTTCTGTGTTAACGAATGATATGTGTATTTGCCATGTGTATATGATTTTACAGTGGGGATGTTCATGTCTTCACCAATATAAAATCATATATATATATAGCAAATATATGCAGAGGTGTATCGAATAAATCAGGCGTCAGTAGTTGGGCTGGACATATGGTCATAATGGAGGACGACGCTACTCAAAAAAGGTACGGAAGACCAGACCTTAGATGAGCTGACGAAGTCAAGAATAATGCAGGCAGTATTGCAGGATCCACAGCTTGGAGGACCTGGCACAGGACAGAGAAGAGTGGAGGCGACGCCTTGATGCGGCCAAGATCTCTCTCTGTTGATTGATGCTCATGCCGTTGGGTGTAATATGGTCTGAAATAAGTCAAGGAACACTCACGATTTTTCTTAGAATTTCGGATTGTGATGTTTCTATCTTGTGTATATGCATGAGTTTTACTGAGCTCCTGTATTCCGCTCAATACTTCCAAACAGGTCTTACTATATATTTGCTGATTCGTCATTTGTATCGTAAGCCTATCTGTAGGAGTGTTCTTTAGTATATTTTATTAACAACGATAATACAATCACAGTCTTTATCTTGAAAGGAACATATCGCCTTAGTAAACTAGCACAACTCCAAAATCGGTGTTTTTTCTGTGGTGTGTTATGGTCATGAAAGAAATGGTTAAATCGCTCTATCACTCACCAAAACTGTATCAACCTAGCTTTAGAGCTTGCCTGCCAAAAGGCACTTGCGTCACTCTAAGTGTCATAATGCTATTAAATGCTCAATAATAGTTTTTGCCGTTTATATTTAGCACTGAAGAAGATCTGCAATGTGGGTCGAAATGTTTCCAATAAACCTCCACCCGGAACATTTTCATCCTTATAAATGACATAAATAAGCGTTATATCGATCCTCTGATGCAGAGAGTGTTAGGAGGCGACCGCCCGGAGGGTGCAGGTGCTAATTGGGTAAAAGAAGTTGAGGACGGTGAGGTGTGGAGGTCCGGACCCGAGTTCACAGTCGGTTGCCCCCAGCCCTTTACCTGGTTAGCTGGCGCTCTGTGGCTTCTCGACCCAATCAGTCCCCGGTCTCTTGGCCACTTCTTGCTCTCTGGTCAATAACTCCAAGTCTAGGATATAGTCAGGTTATATAAATACTGTCTCGGTCAAGTGCAAGAGGATCCATAATGAAAAACTTCTAAAATGCTATAAACATGTCTAGATAAATTATTGTTAAATTACCACTTTAGAGGTGCGGAGTAGCTCAGTTTTAAGTTATTTAAACTGTTAACAGGATGGAACCACTGAGAACTGGAAACCCTCCTGAGGCTCACCCAGTCTCTATTAAGTGGGTGCTCTTAAATTTATTGGGGGAAAAACCTGGCGAATGAACTTGATCTATCACCTCCCTGGACAAAAGATGTCCTTGAAACAGTGCAGTCTCTGCCACGTAATCAACCCAAAGCCTTTCAAGGGCTGTAAAGGCAAACTTTTCTTTTTGTTTTACATTATCTTTTTTAGGGGGGGGGGGGAGCATTTATAACTGTGAGGTTTGATAACTAAATCGGAAGTCAGCCGACCGACCATTCGTTCTTAAAACTTTTCACAATAGCTGAGGAATAAGACCAAACAAGGAACTACGCTGAAAGATAGAACCAATATCAGTATCATTTAAAAATAAATGGATGATGTCATATGGACATATCTTCAGAATGTCCAAAGAACGTCTAACGAAGAAACCATAGAATTTTATAAAACCTAAGTCAAAAACATTGGGATGGTTCAAGAACTAAGGATCTTGGCGTTCCCGAGGAAAGAAGTATTAACAGTGATTTGATTTCGATGGAGAAAATTACAAGGATGTTAACTTGGGAGAGTAACTCAAAAGACGAATGAGACCATCTGCGGTGTTTTGGTAGAAATGCACTGTCATGACAGTAAGTGTCATAAAGTATAAATAATAAACGCCATATTTGCTTAATGAATGCATTATTTATTCCTAATAATATGAGTGCAGTGATATTAAACTTGTATGATTTAATACAGCAATATATTTATATAAGGTGCGAAGTGGCGAAGTGGCAGAGCGTTGAGTTACCTTGCAGAAGGCCCTAGGTTCCCGAATCTCGCTGCACGACAGACTTTTATTAAATCTTTTAGCAGCTGGGGATGGATCCTAAGGCTCAATTGAGCTTACCCAGTCTCTATAGAGTACCCTTAATAGGGGAGGGATCTGGCGGTTGAGCGTGTCTAGAACAAATCACCTTCCTGCACAACCGTTGTCCAAGAAATAGTATAGTCTCTACCATGTGCTGAACCCAAGACTCTTTAACCAAGTGGTACAGACTTTTTAATAAATTCCTATAAATAAATTTAAAAAAACACATTTACATTGTCCCATGCGATAAATATATTTCAATTGATGTAAAAATTAACCATTAATCTTCAAATATAATTCATTAAAAATGAGATAGTTTATTATAGTAGTAAAGAAATTATAAAGTTCATAATAAATTAAATTAATTATTTGACGATTAATGGTGTTATTTAAACAAGGAGGAAAATTTGTGACGCAATCAGCGGCAGTTGTGATATCAGCTTGATTACTACATAAAGACCTGATCGATACCGAATAATTATCCATTAACTCATTAAATTGTCAGGTGTTTTTGGATTGAGAGGTGTAGCCGTGTCCATAAAACATTTGAGTGGGAGTGACCAGCTTCGCACAGGGGGGGTTTTCCTAATGATGGATTTAAGGCAGATATTCTGATGCAATAGAACTTTCAGCCCATTAACGCTATAATTTTAAAAATCAATAATCTCACATCTAATTATTAGACTTTACTGCAGGAAGTACTTCGGAGTATAGGGTAAATAATAAAAATTGTAAATAAAAAAAAAAAAGGCAAAGAGCATTTTAATAGTCATCAGCGTGGGAGAGACTAAAAGCGAAATTAATATTATAAGAATATTAAGAAGCCCAAAGAGAAGTAATAATTAAAAAGAAATCATAATTAAAAATTGATAAGACAGTAAATAATGACTATAGAAAAAATAAATAATAAAGCGATCATATTTTGAAATATTAACATTGTGTTGATCTATATTGTTATTTCTCGGTTGTAAACATTCGAGATGCAAAATACTTAGATTTAAGAATTTATGTAAAGTATATATTTAAAAGTCGAAAAGGGATTATGTTAAAAACCCTAAGATCTGTTTTAACTATAATTCATTTAGGTTTTACAAATTGCGCACAAAATAATGGGTAATTGTCATCATTGTATAAATAAATCTATTGTCACGTTATAAATAAATAAAAAAAGTTTTTTAATAAATTAATATATTTTTACAATATTTATGTTGTTTTGGAGTTTTTTTCTTGACTTATCTTGAATTACCTTCGTCTTTTTTTTCTAAAACATGAATAGTGATTCTGTTAAAAAAAATAATTAAAACCTATAGTTTTATTTAATTCAAATTTAAAAATTCCTGGTGAAACCTGATGCAATTCCTATGATTGTATAAATTGGCAAATTATAAATAAAAAAATAAGAAATGATTTTTTAAAAATAATACAATATTATGTTCTGTTCTTGACAGGTTGCCTGATTTAAATCTCTTTTCTTTTTTCTTATTGATGAATAGGGATTATGTTAAAATTAATTTTAAAAACCCTCAGATCTGCTTCACCCATGATTAATTTAAGTGTTAAAATTTGTTGGTAAAACAAGAAGTAATTATTGTATCAATTGACAAATTATTAATAAATAAATTAACATTATACAAGTCCTACAATATTTATGTTATGTTATAAATTTTAATTGTTTGATTGAGAAGTTTCCTTAATTACCATTCTTGAGGGTTAATTTTAATCGTCTTTAATTATTTTATATAAAAACCAATTCCACTAGATCGATTGGCGTTCAGTAGGTGGTAGAGCTTGTCCTATTTCTAGGTGAAAGGTTTTGCATGGATGAGATTTCTTCGATATCAAGCTCAACCGCCATGTATTCCCCACAATTCAATGGTTTTCCGGTTTATAGAATCTGAGGCTGAGTGAGCCCCAGGAGGGTCTACAGATACAAAGTCCATCCCCAGCTGTTAGATGATTAAATAAAATACCCGGAACCTTCGGCAAGGCAACTCAACTTTCTACCACTGAGCTACCCCCTAATTTTATATAAAAGTTGTATATTTTTTGAAAACATTTATTGATGTATGGAGGAGATAAGAAGGTAACAACAATTTCTCAAATACTAAGAAACTATTTACTAGAAACCAACATCCTGGTCCATATGAAGAAACATATATTTATAAAAATATATCTGGCAAGAAACTATTGATTTATTTATTTACTTTTTTTTTATATATCATTTTTCAAGTTTTATTGAAGATAAAGTATTCTTATAATTACTATGAAGACTTAAAATATGAGCCAAGATGTTGGTTTTAAGAAATATTTCTTTATGATTTGTGAATTTATTTTTACCTCTACCTGGACCATTGTTTCCTCTATCTAATTTAAAAAATCAACCAATATAATTCATATCGAAATATGTTGGTATAACTTGTGCATGAAATTTGAGTTGAACAATCGAGAAATAATTTAAAAGCGAGTTCAATTGATAATTCCACTTATCGAAATAATGTTATTATCAAGAAACTAATGCAAAATGGCTGCATGATTGTGATTGAGATGAATGACAGATCCATCCTCAACACAGACCCATGCATGAAACCTGTGACGCAACACGACTGTTATCGACAAGGTCTGTCTTTGAAGCGCATCTTCTTAAATCGAATTAGGCATTGTATGTGTGTAACAACTTTCCCGTGCTCGTTATGCAACCTTACTTCGAGTTGAAGTTCACCGGTGCCTTTATTCCATCCAAGGATTCTCAACTTAATGGAAGAAATTTTCTTCTAGTTCGCTTCCTGAGTGTTAAACATTATATGGGTTTGAAATAATGCATTGCCCACTATGTTTGTAACAATACATTTTTGTTCTGAATCCGAATGTATTATAAAAAAGGAGCTTACTATATTAACCGATTTTTATTATATTAGAAAGCCCAAAGACCAATGGTTGCATTCAAATCCTTGCTTTTCGTTTCCTAATTTAACAAAAATGTATAACTTTTACTTTCCTACAAGACCCATTAATCATGTAACATTTTCAAGGCATAGTTTCAAAATAAGTCCTCTTACTTAAGTGCCATTGTCATTGCATGAACCTATAAACAGATTTAATTGCATACTTTTAATTTTTTTATTCTCAAAAGCCGTCTGCACTCTTGCAGAAAAATTTGTTTTTCCGTATATTTCAGCAATAAAGTCTGATCTAACATTTCTGATTTTTTAAAAATTATTATTATCGGTTTTTTAGAATTTTCTCACTTCTCCGAACCAATTCTCCTTCCTTCCAATATTTCCGTTCCACACAGTCCTACTTTGTAACAGACCTTTGCCATTTCTTTTATCACTTCTTCTATCCACTGTTTCCGTGGTCTCTTCACAGGGCAGTATTTAAGTACTCGAAAGAGCCATTGCATCTCCTCCATTCTTATACGTGCACATACCACATATCTTACGATTGATGTCATCGAGAATATTGAGTTCAGCTCCCACCTTATTTCTTATAACCTCGTCTGAGAATTTATGCAACTACAAAGTTTCTGATAAAGTTTGCCAACAATCTTCCCTAAACATTTACAATATAGGTATGTACTTCAAGGTATTTGCAAAAACTGGATTTAAAACTTTACCAATATTTATTTAATTGAGATTAGTAGTATTAATAGCCTTTTGTACCTTAATCCTTTTAGTTCCAAATCGAAACCTTTTAAGATTAATGAATACGAGCATTATCCTTTAGTATCATTGAAGATTCTATCAATAATTTTGTACGCATAGAGTGAGCCAGAAAATGTATGAAATCGTATACATACATAGTATGTTATAGATTCCAGGTAAGCCTAACACGAATACTTGACTGAAATATTTCAAAGCAACCATCGAATCCTCATGTGCACCCTTTTAATCCTGGGAAACGTAAGACTAATACTTGTCACAAAGGGTGAATTACAAAAAATAAAATATTAACTTCCAGTTCCTAAAATATTATTATATATGCATATCTATAACTTTGTGTATAATTGTGTGTATGACTTTCATTTTTCTTTGAAACAACCGTTTCTATTTACCAAGCAAGTCCTCATAATATCAAGAAACTCCATTAATAGGTGGAAGCTTAAGTCCGTTAAATAGTTTTTATTTCTTTGTTTGTATTTCCATGCATTATTTTAATAATTTCATAATTAGAAATTCACCCTTCTACGACTTGTTTGTTATTTGGTTTAACGCTATTACTTACTCATGTTATGCAGATAATATTTTATACGAAAAATGGGTCACATTTATTATAAAATACTTTCGTGATCCTAACCTGGATCGCAGATATTAATGGCCTCGTTTGCATATCTCCAGCGGCTCGTCAGCGTGACTTACTTTTTGATATCATAGTTTGTTTTTATTCAGGGATCGAGTTAATTCTGAAAAATTGAGTCGCATATTTCGCGTGTGATTTCTCTTTTAATTCCCTCGAGTAATGGATGTTATTCGAAGAGACTTACTAATGGCCAGGGAAGAGAGGCATCGTTCCGAAGAGGTTCTGTTTCACGCCATTGACATAGATGTGAGGGGACCGCATCCATGTTGAGGAGTGTCGAGGATCCTCTCTGCAAGTCAGCTCAGGATTTGGTTCAAGGAAGAGGCTTCTTCCACGCTGATTTAAAGGTCCACGTCTTAACACTGACTTAGAGTAAAAAAACAGTTTATTGGAAATCGATGTTTTGACAATACTGAAGACTTTTTAAGACTTAGTATCTTTTTTTAATCGTAATCAGAAGTCTGTACGTTGTTATCGTTTATTCATTTAACGCCACTTTATGCTGCTATGGCTAACCGGACGATCCTACAGTGAGAGTCCGAAACGTTGTCTATCCAGGTATAACTAAGGTAGGGATCATTAACGAGTACTTGACACGATAAATGCACGGGACCCCCATTTTTCGGCCCCAGTGAAGGACGACATAACCAAGGACATTTACTCCATTTAAAAAAATTGAAGTTTGTAGGAGTCGCAGAATTTTGTAAGTTTTACAATTCATGTTGAAATAGCTAACAACTGGATACTATAACTTAATTAACAAGGCTTTAGATTTCTCACTTACTGATATTCTATAAATTATAAAAAATAATGAAAACTCTAACTTATTATTTATTATTTATTTGTATTTCACACTCTTTCAGTTATGAGGTTAGCGAAAAAAATCAATAGAATTTTCAGCATTATGCAAATCCAAAAAAATATCTTATTCCAAAAATAAATTGTTCATTAGTCACTACTAGACACGTGTGAAATTATTGAAAAACTAAGAGTAAAGTTAAATTAGTTATAGCGGTTAATTATTATGAAAAAAAAAATAAACTAAAGATTTACAAATAAAATTAAGTGCGTATCCTCGCCCCAGCATCTAAAAATTTGGCGTTTTAGAGATACTGGTATGGATACTAGTATTTTCATGTTTTATTTTCGGGTCACAAAATATTAAGTCTGAGTTTTTTTTGTTTTCACTATAGTTTGATTTCATTCATTTCTGATTAATTGTAATTTTTAGATAAGATATTGTGTCGCTAAGGTGACGATAAGGAACCCTTCAATCCTTTGGTCGGCCGATATTAATATTTGGTCAAGGTCTTTCGTCCATGTAAGTATGTAGCCGCTATGGCAAGTTCAGGCTTCATTCCCTTTAACCTAAGGGTAAACCAGTGTTTACTGCTTATCCAAACACTTGGCTTATGATAGAGATACCTAATTGCTGCGCCATTGTATGGTTAGTAATCTGACGAACTACATAGATTTCTTCCTGATCCCTATGACTAATCAATAAGAGTGCAAGGTAAGTGACACCGGCGTTACGTAAGAGCGGCTCCGAGGATGCGTACAGAAAAGAGGAGAGCTTGGTAAATGGGCGCAGCCGTCCGAGAAGAAGGAGGCTGGGAGAGCTGGTAGCAGTTGATAGGATGTGGTTCCGCTGGTCGCTTCTTCAGCGCCGGAAACGGGAGTTCTTCACAGGCCCGATAACTGTCCTCGGGCGGTGATTAGGAGTTCCGGCAAGCTTGGTGGCCTTCTCCGGGGAATTGGGATGGAAGCTGGACGTGCTATACCGAAAATAAAAAAAAATCAACAACAAAAAAACGTTAAACTATAAAATAACCCCCTAGCAGAATTAATAAAAGAATTTTTCGTGACTGCAGATTGCTAGTTTGTGACATAACAAATGGAAGAGTGCCATTAAGAAGAACACAGCTGTAATCACACGCTTTATTTTTTAAATATTTCTGTTCATAGAGTTACGTATTCTTTTTAGTATTTAAATGTTCTTACCATAAAAAATAAATAATGTATTTACAGATAAATATGATACTATGAAAAATCAACTTTCTTTCCTGGACCATTATCTACGCGCAGTAATTGATCCAACTCTTTTAAACTATTAACTCAAGAAAGACATTAGACGAAGCAATTTTTTCATTTCATTGGTAAAGAAAATTTAATTTTGACAACAATAATCGCAACAGGTAATTCTTATAGATCCTTATGCCCTATTACATCTGGTTAGGGAAATTTTAGGACTCCCACCGTAGACTCGCCCGATTAGCTATAGCAGTATACAATTACGTCAAATGAATAAACAATTAACTACTTTCGTCCCTCTAAAAACATGTAGCACTACAACACATGGAGAGTCTTGTGTTCAGTATGAGGTAAAGACTGTACTGTTTCTTGAACAACGGTTGTGGTAAGAGGTGATTAGTTCTAGAACATGCTCAACTGCCTGATTTTCCACCTATTTTGGGTATCAACTTTATAGAGGCTGGGTGAGCCCCAACAGGATCCTGCCTCCCATTGTATCCATCTCCGACCTATAAAAAATTAAATAGCATCTGCCAAGAACTGGATTTCAACCCACGACATTCGGCACGGCAACACAGTGCTCTACCACTGAGCCACTCCTCTCCCTCTTACCCATAAATATGAGACCAACTAATATTTAAAAAAAAAAAAATATAGCTATTATTATTTTGTTATTGTTTTTTATTAAACATAAGATATCAACAGTTGTATTCATGACCAATAGAGAAACATTTTATTCCCATTGCTCCTTTCAATAGCAGGAGGTTGCTTATTGTATCATCAGTAACACCTCCCTTACATTGGCGACTGAGAGGAGATGGAAATAGCGAGGGTGGTACTGAGGAGCCGTCCCTAGGCTAAGACGAATATGAAGACTCCGAGGATGACCGGGAATTTGCATGTTGATTGCGCTGGCCCCTTCCGCTCCCCATTTACAAGTTAATACAGGCCGTATACATAATCCTGGCCGTCATGCAACACTTACGCCCTTCCGGGATTAAATAATTGATAAATTGATTGTCTATTAACATATTGAGTGGACCGTCCGGAGTCGAGATGCCAAGGCGTTATCCTATCGAGCTACCAAAGTGGATGAAGATGGAGTGTGTGCCCCTGGGGCGTGGTTTCTGAGGATGTTCAAAGGAAACGTTCCATGGTCAATAAGACCATATCTATCTATTGTATAAAACAGGTTTTAGTGATGCTACATTTTATATTACCTTGGTTAGGCGGGATGGAGCAAAGCGGGGACACCACACTTATTGTTATTTTTTTCCTTTAGATTCTAGTAAATTTTTATCTATAAGCTCCCCTTTGGTTTTCTGTTAACCATTGACCCATTTAACGGCGTATTTATTTTGGCGCCGTCTTTTCTTACTCAGACCAAGTCCGAAACATATTATATCTTCTCCTTGTTCTTATCTGCCATCACGACCCAAATGATGAGTCAATGCCTGCTCCAACAAGAATTGCTAGTCCTCTCTATTGCGCGCCACTGCCTTCCAATTTCTTAGTCCAAGTAGCATTCTGGAGTCCGCATCCACACAATCCTCCCAACGAAGCTTGGGACGTCCTACCCGCCTTGTACCACACACTTGGTCGGACATCATTTTTAACGGGATATCGCCCTGGTTCATTCTCATGACATGACCAGCCCAGCGGAGTTGGGCAAATTTGATGACGGTGACAACATTGAAGTCTTTATAGATCACACTTATTTCGGCATTTGTTCGTCTTCTCCAGGAACCCTTCTCACACACACCTCCATAAATCCTGCGGAACACTTTCCTTTCGAATCTCAAAAGGGCTTTTTCCTGGGCCTTCGTCATCGTCCAGCATTTGGAACCATTTGTAAGCACGGGTCTGATAAGCGTCTTGTATATCCTAGCTTTAGAGCCATTAGACAATACGCTGCTCCTTATATGATTTTGGAGTGCTAAGTATGTGCGGTTCACGGAAAACATATTATATAATATTACTAATGACAGGGGGTACAGTCAATAATAACACTAAATAAGTTAACCTTATTTAGTGCTATTATTCACCAGACAAATTATATCCTTCATTACGATCTTCCAGCCAACTATTTTCCTCTGTATGTAATATTATATATGATTGCGAAAAAGAGACGCTGAATTTACCTTTTTTCCTTTATTTTTACCCCTCTCCAGTAAAACAGATACCATCATATATACTATGGAATGATAGAAGAAACATATATTTCTTGATGAAATGATTACCGAAATACATATTTTTCCAATTATTACACAGTTTTAAAAAAATTCAAAATCTCTCGATTTTTTTTTTGGTGAACATTAAAAAGGAAACGAATGACAAGTTAAAAATTGTCGTGACTTAAATCGAAGCGACAACTTGCGGAACTGATACCCCGGACTTTCAATTATAACAAAAATACTACGCAACATTTTTGTTTGTTTAAATAAACCTAGAAAGTTAATGGCTAGAATTGGTGTTAAAGCTGCCTCTAGATTGAACATCTACGCTATGGGCTTTTTGAGGGGTAGTTAGACAATTCATAATAATTATGAGGTACTTATGAAATACTATATAGTAATCACAAAAAAAAAAAATAAATATCATTAATCACGCTATGATTTGAATATTTAATCAATCAAGTAATATTAGAAAATATAACACCCCACCAGACTATTTAAAATGAATAAAAACATTAATTCTAATAAATACATTGTGTTGTATAAATAATAAAAAGTTTGCCGTTTGAGATAATACTATTATTTACGTGTATTCATGCTGACTACATCAATCATGCTTCCCATGTAATTGTATAATACGGTTGTACATTAATTGTTCCAATTCTCCTTCACAGAAATTTCCCGGAGCGGTCAAGAGCTGCAGGAGAAAAAAACCCAAGAGGCGGGGAGAGGGAAAACTAGAAGCGGAAGAGTAGATTTCCCGCCTGTTTTTTCCCTCCGCTATCGGAAGACTACGTGAATGGGAGGGAGATGAATGGAGCCCCCCTCATGTGTAGTTTTTCTCCCCCCATTCACCTCATTTTTATCAATGGATTCCCTCCTTAATACCAGTTCGGCCTTCGACTTCTTCACCCTTTAATACTCTCCATTATTGTCCTCATTGTCGGCACGGGTTGTGATCCACTTCGGGAACGGTGGAGTTAAATTAAGTTTGCCAGATCATTAGGAGAAATTAGGATTAATAATTCCACTGAAATCCAACGATTTCATCCATGATTTACGTATATTAAAAAAAAACAAAAAAAACTTGACGACTACAACCTATGAAGGGTCTTGTGCTCAGTAGAAGCTGTACTGTTTCCAGGATAACGGTTGAGCAGGGAGGTAATTTGTCCAAGATTACGTTTAACCACGAGTTTTTCCCCAATTAAGGGTACCCACATTACATTAGCTAGTAGAGCCCCGTCGTTTCCGTAGATCTCAATGGGTCCTACCGTAGCTGTTAGCACATTAATTTATTTCTATTTACATGCTATAGCTGGATTTGAACCTGGGATCATCAGGTCTAGCCACTGAGTTACGGCGCTCCCTAATGATCTATAAAGAGGAAAAAATATTGGTTACCATGTTGTTTAAAGCCAAAGGACCACTAAGACTCTTAAAGTAAAGAAACTGTACGTATCAAAAGAAGCTGTAGTCTTGTATATAAAACTAAAATCATTCAAGTAATTTACCATATTTTTTGTAGAAGATAACTTCTTAAAATAAAACCTATATGCATAAACTTAGGGAATATATATCTCTATTGTGAATCTTATAATTATTATTAATTTTATTGTGGGAGCGGAGTGGCTCAGTGGAAGAGCACTGAGTTGCCATGCCGCAAATCCTGGTTCAAATCGCGCGGCAGGCAGTTACTTTTATTTAGTCTGCTTGTAGCGGGAGATAAATCATTTGGGATCTAGGACCCTCCAGGGGCTCACCCAGCCTCTATAAAATATTATAAAAATAGGGAACCCAAAATAAGGGGAAAAACCTGGCGGTTGAGCGTGACCTAGGACGAGTCACCTCCTTGCAGAACCGTTGTCCATGAAACAGTACACTCTCTACCATGTACCCCCAGACTCGTTAACGGGTCGTAGCGGTACAGGTTTTTTTTATTTATTATTTTTATTTAGGGTATTGGGTGCGAGTTACCTCAAGTAGAACGTTGAGTTGCTCTACTTAATGTCCTGGGATAAAATCCGGCTGAGATAAATACATTATATAATCATTTTACAGCCATAATAGATGAACCTTGTGGAATTTTCAGATCCTCCTGGGGTACACCTCTGCAGTCTAAAAAAATACAGTCTCTATCATGTATTGAAATTAAGACATTTATTGTAGTAGTAGAGGTTTTTATTTTAGATCTATCATTTGATAAAGAAAATTATACTTTTACTTCATGAAAAGTAATCAGGCATTTACTGAGGGAAGATTTCATTTTATGACTCTATACTGATGAGTGTAATGTAAGTCTAATAGACTATAGTAGAAGAAATTTAATTTTATACGGATTTTATTCGGATGAGTAACAGATGGACGTTGCCGGATCAAGCTGTTAGGAAATCGTTACACAAGACAAAACTAACATACAAAATGCATTGGTTACACCTAGATGATTATTTTTTATCCACTTTACACTTATAGAGGTATATTCATGTTAAGGCAAAATAACTATAATAATGCACATTGTTTCGAATAACAAATTTTCAATAGGCTTGATTCCAAACAGAGGAAAGCAATCTTTTTACAGTGGTTATTGAAACAATGGCCTACAAGGTGGCCACAAATAACTTCTGCTTATGTGTAGATACCAGTATCTGAATTTTAAGCCAATGGTCTTAGAAAAAGATATTTTTTTAACTAATATAACTATGGTTTTAAAAATATATAACTAAGCAAATCAATTTCAATATAATTAAGGTTTATTCATTTCTAAAAATACTTCAAAATTAAATATATATGCGCCAGAAATATATTTAAAATATTGATGAGCATATGCTTTTGTTTTAGGGTGCCTGTAGATATTTAATATATAGTTCAATAATCAATTTATTATCAAATTAATCTACAACCGATAGAAAGTTTTTATTATTTTTTATTGAAATATGCAGTTCTAGTAAATCGAGTTGATACCGGATCGATTTTTCCCTAGTATTGTAGATTTGTTTGCGAACCGACCAACAGAAGGCCAACATTCTCTCAGATTGTTGCCTTTTCTCTCCCCTGTCTGTCCCTCTTGCCCGTACCTCGTTCTCCTCTCCACATGGACCCTGATAATTTTGAGTAGGTATTGTACATAATAGATTGGGGAAAAAGAAATCCATTATTTTCTCGGTAGATGGCTGTAGTGATCGATATCTCGTAAAGTATCGACTATTGCATAAACATATGCAAGTTTATCCTTGTTGTCAAGGTGACATTTCACACTAAAAAAAATCTTTGACTGTTTATGGAGCCGATACTGTAACAGCTAATTACATGCAATTTTGGTTTCGTCGATTCCGTTTAGGCATTTTTAAGTTTCCGTTAGGCAGTTGTTAAAGATGCACCTCGCACGTGTAGGGCCCGTCGTGACAGGAAAATGCCGAAAAAATCACAGAAATAATCGAAGTTGACCGGCATGTTAGTAGTCGTAGCATCGCCCAGGAGCTAAAGATCGACCATAAAACAGTTTTAAACTATTTGCGCAAAGCTGGATTCAAAAAGAAGCTCTATGTTTGGGTCCCACACCATTTAACACCAAAAAAACACGATAGATCGAAATTCTATCTGCGAAGCCTTGGCCAAACGGAATGAAATCGACCCGTTTCATAAACGAATGGTGACTGGGGATGAGAAATGGGTCACATACGACAATATTGTGCGAAAACGATCGTGGTCAAAGCGTGGTGAAGCTGCTCAAACGGTGGCCAAACAAGGACTAACGACGAGGAAAATTCTACTGTGTATTTAGTGGGACTTGAAAAGAATCACTTATTATGAGTTGCTTTCGTATGGCCAAACACTAAATTCAGATCTCTACTGGAAACAACTGGACCGTTTGAAGTTAGCGGTTGACCAGAAACGGAATTGGCCAACAGAAGAGGTATTGTGTTCCATCAGGACAACGCAAGGCTACACACGTCTGTAGTGACTCGCCAGAAACTCCAGGAGCTTGGTTGGGTTTTAAGTTTTAATGCATCCACCATATAGTCCGGATTTGGCACCAAGCGATTACCACCTTTTCCGCGCATTGCAAAACTTCCTGAGTTATAAGGAATTGGGATCAAGAGAAGATTGTGAAAATCGATTACTAGAGTTTTTCGCCAATAAGGACCAAGACTTCTACGAGAGAGGCATTATGAAGCTACCATTAAAATGGCAACAAATTATACAACAAAACTGTGCATATTTGACCCAAATCGGACAATCCGAAACATCATAAATAAAGTTATGAATTTCACGCAAAAATAATGGATTTCTTTTTCCCCAACCTATATATTATTATAACTATTCGATTAATATAAATATTAATATTAATATAAATAATATCCGATTTGTAACCCCTGTATATAACCAGGATAACTCATTTTCTAATGGCTATACGGTTGTTTAGTTGGAATGGTAAGGAAACAGGGAAAGTTATTGTTATATGGAAACGGTACAAATTCATAAGAAAATCAATGACCAATTATGGCGGACATAAGACCATTGGTCCGAGTCATTATATAATTACATAAACCTCGTTCTTAATCGTGATAATGAAATTTATTAATCGTAATGATGACGTAACGGAAACAAGGGTTGCCAACTGAACCTGTTACGTCAACCGGTCTTTTGGCCAATGGTTTGTAATAATTCCGATAACGAAGCTAAAAACCGTAGGATTTGAGAGTTGTCATTTAAAAAATATGAAATGGGACAAGCGACGAAATGGACCGATCTTCCGACTTTCACTTTCGGGGCTTTCGGTTTCTTTTTCATCCTCTGGCATGTCGTCCTCCTCATGGACAAAGGAAACGGCGGTCGGGAGAAGAAACTCCGATGGGAGCAGCCACCGAAGACGCGTTGAAGAAGTTGAAGAACCCCCCTCACCCTCCCCCCTCCCCGGATGGAGGCAGCGGTAGATCACGAGCGGCCGAGTCGTGTTAAGTTATGCACATCTCCTCTTCGGACCGTGGTCACGGTGTACGTCCTCCCTCAACATCTTGGTGGGAGGGAACCATGTCATGATTCCATGTCGGAGTATTAATGAAAGGGTTGGTAATTAAACCTGGTGCATACAATATGATTAAGATATATACCTTGTAAATCGCGGTTTCGATAAATAGTGGAGTATTTAAAAATTTCCTCTATCAACAATGAAAATAAAATCAGCGAAGCCGGAAAAAGAGCCTACTTTGCCAAATGTAGTATATGTAAATTCATATTGTTGTTTAGAGTGGCCAAATTATAGATACACAAGCCATTAATAAGATCCGTAGTAACATATGGAGCCGAAACATGGTGCTTTTCATGAGACGAATATGCGGCGCTAACCAAGCACGCGGAATATAAAAAATAAAGACAAACGAGAAGATGGATAACTTGTTGAAAAATGAACAGATGTAAATTTTATAAGTGCTAATAGGTAAAGGGGCAGGCCACGTTGTTGAAATGAAAAAGGAGAGACTGCTAAAGAAGCTGCTGAAAAAAAAAAAGCTGGAAGGAGAAGGAGAGGGAGACCACGAAGCAGATGGGAGGATGATGTGTTTAAGGACGCCTTGAAACCAGATATAAGGAATCGGAAAAGGGGAAGCAATGAATAGAGAAGAATGGACCAGGAGTCCAAGGATTACCCAGATCTGTAGCGCCGAGGGGTATTGTAAGTAAGTGGGTAATTTAAAAAAAAGTTAAGTTTCAGTAACTATAGAAAAAAAATAGGAAGCAAAAATTGAGGGAAGAAAATGGTCCGAGTAGAGGTAAAATAAAAGTATTCATTAACTATTTATTAGAAATCTACTTTCGAACCCATTTTGCAGGTCTTCCTCAGGGCTGGATTGACAAGACATGCAATTATTAAAAAATGACAATCAGAATAATAAGAAATTACTTCTCTGATTTCCACCCAGACTTTCTTCCCTAATAATATTTTAGACGGTCAAATTATAGACAAATTAATTAATTATAAACATTGATAGTAATAATTGTGATATTACAAAAATAATCGGCCTGAGCTCTGGGAAGAGTCACAAGCCCTGAGCCCTTCATCAAGGATATTAGCCAGAGAGAGGGCGCTGCTGAATTTTCCGTTTTTAGCCAAATGGTACAACCGATTGAAAATGACAGAATCTTATTTATGATCTAATTTGTGTAATTTCCTTCAAAGGAGCGGGATCAGAACGAGGGGGCCGAGGCGAGCATTTTCCCCAACCTCTAACTTGAAAATCAATAGCACACTTCGCTAATCTTTTTTCTTTTAAGGAAATTTCCAAGGCTTTTATCATAGGTTTTCTCCTTACAAACCAGAAATATAATATAATATAATATATATATATATATATATATATATATATATATATACTTACACATATTTATATCCATAAACCTCCCCTTATATATATTATTATTATTTGAGTATATTCCCCTCCAAGGAGAGCGCTGAAAACACAAAAATCTATCTTTTGGTGGTGACTTTTTTCTTCTTTTTGGTTTCCCAAAACCTTTTCATTTTTTCACTTTGAGCCTTCTTCTGTTCATCTGTCCATTTACGCCTGCTTAGTGTAGGTTGAGATATAACTTCAAGATTCTGGTTCATAATTTTGTCTCAACAGGTTTTACGATCTCGAATGCCTCAAAAAAATAAGTGTTAGAACAAAACCAACTATATGTAATTGAGAGATATTAATTAATTAAAATAACTCCAAATTAGGAGGAACTAGTTAGCCCCATCGCTTGAGCCCTACCCTTATCATTAATGAGAAATTAAGCAACCCCCCCCCCTCCTCATTCCTCTCTTAAAATGCACCTGGTGCAGTAAAAGAGGACTATATGTGATACTATCTGGAAAATTAGGAGACCTAGATAAATAGGATAAGGGCCATTGGAGGTACCTTGAGGTAGTTTAAGTGTCCCTTTATGCTTTAGGGATAGATCAGAAGTTGTAGGTAAGAAGCGGGCAACTCAACATGTAGACTGTTTTATACCTTGTAAATAAATGATCAGCATACTATACATATAATGTTACGCAATTAAATGAAAAAAAATTTATTGAATAACCACTTCCTGGTCAGTCAACAAGAAGAGAGGGAGATGTCTCTTTAAGGATATGTAATTACTATATTTCAAATATAACTATCTCAATGTGGCATCCCATTTCATTATTTTAATGTTATTCAGATCAAAGGATCTAACTTTTCCTTGAGATCCTTGCTTGGGCAGTGAAGCTATTATAGCAAGAGATTCTGTCAATCATATCTGAAGATATAATCAAGATTATTATGATAAATACCTATTCCAAATAAGCCAAGGGGTTATGAAAAAATAATTACGATATATGATTAGGGTTCCCATCACCATCAAGAGTACTCTCACTTGGTGGTACTTGTCTCTTTGAGAGGAATGCCGAAACTCGCTTGCAACACCGACGACATGCTCCATCACATGGTAATGCTTCTGGCATTAGACGAAACATGTAGCCAGCGCATCTTTCCCAGAGCTATCATTGCGATCTCGATCTGTGATCCGTTTTAGATTACTCCTTACATCGCCGAGGTGGGAGATACGTCCTGCAAAGACGTCGTCCGGCGGTCGTGTATTAAAACGGAGTTAGAGATTTCCCCGGGGTCACGACTAGACGTGTGGTAGTTACCGGTCGCCATCAAGATGTCTTTAGCCCTGCAAAACAGTTCCGCTGTCCCTCGTGTTTTCCGCTTTTTCTGTCTATTCGTGTGTGCCGCTTGATGCGTCTTCTCTAATATCCTGACCTCATTAATGCCCGAGACAATGGACACTGCGTTAATAGACAAATAAGAATATATCTGATGATTTTTGGAACAGTCTTAAAAAACATTTTAGCACACAAATTCCAAAGGAAAAGCTTGAAGTCTTTGAACTAAAACAGTAAATAAAAATACCTCAATAATTTCACCTATTCAAAGATCTTCAGGAGAAAAAGAATAATAAAAAATAAAAATAAAACCTATTAAAGCACATCCTAACCTCAAAACAAGACACAAAACACGGGAAACATCCCATCTCCAAGGCCCAAATCCAATTAATTGGTTGGAATTTTCCCACTAATGTCTTAATTTAAAATTACTATTTTTAAAAATTAAAGTATACTTTCAAACTTTTGTCTGGATTCCAACTATTATACAGTAAAATAAAGACAATCAGCAAATTAATAAACCCTATTCTGCCTCAGACTATATGAGGCGTTCAGGATCAAAAGGGCATAACTAAAAATTTCAAAAATTGATTCCACTCATCTAGTCAAGTAATGCTGTTCCTCCTGAAACATCAGGTTAAGAACGGGGCTGAAATAATGAGAAATATAACGATAACGCATTTATTACACAATGTTGCTTGAGTAACTATCGAAACGTCAAATTTGAAATACGTAATTATCTGCTTTTGACCCTGAACACCTCTCTATTGGCATTACTTATTTTTAATCCTCAGACCATTGAAAAAAAAAACCTGTAACACTACAACTCGTGAACGGGTCTGGGGTTTAGTACATGGTAGAGACTGTACTGTTTCATGGACAACGGTTCTGCAAGGAGGTGACGAGTCCTAGGTCAAGCTCAACCGCCAGATCCTTCCCCCTTATTTTGGGTACCTTATTTTTATAATATTTTATAGAGGCTGGGTGGGCCCCAGGAGGGTCCTAGATCCTATATGATCCATCTCCCGCTGCAAACAGAGTAAATAAAAGTCATGGGCTGCAGAGGGATTTGAACCAGGATTTATGGCATGGCAACTCAGTGCTCTACCACTGAGCCACTCCGCTCCCCTAAGACCATTCAGGCTTCTAAAAAGAATAAGGATACAGAATTTAAGTTAAACACCAGTGGAGAGTTTTGATTAGAAATTGGCCTAAAAAGGAAAGCGCTGGGATCCAATGTATTCAGTGCCCTGGTTTCAAATCCAAATCAAATTTAAATTATTAAATCGGTTAAACAGCCACGGATGAACCATGTGGAATTTGCGGAACCTCGTTGGGTTCAATCAGTCTTTATAAAAGTAACCTTAATTGGGGAAAAAACTTTCCGGTTGAGCTACCCTGGACAAATTATCTCCCTGCACAATCGTTGTCTGAGAAAGTTGTGGTACAGGTTTTATTTTTATTTACCTATAACTATGCACGATACCGAAAAATGAATTCGTCAGTAATGCTACGATACATTAGTCGACAGTAATGTTTTGGTATATAATGGTCTCATCACCATAATGCATATTTCTCGATGAAAACAAAAAGAAAAATATTGTATTCAAATAGCTTTTTATACTCTTGCCCCATCCCCTCTACAGCCGGGTACTTTTAGTATTTTACGCTGTATAGAAGACTTAAATGACTAACTGGACCATCAACCAACGCTATATGAACTTCTTCCTTGATTTTTCTGTAAATACTCTAGTTTTAAGTGATTAATACATTTCTGACATTTAAACAGTCGCAATACCCAAGATGAATAGGGTCGTATTGTGAGGACAACAGAAGTGCTTTCGTCAATTGCAGTTTCTCTCTTTTTTTGGACTCTCCAAGAACCATTTCGGCCATCATCAGATACGACGATCACTGCCGGACTCTAGCTGATAGCAGACCTAAACTATTCATGACACCTTTAGTCCCCGAAAAGTGTTTCGGGTCCTCCTACCAATGGCACGATTAGAAAAGACAGTTTTGAATGGGCCCTGCAGAGATTGGCTTTCTACACAAGTAGCTATTGACTAGCTAGGTTTATAATGAACTACTGTTTCATCGCTGTCATTTTCAAAAACTCTGGGATGAGGAATTGTTAGGTTATTGAAATATTTAGAATTGCATTAAGAAAATTTTTAATATTAGCTATAAATAATAATAACTAATTAAATATGGATGGACTGCCGCTTATCTATGGAAACCAAGTTGAGTACCAACGTAGGTTAGTTTACTTCCCACCCATATCATTGTTTGGGCAGTGAGAGCATCATAGTATGTGACTTGTCTGATGCTCTCGAAACATCAGGTTGAGGACCGGATTAAAACCATGATAAATAAGGCGGAGAAATGTCGTGTTTGAAAGATTACTTTACTAAACAAATGAAAAAGTCAATTTTTGAAATTTCGGAGTTATCTGTTATTGACTCCCATCGCCTGGTATATGTATATTTATTTTATTTTTTTAATTTTAACTTATGTCATTATTCTTCTAAATATTCAAGTTCAAACATAACACAACACAAAATATGGCTTCATTAAAAAAAAAAAAGGAGCATATTGGAAGTGGAATATCAAATATGTCGTTCCTGAAATAAAAAGCTTCAACCAATACAATTGGCATTTTGAGTTATGTCGTTGAAAAACCTGTACCCATGGAGGGTCTTGGGTTCAGTAGATTGTAAAGACTGTACTGTTTCTTGTACAACGGTTGTGCAGGGATGTGATTTGCCCTGGATCACGCCAGATCCCCCCTTTATTTTGGGCACCCAACTTATAGAGGCTGGGCGAGCCCTGGCTTAATTAGGATACATCTCCGAACCTTTACAGATTAAGTAAAAGTTTGTCAGCGAACGGGATTTAAACCCAGGACCTTCGGCATTGGTAACTCAGCGCTAAAACTGAGCCACTCCACTCCATTTAGTTGACAAACGTTACTAAAAAGTAACTAGCAGCCCTAATGTAGAAAAGAAACGAGAAATAAAAGTTGTTTGTTTATAGGCGTAAAATACTGAACTTATCTACTTATAAGGATTATTGTTTATTGGGTTACTTACTCATTAGGTTAGTATTGGTATGATGTGTAAACCGTAACGGGGAAGAGAGATGTTAGGAAGATAAGACGAAGATTTTGCCCTTTACGTAAACAAAATTAGAGGCAAGGACTAGGAACATGAGTTGCCAATTAAAGGTATTGTGTTACTTATCAGGGCGGTATTACAGAACCCTCGAAGCTGAGCCATTAGCCCAGCCCGCCGCTTGTTAGTCGACCGCACGCAGTCTTAAAACAACCCGGCAGTATAGTTCTGATAATATGCTAATATCCTCATAGCGATATCAATGAAGTTCGAATCTCGTCCACCAAGTTAGGGTGGGGAAGAAAACATATGGAAAACGGCGACGTTGTCAAGTAGGTTTCGTTTGAAATATTACCAAAAAACTTGTACTATAACGGCCCGTGAAGGGTCTGGGGTTCGGTACACGATAGAGACTGTACTGTTTCTTGGAAAAGGACAGGGAGATGTTTTGACCTAAATCACGACCGACCGCCAGATTTCCCCCCCCCCCTTAAAAATCTTTTGTACCCAATTTTTAGAGGTTGAGGGAGCTCAAAGAGGGTCCTAGATACAACCATCTCCGACCGATAAAAGATTTAATAAAAGTCTGCCAGCGACGGCTACTTCAACCCAGACAACTTACTGAGCCAGTCTCTCCCTACTATGAACCTAGATCACTACTACTAATATATGACTATAAGTTCTACACGACCTAATAAGAGATATTTTTGTTTATGAATAGACTAGATCCACAACCAGCATTGAATATCGTCTGTTTGCAATATGAAAACTAAAAATTAACTGTTAAGTTAATCTAATTTAACCGTAATTAAATCATTTCATCGCATGTCTGAGTTATCAGGTATTAAATAAATAAAATAATTTAGACCTGTATCCACTACAGTCCATTAAGAGTCTTGGATTCAGTATAGGCTGTAGTTCTTGGAGGGAGGTGATCGATGGGATCCAATAGGCTCCATCTAACAAAGTAAATAAAAGTCTTGGCAGAACCGGGATTTGAACCAGGATTTTAGGCATGGCATCTCAGAGCTCTATCATCGAGCCACTCCGCTCTCTTGAAATATAACAAATATGGATTAATAACAATTTTTAAAGTGAGGTGGTCGCATTTGAGGGCACTGAACGGTATACATTATTTTATGTTCTGTGTTTTTTATTAGTAATGGTGACTTGAGTTGCCACTATATCATCTTGGTTTAACTTGTTTCACTCATTACACGTTCTGCTGAACAGGACCATAGCCTATTTTTTATATTTTATCACTCTAATAATTCTGTGCTCGGGTTTGCAGACTATTTGATACTGTGGGAAACTCTGGTGAATAAAGATACAGAAACGATGATGAATGTTGATAAGAAAATCAACAATATTCTGCTCCAAGGGCTAAAATATAAGTTCTCCAGCATCTTCTTTCTTTTCAAAAGCTAATTTATTAGTGATTCTTAGACTTTTATACCTACTAATGAATATTAGACATCTATGGTAAAGAAGCAAAGACGTGAGCACAGGGGTTACCATTGACGGAAAGGCACCAGCCGCTGTTAGGTCAATTTTACATATTCTTTAAACAGTTTTGCGGGTTAATATTATAGAATTTTATAAGCCCCTTTGTGACTAGGCAATTTATATCGATTATCCTTTGATAAAAGATGGCTCTGACCAATGTAAATAGCATTGCAAATATATATTGGTATATTGATTATACTCGTTCGTTGAACTAACCTATACCTAAAATAAAATAAAATTTAATTGTTTGCATCATGGGTCAATTGCTTTGGAGAATGATATTTAGTCGTTGCGCCAATCGACCTCGTACAGACATAATCCGTGGATCTCGACTGATTTGCTACTGGAAACTACGGCTAGCAGCTATAGTGATATGTCTATGCTGTCGATTCTCACTCACATTATATTATAGATGCCAGCATCAATTATTAATTGCTGCATAATAATGACAAATATACGATTGGCTTAAAACAATCTTTTTGACAAAAATACAATCACGATCAAATCACTTAAATCAGAAATATTCGGTTATGGTTAGGTTAAAACCAAGAGGTCTTTCATCCCTGAAAGCAGATTGTGAGAAAAACAAATTGATGATCGGTTTACTCAATATTATTCAACCTTTTGAATAATTTATACGTTTGAGTTTGTTCTTGGGCCCGAAGGGGAGAAATCTTGATTTAAACTGTTTTTATAGCACGCTGTTGAAACTTGTCATATTGCTTATATTTCTGACAGAAAATTTATGAAACAAAAAATCGTTTTTATTTTGGAGAGAAAAGATTTGTCCTGGCCGGGATTCGAACCCGGGTTTATTTAAATATTTTCTCTTCAAAATAAAAATATTAGATAATCACAATAAACTAAAAATAAAAAATTAAAAAATAAAATTTTATTTTTCAGTTTTATTTCAGAAGTGGTATTGGAAAACCACTTTAAGTAAACTATGGTTAATAAAAAATCATCATGAAACTGATGTGATTGGTTAAGACAACATCGAATTCTATTAAAATCATTCGATATATCAATAATTTAATAATCCATTTATAAATTGGAATAAAGGGGGCGGAGTGGCCCAGGGGGCTAAAGGACTTGCAATATACAATCGAAGTTAAGCAACTTATAAATGAAACGAAACCCGAGATACTTCATGTTTTTATCTCCTTTCCAAGGGCGTGTGTGATCCGTCCGCTTACAGGAAGCAACTCGCAAAGACCAAGCATAGTAGTGATGACTCTACTCCTTCTACAACTATCGGGAATCGCGTTGTGAGTTTCCCAGGGTGAAATTGACAACCGAAGGTTTGGTTCATGGGCGGATTGCTACGGAGAACGATATGTAGTGCCTTCTTGTGCCTATCGACCCCGAACAGGCACAATCCAAGGATTTACCACTGGAAGATATGGTTAGCAGCAACCATCCTCCATCTGTCTATTCTTCCCCAAGTTATATAATAAATGCTAGTGACGAAACCATATCCAAAATATATTCATGATCTCTAATTCCAACAGAAAAAAAGTCAGAATAATTTCTAATTTGAATTTAATTAATTTTCTCATAAACATAATGACAGTTTGTAAATGTTTAATGTTGCTATAAGAGTTTAAAGTCCGATACAAAAATTATTCCTTTCATCTTCACAACTCTTTTTTATTTAAGTATCTTTCAAATAAGAGTCTAGAATGTTTCTGGAGATTTACTAATGGTTTTGGATTTTAGGCAAAAGTTACAAAAAAGTAAAAGCTTATCCATTGAAGCATAACTACATCATTTATAATCCCAAAATCATATGATAATGATGGTGTTTTTTAGGAAATTTATTTATCCTAAAATGTATAAACTATGCACGCCTAATCTTTTCCGGAACGGAAAACTAAATGGATTTCAGGAAAATTTAGGCGAGTTTTATCAAATTCATAATTGCCGTTTTTGACGCTGAAGATTGTAGAAAACACGTTTTTAGAATATCTCACTTCCGCCATTGTTCGCAGATTGTTTTTGTTTTGTGCGTAAGCGACTGATGTCAAAAAGAAAAAAAATAAGAGATAACAGAAGCAGATTAATGAGTTTTATAGATATTTATAAGGAATAGACACGTTGATAACTGTTTTACTCTACGATTACTCAAATTATTATTTGATACGAAAACAATAGTTTCACAATTGATGGGACAATGAAAAAAAAATAGTTCTACAATAGATTACATCTTGTTAAAAAATTATATAAATATAAGTACCGATACATAAAGATTAAAGTCCCGCTTAGAAAAGACAGTTGATTATTTTTCTCGAGAATATCAGTAATCCTAAGCTGCACTAAGAACTGTTAATTTCATTTAACATTTAACAACTACAGCGGGAGTTCTAAATTTTGCCTACCCAGGTATATTAGAATAGGGATCATTAATGAGTTCCTGAAACCGTACGTCCATTGTACGTCCCCTTTGAAGGACGGCACAAGGATTTTGTACTATGTTCAGAAAATCCTAAAGCCACTCCCTTGATCTTGACATGAGATTATTCTCCCATCTACTGAACCCTATAAGTATTTAACTTCACGTAGCTGGTATAGCTATTAGTGATCGATTTTTCATCTACATCACACATTCATCCACATAAACCAACTTACAAATTAATTTGAATCGACATGGCAGTATATCTTCAATCAATTATACTGCGAGTAGGTCACGCAAAGCGGTGTTGCAATAAATTCGCCTGTCGAATGTTTTGTGTGGCGAAAATTCTATCCAATTGTTTTTTACGAAAATAATTTGTAATTTTTAACATTCTCCTACTCCTCTTTTATAATTACTATTTTTGAGAAATAGTTTTAAAAAATATATATACCGTCGCAATATTCTAAGATATTGTATTTGTTAGTGTAAAAAATTTAAACATTCATAAGGCCTTACCGAAAATCAGCACTAAACTTCAAACAAGCCCTGCAACTTGCCTTAGAAGGGTAGGCAATGCAAATCCTTGACCGGCTTCGGAGATATCCAAGTTTTTGTTTTCACCAATTCTGGCAAAAAAACAGTTTTGAAAAAAAAGTGAGATGTGCATTGATGAGTGGGCGATCGTGATATGCCAGGCTTGTAGTGCGAGGATGTGAAATAGCCCGCTACAGTGCACGGATCCTACGATTTATGGGGGTACGGCTTTCGCGAAGTCTCTGCTTTCGATAACCATAGTTTATCATCTCTGAAAATAAAGTGGTGTAAGTGATCAATGGATTCTGTAACTACTGACAGAATGTGAGACCCAGGAGCTTCCTCCGAGTAGAAGGGTTTCAGTAGGTCACTCGTCTCAGGGCTTTAAATCCATCCATTTAAACATTAAATCAAGATGACAGATCATCTGAATGCTATAACACATATAGGAATCCTATGTAAATTATAATTATTATCATTATATAAAAATAGATTTAAATGAATGTACAGTACAAAGTTTCTCTTTAAGCAGCAGAAACACTAGCCAACACCAATGAAGGTTGGTGATTAAAGATCGGAAAATATGACCAACCGGAAATAACCCGAAATGGGGGAGACCTCGGGGTTACGGATATAAGGGATATGCTTAGGGATCGAACTGGTAAGAGCATAACTTGAGACAAGAGAGTGAGGTACCCGATCAGAGAAGATGAAAAGATACTGAGCGGAGAAAAATTCGCTGAACAAGCATTTATGATTGATCCGAGGTTACTTAATGTAGGCCGGAACTTCTTGGTTTCTGCATTACACAGGCACTATATCCTATTTAAGACAACGGGTGTGATATTAAGAATTTAGCTGAGAAAAGCTCATCCTCCTGGGTTTTTTCTCTAATCAATGGTACCCCCTTTACAGTGACTGGCTTTGTCCCATGAAGGCTTCCATATCCTACGACATCAATGAGCGTCTGTTAATAGAATGAATATCTTCCGTAATCTGTTTAGAACTTATTACTCTACGTATTGAGGTACCTCTTTCCAATTAAACAAAGTTAAAAAAAGTATTAAAACTTGGTATCTCAAACATTCGCTTTGGGTTATGAAGTCTCCAAACAGTGGAGTCCTTTCCTAAATCAGAACAATGACGATCATGGGTTGATTATGCTTTTAACGGACAAAAAAACATAATAACAATGATAAAAATAATTATTTAAGAAATTATAAAAATGCCATTTGTGCATTTTGTATATGCGATCTTCTTTTGAAAACCTCCACTAAGGGTGAAATAAAAAATTTATATAAAATATAAAATACAAAGTATAAAATCAAAATTAGTTATTGTTAATTACTTGCTCAAATCAATTCATTGACCACTAGATTAAATGCTTCTCTTATTGTACGTGTTGTTAAAACTTTTACAAGCAATACGAACAGTTAGTGCAACTTTATTCTCTTCAGGGCTGATGTGTTGGTTTTATTTCCTTCAGGAACAAAAAATAGTGTTATATACATGGTTCAGTACACGGTAGAGACTGCACAATTTCTTAGATAACGGTGTACAAGGAGGTGATCTGTCCTAGATGATGCTCAACCACCAGATTTTTTCCAGTTAAATTGGGTACCCAATTTATAGAGGCAAGGTGAGCCCTAGGAAAGCCTAGATCCCATATGATCCATCTCCGGATGCTAACAGAATTAATAAAAGTCTTGCCAGCAGCGGGATTTGAACCCAGGATCTACTGCATGGCGACTCTATTATTGAATGTATTATTAAAACTTTTATAGGCAATACTAACAGCTAGTGAAACTTTGTGTTGGTTTTACTTCTTTCAGGAACAAGAAGTAATCGAATAATTGAATCACTCTCTTCGAAAAAAAATTGAATGAATGTAGGATTAAAGAGCAAAAGATTTGAGGAGCCAGAAGAGGACGGGAATGTTGGACCGAAAACAAGCCGTTATTTATTGCGAAAGTGACGAATGGAGGAAACGGGAGGGAGTAAGTTATATAAGATTTGAAACAAGAGTTTTTAGGCCGCTCAGCGCTAACCCAAGCTCGCGGATGATTGATTAAAAAACTCCCCACCTCGGCAAAATAAGGCGGCTGGAGAGGAATTTTAAAAAGGGAGTTGCCAGCCAAAGGGGGCGAGACAGTCAATATTATTACAGGAGCGGGATCCTATCCTTAGAAGAGGAGCTTTATGTTTAATTGCACTCTCTCATCCTTCTTTTATCTTATAACGAACGGATCTGAGGCAAAGGATGTGTGGGTTCGTGTCCCGTTTGAGCGGTGCGTATTAGCGCTTTCCTTACCGGCTATTGTTTTTTTGCCCATCCACACTTCAACAACTCTCCGTCTTACACAATCGATCCTTGCTCGAGCGTAACAAACGGCAGCTGTGTGTGCCTAAGGCTCTTCTGCAATCTCTGAGCATTTTTTTAAAATGAACAAGGAAAATGTGCCATGTTGCTACCAAGAAAGAAAAATTCTGGCATACTAAATCTATACTCATTCATGAATTTCCTATTATTTGTATGCAAACAAGTAATTACCATTATTACCATATAACTGATTGCCACTAGTCGTTCATTGTGAGTGGAAGTAAAAAATATCAGAGATTACACATTTACTCTTTATCAAATGTTTTCGATTCAAATATCACTCATTCAAAGAATGTCATAAATCAAAAAACCTATTTTTTCAATAGAGATAATTGAAAATCCCATGTAAGTTAAAAAGAAAGAAGAATTTTGTATTGGTAAAGCAAGGTACTCCTATTGGAATGATGGTATTAAAATAGTTTTGCAACCATTATAACATTGTTAAAAGTTTGAAACTTTTTTTTAACTTGCCATTATTCCCATAAAACTTCAGATTTAAACATAATACAACTCACAATATTACTTTACTAAATAAAAAAGTTATCATATCATATTATTGAAGTGGAATATCAGATACGACGTTCTTGAATTAAAAAGCGTCAACTAATACAATTTTGCTATTTAGGGCTTAACTCAAAAAGCCAATCAACAAGTTATGGCAATGAGATAACTCTACATTTTATGAAAACATTAGAAATTGATTAATAGACCTTTTGTACTCTCCTATGTAGCATACTGCCACTCACAATAACAAATGGTAAACTTTCTTATCGCAATTAACACATGTTGACATGCTTGTGCAGTTATTTGTTTGGAATTTAAAATAACTGTTAATAGATGGATAATTAATTTATTTAACCGGGGTAAGAGGGAAGCAAAAGAATGCCTGATAAAATTAAGAAAATTGATTAATATAAAGGAAAAAGATACTCTAAAAGAGAGATACACCGTACAGGTTCTGGACCGTCGTTTTATGTCACCTCCAAGGGACGACATAAGGATTTGCTGTCCTTTTGTCGAAGCGATGTTAAATAAATAAAATAAAACATATAATCTATAATCTTTTGGAGCTAGGGAGGGTAAGCAACTGAAAGGGATGTGACTTAATTGCGAGCTACGGGTTTGAGTCGTGATTGCTGTAGAAGAAGGATGACAGATGATGGTACGTTCAGCAATTCTTCAGATGTTTACTGGAGCCTTACTTCTTAGTATGCTAAGTAGTACACATCACCGGCTAGTAACAAATAAGAGTACATTGCAGACAGACCTCTCGATATGTGCCATGCATACTCGAATTAGTTTGATTTCTATTGTATCTATGTAGATAAATTTCTTGTCTATTACCAAAGTTGGTTTTTGGGTCAACCCAGAGCATTATAGGTAGTACATGATAACCATCAAATATCACGCTAGATCGAGCATGGTCTCGAAGGAAAAAGCCTCCCAAAGCGATCGATTCATTCTAGGCTCCTTATGTCACCAGAGCGTCGAAAAAAATGGGGTAATGGTATCTCATTTTATGTAATTTAGTGGAAAGAAATATATCACTGTTACTTAAGCTGACAGATGCTACGAGTCGGAAGTTAACGGTGTTAAACTTATGTTCTAATCATAGCATATTACACATTTTTATCGTGTCAGATCTGTGTCAGGCGTCGGACTGTTTTGTCTTTCGTCAACAGAAGATTTAATTATTTTCTGTATCGTAAATAAAGATTATGCTTCTCAAAATTTATTTTACAGATGAGTGTGTAATGTTCAGATATTATTTTTTTAACAAGCATACTATAAAGCAAGTAGCATGAACTAAAACCAATTAATTATTAAATCACTACAACCCATGGGCTTGGGTTCAGTGCATGGAACAGTTTGCACTGTTTATAGGATAACGGTTGTGCAGGGATGTGATTTGCCCTGGATCACGCCAGATCCCCCCTTTATTTTGGGCACCCAACTTATAGAGGCTGGGCGAGCCCTGGCTTAATTAGGATACATCTCCGAACCTTTACAGATTAAGTAAAAGTTTGTCAGCGAACGGGATTTAAACACAGGACCTTCGGCATTGGTAACTCAGCGCTAAAACTGAGCCACTCCACTCCATTTAGTTGACAAACGTTACTAAAAAGTAACTAGGAGCCCTAATGTAGAAAAGAAACGAGAAATAAAAGCTGTTTGTTTATAGGCGTATAATACTGAACTTATCTACTTATAAGGATTATTGTTTATTGGGTTACTTACTCATTAGGTTAGTCTTGGTAAGATGTGTAAACCGTAACGGGGAAGAGAGATGTTGGGAAGATAAGACGAAGATGTGAAGGGAAGTGATTTGCCCGAGATCACGCTCTCTCGAATTAAGGCTACCCACTTTGTAGACGCTGGGTGAGGCCTTATTTTTGACACAAATAACAACCGACTTTAATTGAATTATCTTGGGTTGATATTTACCATTTATTCGTCAGTGTTTTTTTTTCTGGATGGAGATGTGACATTTATATCATAATTTAAGCTCTATTTGTTTTGTCCTGATGATACCCAAAATGGGCACGAATAAATTTATTTATAAATTTATAATTTTTTTTACCGTACTAAATCTTTAAATCTGTAAAAGATATGATTTTAGATAAGAATATATAGTTTTTTAATTAGTTTGAAGTACAGTAGAACCTCGATTATCCGTCGGGGTATGGGACCAATATGGTGACGGATTTGGGAAATATACGGATATAGGAGTGAGACATATGTTATATATACACACACATATATATATATATATATATATATATATATACATATATATATATATATATATATATATATATATATATATATATATATATATATATAAGTTAAGATAAGATATACACCAGTATGGCCACTAATCCCAAACAGGGATTAGTAAACATTGTAAATAGTATATATAGAGGATTTAGTTCTGAATAAAGTAGTGTCTTATCAGCCTTCACCTGTGTTGTGTCTCTCCCAATATCTCTCTTTTTTTTAAAGTTTCATGTGCCGGAGCTCGTAAGTGGTGCCGAAACCCGGGACGTTGTCAGCAGTTCGCAGTAAGATTTTTTTTTTTAATAAGAACACGAGAAGGACAGTTTTTTTTCATTTAGTTTTATTGTTGTTTAGTTCTTTTGGTATAAATCTTCTTAGAACGAAGCGAACCCCACCATGAATGAACAAGGCCAGAACATCCTGAGACCGGCTACGTTAACGTTGGAGCCACCACAGGCAGAACAGGTGAACTCTGAGCTCCAACCCCACCCGACGTCTACTATAGCATTGGCGCGGGCGGATATAGCCAGACAAGAGGCGAATAGAATCGCGCAAGAGACGAATGAGTTAGAAAAAATGAAACTCAAGAAGGCGAATGCGCAAGATATAAGGAGGGAAATCTCTGACTTAGAGAAGTTTAATGGAGATGTAGGTGAATTAAACCACTTCATCAAGGGTGGAGACGGGATCATGGTAAGCATCCAATCCCAGGTGGCGGTAGACCTTTTAGAGGAAGCAGATGCTAAGAGGTTACGGGTCGCCCTAGCACGTAGGGTCAGGAGAAGTGTATTGAACCTGATTCAAGCCGACGAAGACACCTCGTGGCAGGTGATCAAGGAACGATTGAAGAAAGCGTATGGAGGGGGGCGATGGGCCCCGGAGGAAGATATGCTTCAAATGTTCCGGGAGTCGAAGAGGACGGATCAAACGAATGGCCAGTACGCCGCAAGGCTTCTCGCAAAGCTGAATAAAATAAATGAAAAATTGCGAGAGGTGATGGATACCAGCGCAGTGGAGGCCTGGATGATTTTTATGACTACAGTCCTCAAAGTGCAGCTGGCCAGAGATACGGGTAAGAAGGATGGCTTACCCAGGGACAGGACATTTGTCGAATGTGCCCAGGAGATGGTGGACGCCAGCGCCCGCGATGAAGAGGAAAGGGAAGTGTACGAACCAGGATGGAGCAGGGTATCGTATCGCCGAAGTGGAACGGGAAGAATTAGAACGAGACCAGACCCGGAGAGAAGGAGAGAGGGAGATGCCGGTAGGAGAGACAGATTACAGAAGGAGAGAAGGCAACCTACGGACAAGAAGTACGGGAGGAGAGATGATAGGAGATGCCACGAATGTGGCAAGACGGGGCATTTGGTGGCCCAATGCCCGCGCACGCGTTGTTTTGAATGTCACAATGAGGGGCATATGGCTCGGCAGTGTCCGTACATTCGGCGGAGAGAATATGAGCGAGGGGAACCGATGGAGGTTAATGCGCAGAGAATATGGCGGAGGAGCAGAGTACCATCTGAATCATCCAGAACTCCAGAGACTTCAGGATCCGAGACGGAGGACAGCGTATCTGCGGGCAGAAGAACACCAGTAGGAAGAGGTAAGCAGCGGAGTGCAGGCCGGAGAAATGAGGAGGTAAGGAAAGAATGAGGATTGTGTGAGCGGAGGGGCAACCTCTTGTGTGTGAATAATGTTGTGAAAAAGTGGGAAAGGTTGCCTGTTATAGAGTTTTGTAAGGGTTGGAGATGTTTAGTAGATACGGGTAGCTCATGTACATTAGTAAGTAAGGATTGTGTAAATATGTTATTTAAAGGGAATAGTAAACCCGAGGTGAGCAAGTGCCTATGTAAGTTAGTCACTTTGAGTGGTCCCTGTACGGTGCAAGGGGAGATAGATTTAGCATTAGACAAATGGGGCAAGAAGGGTGGAGTAGCAACTCTGCATGTGGTAGAGAGTATGCCGCGCGAGTACGGGGGGATTCTGGGGTGTGACGTGCTCGGGAAACTAGGGGCAAGACTCAGGAATTTAGAAGGGCAGTGGGTGATTAGAATAGGCAAAAAAGTGTATAGGACAATAGGAAATGCAAAAAGGGATGCGAAATGCGTTGGCGTAATCACGCGGGGCAAGGATTGGAGAACAAGCATAAAGGAGGAATACGCGGATATTTTTTTTCGCGAGGGGGATCCACTGAGTGTGACGGGAGAAACACTTCATGAAATTCATTTGAAGTCAGAGAAAAGTACTTACGTGAAAGAGCGGAGATACCCACAGGTGCTACGGGAACATATTAGGGAGGAGATCGAAGAGCTAAAACGACAGGGAATTATCGTCAATAGCACATCACCCTTTAACAGTCCACTATGGGCAGTCAAGAAGAAACCTGTTGAAGGGGATACCAGGGAACGCTACAGGGTGGTAGTAGATTTTCGGCAATTGAACGAAAATACGTGTGACGAGAAATACCCCATTCCTAGGTTAGAGGACATTTTGGACAGGTTGGGTGGAGCGACGGTGTTTAGCACACTAGACCTGAAATCGGGGTATCATCAGATTCGAATGCATCCTAGAGACCAATGTAAAACAGCGTTTACATTTGAGAGGGGCCACTATGAATTTACCCGTATGCCGTTCGGGCTAAAAAATGCACCTATAACGTTCCAGCGGCTGATGGACGAGTTCTTGAGGGGCTTGGATGAAACCATGTGTCAAGTATACATGGACGACCTCCTGGTCTTTAGTAAAACGGAGGCCGGACATATAGCGGATCTGAGGCGGGTCTTTGACAGGGTACGTCAATTTGGGTTGAAGCTATCACCCGAAAAATCTATATTGGGACAGAATCAAATAACCTTTCTCGGGCATTCGATATCGGCGGAAGGTATACGGCCGGACGGTAAGAAAGTTGAGGCGATAGGGAAAATGGCAATGCCTACTGACGTCAAGGGAATCAGGAGATTGCTCGGGACCTTAAATTATTATCGTCGATTCGTCCCGGAGATGGCCGCCAATCTCGTCCCTCTGAACGAATGATTAAGAAAGGGCCGCACTGTTCAGATCACGCCAGAGATCGAGGCAAACATTAGAAAGTGCATGCGGTGGCTTCAGACGGAACCGGTTCTCGCGTTTCCGGACTTTTCGAAATCATTCGCGATAACTACTGACGCTAGCGAATATGCACTAGGAGCGGTGTTATCGCAGGAGGATGATAAGGGGGATCGGCCTGTGGCTTACGCGAGTAGGAGACTTACGGACGCGGAGGCTCGGTATAGTGCGCTCGAAAGGGAGCTATTAGGGATAGTATGGGCAGTCCAACACTTCCGACCCTATATATTCGGGAAACGATTTAAAGTACATACGGATCATCGGCCACTCCTGTGGGTTGGCAATTTGAAGGAATCGTCGGCTAGAGTGACGCGTTGGAAGGAGATCCTGAACCAATACAATATTGACATAATATACAAACCCGGAAAGGATAATGTAGTGGCAGATTGGTTATCTCGGGCGCTTCAGGTCAACGCGATCGAACCAGAAGAAGGAGAACCTTCCGGGGAGCTTCAGAGATTCGTACGGGAATGGACACCAGAAGGACAAGGTGAACGTGAAGCAGACCACAGCGGCAGTGGAGAATCTCCCGACCATGATGACTCGCCAGACGAGAGACTGACGGAGATGGATGAGGTGGAGGATGTGATAAACGATAAGACCCGGCAGATAATATGGAAGACAAGGACCACGGGATTACTGAAAATGGAATTTTCCAAATATGAGAAGCACCATATTGTGATCATTTGGTCCCAGCCGGGAGTGCAAGAAGAACAGATATGCCGGGTGTTGAAGGATGCATCCAAGTCGGGGGCGACCCACCATCTCTATGTCGGTAACGCGACTGTATGGGAGAAAATCCGGAATTTGTGGAGAGCGGAAAAAATAGGAATGGATAGATCGTTCGTCCGATGTCGACTCATGGTGGATACGATCCGGGATCCCGATCAGCAGAAAGAAGTGACGTTAGCGTACCACCAAGGAAAGACCAATCACCGGGGAATTAACGAAACTATAGCAGCGTTAAAGCGGAAATATTATTGGGTGGGAATGAGGAAAACAGTCGAAGAAATTGTGAGAGACTGTGCTGTTTGCCATACCACGAAGTATGACCGCCACCCCCCGGTAGGGCTACAAGTGGAAACGTGCACGCCTACGGTACCGTTAACGGATCTGCAGATCGATACCTTCACGTGGAGGGGCTTCAAGTGGGTAACCATAGTAGACGTTTTCAGCAAAATAGCCATGGCTCACCCTGTGAAAGAGAAGTCAGCAGCCGCGGTTAGTGACGCCCTAAGAATGTGGTATCAATTCTACGGTGTGCCAGACAAGATTTCCTCGGACAACGGTAGGGAGTTCGACAACGCACAACTGCGGAAGGAAGTGAAAGATCTCGGAGTTACTTGGCACTGGAATACACCGGGACATCCTAAAAGTAGGGGGGGGATTGAACGGCTCCATAATACCTTGGGCGAGCATCTTCGGGTATTTCATGTGGACAAAGGGTTGGAGGCGGACGCGGCGATGCCCCGGGCCATTGCGGCGTATAATCATTCAATCCATGCAGCTACGGGATTCTCCCCTTTTGAGGCCCTCTTTGGTCTGCGCGCTCGTCGGAGAGATGGGGGCGGTACTGTCGTGGATGAGGACATGGCGGAAAGACTAGTAGCTAATAGGATAGAGGTCGAACGAATATGGGACAAAGCACACACACGGATGGTGACGGAAAAGAGTAAGAGAGTTGCCAGGGATAATTTGGGGGTTAAGGATATTATGGGAGCTTTAAGGATAGGAACCACCGTGTATAGAAGAATTGTATCAAATCGCTCGAAGGAAGTCCTGAGGTACGAGGGGCCATTCAAAGTGATTGCGATTAGGGAGCACAATCTGGTCACCATTCAGAGCCTGGCTCAGCCCCGAAAACGTCGAACAGTGCATGTTGAGCAACTGAAAATTCTAACTGGGGAAGCCAGACCATAATTATGTAATGTTTTAGTTTTAAGTAGAGCAGTGTAATTTTATTTTTATTCTTCAATTTAGTTTGTTTTGTTCAGTTTGTCATTTACCTTAAGTTTAAAGAATTAATAGTGTGCTTGACATAGTAAGTGAGTCTTGTACATAGAGGAAAGTTTGTTTAGCAGTGGTAATTCCATTGATCCAGTGTTATTATATTCTTTTTACTTTGTATGTATATATTTGTATTTTATTTTTGTAAGTTTACGAGGATGTTCGTAAACTGGCAGGGGGGAGTTAAGATAAGATATACACCAGTATGGCCACTAATCCCAAACAGGGATTAGTAAACATTGTAAATAGTATATATAGAGGATTTAGTTCTGAATAAAGTAGTGTCTTATCAGCCTTCACCTGTGTTGTGTCTCTCCCAATATCTCTCTTTTTTTTAAAGTTTCATGTGCCGGAGCTCGTAAGTTATATATATAAACACATAAACATTATACACATAAAAAAATATATTTCAAACATTCGACATTATACATGTACTCGTAACTTATTACGTACTAATAAGGTATACATATGTAGTAAAAATATTTTTTTTAAACAATAATAATTACGTACATCGATGTCTAAAAGCACAATCACCGTATGCCCATTTTTTCCCTCTTGAGAAATTAATATAAATTTAAAGGTGGAGTTCGGCTCTTTCCTCGTGCACAAATGTAGTTTGCCCCCTCGTAGCTTTGAATGTTGGGTCGCCGCGTAAAATTTGATTGAAAGAAGGGCCTTTTCTTTGATTATTGGACCTGTTAGTGCTAGTCCCAGACTTCGTTGCTGAAAAAACCACTGAAACAATGCTTCATCTAACTTACTGTCTGTGGCAACTTTCATAGTCTTCTTTTTAGTCGCATCTCTATCACACACGTCCATTTCCACAACAAACTTTTCTATTTTGTCCCCGCCACGTTAAATATCATTAACTGTCGTCCGCTTTGATAATAACATAGATTTTTGCTACGATTCAAGCATTTTCACCTTTTTGTAAACGTTTTACAACTTCAAACTTAGTAGCGAGATCTAAACTCTTTCTTTGTCTTTTTTCCGACATTATTATACGTACTTTTAAGAAAACGACCCCCCGTAAACCTTAAAGTACCCGTAAGACAAGAATGAAGACTGAAGGTAGATCAACTGCGGAAGCTACAATAGGTAGAGATGAGGAGATAATTAATTTCTAAAAAATGTGTGCGAGGAAGGTTTTGAGTAAACAGCAGATTATAGGAATCGAATTTGTCAAGACAAAAAGACTGATTCTTAGCCGGCGCCTATGACTTTAGTAACCAAACAATATATACACATCTCTTTTTTTTTTCTTTCACAAAACTGATGTGACAGTTAACAGAGAGTGGCGTTAAATAGTGTGACGGATAATAGAGGTTTTACTGTATATACAATTATCAGTATATTATATTTTTTGTAATGATTGAATAACATAATCTTTTACAATATTATTTAGGTACGATTTTAATAATAATATTAATCGTGTTAAGTTTTATTAATCTATGAATGGTGACCATATAAAATTTCCACATGGTAAAAATATGTTTAATGTATGGTTTAAAATCGACTTTGTGTTAACTTAAATTCGGTAGGTCTTGTTCGGAGAACTGTCTTAGACAGTTGATGTATCGTTTTCTCTTTTTTTGATGCCTCCAGCGGAGTTGTTTATTGATTTGTAGTTAATATGCTTAAGGCTTTGTTTGTTTTTTTGATCCTTTAAATAACATTCAACCAGATTTTCAGTTTCTGGTGTATTTAAATAACCGATTAAATATGTTAAAACGGTAACAATAATCCGACATTGGGGAGGAATGATCAATTGTTAAAACAGTACCTTTTCAACTCGGGAGTTAAAATTCCAGGATACCTCTGTATACTCAAGGGGAGTCTTGTTTTCTTTCTTGGGGTGGAATGTGTACACATGTGGGTGCGAAGTTTACATGTGGTTTTTACTACTTGGAGGTATACACATCATATTTTATATTCTCTCTTTTCAAAAGCCATCAAGTCGAATAAGTTTAAATAATCTCCGAAGTAATTACGTTCCAAAACCGTCACCGTGATGACAGTGAACGTTGTAGTTCACGGACCAGGTGTGATTATCAAGTTCAGTCACAGTTCAGAGAGGCATGCCCTATCCTGTTCCTAGTATCGGGTACGTTCACCTTGTGCTGGTAGCAGTGACAAAGTAATAGGTTCCAAACTGTCCTTGGGAGTCTTACGGTTCGCCGGATTTTTTAGATCATTGATTTCTACTTCGATAGCATTTGTTTTTTCCATTCCTTCATCGCTTTGTTCAAAACGATGTAGCCTTTCATGTAGCCTGTTTTTGTTAGAATTACATAAGATTTGTGCGGGCCTAAGGCTAAATTAGACAAGTCAAAAACGCATGGTACATGCTCGGATTTGCACCATACCATATCCCTCTAACTCCTCAAGACTAACTATAGCCTATCATAGACGACTCGGATAAGGATTGTCGTGGATTAGAAATAGTGTTTGGTTCGAGACTAATGACTGTTTGATCAATAGGCAGACATATAGTCCATTAACTCTCAACTCTCCCCTTCGTAGGGGAGAAAAATCAACTCCACTATCTTGCCCCGGTTTTAAATTAGTCTCCCAGTCAGGCGTTTTATAGACCCGCCTTCCCCGAGCAGTGTGTAATCGATCCCTTATTTATTATTTTTTTTAAGAGAAAGAGGAAGTGTTTTTGGTTCAGTTAACTTTTTTTTAGCTCAACGATTCTTTAATTCAAAGTAATAAAATAATAATTTTTTAATATTCATAGTATTATTAATTTAATTTAACTATATGACAGTTCAATTACATAATCTATCATAAAACGAAGGTTATTGTTAGATAAAAAAAACAATATATTTATGTAGATTATCATCATATTTATAAGTACATGTTAAATTATGAGTGGAGATAAACTATAAATGTTATAAATAGTTTAGACTTCATTGTTCATAGAAAATCACAGAAAGAGACTTCTATTCAATTCTATTGTTGAATAATGTTTCTACTTTACCTTTTATGTATTTTACTCTACTTTTGTCTATTTCTGGTAGCTTATAGATTAGGGGGAAAATCCGTATTTTTAAGTCAACGGTTGTGCAAGGAGGATGTAGCGATATTACTGCTTAGTGATTAAATAATCGTGAGTACTTACTTAGTGATTACCTTCCTCACTGCATCTTAAAACTGAATAGTACCTATATGGTAATATGAGACTTATTTATGGCTTATTAATGATTTATATAAATTATAATTAAATATTTGAAATTGTAAATTTATATTTTCTGTAACTCTGTAGCATTCGATTATCAATATACTATTGTAGTACCAATCGTCTCAATGGTCTACTTTGTTCACAAGAATCACAAATTGAATAAATGTACCTCTATGTTTTTATAGAGCAAACTATGAAACCATAAAATTATAAAACAACTTTCACTGACAATGTAACATAAGTAATAAAATTATAATGTCTTTTCGTCTGATGAGGTGGTATATATCTACATAAATATTGTTATATATTTATTACTATTTATGTACTACCTTAGTAATCGAAAAGACATCATAATTCTATTGCTGATTTATTCTCTTAAGTAACGTTAAGAAATAAATTTAAATTTAAGAAAGATGGTCTTCAGCCTTTTAGTAAAATAAAACTATAAAAAATTTTATAAATAATTAAATATAAAAATATTTAATGTAATTAGATTAGAAAAAAGGGTATATTTATGTTTAGATTAGAAAAAAGAGAGAGAATAAAAGCAGAACATTCATACATCATTATCTGAAATATTTAATAATCTGGAAATTAGATGGTTATGTGAATAATTATATAACTATATGAACAAAAATTTAATTAATAAATATGTACTACCTTAGTAATCGAAAAGACATCATAATTCTATTGCTGATTTATTCTCTTAAGTAACGTTAAGAAATATATTTAAATTTAAGAAAGATGGTCTTCAGCCTTTTAGTGAAATAAAACTATAAAATATTTTATAAATAATTAAATATAAAAATATTTAATGTAATTAGATTAGAAAAAATTGTATATTTATGTTTAGATTAGAAAAAAGAGAGAGAATAAAAGCAGAACATTCATACATCATTATCTGAAATATTTAATAATCTGGAAATTAGATGGTCTACATACAATGATTGACTTCTAAGTAGATAGAAAATAGATAGGGGTTCCAAAAAAGTAAGGAGGGAGCAATGGAACTACAAAGGGACCAGGAATCGGATAAGGGAAGATTGTTATCGCTCTATTATAAAGAAAAGTAATAAAAAAAAAGAAAGAGCGTTCCCGAGAAAATATTAAAACAAGAATACATATATCTCAGAAAATAACAAATTCATAAAAAAAATTAAATTGAGTAAAAAATAAATTATTACGTGGAATTAATATGATGTCATTCTCTGAAAATTCTATTTGAATGAAGAAATTTTTAAAAATATTACATTATGGTTGAAATCAATATTAAAAATGAAGAGATGTCAATTAAAAATTAATTACTTACTTGATAAATTTTGAACATCCAATTTACTTTGCAGATTATACAGTTTTCAGTTGGATTATGAAGGGAGCTTCACCAGTTTCCTCGGTAAACCTCTATTCCATTTAGTCCATCCTAAAATCTATATTAAATTTATAAGTAAATAAAAATAAATCTAGTATAGATATTCTAATACAAAAATAAATGTAATTGACAAGAGTCCCTTTGAAACTTCAATATGAAACACATGTGGAGTAGTGGTTAGTATTACAACCTACAATGCCGAAGACCGCGGGTACTTAGCGTTGGTGAATAGAAAATACTTGGTTATGCCGTCCTTCGGAAGGGACGTAAAATAGGGATCCCAAGTCTATGGGGGTCAAGTACTCGTTTAAGATTTATATCCTTATTATACCTAGATATGCAAAATTTAAAACTTCCACTAACCATCGTCCGATTAACCATAAAGTGACGCTAAATGTACATTAAATAAATAAATTACTGGTTTATTATTTTCAAGAACATACGACAGCAAAGATTTCTGAACACTTACGCATAATTTATTGCTTTTTAACGCTTCGGGATTCCAGTTCGTTTTTAGTTCAACAGCTCTTCTTATTTTATTTTATTTCTGCTATTCTTAATTTTATTTATTTTTTAAAATGAACATTTGGTGTTATTTTGCTTTCAGATCGAAATACTTATCAAAACCATGAGTACTATAAGAAATGTTTATAACTGAATGTTATTGCAACTTATACTGTATAATTTTATTCTTGCTTTATATATTATAACTGTATATTATATATTATTATTTTATATATTATATAATATACTTTATTTTGTACTGTATGATTTTAAACCTCTTGTATAATTTATACTGTTATACTGTCGCATTCCTCCATTTTGACAGGCTTTATTTCGATCCGATCTCGTGTAGAAGAAAAAAGAAATGTATACATGAAGGATATAGGATAGGTACGACAGCCCATGTCTTGGGCTCAGTTCATGGTAGAGACTACTGATTTTGAGTCAACGGTAGTACAAGGACGTGATTTAGTCGAGTTCGCGTGGTTTAAGGGTGCCACTTTATTTGAGGACATTAAGCTTCAGTACAGTGTTCTGGACATAACAGATAATAATAGTCGGTTTTAAACTTGCGACTTGAGCATCTTTGCTACACCTACTTCAGAGGAGTATTACAATTTCGAAAGTAGATAAATACAGATTGCTATAATCCAAAATAATCCTCTCGTCTTTACGTAAACCGCTAAAAGGCGATAGAATTGCGAACAATAATCCGTGCGGATAGTAAATTGTGTTAAAGTGTTAAATATGTGAATAATCGTGTTAGTTGTAGCCACCCAGCGATACGACTCTGCCAGGCAGTTAATCCATTACCTATGCTATATTACAGTGAGGTCGTTCTCTTTCAAACGTTTCTTACGCTGCACCAGACAGACAGTATTTGGCAATCGCGTGGATGGAGAAAACTATTCCAAATAATAACATATACGATAAATAGACTAAACTGTTCAGTTGAAAATTATTAAGCACTTTATTTGTAATTGTAGGCTTTAGTCCGTACATATCTCTCCTAATACTGGTATACATCAATTAAATAAAATTACAAGGAAAATGCTGTATTTTCTGTTTGTGACAATGGACTTGTTCCAGATGCTCTCATAATATTATCAGGTTAATGAAAGTGCTTACCGAATTATCTTCTCTTCTTCCCGTCTTATTCGCTGGTCGAAGAGTCACTGAGAAGACCGACAAGAGGCACTTAACGATAGTTAAGTCACTTGCGATATGGTGAATGAACTTTGTTTATCGCCTCCCTTTAGAATTGGTGGAACTATCTGTGCGTGTCGCCTACCGTTCTTCGCTTAAGACATATAACTTACTATCGTCTCAGTAGGAACTGGTTGTAATCTTATCTTGGGAGAGAAGTGGCCCAGAAGTAGAGCGCTGAGTTGCCGAGCCGACCTGGGTTCAAATCCGGCAGTTTTTGTTTAATCTGTTAACAGCCGGGGATAAATCTATTGGGATCTGTAACCCTCCAGGGGTTTACCAGAAAAATTCTATTGGGTAGATTGATTTATTAAAAAACATTAGAAAAAGTCAATCACAATCATCAGAATTGTGTCAGTCCTTATATTTGGGATATGGACAAATTTAGTTCCTGCGGGATCTGCTGGGGCTTGCCCAGCATCTTTAAAGTGGTCACCCAAAATAGGAGGTTGAGAGTGATCTAGTAGAAATTAGCACAGTACTCACTAACTACATACTGATCCCAAAACCCTTCATAAGTTGTTATAAAGAATTGTTTGTTTTGTTTAACGTCACTTTATGCTACTATGGTTAGTCCAAGGGAGGATGCTACAGTGGGAGTCCTAAATTTTGACAATCCAAGTTACTTAGGATACGGATCTTAAACGAGTACTTAACATCGCTCAGCTTAGGAACCCTCATTTTTTTAAGGGCATCACCAAGGATTTGTTCCTTCCCTTTAAAAAATGCTAGGGCCAACTGCTGGTCTGTCAATCTTGGGTATTGTAGGTTATTATACTAACCACTAGACCAAAGCTGACTTATGTAAAGGATATTTTATTCTTATGTTCATCACCTTCTTGTCTATCGATTCGGGAATATCGATTCTTATACTGCATTTCCAATTTCAGTTGCTTTTGGACCATTCTGGCAACTTTCGGACACTGCTGTGAACTCCTTATATCCAGGATGCTGCACACCTACACCCAACTTTTCCATCCTTTGCTATACCGCTATGAACATACTAATCATAGAAGAGACTGAACAAACAGGACAGGAGAGACATAAGTGGAGACTTAATGACGAGACCTGCCGGGACAGAGAGGAGGTAATGAGAGCGCCCATTCATAACGATCCTTAATGGCCTGATAGTGGTCCGCTCTCGAGAGCGGCTCTCTCTTGCCAAAAATAAAAGCGGCCCGAGTCCCTATTCAGGGCTCGCCTCGTTTTTTTCAGCTCTTTTTATACCTTTCCTTCCCTCTCGGGATTTTTTTTCTTTAAATTCTTTTTAAATTTCAGAACCCCGCAGCGGCCCGGTACATACATGTCATTAGCGGCAAGGTAAGAAAATGGAAATACCTTATTATTGAATGGGGTTCATTACTAAATTAAAGCTGCAATCCTGTGAGTAAAATTAAATATAAAATAAAAAGCTATACTTAAATGAGCTACCTGATTAGTAAATATAATATGCTCTATGAAATAATAAAAAACTCTGATTATTGCAACCCAAGGGTTCAAACACACGATAAGACTGGGTAAGGAGGTCATTGGAACAAGATCACAATCAATCGCCAGGTTTTTTTCTCCATTAAGTACGCTATTGTAGAACCTATATGAGCTCTCGGAAAGTTCGCGAATCCCACAGGTATGATCTAGGGTTGTAAACAGATTAAATAATTTTAATTAAAAGGCTGTGTGAGCTCTCCGATCCAACGGGGTCAATCCACGGATGACGACGAGGTCACCTGTGGTGTAGTGGATTTATTATATTCAAAAACACGGTAGTGTCTTGTGCTTAGTACCAGGTCGTGTATTAGGGCATATAAGGCTTAATCCTTGAGACAAGCATACGATTTGTCGATAATACAACAAAATTTTGAAAAAATAAGATACACGCTTTAATGATTGATCGGTAAAAAAAAAAAAAAACTAAAAGAATCAGACCAGTTTATTCAATTTTTTTTTAAATTTCCATACAAACTAAATAGTAGAAAATGAATATTAGTTTAAAAAAACTAAAGAACAATCAATTATAGCCAGCTGAACTAAAGAAGAAAGAAGAAGGTTTTTAATACTTAAAAAACAACAACTGAAAACCACGTTTAATAGAAAACAATACTAAAAAGGATAATATAATTTTCAATAAATTTAATATACCTGCTTTTTAAAGCTATTTTCACACACACACACACACACACACACACACACACACACACATATATATATATATATATGACATTTAACATCAAGGACCCCACGCTTTTTTACGACACTCTATTCTCAATATAAACTTATTGAAAATTACTTTCTACTTTTTGTTCAGTTCTTTCTATTTAAGTATGTTTCTTTTATTTTTTAAACTATTATTTATTTATTTATTGTTCGGAGGCTAGTAAGATCAGTGAGCCTCAACTCACGTGGAGACTTGCTTGGATCGACCTCCGCTACAACTTTTTCCTAACTCGGCGTTTTGCGACATACTCTATATAAGGCTACTGTTCCAGGAAACTATTGCACTCAGCAGATCCCCTGGGAGTGTAATAAAGCTTCGCCCTTCCTTAAGGATAGTTTTATATTCTTACAACACTCTTTTGTAGCAACAGGCGGCAATAACTAACAGCTTCGGTGATACCACAACTCGATAAGTTACCAACTCTTAACTGCAATTGTCATTGGCTTTTAAGATCATAAAATTAAAAATCGAATGTCAACCTGTCCGTTTTTGGTGTTGGTTACGTAGGTTTTATTAATATAAAATAAAATAAAATTTATTTGACCTTCTGAGGACACTATACAACCTACAGAACTCTAGAACCAATTGCACAGAATCCATTAAATTCATTATTACCGAATGTCACTTCTTGCCATTAACCTTTATAAAGAAAAACAAAAATTCATGATCTAATACGACAATATGATTAATATTATACCAATATGATAAGCAATAACTACATAAAAAAACCTGTACCACTACAACCCGTAAACGGGTTATAAATGGTTCAGTACATGGTAAAGACTGTACTGTTTCATGGACAACGGTTCTGCAAGGAGGTGATTTGTCCTAGGTCACGCTCAACCGCCAGATTTTTCCCCCTTATTTTGGGTACCCTATTTTTATAATATTTTATAGAGGCTGGGTGTGCCCCAGGAGGGTCCTAGATCCTATATGATCCATCTCCCGCTGCAAACAGACTAAACCAAAGTCTTGGCCTGCAGCGGGATTTGAACCAGGATTTCCGGCATGGGGACTCAGTACTCTACCACTGGGCCACTCCGCTCCTTAATAACAACATAACTCATTGATAATTAAAAATATATTTTCAAAAAGGAAAGGAAAGAAATATAGTTATTGGGGGATCCTAAGTGGTCAATACAAAATTTAAACATAATAATATACGTATAAGTAATAACATAAAACCTACACATATTGTAAAAATTAATAAACAGCGGTATATGAGTAATTATTATTATACATTTATAGTGCTGACTTGCTGTGCCGAGGATTCCAGGTATAAATCCGGCTAAGATAGATAAATTATTTAATCTGTTAAAACCATAGATAGATTGTATGAGCTCTGCAGACCCTTCTGGGGCTCATCCAGCCCCCATTTTTTTCAATTTATGATTAATTGCTAATAACGTTAAGATAATGCGTTAAACTAATGATAAAAATTAAAATTGCATTTTGATTCTTTTATGGGCCTATTAAATGTTGCATTATATTTTTACACTGTCATTAGTTATGAACAATTTATGGAGTATAAAAACTACGTACAGGAACTAATATCGAAACCAGAGGATCATTATTGTTTGAATCGTGTTTTCGGAGCCAAATCTAAAAATAAATAAATATATAAACAGCCAAGAGGAGTTTCAAGGAAATCTGTTTATTCAATTTTAGGGTTCAGTGCATCATGTAACGTTCAACCATATAAATAAATTTATAGAAAGCAAATGCATTAAAAATGAAAAAAATAAATTGCTAGTGATTAAATAAACCTGTTGTAAATAGGACAGGGACCTTTAAGGAGTACCTGACATCTTATAGGTTCGGGAGTTAGCAAATATTATTTGTATTCTACTCTAAGGCATTATAATCCACATTTTATTATATTTTTTGCAATATTATTCGAAAGGGACTTGTCCCAGAATAAATAAATATTTTATATTTTACGTCCTTTCCGAAAGACGGTATTACCTAGGTATTTTTACTCCATTTTAAACAAATCCTAGGCAACCTGACGGTTCTTATGCTAACCACTACACCACAGGTCACCCTATTCTAATATTCTTATTTTTTTTTAATATTTTGTTAATTACTTAAGGACTAAATAATTATTTAAAAATTAGTTATTTTCTCCAGTTCGCCAGATACGTATTCGATCTCATTTAATATGATTAAGATGAACTCCGAGATAATTCCGCTCATGAGAGAAAAAAAAAAACCCTGCATAAATAATGAGATGATCCGGAGGCCACCCTCCTTTGAGAGGAAATGGAGAACACAATTCACTCACACGTTGCACTTTTCAATTCACAAGGGGCCCAGAGATAGCGAGCCTCATTTTCATTTCCATTTCAGTAGGCTCGGATGAGAGGATGAGAGCAACAAATGAGAGAGAATTTCCCTCCTCCAACTCCTCTCTAGATGTTTTTCAAATATCGATTACTCCCTCCTTCCGATGTAATAAGTCCTTGGGGTACTCGTGGAAAAATAAAACAATAAGATTCTGTTATGTGTGAGGGAATAAAATACGTTTTCCGTTTACAAAGGAATTTTTCAGTATCCCTCTTCACACTTGTGCGTAAATAGAAATGACGTATATTAAATATTAAAAAAAAAAAAAAATTATTGGAATGTCTACAATAATTTTGATAACAAAGCAAGGAGATGTAATGAATGATACGCAATAGCACGAGATAAAGACAAATAGAGAAACTTGGAAGGCCACGAGGCAAACTTCATTTCAGACTCCTCAGAGGATCATCAGGAATTTATAAAGGAGCTAGGATGAAACTAGTGAGTTTGAGTAGAAATAAAGTTTGTCACGTAAAGATTGTTATGGAGTTTGTTCAAAGTCAGGAACAAAAGGGGGATTCAGGTAATTATGGATGACTTTTTTCGTTACTAAGTAAGGAGTATTGAGAATTTCACGAAGGATTTCGAATTGTATAGATTGGATTAAAAAAAACTTTGGAAATAATTTGTTCTAACTATATTACAATAATACAAGTAGAAAGAAAGAATGATACGTAATGAGGTAAAGTAAAGTAGAGAAACTGCCCACTGGAAGTACTCAAATAACAAATTCAACTTAGAAGGTCACGAGGCAATCTTCTTTGCAGACGTCTCGGAGGATTATTAAGAATTGAAGAAGTTGTCATGAAAGGACTGATTTCAGATCCGGCCCAGATCAGCAACATACGGTCATTATGGATGACTTTTTTCTCAACCTAGTAAGAAGCATTGCGAATGTTACGAAGGACTTTGGATTGTAAGGATTGGGTACGATAAACTGTTTAGTTAAGAAGATTCTGTGTGCGATAGATTGAAGGGACTCTCTACATCCATTTTAAGATCAAAGAAAAAATAATTTGTACCTCTCGGAGTAATCCTGCTTAGTAGTGTCATGGATACAAATATCTTAGGCACATTCTTCTAAATGAAATATTCATATTAGCAATGAATTTCGAATGTAGTTCTAAAACTAGAAATAACATTTTTTAAGAGAGTAAAATATTATTAATAATGCCGTCCTTCCGAATGTATATAGAATGGAGGTCCCGAGCAGGTGCGGTGACAGTTACTCGTTAAAGATCACTGTATTAATTAAACCTGGAGATGCTAAATTTAGGAATTCCACCACAGCAACGTCTGAGAAGTGAGTAGCAACGTAACAGCATACAGTGACGTTAAATTAAAAGACACCAACTAAAAATATTTCTTATACCTATGGAAGTAGTTCTACATGACAGTCATGAAATACCTATTAAATTTGTAGAAGGGGCTATAAAAAAATACTAAAAACAGAATGAAATGGAATCTTTAGATATTTCGTAATTATCTTAGACGCAATTCATTACATATACGAGCATTATCAACAAACCTTTATGTAACTTAATAATTTAAATTTGTTTAAAAAATGTAAAGCTAAGATATGGAATAGTTAAGTTTACAGATGGAATATTATTTTATCCCAATAAATAAATTATAATTCATTTAAAATAAAATCGATATATCTATCACTTCACAAGTTCATCTATATCTAGGAATATTTTTGTGATTCTAAAATGTGATATAATTACAAAAATTATAATAATAATAACCGATATCATTGCACACAAAATTCACACAAGGAAAAAAAATAACAGCGCGACAAACAGATTTTTCAAGTCCATTCGATGATATTTACCGTACTAATCCCTCCGCGAATTAAAAATCACGAACGGTATAAAAACCCGGTGCAATTTATTGGTGAAGCGCAAACATATTTTTTTAGCTGTTGCTTGCTCAGTCTTGTCATATTGAGCCGTCTGATATTTTTCATCAGCGCAGAAATTTAAATATCGATATTTCTGGATACAGATATTATTTATCCAATTTCAATAAAATCTATTTATCCAATTATAATAAAAATTAGTGATGGGTGAAATCAGAATTCTTTAGATTGGGGTAAACTCGTGTTTTGGTATAAAGTCTCTGTGTATCTTTCATTCAGAAACCTTGATGAAATGTTGAAATATTGGTAAATAAGGCTACACGTTTAATTTTGTTATTTAAGGAGGCAATTAATATATATCACTATCTTTTGATCAATACAGGTTAATTTTACAAAATTTAATATTGTTAAGTAATAAATCTATGAGAATATTCTAAAAGATTAGCTTCAAGTCTCTAAAATAGAAAAAAGGACTAAAAATATCTGTTGATATTTCGCCCATCCAGGGATCTTTAGGAGAGAAAGAGAATTATAGCTAAGAAATAAAACCCTGCAGCATACCTCAAAGTGCTGCAAGAAAAACCATAGGAATCAACCCACTACCTCCAAGGCCTAAATGCTCCAACTGAATCATAAGTCATTATTTTTGTTTCAAAATTTGTTACACGACGCATCATAAAAAGGATTTATTCTCGAATTTGATTCAATAAGTTTTCATTTACACTACCTAATTTTGTTTTACTTATTTAATATTAAATCTTACATACGAAAACATCTCATTTTACAACATAGTAATTTGGTTTGTAATTAACTTGTGAACATGACGTTTTTATTTCTATGGTCTATTTTTTATCTCCAAAGTTTATTTGGCACTAATTAATACAGAATCTTTTAAGCACCAACAAACTCCTCTCCTCCCTAAATTTAGTTCACATTAACAGCTTTTCCGAGAAACTGTGACATTAAATATGTACATACTTGGCCAAACTAACCCGTTATTATCCTTATTAAATATACACATAAAGGTTATGGTCACGTGAGACCAGCACATGCTAGCCAATAATGGCTGCACCGAAAATACACTGGATGTGAGAGCTGAAATGTTAATGGATGCAGTTTTCTGTGTCGCGATAATAAGTAGAGATTTTGATACAGAACACGAAACCATTCGAGGCGAGAGCATGGCTCGGCCAAATAATTCATTAGAACGATATCCCTAAAATGTTTATAACTTTTAATTGCTGTGCTCGGGGCAATTACTGAGCTGAATTCTTTCTTGATTATGCGTAATAACTGTGGTGTAAGTTTTAACGTTTTTAACTACCTCAATAGTTTGCTTTCCTAATTAACGGAGTCAGGGTACAATGTGTGAGTTAGGGAATGTAAGTATACGAAACCAAAATTCATAATCATATGAAATATTATTTTTTTCTCGAAAATGGAATAAACAACCTCAACATAGTTGGTTTTATGTTGAGGAATTTTAAATATATAGATATAAGCCTAAAAACCACGAAAACTCTTGGGCTCACTACATAGCACAGGCTGTATTTTGAACCAACGGTTTCGCAGGGAGGAGATTTCACAAACGCCAACTGTCTGGTCAAACGTTTACTGGTTTTTGCCCCAAGTAATGATATTCAGAGATCATCGATCCCGGGACATTTAGTACAGCAACTCAGTGCTCTATACAGTGAGCTACATTAGGCAATGGTGATAAAAAACCTACCATTACAACCCATGAAGGGTCTGAGGTTCAGTACATGGTATGGACTGTACTGTTTCTAGGACAACGATTGTGCAGGGAGGTCAAACGTCAGGTTTCATCCCCTTATTTTGGGTACCCACTTTTAGAGGCTGGGTGAGCCCCAGGATGGTTCTAGATCCTACAGGGTCCATCTCCGGCTGCTAACAGATTAAATAAAAGTCTACCAGCGAGCGGGATTTGAACCAAAGACCTTCGGCATTATAACTGGCGGCATTTAATCTACCAAAGAGTCACACCGCTCCCTAATGACCTATTATACTACCACAAAAATCATATTAAATTAACATATTCACCTATTTTTTTATTATAGTCTTAATCTTTACTATTATTACCTTTGTATCATATTACATTATCTTTATTTTTTGCATTTTGTTTATCGAGCATTGTTCATTTTTTCTCATAACTAGTTTCGAACAATTTAAAATTTAATTGGCCTCCAGGCAATTTTAACTGCCAATTAATAATTACTTTTTAAAATGTATATATAAACAATTGCATAATCTTGCTTGTCACTTCTTATATATGTATTCTTATATACCTTGTGGGGGTTACTATGTAACTTCATGTAATAAAAACTGTCACATGATCTTGTTTACATAACATCGTGACGGTCACGTTTGACCCAAGAAGCGTCTCGGGGTCGATGTACTGAAGAAATTGTAGATTATAAATTATAATAGTGCTAATTCTTGTTTTATGAAAATACTTTAAGCGATCATTAATTTCCACTATTTCAACGCCACCGGACCGGGGGAGGAGCCCTAATAGAAAAGTGGTTTCCACCGCCTTCCCACGATGAGGCGGAGATATATCGTGGGAAAGGCTCGTTAGGGAAAATTCCCATTTCTCTAATGCTTGCCCCAAGGAGGATGGAGGTCAGAAGGCTTCGTTTCGGTATTCATGGGGGCACCCAGTAAGCACAGAGTAATGAAAACTGCCTTCCTCCTCTTGCGTTTCTCGGTCGGATATGGGCCACTTTTCGGGAGTCTTGTTTGCCCTTCTCCGCAAATTGTTTGTCATCCCATCCACGTCTTATCTCTGTAGGAGTCCCCTTTGGTATTTTAAGTTATGTTTTAATAAAACGGCATGGAACTCGAATCAGAGCTTCTCCATTTCTTGCCTCTTATAAGCTCATGGCTTTTACATTACATTTAATGAACTTAAAAAAAAAAAAAAAAATCGTTTGAAAATTCTTTTATATTCTACACTATTCACACTTACATGCACATACTGCATTTATATAAAAATAGAATTCTTTTTCATTTTTGAGGTCAAAAGAATGAATTAGTTAGTTTGTTACTAACAAGTATATTATTTTTCCTTATCTATAAATGTGGTGGTATATTGATTCTTATGTAGTTTATGATTAGCAGCAGTAAAACTGATCTGGATGCTTTTGTTTTCCCACGATTACAACACACGTCATTTCTGAGTGATGCATACCTCAAGATATCCAGTACATCTTCGTGGCCGCGGATATATGAAGGTTTGAAACTGGAATAATCTTTACTTAAGTAGCCTTAACCATGATATCTAGATGTTTAACTTCATTATCCTATATTTAGGTTGTAGATCACGCCCATTTCGGTACCTTAGAAGATACTCCGCAGCGTTATAACCATCACTTCTATGTTCATCCTCTAATATAACGAAGGGCTAAGTATGCACTTTATAAAGATTGGTTGTTCCGATGCCAGTATCGACCCTTTAATTTATACATGGCAGATAAATTGTCGACGTTTCGCCTATTCAGACATTATCAAGACACAAAAAATAGTAAGATCAATCACATCTCAAAGAAGAAGTGCAATACATCCCAACGAATAACCGCCCAAATAGGCTCATAACCAGAGATCGCACAGGTGGTTGCGTATCACCTGCTTTTCTGTTTTGGGTTGAACGTCTTGGGGTGGAGGTGCGGTCTCAGGTTATGAGCCTATTTGGCTAAAGCCTATTTTGTGTCTTTTTAGTTCTGGCTATAAATCCGCCATTGGCAGATAAATTATTTAATCTGTTAACAGACACGTATATAGCCTGTGGGATCTTAAGACCCTCCCGTGGTTCACCCACCGTTAATAATGTTGGCACCATTAATTTGTTTGAAACTTGGCAGTTGATCTTGGACGAGTCACTCTCCTGCACAACCGTTGTCTTTACTGATCTTTACTCTTCATTTGTTGTAGGAGCATTGGTTTTTTAAAATTATAATTTGTCTTTTATTATTTTTCTCTATTTTTCGGTGTAATTATAATAAAATAAGCTAACCAGGTACCAGTATTGCCAATATTGATTGACAAGGAATATTCATTGATATAAGATTAGGAGTGGTGTATCGACTGAAAACTTCGAGGATATATAAAGTTTATCAATGTAAATGTAACAACAATAAGGAATGTAATTGTTAATCTAGGACCTTAAAATTTAGAAAACTTTAGTGAGAAGGGTATGGTGAAGTGAGGTCCCGGGTTTCTGATCCGGGTTGATCCATCATGTGGGGTCTGAATACCTTCCTCTGGCTCACTCGTCCTCTGTAAAGTGACGTTGTATTTTATTTATAATTCGATAATTATGATATTTTTATTATATTTATTCACAGATAATTGTAACGTAGGTATTTCTTTTGTTATTAAGTCGGTACTCTCTTTCCTAGTGATAAAGTAATGTTATAAAGGAATAAAATATATGTTTCAGTCGACTCAAGTAGAATCTTACGTTATTTCTCCAGGTCTTGGGCGTGCTCGTTGAAGCCGTGGAAGAGCGAATGGTATGCGATCGTAGCTGAGCTGCGGAAAGGTCGCGCAGTCACGGAAGCGACACGTATGGGCAGCAGTTTACGACCCGCTCCAAGGCTGAAGCCAGGCCTTGCGTAAAGGCAGCAGTTGTCAGCACACGTAGCTTACCTCATCCCTGTCTTAGTTCTCGCTAACTTGACATTGACATTAGTAACACAATTACTGCGGTTTCCATAAAGGCTTCGGTTCCCCTCCACCTGTCCGCTCAATGTCGTCGTTTGTGATTAAAGTGTTTCTGTAAACATAAACTGTATACTAAGTGCGGTAGCTGAACAGAAGTAAACAACGAAGTAAGAAAAATAATTAAAACAAGCCTACCGGGATACTCCCTAACTACGTATCGGATCTTAGGCGTATATCTAATGTTTAATATTTTATGGATTTGTTCATAATTAAACACAAACATTTTTAGTTGCCGTGGGAAAGTTTCAGGGTTCAAATCCGGCTATGACAGATAATTTATTTAATCGTTTAACACCCCAGAATGGTTCCTGCGGGATCTGGAACCATCCCTGGGTTCATTTAGTCTCTATAAAGTAGGTACTCTTAATTGGAAAGAAAACTGGCGGTTGAACGTTACCTCGAACAAATCCTATCAATGCAAAACTATTGTCCTTGAACAGTAAAGTCTCTACCATGTCCTGAACCCCAGATCCAAAGTTTTTTTTTTGGGTTTTTTTATTATACTAAGTGGAGTAACAGAACAGGAAAATAAAATAAGGTAGAGATAAAAATAATTAGTTCAGACCTACCAAGATAGTCCCAACTACCTCTCGGTTTTAGGCCTAGGATCGATAATTAGTATTATCGGAATTGATTTGTTATTATACCCCAACATTTTTAGAAAGAATAGAAATAACTTATATATAACTGTATAACTAATTAAATTAATAACTTATCAAGTAAAACAAACAAGGTAACAAAAAATGTACAAAAGAAAACACACAAATAAAAATATAAGATGTAATACAATTATTACAAAAGTCCACTGAATAATAACAGTCATTATTTAGTTTCGATCAATGTTAGACAACAATTGTATCATTTTGCTTAAAGACAAGCGAAAATATCAAACAAAAAAAATATAGAAATTAATAGTTGAGGCCTACCGTGATACTCCTCCAAATATTTTTATCTAATCTTGACAATTTTTATTGCACGTTTTGATCGTTGCTTTGTTATTAATCGAATTATTACTACAAGAAGTTGGAGCCAATACCCATGAAAAATAATTTATTCTCAAACAATTTAAAGCTTTGTTCTATTTTTAATGTCAGCAGTCATGTTAACACACATATTACATTTAAGGGTTCTGTATTGTATCTTTAGTATTTGTAGAGTGTGTTTCTTAACACTAGGTGGAAACTGAACTAAAATGGTACTTGTGAGGATGCTACCTTGAGGAACACCTTACTTTAAATGTTCTGCCATTTAGAAAGGAGCGAATGATTAAAAACTATGTAGGAGGAAGGAATTGTCAGGTTTTGTAAAGGAGACCTGGGTGCCAGACTCGATCAAAAGCCTGTGCTACATCCAAGAAAGGCTCCCGTGTAGTATAATCTACGCTCCAATACAGAGGAGACAACATACACCACACGATGACATTGCTGGATAGTGGAGTGGGATGTTCGGAAACCAAACTGGTGGTCTGGGATTATGTGGTTACTATCTAGGATGGGATACAGACGTTTTAGAATGAGTTTTTCGAGGATCTTGCCCATTATGGGTAAGAGGGAGGTAGAACGATAGGAGGATGGGAGTTCTGGAGGCTTTTTGGATTTTGGGATCATTTTTACTATAGATATATTCCATGTATCAGGAAAATAGGTAGTCCGGATTGCAGAATTATATATGTATGTGAGGAATAGGATAGCTTTTCGAGGAAGGGATTTTAGGATGTGAGCTGTAATTAGGTCACGTCCAGGAGCTTTACGGGAAGGTAAACTATGAATAATATTGGATATTTCTGACGGATGAAAAGCCTTAGGTGGGGGGTCATTTGGAGTGGGATATCCAGTTCTGTTTCAATACGCTCAATCTGAATAGGGTTGAGGATATCAGGGTGTGGATTAAGGTTTTGAACAGGTGTTGGGCGTATATGTAACATTTTTCTTCATCAGATCTGGACCAAGTTTGATTTTCAGTAAGGAGAGGATGATTAAAATATTTGAATTTAAGGATCTTTTTGGTGGTCGTCCATATTGATTTGTTAGTAGTTTGGTAAAAAATAAAAATAAAATAAGAGTTTATTTTTCTATTGTACATTTAATTTAAATGTTTTCAATCGACTATATTGTCAAAAATTTTATATAGACTTTCTTCAGCAGTTGCACATTTATTCAACAGTGGAAGAAACTATAATAAATCACAGTGAATAAATAACTCAGAACTTGCTCAAGATGATATCGTAGCAATGCTTCCTTATAGAAGCACATATGTTTACTGAGAACTTGTTAATGATACTGATAATTTCAGAGAAAAGTGTTTTTTTTCTTTCTACTCAGGGGATTCCCATGTTCAACTTGGTTTTCCTCTGAGGTTATATCCTTACTAAAAGAGGCCTTTTCGTAATATGTCAGTGGATACTTCTCGACAATTGCTATTCACACCTTGATTATATGTTATCATTTGTTAATAAAGTTTGCCTTGAATAAAGGAACATACTTCTAGATCATAATAATATTATATTTAATATATTTTTCACGAATTCAAAGAAACATAAAATGATTTATTTCTTGCAAGTTACTGTTGTTTTATTGAAGATTAGCGTATTCCGCGATATCCCTCGGATATGATTCGGTATGTACAAGATGCTGGAGGGGATCTCCTCAAGACTAGGTAGGCCTAAGCAATACAATTACTGGTCTAATTTGGTCGGGGGGGGGGGGAGGGTTGAGAACCGGCCGCGCCGGACGAAGGAGCACATCAATAATTCGCCCTACCCCGCCTCATTGTCTTTTAATGCCCCAGGTCTTAGGAACCCTCCTCCTTAGTACCCAATTCCCCATGAGCTACCGCCTCTCGCTTGACCGCTCCCAGTTCAACCCCAATCATTAGCATAACCAATATTAAATTTTATTAATTAATAGTCAAGATGAAACTTAAAACAAATAATGAGGTAGATACGCAATAAGATCTCTTCTACTTAAGATGCTGTCAAGAACTGATGAAGGAATAACAACTAACATTCCTGATTTTACTTTAGAAAATCCACATGGAAGGGGTTAGTTCAGTGGATGTCCGAAAAAGTATTTAACATATTAACAGCCTAGTGATCTCAACAACCTCCGGGGGCTCTCCCAGCCATTGTCCAGTAAGAGAACTTAGTGGTTGAGCACGACAAATCACCTCTCTAAACAACCGTTTCCCTGAAAACAGTCTCTCCTATCCATTGAACCCAAGACCCTTAATGGGTTTTAGTAGGGTTTGATCAAAGACTAACCAGCTGATTTTTGTTGACTTCTTCTTTTTTTACTTCGTTATCGATAAATGTGGGAAGGGGGGACTCTTTGATCAAACCATACATTTTGTAGGACAAATATTTATTCAAATAATTTAGATAATTATCTTGAGACAACAAACTAAAATACCCTGTTAGTAATAAATTTTTGAGAGTCATCAAATCGACATATTTTATCCTTGCTACCTTTGTTAGCTACCACAATCGCGAATTATCCCACAGGAAATTGTTGAGCGTCTTATCGAAACGGAGCTATTCACGAAGATTCAGCTTGATAGTAATCAAGTGCAAAAATGGACCATGGATCCTGGACTATGATCTCAAGACGTATTGCAAAACCAATCAATTTAACAGCAAGTCATTATTCGAGAGTAAAATACTTTAAAAAATTTCTTCAAGGATGAGAAGTATGAACAAATAATGAGCTCTATACCATATACAATAATACCGAGATTGTGAAACTTTGTAAAGCTCTATCGAATCGAATTTTCGAGACTCGTCCTAAGAATGGTGACTGACAGAATGCAAAAAAACATGCTCCAAAGCTGAATATATGGAACCTTCAGAAGGAGAAGATCTAAGTGAGGATGTAAGGATGATATGGAGGATGGCCTCAAACGGTTGGATGTAACAAACTGGTAGGAAAAGGACAAGAATAGAAATATCTGGAGGATTATTGGTCAGGAACATAAGATCCACCCAAGTTTGTAGACCTACCCTGGACTAAGTAATATTAATTAAACTACATATTATTAAATTGTAGTGAGCCTAAGCACTAAATGCTAATAGGTATACAAATCAGCAGTTGAGGATCTATAAGTTAAGTGAATACTGCTCAAACATGTGAAAAATTAAATAAATCGCATAACCATACCTTTTTTCCTAGGCAGCCACTCTCCAAGTGTAGGTACATGATACAGATATCCTCATGGGGTTCGGTATAGCTCTAATATATGATAAAGATAGATGTACGTTGAAATATCAAAACATTATTTAAAGTATAAGCAGCGGCAACATGAACGGTTTTATTATTTTTAAATCGCATATAAAATACAAGGTATTATACAAACATCATTTAAGTTAGTAAATAAGTGTTGAAAAAAACCCGTTAGTCTTTAATGGTACATTATCAACTTCTACAACCATGAATTAGATTTAGGGCTCTAATAAATATAAACCTTAAACAACCTAGTTTATTACTCCTGTTTTCCCCACACAAAAGCAGAAATGTCTTCAGCGTTGAGCAAGCTCTGACCACAATGTTGTAATTACAGTCCCACAGATTTATTTTTTCTCAAGTGGAGGACGGTGATTCTTTCCCGGTTAATCTGAAAATAATGTGACACTAGGTTCCCTTTTAAGTTCCCTATCGTAAAATCTCTCTCAGGGTGACGATGTGAACAAAGGGGACGAAATCCAGTGTCATTTCTGTCCTGGGAATACGGGACCATTCTGACAACTTTAGCAATAAGAGGCGCAAGTTGGTATAGTTTTAGTTTATTCATTTTTTGAGGGTGCGGATCAGCTCAAGGTGTAGAGTGCTCAGTTAGTGAGCGGTTTCGAATCCGACTGTTTCAAACTATTGAATCTATTAACAGGCATAGATTGACCATATAAGATCTGCAGAGCACCGTCTATTGAAGGTTCTATAAACTGGATGTACTTATAATTGAGGGAAAACCTAGTGGTTAAAATGAACTCAGCCAATTCATTTTCCTGCACAACCGTTGGTATAGAAGTTCATGGGTTGGAGTGTTATAGGTTAGTTTAAATTTTAGTTATGGCCAAATGAAGATAAAAAGATAAATCATGTAATAATATAATGAATAAATATATATTGATATGAGTTTTCTTTTAGTTTTGAATATATATTAAACATTAACTAAAACACCATTGACATGGCAATGCCAACTTAATCCAATGTTTTAGGATAATTAAAATTATGAGTACTTAGAGAATATCATGGCTATAAAGTCTGATAAAGTCTTTAGAAATGGGAAAAGAAACGGCTCCTGATTGTTGAAGGGTTGTTCAGGGGACAATAGTTATTAAATTTTATCTTTTAGTTAAAAATAATAGAAAAAAACGTGTACCACTATAACTTACCGAAGTTCTTAAGAGAGACACTAAAGGGTACAAGTTGAGAATGTACAAGTTCAAAGCCAACAGTTGTGCAGGAAGGTGGACTGCTTGAGATTGCACTCAACCAAGATCCTACACTATCTGACATGGCTGTTTTCGAACAAGGTACCTACATATGATTGTCTCGATAAATCAATAAAATATATGAGGCGTTCAGGATCAAAAGCGGGGTAACACCGAAATTTTCGTTAGTTCAAGCAATTTCAGTCAAGCAATTTTGCCCAACACGAAACTATACCGCCTTGTTTCTCATGGTTCCAGTCTGTTTCTGAACATGAAGTTTCGGGAGCATAAAGCATTGCTTTCCTAAAATAGCGAAAAATTTGAATAACCAAATTGGTTATTTGAAGTACTCTGCTATTGATCATGAACTCATGAATGTTTATGAACGGTCATGGGATTGGGTTCATTAATTTGCTTATTTTCAAACCTACAGTTAAACGCAGATCATCGGATATAGGTTATTTGAATATTATCAAAACATAACCATCTTAATTGACTAAATAAATTAGTCGTTGAGAATGAAATGTGGATAACTATAAACATCAAAAATCGGCTTTTTCACATTCTTCGCTAGTTTAGGATAGCCCTGCTTTATGCTTCCGAAACTTCAGATTCAGAAACATACTGAAACCATGAGAAACAAGGCGGTAAAGTGCGGAATCAGTACCCAATATTTTACTGAAACTTGCATATAGTATTCTTCCGCACAAGTGACCGAATTAAAACGACATTATCTGGATTATCGAGACATCCTGAACTGGCCGCAGCCAATTTCAGACGAGGAAGGGAAATAGGTAATTGTTGGAATAAGGGCTAGGAAGCAAAGGGGAAGGTATATTGTTAAATTAAGCTATAAGGGGAGAGCCCTGGACGGAGGGTAATGACCAGCGTCTTAGCCGGGAGGGTGTTTGCCTAGTAACATCGACCAGCTCCTCCCACACGCTCCTTTCATTAGGCGTCCCGTCTGAGGATCTTTTTTGGGGTGGCCCCCTCATTATGAATATCGATTGAGGGGGGCACCAAGGAGCACGTGGTACCCCACCAGGACCCCTCACACTCTTAGTAATGACATATGCATGCGAGGCCCCTCGTCCCTTTGTTCTAGTCTACGTCTTGGCCACTTCCTCTCCCGTCCAATCTCCTTCTCAATCGTATCAAGTTTCATCACGTTCCATTCGAAATTGATATTTTCTGTTTAATATTTTTATAAAACTACTATTGATTTGTTAATTTCAGTGTGTTTCGATCTGTGACGCAACGCATTCATCTATATTCACACATTTCAATGGACAATTTTTGGCGAACTCCAAAAAAAAAATTTACGCCAAACACCAATGAGTTATTTATTTACAAGGGACATCGTAATCAGTAAAACTAAAAGGACGCTCCATACTGATCGGCATCGTTTACAATCATTAATGCATACTATCCATTCCAAAGTATAAACTATATGTAAGTTCAAACAAAACAAAACTACTGTACCGGGTTCTCAGTAAGTGGTAGAGACTGTACTGTTTATAGAAGAATGGTTCCGGAGGGTGGTGATTTGTTCTACGCTACATCACGCTATTATTTTCTCTTTGGTATTATTCTCTGTTCTGGAAACGTCTGAAAGGATAAAGTATAGACAGATATATGTTTTTCATGTTTTTAGTTTAGATACTAAAAAGGCATTTAGGTTAGAATTTCCTCACTGTTGTCTTAATAAGTAAAAAAATATTAGTCTATTTTATTTTATTAGTTATTGATTTTATTAATTTTTAAATATTTTTATTTGAAAAGAAAAGATATGTCCAGGACCGGGACTCGAACCCGGGTCACCCTGATTGCTATTGGATAGCTCAATTGGCAGAGTTCCAAAAGGATAGATCAATTGGTAGAGTTCCAAAATGATAGCTCAATTGGTAGAGTTCCAGACTAGCGATCTGGGTGACCCGGGTTCGAGTCCCGGTCCTGGACATATCTTTTCTTTTTAAATAAAAATATTTTAAAATTAGTCTACATTGGTCCATTAACATATATAAAATGTCTATAGATATTAATGCACATTTAAATAATTTTAAACTATATATATAATAATTTTAACCAAAATATTGTATTACGATTGAGAAATTGACAAAAATGGAAGTTTTGTAATGGTTTCTTTGATATAGGCTTTTTGTGACACTATAAAAAACTTCTATATTTTACAAAAAATGTTTTTGGTTAGACTATAACGCAACAATAAAAATTAATCGTCTTAAGAATTTATACGATTTTTGAATGTAGAATTTTGTGATTAACGTTAATTAAATTAACAGTTAAAATAATTGTATTATTCGTATCAACTGAAATGAGTTCGTAAAATGATGGGGGCCTACGGTCATTACATGAATATTTAAACAAAAAGTTCTACGATATCCATAAATGAATATTACCAAAAAGTACGATTAGTACAGAAGAACTCGAGGAAAAGAAGAAACCTGTAGAATGTCCACCCTAGCTACCGACTTTCGGGGGCGATCAACCGATGAAAGGGAAAATCTAGGACGAGGTTAGGTTTGGGCCTTCCATATCTAATTTTAGTCCCGGCTATTGATTATTTAATTTAAAGCAATTAATACTAATCAATTTTATCATATTTATTAGTTACTTAGCCTTAAAGATTATAAAATCTATGTTGTTTATATGAAAGTGATAAAAGTCCTATAAGCTTAAACCAACACTTTCCATAATTTGACAGGCATTATGTGGATAAATAAATGACTGTTAATAAATATAGATTACATAATGCCCCAGCTCAGAATTGACATCTCGAAAGAGCATTTTACGAATATAAACTTCAGATAAGCTACTGAAATGAAAATGTTTGTTTAAGTATTATCGCGAGTAGTTTGGAACTGCAGGTTAACTTTCGATGTATCCTAATTTATTTTCTGTTCATCAGTTGTGTTCTCTGATTACAAAAATGAGAAGTTAATTAACCCAATAATCGGTCAATTAATTGATTTACAAAGACACAACAGAGCTGGTTTATTTAAAAAAAAAGAGTATTAATTAATAATTAAAACGTAGAATTAGTAGCCTCCGTCTGAAGAAAAATAAAAAGGAATAAAGAGAATGATAATAACAATAAATAGAATACTCAGCGATTTAATCGGTGAATTGAAAATGCATAAAAAGGCTGAATTAATTTTTAAAATTAAGAAACTAAAATTATTAATGTAATATTTATTAAAATAAATTTTTTTTACTATATAGTTCTCATATACATGCCCTATTTGTAAAAAAAAAAACTTTTGTTGAAATACACTTAATCACATGCTTGTCAGAGCATAATGGTAAGACTTTTATAAATTTTACGAGTGTTTTTAACATGCCTTGACTGAATTTCATGAACCAGAAACATACAATATAAATAGTAAAGAAAAACTATTTATTTTATTTTATTATTTTTTATTATTATTATTTTTTTTAAATTATTATTATTATTATTATTTTATTATTTTTATTATTTATAAATAAAGTGTAAAGTATATCGAGATCGACGTGTGTTGCTTAATATTGTTTATAAATGATTCAGAAATAAAATATAACGAGTATTCGAGAATATTTAATTTTTTTTAAATTAACCTATTAAAATGACTAATGTCCTATACATGTTCAATTATATGAAATTAAAATTGAGTACTTTAAGGATTTAAGAACTGGAATATTTTTGATTTCGTTTTAATTTTTCCTGTATTATTAATATTAGAACTAATTAAAACAATTAATTTAATTTTAACTCGAGTGGTCAGAATTTACTATATGGGATTACTTATTATTATTGAAACCACTCAGCTAAGAACATACGCAATAAGGGAAGCGGTAAAGGACATCTTGGGGCTCAAATATTTGCTTGATAATTACTAGAACTCACCCCTCCAGAACCCCAATAACAATAGCCGCCCCCGAATCCATATCTGCGGGGGTCAGCCTGTCCCGGAGCGGGATCTGCCGCCCCCATCACCCCCCCTTGCACCCCTCGCCTGTCCCGTAGCGGAATACGCGGCCCCCACTAGCCGCCCCCTTCTCAGATGCTTAGCATAACAGCTTCTCTCTCTCCTTCTCAATCTACATGTCTCTACCTCCGCAATTACAGGTATTTCGGATTAATTCCTAATACAGGATGGCTCACGAATGGTTTCTACTGACTGGAGATTTGGCAATAGTAGGTAAAATTTATAATTTTAATTTTGCATTAATTGTTATAATTATTAAATATTTTTATTTGAAAAGAAAAGATATGTCCAGGACCGGGACATTTAAAATTTATAATGTTAAATCTGTTAACCAAACAAAAAAAATGCACCACTACACTTCAAGAAGGTATGGATCAAGAAGGACAAAGCTCGGGATGGCTCACGAATGGTTTCTAATGACTGGAGATTTGGTAATACTAAAATTTATAATTTTTATTTTTATGAATTGTTATAATTTTCAAATAAAAATATTTAAAATTTATAATATTAAAGCTGTCAACCAAACAAAAAAATGTACCGCTACACTTCAAGAAAGTATGGATCAAGAAGGACTAAGCTAATCATTTAGAAAACCGTTATCCTACAATCACTAACCACAACGAAACCTAGCAAAGTCACTGGAGGAAGCTCCTAGAGTTTGGGAGTGGAAGGTTCTAAGGAAATCTTATGGGCCAATCATAAGAATAAGGAAAAATGCGGAGCTAACGGAGTTGTTTGCAGAGCCCGACAATATTACCTTCATAAAGAAGAGAAGGCAATTGGCTTAGTCATGTAGAAAGGATGAACCAGTTTAGACTCTCTAAGGAACTGAGGTTTAGCCATCCAGGTGGCGCGAGAAGACGAGTGAAGCCACGCTTAAGATGGCTCGATGATGTGGAGGACGACATGCGAAGAATGAGATTGCGGTGATGAAAAAGGCCACAGGTAGGAAAATTAGAGTAAGATGGAGGAGGCCTTGGTCATGCAAATGATGGGTCATGAGTTCAATCTATTGAACAGCCATTTAGATAGAGTTAATTTGTCCGAGATCATGCCCATCTCCTCAGTTAAGGCTTCTCACTTTATTAGAGGATGTGTGAGCCCCAAGAGGATCTGCAGATATAACAAGGCCGATGGCTTTTGAATAATCATCGGTTCAACCATAGCAGCAAAAAGTGACGTTAATTGAATAAATAACAAACACAACTTCTACTGATTTGTTTTGGAAACAAAGGGTTTAAGTACAATCATAATATTAACTCTTTGCAATTTTATAATAATGTAATTAATATTACTTTTCAGATCGGTAACTTGAAAATAAATTTTGTTTGTAAAATAAATACTGTTTACCTTTTCTTTTTTTTTTTGCAATGCAGTGATTCATTATTACGTTTTATTTCGAACATTTAACCATTACCTTCATTAATAGTTGTTTTTCGAGATTCCAAAGAGTTGATTCGCTGGTAGAATTAACACGATACGATTCCTACTCACTTCATTTCTCCCAAAATAAATCGGAATATCTTTGGATTATAAATCTTCATACAACATGTGAAAAGGTTTATTCGGTTCACACTTTTTTTTTTCCAAAAGGCATTGAAACAGAAGAGAAAGAGAGAGTGAACAAAGATTCATAACGGCCTTTCTTTCTAATTCGACAAAGAAGGTTTGGATTCAGGAGGCCTTGATTCCCTTCAATAGTCCCGTAGACGATTAATCAAACACTGATAACATCAACTATCCTTCATTCATTTAATAATCTGTTAGTTGGCTTATATTTCGGAACTCTTTCCAAATGCCTAACCATTAAACCCATTCTTATATCACAGTTTATTCTCGGTCCCTATTTCAAACCCCTTCCGAAGGGATAACTAATTTTTTACGCTCTTAAAAAGATTTAAGTATTTAATTTACTTATCAGAGTAATTGTAAATAACTTATGGTGAAATATATTTTTCTCAGGGCTAATCTGAATTTCGTATCCTAACAAATAATTTAGAAAATTACGTTGAAATTGTTGTCTCTTTCCATGGACGTATTTAATTGCTATAAGTTTAATAGTTTATATCCCACGCTTAGAAAATTATTTCAATAAAAAGTTTGTTTTTATTTATGATAAAAAAAAGTTTTAATTAATAACTATTAAGAGTATTTTGACACTAGACTTGCTGGAAGGATTATTTTATAAAATAAATTATCTAAGAATTGATAATATTGAAGCTTATGATGTTTGACTAAACTTACAGGCCAAAAACTGAAATAACTCCGAAAATTTCTGGTCTCGGTAGATAATTATTTTAATCTGTAACAATCGAAAATAGATTCTTTGGGATCTGGAGACCCTCTTGAGGATCACTTGTCCTGTACAGAGTGGGTACCCTAAAGTAGAGGGAAAAACGTAGCGGTTGAACGTGATCTCGGACAAATTACCTCTAGGCACAGCCATTGCCCTAGAAACAGTATAGTCCCTACCATGTTCTGAACCCAAGAATATTCATAGGTCGTAGTTTAAGTGTATCTTTTTTTCCATAATGATACGTACCATCCGAGAAGCGAAGTTAATCGAGATGATAAACAGACAGCTCCTGTGCCTAAACGAATCCCAAACGCACCCCTCCTCTCCCTTCCCCGTGTTTATTCGAAGTTTTAATTAAAACGGAAGGATAATGACGGGACTCTAACATGTCCTCGACTTCTTCGACTCGACTCCTGATTGCCCCTACACAATTAATTATCAATCGCTTGGACCCTGGCACGACTTGTTACGGAGATCTTGCAACTCGTTATAAAGATCTCGCTCCTCCGAAAAGTTTAGGAATTCATTTACAAGATCAAATGAGATGCCGATTGTCATTAAATTACTTTTGAAAACAACTTGAGGCTATCTATTTCATCACAAGTTTGACAACGTTACATTCCCTCAACGCCATAATTTTATTTAAAAAAATCAATATTCTCCTTTGAAACTATAGATCTCCCAATAAAAAAAATAAAAAAATGAGCCACAACTCCCCAGAGTTCACTGCATGGTATGGGGAGGCTATACTGTTAATACGACAACGGTTGAACAGGCAGGTGTTGTCTGAGATCAGGCTCAACCACTATGTTTTTTTTCTCCATCTATAGAGGTTGGGTGAGCCCCAGAAAGGTCTGTAGATCCCACAGGATTCATCTATGGCTATTAATAGATTAAATCTACAGCCCCGGTGAACAAGTAGTTAAGTCTAATTTTCTTCAAAATTTGTTTCTAGTACTTAAGTAAGCGTATTCGAGTTAATTTCATAGTGAATAAGGGGGTAAGTAAGGCATTTCTAACCAAAAACTACGAGAATGATACGATTTCGATTATCTGAAAGCAGTTCAATCCCTCTGGGCAAAATCTGACTTGACCACTTATTCACCGGGACTGTAAAAATAATCTGCTGGATTTTGACCCTGGATTTGAACACTGCAAGTCAGCAATCTTCACATTCCATTACAGAAAAAGATTCAACACTTTGCAATTATTCATCGAACTGAGTATCCTTAGAACAGAAAATAATGAATTTTGTGATCTAAAGTGAATAAAATTTAAAAAAAACTGTACCACTCCAACCCATAAAGATATTAGGCTCAGTACATGGATAGCCACAGTACTGCTCCTGTGCCAACGTCTATAGAAGGAGGTAATTTGGGGGTTTTTACCCCAGTTAAGAGTACAAAATTTATGGAGGCTGGGTGAGCCCCAAAGCAGTCTGTAGATATCCCATAGGATTCATATATGACTTATTTAGTACATTAAATTATAGTTAATTCATATTAGGCTTTTAGAATCATTTTCATTTATTGTTAGCAAGAGGTAACATGTTTTAAATATGTTAGCAAATACGCATACGAATTAGCGCTTTTTAAATTGATTTAGTGACTGTACCAAAATGTGTTTTGTTGAATTCAAAAAAATGATTGGTTTTATTTGTAACAGATATGTATCATTGGCATGAAATCTAAACAATAATATTTCAATTAAAAAGTCAGCCACCTATGCTCGCCTAAAAGTGTGTTCAGGTGCTAATATTTCGCAGCAAATATCAAATTCTAATTAAACCCCTCTTATCGATGTCCTGTTTGACTCCATCCTATATACATATATATATATATATATATATATATATATATATATATATATATTATATAATCATTGAACAATTTCGTTATAATATATTTTAAAATGTACGACCTTTCACTACTAGCCCTGAAGAAGACCAGCAATGTGGGTCGAAAAGTTGTCTTTCCAATACACAGCTTTCCTTTTTAAGAGGATTTTTTTTACCTCCACCCGGATCATTTTCTAACTCATACATAAATTGACTTCGTATGTATTCCTGGTATGATTAATTTCAGAGTTCATTGGGAATTGATTAACTATTGAAACAAATCACAATGCTCAAAATTCATTTATTTGGAAGGTGGGATATGAACATATTACGATGCCTCATAATTACTTTTGTTAAATTATGCTTACTGATAATTTGGATAAACATTTAACAAACATGATCAACCAACTGCTTGATTTCCTATTGCGAGAACTCGGCAAGAACTTGGTGCACTAAATATTCTTAAGACGGAAAATTATAGCCCTCACACATAGCGGACTAATTCAAGAATATAAATAGACACACGAAAAACTTTTGAGGCCTGCTTCTGGGAAAGAACTGGAAAGTATGAGAAGTTTACTACCTTTTCACTGGAAGATGAAGTCGATTTAATTAGTTTTCATAGTAATAAAGAGTATTACTTCATATTTACATGCTAACTGGTTTTATTTTCCTTGTTGCCAATATGACACGGTTTTCCGGGTTTCGATTATCCTGATCGTGTTCGGTCCTAGTTAAGTAATCTTTTGTCTTTCATGGAATTTTTAAATTATTATTACGCCATTATATGCATTTTTAACGGCAAAGATGTCAATTTTTTGACTACTTATCTATAAAGCGATGGTAAATAAAATAAACATTTTTTTGTGTTAATAGAACTGTACTCGTGATCCGTTCAGGAAGTACCCATCCAGTTACTTTGCGATGAAACGCCCACGTGGTTTTAAAAGTACTTTTCATGTTTTTATTAATTTCCGATAAATGACAATTAGTATAGCGATGTTAATTATTGTTGATATGAAAGCCGAGGACAACAATAACAATATCTTGAAGGAGAAAGTGGGCGTTCTATTTTATAAAAAGCGATGATATCTGACTCTTTAACTATAGCCTTCCTCTATCGGGATCAGATAGGAATTGTTCCCTTTTCACATATGTCATTGAGGCTGAGCTCCAGATCAAATTAACACACACAATCCCTTAATTGTCAACGGTTCCTTAACGATTCCCGAGACAATATCACAATGACATGTCGAAAACACTCGTTTTCACTTCAGTTTTGATTAATTCGTTCCGATGATCCAGCCCACATGTAATATATTGATCAATACTTCGAAAAATTATTTGTCTAAAATCGTCTTGCTCAGTAAATAGATAACATTGCTTTGTAAACGATTGAATTTCGCTAAAGTAACGATAGAAATAGAATAGAATAGAATAGAAAACAAACTTTATTCTGGGACCAAGTCCCTTTAGAATAACAATAAAGAACAAGTAAAATAAACATAACATTCATCTGGCCAGGAGGCTACATAATGATACAAAACATAATAGAAATAGAAAAAAAAAATAAATGATTAAAAAGTAAGAGACTTTACAGGATTTTAACTAATTGTCGGAAAAAAATATATATAAAGGTTTGATATTAACAAAATAATAATAAATAACATTAATATAATAGTTAATAAGGGAATCGCTAAATAAAGCAAATGAATGGCATAGCATGTGATAAAGTATTTACAAAGTCTGTATCTTCTTTGTTGTTGGAAAAATAAACAAACACGTAGGTAACGAGATCGAATATTCGATACAAACTCATTCAAGCGGAAGATTGGCCTGCCTGGAGAGCATCTTTTTGGGATGCCAAGAGATAATGGAAGATCAGGGATTTAAATGAAGCCAGTGAAGATGAATGGTGGATGAAAGGAGGGATTGAGTCTACACAGTGGTGCAGCGGGCGAGGATGTTGTTAATATCAATCGCCGTTTTATTCGTGCTTATCAAAAACGAATATTCACTTTTTAGTATGTAATGGATCAGTAAAAGTGCCTACAATATATATGGGGTATTACAGCATTATCGACATGAGTCAACTAATTAATTATATGTATATCTTCTTCTACTTCCATAATTGCCTATCTCCTCCTTTGTATATAGGCGATTATAACGACCCATTTTATTTTATTGACCGCTGCACGAAACAAGTCTATCGATATTAATTCTGTTTATTGCCTCAAGTTTTTCAATCAGGAGTGACGCCTGCAACATAGATCTCTTTTTCCTTCTGTCAGATGATACTTTTCATTTCGTATAACATGACCTAAGTATGTCAATTTATATCTTTGGATGTTGTCCAATATTTCGAGGAGCTTCATCGTTATAGTACACTTTCGATGCTGATATGCTGCAGCCACGAAACTCTGTGAACACATCGATACCACATCTCGATTGCTTGTTGACGTTTACTTGAAGCATCTATAAGTGCCCATGCCTCTGATCCGTATGACAAAACATAGATTCATGACTGTAGGTTCCAATCCAGGTTGCACAGCACCTTTCCGAGTTGGTTATAGGCACTTCTTGCTTTTTCTATACGAACCCTAATTTAATTAGAATGATCCCAGCATATGTGTATATTCAATTTTATTACTCATAATGGTGATATCAGGGGTCGTCAAGGTTAATCCTGACCTCCTTCTAAAATGGATTAACAGATATGAACCATTTAGCCGAGTTTCTTCCAAAAATTAACGAAATGCCATCATAATAATCCATATGATGAAATGAGAGAATTGGTGCATGTAGTTTGGTTTCACCCAATTCATGCATCATTATAAAGCTGCAGTATATCCACATTATGCACCAAGGCTTCCAACAGAATTCTCAGTCCATTTTTGTTCACCATTACTTTAATGTCTTTCATTCATTTTCCAATTATAATTTTAGATTATTTCCCTCATCTTTTTAAGCTTGCGACTCTCCTAAATTCTTATTAAATACATATTAACATAGATAGAATTAGGTGGCTTTGAAATCCCCGAATTTCGATGCAAACTGATGATGCAAATGTCAGCGATTTTGAAACGTAAATTGACATCCTTAAGTAATGCTATCGTTTATATGAATGTAAATAAAATGATAATGTTAAAAATGAGTTTCTTAAAACAAATACACCCACTTCATTGATTGACGTCGCTTCTCAATTCTGAAAATAAGACTGAATACCCATTCATAATTTGTATGAGATATTTTTAAAAAGATGATTAAATTAAAAAAGGAAAATGAATGAAAGACTCGCCGTAAACAAGGAACTTTTCGTTCCCGTTTGAGCCTTTTCCATAGAAGATGGAAGTAAAAGAATTCAAAGAAAGAAGAAGGAGGGAAAAGAAGGAGAACTCAATTTTCTTGGGAAAGTCTTACTACCCTAATTAAATGCATTAATGACTCTGGTCACTTTCCTTCAGCCAATGAGATCTTGTTATAACAACGGCATAAAAGGCTATCCACTCTTCATTTAATATGAATTTACAAGAAAAGAAAGAAAAAACTTAACAAAAGGTAAGTAAATACTAATTTTATAATATTAATTGCATACAAAATAATTGTTTCCCTGATTATGAACACCATATTAATGATGTAGAGACCGGAGTCGCCATGCCGAAATTCCAGGGTTCAAATCCCGAAAAATTTCATTTAATCAGTTAGGGGTGGGAGATAGATCCTACGGGAGGACACTCAGCCTCTATAAAGTGGGTATCCATCTGGTGGTTGAGCGTGATCAAATCATCTCCCTGCCCATCTATTGCCTATAAACAGTACAGTCTCTACCTCTTACAGAACTCAAGACCCTTCGTAGGTTGTAGAGGTACAGGTTTTGGGCTTTTTCTTTACATCTGTCAAGAAAGTAATAATCTTTATGTTCTTCAATAAATCATAAAAAACTGAGATTCTCTTATATACCGTCTACCGGGTTATAATACTAGTTGTGTAAGAGAGCAGTGTTAGAATACAGAGCCCTCGAGTGACTCATATTGCAATCGTAGAAGAAAAAAAAAAGCCTGTACCTCTATAATCTATGAAGGGCCATGGGTTCATCAAATGGATAAGAATGAACAAAAAAAACCCGTGGCACTAGAATTCTTGAAGGTTATAGGGTTCGCTGCATGGTTGCGATTGTGCTGATTTTAAGACAGTTGTGGAGAGAACTAATGTGCCCTAGATAATGCACATAATAGAGGCTAATGAACCATAGGGAGGGTCTCCAGATCTCACAGGATGGATCTATAACAGATTTTAAAAAACCTAAAGGTACAGTCGACAACTGATAACTCTAAACTGTAGACCATCATTTGTATACATTGTGATATACGATGATATACCTATAATAATAGGCAAGAATAAAAAGGAATTTAATAAAATAACTAGTTAATGTGTTTGAAATTGATTTAAAATGAGATTAAGAAGTTTTTTCTAAAATAGAATTTTTAGATTAGAATTGTTTTTCGTATGTGGGTGGAGTTTGTTTATTCGATGAAAATAAATAAAATAAAATAAAGTAATCGACTGCAAACGTTTCAGTACTTAGACTTATCACCAAAGCACCATGGTACGTTAATAACAAAGCTTTGCATACGAACTTAAAAATACAAATGGTTGACGAACACATACGAACGTACTAGAAACGCATTCAAGAAAAACTACACGGGCACCCAAACCTATTGATAAAACAAATGGCCAGGACTCTCATGCCAGAGAACACTAGGAGGAGATTAAAAATAACGTGAATGAGGGATCTATTACTATAGAAAATTAAGTAAAGCCAATGGAGAGGTACTGTTCTTCTCCATGCATTTCATGTCATTCTGTATTATTTTCCTGTTAGCTAATCCGCTGATTGTCAATTATTTGTATTTTACAGGTGTGGATAATTTTTTTTTTATGAAAGGTGTATTGGCCCGTCCCCTTGAGCAACTGCTATTATTTATTACATTGACCATCTATGTTATCTATTTTTATATATAGCTTTGAAGTATATGTGAACGTTACAGATATCCCTATATCTGTTATGTTAAATGTGTTATATATAATGCAATTTCCAAAAGTATTTTGTTCATATCAAAATACATTTCGTCTATGACGGATGAAATTCAAAATCCGGGTGAACTTCTATGAAGTTCAAATTCAAATAAAACTTGTCATATGAAAACATTTTAGGGAAATCGATAATTTCATTTATAATTCAATTACCTATAACTAATAATTTGGGGACGGATGCAATAGAGATTAGTATATCATTTCCTAGTCCAAAGTCTTCGCTTCCTACAATATCTATAATTTCGAGGGGTGCATTATAATTATTTTGTATTGCAGTAGAGTTTTCGATTCCACTTTCACTCGGATCATCTGGTCCTAGACCGAACCACCCCTCACACCTATAAAAATTTACATAATTCAATAGAATCAAGCATACTAATTTTATGATATAACGGTTACTTTGAAGGTTTCTAAACACAGGGTGATCGTGTTTCACTACATATTTTCTTTTGTTGGTAGTAGAAGTCGAGTATCAGTTGTATTTACATCGCAATTTATTATACTCAGCATATGTAAAATATGTCAATAACATAGTTAACTATTTGGTCAAAATTTTTGTAATAACCTAATTTTAATAAGTGTAAATCAAAAATACGCGAAATAAATTTGTATCTTTACATAATAAACAATCAAAGAATGTTTGGATTAATTTTTAATAGTACACTTATACTGCTAATGTTTCTTTAAATAAAAAAAATATTCAAAATAACTATTGTAAATTAGGTACTTGCGTGTTAACGCAGCCGCAGTTATTTTTGCCTACTTGTTCGCCTCAGCGAGGAGTTATATTTTGTAACAGTTATCCTTTATAATAGTTATCTTCAATAACGTTTTTAAATCTATTTATTGGGGTTAGAATTGTAATTTTTTTAAATAATCATCAATAATTAAGAATTGTAGTTTAATAAAGCTAATTTAGTGTAGTTTTTAAGTAGTAGTAGTTTAGTAGAAGTTTAGTGTAGTTTAATAAAGCTAATTTAGTATAGTTTAATAAAGGTAATTTAATTTAATAAAGCGAACTGTAGTTTAATAAGGGTCATTTCATGCGAATTGCTACATTTTCGTTTTTATGGTAAAATATTTCGCTCCTGAAAAAATACAATTGCTTCTTCTTCTGCTTTTGGCAAATCCCAAATACGCATTTTCGTAGCTAGTAACAACAACAGCAAATCTAATAATAATTAAATAAATAAACAAAATAATAACAACAAGAAATCTAGAACAAATCAGCAAACAAATATAGATCAAATCAGCCGTTAGAAATATAACTGTTACAAAATTTAACTGCTTGCGGATGCGAACAAGTAGGAAAAAATAACTGCGGCTGCGCTAAAACTCAAGTACCGTAAATTATTTAAAGGTTTATAGGTGTCTAGATTCAGTCTATTTATTTCTCGTACAACATTGTGCTTTTTTCAGCCTCGGAAATACTTTTAGTATTTCAGGTACCAATCTTCATAACTTACCCGGAGATTTTTCGTACCCTTGGGACACTTAATGATCCTACATAACAGCTTTTCAGTTCTGTCGTATTAAGAATCCGATTATCCTTATCGTTGACCTACCTTGGGAACAAAGATGTCATTTAAGAAGAAGAATGAAGCCTATAAGTATCCCGGAAAGCTTCATATGTCCACGTTGAAAAGAAAAATGAAAATGAACCTGTCCATGTATTCTGTTACTATAGATTTCTCAATGATTAAATTCTACCGTAAAAGTTAAGTATAAACACTTAGTGCATAGTAAATGTACATAGCAATGCCATATTGCATTGGTCTTATGGAGGAAACTTCACCTCCAAAATATCAAGCATTCACTATTTCTGAAATAGGAATTCATGGAATCTGTAACCAAAGGGGCAATGGTTTAATTTCAGGCATTCTTCCAAAATACACTAATATATCTAAATATACGGTTATAAGTAGATAAGCCAATTAAATTAATTGTTCTGAAGGAAGCAGAATCGTGTGATGAAGTGGCTGAGTCAGGCCTTAGCTGGAAATGGAGTTTTACATATATTATAATTCCATATGAAGACAAAGGATTGAAAAATAGACATAAAGATACGGTTCCTAATTCTACTGTACAATTAACTCATTTTTGATAAAACTCCATTTAACCACTTAATGATTATGGGGTGAAAATATAGAGAAATTTTAACACTCATGACATACGAAATAATGTAACCATTATATTAATCCAATAGTTGGAAGCCACAGAAGACTAAATCTAAACTTTTTGATGAGAAACAAGCGTTTTATTTTTTAAACAAAGCACCGTAGTCATTAAGAATGATCATAGCAAGCTATAAAAAAAAGCACTAAATTAAGAAAATGTTCATTAATACTGCGAAGGCTCTGGTTTACTACAGCCTGAGACTTATATAATTTCTATTCGGCTCAAATGAGCTCGTAAAGTTTATACCGTTGACCATTAAAAGGTTTACATGACTTAAGGATTCCATTGCCTTCCTTATCACAAGGCATTGTAAAAATTCAACAATTTATTATGAAGTCTGGGGCTTTACCTTAATTAATGTTTATAGTAATGCTGTCTGCTCTATGGATACTATGATGGAGATTTATTAATACCCAAACATCTAAATAATTAATAAATTGGCGACACACAATTTATTAGATATATTTGATTTAACATAGGCACTACTTCTTCTTCAAGTCCATTCTTTGTTCCGAAGGTAGACAAGGACCAAGGCTTCATATTGGTAATTGTAGCTCTCGCCTTTTGATTCATATTCTGATTTTTTTCAGTGGCTCCACAGTTTGGAAAAGTGTTGATGATGCTAAAATAGTATATTGCAGTTACCTTTATTATTTAATAATTATAAATTGCGTGAGAATTTCAATTAGCGGACAACATATTTAGTAAATAATTATTCAAGGTTTTGCTACAGATAGTTGGAGAATCTACTTACCATAGGATTACTTTCTTGAGTTTCAATTTCTTTACTTCTTCAAAGTATTTTTCAACAATCACGGATGAATATTTAATTTATTGGATGTTTCTGTTTTGATAGTGCATGAAATTTTCCCTTCGGTATAAGCGTATTCGATAGCTGAGACGTACAATAATCGATAGCTTTAGTGGTTTAGACAGAACCACTCCACATCGATCGCTGAGGTACCTTTTATAGCGGACAATTATCTCAGTTCATTAAATGGATTGAGTCATTTAGTTGTGTGCCTATAAATGCTATCCGTCGCCGAACAAACATGTCCCCTAACTCACTCAGGAAGCTTAATTTATTTTAATTGGAAATAATATATATTATTATTACTTTTATATATATTTAGTATTTTCGATATTCCCTGTTTTAAATCATATATAATTTTATCCTCTCGGTTTAGAAACCTTGGAAAAGATCTTAAAATATATAACTTTTCTGATAAATAAAATACTTCGATCATACTTTAATAAACTATTTCTGGTCTGAAGCTTTATACCTTTATGAACAAAAAGTTAACCAGTTATATTTTTAATTTTCTTTAAGTTTTTCAATAATGAAATTATTTTGTTTTTAATTATAAAAATTATAGATTTTCCCCTGTCCGCTTAACTCTGACCTATTTTATAAAGCATGCAAGTGCTTATTAAATTGTATTAAAATAAGTACTTTACTTTTTATTAGATGAATTTCGATCTTATTTTAGAAATTTAAAATAAGCTTAGTGCTTATTTCGTCCCCCCCACCCATCCCAATGAGCCTATGAAATTATAAGCAACCACTTGGTATTGTTTTCAGATATTGAGTATTTTCTACTAAATAAAATAATCATTTTTTAAAATTTAGGTTTATTTTATAGATATAAAAATGTGTAGTTCATGAGAAAAATTCACTGCTCTCTCTGAATTGAAATAACTGTCCTGAAATCGCAGTATTGGAATAATATATAGCTGGTTTTATTTTTTTAACCGATGCATTATTTTTGCCATTTAAATACAAAAACATTGATATATATATATATATATATATATATATATATATATATATATATATATATATATATATATATTGTGTAAAAACTAAAAGAAGCCAGAAACAGTTATTTTGTGATTAGCCAACTTTTAACAAATATTTATAATTTAACTGATTAACATTTAACTGACATAACTAAATTTATAACATCACTAAAAACAATTTTTATATTTAATAGAGATAATAGAAGTAAATATATTTCCATTGGAAACAGAATTTTACCATTTTAAACAGAAATGCTTCGAATATATTCCACATAAGTTCAAATACAATTATCTATAAGAAGCGTAAATTTAACAAGGTATTTAAAAAATATATAGGTAATTGTGATCATGAAACTCAGATCTTAACCATAAAATAACTCACTGTATTTAATTATTATGTGGAAGCTGGAAATCAGTATTCTATCCGAGGAGATGCCAGTTATGTCCCAGTAAGGCTTTGAGGGTGACAAGGTAAAACTTCTTGGAAAGGTTTACTTCACTCGAAGCATTTCCACGTTCCTTGGAGCTGGAGGAACTGTTCTTACGAAGGCCGTTGGAAAATATGAAATAATACTAAAGGAACCCAAGCACTCATCACTCGCTTCTTCGGTAATTGCAGCAAGCAAGGATAAAAAAGTTAGCTCGTAAGTGGCGCTTTAAGGTTAACGTGTATCGGAAAAGTATGGAACATGGAATGTGTATTTTTTTAAAGTTAGTCATGACGTTTTTCATAACCTGTCGCAATACTTTACAAGAATTGTTTATGTATTTTTATATTTATTGCTATATGCTCTGCTATGTTGGCTTCACTACCCAAACGGTGATCTCAGGGAACAGTCAGATATTTTGATCTGAACAATATTTAAATAATAAAATCGGATGCCACCTAGAGATCGTTATATTTCTAGAGATAAAGTAATTCTATATCATTAATGAATAAGGGACATATGCCTCTCTTCTCCAGAGGTTGACTTACTAGGAATTGTTTAGTAAATTAAGATCATATTAAATAACATTATATTCATTGTGTGCTGATCATATCTACAAGTTGACTTATGTATCTACTTACAAAGAAAGAAAAGGGAGACCCTTTCGCTATATGTGGCAGTCTACATGTTGAGTTGCCCGCTTCTTGCCAACGATGTCCTGTCTCTTAAGGGTAAATGTACCAATCCTAAAGAACCGCGTACACCTAAACCGTTATCGTCCGAACTTTACTCGGGCGTTATCGGCCGGTCTCGGCAGATCAAATCAAACGTATGTAAAAGAAATGGAGGACTTACACCACTATAACCGTCATCGTCCGATGAGGTCCGTTGACGGCCGACTAACCGACGAGTCCGAACATGTTGAGATTTCTCGCCCGAGTCTTTACGTCGGTGATATACATTCCCTATGGTTTGTATTATGCCTTGTTATTAGTGGTTCGGCTGTGTTTGAAATATATTGAAATGTGCTTAAAGACGTTCTAAAATATTCAAAGATAATGATGGGATGTAATTTTAATTCTTCAAATAGGTGGAGGAGTGGCTCAGTGGTAGAGCACTGAGTTGTCACGCCGGAAATCCTGGTTCAAATCCCGCTGCAGGCCATGACTTTTATTTAGTTTGTTTGCAGCGGGAGATGGATCATATAGAATAGAATAGAATAGAATAGAAAACAAACTTTATTCTGGGACCAAGTCCCTTTAGAATAACAATAAAGAACAAGTAAAATAAACATAATATTCATCTGGCCAGGAGGCTACATAATGATACAAATCATGAAGTAATCATGAGTGACAAAACATAATAGAAATAGGAAAAAAAAAAATAAATAAATGATTAAAAAGTACGAGACTTTACAGGATTTTAACTAATTGTCGAAAATAATATAAAGGTTAGATATTAACAAAATAATAATAAATAACATTAATATAATAGTTAATAACGGAATTGCTAAATAAAGGAAATGAATGGCATAGCATGCGATAAAGTATTTACAAAGTCTGTATCTTCTTTGTTGTTGGAAAAATAAACAAAAGATGTAGGTAACGAGATCGAGTATTCGATACAAATCAATGCAAGCGGAAGATTGGCCTGCCTGGAGAGCATCTTTTTGGAATGCCAAGAGATGATGGAAAAGCAGGGATTTAAATGAGGCCAGTGAAGAAGAATGGCGGATGAAAGGAGGGATTGAGTTCCACACAGTGGTGGAGCAGGCGAGGAAGGAACGCTCGAATGCCTTAGTTCTGTGGGATGGATTGTAGAGATCGGAAAGGCGGGATCTTGTTTTATGGTGTTGGACAGAGGATTTAAATTGAAGGAGACTATAGATATATGAAGGGTGTTGCGAGTTAATGGATTGGTATAGAAAAACACTAAGGAAATAATGTCTACGAATGGGTGGGAAGAGCCACTTTAACTCATCATAATGATGTGACACCCGGGAACGCCTAGGAGTACCAAGGACAAATCTTAAAGCGCAGTTCATTATTCTTTTTAAGTGACCCTCCAGTATTTTCGAGAGGCCCCCGTATACCACACAACAGTAGTCAAAGTGGGGGAAGATAAGGGATGATACGAGAAGCTTCCGGGTAGATTCTGTAAGGAGATGCCGGGATCGATGGAATAATTTCAGGGAACTAATTGATCGTCGGGATATTTGGGCGACATGTGGTTTCCAGGAGAGGTTTTTGTCCATGGTAATGCCTAGGTTTTTAACGGAGGAGTTGAAACTGATAGGGTGTTCGTTTAGGATTAATGTTGGGAGGGTGGGGATAGTTGTAAGGATGGAGTTGGAACCTAGAACAATGGCCTGGGTTTTCATTGCGTTCAATTCCAATTTGTTCAGCTTTGCCCAGGCACTGATCCTATCTAGGTCTTGCTGAATACTGGCGAACGCAAATGATAGCTCAGAAGGAGGAAAGGATAAATAGATTTGGAAGTCGTCAGCATATAGATGGTAGGAACAGTGGTGAACAGATTTAGGAAGATCGTTGATGTAACAGTTAAAAAGGAGAGGAGAGATGCTTGAGCCCTGTGCCACACCTGAGGATAGGGCAAGGAAAGAGGAAAGGGGTTGGTTGGGCATAAAAACCGCTTGGGACCTGCCAGAGAGGAAGGACTGGAACCATAGTATAGAGCTGTTATAGGATATAGCATATAGGATCTAGGGCCCTTCTGGGGCCCATCCAGCCTCTATAAAATATTATTAAAATAGGGTACCCAAAATAAAGGGGAGGGAATCTGGCGGTTGAGCTTGACCTAGGACAAGTCACCTCCTTGCAGAACCGTTATCCATGAAACATTACAGTCTCTACCATGTACTTGACCCCAGACCCGTTCACGGGTTGTAGTGGTACAGGTCTAAGTAGGTGGTGGTATTCATCCAGTTGTTTTCTGTACATAAATATTTCATTAACCCACACAAGCCGACGTCGACGAATTAAATTGCGGTACGAATTTTCTAAAAGATCCATTTCTTCGAATTCATCTATTTTAAAAACGGGCCATCACTTTGTTAAGCCGCACAATCAACTCCGACTCGTCCGAGTAATTCTGTCCGACAGAATCGGTTTTGGTGTCCGCCTAGGGTAAGGGACACTAAAGCTACCTGCTCAATGTCCCTTGCCCTGTGTTCCTACTGGTGCCACATATAACAACTCATTATAGATAATATTAATCGGATAATTACTGTTGGTTGAGCATAATTTTGGCTCCCTTCACAACTAATGGTTAAGAAAACGTACAAAAACTACGATGTCCTGATACCGATGTAAGTATTGATATTGTTTAGTTTATTTATTAACGCCACTTTCTGTTACAATAGGTAACCGGGCGATTTTCTCAAATTTGTCTATCCCGATATAATTAGGATTAGGATCTTTAACGAGTACTGGATACTGCGTAGGTTCACCGTCCTTATATGCCCTCTCCGAATGAAAACATTAACAATGATTTTTTACTCCCTTAAAAAGTTCAGAAGGCCACCTGTCATTTTACTAACCCGCCATCTTGTGCATAGAAAGTCGTTATGCTAACCAATACTCCACAGTATCACCTTATATAATTTTAAAACTTTTTTTTGTTCATTGTAAGTTCAATGCTAAGAAACAACTTAATACATATTCTTGTTGTAACTGTTGGCATATATTGGAGGGAGGAGTTTTGCGAGTATTTCGATTCAGAAGCTAAATCTATCCAGATAAATTTTTGTGCTACTCCCAATGGTAACATGGCAAAACTTAAATAAAACCAGATGCGCCAATAGTTTCAGAGACAAAGATAATAACACCCAAAAACTATCAGAATAGACTCATTGAGGTATCACAAAAAAAAACTCACTGGTGGACGTAGAGGACTTAAAATGAGCCGGAGGAATAGTTTTAAGCATCGGCGAACTTCATTGTTAAGTCCAAAGGAGGGAAGTACTTCTGGGTACTTCTCTACCGCGTGTTTCACATGCCTGGTTTATTTTTTGATCATTCTAGCCTCGTTGACTAGTTCAATGTAATGATATTTTTTTCACAGACCCACAGTATCATACGGATAGAATACAAATTATTATTTTGTTTTTAATGTAATTAAAAGCACTTTTTTTAACTACTAGTGATATTTAAAAGTGGTAATGACGAAACCTTTTTTTTTTTTAATTCGTAGTACTCAAAGGTAGCTCAAGGCTAAGGTAACTTCGTCATCTGTTAAGGAAGAATTTTATTTTCTTCAGAAGATGATCTAAAACGACAAATAAATGTAAAGCATTCAAAGCCAATAGATTAAAATCTTAACATTTTAGAATATAAAATTTTAAATTTTATTATAGATTATAATCTATCATTTTATTATAGATTATAATATGAAATAAATAAAAAGACTTAAAAGTATCAAACCTCATTAATGGCTTAAAGTACTTTCCAACTCTTTATAATTCTTAGCCTTACGTTCAGGAAAGCTATATAGAAAAAAAAAATCTGAAAACCATTGAAAATTGTTTGACCAAAAATGTGACAAGTAAGTGCTGGTTTGAAATTATTTAAAATTTCATGACATAAAAAAAAAATATCCGTAATCTTCGGCCATATATAAAAAAATATAAATATAAAATATAAAAATATATCAGACCTCCATGTTTATCTGCAATTAGGGTACCCACTTAAACCCGGAAGGGTCTGCAGATCTCACAACGCAACAGGTGGGCTTAGTCCCTGAAAGATTAAATAATTTATCCGCCTCAGCCGGATTCGAAACCAGGACGAAACCGGGAGCTACCAGACTCTATTTCAATATAAAACGCACCATTATTACATATTGATCGTATTATGAGACTAAAGCGACTAAAAAATTATCTACTAACTTAATAAGAAGCGAGGGGATGGTTGACTGGAAGATAGACGTAAGGAAGAAAATAGTTGGGGGTGCAGTCAAATAAAAACACTAAATAAGTGGTTACTTATTTAATTATGTGCCTTATTTAAATAAATAAGTAACCAGTAATTTAGTGTTTTTATTTGACTGCACCCCCAACTATTTTCTTCCTTACAAACTTAATAATGTAACTTAATGTAACACTACAAACCATGCGGGTTCTTGGATACTCGGTAGATACTCTGTTTTAAAGAAAAGGATTGAGGATGTTATTGGAGGGTAACCAAGTAGTGACTGGGTGCGCCCCAGTAACTTCTGGTCCATGTTTGGTTTTTAAAAGATTAAATAATTTATCTGCCACAGCCGGATTAGGACCAAAGATATTTAGTACAACAATTCTGCCTTCTACACGCTAAGCTTCCCGCTCCAGTTATATAAAATATTAAATTAAATATAATGTAATTTTGCCTAATTGTTTTCGTTTTATTTAAATTAATTATTACTTCATTTTATGACTTAATTCAATCTATTTTTAAAAATATATTCCATATTATAATAAATAATACCTAATGAAATATACAACACGACAAGTTGAATAAAAGAAACATCATATGTTTCTTACATATGTAGATATTTCACATAAGATAAATTAATGTAGAAATGTATATAAAAGAAAAACCACCCAGACCTTTTTTTTTATAGATCCCAGCATACGTTCTCAAGAAAATAAAAAGCGATATTTAACGCCGAAGGTCGCGGGTCCAAATTCGGCAGCGACAGGTAATTTTTTAATCTTTTAACAGCCGGGGATGGTCCCTGTGAGGTCTGGGCTCACCCAGCCTCTATAGAGTGGATACCCTTAATTATACGTTTCCTTGAAACATCACTGTCTCTACCAAGTAATGACTCATGGAGTGTAATGGTTCAGATTTCTTTTTTATTTTTATTAACGCATTTATTTGTTATATGCTCATACATAAACGTTCGTCGGAAAGCTTATGAAGACCAATTAAACTGGATAAAGGCCTCGCAGGACAATTTATCATTGCAATACATAAAGACGTAAATGCTGCTGAAGACATAAAGCACGCTAATACGATCCTCAAGGTCTGGCTTGGCAATCGCTTCCAGATGCTCTATACAAGGCACCTGAGCCTGCTGATGTAACCACACGCATGATCTTGCAAAATTTATCTTATTTTAGATTCTTATTTATTCTCACTATAGCTTTTTATTCTTAGAAACATTTATTCACACCTGTTTCGAAATAGCTGAAGTGGAAAACATGATTATACACAACACGTTAGAACTTGACAATGGTCAGGATTATAGGCGACAAGATAGTTATAAATATCAAAAATAAACATGAGCATGGTGCGAGGACGGTTTAAAAAATGCAAACATTGTTCTCAAAAACTTCATAAATATTCCTTGAATCCGCTAACCATGTAATATCAGATTTATTAAGTAAAATTATTGTTTCTTTTTTATTGGTTTTAAAGCTTTTACTGTATAACTTACTTAAATCTAGTATACAGATAAAAAACACGCTATAGAAGATGAATCAAATAAATAAGAAAGATAACCAAAAGAAACCTTTAATAAAGAAGAAAACTTAGCAGGACAAAATATCACATAAGGAATCCTGGATAATGATAAATCTATATATATTTATATCGGTATCTACTTGTCTTGATTGTTACTAATAATTTTTAGGTATGATTCTCAAGATTCAGTAAATTACACATTATATTAATCATAACTCTTTACAATATTTACATAGACATGCAAATATTGAAAAGGCATTTGGCTTATTAATGAATTAATATCTATTCGTAAACAATTTTTAAGTACCACTTATGTATTGACATATTGCACGTGTCAATTTTATTTTTAGACTAGTGTGTTATTTAATATAATTCATCAAAAACTAATTTTTGTCGCTGTTAGGCCACGATTATGAGAAAAACTCAGTCTCTAAAAGGAAGTTATTAGAATTGACTGAATCTCGAGAACCATAAGTAAAAAAAAATTATGTATACATACATACATTTATTTATTTATAAAAAAGATATTAGTCCAGGATCCATGGTCCATTTTTGCACTTGATTACTATCAAGCTGAATCTTTGTGAATAGCTTCGTTTTGATGAGACGCCCAACAATTTCCTGTGGGAAAATTCTCGATTGTGGTAGCTAACAGAGGTAGCAAGGATAAAATATGTCGATTTGATGATTTTCAAAAAATGTATTACTAACTGGGTTTTTTTTTTGTTAAATCTGAAGATAATTATCTAAATTATTTGAAAAAATATTTGTCCTACAAAATGTATGGTTTGATCAATGAGTCCCATCTTTCCAATATGTATCGATAACGAAGTCAAAAAAGAAGATGTTAAAAAAAGTCAGCTGGTTAGTGATCATTTTTGATGACCTCGTTATCGATACATTTTGGAAGGAGGGGACTCATTAATCAAACCATACATTTTGTAGGACAAATATTTTTTCAAAAAATTTAGATAATCATCTTGAGATTTAACAAAAAAACAAAACAGTTAGTAATAAATTTTTGAAATTCATCAAACCGACATATTTTATCCTTGCTACCTTTGTTAGCTACCACAATCGAGAATTTCCGCACAGGAAATTGTTGGGCGTCTTATCGAAACGAAGCTATTCACGAAGATTCAGCTTGATAGTAATAAAAAAATGGACCATGGATCCTGGACTATATATCTTTCCATGATGAATAACCATAGACTCTGAAAAATATATTTTATTTTGTTCTTTAGCATCATTTTTAAATATTTTTATAATTACTAACGTATTATTTGTTTAACTTTTTTTATATATATTTGAGGATGTTTATATTGAATTTTAATACAAGGATTTATTTTATAATCTTTTCATTTTAATTTATAGTTTTTTTTTCGCGCTTTTTGTCCAAACCCTGGAAATAAATGACATCCTTTATTTTTTTGGAAATATTATTATCGTTTTAATTTTTAGGGTTACTTTAATTACAGTCTCCGTTCATATTCGATTAAAAGTAGTAAATATATAAGATATATACAACAGATTACCGTCTCGAAGAGAGATGTTACTAGGGAGTTTGAAACATTGAGAGAAACATCGTCGTGATGCAGAGAGCCTCCAATCAGCATTAATACACGTCCTTGGACAACATGTACAAGATCCTATGTCAACATCTCTCCGCCATGTAAGTTGTGTCCTCGTCTTCCAGTCATGTCTCAAACTTAATACTTACTTCAATTACTATTGCGAAATCCAAGACATTACTGCCGTAGGTTCAGTCCCTACTGAAGAAACGCAATGCTGTATAATGTGATAATATGTATATATTTGCAGCACCAATGAATAAGTGGTAACCTCCAAATTTGTCCACGGAGAGTTACCCGTATTGAGGGACGAGGAATCGTGTTATATATATTCTCATAGTTTTTGTCCCAGAAAACTTTAAATTCATCAATAGAAGATGTATTGTAATGATGGCCTCGTGACCTTCTAAGTTGAACTTGATATTTTAGTAGTACCACTGGGTTGTTTCTTTACTTGCCTTTCATGATAATATGTACCGATCATTCTATTTATTTGTTGTATTAGTATAATACGGTTGTAAATTTCATTGAATAAATTATTTAAAAAAATTATCATATATATATATATATAATAAAAAACAATAAAACATAATATATATTATGTTTCGGTTCTTGATTTTCAGTCCATCTTTAAACTTCTTTAGGTGAGGCGTCGTCGCGACGTTTCGAGACTAGGTTAATCTCATACTCTTGCACTAACAATGAAAAAATGAGCTTTTAGTAAAAACATTAAATAGCCCACTAAATATAAAATGACACATCTATTTTGTAATTAGATAGGGTCTACTTACAAGTACCAAAGAATTGATCGTTTTATCATTAATCAGTTACTTCGCAATTTATCATAAAATCATATTGCAATAGCTATGATCAACGAGTAAGTAATCTATTTTTAGGAACAGCAGTTTTATTTAATTTTATTTATCTGTTCCAAAAATAGAATACTTACTCGTTGATCATAGCTATTGCAATATAAAAATTGTGTGATACATTGCGAAGTAACTGATTACTGATAAACTGATCAATTCTTTGGAACTTGTAAGTACACCCTATCTAATTACAACTTACATGTGCCATTTTATATTTATTTTAGTGTGCTATTTAATGTTTTTACTAAAAGCTCATTTTTCACTGTTAGGGCATGAATATGAGACTAACCTATTCTCGATACGTCGCCTAAAAAAGCTTAAAGAAGGACTGAAACTCAAGAACCAAAAAATAATATTTCCATAATAGTCGAGATAAGTAGTGACCAATATATATATATGTTAATCTGAGATTCACCCTCTCAGATTTCACACTCTCCTGAGATTCACCTTGCCCCTTTAAAGAAATTAGCCTCAATAGGAGAAAAAGGTGGTGGTTGGCTGTGATCTCGGCCAAATAACCTCCTTGCACCACAGGTGGCTCAGAAATAGTTCGTTATCTACCATGAACTGAGCCTAACTTCTTTCATGAGGTAACAACATCTATATGGAAAAAATGATTAAGAGGTTTTGTTTTAAACCTTTCGAAGTTGTTGTTTTTTTTAATGACAGCCAGCGGCCTTACCGCTATTCCATACGTCCCAAGTATTTTCTCAACGTTTCCCTGAAAAAAATTGTGATTATTAGCAACAGTTGGCCAATCTCGATTTCTCTTATTAGTTAATATTCTACGATTGTTCAGCCACTGGAAATGCCCCAAGGTTAAGGTACGGGTTGCGTTGTGACAGAGAGAGAGAGAGAGAGTGAGAGAGAGAGAGAGAGAGAGAGAGAGAGTGAGAGAGAGAGAGAGAGAGAGAGAGAGAGAGAGAGAGAGAGAGAGAGAGAGAGAGAGAGAGAGAGAGAGAGAGAGAGAGAGAGAGAGATTAATTAAAGAGCTACATTAAAGTCGACTGCGTCCGTTCCCTCCCGAATCAATTGACATTTGTTTTATCGAAGAAATATTAATTGCTGCTTTCTAAAAGACGTTGGGAAAGAGTTTTCCCCGAAAGGGGAGCCCGATCAATCACGTTTCCAGAGCACCCTGTGTCGCAGTTGTATTCTGGAGTCCACTGGTGATGCGTAAAAGAGTACTAATATATAAGAAATAGAGACTTTTAAACATAAAATTAATTTAAGCGGATCCTTCTTCTCAAACAACTATTCATGTAGGGTGAATTTTGAATTAAAAAACGCCCACACGATCAAGTAAAAGCACAAGACGGCTTAGCTACATAAATCATGTCGAAAAAATAGACGTTGAATTGAGTTTGATGTCTTTACTTTCATACGATTTTACAATTTGAATGTCGATGGTGTATTGGGATTCGAAATAAATTTAGGAAGATTTGCAATTTCTTTTGTTAATTGGTTTCTATTAAATCTGTTCCTTATACCCAAATACATGTAAGTATGGTATTGCACTAGTATAAATGTATTGCACTATTGTAGAATAATATTGTATGTATGTATTAGATTTTATTGTAACAGTTTTTTTTTTAATGCTGAAACAATACGATTCTTTAAAGGATATCCTTCTCTTGTCGATGTATCTACATTAGAGTATAAAACAAAATAAACGGTGTGTTTTAAATCATTGTAGGAATCGTACATAAAGAAAAAAAATTAGTGACATTGACTGAGCAGTTTTGGCAAACAAGAAGCTATTGAGGTATCACGTATGAGGAAGAATACTCAGTAATTACCTCACACCCAAGGCCATGACAAACCAGTTCTCATATTGCTTTCTATCCTCTGTGATTTGCCATATACTACATAGTATGTATTAATGTATAATAAGAATAATAAGGTAAATAGTACATAGTTAATATTATATACTAGAGAATTCCAATAAGTAAATCAGTTGAAGCCTTAAGATCTTTATGACTTACAGTTGCTCAAACAGAAATTGATATATTTTTATTTGAAAATTTTATAATATCAATTTAAGTATGTACAAACCATAAACATAAAAATATTCAACTTTGATTATTTCAAATAATTAACAAACAAAAAATAAATAAATAATTTCATCAAATAAACACTCTGATTTCTTATTAACTTTTGATTACTATTAATTTATAATTTTTTAATTTAGTTAAATACTTGGCAGGTTGTCTTTTGTCGGATGCGCTCAAACCTGTGTTTAGTTTTATTTGTCTGACTATTGAAGTCTCATTTCTAAGACCTAAAATATTTCTTGCACTTTTAATTTTGTTTGGGCAAGCGGTTTTCCTTTTTGAATCTCTCCACTATATATTGTACAATTTAACAGCTTTTCAAAATAATATTGGCTATTTGATTCAGATATTTCAAAGATTTGAATGACCAACTCACGTTATTTAAACTTAGTGGGCACACCCATTATTGGAAAAATTCAAATATACGGTACATTTTTTGGAACCGAAAGAATTAAAAAGAATCTAACATTTCTATAAAATTTATTATAAATTGGACTCAATTCTTTAGAGTGTATATATTGGGAAAGAAAAAACCATTTTCCAGTCATTATATATTCTTAATCCTTATAAATCATTTAAGACATTTCGACAGCATTGTTTCATTTTCAATCCTTTAAATTTAGTTCTCTGCATCATTACAATTCCTTTTATATAACTTAATAGCAGTTATAAGTCTAAAATTCTCAAAGTCATATTTGTTCTGAACTTTTTCTATAAAACTCTAGGGGATCATCTATCCTCCATGGTCAAGATAATATTACATTAAAAAAAATCAAAGGATTGAAAATCACACAGTGCTGTCGAAACGTCTTAAATGATTTATAAGGATTAAGAACATATAATGACTTGAAAATGGTTTTCTCTTTCCCAATATATATATTCTAAAGAATCTAACATTTTCGACAAAAATGTATACCTAACTAGTTTAAGGTAAGAAAATATTGGGAAAAATAAAGAAGTTTCATTTTCACTGTGACATTGGTAACCATAAACAAAAACACGTTTGTATCTATTATTTTTATATGCATATACATAAAGATCTCAAGAAGAGGGTTCAATTTCGGTTGCTGGCAGGTTTTTTTAATCTGCAGACGAGGGAAGAACCGTTTGAGATCTAGGTCCCTCCTGTGGCTCACCATGCCCTCTCTAAGGAGGGTATCCTAAATGTAGAAAATCTGAGCATGAACTAGGACAAATCAAATTCCTGCTCAACCGTTTTCCAACAAATAGCGCCGCCTAAAGTGCTGTAAACATACAAATAAATGCAAACACATTTATTTTAGGATCTGTTTTTTTCCCGGAATTTTTCTAGATAGGCAGAAAGCATTTGTATAGCTAGGGTATGAACTTTTTACTCATGAACAGCCTTTTTTAAAGTTATGCCAACACCAAAATATCATCTATACATTTCGCTACTATAAGGAAATTAAACATCCAATACCACTGCTGATAAGGCATTTATTTAAACTGTTAGCTGCCTGAGATGGATCTATGACCCTAATAGGGCTCACCACTCTATAAATTGGGTACCCTTAATTGGGGAAAAAAGAGCGGTTCAGCGTGATCTAGGACAAATCACCTCCCTCTACAACCGTAGTTCAAGAAACAGCCTCTACTACGAACTGAAGCCTTCGTCAGAACCTTCATGAGACCATAGTAAATTATTGTATTTAACGTAATAAAAGTTGGACTGTTTATTTCTTTAAAGATTCCAATCAGTATCCATGTGTATCATTTTGAATGTGAGCCACTTTAGCTCATGATACGAATGAAACTGAAAGATTTATCTCCTCGAAACAATTCTTTACTTCTGAATTAAGACAGCTAACATTTTTAATTAGCATTCCATCTTGTAAAGAAACTATATTTCCAAATGGTGGAGCGAGCAGAAGGATGGTATTTATGCTGTTGTGTTTGCGAGGATAGTCTTGCAGTCCACGTATGCTCTTGCAGTGGTGCCTCATTAACTGTTTAGTTTACGATACTTCAAGTCACGACTCAGTTCGGGGCCTCTTTGCCAAGAATGTGGACAGGTTTCTTCAGTAGTCCTCTTTCATCTTCGGATCTTTACAAATACACGGCTTGTTTATATCGCCGACCCGTGGTATATCTCGGCAAGCATTTCTACTAATTAAAATGTTAACCATCCAACTTAATTCAATTAATTTACAACATGAATCGATACTAGTTCTGAAAAAATATGAATTAAGAAAAATAGAGTTAAACAATTAAACTATTAAACTTTTTAATACATGTCGACAGTTCGAAATTCCTCTACGATACTAGGCGGCAAGTTTCCAAAGTCGGATTACTTTCAATTTCAAAAATTGAGTTTTCACATATTTGATAGTCGAGTCAACCAATAATTTATACTCAAAGCGGCGAACTGTCGTGTTACCCAAAATTGCTTGAATAAACTTGAGAAAAATGTGAATAAGTCAATATTTGAAATTTCGATGTTGTCCGCTTTTGATCCTGATCGCCTAATATAAATTTATGACGTTTTTATTAGTTTTCAACCAATCAAAAAACGAAGTTAGTGTTAGTACAATTAATAAAGAATCATGAACTCAATACATTGATTCGATATATATATTTACATACTATACCTATTGCTGTAAGTACAATTAGAGATATGACTAATTTAAAATATTAGGGTTTTATTTTATATAATTTAGAGGCGTCCGTATGCTGTGCTGTAAAGTTTAATACAAATAAATATACAATAATAACAAATAAATGAGAATAAAATGACCAAAGTAATGATATCGATAATAAATCATAATGAAAGATAATAATACAAAAAAAAAAAGAAAAAGAATGGAGGATAAAAATGTAGGTGTGACGATAGAGTTACCACTGCATTTAAAACTGAATCATGCGTGACTGTGACTGTGAATACTCTCTTTAAGATTTTCGTAGATATAAGTAGGTTAATTATGCACCAAACCCATAGTATTCTGAACTCTTTGAATCGTTTGTTTCTTTAACGTAACTTTATGTTCTATGGATAATCGGATGATGCTACTGCGGGAGTCCTTAATTTTGCCTATCCATAATTGGGATAGGAATATTTAACCTGACACCTCAATGCCTCATAAACCGCCATTTTACGTCCCGTCGGAAGGACGGCGTAACCAAAGATCTTTCACTGCCATTAAAAAAAAAAACTTAAGATCACCTGCCAAATTTAGAAAAAGGATAGACCGACGGACTATTCTGGACATTTTTATGATCGGTTAAGATTTTTCTTTACTCATATTCCTGATATTATCTGATTTCCCTTACGTTATTTATTGGAATTTACAAGTATAAACATATAACTGTTAATAAATACTAGAGGTTATAAATAGATTTCTTGAGAAAAACCTGCTCAAAAATTTTCGCGCGAAGGGAAGGCATGAGAAAAGAAACGATGGATGTTTTCATTGGATCGAAATGAATTATCAACAATTCTTGAGACAGGGCAAGCTGCCGACCTGTTGGTGTATAATTCACAAGCCAAAGTTCGCATCAGTTCTTCTCAATATTTGATGACATTTACTCATTGATCACGCGTTTCTTCTTCAGTTTTCTTTCTACGTATTTTGTTTATAACTCTGTCAAGGGCATCAGTCTGCCTTTCATATTATGTACTCGAATTCATGATATCATTTACTTGTTACTAAAGATTAATATAATGACTATATGCATATACACAGAGCTGGGAATCTATGAAGTTGTTGCTCACGTACCACAAACTTCCCCCATTATACATCTTCCATTGATATCCATTAACACCAAACTTAGTCAGATCATAGGTAACATAATGCTTCTTAGACTACCACCAGAATGTTTATCCGCAGTGCGTTTAACTGTTTGTGTAACCATCTTTGTGTAACTATCCCAAATTCACCGCTTACATTTGGAATAACATAAGCTGTGTAGCTGTTTAAAAGTTCTTCGATCTATAAATCAAAATATTGTAAAGTATTTTTCCCAATGCCCTTAGGATGTTGTATTGTATTAATTAATGTAATTCATGTAAATATCCCCATAATAAAGTAAATTTAAATTTAAAGCTTCTAGAATTGTATTGTCTTGACAGCGATGATTTGATATTTTATAAAACGTGTTAGAGTGAGGTTTCAGGCTCTGATTGATGAAGCTGTTTAGAATGTTGATGTGAGGTGTGCTGTATTAGATCTTTATCGGTTTCCTAATGATCTCCGAATTATTTTATTATTTATTCGGGTTTTTAATGTATACCGGTACCGAAAATCTTTTCTCTCCAGTAATTCTTATCGGCCCATTCTTCTTCTTCCTCTCGCAGCCCTCTTGCTGCTATTCCTTTTCTTACATCCTCCATCCATGTCTTCCTCGGTCTTCCTCTCTTTCTTCTATAATTTGGTGTATATAAGAAGAGTTTCTTTGGGCATCTTTTGTCGCTCATTCTCATCAGGTGGCCAAACCATTGAAGCCTCCTAGTCTCTATTTCGTTCGATATACTTTTTTTCAGTATTTTCGAAACTTAGGATTTCCCAATCTATTTACTAATTATTATATATGCTGTTATTGGAGCTGTTAACCGTAAATATTATGTTTTAGAGACTTTATTTTGTGACCTGATCCTCTTTCGTTGTTCATATACGTACAAAGCAGCATCTTTTCTTAACAGTACTTCATCACATAACCCACGTAAAGCTATTTCACAACACATTTTACAGATGTATGTTTCAAGTATTAAAATTTATATTCCTGTTTCTATATTTTCCTTATTAATATTATACAACTCAACGGATTTCGGCAGTGTGGCTGATAATGGATCATATTATGAACGAAAAGAAACCCATGCGACACCAGATGTGCTACACAATTGGAAACTACACATTCCAATGTGTTGATAGTTTTAAGTATCTTGGTGCACAGTTTAATGAAGCATTGGAGGAGGAGGAAGAGATTCAGGCACGCATTATTTCGCTCAATAAAGCTTTTTTTTTTCTCTATAGCTCACCTTATGAGAAGTAGATTAGTCAGCCGCTTGACCAAGTTAAGGCTATATAAGACCATCATTAGACCAGTCGCAGCATATGCATGTGAGACATGGGTACTTAAAAAATCAGCAGTTGAAAAGATGAACATCTTTGAACGCAAAATATTAAGACGCCTTCTGGGACCCGTGAAAGAAAATGGGGTATACCGTCTTAGAAAGAGTAGAGAAGTATATTCCCTATATGGCGATGTGAAGCTTCCGACTATGTCAGAATACAACGTCTAAAGTGGTTGGGTCACCTCCATAGAATGGATGATGGCAGAACCGTCAAAGGGCTGTATGAGGATTGTCCAGAAGGAGTGAGAGGTCGAGGGAGGCCATGAGGCCGTTGGAAGGGCAGCGTCTCAGAGAACCTCCGAAATCTTAACGTGTCCTTGAGGCTTGTTACAGACCGACAAGACTGGGCAAGAGTGATTGAGCAGGCCAAGGACCGCCTTGTGCGTCTGTCGTGCCTATGAAGAAGAAAATTATGAACGAAAGGGTTAATGATTCATCCGCAACAAGAGACAATGATAGATTTCGAAGTCGAAACATGTGATTGAAGATATCGAAGTACTCGCAGTATTTTCTCATAATTTCCGCGTGCCTTTGTTTGCTTTCTTCTAACCACGCAGTATCCTTCCGTTTTTTTTAATTTTCCACAAGAACATTGACTTCTTCTTTTTCTTTCCGTATTGATCACTATCTAGGAAGTTTAATTTTTCTGCTTCCTCTCTCATTTTTTTTACATACCTTACTATGCTCTTGCATTCACGGAGTTTGTCAATTATTATGTCATTCTTTATATTTGTTTATTTATAGACAGCTTATAATTATTTTAGTTAAAGTATTTCGGCCGTCAAGGTGTATACGTTAATGAATCTAATATAATGATTCATCTGCGACTAGAGACAATGATATATTTCGAATTCGAGATGTGTGACTGAAGATATCTGAAAATCCATTACCGCAGAATCCACATCTAACATCATTAAAACAGGACCTTGACAAATTAGAAAAAGAAAAGAGAAGAAGAAAAAAAAAAGAAACGAAAGAAAGGCAAGGACGCAGATCAGCCGACATGAAGGCTTTGTTCTCGAATCCTCTGGCCTCGAATCGATAACTGATTTGGATAGAAAGTTGAACAGTCCTTTCATTGTATCCTGAGTATTTTCCAAAGAACGGGGAGGAAGCACTTCAAAGTCAATTCCCAGCCCATTTCCCTCCCACCCGACCCTCCTCGTCATTAACTCCTCAAGAAAAATATTGACCCACCTCGAGAGGAGTCACAATGAAATAATGTCAACTCGTCCCTCAATACCATTCCGGCACTTTGCTACTCCAGAAAAGAAATCCATAAGGGACCAATTGAAGGTCGACGTGCTTAGAAAATTCTTGGGATACTGGAGATAGGAGCCTTCTGTTTCCAAACGTGTGGATACATACAGTGGCACACAGTCAACACGACATATTGATAGGAATTTTGAATAAATAGTTCAAATAATATTACATTCAGAAAAACAATTTATTGTAGTCACTAAACATCTTATCATATCATATATATCATAATCAAAAAGCAATATTTTTAATCCATTCATCACATGTTTCTTCTGGTTTCGACCGTGTAGTCAAATTCTGGCCTTACTACAAGCTTGAGACTTGTAGTCTCAGACCTAGCCCTGAGGAAGCTTGGAGTATGGCCAGCAAAGAAATTGACCACACGGTCGAAACCAGAAGAAACAAGTAATGAATGGATAATATTGGCCGTGGCAAGTTAAGAGGGTATTTATTAAGTTAACATGTTTCTTGTGATAATGATAAGTAAACATAAACAAATAAAAGGTCACCTGTGGTCTAGTGGTTAGCGTAACAAACTACTAAGCCCAAGATCGCGGGTTCGTAGCCCGGCAGGTGGCCCTAGGATTTTTTTAAGGGAGAAAAAAATCCTTAGTTACGCCGTCCTTCGGAAGGGACGTTAAACGGGGGTCCCGAGCCTGTACGATGTCAGGTACTCGTTAAAAATCCCTATCCTAATTAAACCTGGGTAGGCAAAATTTAGAGCTCCCACTGTAGCATCGTCCGATTAGCCACAGCAGCATAAAGCGACGTTAAATAAACAACAAACTATAAAAATAAACAAGGATTTAATAATAAATATCTCTGCTAGTATAAAAATACAAGTTATATAACTTGGTAATTATTCCGCAGGTTTTCGCTTTGAGTTAAGCCTCAACAAGTTTTAAGTTTTCATTTGTTTCCTTTTTTATTATTCTCCAAAAATACAAATAATCGTGGGAATAACAAACAAGTAAGCCCCACTGCAGTGATTTTATCTATTTTAATATTTTTTCATTTACGGTAACATACTGAGGTTGCTAATATGATCTCTATTACTCAAGCTCTTAATTCCCACATCCATATTAATGATAATTGTATACAATTATAAACAAATATCTATAAATAATTTAACTTAGTACAACATAAACACCACTTGCCTCTATGAATATTTGTATTGTATTTGAATACTCTATTTTTATTTGAATAAACGTCCTCGAGTGAGGTTACTGTTTCTAATTGATGAATCTGTTTGTGCTGCTGAAGTGAGATATGCCATATGGGTTCTTGTTGTGAATTTTTAGGAGTAAATCTTGATGATGTCGGAATTAGCGAAACTTAGAATGGAGAAATAATCGTTAATTTTTTTCCAGTATTTTAGAGACTTAATGTTTTTTATTTTCCAATTGCATTCAACTTTATAAAACTGAGTTTTTTAAATGTATAAATAAACTTTTTGATTGAAAGGGATGGAAATTCTAAGGGAAGAATATTACGTTACCGAAGGGAATCGTAGCTTCAACTGGACGGAACAAATCTGATCGTCACGAAAGCAATTTATTATCGTTATAGTGATAAAATCAAATCAGTTTTATTGCCACTTCGTCCTTGCAATGAAACAAGAAATATACATCTAATAAAGGAAATATGCTCAGAGTGGAATGGTGTTGGAGAAAAAAAGGGTTAATATTTTATAAAATGCTGCAAGTAAAACTTTCTTGCGGTTTTGTACGAAAAAATAAGCGTAAACTCGTTTGTAATGAAATCCATTATTCCGTAACAAATCCAGCACCAAAAACATAAGGAATAAGTGACCCAATTGATCTTCGAGACTAAAAAATGACACTTGTTTAAAATATCAATCTTTATCTACGTTGCTTAATCCGTAGCGTAAAGCTGTTGCATTATTATTTTTCGGAATAACATGTTATTATTTAAATATGTAACAATATTTTTACTAAGTGTAATAAGGTAACAAGAATATATATATGTAATTATGTAGGTAATGTAAATATGTATATTCTCAAGTGGTAATTATGTAGATACTGTAAATATTTATATTCTCCAGTAGTTAGGGCAATAATAACCATTTGCAGTTGTTTGCCCTTAAAATAAAAACAACAACAAACCAGAAATAAATTGCACCGTTTTATTTAATTAAGTAATTTAGCGACGATCCAAGGACCTGAAGTGTAAAAACAAAACACAGGATATTTCGCGTGTACGCCATTGCTTCAGAACTGCACTGAGATACTATTATCAGTGTATAGTTCATTAGCTGCTTATTAATTTTCTTTTTTATTTCGAAATAATTTTGGCTGATTATTTATCCGATGATATCCCCGTTCGATTATCGCCTGTGAACTGAACTCCTTCTATGCCAACGATTTGGGAAAGAGGTGACCGATATTCCAATCAATCGCCTGGTTTTACCTCAATTAAAGAGCTTACTTAACAGAGAATGGGTGAGCTTCAGGAAACCTTCATATAGGTCTGAGTCCTTCTAGGGCTGTTAAAAGATTAAATAATGTATCTGCCACCACCGGATTTTAACTTGGGGATCTAATTGAACTTGGGAACGGTATGGGAAATCCCTATTTCATACCAGAAACCGTCCCGACCATTTTTTCTTAGGTCTTATAAAATTCAATATTTTCTTTGTCAGGAAATTATTTGATATTCTCAAATTGTAAGATGTGTATATAGAACAACTACCATTTCGTTTATATTAATATTGATACTGGCTGTATCTTTCTGAATAGTTCCTCATTTGATCACAATCCAAATTTTGCCTAAATTTAGAAATTCGAAATTTAAATAATTCAGACTATAATTGATTTAGAAATTATAAAAAAGGATTTAATCATTACAAAGTTTTGAGTTTGCACTTCTGATAGCAGTTCTCATGACTGCCTGACTTTTTTTTCAATTAAAAACTAATGATCAGCAAAATTAATAAATGCGTGAAATAATTTAGAACTCTAAGAAACTTTATCAATTATCTTGGAGACTTTCTGTCCACTTCCTCCTTCAATGGCTTCCAGAGACACAAGACAAGACGGCAAGTCCTTGTGAGAAAGGGGTCGTTATCGATAATTATTATAACTACACAAGACGGACGTGGATATTGGGCCTCAAGTTACCCCGAGATGGACTTCTAATTGGCGTAGTGTGGGGTTACTGCGACACAAAGCTGACATCGCCTCGGGCCTTGGCTGAAACCAGAGCTATCTCTTATCGCCCACCTCAGGGACAGGCAGGGGCCTTTATAATCACATCTTGCACAAACGTTAATTCCTCTCTGAATCAACTCCCTTGTAATTAGATCATGTCAGGCCCTAGTGTGGAGTTGAGGCCGATTTACCGCTTTACTCCCATCACCAACTGAGAACTTGGAAATTGATTTTAAGAACTGTGAGTCTTTTTATTTTTCTTTAACCAGAATTCATTAACGGTTAATCGACCAAGTTTATATACATTTATGTATATACAGTTATATAATATATATTAAAACATAAAAAGTATAGAGTAATTTATGTTACTTTTAAAGTCCTAAGCTTGTTGATTTTCCACTCTTCAAATTTTTTTTTTGCTTAAACTAGGAAATTATTAGAGGGGCAGTTTTATTTATTTATATTTTCAAAAATACTGAGCCAGTTTATTTTGCACTCTTCGACTTAAAATATGGATTTATTAAAAGATTGGCTATGATTTAAAAAATAATAATTTAATTTTTGGGAATGATTATATAAAAGATGTTGTAATATAGATATCATAGCTGGGGTATATCTAATCTTGTGGATATAGTAATCGACAAATAAATAAATAACTCGTATAAATATAATTAACCAAAATTATTATTAACCAAATAAGCCGGTTCATTTTGCGCTATTTAAATTTAAATATGAAAGTATTTAAGGAGTAGTTATTTTGAATAAAAATAATTTTACATTTAAGGATTAATTAAATATAAATATTAATTAGAAATTTTATAATAAAAAACATTCAGCTAAATTTATAAGTTTGTATTTGTTTAATTTAAGTTTTCCTAATATTTTAATAACCTTCATATGCACACCCAGCCAATACAATGCGTCCTTAATTGAAATCTTGAAAAATTTGGTGGTTAAGATGGACCTCGGTAAAATCACCTTCCTATTTAAGGATTAGGTTAGAAAGAGTAGTCGCTTGAATATATTGAACCCCTGACTCCGTGAGTTGTAGTGGCTCAGTTTTTTATTTTTTATTGTTTAGCCTTCTGTATACCTCACATTTAATATTAAAAAATTCGTTAAAACATCTAAAGTGATATTTATATAAATACAATAATATGGTACATTGGTACACGAAGTGGTTTAAGGAGCAAATGTTTTTCGGCTGCATTCTTAGGTAAATTCATTGCTGTATATTTTAAATAAAATCTTTGAAAAACATCCCGAATAAATGGATTATTCAATTATTTTGAATAGTAGAGGAAAAATAAAGTAAATATAAATTTTATGCATTTATCTTGAAGTTAGGTTTGAAGGAAAAAATACGCCCGATAAAATTAGTTTTATAGTACCCAAAACTTTAATTGTTATGAACCACTGTAATAAAAAAAAATTAAAAGTAGCATATATATATATATGCTATTTTTTTTATCACTCCCTGCTCTAGACAATAACAATAAGGCAAAGAGCTGTAACTCACCGCGGAGCGAAATGAGAAACATGACTTTTTTCTTGTCGCGGTCTCTATCTTTGCTAATGTGTGCTTTAATTTTGTTCATGTCCCATAACGCGAGCCATGAGTGCTCCATTATGTGCTCTTGCCCCGTTTGCTGTTAATATAAATGTTAATTTAATTGTCTGCTCAGTTGAAGGTGGATATGCCGACAAGAGACCGAAGAGTTCTACGAAGAAGGTAAAAGGAAGGAAGAGAGTTACAATGATAACTATACCTACCTATAACACTACAACCCGTGAACGGGTCTTGGGGTTCAGTACATGGTAGAGACTGTACTGTTTCATGGACAATGGTAGTGCAGGGAGGTGATTTGTCCTAGATTGCGCTCAACCACTAAGAGGCTGGGTGAGCCGCAGGAGGGTCCTAGATCCCATGTGATCCATCTCCGGCTGCTAACAAACTAAATAAAAGTCTTTTAAACCAGAAATTTCGGCGTGGAAACTCAGTGGTCTACCACTGAGCCACTTCGCTCCCAATGATATTTAGAGTATTGTAAAAAATAAAAAAATATTTTACTTTAAAAGTAAAATTATATTTTAAAATTTACAAAAAGTTTCAATACTTATAATTCTGATAACGTGCTATATGCACAAATAAATCATTTTTATACATATACTATATTATTTTATACATATACTATATTATTTTATATATATATATATATATATAAAATAATAATAATAATAATTTCATCTTTTAAGTTGAAGAGTACTAAATGAACTGGCTCAGTATTTTGTTAAATAATATTAATATTAATTATTTATTAATTTTTCGATTATTAATTACAAGAAAATAGATATGTTCCGAGATTTATTTCCTCCTACAGAATGAAACATTTATCATTAGTTTTTTAATAGTAATTAAAATAACTTATTTAATTAAGCGATGATAATAAAACTATTTTTACATTGTGTAAGAGACACTTAACTATTTCTTTAATTTCATATTTGTAGTTGGACAGAACAAATTAAACTGGCTCAGTACTTTAGAAGAAATTCTGCACATGTTTAGATAATATGATTGTATCACTTATAAAAAAACATTTTCTTTCAAAAATGCATTAAGTACAGCCAAAAATAACTTTTGGTTCGCTTTTTGTTCAATAGCGAAATGAATCATTTGCTATAACACTCGAAGGATATAAGTCATTATTTTAAAAGCAAGCTCACTATTTTTTATAAAAATTCAAAGACAGAAAGAGATAAGACAAAAATAATTATTTTAGTATTAAACTTAAAATAAAATTAATTAATAAAAAAATAAATGTTAAATCTTCTTGAAAAAAAAATTAGTTGACCGTATAATTATGGAGAAGAAATTGGTCTGGGTGGAGTAAAAAAATAATGAAAATATTAAATAATTAAAACATTTGTTAGAAATGGACGTTTCGAGCTATGTTCCTTCCTCTTCAGGGCGTAGTAATCATAAGTGTGAGGAATTAAAAAAAAGTAGATCAATTTATGATCTTTGTTTATTTATGATCTATGATGTAGATCTTTAACGTATAAAGATAAATAAATAAAATTCATAAGTGTGTATTACCTGTTCTTGTATTTATATTCTTTAGCCTCAAAAAATATGTTTAAATAAGGCCTTTAAACTATGAATGATATTATTTTAATTAATTTTTCAACTAAGTAATTGTAGACTGTTACTAAAACATTAAACTGAACCAATGGATCTGTTTCACCAATAACTTTGTGTAGAACGGTTGGAGATTTACGGACAATTTTCAGCGAATGCGTCATAGATCGGCCTTATTATTATAATGATTATTATGTTTTAAAAACCATGTTATACAAATAACAAGGATAATAAGGACAATAATCTGATTGTTCAGAGTAGTGAAACCCTGAGGTGTTTTGATAACTACGCACCTCTGAGGTCCGGAACGGTAATACATCCTGTAAAATTGTAAGCAAGGGGAGACATTTATCTGTGTTTACGGAGCCATTTTGTCACATCCATTGTTATTTAACTCCTGATTAAGCAAAAGTAGTAATAACAAAAGCCGGAAATGCAAAACTGCGGAAATTTCTGCTTCAGTTCCCGCCAACTGTGAAAAAAAATACCCAGAAGCCATACACATGATGTAATTGGAACCGTAAAACCAACTTATTGTTTAAAACGAAAGCGTTAACGATTTTTTAGTTCCTAGGAATGAGTGATTCTTTCATTCCCTTAACATATAAACTTCTTAATACTTCTTAAAGAATTTTCAACCTTGAAATAACACCAGTATTGAGTAATTCATAATAATCAATTCTATGCTGTGAGATAATTAATAAAATCTCACGACTCCATGGTACAAATGAATATAAAAACCATATATCATACATAGGAAGGACACAGTAATAATTTCTTATGGACTTAATTTATGAAATGAAATTCGAAACATATCAGTCGATGTTCCATAAATTATTTTACATTAATATTTTCTAAATAGTTTCCTGAGCTCATTTTCAAGTAAATGGATTAATATACATTTTAAAGTACTTTTTATTCTAAATATAAATAAATCTACATTTTTCTTGTTGCTAAAACGTATGACGGATTTGTATGACGATTGATTCCAAACCGTTGAGCAGGAAGGGAATCGATTTGGTCGAGATTGTTTAAACTATTATTTCCCAATAAATGGTATCCGCATCTATAAGACTGGGTGTGCCCCTGGAGTGGCTTCTTATTCACAACGGCAATAATCACATAATTTATCTGCCACAGCTGGTATCAAACCCGAGACCTATAGATCATCTGAGTACGGCCACACACACAGAGCTATCCGGCTCCTCTAGTGGATCAGAGTAATAAAACATTGTTGTTTTAATAGCCAATCTTCTTACAATGTTACCCTATCTTGTTAAAGGTTATAAATATTTATTACTAAAGAATAACATATACAGCAAATGTCAAGTAAAAAAATTAATATTTTCACCCAAAATAGTATATTCAAGTAATAACCATGAAAAAAAGATAACAATTGCAATTTTTTTTATAAGGCATAGATTAGTTTCGGAGACTAATCAACGCGATATTGGGTGGTATAATTTAATTGGTAACCGGTTAATATAACGCGATAACCGTTAATATAATTTAATTGGTATCATCGCGAAAGTTGAGTTGGGTTTTAAAAGTTCTTAAGCCTGTTAAAAAAATAAATCATAAAAACTTAATAACCATCAAAGGGATAAAGAAAAGCGTAGGCTGGAAGATTGTTAAAAAAATCATCTTATGGATTTTTGTTTGGGTAGTAATACGTTTGTAAACTTATCGGTGGTATCGGTATCGAGCCTTCAGTCAAGTCTCTTATTGGGAGCGTAGTAATATCTAAGTAGCTTTAATCTACGAGATTCACCCAATCCTCTATATATTGGGTACCCAAAATAGGATGAAAAACCTTGAGGTTTAGCTTGATCTTGGATAAATCACAACTCTGCAACGTTATCCAAGAAACAGTAGTCTCAGCCATATACTGAGCGCAAGACTCTTCTTGAGTTGTAGTGGTACACGGGCTTTTTTTATGAGTCTTTTATTATTTTATGCTTTCCACGCTATATTTTTGCACTTAATCCGGTGTGTGGTTCTAATCATTTGGCGGTTTATAGAGTTTGATTAAATTAAAGTTATATCGGGTATATTTTTAAGAAGTGTTACTTCGTTCCACTTTTCTTCCCTCCCAAGATACGCCATCAGTAGACGAACACCGACGAAAGCGAGAGTGAACCCGGACGAGACCCAGCTCTTCTGCCTACCTTCGGATAGTTTTTACCAAAGAGCGTCTCCTCCTTCCCACACATGACCGTGTGAACTTGCATTAGCCCACTTTTGTACTCTTCGGTAATGCTCTTCTTCTTATGTTCTCTTTGTTTTCTTCAAGGTCTGTCTTTCTTACACTTTATTTCCTCCCATCTTTCTCTTTTTGTCCGACCCTATGACGTATAACAAACCACTGTGACATTTTCTATGGTTGCGGGTTCTATGGTTGTGTACGTCTCAGTGGTCGATGCGACTCTTTTAGATCTATGAAAGATATTCTTAAACAAGAGTTCCTGCAGCAATGGCCAAAGGTCTACGAATTAATTAACATTTTACATTGTTGGTATAAGTTTTTAACTTCTATTCAAAACTCATTTAAACATAATCCTAAATCGCCAAGAATTTTCATATTCGTCTTAAGCATAGTTAAATAAATAATATCATAAACGAAAATTAGTGAAATTTAAATACCTACACCTGGGATGTTTAGTGGGAAACTATTGTAATTATAAATACATTCCGCCTAAGTATTCCCACGCCTAATTAGCTATATCCATTCCTACATTTTTAAATGCATTTGTTTATTCGTATAATTAATTAATTACCTATAATGTTGTATTGGTATAACGTTGAGTTCTGAGGTCTTTGGCAAGGCCTAGAATGGTATCCAAACAACGTTCTGAGAATAAACGAACTATCTGCATAAATGTTTATCTAGTTGCTATCAACTATATATTGTAAAAAGGCGATATGGTAGCGTGATAATCCGCATTTTATATGAGTTTAAGGATTCAAAAAAACCTTTTCAGATCAACAGTAAGCAACTGTTTGAGAAAATAACCATCACAATCTAATTTTATTTTTTTTCCCCAAAATTTAAACTCTATAACCTCATTTAAACACTCTTCTACTGCTGTTCAGTGTGAGGATCCTGCTTATAGAGCCTGGACCAAGTACCTCTTTCCTGAAGCTGCTCTTTCCGGTTCCAGTCCATTCCCCTCTTCCTGAAAGTCTCCCTTCCGCTGTCTTCTCAGGAGATGCGCCTTCTTCTGGGCCTCAATCCTTCCGTACGGATGTAGTAAGTCTTCCTGGCGTTTCTTTCTGGTTATATCCAAAGTAGGTGTCCGAACCACCACCAACAACAACAATAAAATAATTATACTGTATAAAAATGTTTTGATTTCATAAAGTTGTTTTACTGAATAACTTTTTCTTTGAAAATGGAAATTTATACGAAAAGACCCGATAGTTTAGAAGATAATGGAGAAGTTTTAAATAAACGTCCTATAAATGCGAGTGCCCGGAGCTAGAGGGAGCCCACAGCAAGACCCCGAAGGGACAAGAAGGGCCCGAGGAAAGAGGATGATGAAGGGCAGTAACGATCGACCGCAGATAGTTAGCGAGAGGTCAGCAGAAGACGGTTTGTTTGCCCTCCCCCCTCCACCCCCCGCCCACACCAAACTTAGCAAACTTGCACATCTGCCCCTCGGCCGCCTCACTTGTTGCCAGCAAGTTCTGCAGGAGTTGTGGCCGCTGTCCGGTCTAGTTAGCGGCCCTTGTCCCTTCTTATCCGGGCCCTTTAGCGCTCGCCTCTTGTTTGTCATTAGGTCCGCGATATAGGATGTCCAGCAAGGGCCTGTGTTAGGGCGATAGTTTGGGGGGCTATGCTGCGGTATAGTTCACTCCCGAAGTTTATGTTAGTAGGATTTAAACTTATTAAAAGAATAAAACAGAAGATTATAAAGGAGTACGGATTAGAGAAAGCAGTTGTTGGAGATTGGGTTCCAATTAAAAAGGGAAATGTAATATTCACAACAAGAAGTACCTCCTGGAATACAAAAACAATACATTATGAGACTGTTTTAAAAACGTAATATCTCTGGACGAAACATAGTACCTAAATACTCGAAGTCCTTGAAAAGATAGTTCTAAGAAAAATGGTGCACATCAGACTGAAAAGGGATGGAAACAGCGAAGTAACAGAAAGTTGAAAAAATCTCGGTAATAAGACATATATCTGCCACAAGAAAGGAATTCCTCTTCGCCAGTGAATACCTTCGAAGAACTATCTCCTCAAAAAATTGAAAGTCCTCAAAAGAAGAATTAAATGTGAGACAAATTATAGATGTAGTTCTGACTGAAGACGAATGGAAACTGCGAAATAACAGAGTAATCTCCCAGAAATCGAAAAGAATTTCTCAAATCAAGTTAGAAGAAATTTAAGAACATTCTGTGAACTTAAATTCTTGAAAATTAATTAATAATGATAAGGATTAAAGAAGTCATATATCTTCTATTTTATTCCATATTTTATACCTTTTTTCTTTTCTGCTATCTTTTTGGTAACTTCACGATTTCGTGCTGCCAGAACTGGTGCTGGTCCTCATCAGTAAAAAAACTGAGCCGAGTACTATGTTCGGTGATCGCTATTGCTGAAATTTGGACCATTACTGTAGTTCTGTAAACTTAAAAATAAAGTATACACCCCTTGATGTGGTTTTGGGACTGTATTCGGCCATATTTCAATTCAATATCTCTTCCCGACCAAGTTACATTAATTGCATAAGTGTTGTTAAAGATCTGAATGACATGCAATTATCGATATGTATGTGCTCTCTTGCCAACCCTTTTGGTTTCGTCTCAGAGAGAATAATGGCATTTTTCCCAGCTAACTAATGCTCTAAATAAACTGTGGATTCTCTTCTCTGGACTGGTATTGCTGATACTGCTTGCAAATTACTATATGTTGCAATTGGGTTCAGAGAAAATAAATTTAGTCAAGCAATTTTGCCAAACACGATTCTCTGGCGCCATATTCCTCGTGATTTTGTTCCGGTCTTGAACCTGAAGTTTCAGGAGTATAAATTTCCCTGATGAAAGTGATTAATTTTTTTTTATGTCTGCTGCACAAGTTGTCGTATCGAGTTCAGTTACAAGTGTTAATGGTTTGTCCGTTTCATTTTAAAAAATTTCTACAAGTACAAGTTATCGTGATCTTTAGTATGGAAAACAGAATGTAGTTGTGGGTAATGAGTAGATTTCGGTAATCATTTCATCAAGAGTTTATTTTGCTCCTTTTATTTTATGGCATTTTCTTCATTATCGGTTACGGACATAACATGTAATTTACACTTACATTAACTAAGACGGGAGATGTTAAGCACGGAAGCCAATTACACCAGGTTTGCCAAGAGCCATATTGAGAAGACAGGCCTGGAAGGGAGGTAATGGGAACAGTCGGCTGTCATAAGAAGACGTAGGAGTGAGCGGTGAAACCTCAGGTTTTTACTTCAGAGGTTGGGAGCTGTGCCGTTCCGCATCGTTACCGCGGGGGCAGACAATAGCCTCAACTACTGCCTCATAATAAGCTGCCATTTAATCACAATTTGACCTCTCCCTCACATTCAGATTAACCCCGTTTCGAGGGAAAACTGGCGGAAACAAGTGGGCACAGCCCGATACCTCCGCCCGGGAAGTTGTTGAGCAACGAGTCGTTTCTCCAAAGTATTCCCACGGCTAATCGATTATATCCAACTATACGCTTTTAAATACATTTATTTATTCCTGTGTTTATTGTTTATCCTTATTTAAATACCTCCTACCTCTGCCATGTGTTTGCCTATTATATTCCGAACTGTTCGGCAAAACCTAGAATGGTCTCCACATCACTTTATGGGAACAGATGAACTATCGGCATAAAGATTGATATTTTTTTAATCGTTATAATCTATTCGTCTTTTTATTTTTTGGTCGAATTGTTTATTCTTTCCACTATTTAGCTACCTGCTCCGTCTGGTATGTGTTGGCTAATTGTATTCTGGGATCTTCAATAAGACCTAGAATGTTATCCACATTACTTTCTGAAAACAGATGAACTATTGGTATCAGAAATTATTGTTTTATTCATTTTTTACATTGGTTTATTCGTTTGATATTTTAAATACCATTTCAAGTATTAAAATACTTGCTGCACTTAGTATGTCTTAGCCAATTGAGTACTGAGGTCTTCGATGGGACCTAAAATTGTATCCACATCACTTTCTGAGAATAAATGAAGTGATTGATTTTTTATTTGTGATTTATTTCTTTATCAGTTTGATTATTCAAATAGCTTCTGCATCTGATATATATTAGCTCATATTTTGGCGATGTTTTCAGTTGGACCTTGAATGGTATCCACATAACTTTGTGAGGATACATGAACTATATCGATCGGCATAAGGATTTTGTGTTTTATTATTTTTTTCATTGATTTTTTTTATTCCTTTGATTATTTAAATAGCTTCTGCATCTTGTATGCATATTTAACAAAATCTGAGGTCTTCAGCAAGATCTAAAATGGTATCCACATCAATATCCATAGGGAAAAAATGAACTATTGGTATAATGTATTTATTTTGAAGAGAAAAGATTTGTCCTGGTCGGGATACGAACCCGGGTCTTCCGCATCTCTAGTGCGGTGCTCTAACGTAAGTTAACGAGATCCTCATTAAAGTACATCTATTATAAACATTAAATAAATCGCTTACAGCAATAGAAAACTAGCCCTATTTTCTAAGTTTTACAAGAAAGGCAAAAAAATGATCTTAATCCTGGATTTGCTCCTTTTCGGTTAAAAAAAAAAAAAAATGAAGACGTCGTGAAATCTAGCAGGCCAGAGTCCTTTGTGTAATAAACGATATCTCCTGTTAATAAAGTTTTAAAAACAAAAATTTAAAACGTTAAACTAGTTTTCTTTCTACAGTTAGCGATCCGACCATCAGCACGAGTGAGATATGATAAGTAAAGCAGAATATAACTGAGAAAGCATTAAACAATTTTTTAATAAATAATAAATTGCCGACTTATTATTCATTAATTTATCATTTTCGACTTAGCCACGTTTCGCGTTACTTCCCATCATTCATTCATCCCAACATCTTTGACTCGTAGCTTCCAGAGGCACCACCTACGAACATGGCCGATCGAAAGAAAAGAAAATGTGAACTGTTACGGGACAAATTACAAGTTACGGATGACTGAAATGCCTGAAGAACCCCTGGGACCGACAACTTACATCATCCGACGGTGTCCATGCATGTTCAATCGACCGTAAAACATATGTTTCTTATGTACGACTCTCCTAATGGTTCATTGTTACTTTTTCTCAAGCACCTTTGTGCAATTATTCTCCTATTATTGGTACTTTTTTTCGCCATTCACAGATCTGTCATAGTTGAGGAAATAAGAGAGAACAGTAGATATTATATAAATGTGCATAGGGAGGAATAGGGATTCGATTTCAAAACATTTCTCTAGTTTCATAACAATCTTGAGTATCAGGATTGAAACATTATATCGGTAGACATTTATAATAGATATTAGTAATTCTTTAGGACTGATAAACGTTAGTTTAAAAAAAATGACTACAATATCTGTATAACTACAACTCATGAAGGGTCTTCAGGGGGGGTTCATTTTATAGTAGAGACTGTACTGTTTCCAGGACAAGGGTTGTGCAGCGTGATTATTTGTCCGAGAATTGAATAGAACAGAAAAATAATTTTATTCTGGGTACAGGCCCCTAAAGAATAAGATAAGTATACACAATTTAATGAATATATCGGAGGAAAGAGCTAAATTATAAGAATGATACAATACCTACATTAGTATATTTAAAAAAAATTTAAACTAAAAGGTATGTTCTGGTAAAGAAAAGAAAGATAATAAAAATTTAAAACAACAATCAATAATTTGAGCAAACAAAATAATAAAATAAAAGTACCAAACATTATATAAAAACAATATCGTAATTAGTGAAGAAAATTTACAGTAATTCATCTTTTACTTCTGATGGATATGAGTTATTAGTAATAACTGATTAGAGAGCATCATTGGGAATTTAGGAAATGGAGGAAAAGCTTGGATTTGAATGTGGACAGAGAAAAGCATGACGGATTTCAGGTGGGAGTGGGTTTCAAAGTGTGGTGGAATGAGCGAGAAAGGTTGGTAGAGTTCTAGACTAACGATCTGGGGGACCCGGGTTCAAGTCCCAGTCCTGGACATATCTTTTCTTTTCAAATAAACTTCAATTTTTTTCAGCAGTTATTAGATGACTGAATAAATATGGAGAAGAATATGGTCCGGTTGGTGGTCAAAAAATAATTAATTGTATATATATATATATATATATATATATATATATATATATATATAAATTATCAAAACCTACAGATAATAGTTATATTATTCACTTTGGAACTCACTTCCGCCTAATATCTGTCATGCTTCTTCCTTATCCACATTCAAATCCATACTTTTCCTACATCTCCTAAATTCCCAAAGAGATGCTCTCTAACCTGTTATAATTAATAGCTTACATCCACCAGAAGTGATAAATGAATTGACGTAAATACTCTTTATCTATAACGATATTGTTTTTTGTTTTTTTATTGTAATATAAAGTGCTTTTATTATTTTTTTCTCTCAACTTATAATTCTTGTTATTTTAGATTTTTTTTTTATTATTGTTTGTATAACAGAAGCTTGTTCTCAACTGAAAGTTGTGAGTTTCTTGCTAGCAGCCAGTGTATTTTCCTAAATTTTATATTTTATATCATTTAACTACTAGAGAACTCAATCACGGAGGTATGTGACTGGACCAAACGCTGGAGAATCAAACTGAATGAATGCAAATCTGTTCATATAAATTTCACAAACATAAAAATAGATAAGCTAAAGATTTATATTAGTAGACAGGAGGTACCGTATTCATATACAGTCATATATCTTAAACGACATTGGACGCTAGACTCAACAGGAAAGAGCATTTGAAAAAAAAGTCTATTCTACATAACCTGGGCATCTGCAATAATAATATAAACTTAATTGACAAACATATCAAAACTTTCTGTTAATAGTTATTGTTTCATATAGTAAGAGTTTGCGAGACTTATAGGCGCCATAAAAGGAACATGTTTGTACATAAGTAAGAGAGATTGATTTCATATCAGTCCCATCAATTAACCACTAGTTAATCTTCAACTTAATGATTTCCGACACATTATCATTATTTTCTCATGAAATATCACCATGATTAGCTTATGAGGAGCAGCAGTGTATCAACACTGCTTGAGTTCAGTTGGATAGGAAAAAAATACTTTTTATATGGATATATAAAAAAAATGTCTGATCCATAGTTGCTGGCTCATGAACATTCGCATTCTCACTCTCACAATAGTATGTTTTGTATAACATGAGTGTCGGTTATTTTCATGTAAAATATAGTACCTATATCTGACGGGCTGGAGTCAATATTGTTTCTTGTATTTCGTGTATTGTTGGTTTGGTAGAAGTGTATAAAAATTCCAAAACGATGAGTTTTAAAGGAAAAGAATTTAGTCATTATCGCTAAAAGAAAAGTAAACAACCTAATTTGTTGATTTTATCATAAGTCAAAACTTAAATTTTGGAAATTGTTCTTAAAATGCAGCACATGTTACGTTAAAGTTTATTGTAAATAAAGTTACAAATAAATATCCAAAAAATCCATTCCAAAAATACGAAAGAACTTCGAGGAAAAAATATATTAGCTATAATTAGTAAAATAACTCATAAGGAATTTTTATATTACAATGATAGAATCACGCAATGCAACAAATCATTGTATTATATAAAATATTATAAATAATATTATTACTGAGAGATTACAGATTTGTTGTGTTATTATATAAAGGGGATCAGAAATATAGTATATTAGTTTTTTGGTGATCTATTGTTATTATATGGTTCTTTAACATGCAATCTGTTGAATTGAATTATTTTTTTACAACATAACGCAATACAGCTATTCATATAGAAGGCATTTCTTCGGATTACTCGATCATAATATTGATTCACAATGCATATTTCAAAGAGGGCTTGTCTATTATAGCATATCTTGTGACAAATCGATGAAGCTGTGAGTAAAAATTATTTAAAATAAAACGGCATTTATAAAAAAAAAATTATAGCGTTTTTTTACTTGCACAACAGTTCTTCAACAGAATAGTCAACTGGGCTCTCTAAAATTTTCTATGAATAATTGGTCCATGGTTTTAATAACAGCATTTCAGAACTATATCTGCCGTTCCGTTGAATGAGTGGCTAAGCAGAATTTTGTACATGGTGTTAGAGAAGAAATTCATTGACTGTAAGTACTAATGGAGGATGGAAATAGTTGGGGGTGCAGTCAAAAATTTACACAATAAATATGTGGAAACTTAATATATTTTATGTGTCAACGTTTGTAGGTAATTTTCAGGGCCAATAGAAGTGGCTACTCGGTGTAAAAAAACACAAAAAAAACTTGTTTTTGCACCGATGGCCCTGAAGATGACCTACAAAGTACGTCGTAACGTTGGCGCACATAAAATATAGATATAAATAAGTGGACACTTGTGTAACTATTTGACTGCACCCCCAACTATTTCCATCCTCCATTTGTACACAGTGAGTTAATTGTACTAACGGAAGCGGAATCGTGTTATTCTCGTATGTTTTTGGCTTGAAATGGAGTTGTAATACAAAGCAATAAATCCATTTCAAGCCAATGTCTGACATATATAAAAAGCCCTATTTATACATACGCTTCCCTATGTATGCCATATTAATATATGGCTTATGTCAGACATTGTCGATCCGAGGTAGGACGGTATTTTGTGGAAGGCATTAGGTAGAACAAGGACGATCAGAATTTTTCTGTTTATTAGAATTTACATGAACGATAGTTGGATCGTAAATATTCATAAGAGGTGCACGAGAAATGTTTATCTTTAAGATGGACGCACTAACATTAAGAGTTTGATTCCAGTTATAATTGAAAAAAAAATAGTACTCAACTCCAATAATAGTTCTCTAATACATTGTTTCGCTACCCAAACAATGAGCTCTAAGAAAAGTCAGATCCTTGGGCCTGAATAATATATAAATAATGAACTGAGATGCCACTGAGGTATAGTAATAGTGGGACTATGCGGTTGACTGACTGGGAGTTGTTTAGTAAGGTCCTTTTTCATCTAATTGAATAACATTATATTTATTGTATGCTGAACATAGTTACAATATAAATTATAAATCTAGTTACAAAGAAAGAAAATAGGGACCTTTCACACTTCAAACTTCCAATACAACTGCAGTAGTGGACTACGAAATCATTATTAGTAGACACTAAGACTACTGAAGCTCTGCAACGATGGGTTCACCTAGTCAAATTCAATCTGCTATTATGGGCTGTAACAGATGGTCAATGGCGCTGGATATAATATTATAATAGGCTATATTAACTTTACGAGCGCACTATAACCTGATTTCGCTGAGTTCAAGTGCAGCAATAACGATCCGAGTGGTATGTACCCTTCAGGTGACTCAGGGTGTGTTACGACACCGAGGCCTCTGGCGATAGCTAATTGAACTTACTGCATCGGCAATGCCAACTTAATGTTATTAAACAATTCGCAACAGCGTGTCGCCATTTGCTGCAATCCGGTCGTCACTTTGATTGAATGAGGAAGGGACAAGGAATTTCTATTATTTTGCAGTTGACCATGTGTTTTTCTTTTCTTAGTTTTCCCTTTAAAAAAGTGGCTTAATTTTTAAAACATTGATTTGAATTATATCTTCCGAACCGTCTTTGTCATTTAAGATGGAGTAGTAGCCAACATTCATCAGTGCAGTGTGGTAGGCTTTTAAAGAATTCGATATTTATCCATCGAGGACAGGGTGTAAATCCAAAACTGAACCCACTTAATTAGTTTGGAGACGACCTTACAGGCTGAGTTTCTCATGAATAAAATAGAATATATTTAGAGTATGTCTAGTTAATAAAAAACATGTACTACTAATTACAACAAAGGTTCTTGGGTTTAGTACATGCTAATTAAAATATTCTTTCTAAGCCAAAGAATGTGAAGACAGTAGATTTGGTAGACATCGCACACAACTGCGAAGTTATTGTTCTAGTCCAGGAAACCCGGTTTATAGAAACTGGATGAGCTCCAGAAGGATCACATGATACCACAGAGTCGATTTATGACTATTGACAGATTAAATATTTTTTCTGGCACTCCGGATTTTAACCCGCAACCTTCAGCACATCAACTCTGAGATAATTTGCTCTCGGTACAACTATAGTACTGTATATGGTATAGTATACAATACTCATATATCTATGGTATTCAGTAAAGGCTTAAGGACTAAGTTCTCCTTAGTAAGTTACTAGTAAGTGAATTACTAGTAATATGTTGGACAATTTTCCGGATATCGAGAATATCCATTAAGGTGAAGAGGTATTTATACGTACACAATGAAATACAAATATTTTTAATGATATTCTAATAAATAAAAAAAACTTTTTGTGATTGGAGGGCTGAAAGTATCATTTATATATTTACTTCTAGATGGATCTGTTCATAGAATCGGCTTAAACATAGTCACTTCAGAAACGCCAGGGGTGTTATTATCCCATGATACGAAACCGCGTTTTGTGAAATAAAATATATCAGTTTATAAAAAATAAATAATATAAAACTCTTGAGACAGAACATTTGAATTGAATTGGTACTTAGTTCATTGGTCTGAAAAGTTTTCTGTGACATGCCAAAAGTAGCCGTATACAGAAAAAACATATTCAACATTTATATTGGGATATTATAATTCTAATTCAAACATAATTCATTTAGTAACCAAGCGAAAATCTTAATATTGTCCTCAATTGGTAATAAAAATTTGTAGTTTCACTATTTTGCAAGCTTGCGATATTTGCTGCAAACTCTGTGGCATTTTAGGATGAATGGGCAGTATTTGTACTATTTAAATGGAATAAATCGTGTCGAATTTTCTTACAACATTCACCTTTTTGTATATTTCATCATTATACAACAATTGTTCAGTAGAGGCATTTGAAAGTTCCATATGAGTTTAAAAAATTGGGTATTGGTAAACCAAAACATTCCTATTATAATGATAGTATTGAAAATCCTTATTTAATCATTAATCATAGAAAATTATTAATAGCGTTAAACTTTTTTGATCTTAACTTATGAAATTATCCCCATAAAAATGAAAGTTTAACCATGATATAACTCAAAATATGATTAGATATGGAGTATCAGGTATGTCGTTCCTGAATAAAAAATCATTAACCAATAAAAATGACAATTTTTGGATTATGTATTTATTTTGAAGGCGTGATATGTCATTAAAGCATGTGCTTCGTTACTACAATCGTGACATAATACTAAGAAACACATCCACAATAATGATGGGACACATGTAACGAATCGAGTTATAAATTCCATGCTATCATTGCGACAGACCTTCCGTAGCATCGGGAGTTCTGGAAATAAAGTGGAAAACACCGTTTTAAAATTATTTATATAAAAGAGATCTTATTTAACACACCCATTACCGATTTTCATGTTCAATGAACTGTCTGCGTTCTACTCAGAATGTCGTGGAAATAATAATCGCTTCCGTTTTTGGACCTCTTGAAATTAACCGGAAAGAAAAAGATTGAGAGAATTGTGTTGAAACATTCAACATTGAAAATTTATCAATGTATATGCCATTAATAAAGATAAATTTAAAAAAAATTGATATCAAATCATACATTGACTATCGAAAGAGCCCAAACCATTACATTTTAAATGTTAAGGAACATTATACCGGTACCCCAGAAATTTTTGAACGATAATTTCGTCTACCTATTTTTTTAATTTTTCACTATTTTTTCGAACGATTTTGGTGGGTCTTTTTAGGAGTTCTGATCGACCGAAAAAAAATCTTAACTTCTTTGGTTGCTCCTTTTTTTTCTTTTTTTACTTTAAACAAAAGAACTACTTCTATAAACTTAAAAACAAAACCAAAATCACAGATGTATGTTTCCTTTACGAACCTACAGACAAGTTTATTTATTTTTAATAGAATAGTTTTCAAAAGAAGAAGTGGTAATTTTTTGTGAAAGTAAATAAGATAATTATTCCACAGGCTGTCGTTTCCAGTATGTAATCGTATCATCAAGAAATAAAACTTTCAACTAACATTTCGAAGTATAGATGATATATGTTTGTTCATACGTTAATATCTAAATGAAATGATTACCGAATTATACACATTTCCCATAATTACATTATCTTTTCCATACTAAAGTTCACGATAACTTGTATTTTTTGGAAAATATTAAAACGAATAAACATTTTAAACTTGTTGTATCTATAAAAGTTACAACCTGCGGAATAGTTACCGTAAACAAGGCTCGATAACTCATTCATACAATAATTATAAAATATAAGAGTTTGTTTAATTTTTTTTTATTATTGCTTTAATAACAACCTATGGTTATTACCATTTCGTTTGTGAGAGTATAATAGTTATAGACAATTACAATTTAGTTTCGTTCGTCAAGACGCTTGGATGTTAAGTGGAACATGAACAGCGAAGCTAGCGATACGCTGACACCAGCCATAAACGCACGGACACGTAGCAGATCAGCAAATTGTGAAATTGAACACACGTAAGACCTTTCCAGGAACGATTAATTGCATCGAGAACGCCGATTCGAAGCAATATTATACTGATCTGTTATTGTTCTCATCATCGATGGCGGTTCGTCTAGCGGCCGGGTCTCAGGGAAGGTTAGACCGCTGATTAGAGTGTAAACTTGATCTGGATAATGGATGGGGCGGGAAATATAAGACGAAGAAGTTTAAAGCGCAATTAATTTATTGAAATAAAAATATCTTTAATAAAGCTATAAACCATATCTGCAGTTCAGGTGAATAACTGGTTAAGTAGAATTTTGTCCAGATAGAGTTGACTGTATTGAATGAAGCGGAATCGTTTCATTCTCGTACTTTTTGGCTTGAAACGGAGTTATAATATAAGCATTTATACCCTTTCAAACTATGTAGACCAATCCAAGAACGGGGTTCTGTGGACGGCATTTAGAAGGAATTTAACGGATCAGTATATTATTGCCTGTTAGAGAATTTTTTGAATTCGAGCTAAGTACTGTATTCGAACTGTATTGAGGTAAGAGGAATCATGATATTTACGTTGTTATTGCTTTTATTACAACTCTATTTCAAGCCAAAAATACGAAAATAACAATATCCCGCTTCTTCAATACAGATTAAATTAAACGTGTATCATATATTTTGACCCGAATTTACTAAATTTATTTACAGCATTGATTTCGAAAATTTGACATCTAATTTAGAATAATCATACAATGAAAAACAGATAATCATTATATATAATCTTAATTTTGTTAATTTGTAATAATATATATATAACAATGTCTTATGTATATCAGAATTATCAAAATTGTTGTTATCCTTATTGTAAAAGTGAATTTAAAAGGTACATAGTATACTCAAGTATGGAATGTGCCAATAAATAAACGGTCCTTTCAAAGGATTACTTCGAAAGGAAAAAATGGAAAAAAAAAGTGTATCATGCATGAAAAATCATATATTTAATAATTGTAGACAATTTAACATTTGTTCATGTGATGTCTAAAAAACACTTAGATTCTGATCCTCTTAGCTCTGCCTAATACCTTCCCTCAGAACCCTGTTCTAACCAAGGTCTACTCAGGCTGGATGTATAACTCATACGTAGGGAAGAGAAATCGAGTTATTTTCATAGAAAATATGAATCTAAATCAGTCATTGGCTTGAAAATGCGTTATTGCTGACATCACAACTCCATTTCAAGTCAAAAACTAGGAGAATGACAAAATTCCGCTTCCCTCAATACAGTTAACTATCTTTGGACAAAATTAGACTTAACCGCAACTTCACCTGGACTGCAGATAAAGTATATAGTTATAGCAAAAGCATTCTTAATTCAATAAATCAATTACACTTTTGATTTTGTTGTTTTATATTTTCTGCCCTCTCCACTTTCCAGACAATGTTTAGACTTGGATCATCTGAAACCGTTCTCTGAGATTCTCGTAGTTTTTGGCAAGAAAAAGAGTTCTAATATAAGAATTACCTCCCTTTCAAGCCAATGCCTCACTTAGATACTTATACAATGAACTACAATATACGTATAAATAATAAAAAATAACCTGTACGACTACAACCCGTGAAGGGTCAGGGGTTCAGTAGATGGTAGATACTGTACTGTTTCATGGACAACGGGTCTGCAAGGAGGTGACTTATCCTAGGTCACGCTCAACCTCTAGATTTCCCCCCCCTTTTTTTTGGGTACCCTATGTTTATAACATTTTATAGAGGCTGGGTGGGCCCCAGGAGGGTCCTGAATCCTATATGATCCATCTACCGCTGCAAACAGGCTAAATAAAAGTCATGGCCTACAGTGGGATTTGAACCAGGATTTACGGCATGGCAACTCAGTGCTCTACCACTGAGCCACTCCGCTCCTTACAATATGCCTATAGACTACACAATTCGACTTAACCTGAACTCAAATATGATACCTAAGATTTCGTATACACCTTACACCCTACTACTCATCAGTACGTCCTGGAGTAATATATTTAAAATCGTTTCATTTTCCCAACAGCTTCATACACCATTTTCAGTTGCCATTTTATTCAAGATATTTGTATACGCAGTGCTGATGAAGATAGTTTTAAAATATTATTATATTCACCTATTATTGTAGAAAATTAGAGCTTACCTTTAACCCGCCTTACGAACCATCTGAAAAATAATGAAAATGATTACAATTTTAAATGATAAGATATTGTAAGTTAAATTGTTCAAAGTACACAAATAGAGATCTGCAAATAAATAATCCAAAATAAATCTAAGTATTTAAAATATTGCTCGTCATCTTGATTTTTGAGATAATATTAATTGAATAGTTGCCTGGTAGAAGGGCGCATGTTACATTGGCGCAAGTTTACGGGAGAGCCAAAATGAGAGAACGGGTCATTTAATTAGGTGACTGTCACATACGCCCTTCTTCAATTTTATAGATTTTGCACTTACGCCCTTGTAAGTAACACTAGTAAGGTTAGGATATCTTCACACGCGCTTTTCTTCCACTGGAACTTTGCCTCTTGAGAGACCGATCATCCTCTGATATGGACTACGATTGTGCTATAACCGACCTCTATAGACTGTTTAGGTAACTAAAAACTAACGTTAGCGGTAGGGGCCATCACATGGACCTTGTTCCACAAAAACAAAAACGAAAACGGAGTACTTGTTACAAGGATGGGTTGGGAATCAATTATGGTTGAGAAAGGAATACTTAATTACTAAATCATTGTACTGTAGTTAATTAAACCAGCAATCCTCAATTTTAATGAATAATTTTTTGTCCGGGAGGTACGATCGCTTCGTGATAGTTCTTCTGCTGCCAGAGAATCTCGTTTGGGGTAAAAAGAACTCAGAGTCATAGTCGTTAGTTAGTTTTGATTTAACCTACCATCATCGATATTGGACGTTGCTACAACGGGAGTCTTATTAACGGGAGTGTGGATCTTTAACGAGTATCTGACCATTTTACGCCTCTTTCGAAGCATGGCATAACCAAGGATTTTTTCATCCTTTTAAAATCCTAAGGTTACCTGTCAGCCTGTGGAAGTGAGCAGATATTGTTCTTCTATGTTTTTAAGTTTCTGTAGAGCTCCTTATATGTTTAAGAAAATGTTTATGTTGTTTTGCCATTGTTTAGCAAAAGAGTGATGTGTCACAAAACGCGTTAGGTTTTTCGAAGAACGGTTGCTGTAATTTAGAAAATAAGACCTTAAACCTTATTCCAGTCTACGCACTTACTTAAACTTACCTACGTAAAAAATTGTAGAACATTTTGGATGGAGTTGCTATTGGTTAATTATTTATGATACACTTAAATCTTTGCACCGTCATTGCTTGGCCACAAATTAAATAACCTTATATTCCCTAATAACAATTGGCTGCTAATGTTGAAAATTTAACTTATTTCGCCATATATAATCGAGTTGATTGAATTGGTATTTTATGTTTAAATAGAACGTATTCAAAAAGAAACTACCCCGTAGCGTAATGACTGAAATTTATCAACGTTGCCAGGCTCACGCTGCTTGCTCTCCTCATTTCCCACCCGTTCTCGGTCGCACTAATCACTGATACGTGAGAGCCTCGGGTCGCGATAAGATGGGAACCAGCGGTTTCGTCGGATGAAGAAAGCCTGATGACAAAACAGGACAACATTAAGGACATTAAGAGAGGATGGCCGTCACGAGGGCAGACAAAGCAGGGGTCTGTTCCCACAGGTATTTGTCAAGGAGTTGGTCTACCATTCCCTCTGAGGTGTCCACAAAGGGTTCTCCGGGTCTTTGAAGAAGGTCCGCTGGGAAGTCCGGGGTGGGGGAGTCAGGAAGAGCCGCAGGGTTCAGGGAGGAGCTCTCAGAATTATACATAAGATGGAAGTCATGGTATACCATGGCGGTACCATGGCGATATGGAATAACACAAAATAAAGAGTGTAAAAATGTAGTGGAACGCTAAAGAAACTAGCCTAATAATGTCATAGCTCATGTAAGCTCTGAAACACGCCACGTCTAGGGTGTCTATTAAAAATTCAAAACTAATCGACTATTACACGAATATTATTAAGGGCACGAATAAAAAGAGTGTTATATATCAGAAAAAAGGCCCTTCGTATCGCTGTTTTCTTTCTCTTAAAAAGGGTTTCGAACATGCCCGTTAGTGTATTTTTTGTCTACCAATACACACTTCCAAAGCTACTATATAAAAAAGTCGGATATTCTACCGCCATATTCCAGTCTAAGTATTTACACGTACTTATATCTCATAAAACATTAAAAGTAGTATATCTATATAAGGACTAGCTTCTGTATCATATATCATATCATATCATTTCATATCATCATCATATCGCCGATACTAACGCAAAGTATTGCATGTAAAAAAAGTAATTAGCTATAGCAGCATAAATTAGCGCTTAATAAACAAACAAACATATTTTCCCTATTCCTTTATACGTTGTATTGTGCCTTAAAGATGATTCTGTATGAATTTTATATCAGTTATAGATCCAAAAGCTAGAGCTATAGATCGAAAACGAAAAATATATTTTTTATAATTTTTTTTTAGTAGGTTTAATTATTAAATGTTTTTATTTTGGAGAGAAAAGATTTGCCCTGGTAGGGATTCGAACCCGGGTCGTCCGCCTCTCCGTCGCAGCACTCTTACCATTTGAGCTACCAGGGGTCGCCTCTCAGTCAGCACAAATCCCTTCTCTTCACCGATCCCATATCCACGTGTCCTCGTGTTGTAAGTGTTGTAATATTTAAATCTTTTCTCCTCAAAATTTGGAAAGTATATTTCTTTCACATACGACATTTGTATTGAAGATATATTCAATAAAATAACCAAGTATTGAAAAAGGTACATAAAATAATTTTTAAAGCACCAACAGTCTCAAGTCTCTTAAATACTAGATAAAACCTAGTAGTTCTCACATCACCAGTCCAGATTCTTGATTCGAGGGCAGCAACCACTACAAGACCAATAAAATACTAATGTGAATTTTCTTTGGGGAAAGTCCAGACGGTAAATTAGCGAAACGTTGAATGATTAGTTTTTCCGAAATGTTTTTTGTAATTTTCCAAATGCATTTTAAAAGTCCGTTATAGAGACCGACTACCTCCTTTCAATAAGTTCGCTGGCTATTGTTTAAGTCGCTGAATTTACTTTTGAAGATGTCATTTCGTTCCAAAGCGCTAGTAGAGTTTTGCTAATTTGGGGTAAAAAAATGTTTATGTCAGATTCCGGCTAACTTCATCAAATCGCTGATTACTGGAGTAAGCGGATTACCTATTCATCGTATTTTTAGTAGATTTTCCACAAAATCTGTTAATGTAAAAATATGAATAATGTTATTTCCTTTGTAGAACAAAGGAACGTTCTTTTAAAACATTGTTTATTCAGTATTTTTTATGTATGTGCTTGCTTACGCAAATTAAAAAAAATTGAAGTGTGTTGAAAATGTATTGATAAAGTTTTAAATTAATAATATTATTGGTATATTTGAGGGCGTTTAGGGCTAAAAGCGGATAATTCCAAATATCAAAAATCGACTTTTTAAGATTTGTCGTAAGTATAGTGGTACTATACTTAATAATAATAATAAATTCTTTATTTATTCTGGGACAAGTCCCTTTAGAATAACAATACAGGTTTCTATACAGGGTATTATTATACCTTGTTAAATGAGAAAGAATTAATGAAAAATAAAGTTGCGAATAATATTTTTTTTAAATAGATTACAATAATTATATAGAATAAAAATACGATTACAATAATTATATATAGAGAAACAATAGATAGTTAATGTCAAGTAGAAACAAACAAAGCAGAAAATGAAACAAAAATATGAACAATATCAACTAATATAACTTGTTTTTAAAAATACCTAACTGGATGAGTGAAGCGTCAATAATATAAATAATGATATAAACATAATTATATATACATAAAAACACGTCATTCATTTATCAGTTAGAAAATTTTAATCTGGAAACCTGGTATGTTATTTCCGATTTTTGGGAATTGTAAGGATACAAGGTGATTGAATATTCGGGATTTGAAGTTTAAAAGATTATTGGAACGAGGAATGGAAGAAGGTATTAAGTTCCAAAGGGAGGAGGATCGGATAAGGAAAGCTCTATCAAAAGCAGTTGTTCGGTGGGATGCATATAGGTTTGAGAGCCGAGAACGGGTGTCACGGGAGTGGACAGAGGTTTTGAATTTAAGGAAATTGGAGATGGTCATCGGGTTTGGATAACTTGGTAAAGAAAGGAAGCTAGGAAGCACTTACGACGGTTAATGGTAATGCCACTTGAACTCTTCGTAATATCGGGTGTTACGGGATCTCAAAGATGAAACGAAGCAATTGATCAACCGTTTTAGTTTTGCATCGAGATCTTCAGTGACACAACTTAAATACAGGTTCAGGACCGGACTAAAACCATGAGAAATAAAACGGAAAATTGTAGTGTTAGACAAAATTGCTTAACTAAACTACCGAAAAAGTGAATATATTAATTTTTGAAATTAAGAGATATCCGCTTTTGATTCTGAATGTTTCATTTATCATATTTTGATTAAAATTTATAACATATAATTTTATAAATCTTTTAAAAATTCATGTGAATCAAATTAAACTACGGAACTTATTTTTCGATGCGGTTCTGGCAAATAGTAACAATGCGATTAAAGTCCTTGACAATTTTTGCACCTGTACTACTTAAAATTAAATAAAAAATATACCATATTCATGATCAATATCTTATTTAATTTCAATTAATTTACGCATTACATCTGACTCGGAAAGTTACTTCTGATATCGATTCTAAAAAGATGTTAGATGATTTTTTAAGAGACAACAAATGTCATCTTACTTAATTTTATATAATTTATTTGATTTATAATAAAAATATGTATTTAAGAAATCAAACAAATGCCATTTGGCATATATTGTATTTTCGATCTTCTTTTGAAAACTTCCCCTAATGGATTCTCGTGGAAGCGTGAATGGTGAAATCATTCATTGAAGGCAATCCTAGTGTTGTTCATCTCTTGATAGTTAATAATAGACACCTCAGTCTCCTTGTCGGATTCTGTGGCAATGTGTCTGTCAATATTGATTGTACCATCACATTACCAAGTGTGGGTGTCCAGTAAGTGGGTCATGAAATTGTTTGTAGTTTTTCTTGATTCTGTCAGTCACAAGCGGTTTGTTGAAATCTTGATGTTATGATTTATGAGTAATGTAAAAGGGACAATGTGCAATATAACGAAGGAATTTCGATTAAATGATTTGAATGGTCTATGAGTGGGATTTTTTCCATGACTTGCAAGCCATATGTCCATATTAGTTTAAGTAGCATGTTGTATGTTATAATTTTGTTAGTTATCGATAGTTTATTTTTATGGTAAAGATGTCGTTCTAGGAGTGAAAGTCGGTGATGCAACCTTTTCTTCAAATTAGTGACGTGCGATTTCCAAGTCAGTCTTCGGTCCATAGTAAAGTATTTTCTTTGTGTTTGTCTGGGCGGTGATGTATTGTAAAGCGTTAGTGAAGGGCAGGCTGAATGTCTAAGTGTAAATCCTGGTTAGGTTTTTGTATGTTCATTTTTTATACACCATTTATGGAGCCAATTTAGTAAAAAATTCAAGTGTGTCTGTAGGTTTTGAGAAGCTATGCTCGGATTAGTACTGGTCGAAGGTGACAGTATCGTCCGCATATATAACAAGTAGTGTTTCTGGCCTTACTTAATTTAACTCGGGTTTTTTCAAAGATGAAAAGTGGTGGATTAGACCGCACAGCTCACCTCACCAGGAGACATTTCCACAAAGCATACATTTGTCAAAGTGAGGCGACGGGAAGTGGAATTGATTTGTTGTTTTTTTGCCGCCAGACGTATCCTATTAAGCTACAACCCACGGCGTGAGAAATAAAGAGGAGACAAAGGTGATATAGTTCCGTGATTAGGCCAGCTGAGTGTGGCCTCGTGATTTATGGTCCAGGTTCCGGCAAAATGAACACTGAGGTAATTGAAATCTCGGGGTTCTGATGGCAGTAACTGTCTTGAAGCGACTATGCTAGACGATGTTTGTTGGGCCTGATATAAATATAATGTCCTAATATTTCATATATAAATAAATATATATAAATATAAATATATATATATATATATATATATATATATATATATATATATATATATATTTATTTATAAATATATTTCTTAATAGAGTCTTTAGATCCCAGGTTCTAGTCACGGCTGTTATCAGAATAAATAACTTATCTTCATAGTCGTTCTCGAGCTCGGGACCTACAGACCAGTAACCAGATAACCAAGGTCTATCTATCCAACCCGCTCACCTATTTTTCAAGTAGGATCCAAAAATAAAAAATTATCGGTCATTCGCGGCTTTCTATAGTTTTAAAGGGTCAATTTTATTATAATTTTTTCAATGCCACAGATCACGACAGTATAGTCCTGGGAAATCGAGGTTACACCGCTTTTTGTTCCAAATACCGGCTAAGAAAAGTAATCCTATTTCCAAATCTAGGCCATCAATGAAGGAAAATGGAGGATATGAAGTATTTTAGGATCAATATTCTAAAGTTAATAAAATAATTAATTTAAATGTTGTTTGTATAACAAGATGCAGATGAAGTATAACAAGACTTGGAATTACTGATGGGAACTGCCTGGACAAAGAGAGATTAACTAGCAGAATCAAGAACTTCTGGGTTCTTGTGAAGGAGAGAACGAGTCTTGGGCACGGGATGGAGAGAGGAGAGAAGAAGGTACCACTCAGAGAGAATGGATTATTAGAGGATAAGGAAGATTGTGAGAAAACACATGATATCTGCGTGGACCCTTTGTTTGCCGGTTCGCAAAAAAAAAATTAAAAATTATATCAATCGATAGCATATGTGTTTTTTTAAATAAAATTAAAATTAGCCTATTTTATGTAGCTATTATTGATATTAGATGAAAATTGTGTTATTTTAAACATTTAATTTAATTACAATCACCTCTCATTACTTGAATATTTAATAAATTTTATCTAAAAGTTGGGCTCATTGTCAAAGTTAAATATGTTATTTTATTACTACCACTCGATTTCCTTGCTATATTATTATTTAAAAAAACCCTTAACAACTACAACGCATGAAGGTTCTAGGGTTCAGAACGTGGTAGAGACTGATTCTTGTACTACGGTTGTGCGGGAGGTGAATATATATATTTTTCCTGTTGGCCTACTAACCACGTCTTATCGAATATCTTTTTTTTATATGCGTACGGTTCTCCCACGTTCTCGCCCATTCTTTCTTGCGTCCATTTCTTTCCCTTCTTTAGCTTTGGTTTTTCTTGAAAGTATTCACGAGTATTCAGTTTCATCTTTAGACGGTTGCTTTCCAGATAATCCTCGTAGGTAATCTCCATTTCTGTAAATCGGTTTCTGTCACTTCGAACAATGTAGGCACTGTCTTCTTTTCTTTAAAATACGTAAAAATCCGGTTCGTCAGACTAATGGATTAATTCTTTACAAAGTGGATCATAAAATGCAATTCTACTTTTTCTCATAACATCCGATAACTTTACTGGTCAGTGTTATGCTATCGTCTGTATTCACTTTGGTCTTCAATTGGGCCAAGAATTTTTATTAATTATTATTGTATAGTTGTAAACTCCAATAAATACATGAAATAATCATACTTGTTATGCCATTGTTTATTTATTTAATAAGTAAGCCATTTACTCTGTCTCTACTCCTAAAGCCATTGGAATTTTATTTTACTATCGTTAATTATTATTTTGTTTTTTTGTTTGTTTTTAGGGGGGATATGGAATTTTTTGAAGCCTATAGTTTTTTCCAATTAGACTGTATTTCTTCATATATATTTTCAAATAAATTATTTTTTTTTTTGGAGTGCTTTTCATGAGGAAATTAAAGAACGATACCTTCGGGTTATATTGTATAGATTACCATCCAATCTAGAACTAGATGATGAAACTGAGGGGTTAAAGCTGGATAAGACCCTGTGGATCCGAGACGGGACGGGAGGCGAAATCAATCCAAAACCACAAACTGGAGAACCCAGATATTCTCCACCCGTTGCTAATTGATCATTGTAAAATATAAGAGCCCCCCCCCCCCACCACTCTCTCATTATTCATCCCCCCTTTATCTTATCTCCTCTCTTAGCAACCGGGTCATCACTCATCCCAGCGCCTTGTTTTTTCGATCCGCCGGGCCCGGGAAGCCGACGTTTTAAAAAAATTAAAACATTCATAGCGGTTGATTAATTATGAGCTAGCTGGAGATATTCCTTTATTCACCACGATCGGCGAGAGATATTTTCAAAGGGAGTCGAAACATGTTAAGACGGGATATTTTGAAGTGGAAGCACTTTCTTCTTACTTAAGTCCTGATGAATAGATTTCGGATCCATTGTACCAAAACAGTTATTTAACAGGTACGGCATTGCTTAGATCTGACTAAACTGGGCTCAGATTATGCCTTCAAAAAAATATTTAAATCTATTTTACGTAATTGAATTAAGTAAATATGAATCAGAGAGAAAATATGCATAAAACATATATCTATAGTCTAAGTGAATAAGTGGTAAGTCGATTTTTTTTCTAAAATGTGTTATTTGTATTGATTGAAGTAGTGTTGGTTTGGTACTTAATAAGGGGCTAAGTCAGGTATTGGCTGGAAAAAGAGTTATTTTATATATTACAGCTCCATTCCAAACCAAAAACTGAATGGCACGATTACGCTTTCCTCATTATAATAAACTCTCACTGAAAAAAAGTCAATTAAAACACTTATTCACAGGGGCTACAGATATATGTTTATAATTTATAATGGAAATGTGTATGATTATAAGTGTTTAATAAGGCAAATAACGAAGAAAATAGTAATGTACACTGTGTAAGGTGACAGTTACAGTGCGCCATATCTTCGAGGATTGCCCTAGGTACAGTGGAGTGATGGAAAGGTGTGGCGTACCTCGGCAGATGCAAAAGGCGTTGGGGGATAACGAACAATGTTTAAATAATGCTTTAAAATTTATTAAAAACACCAATATATACCAGTCAATTTGACATATACATTTACACGTTTATGTGTATGTGGGTTTATGTGTGTGTGTGTATATGTGTTTATATATATATATTGTCGGTGTGTATAATGTTATATGGATAATATAAATTTTATATTATATCATAAATCTTATATAATTATGTATAACGTTTTATTTTAATTTAAACAACTTCATATAAGTTACATTTGTATTATATGTTTAATATGTTAATATGGTTTTACTATGTGCCTAATATAGCATGGTATGTTATTATGTAAATATGTAACAATATTTTTACTAAGTCTAATAAGGTAACAAGAATATATAAATGTAATTATGTAGGTAATGTAAATATGTATATTCTCTAGTGGTAATTATGTAGATACTGTAAACATTTATATTCTCCAGTAGTGAGGGCAATAATAACCATTTGTAGTTGTTTGCCCTTAAAAAAAATAAAACAAACAACAAACAACGAAGAAAATAGTTTTTGTTTTAGTTATATTTCTTAACTTTTTTCTCACTATAAGTTTTATTAACTCTGCTTAAAGTTCGATTTCTTGGTAAAATTTAATTTATTCTGAATTTTACTTTAGGAAGCGGAGTGGCTCAGTAGTAGAGCACTGAATTGCTATGCCGGAAATCCAGGTTAAATTCCCGTTTCTGGCAAGATCATATGGGATCTATGACCCTCGTGGGGCTCACCCTCTATAAAGTGGATTCCCAATGTAAAGGGAAAAATTAGGTGGTTGAGCGTGATCTTGGACAAATCATCTCCCTGCACAACTGTTGTCCATGAAACAGTATATTCTCTACTATGTACTGAACCCCAGACACGTTCACGGGTTGTAGAGGTACAGGTTTTTAAAAAAAATACTATTTGATTAATATTATATTACACAATCATTAGTAAAGATAGTACATTGAATATATTTGATTAAATATTAATACCAATTGATTGTATATATATATATGCCGGAAAAACGTAGTGAGGAAATAAAACAGCTGAAGAAAATGGAAAGCTGTGTAGGTTGTTTTAACTTTCCCTCGGGCCATTCACGATTTTCACAGAAGGAACACTTGAGCGGTTGCCAGCCTTTTTTATCATATGTGTTATGCGATCTCGTCGTAAGGTTAGCAGTCCGGTTATGCAGGGAGCAAAAGAAATGTCTGTCGGATTTCACTAGCTACACCAAGCCGAGTATAATAACACGTAGTACTTTCTAATTTATATATTTTATGCACAAAATTAGGATATCTCCACAATCCATAGCAGTACACTAATGATGAGCGATCTATCAAATACTAATTAAACATTGAATTGACCATTAATTAAATATTTTTAAGTTGCGGAAAGAAACCCAGTGTAAGTTTATTACAGAGTAAGTATTACATGGAGTAACAAATTACAGGCCGGGAGATAGAAAAAAAATTGTTAGATACAATTATTTCAATGAATTACTACTGAGAGATATCTTACTTCTTCTTATATGTTTTTAAAACCCACACTGTTAAAACCTATAATATTCTAAATTATAACATACGTTTTTATTACGTATTTCTTCTGGTGTCGAAGGAGTCAAGTTCTTTGCCAGAAATTTATTTATAGGCAAAGAATTTGACAAAACGGTCAAAATCCGATAATGGATATAAAATATTGGCCGTAGCAATTTAAGAAAGTAAATAACTTAATTTATTATATATAATAACTTATTTATTAATTAATTATTATGTAATTACCTACTATTTATTATTTAGTTATTAGCTAAAATTTATCAGTATGGTTTAATTAATAAATTACAATTATGATGTACTTAATTTTATTTTATTTTTAACGAATTGTTGAAATTAGTATTTTTTCATTATTATTACTATTCAACCAACAGTATCCAGATGAGTGGTTAGAGGCAGTATATACAGGGGGTACTATGCTAAGTAATAAATTAATTAGAGAAAAACAGAAACTTTTAATGAGTAAACATTTTACTTGTTGATGTAAAAAAAAATCAATAATATTTATACGTATAAAAATAAATGTAAATATACTAATACAGTTTTGGAAAAAAGTCAAAAATGTACTTAAAAATAATTCATTTAGGAGTTTAAATAGTAATATTACTTAGTAAATGATGAAATAAAACACGGCTAACAATTTTTCGAACTTGATTTTTACTTTTGTATTCATCAACCAGCAACAAACGACTTAGACTCTAATACGTAATTAAAATTTAAGTTTTACGAGATAATTTTTCTTTAAGCTTTCGTAATATAAATAATGTTATGTTTTAAAGGGAAGTGGTAAAGGAACGTTTTAGAGGAGAGTGTTCAATTATGTAAAAAAAAAAAAGAAAGAGAAAATAATAACAAAACAGACTAAAATTATTTTTAAAAAACAATGAAACTTGAAATAACAAATTTCAAATGAAATATCAATGATTATAGGAATCACCTAAGAAAATAATTTTTATAATATCAGAGTAGGAAATAGTTGACCGGATAATCCTAATGATGGATATAATTGGCCAGGGGGTGCAGTCAATGATAACACAAAAATTTAAAAAAATTATTCTTAAATAGAGCCAACGTTTCGGCCTGCGGTGTTGGCTATCTTCAGGACAAATAGAGAGTGCCTCGGCTGTAGTGGCTGTTAAACTGTTTGATTGTCAACAACCAGTTTCTTATTTCTTATTTTTGTGTTATCATTGACTGAGGCCTCTGGCCAATTCAATCCATCATATTTATAATATCATAGGATTTAATTTATTTTAGTTTGTAAGTAGTTCTAGTAAATAAATAATGTTAGATAAATATCTGCTAATTACATCTATAACTTGATGGGCCTCTAACAATTATTATTCGCCATTCATTGAATTATACTGTGGAAGTCCCGTCTGGCTGAAGGTTATTAAAATATCCTCACAAATTACACAAATGAATAAAATAAATCTATGAAGCAATTTATTGCCACAAGCATTCAATATTGTACATTTGCAGAGGATTGTGAGGTTAGTTCCTATGGTTTTTCTAATTACTTACTAACTATTTTGTATGAAATTATTTCTAAATTAATTCTGAAGTTTGTTTCTGTACAGTTTATTGTTTCTCTGGAATGTTAATCAGGTACTTTTTAACCCAAAAAGAATCCTTTCAACTTGGCTACAGACAGTTTTGGAATCTCGGGGCATTTCCCATTTTCTTTAGACATTTTCTGAACCGTTTCATAAGGCTTAATTAGATGTGAAGAGGAGACGAGGGAACCTTTTCAGTCGAAACCAAGGTTTTATTTATGCCTTTTCATCACAGAACACTCGAGTTGTGCCAATCAAGGATTTTCCCGGTTACCTTGCAAGCCTGTCGCGCGGAGTCGGAAAATTTTTTAAAAAGCATTTCTGTTACTACTTCTTTCCCTTCCACCGGTTTTCACACTATTTTTTTATATATTATTTTTTTATTATATGACAAGACTGATTTTTTTCACTTATGGTTACGAATTCAACATACAAAAAAAAACTGTGCCACTACAACTTGTGAAAGGGTCTGGGGTTTAGTACATGGTAGAGACAGTACTGTTTCATGGACAAAGGTAATGCAAGAAGGTAACTTGTCCCAAGTCACGCTCAACGATTTTCCCCCTTATTTTTGTACCCTATTTTTATAATATTTTATAGGGGCTGGGTGGGCCCCAGGAGGGTCCTAGATCCTATATGATCCATCTTCCGTTGGAAACAGACTAAGTCATGGCCTGCAGCGGGATTTGAACCAGGATTTTTGGCATGGGAACTCAGTTTTCTACCACTGAGCCACTCCGCTTCTAACATACTAATATCCCTGAATAAAAAGAAGCACTGAACAATTTCAAAAAGTTTACAACAATGGAGGTAGAAAAGTAATTATTCCGCAGGAGTTAAGTTATTACATTTCATTTTCCACACTAAAGCTCACGACCCATCTGGACTAACGGAGTAGAGCTTTGGGGCTTCACTAAGCCATCGAATTCCTCTCGTATTCAATCCTTACAATCCAAAATCCTTCGTAAAATCCTCAATGCTCCTTACTTTTTGTTATGAATTTTTTAATTGTTACGAACAAAGTAATCCATAATGACCTAAATGACCCAATTGTTGCTGATTTGGCTCAAACCCGATATCAACCTGTTCATGACAAACTTCATTCCTACTCAAACCCTCAAGTTTAAAATTAGCAACCTCTTCAATTCTTGATAATCCTCCGAGGCGTCTGAAAAAAAGATGGCCTCGTGACCTTCTAAGTTGAACATTTTATTTGAGTACTACCACTGGGTATTTTCTCTACTTCCCTTGATCTCGGGACATTATTTATCTTTCATTGTATTTACTTGATGTATTCAATATACAGTTGTTAATTTCAATAAATATATATTTTTTTTAATTTTACAGTTAAAACGTGAGTAGGCAAAATTGACATCGGATAAAGTTTAGTAAAAACAAAAATGAAGCAGATGTATTCAGTTTATGATTCGCAGTTTTTTCCCCATACATAATTGCATTAATGCTATCAAAGTACGGAAGATAGGAAAACCATACGTTTTAAGCGCGTGATAACCTCAGTGTTAATGTTTATTATAACCACAGATCCCTAATTATCAAAGGGAATGTTTATTCAGAGAACAACCTATTAATCTGACTGGCAACACCTTGTATGGGATATGTTGTTGCCCTTTCGGTAACAATGTACACATCATTAACCTGGTAGCATAGGTGGTTTTATGTAACTGCGGTAATGGCCAAGTCGGGGTAGTGCTTGTTAGAGGAGATCGTGTCGTTTTCACCACAGGATCCTTTGAGAATTTTTTAAAAACCACTGAGGCCTTGAAGGAGTGTGTAAAGGTGAATAGGTTCTTTTGGGACCGAGAACAAAAAGCTGCTACGTGTGCCAGGTGGGGCAACCCAACCTGTGTGAGGTACTTACCTGACCATGGGTTTCCGCTTGGGAAACTACATACGAGCACTCACACACACACACACACACACACACACACACACACACACTTATATATACATATAAAATGCTTTGTCCTGAATGACTGACTGAGGGATCAACGCACAGCCTACAACCGCTGATTGTAGAGTCATGAAGTGTTGTAGTCAGGGAGTGTTCTTTGTATGACGTAGGCATCCGATAAGAAAGGATTTTCCGAAATTCTACCTCTTAGGAGGTGAAAAAGGGAGCAAAGTTTGTATGCTTGCTCACGTGTTTCTAACTCACAAAATCTATATATTTTCTCTGAACTAAACAAATCAAGTAACATAGTTTACTTATCGCTGCTGCTGTACTTCAAGTGAAACCGTTAAACCAAGTAATCCTTTTCCATAAATTCAATATCATTACATACTAATCCGTTACTAACTAGAACAACAGTAAACTTCTGTCCGTCCCGTTTGTTAATCAGTGTCAATGTATGTTTCAGGGCTGTGCTGATCCGCCTGTGATGAAATTTGATATGGATAATCTCAAACCTGTGGAAGGACATGGGCTACTTTTTATCAACACACCACACAGGCGAAGATATATAAAACTGTGACCTGATTGACTGACACACCCAGCGGTCAACGCACAGAAGAAACCACTGAACTTAGCATCTTGAAATTCGCAGATAGGTTCATTGTATTGCTTAAATGAGCACTAAGAAAAGAATTTGGACAATTTCACCCCCAAGGGCTTCCCCCTTAATATAATTGGTGTTCAAAGACTGTATGGAATCCGTCGGTTTTGAAATTTTAGATGTACGAGTAATTCATAGTTAAAAAAAATTAAATTATTTCTTTAAAATCGTCTGTCACAAAACTATATGTGGCAGACCAAATCCCACGCGAGCGAAGCCATGGGCAAAAGCTAGTATATTTATACATCACTTTTTTGAAAACGGTATATTATACTATTCTTCAAACATCGGTATAACCGACGAGTTGTTGTAACTCAAAAAACTAAAATTTTCAATGCAGGTATTAAAAAGTTACGTGTGAGTTAAAAAAAGATAAAAAATTGGGTATTGGTAAAGCAAAGTATTCCTATTGTAATGATGGTATTTAAATTCTTTTATTAACCATTAGAGAATTTTTAATAGCTTGAATCTTTTTGATTTCACATATTTCATTATTCCTATAAAACTTCAAGTTCAAACATGAAACAACCCAAAATATGACTTTATTAAAAAAAAAATGTAAATGGAATATCAAATATGTCGCTCCTGAATTAAAAAGCTTCAACCAATGCTACTGAAGGCTTGACTGAAGGCTACTGAAGGAATTTGAAAATTCCAAATTTTAGTTATGCCGTTTTATCTTACTGGACTATTTTTTAATTAAACAAGAAGAGAAAAACCATAATCCAGTCAATAAATCCTTCTTTATTAGGTCTTAAAACGTTTCGAGTAACTAAGTCATTCTCAATTACAATTTCTGGCTTTATGGATCAAAAACTGTGCATAACTAAAATTGTTACAAGTCTTATTTTTCTTCATAAAATTTTTTTAAATGTCACTTTCAAAATTTCTTAGTTTAAATGTAGGGTATACTTATTCCTTATGTTCACATAAATGTTTAAAATTGATTTTGGAATTAGCGATATATATAACGATTAATTTATTCATTTGAATACGTAAATAATTTTTCTTTAGAGACTTTCCAAATTTAGCTATTTGGAATATTTTATACTTTTCTCTAATCTATTTAAAAAAAGTTCCCGAGGTGTAATAAATATTTAAAGATGTAAAGTGGGATAAAATGAAAATGGGTCTTAAAAAATTAATTATGAAATAATATTTGAAATTATTATTAATTTTGGTGCTTTCAACAGATATAAAAATTTCCAATATAACATTTATACAATGATGGAGTTCCAGTGAGTTTTTAAAATTCTATCAATGTAAGGTGTGGAAATTATAAATATTTAATACTTTCAATTTCACAACTTATTTTCAAAAATGATTTTATAAAACTAAAACGATAATTGAAAAATAAATCAAAAACAGTTCTTTGTAAATATTTCTTCAATTCAATTCAATGGTTGAATATATATATAAAGCCATCATCTGAGCAAGGAGCCTTCAGGATAGCAGCACAGACTTACCAATTGAGCTGACTTATCTTCCTTGGCATTTAAACAATAAATAAGCTAAGCTATGTAAATGTGTACCATGATAGGACAATCCTCATTATGATGCCAGCAGCTCGGCTTTCTACACCCTTTCGGGTTAAAAATATAATAGATTATAATTATATGTTATAATTTTAATTAATACATATCGAAAATATTTATTGTCTTAACTGTGGCGAATATAAATAATTGTACCGAATATGTTTATTCATTTATCGTCATTTTAAGCAGCTGTGGCTAATCGGATGATGCTACCGTGTTAGTCACTAATTTTGCCTATCCAGGAGCAATTAGAATAGGGATCTTAAACGAAGCACTGACAGCGAACAGGCTTGGGAACCCCATTTAACGTCCCTTAGAACGGCATAACCAAGGATTTCTTACTTACTTAAAAAATCCTAGTGCTCCCTTCTAGGCTGCGAATTCACAATATTGGAGAGATAAGGTTGTCATGCTAACCACTAGACCACAGGTGGCCAGCATGTCTACCCAATTGGATTTTACTCGCTTCTAAATTCACAACAAGCACAACGCTGACCGGATTCCGTGTTTCTGGAGATTCAGTAGCCACACGGGACCGACTTGTCATTCTTGGAGGATACTATCGAAGAATTAATAGGAAGGAATCAGCTATTCCTCGAAGGACACCGATGGTTCATTGTTTGCTCAGAGCCACGACTACCGACATTAAAATTCTCTTATTAATAAAATGGAGGAGGAGTATGTCCTAAGGAGAGCGTGATCGGTAGCCGGGGAGAATGAGCGCTCGTGAAGGAGAGTCGTGACTGAATCACATACGTGGCTCACATCGCAACACACCCACATCTCCTTTACACCTCGCTTCCCACGCACCACTTTTGTCTTCTTTCTTCGGCTCCGGAGGCCCATTCATCCGCCGGATCTCCATCTCTTTGTCCGCCATCTCAGGAGTCTTCCGCTATTCATTGCTACTCGGATCCACGGCCAAGATCGCGATGAACGTCATGCTCAAAGGAAGCAAAAGGATATGAACGTCATCAACTATCAGATAGTGGTTTTCCCGATCTACATACCCAGTGAATAACTCAAATTTTCTCCAAAGTGAATTAGGAAGTGGGATCGTGTTAGTCTCGGTATTTTTACCTCGAAATGGAGTAATATAAGTTATAAACTTACAATAACAACCTTTTTTTACCATACGGTATTGCAAGGCAAGTATGCTCGTTCCGTTGAAAACAGGTGCTTGCTTATATGCAAAACCTAAGCTGATATATCAACAGCCTCAGTGAATAAGTGGTTAGGTCGAATTGGCTGTATTTAGGGAAGAGGAATCGTGTCATTTTTTTTTAGTTTTTTATTTAAAATAGACTTCTAATATATCCAATAACTTCTTTTCAAGCCAATGTCTGACCTAGCACCTTGTTCACTATGAAAATAACTCTATTCTTCTTCCCTAAGAACAAGAAAATCATTTTGAAGAAAATTATACCTGACCACTTATTCACCGGGACTGTGGAAATGGAATACATATACCTTAAACAAAAATATATTTTTTTTATTTATGAAATTGAAAATCTATGGAACACATTCAGCTCAAAACTTATAGTGTTTCTTTTTCTTCTTCTCTTTTAAGCACTTCTTCATTTTCTCTCCAACTGCTCGTCTCTGATCATCTGTCCATTCTCTATTCCGTCGGGGCTTAGGAATCTTCTTTATAAGTTGCGTTTTCTATCAGTTATTCACCCAACCTTTCTTCTATGGTCTACGTCTTATGATAGAATTAGAAGCGGTTCTTCTGTTACATCTATCTTCCTTCACTGCTTCTGTCCGTTCTACTCTTTTCTTCAATTTATTAACGTCGTTAAAAATCTTCTATGTACAGTCCTCTTCCTCTTGGTATCTGTGATATATGTGGAAGAATGATTTTTAATAACGTTAATAAACTGAAGAAAACAGTAGGGTTGATAGAAACAGAGAACGGTGATGACAACAAAATAGGTATTACAGAAAAAATAATACATGAATACATATATTCTTTTTTTTCAAATTTACCTTCTTTCAATATACGACCATAACAAAAAAAAATCTAAATGGAATTCCAATATCTAATGGAATGAATTTGTGGTAAAGTTAATCTTTTTTGGGGTAATGTTATAGAACAATTTCCAGAATTTTCTTTCTACACTGAAATTATTATTATATTTTTTTATAGGTGGAGGATACTGAAATTGCGGACAGAGGGTACCCCCCAGTAATTATATTAATAATTTCAATTATACTTAGCAAATCAATTTGGGTACATAATGGTTTTAAATGAGTGTAAACCAGTTTTATTTTAGTATGATTTATGCCAGCAATAAAAGCACTGGTTCATCTTTTTGGATTAAAGTTATTGGGGAATTTGGACATTTTCCCCTATGATCAATAAAAGTTTTTTTTTAATTCTGAAAAAAATTACCCTAAATATTAAGGGGAAAACTATGAATTTTATAATTTTGTTTAGTAATTTTCAATTTGTAAGCCTTACTTATTTAAAACAGCTTTTTCGAAAATTAATATTGTAATTGAAAATTTTTCCTATTTCAATTTCATTTAAATTCTTTATAACCATTGGTAAATTTGATAAAGAAAAAACATAGTAATAGTGAATAAATATAATTTTTGAGTTTGATAAAAATGTCGAACAAATTGACTAACCATTGATGGTAAGACAAAATTATATCCTTTTAAATATTATCTAAACGTACGTAAAAGTTCTTGAAATTATGGTAAATATTCTCTCTGCCTCATGTATACAATTTTCCCACAAACATATATGTACAAATTATAAATATATGTCACTTACAAATTATATCATTTTAGGGTTTATTTGTATTTTTTCCATGTAATAATTTACTATAACATGTATAAGAATTTTTTCAAATGTAAAATTAATGATAGTGTTACATCTGTTGTGTACCTGGAAGCACACAATGCTCGTCGATGCGATAGTTTTATTACCGCGACCAAGGTTAAAATACAACGCCACTCCGGTTGTCTCTCACCAAACCATTTAGCTGACAAGTATTATTATCCTTTAAATAATATAATATTTAATTAATTATAAATCGTTATTATTCTTAATTAATATATCAATAATAAGTTCATATGGAGTCGTAGAAGCATTCTATATTATAAAATAAAATATTGAAGATCTAGATAAAATTTCTCTAGACACTGAATGAATAACTCTTATTTTTTATAGATTTTTTTTAGTTCTAAATATATTACTTTATTATTCATACATTTTTTAACTTCTATGTTTTCATAATTCTTTGTTTATATATCGTGTGAAAGTATTCTTACCGCTCTAGCTCCTATTGCCGTTGGTTGACGCAGCTTATATTATTTTTCTGATTTCTAAAAGAATAGAAAAATAGTTTATTTAATAGATAATAGTATTGCTAATTAATTATACTTTTAAAGAATAATTCAAGATTCCTTTATCGTTCTGATTTTGACAACTGTGTAGAATAAAATTAAAATAGTGATTATCGATTGTTTATAATAATTTATATTATCGATAAAAACCAGTAATATTATTGTAATACATTATAAATACTAGAGGCATTTATATATTTTATGTATATTATATATATATATATATATATATATATATATATATATAATAAGATTAGGGACTGAGCAACTAAGCTAAAGACCCCTAGGTGGAGACTAGCTGTTTCAAAATAATTATTTATTCTCTTGACAGCCAAGGACCTGGAGACTCATGGGGGTCACACAGCTTCTATCAAGTAGGAACTCTTAAATGGGAGCAAACTTGACGATTGACTGTGATCTCAGACTAAACCTCCTTGCACAATCGTTAGGGTGGTCCTACCACATTCTGAAACCTTGCACAGGTTGTACAGTTACAGATTTTTTTTTTAGTTTCTTGCCTCTCTTGTGGGATTAACCGCGTAAAATTAGACACAAAATAATTCATACAAAGCGCAGACTCATTTGAATTCACTCAAGTAAAAGAATAATCTAAATTTGATTGATTTGTAGGAGAACACACCTAAATCATCAGGGTTTCTCCCAATTAAGGGTACCAACTTTATAAGGGAGTCCCAGGAAGGTCCTCAGATCCCACAGGATCCGATCTCAGCTTTGACAACGGAGTAATAATTCAGTTGGACAACAGAATAAATAATTTGCTGGCCCACCTGGATTTGAATCTGGAACCTTGAGGACAGCAACTCAACGCTTTACCGACTGAGCTTGTTGGGTAGCTAACGTTAGGTGACAATACTTTATTGAAACTAATTTTTGTAAAATATTGAAGTATATAATATTTGAATTAAATAAAAAGAAGCTGGTTTCCATGGTTACATTCTTCTTTCCTGTTCTAGGTTTATTTGACAGGTCCTGCAACCTTGGCAATCTCATTATTCCGGTCTACCTCTGATTATGTATTTGTATTATATATACCTATATATCTTATCATAGGACATGTTCACACACGTCGACGAGAAGCGGGGACTTGGCATGTGGGACCATCATACTAAACAAGGATGCTGTGGGTGTCCTTGGAGGACCAGTTGGAAAGTGACGGTACGATATGAAGGAGCGTAAGACGGCGTTGCTTTTCGTATGTAATCAGGGAATGTCTCAAGGCTGCTCGCTGAGTAGCTTTTAGTCCAGTCGGGGAAGATTGGTCCTGAGCGCAGTTCAAGGTCCGCCTTCACTTTTCTGGAGTATTTGGAACGAAGGAGCAAGAATTATCGAGCAAGGGAAATAGAATAGCGGGAAATTAGTGTCAAATGTTAGAACAGTGTGCACGAAAGTACGAAAACCATACATAAATAAATTATAAAATGAAGCAAACTATAAATGAAGACCAAGAGGGATTGGTTAATAGTGGGCATTCATTGTTGTCGGATGGCATTGATTGAAATGTCAAAAAAGATGTTATCAAAAAAGTATAAAAACGAGTTCAAACGGTTCAAAACAGCTGAAAAAGAATGTAAATTGGAAAAACTAGATAAAGAGGATTGCCCGATTTGTTTATAAGTATGTTGTATAATTATAAGTTGTTATCTCTAACCATGCTCCTTTAATATGCGTCCTTTAATAAGTTAATATCAGAAACTTCCTCACCGGCCGAAATATTCGCATGGAGCTGCCAATAAATAACATAACAACAGTTTGAGATAAAATTCTCGTGTAGAAGCAATCTTAAACGTATATTGAACTCATAATGGATTTTTTATTAGGTTCCTAAATCAAAAACATTCATATAACTGTTTCAAATAAATCTCCTAGTTCGCATAGGTTTATTCCAAAACTTACAACCAATTACTACAAATTAATAAAATCCACTAACTACAAACTAACACAGGTTTTAACTAAACATGGACATACCAAATCATACTTACACAGATTTCACATAACCAATGACAATACTTGCTCAATAGACAAAGAAGAACAGACATTAAAACACATAATATATGACTGCCAAATGTATGAAGCACAAAGGTCGAAATTAATTATCTCCATAATATTAAGAGGGAAAGTTTGGCCAGCATCTGAACATAATTTATACAATACACTTCGACCCGAATTCACTAAATTTATTTACAGTATTGATTTCGAAAAGTTGACATCTATTTAAGAATAATCATACAATGTAAAACATAAAAAATCATTAGATAAATATTAATTTGTATAATGTGTAACAGTATATCAGTAATAATGTCTTTTGTATGTGTGTTAGAATTATCACAATTGTTGTATTATTGTAAAAATGAATTTAAAATGCACATAGTATACTCATGTATGGAATGTGCCAATAAATAAACGGACATTTCGAATTATTACAATTTTTCAAGCGTGTTTTTATTTTATTGATAATTTTAAGTAACAATTTATAGACAATATAATTACTAATTTAAGGTAATTAATTCCTTTAATAAATACTACAATAGTAAGGAGATAGGTGTTCGAGGGTTTAAGTAATAACCAGTCGAAATGGAACTTCACCCATTATGTCATGAAGCAATATCAATAAGAATTTATTTCCAACAAGTAATTTATAATGAAATAATTACATTTAGTTATTTGATTAAATGTATTGCAACAAAGGGTAAATTATATAAAAATTATTAAAATAAAAAAAATATTTCGGACTAAGATACATAATAATAAATTAATATTACATAAACATACATTTGCTAATTCATTCAACGGATAGAACATAAAATCAGTATCACATAATTTATATTTTTTTTGGAGTATTTTAGTTGAATAAAATATAACCGACTGTATCACAATGAATTTTTTGGTCACCTGTGGTGTTGGGTTTACCTTCTATGCCCCAGAGTATGGGTAGAAAGGGGCTAATTGGCCATGCCGTCCTTCCAAGGGGACGTAAAATACCTGCCGCAGGCCTGTATGGTGTCATGTACTAACTAAAGATCACTACTATCACCACTAGTTGTACTTGGATGGGTAAAATTTATGCCTTTCACTTAAGGATCATCCCATTGACCATAGCAGCTTAAAGAGACGTTAAATTAATAAGAAAGTAAATAAATAATTAATTTTAACACATGTTATTATAAATATTATCACAATTAGTTAATTAATTCATTAGAATTATCTACTAGGAGAACTATATCAGATCATTGGCTCAACTAGTAGTTCATTTCCGAAAGTAAAACACGAGCTTACTGATCTAATGAATATTTTTATAATCGATGGATGAACGAACCCAACATGGGAGAAAAAAATCTTTTTTACACACCGTGTCAGATATGTGTTGTGTTATATAAGCAGTCGTATGTTTAGCGTTGTCACCATGATGTTCCTAATTTTCTTGGACCATATCATTTTCTAAACGCTAGTTTTTGTTTATGGGTATATCTATACACGAACATTACAAAATGGACCTGTACCACTAGAATTTTTGAAGGGAATCGCACGTTAAATAGATGGTAGAGATTTTACTGATTCCGAGACAACGAATCTGCAGGTACTTGTCCGAGATCACTCTCAACCTCCAGGTTTTTCCCCCAAATAAGGATCCCTGTAGAGGCAGGATGATATTCAGGTTCCGTAATCCCACTGGGTCATATATGGCTGTTAACATAATAAATAATATATCCATAACAGCCGGATTTGGACCCGGGATCCTCAGCAAAGCACAGTGAAAGAAACGTTCCCAAAAAACCAATGTTTTTTCTCTATTTATATTTAGATCCACGTCTGTCAAGTACAAACAATTGTCAATCGGCAAAATTTTCTTTCAGTGAAATAAACCAAAATGACAAGATACCTCTACTGTGGCTTGCTTTGATTTCGTATGATAATATATCACTCATTCATGTCCTAGTGTCTCATCCTAATGTTTTCAGGCATGAGAGTTGTGGCCATTTGTTTGTTATGTCCGTGTAGTTATTCTTGGAAGCATATGTAATAGGTTCGTCGCCCGTTGGTTTATTAAGTCGGTATGCTTTTGTTTTAACATACAAATAGCGTGTTTTTGTGACACGTCTAAGTATATTTAATTGAAAAGATAGTAGTCGTTTTTTGTGAATCTGTTTTTTGTGAATGCTGTAATGCATAAGTCCACGCGTTTAATTTTTTCCTGGTTCTAATTTGGAGTATTTAGGAGCGACCTGTATAACAACCTACTATGCCCGAGATCACCGGTTCGCAACCCGGTTGGTGGCCCTAGTATGGTAGAAAATCATCCTTGCTAATGCCATCCTTCGGATGGGACGTAAAAAAGGGGGTCCCGAGCCTTTGCGATGTCAGGTACTCGTTAAAGATCACCTGGTTAGGCAAAATTTAGGACTCCCACTGTACCATCGTCCGATTAGCAATGACATAATAAAGATACGTCAAATAAACAAACAACAACATTTTGGAGTATTTTTCAGAATAGGTAACACATTAAATTGAGTTCCGGATTTAGCGGCGCGTTTTTTACTGGGCATGACGACATCCATGCTATTATCATATAAAATTAGGATTGTTATGTCCCCTTAAATCAAATTTGTTAGCCTAAGGTATTGGCTAACGAAGGCTTTGCCTACCTGTGGGATGGGTTAGTTATTAAGGTAAATGGGAGGGTTGTATACTTCCCATTGTGGAGTGCATGACCATCTTATGAAACACTGAGATTTCTTCATCCCGTATCTTCTTCGACCTCCCTGCCTCTTCTGCCCCTCGACCCTTACGTATCAAACTCAATTCCTTGTCAAACCTTTCCAAGCGGAAAATCGGTTGTGGATAGCGATCGCTAAGGAACTGCCCCCATCCTCGCATCTAATTAAATAACATCATTCTAAGATGCTGTCTAAGGCCCTAACCACGACAGATTGGAGTCTGTAGCTAACTGACTGGAATAATGGAGGATCGAGTATAGTCAGTCCAAGTCCCCTGTGTTCTATGAGTTTATGATGCCTTGGAACATTGCGATTACTTTTTGCCAAATTCATTAGATTAGCATGGGGACGATGGTGAAAAATATATAAGGATATTAGTAAAGAATATTTTTCATTAATTAGGTATTTAGTAGAAAATGATATTCAATGACTTTAAAATGAGAATAAAGGGATGAACAAAAAATTGGAATGAAATATTTACAGCAATCAATATTATCCACTCCCCGCTTTTAACAATAAAATGAGTTTATTTGTTCATAAACCTGTTATTATTTTTTTTAAGTTATTGAAAATTATTTTCTATTTTTTGTTTTGTTTTGTTGTCTAAGTTTTGTTTTATATTGAAACGTGTTTTTCTTTAGTTTTTAAACTATTATTTATTAGACGATGCAGTCGAATAGCCAAGCTTTGAAACATGGAGACTGAATCTCTTTTTCCAATCAATAACTAGACAGTCCAATGTAATTATTATTCTACTTTTACTTATGATTTTATTTAGTTGTATTCATTTTCGCTTCGATCTTAGCTCGGACGCCTTGGAACATAATACCAAAATAAAACAGGAGTGGACAAGACTGGATATTCTCGGACAGGGGATTGAGGAAACAAAGGAAGCTGGTGAACTATAATTTCTCGGCATTAGGCCATTATGTGCTGATGGGGTCGTGCCGGCCTGACTCACGCGTGTAGCCCTGACGTCATACGTGCACGGCCTTCTCAATCTAGTGCCGGTACTGTTTGCTCCTGACCAATCACGGCCTCTGTAATCTTCTCCTGGTGAAAGTCCCTCCGACGTTCTTCAGGTCTCGCTACGATTATTACCAGCGATCAGCGTATGTGCCTCGAGATGGCAATCTCCTATAAATAACTGTTTTCCAATCGAGGGCCAGGTCTTAGTTCATGAGGAAGTATGGTCTTGCCTTTAGTCGATACGAACATAATGTGGCGTATGGCTTATTATAAATATATACCAGGTCGTTTCCAATTGAATTCAATTCTGTAAAATTTAAGTAAAATGTCCGATTCCAAAGGAAAGGTTATTACCCACTGGGGGTGGGGTATTACCGTCTTGAAGGTTCTGGGTTCAAATCCAGCTGTGGTAGATTGTAGAGAATGGTAGTGTTGTGAACAGCTGTAGAGACCCTCTTCGTGCTCACTCGTCCTCTGTAAACTCTCAATTGGATAAATCACCTCTTTGCACAACCGTTCTTCTAGAAACAGTACCACCTCTGCCATGTACTGAACCCAAGAACCTTCATAAGCTACAGTGGTACAGTTTTTTATTTTAATTTCCCTTCTCATCAGTTACTTAGAACCCAGTAAACTGTAAACTAAGCATAAAAAAAAATAAAAGTTCTTCCACCACAACGCGCGAAGGGTTTGGGTTTCACTACATGTTAGAAACTGTACTGTTCCATGGACAATGCTTGTACAAGAATGTGATTTGACCTTTATCACGCTCAACCGCCAGATTTTCCATGATTAAGATTCTTGAACATTAATTTAATAGAAAAACATTACTATCTATATTTAATAATATAAAAATTAATCATCACTTGGTAATGCTAGGTATAATTGCCTTGATACATGATCTGTGGGCAAGTTCTGATAATAGCCTTTCTAATTCAGCATGTCCCTGAGCCAAGGGACACCAGAGACATGACGTCATGTTGTCTACTGAACATGATCTCCATCTCTCGCCTGGAATGTCAACGATAATCGCTATGTCATTGGATAGTAACTCTTAGATCGTGGGTGACTCTACAAGTGACGATTTGCCTGGATCAGAGCCGGCTGCTCATCTTGGTCAAAAAAAAAAAATGTATAAAATTAATATTCCTAAATATATATATATAAAAAAAAAAATGCACCACTACAACCAATGAAGGGTCTTGGGTTCAATACATGATAGAGAGGTAATGTTTCTAGGACAACGGTTATGCAGGGAGGTAATGTGTCCTCAAACCACCAGATTTATCTCCCAATTAAGGGTACCAACTTTTTAGAGTTTGGGTGAGTTCTCGCTTGGAATGTAAACGGTAATCGCTATGTCATTTGATAGTAACTCGTAGATCGCGGGTGTCTCAAATGATCAAAAGAATTAAAATTTTAATATATATATGTATGTATATATATTTTTCACGTGGTATATATTAATAGCCTCGGTGAATAAGTGGTTATGTCGGATTTTGTCCAGAGAGAGTTAACTGCTTTCAGATAAACGGAATCGTGCCACTCTCGTAGTTTTTGGTTTGAAATGGAGATGTAATATAAGCAATAAATCCTTTTCAAGCCAATGCCTTACTTAGACCCTTATTCACTACGAAAATAACTCGATTCCGCTTAATTAAGTACAAGAAACTCACGTTGAAGAAAATTAGACTTAACCACGTATTCGCCGGGGCTGTAGACATATTTATTATCTACAATACTTTTATTGAAAAAATTCAAAAAAAGTTTGTACCATTACAATACATAGAAACTGTACTGTTCCGTTTCTAGGAGAACCGTTGTGCAGGGTATTGCCTGATCCCCCAATTGAGGGTACCTAGTTTTAACATATTAAATCAATTATCTGCCAATGCCGAATTTGAACCTGGGACATTCCCCGCATCAGCGTTCTTCAACCAGAGCTACTCCACTACCGCATTTAACATTTATAGTTGAGATAGTAGTAGCAGTTAGCAGTAGTAAATTTTAAAGTTGATTAAAGCACAAATAGATCATCTACAATGTCCGCTAAAAGAATTTTTTCCGTCAGTGAATTAAGAGAATAACAGAAGAAGAATCCATTAAAATTAATTTATTCCTCATTTCTTCTGTTATATATATTTTTCGCATACTTTTTTTAATTTTTTATTTTTACAAATTATCTCCCACTGCCAGATTTTAATACAGAACCTCAGGCCTAGAAACTCAGCGCTCTAACCACGGAAATTCCCGCTCCATTATTCTTATTTAGCTGAATAATATTTAATTTATTTGATATCATCTTAATTTTCTTAAATGTTTTTCTAATATATTTGTTACGCATGTAATTGTAAATAAATATGATAATTATTTTATTCTAGTTATAACTCTCCTTCTGTAGTTTGTAATACGGTATTAAGCTTATCTTTATTATACAATAAATTATCATTATTTTCGGACAAACTATCTCATAAGAATAACCAAGATGGATTACTAAAATATATATACCCGAAAACATAAGTATTAAAATAACCAATGATATAAAAACAATAAAAATGAAATAAAACAACACTTGTAAAACATTAACACAGATTACATTCTCATTAAATAGGTTGATATTTATCATTTTATTTTCTAATATAAAATATATATACATCTGTAAAGGACTACAATTTATATAAATTTAAATATGTGGTGACTTATGTGATGATGATGGATTAAATGGACATTTAATGTGAGACTAAGGTGATAATAACTAATTTATGTAAAATCAGAAAAAAATGAGCTAATATATTCACTTCAAAGAAGGAAAGATATGGAAAAATAAAGGAACATTAATAGAATACATGCATACAACTTAATACAGAAAAATATGGGGAAAAATGCTGTATATTTTATACTACGCCTGTTTATAGGTAAATACGGTTTTGCAGTGAAAAAAATACACTTAGTGATGATTTCACAGTTTTGTTAATAATGAAGTGCAATTTTAATTCAAGCATAGGATAATGGATTATTTTTGTAAAAATGTCGTAGATTAATTTAATTTTAATTTCTCTATAAATAAATAAACATTAAGGTTTATTTATTATTCATATTATTATTATTAATTCGGCGCAACAACAAGTATTATTAATATTCATATTACTGGAAGATTATTAATTCATTTAAACTTGTATATGGTTGTGAATAAGAACAGGAAACAGCTGTTCATAAACGATAATTTGGAAAATGCAGTTAATGATAGGAAGGAAGCTGGAGATATAAGTAAATTATATTCCTCCATAATTTTAAAATTAAAAAAGAAATAGAGAATGGGAAGTTAAGCATTAAAAATAGGGCAGATGGAGCAAAATAACCTGACCCAAAACCTACAAATAGATTAGATGATTAATAAAAAAATTTCCAATTAATATTTAAGTAATATTTCATGTTTTTAAATTAATTTAATAACTTAATTGTTTGAATGGAAATAATTTAAATAAATACCATATTTGATATTCTATGATAGTTTGTTTTTGTTTTGTGTTTTGGAGTACATTTGTTGATATATTTATATTTATAAAATAATTTAATTTGATCTAGTTTTACAGAGATCAAAGTTTGGTTTTTAATGTAATACATATTGTATATTTGACCATGGAAGAAAGTTGAGTTCCAGGACTTTATATATATTGATTTTTTAATTTGTTTGACCTCAAGGTATCTATCTATGCTTATTGTTATTGGTTATTTTTGACAAATTGTTTTATTATTGTATTTTAGTGTACTTTTATTAATTTTACAGTATTGAAGGACTTGTAAATTTGAAAGATGTTGTGAAGAACTACTGAAATTGAAAATTACAGATAAATGTCGAAACGTCTTTTAATCTTTTGTTAATTTTTTTTAACAAAAATTGTTGACTGGAATAAGGTTTTTTTTTTTATTCATTATTAAATTATATAGATCAAGAAGTTAGTCCAGTTAATAAGAAATATCTTATAAAGAAAACAGCTGTTATATTAATTATGATTTTTTTTAAATATAATAATTAATTGGATCTTCTCTTTACTTACATTTCATCTCCTTTATCTCCTCCATGAACGTTTATATATATAAAATAATAATAACAGAAAAATCAACAAATAATATTCATTGGACGTCTTCCAAAATTGTTGAACGTGATATACCAACGTGAGCACATAGGTTGGATTGATGGTTTAAGATGGTTGGAGTAACACATCATGTTACCCTAAATATCAGTTACAACTACTACATTACTAACTTACTTGGTGTTGATGTTTCGAGTGGTCCAAACACGGAATATGATATTACGAAACCTGAATGCCATAAATGTTTCGGACGAAACTCAACCACTTTTCAATCATTCAAACCTCGATTATATATTCATGGTAATTTTAATTAATTCTAAAATACTAAATGTATATATCTATATATAATATTATATGTATATATTTATTATATAACAATACTAGATGTATGTATTTATTTTTAAAAACCATTCAAAGCAGTTTTATTTTAATTTATCATATTATAAAACAATGTGCCAAAATTTGTAGAAGAAAATGGATTTTATTTTTGGCTGACTTTATTTGATTTTAGTAACTTCGTTTATAAGGCCACTGTAAGTAGAATAATAATTACCAAAACTCTAGACTAGAATACTGATTCTTGTTTAATCTATATTATTACTTCATATAATAGGATTAAAAATCACCGAGATTCTGGGAACGTTACTACACACAGAAACACACATGCGCGCATAAAAACATAGTAAATTGTTATACATATTTATTTGGGAGCGGAGTTGCACAGTGACAGAGCGCTCATGCCGTCCCGAAGATTGGTTCAACTGTGGCGAATTTAATTTAATCTGTTAACAGCCGGGGCTGGATTCTTTCGGATCTGTGACCCTCACGGTGCTCACCAAGCCTCTATAAATTGGGTGCCCAAAATAAGGGGGGGGTCTGGTGGTTGAGGGAGATCTAGGACCAATCACCTCCCAGCACAACCATCGTCCAAAATACATATCAGTCTCTACCATGTACTTGGCCAAGAAAGGTTTTATACACACACACACATTTATATATTTGCGTTATATTATATTTTTCATTATACCCCTTTTAGTTCATATAATCAAAGGCTCAGATCCGTTTGAAATAGTGTTCAATAATAAATTTGATATATTTTTCAAATTATCGATGCCAAGAAGTTTCCCTAAAATAATTATTTACTAAATTTAAATGAGAAATAAATATTTTTTTATAAAAATAATTTAAGGTTGAATCCATTGCTCTGAATAAGACCCTCCAACCTTTTTCGTAATCCCCCCTCACGACTCTGTAAAATTTTACCTGAGTTTTTTTACTTTTTTTGTTTTTTTGTAAAGTTTTCGCGGAGGAGAGAGACTGGTGTAAGTAGTCCAAGAAGTGGCCGGTAACGAGATGTGTAGTAACAAGAGTCCTTTCTCTCCCGGTAATTGTGGAGGAGGGACGTGGAAGAAATAATTGCTCTACGGCTCTACGGGGCATGTGAACAGTCCCCCAGTGTGTTCCCTCAGTCAGGTTCCTTACCGGAGTCAGCCTTAGCATTTAATATAAAAAGAACAGATTTAAGATTATATTAGTACTCATTATTACTCGTTTTCATCAACCAAATCATGTCCATCGTATTAGCAAAGACCATTCCAAAATATTAATACAAACCCATGAAGGGTCTTGGGTTCAGTACATGGTGGTATATGTACTGTTCCAAGTTGAGATCACACTCAACCGTATGTTTTCCCCAAGTCCGGAGAAACTATTTTATAGAGGCTGAGTGAGCCTCAGGAGGGCCCTCGATCCCACATGATCCAACCACGAATACCAACATTTAAAATGAGGCGTTTGGTTTCAAAATCGGCTACATCCATTTTTTCCAAAGTTATTTTAATATTGTTTATAAATGTTTAATGCCAGAAATAAGTTACTCCCTTAGGGGATGTTTTCAAAAGAAGAGAGAAAATGCAAATGTGCCAAATGGCATTTGTATAATTTCTGAAATAAATTTTTTAAAAGAAAAAAGTGGTCAAGTGGTTAGCGTAACAAACTACTATTCCCAAGATCGCGGGTTCGTAGCCCGGCTGGTGGCCTTAGGATTTTTTAAAGGGAGTACTAAATCCTTAGTTACGCCGTCCTTCGGAAAGACGTTAAACGTTAAGGGTCCCGAGCCTGTACGATGTCAGGTACCCGTTAAAAATCCCTATCCTAATTAAACCTGGATACAATTTTGAGCTCCCAATGTAGCATCGTCCGATTAGCCATAGCAACATAAAGTGACGTTAAATGGACAAACAACAATAGCAAAACATTCCATTTCCTCTCAAATATGGTTGTACCATTACATTTTGAAAATGTATGAAAAATGAAAACTATCTATGTAAATTTTTTATTAATTGTTTTAATTTTTAAATATTTTTATTTTGAAGAGAAAAGATTTGCCCTGGCCGGGATTCGAACCTGGGTCGTCCGTCTCTCCGTGACAGCACTCTACCACTTGATCTACCAGCTACCATCTACCATTTGAGCTACGACTCGGGTTCGAATTCCGGCCAGGGCAAACTTTTTCTCTTCAAAATAAAAATATTGAAAAATTAAAACAATTAATAAAAAAATATAAAACATTATAAATAATAACATGACGTAGGTCAACAAGATCCTAAAATTAAAATAACGTTCAATGAATTCTTCTCCTTGTATACATAATTGCGAGAATACGGGGATATGGGATCGGTGAAGAGTACGGATTTGTCCTGACTGTGAGGCGGCCCCTGGTAGCTCAAATGGTAGTGTGCTGTCACGGAGGGACGGACGACCCGGGTTCGAATCCCGGCCAGGGCAAACATTTTCTCCTCAAAATAAAAATATGTACGTATATTGTTTAATTATATTGATTAAAATGATTTGTTTTTAAAAATGTCGATTTTATTTTTTATCAACCATAAACTTACCAGATATCGATATTTTCTGCTCTCAAAGTCAAAGTCAGGTATATCCAACATATTTTTTTATATTAAATGAAGTTTAAAAAAAGAGAAGATCATAAACAATTGTCAGTAATTATTGTGTAAAGTGAATTGCTAGCAAAATAGTGAAACATATAAAAAAGAATTGTTAAATTGATTATTTTTTTTATCATTACTGACAAATTTTTGAAAATTGATGTAACCGGTTTTGAAATCTAACGCCTCAAATATATTAATACATAAACAACATGTCTTCCTTCTTATAAAAGGAAATTTGTAATTTCGAATTTACTTGATGTTTGAAAAAGAAAGCAAGACGTTTTTCCATGATCTTGACTCACGCCTATATGAAAACTACAACAGTTGGAAATATAAAAAATATAATATAAATATAGTAATGGCTTAACAGATAATATATAAAAATATTAAATAATATATAAAGTAGTAAATAGAATAAATAGGAACGAGGAGAAACGCTGTAGCTTGCAAGGACACGCCGAAGCGATTGCTATGAAGATCACGCGTCATAACATAAGAAGGAGTCAGCTAGTACACAAACATTTCCGTATGTGACACAACACACACGATGTTACAACAAGGCAATACTTTTTTATGTGACTGTACATAACATTGCTACGGAGGTCTAACGGGCGCACAATGGGGAGAAAACGCTAAAAAACGCTTAAAAATCATTAAATCCTAAGAATATTTAAGTATAGCCCAGAAATAAGTCAGATTTGTTAGTGTTACCTAGTAGTTGGATAGTATATATTATGAAACGAATTCGAGGGTAAGGAAATGTTCAGTATACAAGACAATTGTCAAGAAATAGAAAAATATTTTTCATAAAAGTTGTGTGATGTATCATTCCGATATATAAATTCATATTATATTAACTTGTGGGTGAAGCCAAGTAATACAAATGAAATTTTTATAGGTATTTATATATATAGGAATTTATATGAAAGAAAATTTATTTTAAATATTTTTATTTGAAAAGAAAAGATATGTCCAGGACCGGGACTGGAACCCGGGTCACCCAGATCGCTAGTCTGGAACTCTACCAATTGAGCTATCCTGGCTCCATAAAATTTATTTTATTTGTATCTATAAAAAAAAAGCTACATTAAAACTAAACTACATCCATTTCAGTATCATTAATTTCACCTGATGCTCCCTCAATATGAGAAATTAACTATTTAGCATCATCCTCAAGGTCCAGTGCGATTGGTAGCCATTGTGTCCGTAATGACGAAACTAAAGAGGCTGAAGGAATGAGGAGGTTGGGCATGTATCCTCGTTCGTAGAAATGTGGGAAAATTTTGTTTTAAATTTATTAATAATACTCTGTCTTAACGTATCTTCAATTAACTGATGTTGAAGATCGGACAGGTGAAATTCATCCACTAAATATTTAAATTAAAAGTGCCCAGTTTACTCCTTTGACTTCAATAATTCTTCCACAGACCTTGAAGAAGGACACGGATTCTCACTTTTATCGATGACATGGTAAGGGTAATCAAACACATAAACGACAACTGACAAAATATCAGAATGGAGTAAAGAAAACAAGGATTGCGATCTCCCGTCTCTCAGTTTTTTGTTTACGCGGGCATGGAATTAGCGAGTTTTTTTCGATTTGTTTGGGTAGGGTATCCAAAGCTCGAAGGTTTACGTAGTTAATTCCTTTTTAGGATCTTCATTCAGACCCTTGATGACTAATTAATATTTATTTCAAAGAGTACATAAGAAGCCATTTTTTGGGGAGTGTTTTGAAAAAAAAAAGCTTTAAAAACATTGAATTCCCTAGTTTTTCGTCGCTGATCTAAACCGATCATCGGCTTGAATATTGGATTATTCATTTTCTTCCTCCTATTAATATCATTGGACAATATTTAGACGAGAGAAATTAAATATACCCGCTTTAAATAAGAACCAAAATTATAGACTATTTGCCATAGGAATTTTTTTCGATTTGTTTGGGCTCAGGATACAAAGTTTGCAAGTTTACGCAGCCAATTACTTTTCTGGATCTTCATTCAGACCCTTGATAACTAATTAATATTTATTTCAACGAGTACATAAGAAGCCATTATTTCGGGGAGTGTTTTGAAAAAAAAATGCTTTGAAAACTTTGAGTTCCCTAGTTTTTCGGTGCTGATCAATACCAATTTTCAGTTTGAATATTAGATTAGTCATTTTCGTCCTCCTACTTCTATCATTGGACAATATCTGGACGAGAAAAATTAAATATATCCGCCTTGAATAAGAAAAAAAATCATAGACTATTCGCTTATCAGAAATAATTTTAAATTCCCGCTCAAGATTCTTCACCGTCTAAAGGCTTCCTTTAGCTTTGTAGTGGACATAGGGCTGTAAAATTTCAGTTAGGATTGCCTATACAAATTAACTAATCCTCAATTGATTGAATATAGTAAAAAAAACACATATTTAAGCGCTTTTTAGCGATTTCGCCCCACTGTGGGGCGCCTCAAGACGGATCCGATGTATACTATGTTTTTTCAAATAGATCCACGAATCAGATTGATTTCAGAGCTTACCGGAGGCGTGTGTCATTATTTTTTTGTTGTATTTTATAAGGACCTCACAGGTGATGCCTCTCACCATATTCACTTTTTACACTTCATATGTTTATGAACACCAGTTAACTAGCTTCTATCAACAGATGATAAAATAAGATAAGATATTTAAGGAAAATAACGTAAAAACGAATTATTCCTCAATTTTAAAGTTTTATATGAAAATCAATAACTTTAATAAATAATTTAATTTTAAAATCGTCCCCTCCTAGACTGCGAGTATACCAAAATGTCCTGCTGGATTTTTTTGTAAACAATGAAAAAGTGTATTTATGTTTTGTGATTTCTAAGACTTGTAAAATCTACAAGCATTACCATTGCATAAGCATATACATTTAAATATTTTACATAAATGCATAAAATAAAAACAATTATTTAATTCATAACCGTTAACATCAATAAATATAATAATATTTATGGTATTAAATACAGAGACTAGCATGCACATAAGACACTTAATTTATTTGATTTGTTTTACGGACACACAACACATATTTTTTATTAACTGTTTGTTTGTTTGTTCATTTAACGTCACTTTATGCTGCTATGGCTAATCGGACGATGCTACAGTGGGAGCTCTAAATTTTGTCTATCCAGGTTTTATTAGGATAGGGATTTTTAACGAGTACCTGACATCGTACAGGCTCGGGACCCCCGTTTAACGTCCCTTCCGAAGGACGGCGTAACTAAGGATTTTTTACTCCCTTTAAAAAATCCTAGGGCCACCTGCCGGGCTACGAACCCGCGATATTGGGTTTAGTAGCTTGTTACGCTAACCACTAGACCACAGGTCGCCCCTTTTATTAACTGTTTTTTTCTGCTTATCAGCTGTTTTTATAACCTTTACGCTGTTTTGTAATTTTTCCAGAATTTTGTGAATTACCAACCTGTTTGTTAAACGTCTAGGGATAAGATTGCAGGCTCTATTTGATGAATCTGTCGATGTGAGAAATTCTGTCTTTTTGTATGATGTGCTACGATTCATTAAATTTTTATATAAATATTACTGCAATTTCTTTCTTAAACAAATTATGGAACATCATTTAATAATACGTAGGCTCTTCATCATTACAGATATATTGAATAAATACATGTGTTAATAGATGAATTTAAAAAAAAAAATCATTTTTGGCAACTGAACCTCAGTTCACTACTAATAGAGCGACCTGTGATTTAGTAGTAGGCATGACAACCTACTAAGCCCAAGATCGCGAGTTCGTAGCCCGGCAGGTGGCCCTAGGAATGTTTAATAGTAGTAACAAATCCTTGGTTATGGCATCCTTCGGAAGGGACGTGAAACAGGGGTCCCGAATCTGTGCTATGTCAGGTACTCGTTAAAAATCTCTATCCTAATTAAACCTGGATAGGCAAAATTTAGAGCTCTCACTGTAGCATCGTCCGATTAACCGTAGCAGCATACAATTGGTGTTAAACAAGCAAACTACTAATAGCGCTACTTGGTCGCTTTCTTCGGTGATTTCCCTGAATAAAACCCCACCCTAACTAATCCCAAACTAACAGTTAAAGTTGAACCCCCTTGGGCTACCGGATTGATTAACGATCTGAACCCAACTGCTGGGTAGTTTGTTGATAGATCCCTATCCAGCCCACAGACAGAGCCCGATGGGCCTAAGAACGCCCAGCTAACTAGCTCTTCGATTAGGCTGCTCGCATGGCTCCGTGCTAAGTACCCTACTATTTTCAATGCAGAGATCGATAGTGCTCGCCTATCACGCCAACCGAATCTAATTGCTCTTTATTATCTCTACACAATCGTCAATACTATTTTTTTTTGTTAACAGTAGCGCATCCTGGTGACTAATGAGTTTACTTAGATGTTAACAAATTAGAGAATAAATACATCTGATTAGGAACAGTAATGAAAAACAAACTTGTACCACTACAATACATGAAGAGTCTTGGGTTCAATACGTGCTAAAGACTGGATTGATACTTGTACAAGAGTTTTGCGGAGAGGTGATTTTCCCTAGACCTTGCTTATTTTGGGTTGGTCACTTTTTAGAGGCTGGATGAGTTCCAGGAAGGTCCTAGATTCTATTGAATAGAATAGCCACTAACAGATGGCCAATACACCCAAATACAACACACACGTATATATATATATATATATATATATATATATATATATATATATATATATATATATATAAATGTATATATATATATATATTTATATTTTGTATGTATGTATAAATGTATTTACAGGAATCAATTTTCCTTTACTGACAGTAAAATAATTTTTATGTATTGGTTTCTAAGATAATGACAATACTAGTTAAACTATTTTTTAGACGATATTGTTCTCATAATCATGCCCAAACCAAAAACAATACACTTTTAGTGAATTATATTACATCATACATTAGTCTAAATAGGAAATTTACGCTTAAAAATCAATTATCTTCTAATCGTACAATTATTAATTTTATATTTAGATCATTATGTGATTTACAATAATTTACTCAATATCTGTTGTTGTTTTATTTTTCACATATATCATATAATCTAAGGAAATGATAGTTACGGGTTACATTAAAAATAAACAGAAGTCACATCCATTAATTTTGTTCTCCAATATTGTAATTAGACTTCTATAATGATCTAGTTACTAGCTTATAGAGATAGGTAGATAATAGAAATGATTTCAAAATTAAATTATGCTTATATTAATTGATGCTTTATCTATATTTCAATAAAGACTTACATATTACTAACAATTGTATTTTGTTTATCTAACCCAACACCACAAAAACAATTTGCGTACGATATTGTCACTAGAAGTCATATATGTTATTGGAGTATATTTAAAGAACGTATTGTTAAAAAAAATGTATTCTTTTAATAATTTATAGGTTCTCCTTGTTTAGGTTTAGTTACATTACAGGTTTATTTGATAGTTTTTTAGATAAATTCGATAATTTTAATAAATTGTTGATTTTCGAAATGGTCCTGTTTCACTTCAGTATAAAAATAACACCTGGGTTTTTCCGTAAACAACGTAAAAGTATATTGATGGATTGCGGTCTCTGAGAGTTCACGTAAAATATACATATAAATTGATCTAATTAATCAGATCTACCAATATTAACTATTGTCTAATTTTTATTAGGGAAATATTAAGTATTAATATTAAATAAACATAAATTGTGCACTCGACTTCTATGATCCATTCAAAAGAATATCAAGGATAATTAATTAAACAACTAATTAATTAACTATCAACTATTTATATACTATAACCATATTAAAGTTATATAAATATAAATAAAAGTATTATTTAACATCTAGACAGTAACTTATATACAATAGTAATTGTGTTGAGGTAAGAGGTAATGCTTGAGGTATAGTTAAAGGTGTTGCTTGTCCTTGGAGATCTGAGTTTAGTATCCTTAACTCAACAGTACGGAACTGACGAACCGTTTTTCCCTTTAACTCTTCATTCTAACATCACAGTTTAGATTATTTACATGTAGTATACATTCCAGTATACATGAGCCACAAGGGGGTCTGCAGATCCCAAGGAGTCCGTATATGAGTCTTGATAAATTAAATAATTTATCTGTCACTGTCAGATTGAACCCGGAATCTAGATGGATGTCTATAATGTAATAGCCGCTGTTATTAATGGATACTATTATATGTGATACAAATCGTTAAAAACATTGATAGCAAACCACCATTCAAGATTAGTCTAATACCATCATTACACTAATATGATTCTTATACATACATCTTACTGCATAAATGAGTTTATATGCCTATAAATGTAGTATTTAACATGAAATTAACCAGCATAAATTAATTTGTCAGTCTTAACTCTTTAAATTGAAACCATCTGAAAATTAATAACAAAGGAGTTTATTGTTATATATATATTGTCGGTGTGTATAATGTTATATGGATAATATAAATTTTATATTATATCATAAATCTTATATAATTATGTATAACGTTTTATTTTAATTTAAACAACTTCATATAAGTTACATTTCTATAATATGTTTAATATGTTAATATGGTTTTACTATGTGCCTAATATAGCGTGGTATGTTATTATGTAAATATGTAACAATATTTTTACTAAGTCTAATAAGGTAACAAGAATATATAAATGTAATTATGTAGGTAATGTAAATATGTATATTCTCTAGTGGTAATTATGTAGATACTGTAAACATTTATATTCTCCAGTAGTGAGGGCAATAATAACCATTTGTAGTTGTTTGCCCTTAAAAAAAATAAAACAAACAAACAAAAAAGGAGTTTATATTTTAACATTATGTCAATAATTAACAAAAAGGAACTTTATTATATTAATTATCCCTGTACCATTTGATATAATAATATAAATGATTATTTTATTTTTACTATTGCTAAATGTACGTACAACCAGTGTGATCAGACTAGTTTTCCTATCTGCTTAAAAACACGTATGAAAGGAAAACAACCTATGAATTTTCATAAGCTAAGACAAAACCCGTTTTTGTGACGTTGCACCTTAAATACACGTAAATATTCGATAAGCGATTCGGAAATTTAAAAAAAAATCCAACATTTTTAGTAAAGTTGTTATGTTATGCAATGTTAAGTGGAATATTCTACACTATTAGGAAGAAAATGATCCGGATGGAGGACAAAAAAATTCTCTTAGGTAGGAAGAACTTTATTGGAAAGCCAACGTTTCGAGCCACATTGCACGTCTTCTTATAGACGGGGAGCTAGCTACATAAAACAGGGTCGATAAGGTGCGTGCAGTTTTAGTCTATAAACTGGGGGGCCCAACTTAGTACGTCACCAAACGCCACTTCTTAAGGTCAGCACAGGTCGGATATGAAAATGCCAGCCGGTTTTCCCGGACGAAAAAATTGAGTGAAAAACCTCATAACGTGCGCGCGTGAAACTTCTTGTAACGTGATGTTCGATCCTCAAATAAGAGCGGTGTAATAGTGTAAGAAGTTTTGCAGGCCGGAAAACCCTCGTAAGAAGTGATCGAAAGTGCCGGAAAACTCAGCTGAAAAACCTCATAACGTGCGCGCGTGGAACCTTTTGTAAAGTCAAGTTCGAACCTCAAATAAGAGCGGTGTAATAGTGTAAGAAGTTTTGCAGGCCGGAAAACCCTCGTAAGAAGTGATCGAAAGTGCCGGAAAACCCAGCTGAAAAACCTCATAGCGTGCGCGCGTAAAAATTTTTTTATTTGATTTTTGGGTTCTCAACTAAAAAAAATTATTATATTTTAGCGAGTTTCCATCGTATCCTGACGATTTTTTTTTTAATTTTGGATAGCACGAAGAGATATTTTGAATGGAATCATCAAAACTAATTTTCCATTAAGCCGAATGCGAAAAATTTTCATTTCTAATATACGCCGATTTTCTTTAATTTTTTTCGAAGGTTTTCCGGCCTGCAAAACTTCTTACACTATTACAGCGTTCTTAGTTGAGAACCCAAAAATCAAATAAAAAAATTTTTACGCGCGCACGCTATGAGTTTTTTCAGCTGGGTTTTCCGGCACTTTCGATCACTTCTTACGAGGGTTTTCCGGCCTGCAAAACTTCTTACACTATTACACCGCTCTTATTTGAGGTTCGAACTTGACTTTACAAAAGGTTCCACGCGCGCACGTTATGAGGTTTTTCAGCTGAGTTTTCCGGCACTTTCGATCACTTCTTACGAGGGTTTTCCGGCCTGCAAAACTTCTTACACTATTACACCGCTCTTATTTGAGGATCGAACATCACGTTACAAGAAGTTTCACGCGCGCACGTTATGAGGTTTTTCACTCAATTTTTTCGTCCGGGAAAACCGGCTGGCATTTTCATATCCGACCTGTGCTGACCTTAAGAAGTGGCGTTTGGTGACGTACTAAGTTGGGCCCCCCAGTTTATAGACTAAAACTGCACGCACCTTATCGACCCTGTTTTATGTAGCTCTTGGACTATTAAGAGCTTGTGATCAAGTCAAATGGCGAACTTTTTTTTTTTTACAATATACTATATAATTTTACTCAATTGAACACTATACTATACATACTATCCCACTCAAAATCATTCAGTTACTATGCATCTAAATGCATAAACTTAAGTTTATTTTTAATTATCAAAAAGTATATGCATGTATAGATACATAATAGATTTTATATCTATCCATTTTTATTAGTTAGTTATTTTCTTTGCGGTTCTTTTTTTTCTTTCTTAAGGCATAAATTATGATTTTTTATAATAGCATTTTTGTCATATGAGTTTTTTTTTTCTTTTTGGACACATTTGTTAGTCTACAGGGACCTATTCGCTGAGTAAAATTATTTTCTATTCTGTGAGTGTTATTCCGTGAGTGTTATTCCGTGATTTTCTGTGTCTTTGTTAAGAAAAATTATGTAAATTAAGTAAATAAACACCAGTCTTGTATAAACTTGGATTTGAAAGATTTATAGCTGAAAATATCATATTAAAATACTTTCGTGATAATGGCTGTATTGAGGCTGTATGAATGGATGTATTATTACAGGACCGAGTCTATGATTTGGAAATTTCTAATTTATTTACCTCTTTTTCTCTCATTCGTTGGTAGGAAAACATGTAGCGGAGTGGCTCAGTGGTACAGCACTGAATTGCCATCCGTAAAATCATCGTTCAAAACCCACTGCTTACAAGACTTTTATTTAGTCCGGTAGCAGTCGGAGATGGAGCATACAGGATCTAGGATCCTCCTGAGGCTCACCCAGCCTCTATAAAGTGAGTACCCAAAATAAAGGTGGAATTTGAGCGTGATCTAGGACAAATCGCCTCCCTGCACAACCGTTTTCCATGAAACAGTACAGTCTCTACCATGTACTGTACCCCAGACCCGTTCACGGGTTGTAGCGGTACAGGTTTCTACAGGTCGGTAGAACAACCGTCTTAATGTATTGAAAAAAATAGTTTTCTCAATCCAGTTGCTTGACGGTTTTGAATGCAGCTAGTTTTCTTCTCGGTAAATATATGGCAATAGGCCGTAGAACTGTCGAAGGCCTGACAGTATGACAAGACTGGATCGAATCAGTAAGAGGCTGAGGAGCACCGACAGGATGTGGAAGAGCAAAAAGATACGAGAACAATGGACAGGTAACTTGAAGCACCTTCTTCTCCTGAGCTTTCTGTGTAAACATTGGATCCTGTTCCAGCCTGCTCTAGAATCTTTCCGGAGTTTTATTATTGGATACATATTTATATGGTTACAGTCGTACTCGCTTAGTTTTCTTTTAAGGTATTGAGTATTTTCCATTAAATAAAATAGCGATTTTTTTATTAAAAGCTTCTATTATATATTAAAAAATGTATAATTTAAATTAAAAATAACTAAACGTTTTTCACTGCATTATTTGTATTGAAATGACACTTCTCAAGTATTAATATTGGAATTAGATGTATCTTGTTTTACTTTTTAAATCGATGCAGTCCATAATTCTATTTAAATCTAAAAAAAAAATACTATATTATGTTTAAAAGCTTAAAGGAGTGAGAAAGAGTGGCATCCTTTATTAATATTTATTTTTTTAAATTGTTGATATAACAGATCCTGTACGATAGGATAGTTAACAAAATGTAATACCTTGATCTGTAGGTAGGAAATGCTGGTAAAATATTACATCAGTAAAACCTTTTTTAAATGAAAGAGCTATAATTTATTTATTATTATTAATTATTAGAATACACTAAATTCAAATAAGTTATTGATGATAACCCAACGAATGATTATTTGGAAAAAAATTTAAAAACTTGGCATAAAAAATTGTTTATAAAACTGCGAATCGTCATTTTTGAATATAGTGTTCGATATGATAGGCCTACCAGATTTGTTTCGGTATGAAAGAAAAACTAGATTTTATATATATATTGGTTTCTACTTATCCTGACTGTAATGGAAATATTATGTTTTGGTTCTTGAGTTTCAGTTTATTTCAACTTCTTAAGGCGACGTTTCGAGACTAAGTTAGTCTCATATTCATGCCCTGACAGTGAAAGAATGAGCTTTTAGTAAAAACTTACACGTGTCATCTATATTTATTTTAGTCTGCTATTTAATGTTCTTACTAAAAGCTGTCTTCTTCTTCTTCTTCCCATGGCTCTACAGCCCTTGCAGGGCCCTGGCCTCCGCAACAACGCCTCTCCAGTCCTCCCTGTCAGCAGCTCGACCTCTCCACTGTCTGATCCCCATCCTCTGCAGATCGCTCTCCACATCATTCAGCCATCGCAGCCTGGGCCTTCCTCTTCTTCTTTTGCCTCCTGGTTTGCCATATAATAGCTTCTTTGGGTACCTATCTTCTCCCATTCTTTCTACGTGCCCAAGCCATCTTATACGTGTAGATTTGACATAGATGACTAGGTCTGGTTCATTGTATAGGTCCTGAAGCTCTCTATTATTTCTAGACCTCCATTGGCCTTCATTACATACTGGCCCAAATATCTGCCGAAGCACCTTCCTCTCCCAGATCTGCAGCATCTTTTCGCATTCCTGTGTCAGGACCCACGTTTCACAAGCGTATGTAACAATCGGTCTTAGGATTGTTTTGTAAATCAATAATTTTGCCCTCCGTGACAAGTTTCGAAATCTTAATGCTTTTCGCAGTGCAAAGAGGCATCTGTTCCCTGCTGATATTCTTGCTTTAATTTCTGCAGTGATGTCATTCTTTCTTGTCACTAAAGCCCCCAGATATTTGAAGCTGTCCACTTTCTTAAATGTGTGGTGGAGCAGTTGCACATGACTCAGCTCTTCCTGCCCATCATTTTTTGTGGAAATCATATATTGGGTTTTTTCCTTATTTATCACCAGGCCCAATTTTTTCCCAGCTTCTTCAAATTCCTGCAAAGCTCCTGAGAGCGCCGCTTTTGACCTTGCTGATATCACTACGTCATCAGCATACGCTAAGTGTTGGGTCATCCTATTACATATCGTTCCTCCTGGGTTGGTCCTGATTGATCTCGCAGCTTGTTCGAGTGCGATGTTAAATAATACAGGTGAGAGGGGATCTCCCTGGCGCAGACCATTCTCAACCTCAAAATCTTCTGACATCATATTTTGAATCTTCACCCTACATCTGGTGTTTTCCAAGGTCATCGCACTCAATCCGACTAGCTTTTCCGGGACCCCTAGCGTTTTCATTACTTTGAGCAGTTCATTCCTGTCAAGACTATCGTAGGCCTGGCAGAAATCTATGAAGAGGTGGTGGAGGTCAACATTGTACTCATATGCTTTCTCTAGCATCTGCCGTATGGAGAAGATATGATCCGTTGTGCTTCTAGTTGGCCGGAAGCCACTTTGGTATTCACCAATATTTCTTTCAGCCCATGCCATAATTCTCCTATTTATTGCAACTGAAAGTACCTTGTAGACAGTGGGCAATAGGGCGATACCTCTATAGTTTTGGCAGTTTAATCTGTCTCCCTTCTTATGTATTGGGCACAACACTGCCATATTCCAGTCCTGTGGCATCCTCATCTCCATCCATACATCAAATACGAGGTTATATACTTCATCCACCACCGCCTCACCCCCACACTTCAGGACCTCATTCGGGATACCGTCTATTCCAGGTGCTCTGTTGTTATGGAGTGCTCCAATTATTTCCGCTATTTCTTCCCTATCCGGTGGCATTTCTTCTTCATCCACGTTCGGAGAGTCACTTCCATTTTCCAATAATGGTGTTTTATCATAAGCTGATCCTTCTTTATTCGGATTTAATAATTCTATGAAGAAGTGCTTCCATCTTTCCAGAACAGATCTTCTATCTCCAATCAAGTTCCCCTCTCTATCTTTAACTAAAAGCTGTCAGGGCATGAATATGAGACTAACCTAGACTCGAAACGTCTCGTTGAATTAAACTGACTGAAACTAAAGAACCAAAACATAATATATATATATTATTAATTCAATATATGCCAAATGCCATTTTAATAATAATTCAAATAAATATTTGTATTATTATTATATTTTTATCACAGATTTCTCCGGCGTCAAATTCACATCTCGGAATTTAAAATTCAAGGGAAGTGTAAATGTTACTGATTTAAGACAATTCTGCAGGTATCCAACAGAACTGCTTTTTGCGCCAATTTTAGTTTTTCCAAATTGAGGCCAAGGTCTTCTGTTTCCTTCCTTGTGCTTTTAAATATCAGACCATTCAACGAAATTACTATTGGAGCTATGAGCACTTTCTCCAAATGATAAAGTGATTTTAACTCAATAGCAAGTTCCTGATAATTCCTACTTTTTTCGGTTCTGGTTTTCATTGCGTTCACATGGGACAGCTTTTTCTATAATTCTACAAATTTTTTCCATTTTATGGATCAACAAAATATCCGGACGGTTATGTATTACCCTGTAGTCCGTGATTATTTGCTCCTCCCAGTACATTTTTATTTTATTATTTTCTGATAGTTTTCCCGGCTGATAGCGATATAGTAAGGCACCTCCTCTCCGTCCAACAGTCCTAATAGGCTGCCTATACTTTGGTGATATATTAACGCCATATTGTTATGCCTGATCATGTGGTCTGTTCCAGCCAGTGCTTCGCATCCATTTGCCACATGCTGTTTAGACTCATGAGTTTTCGAGCAGATGATTTACCCTTCATCAGGATAAATGTGCTTTCTGTTGGCTGTAGCATTTACTTGGTCCTGTATGGCTAATGTAAACCCTTCAGTCTCTCCAAATTATTGCCCTATTTTTAACCATTCAACTGAGAGTTCACTGTCAATCTCAGACTGATGCAGTTGATGGTAAAATCTACCATGCAGTTGCTTCTTCCATATCGTCTCGTGGAGAATAGAGTGTTTCGAATTAAGGGCAGTGTAATTTTCGTCTAATTGCCTCATCATGCCGATTACACTGTTCTGCAAAAAAAAACTTTTCTCCCCTCCCTTGAACAATTTTGCCTGTTTCTCATGTTTTCAGGTGTGCTGAGTCCGAATCCGAACTCAGAAAAATTCTATCACCCTCTGATTTTGAGAGAAAAGAGGTGAAACTTGGAAAAAATGAAAAATTGTATTTGAAAATTATTGTCTTTATTAGAACAGATTTTTTTTCTTTTTCAACAATAAAATATAATTAATTGAATCCTGCATGCTATCAGGTATAATACTAGATATGACACAACTAAAAAAATATACACACATCGTCAATGAGTAGTTTTTTTTCTTTTGTACTCTTCCTCCTCTGTCTCCCGCTGCAGTGTCCAGGAGTAATCCGCCAGCATCTTCTCATTCCATTTGTCAGAATATCTTTTTTCCATTCTGGATATGTCTTGGTGGAATCGTTCTCCATGTTCGTCCAAAACTGCACCCAAATTTGGGGCGAAAAAGTCTAGGTGACTATGCAGGAAATGTATTTTTAAGGACATTTGCATCCCAATGTTTTATATGAAGTAAGCAGTTCTTGGACTATTTTTCGGTAGTCTCTAGATTTGTTGTTTCCCAAAAACTTAGCACATACCTCTCGAAAAGCAATCCAAGCCTTTTTCTCAGTAGTATTTAACTTTGCTTCAAAAGTGAGATCCTTGAAAAACTGAAAAAACACTTTTAGCCATATTTCTTTAACCACTTGTAATATTCCCATCAAATTTTTTTCGTTCAAATATACTTCATTGCGCTCAAAATCATCGGGCTTTTGAATTTTTTTCACTATGTTTTAATGCCGAAAAAAAAATCGTCAAATCCACAAAAAACTCACCTTTTTGGATAAAAACTAGAATTTCTCAGGAAACTGTGCGTGATAGACAAAATCTGACTTCAAATTCGTGTTCACCACATCTGATAACAGTAAGAAAGCATGTTTTGGTTTGAAGGAGGATTTTCGTGCAGAACAGTGTTATAGACGATGTACTTGTCATGAAGTACTCATTCATGGATTTTACTTGTTTTCTGCATGAATTTTCCATTGAAATCAGTCCACGGCCACCTTCGTTTCTGGGTAAATAGAGTCTGGCCATAGATGCCTATGGGTGATGCATTTTTTCGTATATAACTTGAGATCATCCATGTAGAGACTATGGCTAATGGTCGATTCTTTATCGCCTACTTTCAACTTTTTGTATGATTATTATTATTTTGGATTTCTCGGCTTGTGCCGGATAAATAGACCAACCCGGTACAAGGTCAAAGGTATGGTTCATTTTATAGTTAATTGGGAACGTTTAAAATAAAACGATTCCCAGCATAACCGCTTTTTGTACTTCTTCCAGTGCCCTAATCATTTCCAGCGTCTTTATTGATCTAATTGTTTCCTGAGGAATTAAATCACTGCTGGATACAATGATTGGGAGTACTTTTACATCCACGAGTCGGTAGAGATGCATTAATTCCTCGCAGAGCTCTTGGTACTTACGAATTGTTTCGCTCAATGTTTTAGAAACGTTATCATCAGCAGGAACCCCAACTTCGATGATGATGGCCTTTGTATTTTTTTTAGTAGTATGTCTGGTCTGTTGTGGGGTATATTATGGTCAGTGATCATAGTTTGATCCCAATATAGTTTAATGTCATTTTTTCTAATATTGCCTGTGGCGGGTATCTGTAAAATGGGTGATGACTGTTTATTAAATTATATTTTTGAGCGTGTACCTGATGTACGATCTTTGCAGCATTATTGTGCCTAGTTAGAAATTCTTTACCTGCTAATGCTTGGCAGCCAGAGGTGACATGTTCAATCGATTCGTACGTTGCTTTACATAGGCGACATCTGTCTTCGATTGTTTGGTGCAGAATGTCCTTTCTGTAGGAGTTTTTTGCCATGAACTGTTCCTGTATTGCAAGAAGGAATCCTTCAGTCTCGGGGAACATTTTTCCTGCGGTTGACCAACAGACGCTTCTAAATTGATGCCCGGAGTATTTAAAGAACTGTAAAACCTTCCATGGAGTGGTTTACACTTCCATGATTCTGTAAGGCTCTCCTCATTTTGCATTGTTGTTGGATCTTGCCGAAGCAATAGTTGCAGTCGAGGGCAGAAATGGTGGACAGTATCGGTGAACTACTACTCATAAAATAGGTTCTAAGCCTTGCTTCTTGTTCACGACACGCTTTCAACTTATTATTATATATATAAATTATTTTATATATATATATATATATATATATATATATATATATATATATATATATATATATATATATATTAAGGATATAGTTTAAAACATATTAAAATTAATAATAATATTAAAAAATGTTTCTTTTCCTTACATAAGTTCCAGCTTACTCTCCAATCTTCCGAGAGTTCTATGAAAGTTATATTAAAAATCAGTAAATTGAAATTTGCACTATTAATCTAACTTAAATATCATAAGTTATCTGTAACTGTAAAGTTTGCTTCTTCAACATGTCTCGTAAATGTAGGTAATTCTTAGGGAAGGTACGTTAACTCCAAATATAAATAGTTTGTTATAAATATTTATATATGTATGTTTTCTGTACTGTAAATTAATTAAAATAATAAAGTAATTAATTAACGTGGTTATTCTTAATGTGTTAGAATACTGGAACCGAAAGTACTTATTAATTGGATGTTAAGGTTAGTAAATGAAAAAATGAAGAGGTTTACCCTTAAATAATTCTTATATATTTTTCTTAAATAATATTAGTTGATGTGAATAGATTTTTCCCCATATGATTTATATAAATAAAGAGAAAAAATCCATGGCAACACAATAAAAAATTGAGTCCGATCATACCAGTGCCTACAAAATTGATATAACAAAAAACAACTTCTTGTCGTAAAAAAACATAAATAACACCAAGTAACAAAACATAAAATAAAACAGTAAATAAAAGGATCTGTTATGAAACTTTGTTAATCGACGAAAAAAATATAATTATAATAATATTTATATTAAAAATCATTTACCTCAAATATTCCGGTTTCGAATGTTTTTCGAAGAAATCGTTGTATTTTTGAAATAAGGAGCATGCTTGTAATAATTACATTGAAATACTTTAAGAATAAACGACACCTGTAGCTATGAAATTGTTCATAACATCTCGACTGTTTAATATATTTTTTAATTTATTGCGTTTGGATATAAATTCTCTAAAAACATAGAAGATGACCAATATTCTATTAACCGTTCAAACCCCGTTTCTTTTAATAAATTTATTTCTCTTTAGAAAATTTGTTTAAATTATGTTTATAATCATTGTCAGCTGATTTTATTTTTTATTTTTTTTATTTTTTACTAATAGTTAATTAACAATTTATTTCACTTAATTAATTACATTTTATACTGATTTTAATCATAAAATTAATTTAATATAAATGATTAAAATACACATAAAACGATATGTGTTAATTCTATATCTCTGTGTATATATATTAAAATACCCAAAAGTTCATATTTAATTTTCTGTAATATTATTCTAAATGGCTTTCCCAGTGTAAATAAAGAATTTATTATTAATATTAATATCCCCCACACATAGCTCGACCTATAAATAAAGAATTATTTCCATGCTAAGCCTTATAAAGACCTTATTTTATTCATTTGTTTATATTTTATTCATATTTTATTAGTAAAATATGACAAATAAAACTTGATCAGTGGTTCTGGTGAATGAATAACTGGAAAAGATAACACCCTAAACAATTCTTCTAGCCTGGATATAATCATTCCAAGATTAATGACTGTGTTATTGTCTGACATTTACAAACCGTATATTGATACACATAAAATTATTTTATGGACACATTCAATTATCGATTTATGACAACAGCGTATCGCTTCGCAACAGCCTTATCGCATAAAGTGAAAGGAAATTTAAAAAAAAATTAATTATTCTTAAGTCTGCTTGAAAAAAGTTCGTCCGTTCAATGACGCTCTCTGAGCAATAAACAAATATTTAAACTTTACTAAATAATTCAATCTTCCACGTATTATACTTACTTAAAGCTTAATTTATGCTTAATCTAGCAGACAGTAAGTCTTTCTCCTCTGAGGGAACCCAATCTTCTCATATTATTTATTTAACAACTTCCCTTTTCTACCGTCTCGGATTGTTACATTGCTTCCTTACAATTGCTAAAACGTGATACTGATTTATGATAACAGTATGTATAATTTATATGGATTATTGAAAAGTTCATATAATATTTCTTGTTCATTACTGGAAGAGATCTATCACAGTAATTCCAAAAGTTTCAAAAAACTATAACAAAAATGTGGTGCAGGAAACAACATTCCAACAACTATATCTACTTTGATTCAACAACCAACTAAAAAAAATACATAAAAAATTATTATTCTATATTGAGAATATAGGAGTAAGAGTAGAATTGAAAAATAAAAATACATTGATAACCTAATTAATAATTAAATTATACAGTTTATTTAATTTTTCTACATAGTATACGTTTTATTGGGTATAAAAATAAAATATTATTTTGAAGAGAAAAGATTTGTCCAGGCCGGGATTCGTACCAGGGTCGCCCGCGTCTCTAGCGCGGTGCTCTAACCAACTGAGCTAACCTGGCTCGTAACACGGCCAGACTAATCCATTCTCTTCACCGATCCTATATCCCCGTGTTCTCGCAATTTCTTTCTTTTTTTTGCGTTGTATACAAGGGGAATAATGTTGATTGAACATTACTTTAATTAGGATCTCGTTAACTTACGTCAATTTTACATTATAATTCATTTTATATTTATTATTGGTTAGAGACACGGGCGACCCGGGTTCGAATCCCGGCCAGGACAAATCTTTTCCCTTCAAAATAAAAATAATTAAAAAATAAAAATATTTAAAAAACTTATAGTTCATAAGAAAAATAGATTAATCATATTTCACTGAATTATCACCATTGAAATTACATTATTAAAGTAAAAATATCCGAATAAGATGTAGACAATTTTACTTTTTAATTCGATGCATTACATTTTTGCAATCAAAATTAAAAACAACAACAGTGCTGTATTTTGTGTGAAGGCTTAGAAAAGGTGTGGAACAATGGCTTAGTAATTGGCTAATTTTTAAAAATATTTGTAATTTAATTGATCGATCACAACAAAGACTAAATAAAATGTCCATCGATGCAATCCTAGTAAAATATTACATCACTAAAAACGTTTTCATTAATCGAGATAAATTATTTATTATTATTAATTATTACAATACATTAAATTCGATTGGATAGTTGTTGATAATCCAAGGAATAATTACCTTGAAAAATTATTTAAAAAACTTGGCATAAAAAAGTTTTGATAAAACTTCGAATCGTCGTTTTTGGAAATACTTTTCGAAATTATAGGCTTTCGAATTTTGTTTCAGCATGAAAATAGCAACAACTTATATATATAGGATATACTTTAAAACAAATAAAAGAAATATATTTCTTTTTGTTACGCCATAGTACATAGATGATGACACACGTGCTCACTACAAGGTTTGTACGACCGTACAGAGTTATGACACGGTTACAAGGTTAGCCGCGGTATAAAATTAATTGTATGCTCAGACCTATAGCTCATTCTGTCCCATTAAATTTAATAGTTCTCTTATCCGATAGAAAAAAAATACTTTAGCATCTGAGTGAAATCATTGGACCATTAGGTCGTTCGAGATTTTCTGAATGAATATTACAGTGTAGTTATATGTAAGTTAACATTGTTCATAATGATTAATTAAAATAAAATAAAAAAATGGTAAAACAATTTGGATTTCTCTTTAAAAAAATAAGTGACAATAATTAATTGACGATTAATATTTAGTATAATCCATTGTATCAAGGGTCGAGCCTAAATATCTCAGCATGTTAATCATTGACGAACATAATTATTGTAAATTTTAATTAACGTGTTGTGTTTTACCACTGGTAGTTTTTCTGCTTGCCTTAATCCATGTCATTATGTATCACTCATCATATTTACTTGTTGTATTGTTATAATAAAGATGTAAATTTCAAGGAATTCACACACGAGTTATAACAAGAAAGTTCTGCTATGCCTTTGAAAGCATGAATAATTCTAAACATCTGGTTGAAAGTATGTGTAAAATATTGGATTTAATATTTTCATAACAAAAAAGAACTATATATATATAACAATGTAAAAGTACCTTAACACACCCACATATGTAAATGGTTGTAACAAAAATTATACCTTCTTATATCTGACTTATAACTTAAGATTTTATAGAAATACCAACTTCATCGAACCCAACTAACCCCGAACAGTTTCACCGCCGAGAAATATGTGGTCACCAATCACGCACACCTCCTGGTTTATCACCCAGCTCGTTAAAGGATAGAACCATGTACCTACTGAACATCGCAAGTGGGTCTCTTCTCTCCATAAGATGTTGGGGAATTAGAAAACAAAACAACTATAACACTAAAATCCACGAAGAGTCTTGGGTTCGGAAACTAGTAGACTTGTTTCCAAGACAACGGTTGTGCAGTAAGGGAATTTCTCATAGATCATGTACAATAATCTTTTCTCCAATCGAGTGGGTTTGCAGATCCCACACGTTACATCCCTGGCTATAAACCGATTAATTAATTCATTCGCTATAACCGGATTTTGTCCCTTAACCTTTAGCATAGAAATTCAGCAATCTATGTTTTGAGCTAACCAGCTCCTTAGGAGAATAAATAATTTATCACAATTTAAGATCCTAAACAATCAAACTGACACATCTTCCTAGTCATTTAAACAATAATAAGCTAAGGTAAGTATATCTGCTAATTAGGTCATCATAAACTGTGATATTTGCTGTAAATCCCCAGAAACATGTAAATCTTGCAAAGGTTACGCACGCTCAACATGTCATAATAATGAATCTAATTGTGGAAATGAAGGAAACCGAAGTCCTTGGCCGGGCATGATCGAGGGAGGGTTGAGAAAAGGCAGTGATTGGCCGTTCCCAAACCGATTGCTCGCTACAAAGTAATAATCTCCCGCAAACGTGCAGTCCTTTGCCTGATTATGCACATTGATCTGATCACATAATGGGACCGTTTCCTTAAGTAGGCGATGCAACCCAGTATGCAACATTTAATGCACGATCGTGTATTCCTATTTTTTCATTATTCATTATGGGATAAAAATAAATAATGGAGTAGCTGTTTGGTTGCAGTGAAGATCGTTGATATCTTATTCAGGCTCGTTTTTCATCTTTTTGACTTCTTTGTCCTTTGTTAAGTTGATCACTAATTTTTTTGTATTCAATGATAATTACTTTATTGTAGTTATTTTTTATATACTCATATGTATTTTGTGTACAGATCCTCTGCATAGTCAACAGACAAAACGACTGAAATAATATGGCCCCTAAAAGAGAATATCGGAGGAGCAATACTCAGACAGAAAGGAGGAAAAGAGGGCGACCCTACAAACATATATGGTTGCAGGATATGTACATTTTTTTTTTAAATTTATTTATTGATATTTAAAACTGTATTAAAAAAAAAATAGACCAAGCAAATAGGCTATGTGATGCAAAATGACATGAGTAATGGCAAGTTGAGAAACTACCCACTGGTAGTACTCAAATCACTAGTTCAACTAAGAAGGTCACGTGGCCATCTTCTTTGCAGACGCCTCGGAGGATTATCGGGAATCGAAGAGGAAGCTAGGTTTGAAACTAGAGGGTTTGAGTGGGATTGAAGTTTGTTATGAAAGGAAAGATACCGGGTTCGGGCCAAATCAGCAACAAATGGGACATTAAGGTCGTTATGGATGACGGTATAGATATGTAAAATTGAAGTTGTAAATAAACTATATTATTAAAATTTAATAATATTTAGATAATATATTAAATAAAGGACTGGGGAAGCTCAGAGGGTCGAGGGCTAATTTCTTTTGTTGAAGATCCCTTGTCCAAGTCCGGCTACAACACATAAATTATTTGATCTGTTGGTGACCATTGATGTACCTCATGTGATGGACCCTCTTTGGAATCACCCAGCCTCTACAATTGTAAAATATAGTTGGCAGTTAATTTTGATGTCGGACTAATCGCCTCCGTGGACAACCGTTGCCTCAAAACCAGTACGTTCTCTGCCAACAACATGACCCAAGACTCTTCATGGATTGTAATGGTGTAGCATCTTTTTTATTTTAGTTAATTTTTTTGCATATTAAATAAACATAATTTTAAAAATATATGCTTTAAGAAAAGCTACAATTACCATTTATTTATGAACTGAAATCAACCCATGGCGTTTTTCGTATGAAATATTTTTTATTTTATTTTTTAAATCAGTCGAATTACTGTAGTAACGGCATTGTAGTTGGTTTTGTCTCATAGAATTACATGAAATTCCTTCAACTGCTTTAATAATCTTCTAAAATTTTTCGAAATTATTTTGATAATCATAATGCTTGTTAGAAAGCACAGTACATAATTAAAATATTGTAAGGTTCGATTTTACATAAAAGCACGGACTATACTATGAACAATTAAATTTAAAATATAAACAAGTAATCAGTTCAGGACTAGTCTTAAAGTGCATATGGTGATTTTAAGAAGATGCACATTGCACAATACACAGCTGAAAGCAAACCTTCACAACCAATATGATATTTATCTTCTAACAATAAAAGTGATGTTTAGGTTAGTACTGTGAAGTGGAACAGTCGCACGAATGAGAGATGGTTTGCACGAAATCCCTGAACTAAATCTTTAAGAACTTTGTATAAAGTTTGACAATATCAACAATATAAGTAGATTCCGATGCAATCTAAATTTTCTAAATCTTTTGGATGCGACGCTAACTCTATAGTTCATTAAAATTATCGCTGGCAGTAAACAACAAAGCCAGAATGGGTACTCTTTAGGAGATACGATACTCCGGAAGATACCGGACGACCTACTTGCTATGGAGGAAAATAATACGCAGAGACGATCCGTCAAACATGTCAGAGGAACGGAGGTGAAGAAGACAAAGGCGGGGAAGGTGTGGGTGAGCCATCTAGATATATCTCCTTGGAACAAATGGATCTTTTAAAAATATATCACTCGATCAAGGAGGCCGTGCACGATCGGATAATGAACATCGGCTGGCATTAGTGGTAATTGTGTTTTAACGGCTTGAGGATGCCGCCCTATCTCCTAGCCTTTTCAATTAGCCAGGATAGGCGTTGGTCATCTGTCATTGTGTCCTCCGCTAAACGATAAGCCTTCCTTGTCCGTCTGTCGGCGGCCTGTGCTCTACCGGCAGTAGGTTCCGCATCGATATTTTGCCGAAGAGGTTGTATATATATCTCGAACGAAGGAATACTAAGGAGAAAGCAATATAAAAAATTACCGAACCGCAATAAGTAAGTTGTAGAAATATTCGAACTACAACCAAGTAAGAAGGTTCTTATGTTCAATACACGGTTAAGGCTTTAACGTTTCAAGGACAGCGATTGTGCATGGAGGTATTTTATTACAAAATAAAGATTTATAGAGGCTAGGTGAGCCCCAGGAGGGCCTTCGGATCCCAAAGGGTCCATCCCTAGCTGTTAAAAAATAAAAAAAATTATCTGCTACACCCGAATTTGGATGGCAACTCAGCGCTCTACCACGGAGCTAGCCCATCTCTTTCCTTTTAAATGACCGACTTGGAAATAAAAAAATTAATAATTATCAAATAAAGTATGAAAATGGACATACAATTTTCTATGGGAAACTACCGCGGACCAAACCACAGATCACTAGAAATTTTAAAAATGTCTGGGTTATGATTGACTTCACATAAGGTTGCACAATCAGAGGAAAGTATGTTGGATTATAAATTAAGAGGAAAACTATCAACTTTAAAGGATAAATTTTTGATTTAAGGAACACCTTTATTCCTGCTATAGAACTTGCGCACCGTTTGCTTGACGGTACTTTTCTTACCCATAAAGTGTTCTAACAGTGTTTATTTATTCAAATAACTACTCATCATCATCATCATAATCGATCCTACCTCCAGCTTTATGCGACGTGAGGAGGAAGTTTATACAGCCATTGCCACTTCTGCCGGTCCTCAGCCAGCTGCTCTCCCCTTTTCCACTCCAGTCCATTCCTTATCACCTTATCCTCCCATTTACTTCTAGGATCACCTTTTCATGGTTTTCTCCCACCTCTAGAGTGATAGGCCTGACTTGTGACTCTTGCAGAATCCTGTGCAAGAAGATGGCCGAATCATTGTCTCTACTAACAACGACAGGCTTGATATCGAGGTGCATGGATATGCATACAATATATGCTTAGAAATATTTCGCATGCTAATTAAAAGATATGTAATAAATAAAATGCATGTTCACTTAAACTTTATTAATAGGAATTTATAAAATTATTTAATATATGATTGTTATTTATTTATTTATAATAGGAACCTGTAGCTAGCTTTAATTTTAAAAGTACCTATTGCACTTTCAAACCTTTCACTTATAAGTTTATTAGTTATAAGTTATTGCATAATGTTGCAGGATATAAATCTAAAGAAATAATATAATTTTTATCTTGAATAATATTAGTAGAATGGGAAGAGGTCAAAGACTTAATTCCTTAAATAGTGATAAAATATTTATTAGAAATCATTTTTCAGGGCTGGAGAAGTTACTAAAATATTTTTTTAAATTATTTTATCAAATTGTACAACTGTAATATATACATCTAGTACAAATGCTGTATGAATAAATAAATACATGAAAGGACATATAGAGGCACTACCCATTGGCAGCACTCTAATTACATTTCTATTATAGAAGGTCCCGAGCCCATCTTCTCTTCAGACGCCTAGGAGGATTGTCCGGGATGGTATTGGATGCAAGGATGGAAACTAGTGGGTTTGGATGGGCCTGGAGTTTCTAAAATATTTAAAAATGAAATAAATAGAACAGAGACAAATACAATAAAAATAAAATAATATATAACATTGAAACTAAATTGTCATTTTTTCTAATTTTAATTATTTCTACTAATGTATCTGATTTACTCCAATAACTCGTTGTTATATATTACAATATTTTATTTTTATTGTGCTTTTCTCTATTTCATTTATTTAGTTTATAATATATCTTCTCTATCCAGCCCTAAAGAATACCTGAAAAGTGATTTCTAATTAATATTTTATCACCATTTAAGGAATTAATTATTTGACCTCGACCAGGACCATTTTGGTATCTGTTTCTCAGGTTGTCGCTTCGAGTGAGTTACAAGTTATACAAGTAACTGTTTATTAGTTTTATTTTTAATATTTTCCAAAAATACAAGTTGTCGTGAGTTTTAGTGTGGTAAAGAAAATCTAACTAATAATGGTTAATGAGTAGATTTCGGTAATCATTTCATCAAGAAATACAAGTTTCAACTAACGTTAAGTATAGATGACGTATATTTATTAAACAATGAAATAATGAATGAATTAATTACCGAAATCTACTGATTCCCCTTAATTACAATCTCTTTTCTATAGAAAAGCCCTTGATAACTTGTACTTTTTGGAAAATGTTAAAAATGAAACGGTTAAGCAGTTAAAACTAGTAATAAATAATTAGAAATGTGCAGCTGATTTTAAGTTTAAAAGTTCCATCCGCACTTTCGAACCTTTCTTTTGAATTTTTAATTTTGATCAGTATAAGTAATGAAATTTTTATTTTGTAAATGATTTACGAGAGACATTTGAATTGATTGTGTCCCCTTCTTCTGTTTTGTTTTGGTTATTTTCTTTAATCTCTCTCTCTCTCTCTCTCTCTCTCTCTCTCTCTCTCTCTCTCTCTCTCTCTCTGACTTCCTGATTAATTCTACGACAGCAATGACGAAGCTATTCGCTTGCAGAGACGCTGGTTCGAAACATATCTCGGTTTATCCTCGGGATACCAAAGATAGAAACTAGTTATTTATGTCGGAGTGAGCTCAACATACACGAATGTTTACCGCTGTTTACATAAGGTGCTTATACATATGCATGAGTGTGTTAATGTATGCTCACGTACATACGTGAAAAATCAAGAAATACTCGACTACAGTAGGAAACAGCTACTTTGCTCATTTGTCTCTCCTTCTCTCTTTGTCATCCACGTATCAATATTCATGTTGTTTTCAGAGCTGCGGTTGCTTGAAGAATAGCTACGACCTTCCAACACACAGAGAGTATTGCCAAGGTCTGCCGGCTAATGTGATTCCCTTGTTAGAACGAATATACATTTTTAAAATTCAAAGGTTCCTTTGTTAATTACACACGTCTCTCCTTCGGGTATGACAGTCTGGTATTAAGATGCTGTATATAGTACAAATATTCTGATGGATGTCTTGTTTTGTTTTGTTTCGTTCTTTTAGTCGGTGTATTGCACAACTATTTGAACAACAAACGAAAAATTCCCTTGGTTCGTGTATTAATAACGGTAGTCAATAACTCAACTGTGTATTTTATTTTTATTTTTTTTGTAAATAAGTAAACAATAAAAAAGGAGGCAGCTCTACACTGTATGCTTATCCGAAACTTGATCAAGCCCTGCTCAAGAAATAAAGATTATTTTTTTTTTGTTCATTTAACGTCACGCTGCTCAAAATGAATACAGTATTGTACTACTATTGTACGGTTAAAGGCTTAACCATATTTATAGTTTTTTCAACAACACTTTAGGACCTTGAATTTACCAGACTATCGATGTACTTACGTTCGTCCAAAACTTAAAATGTTTCTTAATATGATATTATACTTTGGATATTATTTGAAATTAAAAATTGTAATTGTAAAAACAATATATATCAAGATAACCCATAAAGGGTATTGAGTTCAGTGCACAGCAAAAATCATTATCCTTTTTTTTTTTTTTGGTGCAGGCTGCACGGTAAAAATCGGACCTGTCAAATCTGAAAAATAAAAATGTTAGCGTCTAAGATACTTCTTTTATGGTAAGTAAAGATATCAAAAACTTATATTAATGATGTGACATTCCTTTTTTCTTATATAATTATATTTTTAAATTATTTCTATCGTATACAAATAAAACGATTGGATATTAAATCATATTAATCAATCTTTATTTCTGTTAAACTTGCTTGTCCCAAAATTACAATTTTCCCAATTGCTTTATTTGCCATGAAATATCATAGAACAGAACTACTTTTTTTAATGTTCAAATTAGTTTGAAATAATAATAATTTGGCATCATATTTTATATCAATTTTCTTTCTTTTTACTTATGTAATTCTCTAGGAGTCTGTTATCATACATTTTATATTTTATCTTTATTAAACTAGGTTTTCCATACTTACATATCGCACTTTTTATTTTTACACTTTTTGATTTTGAAACTTTCTGTTTAACATTTTTTTCTCTCTTTGTATTTTGTTTGCATTATCACCTTTCTGTACATTCATTCTGTAATTTTTTTTATTTATATATCCTTTCCTAATATATCCTTCACCAATTTCGTTCAACTTTTCTATATCTCTATATTATTATTATAATTTTATTTTATTTTATTATATTCCTTGTACTGTTATGTATTTTTATAGTCTGTTTTTTCTCATAGCCCTGAAGATGACCTAAGTCGAAACGTAGGCGCAAATAAAAAATAAGTTTCCACTTATTTCTGTGTATATTTTGACTGCACCCCCGAACAATTTCCATCCTCTATTTTGAAATAAGATCAGTTGAGACTGAACCTTTTAAACTTACTACTAAAAAATAAATAATAATTAAAATATTTATTCAAGATAATAACTAATATAAAAAATCGCTTAAGAATCACGGGGGATTATTTCGTGACATATAAAATATTTTCTTCTAATAAGGTTGACGTATCCTCACATAATGTATAATTACAGACTAAACGCTAAACTCATTTTTACTATTTACATAGTTTTACATTTTTCCACAGAGGAAAATTTTAACTAAAGAAATAAATATCAAAATAATTTACTTTTTAGGAGTGGGGTAGATTCCAATCCAGTGGCATATAAATTATTTAATCTGTTAACACGGATAGACCCTGGGGATCTACAGACCCTCTTGGGGTTCACCCAACCTCCATAAAGTGGGTACTTTATTGGGGGAAAAGCTGGCGGTGGAACGAGATTTCGGCCAAATATATCCCTACGTAACCGTTGGGTTAGGAACATTACAGTTACAGTATACAATGTACTGAACCCAATTATCGTCGTGTATTCGTATAATTAATGTTTTCAACTTATTCTCATGATTCTTAACTATTTAAAATACATGTACATATAATATTTTTAACGTTATAATTTAGCGTGATTTCAAACATGTACAGATAAAGGTTTTTTTTAATTACTTTTTAAGAGCTCGTGTTGATTATTTAAACAATAAAGAATTCACTTTATGTCCATCGTTTTTCTTTTGTTTTGTAACATTCTTCTACACTCAACTAAGACAGTACATTGAAACTTTTTCAGTGTATTTTTTATTTACAACTGTCTACCGGGGATAGCTCAATTTCCTAGATTGGATTCGCTTGTTTTGGGTCTTCCTGAATTTGCCCCTGTAGTTTTCTCAGGTTTTTCTTCTTATTATATCCTCACGTTTATTCAACTTTCTGGCAGTCTTGTGCTGAAGAAGCTAGAAGTCAAAAAGAGTAAAACAATATCAAATATTAAACTAACGGCTCCACATAATTGCACGTACTATTTGATATAAAATTTATATATTTTCAAAATCATTGTAACTAATAAAATTTTAATAAATATCTTATAGGCAATACAAAAGAAAATGTTATTTAAATAATGTTTTCATTAAATTTCAGGTTCGCTAGATGAAAAAAATAATTCATAGTTTCTTAGAAAAATATCTTTATATGTTTGTTGAAACGTTCATGTCTAGATGAAATGATTACCGAAGTAAACAAATTTCTCATAATTACATTCTGTTTTCCATAATAAAGCTCACTACGACTTGTATTTTTGGAAAATATTAAAATGGGAACGAAAGAAAAGTTAAAACTTAATGTGAATCAACTCGAAGCAATAATATTTTTATTGTTAATCATTATATACAATGATTAACAATAAAACTGCTCCGATTCATAGCTCGACTTACACTGAGAGACAATCGCTTTGATACGAACCTGCACATACCTGTAGGGTCCAATGATCAAAGTAGAAAAAATATAATGTCTATTTAATTTTATATATAACGTAGTAATAAAAACATTACAATAACATGCTTTAGTTTATTAATCAATTAGGAAGTACTATAATTTAAGAAGTGAATCATTACATTAATTCTACAAGTAAGATGAAAAATGCAGTGATTTATTTGATAGTTAACTACAATAATTGAATCATACATAGAATGAACTCGAAATACAAGCAATTATTTTAAGAATTACTTCGATACACTTCGGTTCATAGCTCAATCAACACTGAGAACCCTGCACTGCGTACGAACCTGCACAGACCTGTGAAGTCCAATCTTCGAAGTAAATAAAATAAAATGGTTTCTTAGAATATATTCAAACACGCGAAATATAATCAATTTAATCATTTAATTTTATATAATGTATTAATAAAAATGCTAAAAATCATTATACATAAATGTTCTTCATTAAACATAAAATAATTAAATTAGACGAGGTAGAAAGTTGGCAGAGTCAAAATTGGGAGAACTCCACCGGGCAGTTCTATAAATCGATATTTCCGAAAATGTTTAGAAAACCGTGGTTCGCAAATATAAATATAAGAAAAGATACAATAAAAACTTACATTAGGCTAAAAACAAATCATGGAATTTGGAACCATTATTTATGCAAGATAGGCCTAAAACAAAGTCCTAAATGTGAAAAATGTAATCATAATGAGACCCTTAAGCATATTATACTTGAATGTCCAGCATACATACAACAAAGAGAAATAATGCTCAAGAATTTAAATTTGGAAAACAATTAAATTTATGATGAGATATTAAAATTATCTGACCATGAAAAAATGTGTGACCTTCATCAATATTTGAAAAAAAATTAACAAAAATATATAATACATTTATATATATATATATATATATATATATATATATATATATTTATATATATGTGAGAAAGAAATAGTTGACTGTGGGTACTATAATAGGATGTTGATAGTTGGGGGTGCAGTCAAGAAAACACGCAAATACACGCACAGTTATACCTTTACATCACTTCTGATACTTATATTTTTAAAATTTTTTTATATTTCACTTCCCGGCCCGTCATACTTAGATTCCTTTTCTTTACGTTCTATAATATATTCTTCTCGATGTATTATTAGGTATCATATTTTTAATTCATGTTCTCTCATTGCACTTATGATACTCCCCATGAGTCTATTTTCATACTATTGTTTTCTTTGCAATACATTTCTATCTTTATTATACTAAATTGTCCATACTCATTATATTCATATCTTTTTCATTTTATTTTTTTTTTTCTGTTTAACTTCATTGCTCTCTTTGTACTTTGTTTTTGCATTATCACCTTTCTATCCATCGTGTACTTTGTTTTTTGCATTATCACCTTTCTATCCATCTACCATGTAATCATCTTTATTCATATACCTACATACATTATTATATATATATATTATTGTATATATATATTCATATACCTTCATATATCCTTTCATTATATATCTTTCTTTTTTATATCTCTACATTTTATCTAATTTTTCTGTACCTCTTTTTATGTATTTTTACAGTCTATTCTGTTTTTGTCTGTTTTCTCATAGCCCTGAAGATGACCTACATAGTAGGTCGAAACGTCGGCACTTAAAATAAAATAGTTTCACCTATTTTTTGCGTGTTTTCTTGACTGCACCCCCAACTATCAACATCCTATTATTTATATATATATATATATATTTATATATTTTTTTTTAAATACGTTTATATGTTTTTGTATTATGTACATGAGTGTTTGTGTATATGTATGCACATATGTGTGTATGTATATGTGTAGTACAAAAATTTATATAATAACAAATACACTTAAAATAATAAATTATAGCAGTACCAACAAAGTGATTGGGGTTACTGAGAATATAACTTTCATATAATTCAGATATGGCACCCCTATTGGGGAAAAAGAAAAAAAAAATGTTCTGTTGAACAGCCGCAGATGTTAACAGGAAATATTAATAATTTAAGAAGTGAACCAATTCATTTCTTTTTTCAATATGAAATTGCCATTGTTTTTTTTAATATTTACTGAGGTGGGCGTTTTTTTTATATTTACAATTAAGATTTATGCAACTGTTCGGTTCATTGTTTTCTTAAAATTAAATTATTATCTCATTATAGTGTCAGCAAGAAAAAAAAAATTAAGTATTGATTCCAGCATTTTAAATTGAACTTCAATTAAATGGTATATTACTGTAATAAAATATGTTTGAGATTTGGTCCTTGTTTTTTTAGTTGAAAATAAAAATATCAAAGAGAGGAAGAATTAAAGGAATTAGAAGTAGTATTTTCGGTACTGTTAAAACAAAACATTACACCATAAAACTGTTTTTGTACATAGTGGGGGTAGCGAATGAAATTTCTGTATAAATAATTAAATATAGCAATGGTAAATTGACTAGTTAATAGGAAATTCATTCTTTTTTTCCCCCTGATGTTAAAAGGCAACGTAGGAAGGAGATTTAAGACAGTTCACATCTCAAATTTAGAACCCCTGTATGGTATAGGGCACATTACATGTTTGAAATTATTTCTAAGCCAACGTCTGGGCAGGAGGGTCAGTGGGCCGAGAGCATTCTCAACCCCCAGGTTTAAGTACCTGTAATTACCAATTAATTAACGAAGGAAAAATCTGTAAATACTAAATATTCATAAAAAAACAACAAAAAAAACCTGTCTCACTACGGACTATGAGGGGTCTTTGGTTCAGAATATGTTTGTAAAACAAAGGTTAAGTAGAAGGGTGATACATGAGAGATTATGCTTCGGATTTGAACAAACTTAGCAGCTAAGCACTCTACACAGAGCTAACCCGCTCTATACTGATCATTTTTTACTAAATATTCATTAATTTATTTCGAAGCTGGAGGATTTTTTTTGGATTGTATTAGATTATGATGTCTTTCGTAGGGCACGTTAAATGCGATGTCAGGTATTTGTTAAAGACCCTCTAACTAATTAAGATCTCCCACTGTAGCATCTTGTGGTTAGCCACATCAGTGCACAGCGACGTTAAATAAATAAATTATTTATTGTTGTACCCAATAACGCCTTCAACAAGCGGATCTATAAATCAGCATCTCCTAGATGTTTCTTATACCCAAAGGTTCGAAGACAGCGTCAACCACAGAGTGTCGATTGGTATTGTCTCCGCCGCCATGCCCGGCCGTGAAATCCCTAAAGTAGAGGCGATATAAAACATCTAGGATTGGCAACACGTGACGGAAGAGCCATCATTGCAGTTTTCAGACCAGAAAGATAACTCCCGGTTCGGAGAGCCGGATTGTGGATAGGGATAGTGGGACTCCACTTTTTACGAGCACACTTAATCTTACCAAATTACGGTGGCTCGTAAAGCTGCCGAGATTCCGCCCGCTAATCTCCGGCAACAGAACTAAAATTGAACCTACAACGCTGATGATTTACCGGTGAGCTTCTTGGACCGATATCATTTGGAATATTATTAATTTTTCAGCAGCTCTCAAATGTTTTTTATTTCTTAGTATTTGTTTATTGATTTATCACCAGCGTATGGTGCTATAGCTAATCCGACGATGCTACAATGGGAGCCTCTAATTTTGCCTAAGCAGGTTTATTTAGGATTAGGATTAGGATTTTTAACGAGTACCTGTCATCACACAGGCTTAGGGCCCCCATTTTACGCCCCTAAGGAAGGACGGTATAACTATGGATTTTTTACACACTTTAAAAAATTATAAAGCCAACTCCCGGACTGTGAACTCGTGATTTTGGGCATAGTAGCTTGTTATTCTAACCAGATGACTTCATTTCTTAATAAAAATCTACATATATATTTCTTTCAGTTATTCTCTATTCTCGATGAAAATCTAATTTATTATATATTAATTTATTTTATGGAATAGGCACTGGTTTCTTGATAATATAATTTTTCTATTTCATGTTTACATTTTTTTTATATGGTCCCTTGTCTTCTGTTAAGTCACAACGCGTTTTAACTTTTTATTTCGGTAACCATTTCATCAAGAAATTAACATTTCAAAGTATTTCAAACATCTAACAACTAACATTTCAAAGTATTATGGTGATATAACCAAACAGTATGTGCAAGTCGGTTCACTAATCTCAAAAAAAAAATCGGTTAATTAATTAATACAGTCAGTAATAGTTACGATATACGGTCAGTAATAAAATTAATAATAATTTCGACACTACTATTAAACAAATAAAAAGTTAAATTAGATAGTTGTTAAATGATACCATATTTCTATCCACCATCTTTTGTAAACATGACAGAGCCATAAAATAATCTCAATGATTCAATATAAATACATTTTGTAGAATAGTCTGTCCACTGGTTTATTGATAATAACCTTTTTCAATTGGACTCAAATCACACCAAGTTTTAACTTTTTATTAATTTCCTGTTTCATTATCTCGAAAATAAAAACTATTTTGGTATCAGGTTCGCGGGTCTGTAACATTTCTTTTAGGATTTACAATTAATAAAAAAATTATACAGAGGGATCTATGAAGCATGAACACTATGTATAGCAACATAGGTAAGAGACTTTTCACGATTCGCATTGATTTTGAACGAACCTTGCTTTCTCACTCTTCTGAAAATTTGTGTTTTTCGCATCCATACTTTGTTTCGACGATATTAAATAGTTAACTGTTGTGTTCAGTAAGTCAACTTGATTATTTGATTGATGGAGTCTTCAATATTTGAAATCATGAGCCTATTTATTCAATAACTGTTTGTATGCAGGGCTGAGTTGCAGTGCCGAAGATCCTCAAATCCCGCTGCTTGGCAGACTTTTTATTTATAATATGTTAGCCGTTGGAAATAAATCATATGGGATCTAGTCATAGGGGCTCATCCAGGTTCTATAAAGTGGTTTCCCAAAAAGCGTGATCTAAGAGAAAGCAACCGTTGTCCAAGAAGCAGTACAGTCTCCACCACGTACTGAACCCGTGATCCTTCATGCGTTGTACAGGTACAGTTTCTGGTTTGTATAATAAAAATATTCATGGCGATTTCGCATTCAAACAGCAACGTTGTGGAGTTGTACAATATATTCTCATAGTTGGACCATTTATACTCAAGACATCCTGCATAAACATGATTGCTTCTAGTGATTTTCCTTCGATCGTAAACATTATTACTTTTTACCTCGATTCTTCCACATGTCATTTCCTTGATTACCGCGATGTCTACACGGAACCATATTGTCGTAACCTTGCTCATTAATGATAGCCGATGTTCCCTCGGTTCCAGAAGAAAACGAGTTGCCTCTCCGCGCATGATGACTGTATCCCCTGATTCCTGATAATCAGAGTAATCAGCGGAGCGGGATTGATGCATGGCTCCCAGAGAATGATTGCACCCGAGGAGGCGGTTGCCGGCGAACCCTTCACTCGATGTACTTCTTTTAATTGTCGGTACCGCCTTGGTGCTTAGCTCCAGTTCCTGGAAGAAGGGGCTGATTGAAATAGAGATTGTAGTTGAAGTTCATACTGAAATCATTGTGGCAATCAGGCGTTTAATGATACGACAGTGGGAGAGTTTATAGCTTTCATATTGCCAACAATATAAACCACTCATCTGATTGAGCATTGCTGGTCTTGAACTGTGATACAAGAATATAACAAAAAAAAATGCCTGCAGCTCTACAACCCACAAATGGTAAAGACCTTTCTGTTTATTGGGACAATGGCTGTGCAGTGTGTTGATTTGTCAACAATCGCGTCATTTCCCTATTAAGGATACCCACTTAGAGGCTGAGTGAGCCCCAGAAGGGTAGGTCTCATAGTGTCCATGCATGTCTCCTAACAGATTAAATTATTTATCTTCCTTAGCAGGAATCGAATACGACAGAACCTAGAACCTAACAATAAGTATGCAAAGTGGATATACAATTTAAATATCAATTATCTAAAAATGGACACAAAATAATTAACGCTTTCGCAAATCTGTTCTCTATAAAATTGATTTAAGATCCAGATGGATTTAATAAACGAATCGTTGGGTGCTTAAAACATTTTGCGAAGTTCTTGGTTTACCCAATTAAGACACACAAAAAAAAATACATCATATAAATACCAATAAAATCCAATACATATCACATCAACACATAGTGCATGGAAAAAATTTATCTTAGACAAATGTATTGCATGAAAATGGGACCTGGTGATCCCACAAGATCCATCATAGGACTATTAACAGATCAAACAATTAATTAGTCACAGCCGTATTAGAACCTGGGATCTTAAGTTCAATAATTCATCGCTCTACGCACTCAGCTACCTCCTTACAATGTAATTATAAATAATAAAATAAAATAGCTATTATTTAATAATATTGCTGTTTTAAATGTATAAAGCAAAATAAAAAATGATCAAAATACGTAACAAGGGAACTGAATGTTAAAGAAACTGTAACGATGTACTCGTATACATAAAGAACCGCAAAGCCTTCTTAATTAGTACTAATCTTGCTAGATAAAAACAAGATGTGAGTAACAACAGCTAGCGAAAGTCAAGCAGTAACTCACAATTTTCGTAGCTACTGGGAGATCATTTCAAGATTGGACGTCTCCTACAATTAGTTGTCCTAAAAAAAGTGGAGTTAAGTCACGTTGGGATTGTTTCGGGTTGACGAAAATCAGGAGTAACGTTTCATATTTCATTCTTTTTTTTATTCTTGTAACGGGATGTTCCAAAACTCTTATATAGAACTTTAGGCTTAAAAAAAAATTATATTTAAAATTCTCGGAGTCTATGTTTACGATCACAATATCTAGAGCACATTATTGACATGCATAGCAAGTGAAAGGATAAATCACTGAGGATCCTATATTGTCTTGAGTAAATATGTAAGTGTGATGTATACTGTAGGTATAACCATTCTGTTCGTCAGGATTGACTCTCAAACGATTAGTGATAATACTCCGTAGTTAAGGGAGAAGAAAGTCATATCCCTATGACAAAATATACAACAAACTGATACTGAAAATACGAAAATATCGATGCACTGAAGCAGAATACAGAATTGTGTAAGTGATCCTCTACGTATCACATAAAACGAATATTCATAACACATGGTAAAACGTATAATATGGAATATTAAAATAAAGAATAAGATGTATAATATAGATTTTGTGAACAGAAAAAAATTAAAGATAAATTTTCGGGTCCATCTGTGTTCTAGTGGTTAGCATAACAAACTACTAAGACCAAGATAGGCAGTTCGTACCCCGGCAGGTGGCCCTAGGATTTTTTAAAGGAAGTAAAAAATGCTTGGTTTGCCGTCCTTCAGAAGGGACGTTAAACGGAGGTTCCGAGCCTGTATCATTATGTGGCTTTTTTATATTAATTGAGAATAACTGAAAGAAATATATATGTAGATTTTTATTAAGAAATGAAGTCATCTGGTTAGAATATCAAGCTACTATGCCCAAAATCACGAGTTCACAGTCCGTAGGCCTTATAGTTTTTTAAAGTGAGTAAAAAATCCTATGCCGTTCTTCCTTGAGGACGTAAAATGGGGGTCCTTAGCCTGTGCGATGACAGGTATTCGTTAACAATCCTAATCCTAATTAAAACTGGATAAGCAAAATTAGAGGCTGACATTGTAGCATCGTCGGATTAGCTATAACACCATAAGCTGGTGTTAAATCAATAAACAAATACTAAGAAATAAAAAACATTTGAGAGTTGGTGAACAATTTATAATATTCCAAATGATATCGGTCCACGAAGTTCAACGGTAAATCATCAGCGATGTAGGCTCCATTTTAGTTTCTGTTGCCGGAGATTACAGGAGATACTATAGAATCGTCCGATTAGCCATTGCAGCATAAAAGTGACGTTAAACAAACAAATAAAAATTTTAATGTAATCTTCAGTACAGTAATTGGTAGTGCCTGTACGGTTTGTAAAAAGTGTACTACAGTTTTTGACTCATTTAGCGTCTTATTTTATTAATGGCTGACTCACATGAACAGGCAACTTCACTCGTTTCTTGCGTGATTGTGCGTGTGAGTGTATACATTGTGTATATGTGCGTGCTTTTGAGTTGGCACGCGCGATTGTGTGTTTGCGTCAGCGAAATAGTTCATGTTTCTGTTTGAACTATGTGATAATCTTTGCTGAAAATTGAAAAGAACGAAGCCTATAGTTGTTAATTATTTAATGAAATGAATGTTCTGCTTTATAATATTGATTTTACGAATTTAACAATATTCGTAAACGTCTCTCTCTCTCTCTCTCTCTCTCTCTATATATATATATATATATATATATATATATATATATATATATATATATATACATATACATACTTATATGTAAGAGATTGATTTTTATAAAATAACTTTTTCGACTTATCTACTATAAATACTACAAGGTAACACTATGACTAAAAATGTATATACAATATATATACATTTAGAATTTGGTTAGTGGTATTTTTTACATTTCCCTTGTCCAATCTAAATGAACAGCACTTCATAGAAAATTATGTATATTTTTTTATATGCATAGAAAAATAAATATTTCCAAAAAAGTAAAAAATACATAAATTGCTGCAGCTCCCATAATTAAGTAGGCTATACCGGTTTTACGTATAATGTTACTTGACGATACAGAAGTACCTGATTAAAATTGTTTTTATTAAATCTACTTCAGGATCCCTTGAGGAGAATAATCACGGAAGGTTCGTGGGGACTTCTTAACATTGTTTTTAATTTTATACTAATATGAAATTATTTGTAGTTAATAAGTTTATAACGGTATATACGAAAAGTATTTATAGGTTCATAAGTACTCATGTAAGTTGTATCTTTTAGTCCTGAGGAAGAACTAGTAAAAGACTTGTTTATTGTTATGTTAGTCGTAAATAGAGCGAAAAGTGCTACCTATTAAATCAAAAGAACAACGTAAAATTTTGGCGGATCAAAATTGTGATATAATTATTTAATGCAAGACTGGGGTTGTGAATAACTAATGTAAATAAAAATTATTTGAAGTACAATTAGTTTTTATAAACAATTTATTTTTATTTTATTTTCTTAACCTCCTAATTATTTATTTACAATACAAAAAAATACAATATACCAATATAACACTTGTAACTGAGGCCTTCTTTTATCCTAGGGTATTATAAAGCAATAATACCGTAATCATTCCTAAAGTTTACTATAATTATTAAATAATAATAATGAAGAATCGGTATATATTTAGTTTATAGGAAAAAATAACTCTTGTCATTATAATTTAGTGGCTAGTTTCATTTATTATACTTTAATACAAATATCGGCAGGAATAAAGCAAATATTATATTGTGTGTGTGGAGGACCACTTTATTATCTCGAACACTATAAAGTACTATAAATATTATATAAACTAATAAAAAAGTAATAAATTTATCGAAGGTTGTACTATAAGGTAGGATCAATTACGTAGGGTAATGCGAGTATTTTCTCCACAAAACAGACTTCTAGGTACAGATATTGCTATTGATTTTTTGTTTAAATAATCATATAATTACGATGAAAAATGGTCCGATCGTAATATCAAAAGCCGAAATTTCCGTCTACTGATTACTACCCGAATCCATATTCTTAATATCCTCCCATCTACATTTCGATTTAACCCTTGTTCTTTTATCAGCCGCGGTTATTTCCGATTTAGGAAAGGTAGCCATGCTGTTGTTATTTTTTCAATATATTAACATAATATTGATATAGATATAATATAATATAGATCATATTATGGTCTAGCTATTCCGCGTTTTATAATCTCCTTAAACCTCAAATGGATGCAAACTACTGTTCTATACAATACCTTATTCTCAAATACGTTAAGTTGTTGTTTTTTCATCAAACATTGGCTCTGCCTTTCTCAAATTTAAAATTGTTAAGTTTACAATACCTTCGTTATTATTATTAAAAAAAAAATTAAAAAATACTGCAGCACTGCTACTCATGATGGATTTTTCCTTCAAGGGTATGCACTTTACAGATGCTGGGTGTGCCCCAAGAGGATTTGCAAGTTCCACAAATTCTATTCATGACCTCCCGGACCTTTGAGCACAGTAACACACCATTCTACACATTACGATAACCCGGAACCGTTGTGAGATTTAGTTCAACAGTTTTCGCTGCTCTATTCAGCAGTATCTTGTATGGTCTTCTAGTCAACAGTATCATTCCTAATGAAAGGGTGTTTTAAACTCTTTGAACTTATCCTAATAATAATTACCGATCGATGAATATTATAAATCCTCTTCAGGATAATGAAATTATTATTTCTGTGGAATTTGTTTGATCCCTGATACCTTATCGATAAGTTTTCAATTTATCAATTGCTGTTGTCGGTTGTTCTACTAACGGTACGACTATCTTACATTCAGAAGGAGGGAATCGGCTATAATTACGTTTATTCAAAATACTGTCAAAATGACTTAATTTCAAAATAGGACCCTTTGCGAAAATTTAACCCGTGTTGTGAATAAAATTTAAAATACTTATAAATACTACTTCAATACTTTTCTACGTCCGGAGTTAAAGCACAAAGCTCAAAAGTTTTCTAATATTAAGAAAACATTAAGTATCTAATTTTGAGTCATAATATATGAATAAATACACACCCATAAATATATTAATTTAGTTATATAGGTAAAGAGGTAGAGATTTAGTTTTCACCTAACATAATGGAATCCCATAAGAAAGGTTAACCAATCTTATCATAGGCTCGATAAAACAAAAAAAGGCCATCTTTCATAAAAACTATATTGAGTCTATTATTTTTTTAGAAAAAAAAGTACATTGTGAAGATTTTGTTAGTTATCATTTTTTTTAGAATTTGATCTTAATTTAGTCAATATATTTGTTACAAACCAGATTTCCCCCGCACAAGCCAATATTGAATCCCTGGACGACCTTTCATCAGATCATAGTCCAGTCCTCCTTTTCTTGCACTCAAGTTTAGCTCCCTTCCCCTCTCACATTGATTGCAGGACGTGTCAACTGGGACGATTTTTGTTATGACTTGGAGGACAAACTAGACTTAAAAATTTCACTTTAGACAAAACAAGACATTGGTACAGCCATAGAAAAACGTACAACTTCAATCAGATGCAGTTTACATGATAACATCACAAATCATAAAATTAATAACTATCAACAGACTGATTTTCCACAGCATATTCGAATCTTATTAAGAGAAAAACGCAGAGCAAGATCGAAGTGGCATAGAACACGATATCCAGCAGATAAAACTATGTATACAAAATTAACTAACAAACTAAAAGCAGAAATCAAGAAGTTCAAAATTCAAAATTTAATTACCTGGACTGAAAATCTTACAACCGACAAATCATTATGGAAGACCACCAAAAAACTCCTAAAGTTCAAAGAATTTAATCATCCACTCCTTACTGAATCAAATAACTGGACAAGATCTGACGGAGAAAAATCACAGTTATTTGGTCAGTAGCTTTCCAAAATCTTTCATCCACATCCTGATATCATTAACCCAACTCACATTGAATATATAAAAGAAGCGTTAGATGCTCCCCTCCAAATGTCCCTTCCACCCAAAGCATTCCATCCTACAGAAATATCCAACATTATTCACAGACTACCTTCCCCCAAAGCTCCTGGGCACGACCTCATCACAATTCATATCTTAAAACACCTTCCTAGAAAAGCCATTCTATTCCTTACCTATATATATAATGCTGTACTCCGCTCCACATATTTTCCTGACCTCTGGAAATTATCCATTGTAAAAAGGATACCCAAACCTAAAAAAAAAACAGAATTTCCTTCCTCTTACCGTCCTATCTCTCTTCTACCGTGCATGGGTAAAATCCTAGAAAAACTCATCCTCAAACGATTGTACCCCATCCTTGATGCAAATCATGTAATACCAGATCACCAGTTTGGATTCCGAGCATCCCACTCCACTATTCAGCAATATCATCGTGTGGTGGATGTAGTCTCCTCTGCATTAGAACGTGGATCATATTGCTCGGGCGTCTTTCTTGACGTAGAACAGGCTTTTGACCGAGTCTGGCATCGGGCTTGCTCTACAAACTCCGTAAATTCCTACCCCATACATACTTTCTCATCCTTCAATCCTATCTCACAAATAGAACTTTCCAGGTAAACCATAATAATGTCCTTTCATCCCTCTTCTCCCAATCTGCTGGTATTCCTCAAGATAGTATCCTTGGCCCAATCCTTTATACAGTGTTTACAGCTGACATCCCAACTCATCCTAAGACTATCCTTTCCACGTATGCTGATGATACATGTGTATTATCCAGTTATTGCACCCCAAAGCCTCCAATCCCATATCACCGATCTTGAAGAATGGTGTCAAAACTGGAGAATTAAAATAAATTCTCAAAAATCGCATCAAATCCTTTTACCTTACGTCGTAAACCAATGACTTCCTGCCCTTCAGTATCCTTTAATAATATCCCACTGGTGCCTGTAGAATAGATCCGATACTCAGGGTCGCACCTCGAACAACGATTAACCTGGAATCCTCATACTAGACTGAAAAGACAAGAAACCGCTCGACGTTTCAGGCTACTTCAACACTTACTAGAAAAACGCTCTAACCTCCCAATTAACTACAAAAGACTCATCTACATGACCATCATACGACTTATTTGGACTTACGGAGTACAGCTTTGGGGCTCCACTAAGCCATCGAATTCCTCTCGTATCCAATCCATACAATCCAAAATCCTTCGTAAAATCCTCAACGCTCCTTATTTTGTTAAGAATAAAGTCATCCATAACGACCTTAATGTCCCATTTGTTGCAGATTTGGCCCGAACCCGGTATCTATCCTTTCATATCAAACTTCATTCCCACTCAAACCCTCTAGTTTCAAACCTAGCTTCCTCTTCAAACCCCGATAATCCTCCGAGGCGTCTGAAAAGAAGATGGCCACGTGACCTTCTTAGTTGAACTTGTGATTTGAGTACTACCAGTGGGTAGTTTCTATACTTGCCATTAACTCATGTCATTATGTATCACATAGCCTATTTACTTGATGTATTATTGTAATACAGTTGTAAATATCAATAAATAAATTTAAAAAAAAATTAATCAATAAAATGAGTTAATCTTATGAAATTATATATATTTTAAAATATAATACTGGAAATACAAATATAAAGCTATTCATTTTTATTGTGTAATAGGGAATTAAATTTAGTCCCCTAATAAAAATAATTCCCGCACGATCCTTAATTGGAAGAAGGAAGTAAAACAATGGATTTTTTTTTTATATAACTTAATATTAATTATGTTATAATCAATTAACTAGTGTTAAAAATTTACATTAATAAAAAATAATGTGGTTGTGAGATTTTAAACCCGAGATGGCGTATTAATAGCGTAATAACAGAAAATGTATCCGAAACAGAACCGGTGAAACTCAATTTTTCCTCTATTAATTTCTCTTGGAATCCAAAATAAACTCGTAATAAAACAGTTTTGATAAAGAATAATTTATTTAAATTAAGTTCGAAACGCTTTCATAACCAATTGGACTTTATTCCAGCTAAATTGACCATTCCCCAAATGAGCGGCGTATTCGATTTTGATGGTCGACATTAATAACAACCAAAGTGATAAAATATCGTAATGAAGTACTAATAGAATCACAATAAATTATTATAAAATATTATGGCCTATGGATCATATAACGGTGAATATACCCGGTCAAATAAATACAGATGTATTAGATAAAATAATTTTCTGATATATTAAACAAGTTTAGTTGAGAATTTTCCCGAGAAATGGTTACTGATGACTCACACCGACGTGATATTACCAATGACATATTTAATTACTCATTGCTTTATTGTGATTTTATGACTACACATCGGGAGTAAAGAGACACGTTTTGATAAAAGAAACATAAATATCCCATTCTGACACTATCTTTCATTGTCTGTCAGTTTTAGTTTTTTACATTCAACTTCAGGTCCAATAATCATAGCGATTTCACATAATTGATTAATTAACTTTGAAATGTATATTATTAACAAATCGCATATTGCAGTTATTCTGTCTTACATATCTGCCTTGAATGTTATTATGTTTATAAAAATATTTATTTGAGCAAGATATGCCGGAGAGGCTGAGCGAAACGTCTCAGCATTTATATAAAATTAAATATTCCGTATAATAAATCCACCTTTATTCATTTATTAGTTATTTTTGTCTTTATAATTAATTTAGTTATTTTTTTATCACACTCATATAGGCTCTATGTTTTTTTCTCTTCATACAGTTGATGTAATTATTTTCTATGCTTAATAGTTGAAGTAATTCTATCCATTCTTATTATATGACTTAAGCTGTTCTTAAAACCTAATTAAGCTTATATTAAAACGTAATTACTGTTGCTTTATTTATAGTTAATCATTATTTTTTCATTAATTATTAGTGCTTTTAGCATATTTAGTAGTTGTAATTTTAGTTATATAAACATTAAAACCAAACACGGAGAATTTTATTTTAAACATTTACGTTATGGTGAACATTTGAACTGAAACAATCATTTAAAATATTTGTAATATTTGTTCAATAATTTCAATTATTTTTAAATTTCTATGCTGGCCTTTCTTATAAATAGGTTCCATAATCAATTTAAACATAAAATAATATATAAAATCCAAAATGTATACCTATGTCACAAAAGCTAATTGATGGAGATAGTATACGTTCTTAAGACGAAGATTTAGTGATGTATGTGTATGTCATATAAAGTTAAAACGATAGTGTATAATAGTAAACCAATGTTGTAAAAATAAATAAAAAGTTTACGAATACCTAATTTAAACATGGAATATTGAAAAGATAATTTTCAAGTACAAAACTAAAAACCTAGAAATGATCGTTGAATATTACTGTTTGAACACCTGTCACACATAAGTGACAAAGCAAAATTACATCACCTGTGCTTTTTAACGCTTATGTCATAAGTGAAACTTAGCATATAGGATGTAGGATCTTGAAAATGGATAGCTAGGAATCGGATGTATTCTTGTCTCTGAGAATACATCGCACATTTATTGTTATTAAGTGTTTGCAGTTATAGTTATTTTATTTTCAATCTCCTTGGATAGATTATATTTATTAACGGATTGTCTTAAGGACTCACCTGATTGCCAGATGAGTGACGTGAGATGTACTGGTGTGGGGGTATCGATGTTTTTGGCGGGAGATGGGTTTGCGAACGCGCCTGCGCTGAAGGCTCGAACGGACTGACCAAGTAGATCTCCCCACCTCCTTCTGTCCGCTACCCTCTCCTTCTCTCAGGTAGAGGGGGCAACAGATCTTCAGTCGTACTAGAGTTCCTGATCTTTAAAGATTGGATTTAAGTAAATATATGAATAAATAAGTAAATATATGTATTCTATGCCGGAGATGTATCCTATGAGGCCAAGGACCTGGGGCTCACCCAGCCTCTATATAGTGGATATATAAGGTTATACATATATATAAAGTGAATAAGGGGACAAATTCTGTCGTTTGAGAGTGATAAAGTACAAATCTGTACAACCGTTGTCCAAGAAACAAGTGCAGTCTCTAACTTGAAGCACATGCTTGAACTCTAGCCCCTTCACGGGTTGTAGTCTTACAGGTTATATACATGGTGGTATCTAGATAACGAATTAGATTCCGTAATATTAGTTTCGCTGAAGACACATTAAAAAAAAACATATAAAATTATATGCTAGTATTGTATTTAAATGGATCTTTTATTTTTTAACTATCCTCTTACTTACTATTGTTCATTATCCCATTAACTGTTTTTTTTTAAATATATTTTCTATTATCTATTTTTATATATTTAATATTGCCTATTACTTTAATCCTATTATATTGTCTGTTCTATCAACTTTATAGAGGGTAATTATCAGCTATTTTTATTATTTATTTTTCAGTATACTAAATTTTAAAACCCATATTAAATATAAGCTAAAATTAAATTTTATGACTCGGAAGTAAATTTAGACTTCCACGAATTAAGTTACCACTGACATATTCAGTCGCTTCCTACATTATCATAAGGACGAATTACTTAACCATTATCATAAATGGTAACCACTCACTGGTCCCTTATAATTGGTATAATTATTATTAAATAAATAAATGATTATAGGGTATATATTTCGATATATTAGAAGTATATGTTGTAGGAACTTTTTCATTTTAGCTCCTTATAAGATACCTGTTTATCAGTATTGACATTATAAATTCTAGAATCATTTAATATAGACTTCATTTTATTATAATTACTAGGTCTGATAAAATTATTAGGGTGATCAGTAAAAAATATATTTTTATATAACAGAGAGAAATTTTAAATTGGACATTGACATTATTTTTATTTATTTATACAAAATAAACAACCACATTTCAATCTAGAATATGAATAAGAGAAGTGTCTGCGATACGGTCCGACCCGTATGACGTCACTGAAAACTTTATATAAGACACTAAAGATCCCATCTCTCCTTACCATGTCATTATCAACAAAAAAAAAAAAATATATATATATAATACCGCTAGAGACTAGACCCCCCCCCCCCTCGTACCATCCAATTGAAATCCAGAAAATCCTATCCACATTCCTATCTTAAAATATACCTGGTGCAGTTAAAGAGATTCCCTCTATTATATTACTTCTAAATATTATCATTAAAAAAAAATTAAATTAAAAAAAAAATTATATTTAAAAAAAAAATACATATGAGAACTTTTTCCCATTTGTCCTTAGTGTGTAAGGTAGAATACTGGTATGTAGTGTGCAAGGAAATAACACCTACATGAAGTGTGCCCCGAATACCTCTCATAAAGTTCAGAACTTAGTAAATAGAATAGAATTAAATAGAGCAAAGCAAAAGGAAATAAACATGTAAATATGTAAATTAAAAACCATCAAACATTAGGTGTTAAAAAAAAAAAGTAAGCACCTCTTTCTTTTCTGCTTATACGTGTTGATCTATATTTTTGTGTATTGGGACCAGAAACAAGACAAATTATGATTTTATGAAACTTAACTATATGTACTTAGCAGTATCTATAAACGTGAATAATATATACATTGTTGGATAATCTTTTTATACATACATATACACACACACACATATATATATTGACATGTAATCACTGAAATAAAAATGATCAGACATTTTAATTATCACATCCCGTTTTATCATCTTATCTAGCCTACAAAATTCTTGTCTAAAAGCAGATATCGCAACACAGTATGATCTTCAAAGGTACTCGAAACCAAAAAGGTAGTAAGATAATATTTTTACAAAGGGTGATACGTGATTGTTATAACATCAGCAAGGATCTTTGATGTTTTAAGGACCTTATGAATATAAAAGTTTTCACCGATGTGCTTAGTTCGCAAGATCAAGTGCTCTTCCTATACAAAGGCTAGTCCTACCGTCGCATGACTGTATAATATATGTCTATCAAAATACTTGATCCTTCAAAAGGTGTATGGAAAAAGTGGAGCGTGCAAAAACAAAAGTATAAAAAGCAAACAGTTTTTTAATGGATTCGCCTCAGCTCATAGCGTCATAATTTTTCGTTTTATATCTCACAGTGTCAACGTGTTGAAGTTTAGATATATGTCCAGCAGTCCAGTTTAATTTTAAGAATTATGGTTTTTAATTTATTCTAATATGTTTAAGTTGTTGACATGTCATGGAGAAGACTTAGAACTAGGTGGCTAGATGATAAAAGAAAAATTTCAGTGAGTGCATGCAAATAGTTTAGCACAGAAATTCAGAGCTCTACTGAGCTTCCTTCTCTTAAAAATTGTTAAAACTCCAAACCTCTCCGAATGTCGAATGTACGAAACTGATTAGGGCTCTGGGCCACCACAATATAATTTAATATAACATGTATTAATTAGAAATGTGTTATGATTAACCGAAGTTGGTTCATTGAACGATATTGATAGTGGTATAATGTTTTATTTTTATAGAAAAAAACTTTTATGATAACAATCTCCCTATATTTCTTTTTATAATGTAACTAATAATATCTGAATTTTTAATATGCAAGAATCTAAATGACCATAACTTCTTTGAAACTTCCAGTAAAATTAATCACTCAATTTTATTATAAACTTTCTGTCTAATAAAAAATATATTTTTTTCACCTGCTGTCCAATATGAACATTAAATGAACGAAATAATTACTCGTATTGCGATAATACAACACTTTTTAACGCGTTTTAAGATTATAATTTGAAATTTACAAGATTTTATTACGAAAATCAATAACTAGGCATTTAATGTGTCAAAAAACAAGAAAAGAGTTTTTATAAAATAGTTCCACCATAATTACACTTACTGATTTTTTATTATTAACTAGTTTCGACCTTTTTAAAAATGAAATCATTACTTATTCAAGGTTTTTTTAAAAGAATATTATTGTTTTAAATAATTTTTTTCCTTCATTCACATTTGATTTTGAACAGCCAGTTTATAAATTTTTCTAATTAATCATTACTCTTAAATTGAAAACTCAATTTTTTATGGTTAATGTGAGATAAGGAATAAATAAAGTTTGACACCGCAGCTTAATTTCTAATTTAATTTTAGCTTATTCTTAGTTCTTTATCATCACGCCCGCTGAACATTCAAGTAATGGAATTTGAGATAAATTCCACGTTCTTACGTTTCATAGACGCCTCATTCTCTTGTACTGGAAACGTGGGTAGTGGGATTTAGGCCGAATAGAAAGAATGGAACAAAAAATATTATTGCCTAGCTTCACAGTAGTATCTTATTACATTTAAACATTCTCAAATTACAATAATAAGTTTTCAGCGGACAATATACAAAATATTTCGAAACGAGTTATTCAACAATTCGTGTTGCGTCACGGTGTGCCCCTAATAAAAAAAACTCCATTCATATCCTTTTTTTCTGAATAGACGGTTGAATTCATTCATTTTCTGTCGGCACAGTTCATGATTCATTCATTTCTTTATACTACATTAGATCTACAATAATATGGGATAAATTAAGTTTTAAAATCTAGATAAAATTTCATTTAATTCAAATAATTTATTGTAGCCACGTAGATTTTTCTTCCTAAGTAATGGTATTTTTTAGTTAACCTTTGAAGCTTTAAACATCCTTATTCTTGATTATGACTTCAAGTAGGGCTCTATATTTTTTTCATCGATTCTAGATAAGTGATTAAATTGGATTTTCCCCAATATGTGTTTCTTACATTTTACTTAGGGGAGCGGAATCTTGGCTAAGTCAGGCATTGGCTTGAAAATCATTTATTTTTAATATCAAAACTGCATTTCAAGCCAAAAATTTCGAATATGACAAGATTTTTCCTCGCTTAATACAGTCAACTCACTATGAACTAAATTCGACTATTTATTCACAGCGGCTGCAGAAATAGTCGAAACTCTTCTAAAAAAGTTGAATCACAACTATTGCTGGAATAGTAGAAAATTAATGCATTGAAATAAATATTATATGCAAGGAATATACAATATTTGAGTATGTCTAAGGAAAAATCGAAATAAGATAAAAACTATTTATATAATATTTTTATCTTACAAGGAATATTGCATGGAAGGAATATGTTTTAATGACTCATAAATAAATAATAGTAATAAAATACAATACAGGTTATTTTAGATAGCTTTTGATTTAATTTTATTTGAATGAATCTCTTTTAAAGGCTCAAAACATAAACACTTATTCATAAATAAAAATTATAATTTAAAAATAATAATTATTATTTATGCTAACCTCTGATTAAACAAAAACAGATTAAACAAATTAAATTAAACAGATTAAACAATCAAATTTATACTAACCTCAGATTAAACTATTAACAATTAAACAGATTCAACATAGGACAGTGCTTTAGCAAAATTAATGTATAAAAGTCTTGCTCATCAAAAAGAGATCTTCTAAAAAATGTCCCAATATATGACTAAATCACTAATTACTACTTATTATGGATGTTATGTAATTAATTTCTCAACAAGAGGTTTGTACTCTCACAAAAAACAATATGATATAGCTTGATTAAGACAAAACTAAATCAACTGAAACAGCGATTGATTTTTTGTAACATTTTTTAATATAATTGTTGGGAACGTACCTGGAATAATAAATACTTTATGTATTCATTTCTATATTTCATGTTATTCAAACGCCAGATTCAATATTAGTAAGCATACGTATTTTATATGTCTTTGAAACAATCAGATAAATAATCTGTAAACATAACATTCAGTCTTAGTGGATTGACTCTATTAAGTTTACAAACCTGTAAGCCTATTGAAGGACTTTATTAAGTATATTTGATATATACAATAGACAGAGAAGTGCTTTATTTTCTTCAGCAGTGCTGTCCAACTACATTGGATTGCCATGACACACAGCATACTCATCAATCCATATTGGACATACCGTACAGTACAAATTACATGTACATATATAGGTTATACATACATATATATACAAATAAATATATGTACATATAATGATAAAAACATAGATAAATGTATCGATAATAATTTAGGAAAACAAAATTCATATGTCCTCGAATAGAAAACGCTCTATTCAAACAATACATTTACGAATAATTCCTTATAAAATGTGATAAGTTTATAAAAAGGAAGCAACCAAAGTGCCTGTAAATTTACAGTACTAACATAAATATTTCCGATGTCTCTTAAAAAAGAAATACTAAAAAATAATCACCTTCAAAATAACAATAAAAAAAAGTAATAATAAATAATTTATTGACGTTAATCAACAAGATCCTAATTAATTTAATGTTGAATTAACATTCTTCCCCGTGTATAAATCGCAAAAATTACGAGAACGCAGGGACATAGGATCGGTGAAGAGAACGGATTTGCCTCACTTGGATACGACCCCCGGTAGCTCAGTGGCTTAGAGCACTGCACCGGAGATGCAGAAGACCCGGGTTCGAATCCCGGCCAGGACAAATATTTTCTATTTATATTATCTATCTATACTCAAAACAAAAAAATATTTAAAAATAATCACCATCAAAATAAGAATTAATACAAGTCAATTACAAATTATTTAGTTGTATATTTTCATTGTATGTTTATTTGTTACATTTAAGATACATATATCGTTTTCACAAACTATTTTAAGGTTTGTAAATTACTACCACTGGTTAGTTTGTCTTTATTCACGACATTATATATTATTCACAAATATAAATTTATATGAATTCATGATCATGAATTTTAATTAGTTATTTTATTTATCTATCCTTTAAATTTTACATTTATTTACATTTACATTATCCTTTATTTACATTTACATTATCCTTTATTTACATTTACATTATCCTTTATTTACATTTACATTATCCTTTACATTTTATCAAAAAGTTCTTCTATATCATTAATATTCCAATTACTTTTCTATGTATTCCACCATCTCTCTATATTTCAAATATCATTCAATAGAATAATTTTTATTACTCTATATTACTGTATAATACTTTTTATTACTCTGTAATACTGTATAATTGTTCCCTCTGACTGAAATGTTGGCTTTCAAATAGTTCTCTTTATTTAAGAGAATTAGTTCTGACCTCCTCCCGGACCATTTTCTTCTTTGGCTTTTTCTTACATAAGCCGTTTTTACAAACTATATTAAGTTAAGTAAATCACTAGCACTGGGAAGTTTCTCTACTTGCTTTTATAAATGCAATTATGTATCAGTCATTATATTCAGTCGTTGTATCGTTAAGATACAGATGTAAGTTTCAATAAATAAATTTTGTTTAGTAAATATCGTGGAAAATATAAGGATGCCAATATTACGTGACAATCATGGTTAATGTTTGTGTTAATTAAACACATAAAGCAAAAACATAAAGCCCCCCCCCCATTTCATTAAAAATATACTAATATTAATTAATTTTCGTTTATTCATTTAATTATTTTAAATAACTAATTAAAATAATTCAAAATATATTCGTAAACATTTATGCAAGTAGTTATCCTTCTAAGTGCGCTGTTTCATGATAAAAGAGGCGTTTTATAATAAGGATGTCTCCTCTGTTTTGATCCTTCTTATTGTTTGGTTTTGTATTATTTTTTAATCTCGGGAACTGGACGAGGGTAGGGTTTATTCTTAGTGACTTTTAAAAGACCCTCTTGCGGGCAAAAAAAAAATAAATAATAAAAAAAAAATTCACAGCTTCAGAAAGTAATTAAATCGCTTAAATTATTTAAACGATAAATAGAAATGGAATTATAACTTTTTTTGCGGATCAAATTCTTAACGAGATGTTTTATGAGGAAGGAGCTTTGTAATAAATCATTTGACAGCTTTTATCAACCATTATTTTTTAATTATGTTGTTTGAAGCTATATCAAAATAACAGAAAACGTTAATTATTGGAAAAAATGTTAATTTTTAAAAATTATTAATGGTAATTGTAACTTTAATTAATATGTATTGATCCATTATTATTTATTTATTCATCCATAAAAACATGTAGCTCAGCAGCTTGATTTTTCTCCTAACTAAGAGTACCCAGTTTATTAAGACTGGGTGAGCCCAACCAGGATCCACAAATCCCAGAGGGCCCTTATATGGCTTTCAATAAAATAATTTATCTAGCACAGCCGGACTTGAACCCGGGACCTTCACCAATCATTCATTCAAAGATATCTTTAAAAAACAGGAAGCGGGTTATATTATATTCTTTTTCGTTATTTAGGATTGTTCAAAATCTGAAGTCAGAATGTGCTCCATATTCATCATGGAGTAGACCACCTCAGGGGGCCAACTGGGTGAGGAGAAACTGCAGCCAGACAGAGAAGAAAACCATCCATTCACAGATGGACAATAATCTCAATATCAGTAATGTTAATTTTTATTTCATTCATTATAATATGTATAATTATAATGCCTTTCATTTCTACCGAATCATTCAATATACTTACACTAATTATAAAGTCCACTTACACCACTCAGATAAGATGCCACATCCCAACTAGGGAATTTATCTTCTTCTAACTTAAACAAGGATTATATTAGTGTGATAATTTATAATGGGTCAAGCTTGATGTTTGGCTAGTTCTGTGTAAATTACGTTGTGTACTGGGTAATATACATTTAAATATGATTTGTATTATTATGTAGCCATAATCTGTTCATGTTTGTTATTCTAAAGAATTTTGGTCCCAGAATAAAGTTTCTATTCTATTCTATTCTATAATGAGTGCTAAACAACACTGCATTTATTGTTTAATTATTTCAAATTTTAAAGACGACTCATTTTTTTTACATTCTTTTTAAAGTTCTAAAAAATCTATTGGATTCAATTATGAATTTAAAACTTTCTCGAACACACAAAAAATTTCATCGAAATGGGCCCAACTGATTGGGAGGACTTCTGTGGCATATATTAACATCATAAATCGTTATTGAGAATTGTTCTGCGTCTAGCATATAACAAATTTAACTTATCACTTTATTTTCGATTTATCCATTACGAAAAACATTAATTTATACTAATTTTTTTGTTGAGTCTGGCATCCGGGATTGCTCTATAAACTCCGTAAATTTCTACCGCCTACATACTTTCTCATCCTTCAATCCTATCTTGCAAATAGATCTTTCCAAGTAAACCATGATAATGTCTATTCATCCCTCTTTTCCCAATCTGCTGGTGTTCCTCAAGGTAGTATCCTTAGCCCAATCCCTTATACAGTTTATACAGCTGACATCCCAACTCATCCTAATACTATCCTTACCACGTATGCTGATGATACATGTGTATTATCAGTCAACACCAATCCAGTTATTGTATCCCAAAGCCTCCAATCCCATATCACTGATCTTGAGGAATGGTGTCAAAACTGGAGTATTAAAATAAATTCTCAAAAGTCGTAAACCAATGACTTCCTGCCCATCAGTGTCCTTTAATAATATCCCACTTGTGCCTGTAGAACAGATCCGATACTTAGGGTTGCATCTCGACAAACGATTAACCTGGAATCATCATACAAGACTTAAAAGACAAGAAACCGCTCGACGTTTCAGGCTACTTCAACACTTACTAGACAAACGCTCTAAGCTCCCAATTAATTACAAAAGACTCATATGCATGACCATCATACGACCTATTTGGACTTACGGAGTAGAGCTTTGGGGCTCCACTAAGCCATCGAATTCCTCTCGTATCCAATCCCTACAATCCAAAATCCTTCGTAAAATCCTCAATGCTCCTTATTTTGTTAAGAATAAGGTCATCCATAATGACCTTAATGTCCCATTTGTGGCTGATTTGGCCCGAACCCGCTATATATCCTTTCATAACAAACTTCATATCCACTCAAACCCTCTAGTTTCAAACCTAGCTTCCTATTCAATTCCCGATAATCCTCCAAGACGTCTGAAAAGAGGATGGTCACGTGACCTTCTTAGTTGAACATGCGATTTGAGTACTACCAGTGGGTAGTTTCTATACTTGTCATTACATAATGTCATTATGGATCACTTTCCCTATTTACTTGTTATATCATTGTAATATTTAAAAAAAAATTTATTTATTGATATTTGTAACTGTATTACAATACTACATCAAGTAAATAGGCTTTTATTGTAATATAGTTGTAAATATCAATAAATAAATAATAATAAAAAATAAATAATAATTTTCTTGTTACATCTTTGGAATAAGATGGAGTTCTGAGGCCACGATCTCCTTGGGGGCAGCAGACCCCGCGATACTTGGCAGGACTTCTTCCTTATGTACTTAAGAGGGCTTAAAGTCTATTTAATAAGGCTCTTAGGTGAGTTGGAAGCCTTCCAGCTGAATTAGTTTCATAAAGGGAAGAGTAAGTTTGACTATATCTCAGTCAACTAAATTATGAGTTAATTTACACTTAAAATTATTCCATTTTACATCGAGGACTTTCTCAACTAATATCTAATACAAAAAAAAAGAAAACACTACAACCCGTGAAGGGTCCTGGTTTAGTACATGGTAGAGACTGTACTGCTTCGAGTATTTGTCCCAAATCACGCTCAACCGCAAAGTTATTTTTCAAGTTATATCTTTTTTTTAAGTAGGATATCCCTTTATAAGGCTAGGTGTGCACAAGGAGGATCTGCGAATCAGATTAAATAATTTATCTGTCACAGTCAGATTTGAATCCGAACATTCATCATAGTAAATTTCCAATCTAAACACTGAACTAGCCCGATTCCTAATAAAATAAAAATATCGTTATTGTAAAATAATCGGCTAATAAAGAAAAATATAAATATTGTACTAAATACAGCTCGTAATGCCAATTTGAGAACGAAAATATTGTTTTCCAAAGAATGAGGCTCCCTAAGATTTTTTAGCGATGAGTTGAAAACTGCAAATTATTTTTTATCATAATTACTTCAGAAATGTTAATGTAAAAAGTGTTCATTTCATTTCCATTCAGACATAATTAAAACTTTAGTTCATAATGTATCCTCATACAAGACTGAAAAGACAAGAAACTGCTCGACGTTTTCGCCTACTTCAACACTTACTGGACAAACGCTCTAAGCTACCAATTAATTACAAAAGACTTATTTACATGACAGTCATCAGACCTATTTGGGCATACGGAGTTGAGCTTTGGGGCTCTACTAAACCATCCAATTCATCTCGTATCCAATCCTTGCAATCCAAAATCCTTCGTAAAATCCTCAATACTCCTTATTATGTCACAAACAAACTCATCCATCATGATCTTAATATCCCATATGTTACTGATTTGGCCCAAACTAGATACCTATCCTTCCATAACAAGCTCCATACGCACTTGAATCCGCTAGTCTCTCAGCTTGCTTCCCATACTATTCCTGATAACCCCCCGAGGCGCCTGAAAAGAAGATGGCCTCGAGATCATCTACAATAGAACTTTATTGGAGTGCTATCGATGGGTAGTTTCTCCACAAGTGTTTTCATGTCATATGCTACATTTTTGCACATTTACTTGATATAATAATGTATTATAGTTGTAAATATCATTGAATTAAATAAAAAAAAAAAAAAAAAAAAAGTTCATAATGTCAGGTGTTACATTTGAACGTAGTATAAATCAATATGGATCTAAAACATTCCTTTATTATTTTAATTTTTTTTTTTTTTTATTATTTCATAATAAAATTTAAAAGTTAGGATTTAAAACATCACTCTTTGCTAAGTGCTAAATGATAAAATCATTTGTCACTATATTTTTTAAGTAATTCAAATGGAAACCCTAAGATCATAAATATAAAAAAATGGGCTTTTACTATTTTAAAATGTAACATCTTACCTATATAACATAATTTTATTCAAATAATAGAGAATACTGCTAAATAAATAACACTTTTGTTCAAATTCTTATTTTAACTTGTAGGTAATGATTACATGAAGGTCACCTGCGGTCTAGTGGTTATCGTGACAAACTACTAAGCCCAAGATTTCAATGTAGCCCTGCAGGTGGCCCTAGTATTTTTTTAAGGGAGTAAAAATCCTTAGTTACGCCGACCTTCGGAAGGGACGTTAAACGGGGGTCCCGAGACTGTACGATGTCAGGTACTCGTTAAAAATCCCTACCCTAATTAAACCTGGATAGGCAAAATTTAGTGCTCCCACTGTAGCATCGTCCGATTAGCCATAGCAGCATAAAGTGACGTTAAATAAACAACTAACTAACTGATTACATGAATAAGAAATGAATACATTTATCTGATTAAATATAAAACTGAAGTTTGTTGGTGTATAAATATACTACAAAATTTTCTTGATGTATAATATCTTATTTCTGATAGACATTTGTTCAATATTTTTTTTCAACAACAGACCGATAAGCAGATAAAAATATTTTATGCCCTTCTTCCAAATATGAAAAAGTGGTTCTCAAAGAAAAGAACTAAACAATTAAGGTATACCGAAGTTAAAAAAAAAACCTAAACTGCCTGTAATAACAGTCAGTGAAAAAGAAACTATCGTAAACAGACACATAACTCCAGTGATTACTTCTGGGGGGGCGTAGAAGGAACAGTTACCATTACTGGGAACATTGCATTTTTTACCGTTTATGTGAAAAATGGAAAACAGGGGTTTGGAGAGGATAGGAGGGGAACAACGCATTAAGTTCAACTTGTGATGAGATTTTGTCAATTATTGAACAAATAAAATTAGCATTATTACAAAAACAACATTCAACTTGTAACTTTTTACAAATAATAGTTATTCGAATATATATAATTATTATTTTATTAATCGACTCAAAGCCCTAAGGATAATAGCTAATATTGTGCAAATACACATAAATAGATAATAGCTAATACTCATGACTAGTGCCCGGATTTATATGCAACAAAAACCATCAAAATATGCCATATGATATGCCATAAAAACTAACAAAATATGCAGTAAAAAGTATGATAACATGCAATGTAAAGTGTGAAAAATAGGTAATAATGATAAAATATTGGTCCATAAATACACAAAAAAACGAAGTATTTTTATTTACATTAAATGACAATGTTTACAATTTAAATTTTTCATATTTTCAGTTTTTAAAATTTATAATAACTAATTCTTTTAAATAAAGGGGAAATGTTTCAATTTTTCTCAGTTCTATCGACAGAAGCACCAAAACCTTTAGAATTTTGACCACAGGTATTGTAATTGAATATCATGTGCATCTCGAAATTACTTTCAGGAAAACTTAATCTTTTATCGGTCAACAAATATTTGCATACGGAAAATGACCTCTCTATATCTACCGATGTTAATGGGGCATTCTTAAATTTTGACAAAACTATTGGGTCATTCATGTAACCAATAATTATTGATTTCTCACCGTTTAATATTTTGTTAATGTTAACTAGAATTTCTAAGCCAGAGTTTTTTATTGATACGTCTTTCAATTTATTTTTTAAGGTAAAGCCAACTTCACGGGCGACCTGTGGTCTAGTGGTTAGCGTAACAAACTACTAAACCCAAGATCGCGGGTTCGTAGCCCTGCAGGTGGCCCTAGGATTTTTTAAAGGGAGTAAAAAATCCTTAGTTACGCCGTCCTTCGGAAGGGACGTTAAACGGGGGTCCCGAGCCTGTACGATGTCAGGTACTCGTTAAAAATCCCTATCCTAATAAAACTTGGATACGCAAAATTTAGAGCTCCCACTGTAGCATCGTCCGATTAGCCATAGCAGCATAAAGTGACGTTAAATGAACAAACAAACAAACAAGCCAACTTCACCTGGTATGGCATTAACTTTAGTTCCGAGTATTAGAACTAATTTAAGGCCATCATCAAGATACATGCTTTGTCTTGCATCTTCAAATCTTTTTATTAGATCAACCAAAAACCTTTAATTAGCTTCAATGAAAGCCAATTCGTTCAGAGTTGTGGGCTTATTGAGAGTTAGATTACTTTTTAGAAAAGTTTTTGCACGCTTTGAGCGTCATAAATTAATTATATTTCTTACACTACTTCTTTAAACTGAACGAAATTTTCAGAATAAAATACTGCCAATTCGAGCCATGTGCCCCACCTCCTTATAACAGGGACTGGGGTTAAAGGCTTTCCGGGCATTTTTTTCTTTATATTCGTTAATTCTTGAAGGGGCTTTAAAAAACATTTTCTTGCCATTGTTTACGAGTTTATAAACGTTTGGGTAAATTTCTCGTATTTTTTCTCCCATGCTTTTGCATGCATGAGCCATACATGTCACGTGAACCATATTTGGTAAAAATACTTTTAGAAATTGGCCAACCTTAACCATATATGGAGCAGCGTATAAAATCACGTATAAAATCAGTGTAACTAATAAAATCACCCTATATGAAATCTGACTACCATTTGAAACGATTATTAAACTGTCGTTTACAAAACGGCTAATTGTTTCATGGTTAGTTTTATATAACTGTTTGCAGGAAATTAAAAAGGGTTTCTCGCTGACGTCACCCAAAATCCCTACCAACATATTGGCCACATAAAGCCCCCTAGGATCTGTGGTCTCATCAACAATTATGTAAATGTACTTTTCCCCTGTTTTGGCTTTAACTTCAGCAATTGTTTGTAAATAACATTGTTTAACATTTAACGTTGGTTAACATTTCCTAATACTACTTTCACTAGCTATCACCTTGTTCGCACATTCAGATAAAAAGTCAGGAAATGGTGGTTTGGTGAGGTTCCATAAAGGAATCCCTGATGCAACTAATGTGTCGCAGAGCTCTTGATTGAAGGTTTCTTCCTCACTGGTTCCAGAAAAATGTCCAAGCAAGGCCTGATGTTTACATTTTCTCTGACACACCGACAAATGTGACTCTATAGGAAATAGAGTTAATTAATAAACAGATCTATTTTCATTTGAAATATTAAATACTATCATATGACGAGCAGGTTTATGTGAAATTGTTTTTTTATTAATGCCAGTAGTGGAATTTATCTGTTTTTACATGTTGATATATCCTCACGGTAGTATCCTTGGCCCAATCCTTTATACAGTTTATACACCTGACATCCCAACTCATCCTAATACTATCCTTACCACGTATGCTGATGATACATGTGTTTTATCAGTCAACACCAATCCAGTTATTGTATCCCAAAGCCTCCAATCCCATATCACTGATCTTGAAGAATGGTGTCAAAACTGGAGAATTAAAATAAATTCTCAAAAATTGGATCAAATCACTTTTACCTTACGTCGTAAAGCAATGACTTCCTGCCCTTCAGTATCCTTTAATAATATCCCACTTTTGCCTGTAAAACAGATCCGATACTTAGGGTTGCATCTTGACAAACGAATAACCTGGAATCCTCATACAAGACTTAAAAGACAAGAAACCGCTCGACGTTTCAGGCTACTTCAACACTTACTAGACAAACGCTCTAAGCTCCCAATTAATTACAAAAGACTCATATGCATGACCATCATACGACCTATTTGGACTTACGGAGTAGAGCTTTGGGGCTCCACTAAGCCATCGAACTCCTCTCGTATCCAATCCCTACTATCCAAAATCCTTCGTAAAATCCTCAATGCTTCTTATTTTGTTAAGAATAAAGTCATCCATAATGACCTGAATGTCTCATTTGTTGCTGATTTGGCCCGAACCCGCTATCTATCCTTTCATAACAAACTTCATTCCCACTCAAACCCTCTAGTTTCAAACCTAGTTTCCTATTCAATTCCCGATAATCCTCCGAGGCGTCTGAAAAAAGGATGGCCACGTTACCTTCTTAGTTGAACTTGCGATTTGAGTACTACCAGTGGGTAGTTTCTCTACTTGTCATTATATCATGTCATTATGTATCACTTAGCCTATTTACTTGTTATATTATTGTAATATAGTTGTAAATATCAATAAATAAATAATTATAATAATAATAAAACATGTTGATAGAACTCAATGTTTTTCTCACAAGGAATACTTTTGTCACAATCACAACACACAACTACTGTACCGTAAGTAGTAAAAATCTTTTTATTAGTCCCGTTAAAAAATTACATCCAATCAATAAGTTTTGAAGAAAAAGACGAATTAGTTTTCAGCTTGACTGAACCCGTGAACTACAAAATCAAGTAACTGCGACTGTTGCCTTCCCCGCTCTAGGGCAAAGCTCCGAGAAAAACTTCTTAGTACCTAATATAATAAATAAAACGGATTGAGGACTTAATATGAACCTTCAATATTAGGCAATATGCGAATATTTTTTTCTTTATTCGTAACGCAAAATAATATTACTGTTTGATCCACAGTTAAACCTATAACTTATAATGTGATAAATATTAATTAACATAAAAATTATCACCTAATTAAAAAAAATACGTGAGAAATCAATAAAATGATTGAAAATATGCAATATATATGCATTTTAGGCGTAAATATGCACAATAGCCAAATTATGGCCAAATATGCAACGATATGCAACAAAAAAGTGATCATAAATGAGTTAAAACCAGTAAAGATATCAACTTATGTTATTATTATACTGAATCAGAAAAAATATGCAATTGTATATAAATCCGAGCCCTACTCATTAGCTCGAGCAGCTCTAACCCTCCCAGGTAGAGGCACAGCTATTCCAACCGCCCAAGAACTTGCTCGCCCCCTTAAAGAATGTATAGATAAAAGATGGCAAGCAATGTTGGATGAAAGTCCTCCAATAAATTGAAATATATAAAAAGGGAAGTAAAGCCTTGGGCTACATCTAATCGCTGTAAACGCCATGAAGAGGTGGCTATTGCTCGCCTTAGAATAAGACACACCCGGCTTACCCACGCACATCTCATTACAAGGGATGCACCTCCGAAATGCTTTAGGTGTAATTAAACTCTTTGTATCAGACATATGTTTGAGGAATGCTACTCCTATAAAAAAAAATACTAAATCAACTCAAAATACCACCCGATGTTAGAAAAGCTTTTAGAGACAGCAAATCTGAAATTCGTGAGAATGAGAGATTCATTACAAACTGTTAAATTGGTTAAACTGAATAAATAACCAATATTTGATCATCCATTGTCCGTGCTATAACTGCATTTGTAGTTTTTTCAGATTGTTTTATTTCCTTATTATAGATATATTATTTGTTAGTATGTGTGTGTATATGAATATATATTTTTTTAAAGATAAATAATTATAAAAATCAAAAATCTACAGGCGTTGATGACCCCATGGTTTCACGCCTCTAAGCAACAAGAAACAATCATAACAAATATAAAAAACCACCAAAATCCTCTCACTCTTTCGGTATACTACTCTCTGTACTTGGAATTCCTACAGTTACCGGTACATGGCATTAAGCAAATTGTTTAATAAAATAGTTATGTAACAAGGATGTTTCATCAATGCTCCCCGTTGTCGGCAATGTAAACTTCCTTAAGCTCCCCTCTTCTTTTACATGTAAATATATTATCTCTAAGATTAGGAAGAGGAAGAGATGATATGAGAGTAGAGAGTAGAGAGTAGAGATGTAGTAAATAGTTTATTAATTGTAAGACAGTAGTCTCTGAGTTAGATGTAGTCCATAGTCAATAAGTTATTATGATAGTCAATAGCAATAAGTCACCTAGTTAGTTCATAAGAATGTCTCTTATTTATCCATCTTACATTAGTTAATATTTCAATAGACCTATATATTTCTTACAAGTCGTCCACAGTTTGTTAACTCTACCAGCAGATTAAAAATACAAGGGCCTGGAGATCTAATATTTGTACCCAATTGAAGTTAAGCGTCGATGACCAATAGGTTTTACCCTAAAATCTAAAACAACCAATCAGGATGTGAATGTAAGCCTATGTTAACGACTTCTTTGTTTATCAGATATGTAACAGCGAACGAATAATTACTCAGTGAACATTCCCGAATCCCATATTTAACTCCAGTGAAGGGACTGGAGATAGCCTGTCCAGTTTTTATTAACCAAGACGTTTCTATTACCGCCTCCTGCCCGTTCCTTCTCGAGGAACATCGTACTCCGGAGGAAGCGGCAGGTCGTGTGAAGGAGAAGCGGGAACCGGGGTCATGTACCGCGGCTGACAGACAGTAGGTAAAGGAGACCGGTGGTTATCCTGTGCGTGGTCGTGATCGGGGCTCACGTGGAAGAGGGCGCCATGTGGACCACCCGCCTCACCATCACGGACCCACCCGGGCCTGGGTCACATCACCGTCGCAATTACCGAAATTGGACATGATGTGCAATCTTGGCTTCTGCCGATGGAGTCTTTCCCTGGGATATTGCCCAAATCCAGAAATGGGCTTATATAACCTGAGGGATTCTGTTGGCGTGTTGTTGGGTGTTGAAAAAAATTTTGGGAAGTTCAATATTCATGCTGGTTCAAAGGCCATATTATAAATTATATGAAGTGTAATTAGAATGAAAACCAGTAATCGTTGTTTATAATAGGGGAAAAAATAGTCCGGTTGGATCTCAGAGAAATAATTTCTTAATTAAGGTTGACTTATTTATTTGAAACCACTGTTTTAACCCATATTGCAGGTATCATTTAGGGCTTAGTAGATTTTTCTTTATGATTTATTTGACAATACTTAGTTATTATCAAAAGATTCAACATTAGAAATAATTGAAATTATAATATAATTTAAACGATGGGATTAGAGTTGGAGTATAAGTATAACAAACCGTGTAAGTAAGTATCTTTGTTAGTTCATTTAATGACACTTTACGCTTCTATGGCTAATCGCACGGTGCTACAGTACCCAAAATTAAGCTTATCCAAGTTTAATTAAGATAGGAATTTTTCAACGAGTACTTGACATCTTACAGACACGAATCAATGTTTTACGTCGTTTCCGAAGGCCGGCATAACCAAGGATTTTTTACTCTCTTTAAAAAACCTAGAGCCATTAGATCTATCAAACGATGTAGGTAAATTTATTATTGGAGCGTTTTCTTCTCCATATATATATATCTTTATATATGTATACAAATGTATGTATATATATATATATATATATATATATATATATATATATATATATATATATATATATATATTATTTATATCTATCTACTTATATTTATATATATCTACCGGTTTCTTCTCCATTTTTATACATTTATAAAGATTAATTAATTAATTCAAATTTCTTATTTTTTAAATATTTTTATTTTGAAGAGAAAAGATTTGAACCCAGCCGGGATTTGTCCTATTTTGATTTTGATTTGTCCTAGGTAGGGAGCGACCCCGGTGGCTCAAATGGTTAGAGCTTTGCCACGGTGAGGCGGAGATCCGGGTTCAAATCCCGGCTGGGGGCAAATCTTGTCTCTTTAAAATAAAAAGATTTAAAAATTAAAGCAATGATTTAAAAATTTTAATCTCTTACTTTTTAATGTTTGCTTATTTGTATTGTTTATTTTTTATGTCATAATAAAAATATTTATGTGGTTTTAAATAGACAATAAAGCAATCCTCCTCGTTAAATACCTAAGAGCGGGACTAATGATGGCGATAGGGCCTGGCAAATAGAGAGTGGTGAACACGAAAAGCTAATGAAACCGTTTGAAATCTGGGATGGATCCTTCTAATAACAGAGGCGGTGTGTCGCCGTGACTGGAGACTGTATCTTCATATGAAGAGCCATCACGATAGCCTCGGCTCTATATAAATAGCAGTCCAGATCTCCATCTCCTCTTGTTCCCACGTAGTCTGGCTATTAGTTATCGGCCTCGTATCCTCGTACGGGCTACTTCGTGGTCTCTTTACTCTGTTTCCATGGGAGGGCGTTCCTGGGGTGCTCGGCGGATTCCCACTTTCGCTAATAGCCCCTCATTAGAGTAAAACTGAATAATCTAGATCCCATTAGCGTATCTCGCATTCCGAACCCATTTGGCTGAACCGTTTGGTACCAAATAAAATATTGAAAGGACTAATGTGTGTGCTATTGATATTTTTCCTGATTCTTTTCTCCCAAAAGCGTCTCCAAAAGTATTAATCTATCCAAATAGCTAATTTAGAAAGGAAAGCTCCGATGGTTCGGCCATGTAATGAGGATGGATGACTGCCGGTCAGCGAAGAAAGCTATGGAGGCTAAACCAACAGGAAAAAGACCATGAGGAAGGCCTTTAGCGACCTGGAAGAATAACCTCCAAAATATCCAAAATGAAAGAGAGATTGAATAGGCGGAAGCCAGGAGAGCAGCCCTTGACAGACACAGGTGGCGCTCCTTGTGCAAAAATCTTTACACTCCTATGTAAAAGAAATGACAGAATAAGAAAGAACTACTGATCTAGATAAGTGTACTACATAAATAGCTGATGAATAATATTAGATGACCTTACATATTTAAGGAAGAAATTGCTCCGGATGGAGGTAAAAAAAATCGCTTGTATAGGGAGAACTATGTATTTGGAAGCCGACGCTTTGACCCACATTGCAGATCTTCTTCAGGGCTAAATATACAAGATACAAATAAATTAAAACAATACATTGAATTATATAACAAGAATTATTTAATAACAAAGAGATATTATATATTAACAAAGTAGTACTGTTTAAATCAAACAAAGTAGCAAATGAAAAATGTCAACTTAATTATAATAAATTACTATTAAAAAAGGGAAAGGTCAACAGAGAAATATAACAAATATTAATACATTAGTGGAAAAATTCCAACTAAAACCATAAGTCTCTAAACTAAAACAGGAAATTCAAAAAACCTGTCCAATATTTCGCCTATTCAGGCATCCTCAGAGCAGAAAGAGAATAACAGCAAAGCAAAACATGAATAATGCACCCAAAAAACACACATCCCACCACCTCTAAGGCTCAAGGCTTAGTTGGAATTTTTCCATTAATGTATTAACATTTGTTATATGTCTCTGTTGACCTTTCCCTTTTTCAATATATATTTTGTGGAATAACCATAAGTCCACTGGCTTTTTAAAAATTCTCTTTTTTTCTTGCACTTCTACTTTCATTTTTTCATATGGTTTTTTGTCTTCTGTTCTTGTGTTGTTTGTTACTATTATTTATTTTATTTTGTTTTCCTGTTGTGTTTTTTGGGGTTTGGTGAGTGTATATTGATGTTTCAAATTCTGGTGTATTTATCAGCTGGTTTTATCTAACCTTAGCCAGCTGGGAATCTAGTAACCTTCCCTATGATTCAGTAGTTGCATTTGACCCCTAGGCTACACCTACATTGGATCCGATTCGGTGTGACGTGATTCTATCACATACGATGCTGGGGTGTATACATTATACATATTCTACTATACATTAGACTAAAATATAAATGTATTAGAAATAATTAATAAATAATCTTATTTTTATAAATTTAAAGAACCAAATGTTATAACTCTCGATATATTTCAGTCATTTGGTTTGCTAGCGACGTCTCATCGTATCGCACCGGATCCAATGTAGGTGTAGCCTTAGAGGTGGTGGGATGTGTGTTTTTTGGATCCTTTGTTCATGTTTTGCTTTGCTGTTATTCTCTTTCTGCCCTGAGGATGCCTGAATAGGCGAAATATTGGACAGGTATTTTCGATTTCCTTTTTTAGTTTAGAGACTTAAGGTTTTAGTTGTTTTTAGTAATTTTTCCACTAATGTATAATAATAAATAACAATTAATAAAAAATTAGATTATGAATTGTAGAAACATATAGACATTTTATATAATAGCTTATCATATAACTCTATACGGTTTAAGTAGTTGATAAGTAGTCATGAAAAATACTTCGAATTAGGTAACTAGATCATAAAAATAAAATTGCAGTGAATGCATGCAAATAGGTAGTTATTAAACCATGATTTCCCAGAGAGACCTTGCAAGGGGTAAATAAGAAATAAACATCTATTATATAATAAGGCTTATATTATAATTTTTAAAAAATATCACTATAATCCATGAAGGGTCTTGGTGTTAGTACATGGTACAGACTGTTTTATTGCTAAGACAACTGTTTTGCATGGAGGTAATTTGTCTGTGATCACTCTCAACCCCATAGATTCTTTCCTCCAATTAAGGGTACTAACTTTATATAGGCTGGATGGGCCCAACGGGATCCCCACAATCCCAGAGGGTCAATGGTTTTTAAAAGATTAAATAATTTATTAACACCAGCTGGATTTGAACTACTTCAGCATAGCAACTCAGCGCTCTAAGAAACTGTACTACGCCCCTCCCCAAATGATATATATTTAGATTTATAGATAGGTTGTAGTGGTACAATTTATTTTTCATGTATCGTATAAATGGATATAGTAGTGGTAACTTAAGATTCATCTATTAAGATTAATAGATGAAGGAATAAACAGCGAAGGATAATGTACAAGGAGAAATCTCGAATAGAAATTGGTTATGAATTACATAAAAGGTAGCACAGAAAATGATGGATTTAGCAGAAGAAGCATTTCCAAGGGGGGGAATCAAAATCGATAGGTTGAGATCTTGTATTCAAAGAGTAATTAAAAGAAGGCTGAAGGAGATCAAAGATGTAAGGATTTCTGATCCTCAGGGCTAGGATTGGAAATATATTAAGTATTGCCTTTAGGAAACTAGATAAAGCTTCTTGTATAGATTAAAGTAATAGAAAAATTAATGAAAGAATCCATTAGTATATTTGTAAATAATGGTGAGAGACAGAATATATATATATATTTAACTTCCTTATTTACATCTATACCTTACTTGTTATTATAAAGGAATCTTGTCCTTAATTGTATTCTAATATAAAACCAATGCATCACTGTGATGCCTTGTGTTCCTTACGTCGTAGAAACCATAATGTATTAAAACCAACGGTTGTGCAAAGATGACTATGTATACAATAGAGACTAGTGCGAAGAATACTTAAGGGAATGACAATATATATTGTACTGACGAATTTCCATTTTTTAACTTTTTAGATATACATTTCTCAAAGTATAGAATATTGAGGCGTAACAAGTGAAGTACACTAAATAAAAGACATGATTTTTAAGAAAACGCTGCTGAAAAGGCTAACATGCTTAGCGTGAGATGTGTCTATTTATGAGACCGACTAAGTCATATCTTTAATATTTTTTTTAATTAATGTTTGGATATCACACTTAGAACTGGTTACCTCCAGATAAATATAAAAATTAAGAATACCATTGTTCGATTTTCAACTTTTTAAAAGTAATATTCTTGTATTTTAACGTGTCGGACCAACGGCATGCGAGATACAAACAAAAATTCGATAAATATTACCTCGTTGATTTTTCTGGTAGTATATATTTATATCTGGCTTGTAGAGCGCTTAATTGCCGTGCCGAAGGTCCCGGGTTCATATCCGGCTGTGGCAGATAATTAATTTAATCTGTTAACAGCCGGGGGTTGATGTTTTGGATCTGGAGACCTTCCTGGGGCTAATCAGCATCTAATGGCACCCGATCTTTCAGGGTACATTACTGGTACTGTTTTTTTTCTTCTAGATGTGAGCCTAAGCCCTGAAGTAGGTTTTGGTGGTCCCGTTGTACACACTTACTCTCCTCTTATGTTGTATGTCCTTTGTAGATATCCTCGATGACATTAAAAACCAGCGATACCTTACGAAAGGAAGGACAATGCCAATGCAATGCGATATACCCCAAAACCCGCCCAGAATGTTCTCACTCCACGAGACCACCCTCCTCGCGGTAGAGCACGGCATAAGAAGCGACGACTTCACAGCTGAATGAGGACTAGTGGATCGGCGGTCGGTGTTCTTGAACCCGGCGACAAAGAGCGGCAGTGACCCGTGGAGCGGCGGTGGCAATCAGAACGAGTTATAGCACTCATTTTGGCCTCCTCTCCCCCGCCCATTTCTTATTCTCCTCTTTTTTCTCTTTGTGACCTGGGAAAAGTTCTGAGAAGAGTAACTCTTAGTTGATACCCCACATCCGGTCGTCTCAATTGCTTTTGTTTAAGGCCTTCATTTGCTCCATTGGAATCCCCTCAAATCTACTCTCTTTAAAAGTTTGTTTTTTGATCTTTGAGAGCTATAATGATATTTAGTTATAGAAATTGGCATATTATTATCCTTCAGGATTGTACTTATTACGTCATTACGGTACTTTATAGATATACATTTAATATCCAATTTCCGGCTCTTACCTTAATTGTTCACTTCTGTTCTGAAAGAATCATCTATATTATTGGAAGAATAGAATAATTATTTGTATGATAATGATAATAATAATAAGGCCTAGCGAACTCGAAAGCTCGGTCCCGATACCACAAATCTCTGCTTACAAACTTCCGTCCACGGAGCACCACCCAAACCCAAATTTGCCAGATCACTCATAACGCAATCCTCCCACCTACGCCTCAGTATATTGCAGCCCAGCCGACACAGCGCTTATTAACTTTTTAGTAATTCGTTCGTTACTAAGCCCATCAATCTTAATATGGGCATGGAATCTTTGTTACCCTATTACTAAAGTATTATTAATAAATATGTTTATGGTAGAAAATGTTTTTATCCAGTTACCGTTCTGTTGTTGAAAAAAATAATACTGTATAATCCAAATACAATATAAAACTACTATTTTATCAAGAAAAATCTGCAATATATTTATACATTTATAAACATTTAAAATCAAATGAATTATACATTTAATCAGATAAATGTATTCATCTATAATGAATAAAAAGAATTTAACAAACTTTTAACAGCTAAAATATATAATAATGAACAAAAGTATATATATTTAGCGGTATTCTCAATTGGTATTACATTTTATACTATAGTCTAGTACCCTGAGAACGTCATACCATTTTGAACTTAATTGGTTGTGATTCTGCTTCTGGACTTGCAGTCTTTTACCCTAAATCGTATATTGGTTAAGACCTACAAATGTTATTTTTTATAAATAAAAGATATTGGGAGTAGTGCTGGAGCCCTGCTGGTCACCCGAGATGGGATGGATGCATCACAAGACAGAGCCGTTTGGCAGAAGCCGCTAGAGGAGGCCCAGATTCGCTAAGCGCGTTGCCGCTCCAATCATGATGATAATGAAAGGACTTTGCTTAGAAGTAGAAATAAGATATTATAATACAGAGAAATAAAGTACCAGTTTTAGACAAACCACTGGACGAAGATTCTTTGGTACATACCTGAGTATAAAAGGCATAAGGTCAGACACAAAACACCACGGACAATGGTCAAAATCTGCATTTCAATAATTTTATATATTTACATATAAGAACTCTAGTTATACTAAGCAACTAACAATAGTGCAGATTTGTAAATATAACACTAGCCTCTGAGGATGATCGTTGAGTTCCTGTGTTAATACCCTGTTACGGGCTGTAGAGAGAGTTGTTTATTCCCCCAGAACAGGAACAAAGGCAAAGGACATCCTCAGAGCTAGAGAGAGAGAAGGAGTGTGAGAGAGAGTGAGAAGGACCCTAAAGACGTTAACAATTAGCATGGACTAATGGACGAGGCCTGAATCAGCTGTGGCCACTTCCATATATCTAACGGATGTACACTACCCTCAGGTGGGGAGCCAGGAGGGGTAAGAATAGGGCGAGGGGTGAGAGGGGGTGAGGGGGCGGGGGTGAATAAGATGCTGGGGCCGCTACTATTGTCACGAGCCCCGGCCACTCCCAGCAATCAATTACCTAGGACCTTACTTAGCAATAATTAATATCCCTTAGCCTTGGAATGCTAACCCCACCACAGCCAGATCTTCGGCTTCCTTCCTTTACCAGTCCATCCCGGAGGGGTTCGCCGTTTTGCATAACTTGCATGCAAATGTGTATCCTTTCTCTGCCCCTCAATGAGAATAGTACCTGCTAAATAGTTCGGAATAACGACAGAACAATAGAGGATAATCATAACGCTAACCATTAAATCCAAACAGCAAAAAATAATTGTTGACTTGGATAACAGTTGGCAGGATAATTCTAAGAGTGGTGTAAAATGTTCAGAGGTGTAGTCAATGTTTAAGCCTAATAAAAATAACTTATATTATTGTGGCTACGTTTCGGCTTAAGTTTTAGGTCATCTTCAGTGTAGAGAGATGAAGAGTCAAACTCCAATTGACTGCACCCCCATTTCACACCACATTAAACAAAATTGGTTCACCTTACGGCCACTATATAATCAACATGGGAGTTGGATCAAAATTAGGAGGGAGAAGAAACACGCACACAAAAAAAGGTAAAATGTTAATTTTCTATTAATTACTTCACCTTACTTGTAGCACCACGACCCATGAAGGTTCTTGGGTTCTTTACGTAGCAGAATCTTCACTGTTTCTTGGACAACAGTTGTAGAGGGAGGCGATTTTTCCAAGATCACTATCCAGAAATGGAGTTTTCCCTCTATTTTGGATATCTTGATAGCTGTTGGGTGAGGTTCAGAACGGCCCTAGATCCCATAGGATCCATCTCCGAACACTAACAGATTAAATAAAAGTTTCCAAACAACGGGATTTTAACCCAGGATCTTCTCAGCATTCCAATCCACTATTAATGGCTAATACAAGAAAAAAATGTACAACTAGTACTAAATTTTTCAGTAGTTATTGCTGTTTGTAAGCCAAAGGTTGTGCATGGACATTTTTATTTGTCTGAGATCACACTTAACCGTCAGATTTTTCCTCTCGATTAAGATTATTTTTTATAGAGGGTGAGTGAGCCCAGGGTAATTTAGTCTAAAGCAGACGTTCCCAACCTGGGGTGTGTGAAGATAAATCCCAGGGGGGGGGGGGGCGCGAGACCATATGAAAATGAATAAGAAATCTCGCTTAGCTTTATTATTATTTTGTTACCAATACTTCTTTATGCTAAATTAAATCTTATAAAGTTTTATCTTATGACCGTGAAAATAAATGTTTTGTTTTCAATGTAATACTTGTTGCTTTTTTTATATACGCCCATACAAATGTTTGGGTCCCGACCGAAAAAAAAGTCAAACGTCCAATACACAAAATGTTTGTTGAACAGTTAATATTTATAATATGACATTTTTTGATATGATTATAATATGAAATTTCTAACTTTATATCAATAATAAAAGAAATGGAATATCTTTAAATACAATGAAAAATTATAAGGCAATCAGCAGTACTGGCGGCACAAGTAAAAACTCAAAATTTTAGAACAACTTCTTGTTTTGATTTCAAAATCAATTATAGTTCGATTTACTTAAATTTTATAATTTGTAAATTGAAATTGTTAACAGTCTAGTCTTCACATCTATTGGCTCTTCGAGTAATAATAATATACATTTTCAAGTAGTTTTTTAAAAATCTAAACGATTGACAAATAATAATATGTTTAAACACCTTTATGGCTTTCATTGATTTTAATTTAATGTCCTACCCAATTAGAACTTTAATCTATTAAAAACTAACCTTTCCAGCTAATCAGTTTCCGTAGTGTAGTGGTTATCACGTGTGCTTCACACGCACAAGGTCCCCGGTTCGATCCCGGGCGGAAACAATTAATTTATTTTTAGAATTGGCTTTTTAAACTAATTGTTGTTTTTTGTTTAATTATCCAGACAAATTTAACATGAATTAATTCGCTAATATAATTAATAAATATTTGTTTTAGTAATAATAAGAAATATATAAAATATTACCAAAAAAATTATTAAATTCACATATTCAATTTGCATGTTCAGTGAATTTGGTATTAAAAGTTATTTAATAGGGCCGATGAAACACTCCTGACAATATCAAACTACGTTTGTATACATTCTAAATGGGAAAACAAAAGAAAGAAACAATAGTTGATATATTAAAAAATCTAACATATTACATTTATTTTAAAATCTGAAGCTATTTCTACGTTTGAACAAATACATCTAAGGGATAATGAGGATTATAATAATATGATATTTTTATGATAAATATTACCTGTACAAGTATAACCCTTGAAGGGGCTTGGGTTCAGTGTGTGGTAAAGATGGTAATGTTTCTAGGACAACGGTTGTGCAAGAAGATGATTTCTCCGAAATTACGCCCAAGTGCCATGTATTTCGTCTAATTAAGGGTAAAACCACTCTTTTTATAGAGGCTAGATGAGCCCCCACGTATGTCTACAGATCCATGGTGTTCATCCCTTGCTAATAACAGATTAAATAAATTATCTGCTTTTCAAGACAAATTTGAACCTAGATATGATAATTAATAATGCTTGCTTTCTTTGGAAATGTGAAACAAACTAAACATAAACAAAAATTTGTTTTCTGTTACTTATATAAAAACTGTTTTTTAATAGTTATTATCTTTAATAATATTATAGAAAACAAATTTTTTAGAAATGATATAACCTAATGGCCATTAGGAGTAATAATTTAAAATTAAATAATAATAAAATTAACTGGGATTCGATTAAATGAAGACAATTTTTATATCGACTTTAAATGATTTCGATTTGAGTAACTACCTCTGGGTATTTTCTCTTCTTGCCATTATGTATCATTCATTATATTTAATTGTTGTATAGTTATAATACAGTTGTAAATTTCATTAAAAAAACAACAACAAAAAAAACAATAAACGAACCTGTACGACTACGCATGATGACTCGGGTTCATTATTTGGTAGAGACTGTACAGTTCATTGTACAATGCCTCTTTATAGGGAATGAGTGAGCCCCAGGAAGTTCACTGATCCTAATGTAACCATCCCCAGTTGTTAACAGTATGAATAAAAGTTGCCGGGACCTTCAGCACGGCAACTCTGCCTTACTACCACTAAACCACTCCCCTCCCTGTAAATTCCAATAAATGTTAACAAAGGTATTTTATCAGAAACGGAGTAAATTAAGTTTCCTGTCCTTAAGTGTCGGAATACTGGGTAATTCTATCGCACGGCCGTCACAATTCCTGTTGTAGTTTTGCTCAACAATTGGGAGGAAGACGAACATCGGAGTCGGTCCGAAGCCGGAGGAGTTAGCCTTTGAGAAGTTATTCCAAAGACGAGGAGTGGAAGCAATTAGTTATCCGCCTTCTAATTGAAGGGATTGTTAAAGATCAATAGTAGCGGCTCCGATGGATCCTGCGAACCTTCTCGTGTTCCTCTCCGCGGTCTCAGAGGATCAAGGATCTTGGTAAATCAGGTGTATAGGATCAGCATGGGGTAATGTACCATCGAATAATGTACAAAGCAATATTAAAATGTTAAATAAAATAGATATGATATAATACAACGCCACTGTTAGGGTATTGACCCGTTCAGTCGCCTCATGGCTAGCTGACAGAATTCTAGTATGATTTTGCTTGTCCTGGTTTACAAACGTAAAACAAATATAATATCTCTAAAACAAAAATTCATGCCGACTAATAAGCCCCATAATAAGTACCAAGTACCTATTAAACAATGGTATCCTTCCATTGTTTAAACATCATCCGTTAGAAGATTGACCAGAAGTAAGTTAGAGAAACAGAGAAATATGTCTTATTTTAATAATGCAGTTAATGTCTATCGGATTTATTCTTAGGGAAATTCAGGATAGGAAAAATAAGTTTTTTATTATTATTTATTATTCCAATTATTATGAGTTTGTAATTACAACTTTAATTTATCCACTACATACATTGTTTAGTTTGTTCCAAATTTTAAAGTTTCCTTTCTCAAATAGTTGTTGCAAATCAAGCTCAAAAGTCATTTAAAAAAAAAAGGAAGTGGATGCATTGGCTCATGATGGAAAACCTTTCAATGATACTAAATTTCATGTAATTGAAGATACCTATTTATATTTTTTAAATTATATGTTTTTTATTAATTATTATTTTTTTTAATCTGTTTACATTTTTTAATATTATTATTTGATCTTTTACATATATACATATATGGGAAAAAAAATGTTCCTTTTCGAGGTCAGAGAAAGAATTCGTTAAGTATAGATGAACTATTAATTTGGCACCAACTTTTGGGCCCACATTGAAGGTCTTCTTCAGGGCTGGTTAAAAAAAATACAAACAAAAGAAATGAGTTTTAAAAAAACAGTAAAAACTTAAAATTAATTATAGAAATATGGCTATTGGAGTAAACCAGATACCAAAGTAGGGATGATTTAAATGATAATGATAAGGTGTCATTTAAAATATGTTTATTAGGTCGATGAGATATGAGTAATAACAATCATGATGAGAAACCAAGTAAATAAATTTACAACGAAGAGAAATAAGAATAAAAAAAAGTAACAAAGAATGATTTAATATTATACATTATTTTTATTTTGAAGAGAAAAGATTTGCCCTGGCCGGGATTCGAACCCGGGTCGTCCGCCTCTCCGTTATCCATTATTATTTAAATATGTATACAGTTTGGATGTGTTAATGTATCACTAATAATTATTGTGCTTATTGTGGCTGATTATACTTATTGCTATCTTATAAAAAGATATTTAAAAAAATATTATCTAAGTATTCTTTCAATTATTATTAATTACATTATATACGTGTGTGTATAACATTTTTTAGTATTTTATTTTATATGCCATATAAATGCTCCATATTTTTTATTTAGCCTTTATAATATTTGTATTCATTTAATTTTTTTAATTTATTATTATTTTTATTGTCTTGAAAACTAGAATACATCAATCAGAACGAGACTCCATCAGTACTTCTTCACCAAATCAGTTCACAAATTACAATATTAATGAACTTCCAGAACAAAGCTCCCGTTGCCATGGACTAATTTCTCCACTAAGGCGTCAGCTTTGAAAAATAGCCTACAGATGAGATCTAAAAATGACTAGATAGTTGCCTTCTTATACGTTCTTATCGATATAAGGTTATGTTTATGCGATACTCAAACCTGAACAATAGGTCGTTACGATGTGCTCTCTTCGTCCTCACGTTATTGCTGGTATCCGTAAACAATTAGAAGTTCACAACACCTAGGCTCTAAATCTTTTGGAATATCAACCTGTAGATGGCAACCCATCTTCTCTATCCACGATTTTATTATCATATCTTCAAAATCTCTTAAGAATTATGTCTAGATCGATTTTGTTCAGAACTAATAATTGACTACTTGATACGTTCTGTTCGATGAACGAGTTGAGGGTTGTTGCTGATTCATTAAACCTCACTTAGTGCTGTTTTTGCTAATCAGAAGATACTGCAGTGGGATCCCTAAATTTTGCCTATCCAGGTAAAATTTGGAGAGGGATCTTTAACGAGTATATGACACCGTACAGGATGAGAATCTCCCATTTTACAGCCCTTCTGAAGGACTGCATAACTAAGGATTTTTTACTTCATTTTAAAAATCCCAAGGCCGCCTGGCGGGCTACAAGACCCCGATCTTAGACATAGTATAGTTGGTTGCTATGCTAACCACAGGTGACCACCTGTTGATAGCCAACAAACTATAAGGATTGATTACAATTTATTTTATTTGTTTTTTTTTAGACAAATTTGTCTAATAAATAAACGTCACTAGCGTGGTGCTCTAACCAACTGAGCTAACCTGGCTCGTAACACGGGCAGACAAATCCATTCTCTTCACCGATCCCCGTTTTCTCGCAGTTTCGCGATGTATACAAGGGGAAGAATGTTCATTGAATATTAATTTAATTATATATCACAAAACTGCGAGAACAGGGGGATATAGGACCGTTGAAGAGAATGGATCTGTCTGCCCGTGTTACGAGTCAGCTTAGCTCAGTTGGTTACTGCACCACACTAGTGACGTGGGCGACCCGGGCTCGAATCATTTCTCTTCAAAATAAAAATATAAGGATTAATACATTTGATAGACTTATTTGAAATTACTGAGAAATATGATGTATGTAACAGTTCAGGTAGTAAATAGTTACAGAAGATTCATAGATACATGTAGGGTGCATTTTTTGTTGTATCAGGTTTCAAGCTTAATTCTTTATAAATAATCTGGGTTATTTGTACTTCTCCTAGGCTCATAAATCGATTTATTTTTTTAATGATATTGATAATTATAATTAATCGTACTGTTATTATTTTTACTTAGTGGTGTAGATGTAGTGTGAAGATAATTAATTATTAGCTATCTAATTATTAGCTTGCTAATGTGTTTTAATTATTAGTTTCCATCTAATCCTCGTATTTAATGTTTTTAAATAAATCTTTAAAGTGATAGAATGGAATTCTCATACAAGACTGAAAGACAAGAAACTGCACGCCGTTTCATTCTACTGCAACACTTACTAGACAAACGCTCGGAGCTCACAATTAATTACAAAAGACTCATATACATGACTCATATATAAGCCTTATTTGGACATAGGCAGAGAAGTAGAGCTTTGCGCTTCAACAAGCCTTCCAACTTCTCTCGTATCCAATATTTACAATCCAAAATCCTCCATGCTCCTTATATTGTTACGAATAAAGTGACGACCTCAATTTGTTACTTTGGGCATTCCTTTCATGACAAACTTTTTTTCGACTCAATCCCACTAGTTTCAAATCTAGCAAACTCTTCAATTCCTGATAGTCCTCCGAGGCGTCTGAAAAGAAGACCTAGTGATCTTCTAAGATTAATTTGGTTTTTGAGTACTAATAGTGGATTATTTCTCAATTTGCCTTTATCAATGCGATTATGTTTCACTCAAGTCGTAATATTATATCTACTCGTTGCTTTGTTATAATAAGGGGAGCGGAGTGGCTCAGTGGCAGAGGAGTGAGTTACCATCCCGAAGGGCCTGAGTTCAAAACCCTCTGCTGACAACGCTTTTATTTAATATGTTAGGAGCTGAAGATGGGGTCTAGGACTCTCCTTGGGTTACCAAGGAAATGGTTTGGGGAGAAAAATCTGGCTGTTGAGCGTGATCTAGGACAAATCACCTTCCTGCACAACCGTTGCATAAGTGTCCTACCATTTACTGAACCCCAAGAATCTTCACGGTTTGTAGTGGTACAGGTTTTTTTTTTTAAATAAATAAATTTTACAAAACTGATCATTTGAATAATTTGGTTGCTAGAGCAAATTTACAGGTCTCACCATTAAAAATTGAACAATTTTTTTTTTATAATGTTGTTAATTAATATTGTATACCGAATTTTAGTTTTAATAATGTTCGTTTTTGATACTTAATGTGACAAGGTGAAAAATTACTTCCTAACAACCAATTTAAAGGTTCTACCATTAAAAATTGAATAAAAAATACAAAAAAAAAAGAGAGAGAGAAAAAAAAAGGAACAGTGTCGCCAATACCCACAATAAAATTGCTTTTGTAATCAGGCGAGTCACGATAGCTAATTTGTAGCCACAGAGTTAATTTTAACATGTAAAAGGCAATGGCTTTTTTATGTATATCTTTAATAATGAAATGGTACATTTCCCACTGCGGTCCTATTATGCAGGATTTAGCATATTACAAGACCTAAAATGGCACGCTAGTTCTACGTTCAAGAAAGAACACCAATAGTTTAATTTCTTCTGACCTGTTTCCACCTTGTGATTCTACATATTTAGCACGTTATTATATAATAAATACTCTACGCATTTATGTGTTATTATAGAAGTTTATAATTTCTTTGCGAAATTAGAAGAAATACCTCGCCTGGTAAGAAGATGTAAAAATGACCTTCATTGAATTCATAAATGATATTACAAAATTAATCACAACTCAGACTCTAAGTATTGTTACGGGCTACTGGGTGTAAAATGGACTAAACTATTACTTAATTCAAGAATCTAATATTTATTAACAAATTAAAAAGAATACAATGAGATTATTTAAAACAGCTAAATTATTAAACTAATATCAATTTACAATAACAATATTCTACTAAATGTTATCTAATTTCTAAAATAATATACAAACAATATAAGATTTTGGTAATACTAAATAACTAAACTATTTATATATAAATTTGCACAATTACAATAATATTACACTATAGTTTACAATTACAAATTAACACTTACAGTTCGCTAACTAAAGTCCACCGACCGTAAGACTCTCCAAATATGACAAACTGCCACACAGTTTATTACACTTATTCCACGGCCACTAATTGTCACTGTTGCTCACTAAGCACTTAATACAGACTGATACTAATACTAACTAACTCACACACACTGCCACTAGTTAACGACTGCTACTCACTGGCTTATTACTACTGACTCGTCTTATTACTACTGATCTTATTACTACTTCGCGGCCAAAACAGCTCGCCTTTTTATATAGGCAAGGGAGATTGGGGTGGGGGCATCTAGAACATTCCGGGCCGATCGAGTAGGCTCTACGACATTCTATAATCCCTTCCGGCTTAATCCCATTGTTCGCCTAATCTTCTCAGCCTCCTTCCCGCTCAGACCGTAACACTGCCCCCTCCTTAAAAGTGCTCTGTCCCAGAGCATAGTCCGGAGAAATCGGGCGGTTATGAGCTTCCCTCGATGGAGACGCATTTCCTTTCCAGGGGTTGAACGTGCACACCAATATGGCGACCCCAGAGTTGGCGAATATCTCTTCAAGCATGTTCCTGTCAACCTTCCACTCCAGGCCGTCATATCCACAGCCCAACTTAGGGATCGCGAGCTTGGTGACACGCAGTCTCAGAAGCTTACTCCGCAGGTCGTCGAGGCTTCGCCGCAGGGCATCATATGTGGGCTTGTGATCATTGGCACACTTGGTTACCAAGTAAAACAGATGTCGTCCTTCGTATGTGTGGTGGAGTGCTTTCCCCACGCTTGGTCCTTGGCGTTCTAGTTCCGTAGTACCACCAAACTTCTTCCTGAAGACCGTTGCAATCCCTCGGGAAGTCCTCAGATCTTCGGCGACACAATGGGCCAGAGAATAGTCCGCGGGTAACGAGAAGATATCTCTGTATACTGTCTGAGTTACTCCACGGGGACCTTGTACCTTAGGTTGTGCAACTGATACCTTACTGGTCTCCACGTTGTTGAGATACCTGACTTGCTGGTCTTTTGTCGGGCCATGGTCTCCTTTGTATGGGGCCAGTCTATTAAAATGGACTACCCTGGGTTTTCCTTTTGGCTGCTTTCTGATCCTATAGATGACGTCGTTTATCCTATTGATGATCTCAAACGGGCCATCCCAGGAGTTCTGAAGTTTAGGTGAGTAGCCTCGCCTTCTTCGAGGATCATGTAGCCAGACCAAATCTCCAGGTTGGAATCCACCTTTCTCTGCCCTGATGTCGTAACGCTCCTTCATTCTGTCACTGGCTCCCTGGATGTTTGCACGAACCTTCTCGTGGATATTATCCATCCGCTTCCGTAGATTCGTGACGTATTCCTCTCCGTTAACTTCCTCGTCTGGCTTGAACCCGAATTTCAGATCACAAGGCAAACGAAGTTCTCGGCCGAACACCACATTTGCGGGGGTCTGCCCCGTTGCTTCATGGACTGAACTGCGGTAGGCTAACAGGAACAAGTGAAGATACTGGTCCCAGTCCCGCTGATGGTCGGAAACCACTTTAGACAAATATCGACCCATTGTCCTGTTCATGCGCTCCACCATGCCATCCGATTGAGGGTGAAGAGGTGTCGTCCTGGTTTTCCGTATTCCCAGTGCTTCGCACATCCCGGAGAAGACTGCAGACTCAAAGTTTCTTCCCTGGTCAGCGTGAAGTTCCATGGGTACTCCAAACCGGCTGACGAGCTGCTTCACAAGTACGTCTGCAACCGTGACTGCCGCTTGATTCGGAAGGGCATACGCTTCCACCCACTTAGAAAAATAGTCCATGGCCACGAGAATATATCGGTTACCTTCGTCCGTCACAGGGAAAGGGCCAGCGATGTCGATCGCTATCCTCTCGAACGGTGCTCCCACGTTGTACTTCTTCATAGGGGCCCTCTTTCTTCTTGTTGGTCCGTTAGAAGCCGCACAAGTCGCACAACGCCTGCACCAGTCCAACACATCGTCCTTAAGGTTTGCCCAGTAAAAGCGTTCACGAACTTTTTCCAATGTCCGGTGAACTCCAAGATGGCCGCCAGTTACACCGTCATGTTGTTCCCTAAGCACTTCGGGCACTTTATTCCTTGGAACGATGAGCTGTAGCCTACGCTGATCTCCTTCCGTGTTCTCCAATGCCCGTTTCAGCAGCCCGTTGTCCACTACAATGGAGTTCCATTGGGCCCAGTACGTTTTTACATTCTTCGACATTGGAGCAACATCCTGCCAGGCCGGTCTTCCTCGCCCTGATATTTTCCATTCCTTTATTTGTTTTAAGTCCGGGTCCTCGTCCTGTTCCTTTGACACCTCTGCATCTTGCCAACTGTCGATGACAACTGTAGTCCTCAATACCGCTGCCTGCTTCTCTTCTTGTCGAGAACAATGCTTGCAGCCTTCTTCACAAGGTCTTCTTGACAGTGCATCCGCATTCCTGTGGCTCGTTCCAGAACGATGAGCAGATTCAAAGTCATACTCTTGAAGGCGCTCAATCCACCTCGCCACTTGTCCCTCAGGTGACTTGAATCGCAGCAGCCACATTAGAGCCGCGTGGTCCGTTCTCAGCAGGAACCTTCTTCCGTATAGGTATTTATGAAAATGCTCTATGGACTTTACTACTGCCAGAAGCTCTTTCCTTGTGACACAGTAGTTTCGTTCCGGAGCTGAGAGTGCTTTGCTGAAATATCCAATCACCCTTTCTTCTCCGTCTTGGAGCTGAGAGAGGACACTTCCAATGGCGATGTTGCTGGCATCTGTGTCAAGTATGAACTTGCCCTCGGGACGTGGATAGCTCAGAATAGGAGCACTACTCAATTTGCTCTTTAGCTCCTCGAAGGATGCCTGGCACTCGTGATCCCAATGAAAAGTCCTTTTCTCCTCGGTTAGCCTGGTAAGAGGTTTTGCGATGTTAGCAAATCCTTTCACGTACCTCCGGTAATAGGTGCAGAGCCCGAGAAAACTTCTCACCTGGTGCTTATCTCGAGGTACTGGCCAGTTGGTGATCGCTGCTATCTTCTCTGGGTCAACAGCAACTCCGTTATCTGACACAATATGCCCCAGGTAGTTGACTTGCCTTCGGAAGAGATTACACTTCTTCGGGTTCAACTTTAGGTTCGCTGCACGCAGTCGTTCGAAGACCTTCTCCAGATTCTTCAGATGGTGAGCGAAGGACTTTCCCAGCACAATAATGTCGTCTAGGTATACCAGGCATACCTCCCAAGAGAGACCTCTTAACACGTTTTCCATCAGCCTCTCGAATGTGGCAGGAGCATTGCAAAGCCCGAATGGCATTACTGTAAACTGCCAGAGCCCAGTGCCAATTGAAAACGCCGTCTTCTCTTTATCCTCAGGTGCCAATCCAACCTGCCAATATCCACTGCGGAGATCCAAAGTAGAGAAGAGTTTACACCCCTCTAGGGTGTCCAGCGTATCGTCAATCCTGGGAAGCGGATAGCTGTCCTTCTTGGTGACGTTGTTTAGAAGACGGTAGTCTACGCAGAACCTCGTTGTGCCGTCTTTCTTCTTCACCAATACGACAGGAGACATCCAGGGGCTACTTGAAGGCTCAATGACACTATCAGCCGCCATCTCCTTAATAATCTCCTCGGCGTCCTCCCGTTTAGCTAACGGCAGCCTCCGCGGGACCTGTCGGATAGGCTTCGCATCCCCAGTGTTAATCCTGTGCTGGACGATATCCGTTCTACCCCGTGGTCCTGGTCCGATCTCGAAGACGTCATGCCATCGGGTAATCATGTCTTTTACTTCCTCGCTCTGTTCAGGCGAAAGGTCGTGACATGATTCGTCCACAAATCGTTTAAGTTCCTCTGGGAGCCCTCGAAGCTCGGTGGGATGACGTTGCAGTTGACGAACCACTGAGGTAGCGGTGGTACACTCCCCGACCGGTGTTCCTTTCTTCAGCGTTACCGGGAAGCGGTTCAGGTTCATTAGCCGAATTGGAGTGGTAGGTCCGATCTTGATGAGAGACCTAGCAACCAGTACGCCGCGCCCGATCTCTTGTTCTTCGTGCCTTCCGGGTTCAACTAGTACACATTGACCCTCCGGTAGATGTCCTTCGACTGTCCCATGTGTTACGATTTGGCTCCGTGCAGGTAAAGTGGTGTCTTCTAGTAAGAGCACTCGTGCGTAGAGATCCTTTCCCTGCCGAAGGATGACTTCTTCGTCTCCCATCGTCAGCACACCTCTCGACATGTCCAGCTTGATCCCGTATGCCATCATGAAGTCCATGCCCAATATGACATCTTCATCGATCTCTGCCACGAGAGCGCGGTGCTTGAGATGTTGACCCCCGATGATGAAGGTGGCAACTGTCTCCCCGTAGACCTTGGCTGGCTGTCCCGTGGCAGTCCGTAATGCCCAAGTTGTTGGTAAGATCTTCTCAGCTGGAAGTGTCTTCGAGTTCAAGATTGTCATGGTTGCGCCGGTATCTATTAGCAGACTTTGCAGCTGTCCGTTCACCATCCCATCAACGTAGAAACTGTTCTTTCTGCTTCCTATTGACGCAACCCTGGTGGTCTTCTTGGGGCCTTTGACGTTACGGGTTGACAGTTGCCCCTTCCCATCAACCCTATTTAGTTTTCCTGTGGCTTTTCTTGCTTCTTCGATGGACACTTGCTTCTAGGGTGTCCAAGTTGGCCGCAGCTCCAACAGCGTATCTCCTTCTTACGGGTCCTGAGAGCCTCCAAAACTTTCGTCACAATTTCCTCGACGCTGGGGACCGCATTTGGCTCCGCTTCTGCTGCTCGTACTCGCGCATGGCCCCGTACAGACTGTCTAACAGCCTCGAACTCCATGGCCTGGGATAATGCGTCTCCTAAAGTTTTCGGCCTGGCGAGCTTCACTGCTTGCTGTGTCTCTGGGTCCCGAAGTCCATCCAGGAATTTGTCGACAGCCAAGCTTTCGTAGACATCGTCGGTGACCGATGGGTAGGCGTTCCTTACCAGCCGGGCAATATCCGCTTCAAATTCCTGCAAAGTCTCGTTGGTCTTCTGGACCCTGCTTCTCAGCTGTGAGCGATACAGCTGGTCCATGTGGCGGTGGCCGAAACGCATCTCCAGTCTTCTGATCAGCTCCCCGTAGTTGGACCGCTCCGACATGGGTATCCCCTGCAGAACTCCCAAGGCGTCTCCACGCAAGGCCAGGCACAACGCTGAAGCTTGGGTCTCCTGTGACCACCCGTGGATCGAAGCCGCTGTCTCGAAGAGAGTCATGTAGTCCTCCCACGGCGTCTTTCCGTCGAATACTGGAATGGTGTTGTGAGCTGGTGGCGTCCCATTATTGGCTGGCAGAATAGTTTTATGAAGACTGGCCTCGGGGGAACGGTCGGTGTCGTTCGTCGGTGGGTTGCTCATACGTCCCTCTAGAGCCTCTACTCTTTGCCTAAGTTTGCTTTCAATTGAATTCAATTTTTCTCCTAACCTAGATTCTACATCAGCTACTTTATTATCTACATTTTCCATTAACTTAGTTTCTAATGTGCCTAATTTAGACTCTAGCCTATTTTCTACATTGCCTAGTTCATTTTTAACACTGCTTAATTCATTACCTAGTTCATTTTTAACACTGCTTAATTCATTACCTAGTTCATTTTTAACACTGCTTAATTCATTACCTAGTTCATTTTTAACACTGCTTAATTCATTACCTAGTTCATTTTTAACACTGCTTAATTCATTACCTAGCTTATTTTCTACATTGCCTAATTCATTTTTAAAAGTTGCAGACAACTTGCTCAAATCAGTTTCAAACAGAACGTCATCTGGATTTTCCCCTAACTCTACAAAAAATTGACGCAAGCGATGTTGCAGTACACTTTTATTTCCGGAAGAATCCAGATCACGTTCTTCTAATTCCCGTTTTAAATCCGCAACTTTTAAATCCATCAATTTAAGACTTTGAGAAGCCATTTTTCAAACAGTAGCCCAATTATTACAAAATAAAATAACAATTACACAAGATCCCACTTCTGACACCAATTTGTTACGGGCTACTGGGTGTAAAATGGACTAAACTATTACTTAATTCAAGAATCTAATATTTATTAACAAATTAAAAAGAATACAATGAGATTATTTAAAACAGCTAAATTATTAAACTAATATCAATTTACAATAACAATATTCTACTAAATGTTATCTAATTTCTAAAATAATATACAAACAATATAAGATTTTGGTAATACTAAATAACTAAACTATTTATATATAAATTTGCACAATTACAATAATATTACACTATAGTTTACAATTACAAATTAACACTTACAGTTCGCTAACTAAAGTCCACCGACCGTAAGACTCTCCAAATATGACAAACTGCCACACAGTTTATTACACTTATTCCACGGCCACTAATTGTCACTGTTGCTCACTAAGCACTTAATACAGACTGATACTAATACTAACTAACTCACACACACTGCCACTAGTTAACGACTGCTACTCACTGGCTTATTACTACTGACTCGTCTTATTACTACTGATCTTATTACTACTTCGCGGCCAAAACAGCTCGCCTTTTTATATAGGCAAGGGAGATTGGGGTGGGGGCATCTAGAACATTCCGGGCCGATCGAGTAGGCTCTACGACATTCTATAATCCCTTCCGGCTTAATCCCATTGTTCGCCTAATCTTCTCAGCCTCCTTCCCGCTCAGACCGTAACAGTATTTTATACTATCAGCAATAATTATTGGTTGGTTTTACTACGGATGATTAGTATACGATCAAGAATAAAAGATATAATCCAAAACAACCATGATTGGTCTGAATTCGTATACATTGAGGAACATATATAATTTATTAATTTTAATCTAGCTTAAGAAACATCCAATCGGTACCTTTAATGGATACAGCATAATGCACAAGTAATGGTGCATAACATTCCATACACAATTGCATATAACCCCATTTCCCCATGTCATAATAATCATCACGACCCCAGGTAAGATAAGGACAAGTATGCAAAGATGTTTCTGCTCGGGTGGCTAGATACCGCTCGGAGGAGAGGAATTGAAGGCGGAGGTCAGAGATAAGGTTGTGACATCAATGGGTCACCTCAGGGGGTCAGGGCTTATCTGCGACCGGGTCATCTTCGGGACGTCACCTAGAGTTCGCTCATTGTCTTGGGTAGTGTCGGCTCTGGAATGGCAAGATGTGCTGGAATAGTAGGTCGTTTCGACTGTTTAAAATCAATTACATCCGTCTAAAATTGTAATTATTAGAACCGAAACCCAATCTTACAATCCATCCTTAATAATATATAGCTCAAAAATTGAATAATACACTACTTCTACAAGTACATCTGTTCCAACCTGAATGATTACAAGTCAGGGGGGCTGCGAGATCAGTTAAAAATAAAAATCCTAACTTAATTTCAGTTTTTTTCTATATCCAGTACTTCTTTACCTTAAATTGAAGCTTATAATGTTGTATTTTATGACAGTAAAACTAAATGTTTTGTTTTAAATTTAATACTTATTGTTTTTCTTTTATATTCCCATAAAATATATTCTGTGAGAGTGAGGCGGAGGAGGAAATTTATTTGAACAGGGGGTGCTTGTTACAAAAAAGGTTGCGAAGCACTCGATTAGAGTAACGACATACTAGTCTCCCTATAAAAGAAATTCGTCAGATTTTTTTACCACAATGATATGGGAAATATAGATACCAAATCTGATACTGTCAATATTTCAGAAATAATCCAAAGAAGTCAAGTAAAAATGGTTGGAAAATATTAAATATTATAGGACCAGATTATACTAGGGTAAAAATCGAGATTAATAGTAAATTTGTAGATTGAGTTTATTATCAAATTAATTAATATTTTACATTCATTATAACTACTTGATGTATTCTGTTATACAGTAAATTTCATTAAATAACTTTAAACAAAATATTATTTTATTAATTATCGCATTGATTTAATTAATTGCTGGTTTTGTTCCTCAATATTAATCTAAATGAGTAGTTGTGTCAATCACTTACACAAGTGAGAAAATATTTATCTCAATCAAGCTATGAATCTGTTTTCGTTAGTCTAAAAGATTATTTATTTTAATTATTTTATTGAATATCATTTTTGCTCTTAAATTAAGTTTTGCAGAGTTGAAAAGTAAAATTTTTTTTTACTTTATTATACTGGCTGTTTATTTAAAAAAAAAACAAAAGTCCTGTTTCCGCCCGGGATCGAACCGGGGACCTTGTGCGTGTGAAGCACACGTGATAACCACTACACTACGGAAACTGTACATCACCGAATAAGTATTTAATCCATTATTGGTTTAATGATTAATAATTAAATAATTCTAAAGCAGCAATAAATCAGATATTAGAAAGTACTTTAACTTCTTTAGGATATATTGCTACGTATATTCGAAGGTTTCAATGATGTTTTAGCTAAGTAACAATTTAGTTTGTTTTTTTGTATGACAAAACAGAGAATATTCCTGGACAGTGAAAATTACAATTAATAATTCTAAATTTAAACATATAAACAACTAAAAGAGCATTGAGAGATATCTATTCGTCTGAACGAGATAATAAAAACGAGGAGTATTGCCTAGGACTCCATTGTTTTAACACCTTTTTTCTTTAGGATCTTTATATGATATAAACACCAAATAAAATTTTGGATAATATTAATATTACAAATATATATTATTAAATATATTATACTTTGTACTAGTATTTCTTAGTACTGACCGTGTAATTTTAATCTCTTGTTTGAGTACTATCACTGGAAAGTTTATCCATGCTTGCTTTTATCCATGTCATTATTTAGGATTGGTAATAATTATTTGTTATACTATTATAATACTGTTGCAAATTTCATTTAATAAAAATTTAAAAACAACACAATTTTAATCCATTCATCACGTAATTCCTCTGGCTCCGACCGTGTAGTCAAATTCTTCGCCGACGTTTCGATGACCATACTGCAAGCTTCTACTGAGTTTAACCTGATACAGAAAGTGTTTTTCACCTGCTTTGGTAATTATGTATGTGTTAAATTAATTATAAACTGAAATTAAATTTATTATAAATTTTTAATAAAAATCAATTTTTATTATTCGTACACATTTTCTGTTCTGTACACAACTGCTCTTTCTTTTTCAAAGAACGTTCTTGGGGTACTTATTCAGTCAATTTCAATTTTTTTACTACTCATTTTTATTTTGTCAAGCATCATGTATTAATAAATTTATTACATATAAGAAAATTTCTTTTTTTTTTTGTTTTAGAATAGAGATATATTTTGTTAATTTAGAACCATTCCATATATATTGCGACCTGTCTAACAGCTGTCACTACGCGAATTGAAATTCGAGAGACAGAATAATCATTGACAGAGCGTCGGGGAATAATTGAAAACGAGATATAGCGTTGCCGATATGGCTGCGACATATGCCACAGCACATTAGTTGACGACACTATTTGACCATATCAGCTGTAAAAGTTCCCCTAGGCTGGCTATTGAAGGCTAGGAGGTGACACACACTGCGGAAATTAGCAGCGCTCTGGAGGCAGAGATAAAGCGCCGACAACCCTAGACAAAACCATTTCCAGGTTCCTCCAGCGAATTTCGTTTCCATGCTGGACAATGGCGATCCTATTTGCAGATTGCTCCGCGGTCAGATTTTGTTTTCTGATTTGATAGTCCTCCATCCGGGTCAGCTCCACCGACCTTTTAGTCCTCTTTACAAAACTTTACCTTTCTATCCCAACTTGCCGCCTAGTCCACTATTTCACTAAAACTTTGAATTATTTTTCCTACTTTTTCCCCCTAAAGATATACAGCTTTTATAATATACAACTTATAATATAGATATAACGTTCGTAGTTAAACATTGTTTACAAGAGATAAAAAATTATGACAATTAAAAAAAAAATTGTCATTATTATTAAAGAACGGAAGATATCAAGGAAAATTTTAGGCCCTACATTCTATAACGAAAAAGTACTACACACACGAAACGAGACCCATTACAAAGGCACAGAAATAATCACCGATACAATGAGGAAAAGAATGGTTCTTTGGACTACACTGCGAATGAATGGAAGTAGGCTTCCAAAAAATCTATTTGAATTCCTTATAAATAAAAAGTCTAAACCGAAATAGTTTAAGGAAGCAGAGAGGGGCATAAGAGAACTGGGTGTTACGGTTGATATGCTAAGGGGTGGAACTGCAAACAGCTTAATCCGAGACATGAAGATAATGTTTGAGCTCCCATAGGTTACATCTTCGGGTGATGACAGATTAAAGTTTTCATTATCAAGATACATGTAATTTTTAGAATATAAAGTTTAATATATATATAAGGGGATTATACATTATTTTTTTTTAAATGACAAGGAAAATTTGCAAGCAGGTGTGAGCGTGAAAATTAAATCGAAAATAAAGAGAAAAAATAAAAAGAGAACGATCAAGGGAGTCTTGGGACAAAAGAATGAATCAATACAGGATGAAACTTCGAATGGTCTGGCTTTCAGTAAATGGTTGCGATTGTACAGTTTCTTGGAACTGTTGTCCAGTGCAGGGAAGTGATCTGTCCTGGATCACGCTCAACCGCCGAATCCCCTCCCTTATTTCGGGTTCCCAGATTATAGAGGCTGAATGAACCACAGGAGTGAATCCATCTCCGGCCGCTAACTGATTAAATAATTCTGCCAGCTTTCTGAATATGAACCCAGAAACTTCGGCATGACAACTCATCGCTCTACTACTGAGCAACTCTGCTCCCTAAAAAGAACAAGGTGTAAAAGAGGAAGAAACCTTAACTGCGCACTGGAACACTAGAGGTATGTTATATAAAAGTTATCTTGAATAATATTACTTATTACCTTATATTTATAGGGAAGAAAATGGTCCGAGATGAAGTCAGAGAAATAATTTCTTAAATAGGGTTGAACTATGTTTTGAAAGCCAACGTTTCGACCCACAATGCAGGTCTTCTTCAGACCTTGAAGGAGAGATAGAAAGAGAGAACGGGAACAACTGGAGTCTTTTTAAATTTTGTGACTGAAAATCATGGGAATCTTCTCGAAAATCTCATTTAATGCACAAATCATAATAAAACTAGCAATACTAATCTAAACTGTTATATGAACCATTTTTTAAACTGAATTTTTGTTTTGATATTAATTTAATCAAGCGGATGAGTAAGAAATAAGTAAATATTCATAAATGGGATGAATTAAATATTAAAATAAAATTCGCACAATATTGAAAATAAGGCAAGCATTGAATAGTCGTTTATAACAATATTGCGGAATCATTGAACTTGCCGGTACACAATTAGTTCAATTACGTTCTGAGATCGCGTTCAGATGAAATTTGTGGGATTTCAGGGGAGATATTCTGTAGGTGGATAGAAGGTTCAATGGCAGATTTCAGTGGCTACTGTTACCACAATCCTACTTGGTTCCTAAAATGGAAGGCACCTGGTACGCATAACTACGGATCGATACTAGTCCAGGAAAGGTTTAAACAACAATAACTATTAAAAAATATATTTTCAATATTTTATTCTCTCAGAACAACTTTTCTTAGATTAATAAAATTACTTTTTAGGTCACTCCAAGGTTACAATTTAACGTAATTGATCCCAAGACCAGATTATTTAGATACCCAAAGGGTCTTTTGTCACAAACAAAGCCTAATTCCTAATCCAGCAAAACTTTTCATTTAAAATGGATTATGAAGCATCAAATAACGAAAGAACCATAACAGGACTTTATCCTGACAATTTAGAAAACAACCATTTTTAAAACCGGAGGCGGGATTTAAGAGGTGTGGAAGGGGAAAAGTAGTTCCACCACCTGATTGAGGTTCTTGAAATTAAAGCTTGGAAAACATATAATTTTTTAAAACAACATTGCTTGAGGTTATTGTCTCATTCCACAGTTAATGAACATACGTAAAGGGGTCGAACACAAAACAATAATAAAAACTCGAGGATTATACAAAGACATAATAGCAAGAGCGAATTAGTTCACGAAGAGGAGAAATGGCGAGTGAAGCGTACCATGTGGTGAGGTAAAAGGTGTCCCCTCTGCGCAGATTGCTTTCTGAATGTCAGACTACAGAATGTACAAAAAACACAGGAATTTTAAAATAAACATAACTTCAGAAAAAGGCGAGTGAATAAATTTATCAAAGAGAACTAAATCTCTAAAGAGATTACTGTTAGAATATTTATGGATATTAAGTCTCCGAAACTTTGGAGCCTCCCTTATAAATGAGGAGAAAATAATGAGCAATTGGTCAATCTTAACATAGATAATATAGGCTTAATATATCCAGTATATCTCCTACTTGTCATGGGCGAGGTTTTGGAGAATCTGATTTTTGGTAGACTAAACAGATCTTCTCAAGAGCGACTTTCTGAAATCCAGTGCGGTGCAGAGGACTGCTGAATATGTATGTACGCCATGACGTACAGGTAAGGGGAGAAAAACATGTTATACTAATATGGCATAACTTCATTTGATTTTATTAGCCGAGTGGACTCCAGTAATTGCACAAGTGAGCGCTCCCAATCACTTTGACTTGGTCAGAAGCCAGAGTGGAAGACACTGTGGAGAGATGTCTCCAGGGCTTTGGCTTTGGTACAGTGAAAACTAGTTATCGATGGGTAATGGAATTTCAGAATTGCGGTTCACCGCTACTGCTATCGGGGATGATCAGTTTGTGTTACTGTCCTCGAACATAAGAGATTAAGTATAATAAGAGATTAAGTTAAATAGTACGAAACTGGATAGCACGACTTTTAGGGCTCACTCTATAAGGATGGTCATCTCCTTGCACCCCAGACAAGATTCTCTCGCACAGACAGAAGTGCAAGTGACCATTGGGTCTGCTTCGAGTAACTGTCATACAGAACTGTGTCACGTGCTGCGAGATCGGATCTGGCTGAAAATAAGGAGGCGGATCTCTGATTACGAATCATAGCAGATGGGTGAGGTTACAGTTGAAGAAAGGAACCAACTTTGTGTTACGACCTCTGAAGTAGCTACACTGAGAAAATACTTTCACTCCTCAGATAATTAGAAGAATGGACATGAATTACTGAGTTATACTATTATGGATTATTGTGTATATTATATTCCCCAGGGACATTGAAGTTTTAGAGCAAAACTTTTCATTTTGTCTCGGTCCCCCAGTCAAGTCCAGTTTACGGTGTACCGCCGAGCTCATCAAAGTACACAGTTGAAGGTATTGGTCAAACTGAGATTGAGTTAAATGCTTTCTGAAAAGTTACTGAATTTATTGTAACGATTTCTATTAGCAGCATTGCATATTGCGCCGTGGTTTATAACACCAGGGTGTACAAAAACAAGCATTGCCTTTCATTCACCATAGGATGATAAATATTAAATAAATAGAACAATAGCGAAGTATCCTATTTCCGGATGTAAATCCGGATGAACTTATTGAATTCATTCAATGATCATAAATAAATCGCCAGTCAGCGTTTTAGTGACCGTAGGTACAAATTTGTCTCAATACAAGTGATTTTTAAACTGTTCATGAGGAATGTGCCCCCACTGCTATATCTAGGATTATGTAATTGTTTATCATACCCCCTCCTCCATTATAACTAAAATGAGCAAATGTCGATTGCTAGATGGTATTTGAGAGACTTAAGGTTTTCTTTAGTTTTGTTCTTACAGAGAGATGAAATATTTTATATTGCGTGTAAAAGAATCATCCCTTGTTAGGTAATGCTAGAAACAAAATTTCTTTCTATTGAACTAATCTTGCAAGGAATCTGTTCACTTCTCGATAGCTTCGAGTAATGGTAGCCAACAAGTAGAATTATCCGGAATCGGTAGGAATCCCACTTTTTTTTTTAGATCCCTGCCGACGAAGGGAATCAGAAGTTGTCCCCAGCCGGTAGGGACCAGAGGAGAGTAATTGATCGCTAATGCCGTACAAAAACAAGTAGGAAACAGTTAATATAATTAGGAGCGAAGACAAAGGCCACAAAGAGGATGTCCTCAGGAAACCAATCTACAATTTAAATTAAAGCCAGGGCCAAGTTGTTGTGCCCCCTCCCCCTCATCGCCCTCACCGCCCCCGGAGGCGGTTTACCTTCCCGAGTCCTCCTTACTCCTGTTTGTTCACTGACATATCTCCCCCTCAAGCTCATTCATCTGGCCAGTCTTAGCCTCTCTGTTCGGCCGTCCGCAGGGTTGTTGGTCCCAACATGGAAAAGGACAAGGGGAGGGTTGGTTTGTTATAGTCGCAACATAATAAATTGCAAGCTGCCAGAGTGAGTAATCGTCCATATTGTTTAAGAGTAAAATATTTTTGTAATGAGGTATGAATATTGATTGAGTGAATCAATGAGAATTGATAAATTTGTTTTTATATTTATACATTAAAAAAAAATTCAAGGATATAAAATCCTTTCAGAGGTTAATACAAAAGAAACAGTAGTAGTAGATATGTGGCCAGTAAAATAAAAAAATATACAGATATACAGCAATTATAATAATTTTAATAAGGCTTAGCGAATATCAAGGATGAGTGCCGATACCACCAATCTCTGCTTAGAAACTTCCGTCTACGGACCACTACCCAAACTCAAATCTGCCAGGACCCTCTTAACGCAATCTTCCCACCTACGTCTCGGCTTACCCCTCAGACGCTTCCCAGTCGGCAAAGTATTTATTAACTTTTTAGGAATGCGTTCCTTACTAATCCTAGCAACTTTATATCCCCATCTTAATCTCCTAAATTCTCCAGTGGTCTCATTATTTTTTGGGCCCAATATTCTTCGTAATATCGGGCGTTTTACCTCAAAACTATGATTGAATGTTAGTGGTATTTTGTGAAATAAAAAATAATGTGAGTAGGGCGTTCTAACCAACGTAACATCCCTCCAGCAAGCCTCAGCGATTCCATCGGACTCAACCGGGAGGAACTTCCAGGGAATTTCCACCCGTATACGTATCCGTGGGAAGGATTTTTAATGTAAAAAATCCTTAGTTATGCCATCCTTCGGAAGGGACTTAAAAAATGGAACTTAAAACGGGGATCCAGAGCCTGTACGTTGTCAAATGCTCGTTAAAAATCCCTATCCTAACTATACCTGAATAGGAAAAAATTAGGACTCCCGCTGTACCATTGTCAGATTAGCCATAAAACCATAAAGTGATGCTAAATGAATTAAATTAAATTGAATAAATTAATTAAATTTAATTAAAGTGATTTAGGACAAATTACCTCCCAGCACAATCAATGTCTATGAAACACTACTGTCTCTACCATGTACTGAACCTCAAACCGTTCATGGGTTGTAGTGGTACAGGCTTTTTTTTTTTTTAATATATATTGGGTTGTCTGGAAAATATTGCTGGATTTTATATTTTCTTTAAAATATCCATTCAAATAATAAATAGGCTTTATGAAACTAATATAAATCATGTAGAATAAATTAACACAGTAATAGAAAAAACTTTGATGTCAATCAAGCTATGTTGTCATTTTTTCTTGGTCAGAGTTAAAAAAAAAAATATTTGGTATACATTTCATTTGTGGTCTTCAAAAGAAGTATTCAAAAATTAAAGATTTAATGTATATTTTATTTCTAAAAACAAAAAAATAAAAGTGTTTCCGCCCGGGATCGAACCGGGGACCTTGTGCGTGTGAAGCACACGTGATAACCACTACACTACGGAAACTGTACAGCAATGAATAACTGTTTAATCCATTATTGCTTTAATGACTAGTAATAAAACAATCCTAAATTATCAATAATGAAGATAATAGAAAACTTATTTAAGATCTTTAGGTTATCCCGCTACTGAAGCTAACGTTTTTTCTATTTCGTTATAGCAAGGTCATTCATTGTACAATATTAGTAAAGACGTGAATTAAAAAATCCAAACAAAAAACCCTAAATCTCTAATAAAAAATCAGACTTTTTTAAATATTATCTTTATGCATGTATTTTGAATTTATATTTATTTATTTTCTTTTATCAGCTGTTTTTATTTAGTTTTTACATGGCCTCCCACACAAGTTAATATAATATGAATTAATATATTGGAATGATACATCACACAACTTTTTTGAAAAATATTTTTCTATTTCTTGACAATTGTCTTGTATAGTGAACATTTCATTAACCTCGAATTCGTTTCATAATATATACTATCCAACGACTAGCTAATACAAACAATTCTGCCTAATTTCTAGGCTATACTTCAATATACTGAGGATTTAATGATTTTTAAGCGTTTTTTACTGTTTTCGCCCGAGTGTGCGCTACCTAGCTCACACGCCCTATGTACTCACCGTGGGTATAATTATAGTATAATAGGTAATAATATTATATGGATTAAAACTAAAAGGCATATCTATTTTAATATTCTACCTGAACTAATTCGGTGACGTTAAAGAAGAAACCCCACTTCTTGATGCAGGATTATAACCATGATAGCCGATGTAATATACCTTTGGTAACCAATGGCAACACCTCACCATTCCTCAGTGTTCGCAAAATGTCTTTTCTAAATTGTCGGACAACACCAATTACTAATGGATGTTAATTTAACTTCTTTTATAATTCATTTATTAAATCAGTTACCAGCCACGGATGGATTCTGTGAGACCAGCAGACTTTTCCTGGACTCACCCAGGCTCTATAATTTGGGCACGGATAACACTGGGAAAACTGGTTGAGTGTGATCTCTGACAAATCTCTCCTCTGGACTACCGTTATCCTATAAACAGTACAGTATATACTATGTATGGATCTACTGTGTATGGATCCCAAGAGACTTTATAAGTTGTAGTTCGATTAATTCCTTTTTATGATAAATTATAGATATGCCCATTTCGTATAGAGTTGTTCTCTGAAAACACCCATTGGTACAACGATATCAATTAGAATTTTGGCACTAATTAAACTGCATTGGTAAACAATGAGTAACCATATGCAGAACTAAATGTACAATAAAAAATTCAGAGCGGACTCTTAGTATATATTGTGCAATCTCGTCTCCTTTAACACCGCCCAAAGTTCTAGGACTTCAGTATTCTCTCTATTCATCAGGAGAAGAGCCATTTGGAAAAACACACAACAGCCATTCTTAAATGTTCTCTTTTTTCCCTCATTATTCTCATCTGTCAAAGTATGAGACCCGTTTCAAAGAGGCTTTTTGATAATGAGACATACAGAAATATGACTGTAGCCAACATGTCATTTTAAGTGGAAACAGAGGACAGAGCTTTCACCTTAATATATTCTCTGTACGCCCTGTTGCATTAAATTGTTATATAGTTATATCTCTATTGCACATTAAGAAAAAAAATACTATGTATGACCGAGGCAGTTCAAAAGAAATAAAAGTATCTTGGAACAGTAAATTATTAATGATGGACTAATTCTTAATGCTCCGGTTGCGATTCTTTTTCAAGTGTAGTCTAATGAACCCAGTTAAGCAACATTTATTTTATGGTTCAGCAATTAATAAAATACTACAACAACATTGATTAAAACACTAAATACCACAATAGAAATCGTTACAATAAATTCAGTAACATTTCAGGCCGCCTTTAACTCAATCTCAGTTTGACTAATACCTTCAACTACTTTGATGAGCTCGGGGGTACACCGCAAACTGGAATTAGAGGATTCCACTTTTCAAGACACAATGAAAAGTTTTGCTCTAAAACTTCTATGCCCCTGGGGAATATAATATACACAATAATTCAGGATAATCCATAATAGTATAACTTAGTAACTGAACCAAAGCCAGAGCCCTGGAGACATCTCTCCACAGTGTCTTCCACTCTGGCTTCTGACCAAGTCAAAGTGATTGGGAGCGCACACTTGTGCAATTACTGGAGTACACTCGGCTAATAAAATCAAATGAAGTTATGCCATAATAGTATAACATGTTTTTCTCCCCTTACCTGAGCCTCATGGCGTACCCTCCATAAATAGATATTCTGCACCGCACTGGATTAAGAAACTCGCTCTTGAGAAGATCTGTTTAGACTACCAAAAATCAGATTCTCCAAAACCTCGCCCATGACAAGTAGGAGAGACATAATGGTTGCATTACGCCTATATTACCTACATTAAGATTGGCCAATAGCTCATTATTTTCTACTCATTTATTAGGGAGGCTCCAAAGTTTCGGAGACTTAATATCCATAAATATTCTAACAGTAATCTCTCTAGAGATTTAGTTGTCTTTGATAAATTTGTTCACTCATCCTTATCTGAAGTTAGGTTTATTTTAAAATTCGTGTGTTTTTTGTACATTCTGTAGTCTAACATTCAGAAAGCAATCTGCGCAGAGGGGACACCTTTTACCTCACTACATGCCACGCTTCACTCGCCATTTGTCCTCTTCGTGACCTAATTCGCTCTTGCTATTATGTCTTTGTATTATCTTAGAGTTTTTATTTTTGTTTTGCGTTCGACCCCTCTACGCTTGTTCATGAACTGTGGAATGAGACAATAATGAGGTTGCTTGAGGAGCAATGTTATTTAAAAAACTTATGAGAGATTGTGAAATTCTCAGCAAATATTGTCCAAGCCTTAAATCTCAAGAACCTCTATCAGGTGGTGGAACTACCTTTCCCCCACCACACCACCTAAGTCCCGCCTCCGGTTTTGAAAAAGGTTGTTTTCTAAATTGTCAGGATAAAGTCTCTTTGTTATGTATTCTTTCGTTATTTGATGCTTCATATTCACAGCAGAATAAAGTAATTTTAAATAAACAAACAAACCAATGAACTTGGATGGTCACGAGGCCATCTTATTTTCAGGCGCCTCAGAGGATCATCAGAAATTGAAGAAACTATTGGATTTGAGTGGGGAAGAAAGTTTATCATGAAAGGACTGGTATCGAATTCGGGCCAAATCAGCAACTAATAGAACATTGAGGTTGTTAGGGATGACTTTATTCGCAACAAGCTAAGTAGCATTGAGGATTTTAATGAAGATTTTGGATTGTAAGGATTCGAGAGGAATTCGATGGCTCAGTTGTCCCCAAAGCCTTGCTCCGCAAGTCCAAATAGGTATATTAATAGTCATGTGTAAAGGATGTTTTGTAATTAATGTTGTAAAAGCTTAAAGATTCTTCTAGTTAGTGTTGCAGTAGCCTGAAACAACAAAAAATTGATGATGGTAAGAATATGAAATACTTTTTTTTTTTTTTAACGAAGCTATTAAATTAGTAAGCCCCTTAAATTATATTGTATTACTTATCACAGCAAGTTATAAAGCTAAGATATCGCTCCGTCAGGTTTCCAGAGTGGACTCTAAGATCGTGTATAAGAAAGAGATAAGAGGCGCCTAGGGAGCTCCAGTTCCCAGCCGGTGTGTGGTCGCTCTGCCGTGACCCACGACCGCCACGGACCTCTCCGCCTAATTGTTGAGGGAATTAAACATTTTCTTAGCTTTACTCAATTCTTACTACCATCTCCGATCATCGTAGATATATAAAAACAGGAGATCGTCTTCAGGAAGAGTAAGGCAATATCTCTGATGTAGTTATAGGTTTTTGTTTGAGAGCTGACTGTGATATATCGCTCCTTCAATAGAACAACTCCTTCACAAATCAACAATATAACAACCAGAGAAAACATTTCATCGTCATCGAGGTCCTAATAAAACTATTGAATCATAACGTTGCCTCAGTAGCACAAAAAAATATCACTCCTTCAAAGGAACAGCGACATAAATAAAAAAATGGCATTTTTGATTTAAGCCTTCAGTAGCATATGTATAGGTTGACGCTTTTTCAGTAACGACTTATACGATATTCCATTTCGAACATTTTTTTTTTTTTAAATCATATTATCATTTTTAAACTTGAATTTTTATGAGGATACTGGATAAAAATAAAAAAAATCAAGCTTTTAATCATTTCCTAATAGTTGATAATGAATTTCAATTCCATCATTACAATTTGAATGCTTTGTTTTGCCAATACCCAAATTTTTATTTTCTAACTCACACGAAACTTTCAAATACGTCTATTGAAAAATTATTTTTTTTAGTTATGTTATCACTTTGTTCTTTTGAAGGAGCGATTCACAATAGAATAATCTTTTAGAGTGCAATAAAAAAACAAAATATTATCCTGAAGCGTTTCAACCGAAAATTCTTAGCAATAATAAGGACAGGATTTAAATTAGATATAATGATGTAAGTAAAGCAGATGCAAAAGGCGTTGGGCGATAAAGAAGAATGTTTAAATAATACATTAGAATTTATTAAAAACACCAATATATATCAGTCAATTTGACATATACATTTACACGTTTATGTATATGTGTGTATATGGGTCTATATGTATATATATGTGTGTGTGTGTGTATATATGTATGTATGTGTCTGTATGTATGTATGTATGTATATATATGTATATGTATAAATATATCCAATATATGTTTATTGTTTATCAATGTGTATAATGTTTATAATATAAACATTATACACATTGATAAATTTTATATTATATCATAAAGCTTATATAAATATGTATAACGTTTTATTTTACCTTTCTATCATATGTTTAATATGTTAAAATGGTTCTTTTATGTGCCTAATATATCCATGGTATGTTATTATTTAAATATGTAACAATATTTTACTAAGTGTAAGAATGTATATACGTAATTATGTAGGTAATGTAAATATGTATATTCTCTAGTGGTAATTAGCAGATACTGTAAATATTTATATTCTCTAGTGGTGAGGGCAATAATAACCATTTGTAGTTGTTTTCCCTTAAAATAAAACAACAACAATAGTGTAAGTAATAGGATAAGAAAATTGTCTTGGTGGATATAAATGAATAATTCTTAAAAATGGTGATGAACTCTTTCTTAGAAACCGACGCGTTCAGGCCTATTTTGCCCATAATATTCAATGCTGAATAAACTAGATACAAAAACACTCTTTTAAATTGCTACGGCTAATATTCTTTCAAACTTCTTCATAGGCTTCTTGGTGTTTCGATCTTGTCGTCAAATTCTTCACCTACTTTTCTTCAGGCATGCTGCAAGATTCCTCATGATTAAATCTGAGACTTAATGAGTTAGTAATTATAATAACAATAATGTTGAATAATGTAAAAGAATGGGAAATATCCAAAAATCAGAGAAGAGCAATAGTTACAATGAAACTTGGAAATACAAATTATAAAGGTATAGAAAATGACATACCTCATTTGCCTCACTAGTTTTATTCAGGATATAAATATCAAAATAATGAAAGTTATATTTGATGGAATAACTAGTCAGGGTTTTGGTAAATTTTATTACATTAATTAGTAAATCATTATCACTAAGTTATATAAGATTCACTTTTTTAGTATTTATCTTTTATCTGTATTTTATGTTGTTTCCTTCTAATACCGAACTCACCTTGTTAGTTTTAAAGCTTTTGATTTACCAAGAAATGTCTGTTCCGCTATAATAATTACATTTTTACTGCTCCCTGCCAATTTATTTTATTATATTGTAGGTTTCTTTTTCTCTTTATGTATTGAACCGCACCACCAAGTTCTATTGAAGTTAACTACATTTTTTCGTTGTTTCAATATCGGCCGAAATAAAATTTGTCTCAGTGGCTAACCTATGTGGTATTATTTATTGACTCTATTAGTATTTTTAAAATTTACTTTTCGATTAATGTTTTTAACAAAGACAACCATTTAAATATTTTGATTATCTATCTCCACAATAACAATTTTATGCATATTATTCAATATTTCTATTACAACGCAAATGTCCTTATTGTGATTTCAACTCTATTTATAATGCTTTTAAAATTGTTTTCATAAAAAAATTATTTAAAAAAATTAATGATCTCACAGCTATATTATTTGTTTCGATGCGTATCTACCTGAGCATAAAAAGGAAACAAATTAATAAGAAATTCAAAAACAAAATTTTGACCCGGATAGTTTTAAATGTTGTGTCAAACTTCAAGAGTCGTTTTTACCGCCTTTTTAAAATTTAGCTTCTTGTTGTAATCTTATTCTGACAACCGGAATGGGTCATTTCTACGGATTACCAAGTCTGAACAGGGGATAAGGTCAAGATTCACTTGGTGAGTCAGATTGAAATTTTATCTTATCGTTCTGTTAATGTGAGATGTGCTATTCCCAGCCTTTAGTAGTGTTAGTAATTTTATAGTATTAAGTCCTCCTGAGGCCTACAGCGGGCGAAGGTGTTTTCACTTTTGTTATTCTACTATTTCAGATAAAAATAAATTCCTTCAGTGAAAAAAATTATTCAAAAACACATTCATCAAAAATAAATTTTCAAGGAAGTCATATACGTAATAAATAAATAAAAAAACTGGTTCAATTTCATATTCACCCTAACACTACCAAACGTGAGCAGAAACGCAATATTCATTATTTGTCTCTCGTCGAATTTATTCAGAAAACATATTTTAAATGAACAGAAGTTCATGTACATTTTGCATAAAAGTGTATCGCAGTATATTGTATATTTTTTTGTAAAGTAATATTTTAATAAAATTTCAATCATTTAAAAAGGTAGATAATAACTAGATAGACTTGGTAAATATTAGATGGACGGTTCGAAAAATGTTTGTTAATCCATTTGCCTTTAAAATGGATACTTGACTCCAGTATATTAATCAGCGACTAAATCAGATGGTTTTCACCACAATTAAGAGATGCTTCATTTTCATATTCAAGATCGAAAAAAAGGACACTTATATCATGTGACAACGCACATTGCAATTTCCTGTGTTGATCTTGTTTGTTTTTTGATTAATGGAATTTGATAATAAAACATAAATTCATTGATTGTAGCCAATACAAGAAAATTCGTGTAAGTAATAACAAAAAAACAAATTGATTATATATCTCATTTTGCTTATATTAATACGTTTTTAAATAAGGTTGTCCTTGGGACCAGGTGTCCGTACTAGCATAGGGAAAAACTATGTCAGTAATTCAAGGATAAAAATATTTTTTAATGAAATTAACCATAGGAGATAAATAAAAACTTTTGTTATCTTATTGTCTAAAAGATAAAAAAAATCTAAGGTTTTCTTGTATACTATTAAATCAAATTTTTTTTTAATCTAATTTTATTGTTTTATAATTAAGCTTAATTTACTAATATTGAATAATACTAGTTGACCTTGTATATATGGGGAAGAAAATGGTTCGGGTGGAGATCAAGAAAATTATCTTATACAGGGAGGACTTATTATTGGTAAGCCAACGTTTCGACCCATATTGCAGGTCTTCTTCAGGGCTAGATAAATTAAATACAAGATACAAATAAATGAAAATAATACATGACACAAGATAACACTGTATCTGGCATGTTGATAGAATAATGATATATGTAATACGTAGTAGAAATTAAAACCAAAGAGACTAAAACAAAGAGTTACTATTTTATAAAAAATATTACTTTTATACTAATATTTTTTTACTTTGTTCTAATTTCTAATTTTCATATGTTACTTTGTTTGATTTAAACAGTACCTCTACGCTAATATATAGTTTCTATTTGTTATCATATGTTATTTAATCCCCTCTGGTTTTTATTTCTACTAAAAACTAAATAAAACATTATTCTATCAATATACTACATACAGCATTATTCATATGCCATATTGTGTATGGTTTTAATTCATTTGTGTCTTGTATATTTAGCCCTGAAGAAGCCCTGCAATGTGGGTCGAAACGTTGGCTTCCCAATAAAAAGTTCTCCCTGTATAAGAGAATTTTCTTGAACTCTACCCGGATTTTTTTCCCTCTTAATTTACTAAGTACAATCAGATAGACTAATAATGCTCCGAATAATTTTCGCTAATGATGAAGTAATCATTCCTGCTATAATATCAGTCATGATATTATTCCCTTGAAGAGATGGGTTGACCCGGGATGACCCGCAGTTTATGGAAGAGGCTGGATATAAGCCGGATCAATGTGTGTTTCCCCCACCCCGCAGTTTTTCGGGACCCGCCCATTGCGCACGACACATGTGTGGGCCACACCCATCGGCCACACCCACCACCCGTACCACCACCCACGTACACATACACATACACGATACACGATACATTCCCTCTCCACCACACCTACCTCCCACTCTCCTCCCACTTCCTGGAATATATATCGGGATAGAGGTATAGTCGATCGTTCGTTTTGAGGTGTCCTGAATGATGCATTCGTAAGACAGTCCTCAGTTAATAGATTTACAGTATGTTATATAAGTAGTTTTAAATTTATAAATACAGAAAGAAAATAAAACAATATTCATCTATACATAATAGGCAATTATATGTGTATAAGAAAATAATTTATTAACAAAAATGATTTAAAAAAAGGAAATTATTATTTTAACTACTAATTGCAACGTTCAGAAGCTTTGCTAGTTGCTATACAAGCCATTTAGGTGGCCTTGGGATTTTTTAAGGGGGTAAAAACACCTTGCTTATTCCGTCCTTCGTAAGAGACGTAATAAAGACGTAAGTGTTAAGTACTCGTTAAAGATCCCTATCCTAATTAAACTTTGATTGGCAGAATTTAGGATTCCCACTGTACACGATACACGATACATTCCCATCATCCGATTAGCCATAGCAGTCTAAAGAGATGTTAAATTGAAACCAACAAGAGTAAAAACCGAATTTTGTAAACAAGTTTTAAAAAAAGAAGTTGAAAGAACAAAGAACAAAAAATCAATCAAAAGAAAATATATCTTACAATGACCTTTTAAAAAAATTAAGAATAATTTGGTGAATTTGTGAAATTCATCTACTAGGACTGTTTTCGCCTGACAAAGAATCTTCTTTTGAACCACAAGATATTTTAATTAATCTTAACCTCTTCCGTCTTAATTATTATTAAAAGAGTTATTATAACATAATTTTACAAGTGTTCTTACAAATTAGGAATTGAATCTGCTCCATAAGACCAGATATATCATACGATGGAAAAAAGGAACTGTCGTTCAACCAACCATGTTTACTTGTAAAAGAAAATCTGTACTAGTCCAATGAAGGGTCCAATGAAGTGAACTTGGGCTCAGTACACGATAGAGACTTTATAGATTCTTGGGTAACAGTTGTGCAGAAAGGTGATTGGTCCTAGATGAAGCTCAACAACCAGGTTTATATCCAATTATAAATGCTGGACGAGTCTCACGAGAGTATGCATAAGTATAAATATAAGAGGATTCAAACTTAGAATCTCCAGTACAGGAACTCAATGCTCTAACCCACTCCACCATTAATTGTAAAGAAATGTAGATTTCTCCTAGTAATGAAACAAATTTTAGATTGATTTTATAAACGTTTCTTCATATATTTTGATTTGGTCTTATTTTAATAGATATATTAATTTTTTTTATGTAATTCGATAAAAAGCAGTGAGCTGTTATGCTGAAGGTTCTAGGATAAAAATCCCGATAGTTATTTTAATCGGTTAACAGCCATTGGGGTCTACAGACCCTCCTGGAGCCCACCCAGCCACGATAAAGTGGGTGCACGTATTCCAGGGAACAATAATAACATTTCTGGACAACCGTTGTTCTTGAAACATTATAGTATTTACCATTTACTGAACACGGGTCCTTCATGGGTTGTAGTGATACAGGTTTTTTTAAGATTAATAGTGATGGGTCCAACTTACCATGAAATGATTATGTTAAAATAAAACGAAAAAAAAACATATTCTCGTTGATGAAATATGTGTGAAGTTAATATTTTGATTCAAATGGGAACACCTTCACAGTATGACATTCTCAGTAAATTATTATTTTTTGGTCAAATAAAAATGTTTTACTCATACTATGTAATGGAATAAAGATTTCAAATATAATTATATGTATATATTATTATATTATATATTTTTCTCCAAGATTTCTCTGGCGCCAAATTCACATCCCGAAATTCAAAATTCAAGGTAATTGTAAATGTTTTACTGATTTAAGAATTTTCTAACGATTCTGGAGGTGTCCAGCAGATCTACCGTTCTGTGGTAATTTCAATTTTTCTAAATGTAGGCCAAGGTCTTCTGTATTCTCTCTTGTGCTTTTCAATAACACACCTTTCGATGAAATGACTATTGGAGTTATGAGCACTTTTTCCAAATGATTAAGTGATTATTATATATTATGATTATTAATTACACACTCCCATATTATTAAATTCCTTCATGTGCATATTGTTTGTGAAAAGAAACAAACGAGTGATAACTCCTACAAACTCTAAACTATTATTATAAAACTATAACTTAATTCAATTAGGTATTCCATGTACTTAAGTGCTGTCTGTTTATGTTTATGTATATATGTATACGATCTGAAGAAAGCTCAGGAATAAATGCTAGGATTTCTATACGTTATTATACAAAATACTTAGGTGTCTATTTTTTTTACATAATATAGGTAATAAAATAAAAGTACAAACTATTCTTTATGTTTGAAAAAAATGTTACTTGTAACAAAATATGTTACAAATCAAACCAAAAAAATAAATCTAACACAATTGCCTAGACTTAGTTTTCAAAAGGCTTCAGTGAGTAAGCAAAAGATTTTCAGCTTACCCAATTTTCCGAGCCTGAATCCGACTTTTTCATCAAACTGGCTTTTCACCCTGATCTTGAATCTGATGATCTTCAAGCCATCTACTACGTCTGTAATCCTTCAAATCGTTCGATAAAAATAAAAATAATAAAGAATTGAATCAAAATATAATTCTTAGCTTGAAGCATGAATATAAAAAAACTAATGTGAATTAATGGAACAGTAAATAAAGATCAAACTTTTTTATTTATTAAAAATGTATTCATATTAAATTTTGTTTCAACAAACTTAAAAAAAAAAATTAAATTTCAATAAGCCTCCATCCTCATTCTACTTTTCAAATCCTCTTTCAAAACAATTCTTATTTATCTCTTCACCGAATGTTCTTTTGTAAATGGATTTACTGTTGCTCTCAAGACCTAAATATTAATTTGTATTGTTTTCCATTTAGTTGTATACTCTCGCTCTTCTGATAAAATAAACCTCTTGGAATTTCGGAAATAAAAATATAATTTTAATGGAATAGATTGGCGATATTATTAAGGTAAAATTAACTGTGAAGCTTCAATGCCGATAAAGTCGATATAATTCCCTTAAAACGCTATTCGAAAACAAAGAAAATCTAGATTGTACCACCTCCCAATTTTACATGTTGGTTAATCCATTAAAACATCATAAAAAAAAAAAATTTAAGAAAATGTTCATCGCCGTCTGAGAAACGTCATAAAGTTTCTATACATCAGTTTTATTTATTTCGGTACCTTATTTTTCACTCATGTAGAGACACTCGTTCAACCTGCAATGAGACGATGACAAAACCAACATCACATTCGTCATCCCATTACAAGAGAGGATCAAAGAAAAATATATATAATATAATATACAACTTATAAGTCTAAATCGATAACTACGATTCCCTCTTTTCTTCAGAAAAGAAATATTCCAATTAAATTAAGATAACCTGCTGAAAAGAAAAAGTTTATAAAATTCTTTGAATCTTCTCTGCTTTTTCCCTTCCTTAAAACTATTAGAGTTATCAAGATTCTTCAAAAAATTCGTTATATCAACGGAAATTTCTTTTTTTTCACTAAGCTCATATTCTCTTTAATAGGCGATTACGACGCATCGTTCGACTTATTTCAAATTTTGCTGAAACGACCCTTGAAGCGAGAGAAACTAATGTCAGAGAAATGATTTATATTTTTTAAATCTTGTAAATAATTGAATAATCAAAACTGTATGAACGGGGAAGAATTCGTTTTTCTTCAAGTTTCATACGAATACACTTTTAAGCTATTTATGAAAGATGTTTTACACAGAGACATAGCAATAATTGTAAGAAAGATGTGTATACTTCGTATGAAAAATTTGGCCAAATTTAAAACACGTTTGAGTGTATCTTTTATTCTTTCGGATAACAAGCAAGATTGCAGGCGGATTTCTACTTAGAATTCGTTATATTAATGCACTCTAAATACAAGAAAAAAGCTCTTAGCTTCTGAACTATCTAAAAAAATAAACCTATGATGAATTCATCAATGTAGTGGAACTATTTTAGGCTTAAGATTCGAAATTGTCAGCATACGTTTACCTTTTAGAAACGAAGAAACAAATTTGCTCTCTTGCCTGTCGGAGTCAAAATTATGATACATGAAGGATTATGACGGTTTAATAACTTTTTTTAATATGGTAAATTGGGTTTCGAAAAATGCAACTCTTCCTTGCAGGTTTAAAGGGAGCTAAAAATCCTACCTCCCGTTCTTCCGATGGACACATAAAATGATGGTGCCTAGTCTGTGCTGTGGTCAGATACTCGTTACAGACCTCTATCCTAATTAAACCTGGATAGTCAAACTTTAGGACTGTGGCTGTAGGTTCTAGCGATAAGTCATAGTGATGTTAAATGAATAAATGAAATGTAACTTTGAGGGATAAATTATGATGTCCGGATTCCTTGGTAATAGTGACGCCTTAAGTTTGATAAAAACACTACAATAAAAAGCAGATTTTAGATCTTTCCGAGGTCTTTAATCTCAACTGATGACTTCCTGCCCATTTTGGAATTCTCCGTAGCTGTGCCTCAATAGCTCCAACATAACGTGTACGGGTTAATTCGATGTTCCATGTTAGCATATTATGCTACAGAATCCATACATGATTAAAATACATTTTAAAACTTAATACAAAAGGAGTTATAAACACTAATACATACATATATACCCTGTTTCTCCTCACTGTAATAGAAATGTAAGCCACAATAGGTAGCCATCAAATAGTAAGAGCCCTCGGAGGTGAATCGATAGGTTTGTTATTAGATATTAAACCGGCTATGGAACAGTTTACAAGAGCCCGCTTCGCCCAACTGAATATTTCATTTGTTATTGCTGTCATTTATCCACTTTCCTTTCCTCTCCTATTGTCCCTTTGGGGATATCGGCAATGTACTCATTATATTCTTAAATGTCAGTATTCGAGGAACGATGTTCCGTTTTTTTCACTTAAACTGTAAATTTTCTCGGCATGTCTAGGAATAAAATACTTTTTATCCAATTTAAATACAATTGAAGAAATGTGCATCACTATTATTTTACGACACAGGAATTTATTTCAAACAAGATCATTCTTTTAAAAATAACAGACTTTTATTAGCATCGCATGTACCAACGTATGAAAGTTGGTGCTGTATGTAAAGGAATCTTAGTACTCGAATTAAATCTTTTTCCGCCACTTCAAAATATCGAATTAAATAGAAAATTGACTTGTTATATTACTGTAATATAGTTGTAAATATCAATAAATAAATAATAATAATAAAAAATAGAAACAGTGCACATTTCTTAAGGGCCAATGACTATACAATAATTTATGTTAATAATTACAATAATTTACGATAGTTTGTCTCATTATCCTAACCTGGATGTTAAGGATTAGCGCTTTTTCATATACGAAGCCACGGTAGTTTAGTATGTACTAAGGTAAGCATGGCTTAATCTTTGAGACGGGGGTCCCTACTGACTGGATTAACTAAGGAGCTTTGTATATTTTGCAAAAAAAAAAAAAAAAAATATATATATATATATATATATATATATATATATATATATATATATATATATATATATATATATATATATATATATAGAACGCGGGGACTTAGGATCAGTGAAAGGAAAAGATATGACCACGACCGAGAAGCGTGCTTCATTAAGGCCCAGGATAGCTCAAATGGTAGAGTCCCAGACTAGTGATTTGGAAGACCCGGGTTCGAGTCCCGGTCCTGGACATACCTTTTCTTTTCAAATAAAAATATTTAAAAATTATATATAGTTTGAAAACTCAAAAGTAGATTTGATAAATTTCCAATACGTTTTGAGTGATGAACTAGAAAAATTGTATCGTAAAAAAGCGCGGGGTGCTTTTTAAAATATTTTCGTAATGACTCTAATTTTACCAATAACAGTCCATAAAATATTTGCATCAAGCTCCCTACGCATTTTTACAATTAAATGAAAGCATGTTTTTAAATTATAAGCTATTCGATTAAGGCATCGCTAATTCAAAACCAGATTTGGTTGCATATTTCGTTGCATACCACACTAATATAATAATCGTACATTAGGAGGAGCGGAGTGGCTCAGTAGTAGAGCACCTAGCTGCCATCCCGAATGTCCCACTCGCTGGAAGACTTCTATTTAATCTGTAAGTGGCTGGAGATGGATCCTATGGGAAATGGGACCCTCTGGTGACTCATGAAGTAGGTAAGCAAAAAAGGGGAAAATCTGGCGGTTGAGCTTGATCTAGGACAAATAATTTCCTTCTGTCCAAGAAACAGTACAGTCTCTACCACATACTGAACCCCAGACCATCCTTGGTTGTAGCGGTACAGTTTTTTTTATTTTATATACAACAGATTGACACATCTTGCATTTGCGGATTATGTAGTGATTACCGAAAGAACGATCAACGTGTAGAAGCTGATAATATATGATGAAGGTGCTAATAATATACGACATCATCTTATTATTTTTATAAAAGGTGGACTGAATCGGAGCACGAATACCAAATACCTTTTAATTTTCATCCACTTTATAATATATTATAAAGTATCTTTCTGTTAGACTTTCCATCTTTCCTCTATTCCGCATAGTCTAACCGTGTTATATACAACCTCGAACTTGCTATAAGGGTAGAAGCCGCCCAAAGCTAACATCTTTCTCATACTTCTTAATAAAAGATAAAAACTCCCCTTGGGCTTCAACCATCCTGAGGACTGCCGAAGGAGCAGAAGAACAAGCGAGGGCGGGTCTCTGAGGCGTAAACGGCGGAGTTCCGGGTGACAGGTTTCCGTTCAAATAGAGCGGAACTTCCGTTAGTCTCCTTCCATAGGAGTCCGCCATAACCCCCTCAGGATGTGCCATCGTCTTCTTCTGCCATCCGGTTCCATTTTGGCGCTGTCAGCCTGTGACTAGGAGTAGGGGTTGACATAATAGGCGTGCAAGCGGATGATAGAAATAGATTCCCGTCATAGATGCTGAATAATCTGTCCACAGCTTTTGGATGACTTGAGTCTAAAGAGAATTAAAAAAAAATCATAACTTGAAAAAAAAGTGTATGAATGAAGAAACTTCAGTTGTCGACGTTCACAGTTACAGGTTATAGCTGATGAATTGGGACTGTAAACTGTGGGTTTATAATTGTCACTTGGTACATTTTTAATTGGTTTAAAGCTAAGAGTAGACAATTCACTCCTTTGGAAGAAAACCCACACTACCCAAAATTACAGGTTAACAAATAATGTGCCTGTGCTCCGAATCATAGAATTTTTGATAATTAGGCAATAGTATAACTGCTGTCTAGCAGGTGAATTACTTTGGTGAAGAATTATTTTTGTGACACTCTTCCATAAAAAAATTCACAAATTTTGGTTTTGTGTAATAATATAGAAAATATCACTTTTTTGATTTATGTCGGTTTTCTTCCTAAGGCTAGAGCGATATGCCTCATGGAGTAAAATTTGTTGGTCCCCCTCAATTGCCATAGCGATAGGTATATTAGTATAGCATAGTTTATACTGTATGCCAACAGTTAAAAGTGTAGCTAATTATTTTATAAACGATAAAAGACCTTGAATACCGGGTTCTGTGCATTAAAACATGTATGCCTTAGCAACCTCGAGGTCGCCTAGGTAGATAGAAATTACTTCCAAGGCAAATATACGGAGCAATTGCCGGTATTCCCACTCTGATTAAAAAGTGTACGTAACCTGACGTCTTGATTGCCTTAATTAAAGAGTGGGAGTTCATTAAGTATTTTAAAAAAAACATTAGTCGATTATTTCAGAAGAAAAAAAGCTTTTTCTAGTGTAACGAAATATCTACTCTGTTAGAGTAAGCGAGGCAGAGGAAGGAAAGTGAATTTTCCCAAGAAATTTATGGGATATTATCAGGCACACGTCAATATCCTCTAAAACGTTATTGATCGATTGGAGCAACTAAACTTTTTAGATTAAATAGTTGAAAGTAAATATGAATTTTTGTTTAATTTCGCAACTAGGGGTTATTTGCTGAGTTATTTATGTTAAGGAGTGCGCTGTTCCGACTAACATTTAGAAAGAAACAGTTGACCGTGCCATTAATGAGGTTATCGGATAGTCGATGACCTTAGGATTTGTATATAATTGTGGGCTCGTCCTACTTAAATTGTGATATTCCTTCCATGTTGCCCTTGTTATGTTACTTCCTTGGCCTCCCCTCTTTTTGTAAATGCATAAATTCCATCTCTAATGTTACAAAAGCTGAGATATGGAGAGATAAAAATAGCAGAAGGAAGATGATATGACAGAGTATAGATTGTTGATAGTATAGATAAGAGAGTAATCACTATGTTAGTTGATAAGTTACAATATTAGTCCATGGTCAATGCAGTTTCTTCATTTCAAAAAGTCTCTTTTTGTGTCTATGTTATATCGTTTTATTTCACATCAAAATTCTTTATTACAAGTCAAGTCCACTGTCAATTAAATATGGAATGGAGCATTTCGGTCTGGTGTATCTTCATTTCCAACTCACAATGATACATCTAGTCATCAATCTTCACTCCATTCGATCATCGTTCCAACCAATGAATGTTATTTCTAATGTTATAATTAATAATGTTATATCCAATGTTATTTCTAATGCATCAATGCGGCTCATTTGTACTGCATTTGTGATTGAGTTGATTTAAGTCGAACTTGAGATTTTAAAAAAAACAACTTTTAAACATTAGACAGAAGGCATCGTTTACTACAGACATAACACTTGTCCGAAAGATAACTGAATCTTGACAACGCCTTCAATTTTTTTCTACTGCCGATAGAGAACTAGTCCTAGTCTAAACCATTTTTTTCTCTCTTGTGAAATTTATGTTGCAAATTTGCAAATTTATCGATAATTTTATTCATACTGCAAAGTAAGTCTCATAAGTAGAATGATATTTCAGAATAGTAATGAAACTACATCTCCTCTTGCGTTTCGTTCCAAACGGCTTCAACTGTGGAACTAGTTCCACAAACCGTTCGGTCACGGATGACCGGAAAAACGGGATATTTCTAGTAACATTAGGATCAAACGCCGTTACCCCGCCCGTCTACAAAATGATCAACTTATTTACTAAATAACGGTTTAGCTATTTTAAACAGTCCAAATGGAGACAAAAGTTAAAAATATATATAAATATTACTCTGAAAACTGGGAAAAAAATGATTACATAAATATACTAGTATAAGTTTAAAATTTAGGCCTCGTCCATTTAATTGAGAAGAAAATATTTTTTAAAACCTTTGTTTTTATTGTAAATCATCGGAAAAACTCCCAGTTCGTTAATAAAAAGACCATGAATGAATTGCACCAATGATGGATTTAAGGATATTAACCATATTTTGGACATTTCAATTATTTTAAAACTTTAAATAACATAATTAGACTTCTCCCCAATAATTACTTTTAGAATTTATACCCCGATAGAAAATTAAATCAAAAGAAAAAAGGATAATATGTTAACAACATATGATTTCATTCTTTAGCGTTTTTGAATTAATAACAATCGCTTTTATGTTAGATTACCTTCGTGTAATTTTTTCTTAATGTAAAATGCCATATAAAAACTAAGTTTTGTTATATACATATTTAATAGTTCCATTAAAATAAAATTATAGTTTTTAAAAAATTAAATAAGAGAAAATACGAACAAAAATATTTTATTTTTTAAGTTATTAAGAAACTTTTTATCTAATTGTGATGTAAATTGATTATTTAATATTTTCAATGAATGATACAAAAAACTGTTAATAATTTTCTAAATAATCAAATGCATTACTTAATTAAAAATATTGACCTTACAAACTCCTTTCATTAAAATCAAATTCGAACTCCATAAGTATGAAAAAGAAAATCAACTTCCCAATTATTTAATATATTTATTTATTATTTATTATTCATTTACAATATATTAACTTGTTAAATAAACTGTGATAATTGTGCGTGGCCTAAATGAAAATTTTACGCCTGATAATGAATAGGCAATTTGTATAGGTATTGCCGGTCAGGTATATCCTGGCCCCTTAGAGTTCTCTTGTAAAGCTGATGTTATCTGTAAGGATGTAGTCTTATTATTATTCAAATTATAATCTTATATAGTAATTAATAATATAATATTTATAAAAAGTTAATAATTAATTATACTCCATATTAAATAATCAAATATATCTATTTATGTAGGACATTCCTGTGATTTAAATAATTATAACAGTGAATTATAAGTAGCTGCAGTAATAATATTTGTTATTTTAAATATTATAGATACATTTAATTTATATCATATCACAAAGACATAAACGCACTCCCACTTTTATATATAACTGCTTAAAATTTTTAAATATTTAAGAAAATGTTTTTCTATTTTATACTTCAATCAAAAACCAATTTCTCGAAATCATTGATTAAAAGTACCATAAAATAAAAACCCTGCACACTGGTTAAAACAATGGTTGTGCAGGGAGGTGAAGTCTGAGATCACGCTCAACCACCAGGTTTTTCTTCCTACGTTAAGGGTATCCACTTTATAGAAACTGGGTGAGTCCCAGGGGGGTGTTCAGATCCCATAGGATCCATATACGGCTATTAACAGATTAAATAACTTATATCCGGATTTGGAACCGGAATCGCCAGCAAAGCAACTCAGCACTCTCCTGCCGAGCTATCCTGCTCTCTAAAAGTACCAAAAGTTGGTAAAATTACAAAGAATGTTAGTAATTTTAAATGTAACCATTATATCTAAATGTAACCATTAATAATATATAATGTAGGAGAGGAGTGGTTCAGTACAGAGCGCAGAGTTATCCTGTTAAAGGTCCTGGGTTCAAATCCGGCTCATTGTCAGACTTATTTAATCTGTTAGTGCCCGGAGATGGATCCCATGGGATCTAGGATCTTCATCCAACCTCTATAAAGTGGTTATATCCCAAAATAAATGAGAAAAATTTGGCGGTTGAGCTTGATATAGAACAACCTTTGACCAAGAAACAGCAGAGTCTCTATCATGTACAGAACTCAAGTCCCGCTATGAGTTGTAGTGGTACAGGTTATTTTTTTTTTACACTATATAATTGATAGCTATTGATAGATATTGTTGGATGATAATAAAACTTATTACAGTAGTTCTTTGAAAATTATAATTCAGATTTTTGTTATCAGTAAATAAAAATTATGTAAATTTAAATATGGGTACAAAAAATGTACTTGTAATATTTTTATTAGCATAGATAAAATTAAATGTGATTATTATGAATTTTATAACGGTAAATTAAAATCAACCTCATAACAATAAAGTAAAGTTGTTCTCGTCTATTTTATTTTCAAAAGTTTTAAATGCATAATTTTAATTCCGTTTTATTTTTAGGTAAATTCATAAATTTCTAGTAACTCTTTATAATATCGTAGGGTGGAACTCGAGAAGCGGTTAACTTCCGAAATGTTCACAGTTTTAAGAGTTTTTTTAAGACCTCTCCTTCTCTCACTTTCTCTCTCTCTCTCTCTCTCTCTCTCTCTCTCTCTCTCTCTCTCTCTCTCTCTCTCTCTCTCTCTCTCTCACTCACTCTCTCTCTCTCTCTCTCTCTCTCTCTCTCTCTCTCTCTCTCTCGGCACTATAAAAAAAACTTAATTACCGGGACATAATCTTTATATAAGCTGCTTTAAGTAAAGTTTTAGCGGAGGCTAGTAAAGTGCCCTCATACGCCGAGTATTGCCCAATTAAAGAAGAGTGTCGAGTGGAGTTAAGACGGCCTCGTCGTAAAGCGGCCACCGGCTGGTAGTAAAAACTCTGAGTAGTAATTCCACTAAATGTTTGCGGGGGGGGGCAGCCAGGTGATAGCAACCCACCACCCCCTCATAACTCTCTTTATCTTAAATTATTCCTAATTCATATTAATCCCATTACTCACCTTCCCTTTATTTATCGCTGTCCTCTTCCGCCGTATTTTTAGGGAGTTATTAAGGAGGTGATAGGCCCAAGATTAATGCTCTGGTCTGAAAGCTGGATCTTTTACCCACTTTCCAGATATGAGCTTGGGAATATTTTGATTTTTTTCATTATTTCCTTGTTTATGGATTGTATTGGGGTATAATTTAAATATATATTTATATGTACAGGGTATCCCATTTCAAGTGGATCAAACGTTTTTAACTTTAAAACGAAACAAAATTCAGAAAAACGATTCAGGTAAAAGTTGTAGTTATTCAGGCCTAGTTTGAAGAAATAAAAAAAAATTAATTTTTTTTTACTTTAAATGGTAAATATCGACCTTCAAAAAATGTAGTTTCCTCTTGACCCCCATTTATTTTTATTTTTCTGAAATGTTTTTTTATTTCTTCAAACTAGGCCTGAATAACTACAACTTTTACCTGAACCATTTTTCTGAATTTTGTTTCGTTTAAAAGTTAAAAACGTTTGATCCACATGAAATGGGACATCCTGTATATATGTACAGTCCCTGGCAAAATTATTAGACGCACTGTATTTTTTAAATAATTTTATGTTTCTTAAGAGTTTTTATGCAGTAATTGTATATTTAAACTAAAATGTTATGGTATTTTCATATAATAAGATTTGTTGTAGGCTACCTATTTGTATTTATTTTTAACATATGGCAACACTGTGTTCACAATGTGATACAAGAACGTACAAGTACAAACCTGTATCAGTCGCTATCGGAATCGCGTCAGGTACGGACGTGTTTCTGTGGCTTTAAAGATTGTGATTGTTTAATTAATAGTTTATACTACTCAGTAATCAGTTTATTTTGTTAATTCAGCGTTTTAAAAGAATAATTGGACTACTTTCATTATGGGTAGAAAAGGCGATCATTCACCACGCAAAAAAGCTCTAGGGAAGGCCTAATGTTTTTTATTATATGATTGGACAATATAAAAATAAATAACAAATCAATTTAAAACAATAAAACGGTACAATATCACTCGGTAATTAATATTTTACATGAAATATTGCAGTGCGTTATATATATTATGTATAAGGTTATACAGTCCCTATATATATATATATGTATATATATATATATATATATATATATATATATATATATATGTATATATATATGTATATATATATATATATATAGTTTAAAGACACGTATTTCATTTTAAAATCAATTATCAAGTCTTATAAAAAATAAAAAAAACCGGTTGAATGATTGTGACAGTTTTGTTTCTAATAAAACCAAACATTCAAGTTTAAAAAAATATGGCCTATCTATAACATAATAAGAGGAAAATAATACAAATAAATACATAGGTATTTTTATGCAATGCTTTCATGAAACATGGATAAAAAAAACAACAACCTGTGCAGCTACAACTCATGATATAATTCATACATAAATTATGTCAATTCTTCTGTAAGATGCCATAACTATAATAAGGAAAATGATAAAAATAAATACAAAGGTATAATTATGAACTTTATTTTATGGAACCTAACAAAAAAAAAAAAAAAATCGGTACCACTACAGACAGTTTTTTTTCCAATATAAAAAATAATTCCAGTTAACAAAAAAAATGTTTTATTTTATTTATTGTGTTCCTAACTATAATATAATTAGGAAAGTAATATAAATAAATGCAAAGGTATTTTTATGTTAGTATGTTTTTATTTGAATGTTTAATGATACACAGCTAAAGAAATAATTTAAACAAAAACCACTACAACCACCGAAGGCACATGCTTGAGACTTTACTGTTTCTAATAAAACAAAAATAATAATTTAAGCACAAAACATTATTCTAGTTCTGTATAATGAAATATAATAATTAGGTACTTGAAATGTATTGGTACAGGTGCAGTTTCCCAAACAGCGCTTGATTAATGATTTTAAAAAGATTTTTCAATATTATTTCCTCATAACTATTATTATTTTAATTTTTTGTTTGATTAAAATGGTTTCAGCAAAGAAAAAAAATGATTGATTATTTCCTTTTTTGAAAAATAAGTTGTTACTTCATTTACATCAACAAAAGGGACATTGTTTATTGAGAGGAGGGAAGAACTTGTACTAGTGAAAAAATTAAGATTCAGAAAAAAAAATTTACAATAATAGGGCCTCTCAAATTCATACTTTTTTAAATTATCGAATTTAATATAAGTATGAATAAAACTCGAATAAATTTTTTAAATTATTTTAAATATGCTAAATAAATGTTAAAGAAAATGTTATTTTTTTAGTTATAAAGTTATTATGTTAAAGGTTATATTTTTCATTTAAAAAAATTAAATTTACTTATTTTTCGTTTAAAAAAAGAAAATGTTGAAAAATATATTTTCAAAAAAATTCACTATTCATATCAAGTAGTCTATATATATTTTGTGTAATGGTTGAATGACCGAAATATGGAATAACTTATTTTTTAAAAAGGATAATACCAAACATATGTTTTTTGCTGTTATAGGCATACTTCCAGAGATGATGCTTTGAACAGTAAAGTATCTTAACTAACGAATTTTTTTAAACAGAAGATTAAAATTGAAATTGTTAAAATATCAATTATATTTAAAGAATATCCTTTTATTTTTCATTTCATTCTGATTAAAACATATTTAATTTAAAGATACATAGCAACCCTCACTTAGAACGCCTATAACAAAGTTAATAATCGTTCCCAACGATTATTTTTTATCGAGCTGTAGTAAAATTATACATAAGAAAAAATATATAATTTAATTTATAAAAAAAAATAATTTCTCCAGCTCCCATAATTGAGTCCAATTAGTCCTGCCGAATACTTGCAACTTGGGTTGACATAATGATTTCTCATAAGGAAGTTTATACTATTTAAGAATTTATTTTTAATCCGGCCAACTTTTCCTCAATAAAAAGATATATTTAAGTTACTTCCTCCTCATATTTTTTTAGTCTCTATTTGTAATTTTAATTATTCCAAATTAGAATTTTATGGGATCAAGTTGGCGATGTAAGGATACTTATTTAATTTCAGTTCTTATTTAATCTAGGGTCAGCTCTGGGATCGGAAGAACTTATAAATTGGAAAGGATCTACTAATGTAAAAAGAAATAAATAAATTAAAAATAAATATTTATGAGTTGCTAAATGTGTTACTAATATATTGAACGTATTATTCGCTTTACCCATCTTGATATACTCATTGTTACTTACCCAAATACCCTTTGGAGCTGATGTAGTAATATACTTCCCAAGTTTATTTTATCAACTCGTATGGAAAGCATTGTGTATTATTCAAAGTATGTTTGAAAAAAAATAATGAAGTTTATTGTAATAATTATAACTGCAAAATATTATATGCGATATTTTACTGAAAATATTCACTTTTAAACTTTTTTATAGTTCAAAACTCAAATACTTACACATATTTATTTAATTCTGTACCATATTTTTTTTTTATAGCCCATAATTTTTTTCCTTTCATTGTAGTTCAGTAATATTGTTAGGGCAGTTGTTATCCATCGATTTTTAGTATTTATAAGATATTTAAAAATATACTTCACTATCTCTTTAAATAGACCGAACCTATTCATAATGCTAGAAGGTACGCACAAAAATTAATTGTTAATTTTGAGTAGAACTGATCTCGAAGATTGTTCCAATTAGAATTTGAGTTTGATTGACATTTTGTGGGAAAGGACAGCTGATAGTGTTTTTAAACATTTTTTCTAGGTTTATTAAAATAGTATAGGGTAGTTATATCAAAAGATTTTAATACTGAAGGGATGTAATATCTATCATTAAAGGTTGTTATCCTAACCAATACACCACAAACGAACCGTTTTAATTTGTTACTATAATAAATTATGAAGATTTACAACGCTTTCATGGCAATTTAAAAAAAAATCTATAAATAGTTCTTTAAGTTGGCAGTTTCAGCAGGGAGAGGACAGTTATTCAATTTATTTTTTCTTATAAGTCGTCTACTGATTGTTGACTCTATACACTGCACCAGAGGGGAACCCCGTATTAATTTGTTTAAATCAAATTTAAATTATAGCACTGTTGTAACCTTTTGATTTATGCAATTCTGTGGATCAAGTGTGTTTCCCCCTTTTTTAAATTAATAAAATATGATGCAAATGTCTGAAAACAGAGTTTGAAGCTGTTGAAAGTTTTCCAATAAAAGGGGAAATTGCCTCCCTAGTGTTGTCAACAAGGTCACGATATTAAATTTTGTATAAAAACAATGACCTGGAGGTATAATTTAAGAAGGTGCAGAAGTAAGTGTTGCTTAAGAGTAGGTGAAAAGGTCACTAAATGCGAACATTGTTACAATGGAATTAGAATTTTACTATTAAACTGTGTATGTTGGAATTTCCATTGATATGAATAAAACGGCATTATCAGTACTATAGTTATCAGTGAGATCTAGGACCCTCCTGGGGCTCACCCAGCCTCTATAAAATATTATAAAAATAGGGTACCCAAAATAAGGGGGGGAAACCTGGCGGTTGAGCGTGACCTAGGAAAAAGTCACCTTCTTGCAGAACCGTTGTCCATGAAACAGTAGAGTCTCTACCATGTACTGAACCCCCAGACTCGTTCACGGGTCGTAGTGGTACAGGACAACCATTACACCACACGGGACCTCATCTTAATATTTTACCATAGTAAGTTATTAAAAATATACAGTTAGTATTTTAGTTTTATTGTTAGTTTTGTGTCGGGAGTGTGGTGAAGGTTAAAAACAGCTCGGTGGAGCAATGAGGTATGTGTGAAAGGGATTTACTACAAATGTGATTGAGCTTCTAATGTTTTATTTCGTTTTTATATATAAATTTTTTATAGTCATTTATATTCTCAGGTATTCAAAAAGTAATATTTATTATAGTTTAATGTCTTACTGTTTCCTTTATAAATAACAATGGCAAATCCATTGGAAACCTACCTGCAGGTGTTGTGTTTCTGGCTGAGTACAGAAATTATAGTTATGTTCTCCTCTTACTTATTTACTTATTTAATTGTTAATTGGCTTGGGCTTTTTTATCTGCTATTAGCATTCTCTGTTATATAAGTTGTATGTAACATTCAACACACTTCTGTTACAGAACTAACAATTAAAGTAAAATACTTACTCGGTATATACTATCATATCGGTATATACTACTTCATTGATTGACTATTAACTATGGACTATCTGGACTTATTAATTAACATAGTGACTTCTTTCTTAACCACATTCTAAACTATCCATACTCTTTCCTACCATCTTATATCTGCTCTATATCCATCTATCTCCTAATTTCTACTAAATTTCTATTATCTAAATTATAGATTTCAGGTACTCGTTAAACAAACCAATCCTAATTTTACCTAGATAGGCGAAAATTAGGACTCCCACCGTTGCATTGTCTGATTACCCATACTTTTAAATACACATACTCTTTCATACTATCGCATCTCTGTTCTTTATCTTCTCTAATCGATTATGTAATAAGTCTTTGGAAGGTTAATGTTTTTAATTTTTACAAGAACTAAGCATCGTGCTACACAGCTGCCATGACAAACATTGTTCGAAAAAATTCTAGGAGTCCTCTCGGAATAGCTGTTTAAGAAGGTGAAACCAGATTTCTCGAACTTGGTAGTTCCAGCAGTTTTTCGCCGCTCCCAGCCCTTTATACTTCTCAGTTAAGGATTTAAGGGTAGTAAATGGAAGCCGTCATTTGTATTACATCCGAGCGTTACGGTCAAACTAATCGAGACCTGCATAAATTAAACTTAAAAAGGGAGACAACTTTTATTATGTCATTTGCGTGGAAATTTAAAATATAGCTGAAGGTGTTTATGGTGTTAGCTATAGCTCATTGGGGAAGGGGTGGGGGTAAATAAAGGGCTAAAGGGAGATAAGGACGTGATGGAAATACAGGTGAGGAGGGAGAGAGGATAAATCTTGGGAGGTAGCGGGGAGGGAGGCGAATACAAATACATGAGGGCGTACAGGGCGTGGTGCCTCCCTATCGATCTCATAGAGTGCGCAGGAGGAGCACGAAGGGGGGGAGAGGAGGGAATAAAAGATACAGGGAGGAACACCTATGTCGTTCTGCGCGCGCATCCTCCCTGCTCCCACATCCGTCACTGTCCTCCCTAACCGCCGCATTTTTCCCCTCCCTACAAAACCCTTCTGTCCTAAAAACCTTCACGGCTAAAACCGATTCCCAACCGACTCACCGGCTTCCTCGAATATTTCCAATTTACATCTTAAACACCCTCTAACTTTGTATTAATGTTGAATTAAAGGAAAAGGGAGGAGGGGAAAAAAAAGAATAAGTTTCCTCCTCGGGTTCTCATGTCCTCCTTAATGTAAATTAAACGAGGTGGTTATACCACTGCTGATGATGACTTTCATGCAAAGAAGATTTTTATATTATCTGCAATGTCTCAAGCTGCGAGGAATTATTTAGAAAATATATAGATACCATGAAAAGTAAATTCAAGCTGAAACGGCTAGTAATAAGTATAGAAATAAAAAAAAAATATTAGTTAGTATAAAAGTTATAAGTAAATCATACGTAAAAAAGACTATGAAAGACTTAGTTTCAGTACGTAGTATTTACTGTACTGATTTTAGGTTAGAAGTTGTGCAGGTTGTCCGTGCTTTCCACTTTATAGAGCCTGAGTGAGCCCCAGGAGGGTCTCCAGATACTAGAGGGTAAGGATCCATCCCTCAAACAGTGGAATGACAAGCCAGACAAACCTCTCCACTTACAAAAAAATAATAAAAAGAAATAACATCACATAAATTATGATTATCATTTTCAAGCTAACAAGATTTTTATCTGTGATTATCTGTAATGTCTCAAGCTGCGAGAATTAATATTTAACAATATAGTTACAATAAAAAATCAATGTGAAATGACCGAGATAAAGTATTGAAAGAAAAAAAAATTAGTGGTTTTAAAGAAAATTATACATAAAAGAAATGTAAAGCGGAGACTGAACTGTTTGTAGGACAGCGGTGGTTTAGGGTGTTGATTTATTCGAAATCACTCTCAGCATTCAGGTTGATCCTCCTATTTGGATACCCACTGTATAAAGGCTGGGTTAGCCCAAGGAGGACTCAACACGGTCTATCTTCAGAAGAATGATTTTCCTATACAGATTAGGAACTTTTTTGAGGTTCGGTTTTGATACAGTATTGCTCTCTGATTTTTATTCGATTTGTTTGTTTTTTTTGCAATTTAATAAGATATAACTGATTTTTTATCATCAGACATTTTTTTTCATAAACATAAGGTGATTTAAAGTGATCTAAAGGAGTTCCAAAATATAAAAGCAAAAAACATAAAACTGCAAATATTCAAAACCTTCTTTGTGATCAAGTAAGTGAACTAATGAAAAGCTTCCTTGGAGATAAACTGTAATCGATGCTGATTCCTCCATTGAGGACTAACTAGGGGAAAATATTGACAATAAATACGAACGCACTTTTATGAAATACTTTATGAAACTTAGCTAAAAAGGAATATTTTAAGCTCAGAACTTCTTTTTGTTGTTTCACATTCTTGAGTACTAGTTAATACATCAGAGCATTTTAAAATTATTTTTCAATTGTATTTCCTCACTGCTATTATTACATCAATTCATTCTTTTACATTTTTAGTTTAAACGTTCTTTTAGTTTTGGTTTCATCCAAGTGTCCAAAGAATTTTCTGAAAAAATAAAATAAAAAGAACATTAGTAATTAGAAAAACAAAATACGTTGTAATCTTTAACAATTTACAGTCATTACACAAATCCTTTGTCAAACTGTCGTTGTGAGTGAACTATGAACTATTGCTTAACTTTATATCAATTGTTCAAACTATTATGAAAATTTATGGTTTATTTTCTGAGTAATAAATATTTCTAGTTTTTACAAAAGTAAGCCTGGTTTCAAATGAATTAATCAAATATAAATGAAATTAAGAAAATATCCTGATAATTTTCTCATTGTGTCTGAATTTTGTAAAAAGATAATCACCTTAAATACAGATAGAGATTTTTTTCAAGACAACGATAAATATTACTAAGTTACTAAAATATATATATATATATATATATATATATATATATATATATATATACATACATACATAACAGACATACAGTATAATTTTTTGCATAAAAAAATTACTACTCAAGCCGAGATATATTTTTCCATAATTTGGTGATCCCAATTTATAGAGGCTGGGTGAGCCTCGTGGTCCCCGATGGTCCTTTGGATTTTTCTTCCTGATATTGAAATGTACTATAATTCCCATAGTGGACAGTTGAGAACGGGATAAGGAACACTATGCCAACTTCCCCATGCTATTAGCGAAACCATTTGCGTTGATCACAGTTGAGTGTTGTAAAGTTTTTGCTTAGCATATAAAGTGATAGAAACAGATACCAGATACCAAATCCATTATCCCTAACGACTTTAAAGGGAAAAGGGATGTGACCGTTGAACGACCAATATAGCTAAGTAATATTTAATGAAGGAGCGATTGTTGGCAACTCGAGGTATGACATGTTGACGACAGGAAGGCTGTGTGTTGGATCAATTATTTCCTATTCAACATCCTCGCCACTTAGTTCCAAAATTACATGTTCAAATATTTGAAATCGAGCGTAAAGTAATATTTCTAAATCACCAAAGCATAGTAATCCATCCATGTTGAAGAAGAATATGGACAGTGAATGTATGTAATTGGGCATGATTAGTTTTCTTTTTCTATTTTTGAAGGAAAAGTTCTTTCGCCGCGTTTAGCGACTTTTGGTAGGGGATAAACTTGCGGCTTCGCGTCAGCAACATGCACGAGACTAGCGACACCTAGCGGCCTCTGCATGACTTATTCAATTTCTTTTGATCAACTTTAGTTTAAAGGCTAGGACTTCATTGATATAAGAATAATTATAAAGTCTATTTATATTTATAGTGTATAATTATAATTATAAATTATAAATATTGATATTTATTTATAAAGTCGATTAAATGTTGTTTATTTGATACTTTAAACATCTATAAATAGTTAAACTTTTCGTTTCCTCTAAACGATTTTATGTACAAATAACCAAAGTATCGTTGAACGATGATAATAATAATATTAATAAATTATATGTAAATACAAATACAAGGTATAAAAAATATAACTATATACTAACTAATGTTTCAAATAAATTATTAATATTTAGTAGTCAGCTTGTGCAACCCATAATATGTATGTTTTGATTAATAAATAAACTACTTAAAGATGTATATAATTATTGTTTGGAGTGTCAATATATGAAAAAACTAGACTAACGTTAAAAATTAAACTTAGAAATTTGAATAATTAAGACTATAATTGATTTAAAAATTAAAAAAAGAAAACAGAAATTCCAAAGTCTTGAGTTTTCACTTATGTCGGTATTCATCGTCACCGTCATTTTTTGTTTACCAACTTTCCGACTTTTCTGGTTCAAATTTTCTCATAAATTTATTTTCTGACTGAATTTTTTTTTTTAATTATTTTATTGAATTGTACAACTGTAATATATACATGTAGTACAAGGGCTATATGACTAACTAGATACATGAAAGGACATGTAGAGGCACTACCCACTGGCAGCACTCTAATTACACTGAATGAAATTAAATCCGCTTATTAAACACTTTTTCGATGATGCTTATGTATCAAATATACAAGAGGAGCTTATATCAAAACGAGAGGAAAACCCAAAATAGTTCATTTGGCGCCTAAACCGTAACCAGCAGAATAGAGTAATGATACTTTATAATACCTTTTGATATTTTATTTATAATTTGTGCTGGGTTACCATGCCGAAGGTCCTGGGTTCAAATCCCGCTCGCTGGCAGACTTTTGTTTAATTTGTTAGCTGCCGGAGAAGGATCCTTTGGGATCTAGGACCCTCTTAGGGCTCACCCATCCTCTATAAACTGGGTATCCAAAAAAAGGATGAAAAATCTGGCGGTTGAGCGTGTTCTAGGACAAATTGCCTCCCTGCACAACCGTTGTCCAAGAAACATTACAGTCTCTGCCATGTACTGGACCCCCCCCCAGACCTTTCATGGGTTGTAGTGGTACAGGTTATTATTCAGCCCAGAAGAAGATATGCAACGGCAGTTGAAACATTAGTAGTTTACAATGTTAGGAATTATTTTTTTCATCCGCCCGAACCATTTTCTTCTCCATATTTATACGATTAGCTAATAAATATTCGATATAAATACTTTTCGTTAATAAGCTTAACGACCACTTTACCTCACGACCACCATTAAACATTTATTGTGTAATATCAATAGTAAAGCGCGGTGTTGTTGACCTACAACGAGCGTTACGCACGCTTACATCCGGGCTGCAATAATTTGTTGGGAATCCGTTGTTGTAGGAATTGCCGCTGGGGTTAATCTATCGTGACCAATATCGTCTATTTCACCGCTTCCTGCTTCGGTCTTTTTTCTTTTCTTTTTTTTCAGACAATTGTTTAAGGCAATTGTCCATTACTTCGGAGTAAATTTCTCTCCTGTTCAGGAGCTTCAAATATGAACAAAAAAGGTTAACTACAGTATATTTATACCATTGCAACACACAGAAGAAAAAAAAAAGCTTGTTTAAATCCTCCCAACCAGAAATCTGATTTCTTTTATATCGTGATATCATTATAAATAATAATTCTATACATACAACGTACTATATGTCATTTCTAAGCTACCGTCTTTTGTCCCGAAATCTAAAAATAAGAATTTATAAAACCATCATCCTTCCAACTCTTCTTTACGGGTGTGAAACGGGTCCACTCATGCTGAAAAATGAACAATGTCTTAAGTTATTCTAATGTGTTTTGTAGAATATTCTATTTTGAATATTGGAGAATTTAGGACATTTAACAACACGTCCGGTTTATAATGATAGCGTCATGAAGCTAAAGACGGACGTGTAAAGTTGCCGAGCTTAGTAACGAAAGAATTCCTAAAAAGTTTATAAGCCTTGTACCGACTGGGAAAAGTCTGAGTTGTTGACCGAGGCGTAGATGGGAGGAAAGCGATATAAGAATGACCTGGCGGATTTGGGTTTCGGTATCGGTTCGTGGACAGAAGTTTGTAAGCAGAGATTGGTGGTATCGGCATCGAGCCTTTGGGTTGGCGAAGCCTTATTATCGTTATCATCATCATTATCATATATGTCACAGCTTTAAGCTCTTGAGAATCAATCATATGCTAGTTAAACGATCTTGCGGAGACGTTTCAAGAACCTGTACCGCTACGGCGCGCGAAAGGGTCTGGGGTTTATTACATGGTAGAGAGTGTACGGTTTCAAGGACAACGGTTGTGCAGGAAGGTGATTTCCCCTAGACCCTAACCGCCAGATTTTCCCCCTTGTGGCTCAAAAACTGAGCCACTCCGCTCCACTTTATATATATATATATATATATATATATATATATATATATATATATATATATATACATACAAACCCTTGGATGCATTATGATCTCTGATTAATCTTATCCCTGAACAGTATTAGGAGAGCAGCGATTCCAATACAGAGCACTATCTCGCGAGACAGGGAGGACATTATCCTAAGAAGGGCCGCTAGGACCCTACCTGAATGATAATCCGCCCTATGATTAATACAAACCTCCGGGAGGGCTACGTGGTCCGGGAGCCAATCCCTTAGGGTCCAGTGTCATATTATTCACACAAATAACTCCAATTACCCCGACATAGACGGCGACAGCCTCGCATGAGCTATAAATGTAATATCTATAATAACCTCAGTAATATATACAATAGCCTCTATAATATATAATAGGGTCGCTAACACACGATAGGAACACGCGAGAAGATGATCTCGCTCTTTACCTCACATTAGAGATATTATATTGTGAAAATTTTCCTCGCAGAGTTTCGTTGGTACTATCTAGATTAAGCATTACTGTACGTCGTTATAAACATTCTAATTATCGCCCGGGTTAACCTGTAATTTAACCAGTTGTTACCTTCCGTGCTATAAAACAATAAAATACAAGCATATTTTATGGATATTATTTAATATTCATTATTTTTTATTTTGCGTATTTGGTATCAATATTAAATATTATTTATATGAATACCTACATTTGTCTTAATTGTGATATGCTAATTTCTAATCTTCATGTGCCTTGTGAGTATCATTGGTGATCATCATAGAGAAGGCTTCTCTGATTTTCAAATGTTCATAAATCTAAAAAAAAATTATTATTTATTCCAAAATCAACGTCTGAATTGAAAATAAATTAATATTAAAATATTAGTTGAAGTGTTCCTGACTTTCAAGATTAAAACTTAAATTATAGTATCACGAGGAGATTAGTTTATATTAAAATAAACAAACTCCTTGAATGGACATTTCACATTTTCATCTATCCTTATTCATCTATTATATGTACTTTTTTCATACTTTTGATATATATGTTCACCAAACTCTGAACGTCATGAAAACTTGGATAGGCTGCATTTAGCTCCATAACCATTCTCTCTTCAGCCCAACCACCAGTGTCCTTCCCACCGACATACACTGGCTTTCAAGACAGTGATAAATCTTTTTATATCAACGGATTATGGCTAATCGGGTCCAGTGGCGCGCAGGGATGCTTAAGGACTTTCGAATCAAGAATAATGTTCCTACAAGCAAATTTTTGTTTTGTAACCAGGTAGGGTGTGGACATTTGTTATAGTTATTAGCACTATAGCATAGTTATAGTAAAAAAAAGAAATAAGGTTACTAGTACACGTGTACATTTTTTGTAATATTAAGCAAATGGGATTTGTTCCACAATAAATAAAGACTTTATGATTATTATCACATTGTAAAGTTGGACTAGTTGCCTTTTTGCAGTTTGCGGTTGTTGTCAACATAGACTATTATCAATATGAATACATACACATTGGCCTTATACAATAATTTCTAATGATCATGTCCCTTATCAGTATCACCTGTCTATGGCGATCACCATTCAATAATTTTACAAAATTTTCATTAATAGTTTACAATATATAGCTTATTAAGTACAAATCTAAAAAACATATCAAAGGGTTTGTGATAAAAAAATTGTAGTTAATAAATGACTGCCATTCTCTTGTGAGTTAGAAGTTTAAGTTCATAATAAATAAATTTACCTTGAATGTTAGTCGACTTGCTTCAAATGAAGAAGAAAATGGTCCGGGTAGAGGTCATAAAAAATTCTTTTTAGTAAGGAGAAATGTTTATTTTAAACCCAACGTTTTGACCAACCTTGCAGATATTTTTCAGGGCTTGGAATGGGGTCAAAGGTTGACAGTTTATTAAAAAAATAACAGGTTTTTATTTTAGTCAACTGCCAACCCTCCTGGAATGTGGGTCGAAACGTTGGATTGAGAATAAACAGAACGCCTTACTAAAGAGATTTTTTTCTGACCTCTACCCGCACCATTTTCTTGTTTATATCACTTTTCATTTAATGAAGAAGAAAATAATACTTCATTTCTTTTAACATCGAGAGAGTAAAAAAGGTGATAAAGTTCTGGGAAACAGTCTAAGTTATTACGATACGAGTACAGATTTATTGGATCTAAACACTATATATGAACATATATAGACAGAGACACTTCACACAATAACGATCCAGTCCTTACTCTTAAACCGACGCTAATAATAATGACAACATGGCTGTTAGGTCCCCAAAACCTAGATCTCACAGTACACGTGCTAACATGATCTCAACTGCCACTTTACAGTATTTTCTGTCTATAATACATTACTTAATAAACAATATACATTATATACAAAGAGGAATTACTTCAACAATTTCATGTATCAAGTATTACATTTTATGTTTTAATCTAAGCATCAGCTAGAACACGGTAAAAGAAAATGACAATAATAACATACTGATAAGAACTAACCCAACTCTAACTAAACCATTAAGAGCTGCAGTTTTTTTGTAAAACCGTTGATGGACTATTTATAGCCAGGGGGTTGCATGGTATTTACAACAATTACCGGGCTTCTACCCGCTAGAACAATCCATTTAAACACCTCGCACGATTGCTGATAGGAATCATGGTATAGCGTGGATGTGTGACAATATTATCGATGTTGGCCCATATCGATCATCGCCACCATTCATTAGAATCGATCCCAATCATTGTGCTCGGTGACAAACAACTATTTTTCTTCCTACAACAGCCTTCCATCGGCAGCTCATTAAGAGAAGTATTGTGGGCTAGATACACAATCACTTTCCAGCCCTGAACAAGTGTCGTGCATGGAGAAAATAACCTCTGTTTACGGTAAATAAAGCTGGATTCCAGGATTTCATATCTACATTGTTATGACTCAATCAAACTAAATTAAATTAAACTCTTTTAACATGTTTAAACTGTCTTTCTATTTTTTCATTGTTACAGCTCATGAGTATCATTACCGTTATTGTCTTGTTATGATTCATTACGGATGTTTCTTTGAATTGTAGTAGTACCTCATTAAACCCATTTAATTACTATATTTATTGATAAGTTTAACAAAAACTGCTGTACTTGAACAATTCAGACCATCCTATACACGTGCCTATGAACATAGGTTTAAATTTAACTCTAAATGAATACCAGAATATTTGATCAGTTTAACTCAATTGAAGAAGAACGGTTATATAATTTCATTAATAACAAGACATTTATCTAGTTTTAGATTTTTTAGTTATTACTACATATTTCTTAATAAAAAAAAAAAATCTATCATTCCGATTTGATGACAATTTAAAGTTATTTTACAATTGTATTAATAAAAAGTATTAGTAAATTAGGAATATTATTTTAAACTTGAAAGAAAATTGGGATAATAAAAACTGTGAATTTCTTTCTCATTCTCCACCAATAAAATTTATCTACTCAGAAACTAAACCCTATTCAAAGCGAGTTACCCTCAAGGATTACTCAAATATTAATACGATGATTGAATTTAATGATTTTATTTCTCTTTATTGAAGTTTACAACAGTAACAAAGCTAAACGAATACTATCATATGTCGGGTTGTAGCAATGCAGTATACAATGTATGGTGGCCATCTAATGTCTATAGACAGATTTAGATGTCAGGATAGGAACATATTTTTTAAATATTGGAGTTGAGTTTGTAATTGAGCGAGTATTTCCCTAAAAGTAATATTTCAAATAGTAATCTAGAAGTTTATTTCTGGTATAAAAATGAGCGAATCAAAGACTCGTCGTTTAAAAAAACAGAAAAAGTACTGTTCACTACGACCCATAAAGAGTTCATTAAAGGGTAGAGATTAAGCTGTTATTAGGGCTGCAGGTGTGCAGGTCACACACAAACACCAGATTTCCCCCTAAAGAGGCTGGATGAGCCCAAGCAGGGTATCGAAATCCTAAAGGATCCATCCCCGGCTGTTAACAGACCACCAGAGCGCCACCTTCGGCACGGCAACGTACCCATCTACGGAATCTCCCCGCTCCTCTTTTATATAGCTATCCGTACTATCTCTGAATACAATATCCTGGATTGGTATTGACTCCACCTTCCCCACTTTCGGAAAACCCTCCATCATCCCCTCAATCCACCTGACCTCGCGACCCTCGGAGATTCCCACAGACGGAACCCTTAGAGGAGCCGAGGTGGGAAATGAAACGATAAGTGGCAATGGTTTTTTCCCTCCTTATAGAGGGCGGGAGCTGCAACCCCCGCCTTAATTCTGGCGGGAACATTGATCGGTGCCTTCCTCCTTCATCAGATCGCATGCATACGTTTAATTTGTCTGTTGCCTCGGAGGCACGCGAGGCCCAGCTCGCACAGATTTACACTCGATTCTTTTATCTTCTCTCCCGAACCGGCTACATTATTCATCAAGCTCATATAAGTGGTAATGGATGCTCCTATCTTAAATTCAAATTAATACTAAAATATAAATTGCAAAGGAAAGTGCAGTTTTCTAGATGAGCAGCATGGTCATCAGCGGTTTCATTAAAACATTTTTTTGGTCATTCTGGGTCGAAAAATATCAGGCACGTGTCCAAAGGTTCTTGCCTGCATGTTCTAGGACAAAAAAAAATTAATGTAAAATAAGAAAATTTAGAAAAACATATTATGGATTGTATTGAATATTTTTATCGTAGAAAAACATAGGAAACCAAAAGACGATTTAAGTAAACAAGACCAAAAATAAAATATTACTTGAATAATATTAATTGACCTAACATATATGGCGATGAGAATAGTTCGGGTGGAGTTCTGAGATAGAAATAATTTTTTAAATAGTGTTGAACAATTTTTGTTTGAAAGCCAACGTTTCGACACACATTGCAGGCATTCTTCAGGGTTACATATACAAGATACAAAATTATATCATATTAAATTATATTATATATTATAAAAAGATGAAGTCTGGCACTACGATGATGTGGTTTCGGATTTTGTCTATATCTTGATTTTGGCTCCATCTTATTAAATTCATCTTCATTAAGTACTAACTAGTAACTAGTAACTAGTTAGTAGATACTAGTTTGCCTAATATGTATGGGGGAAGAAATTGGTCCGGGTGGTCAGACAAATAATTTTAATATAACCATTTCTTTAAAACCTGAACACTGATAATTCTGAAACTGATAATTTTTATTATTATTAATATTATGGTGGTTATATATTTATAAATATTTATCGTGAGAGATTTTACGGATGCAACTTGCAGTGTACGGTTGAACTTGAATATATAACATTGAATTATGAATGCTTAATTAAACCCAAAACATAGGCGGGGAAAAAATCTTTAAAACAGGTTTTAAAAGACGTTAATAACTGATATTATAATTCCTTTTAAATATAAAATTATATTCTTCGCCTACTTTGCTCTATATTTTTTCTCCATTTAAACTCAATACGATGTGCAATATTTTTTCTTAATTTGCATATCAAAAGACTTTAGACCGTGCTTAGTACAGATTGAAAACAGTTATGAAATTGAAGATACACACATTTATATTTTACAATATTATATCTAGACCTCTAATTAGCATTGTCAAGAACGTACCGACACGTGTCTGATACTTTACGAGCAAGTATCACAAAATAAGTTTCATCTCTGATCTACAAAGAGAGTCGGTGTTACCATCTCCTCTGATAAGTACTCAGACTTGACTTTTATGAATGGGATGAAAAAGTAAAAAAAAATTAAGAAAAAAGAAAGCCTTTGGCCCCAGTATAAATGCGGCCACCATCCACTTTGCAAGAAAGAAATATCATAAATGAATAATATAAAATATTAAATTGGATTGTTATTAATTTTCTGTAACAATCAGTTCCATTTGTAAATCTATGAAGTAGGTAAAAGAAATATTCTAAACATTTCGTGGTATAAGATAAAACCCAATTGTAGCCCAATTTTCAATTTCACCAAAATGTGTTCTGTAACCTCATTATCGTAGCCTTAGTGAAACAGAAACTCACTAGAAAAAATACGTTTTTGACTTACGTGTCTTATAAAGCTTTATTTTTTTGTTTTCACTATTGTTTGTTTTCACCCATTAATGATTATTTCATTCATTTCTGAAAAATGGCAGTGCTTTAGATACGTTTTGGTGTATCTATTTGTGTGTCTATGTAACTGTCACTGAGGTGTCATTATGATTCAGTAGTTTCATTTTGGGCTTGATACTTTATCTGGTTGTTGACTTGTTGTTTTGTGAGGTTAGGATCCGCTTTATTTATTCTTTATTATTCTCTTTCTGCCCCGATGGTGCCTGAATTGGCGAAATAGTGGGATATTTTTTTGTCTTCTATTTTTTAGAAACTTAAGGATTTGTTTGGTATTATTCCAATCATGTGTTAACAAATTCTTTTTTTTTTTTCTTGTGATCATTTGCTTTTCTTGAATAATGTTGCTTTTCTAATATTTTTTTAATGTTGATTAACCTGGTTTCTTTTTATCTATAATATAATAGAATTCAGCGCTAAGGAACATTCTGCATTTACCTTATCTTTTACTTAAATAATGTTATTATTTATAAACATTAGTATAAATACTTTCCTCACGTAATAGTTTCCGATGTGCATGAACTAGCCAATGTTACCGCATACTTCCTTATTTTTTCGACATCCGCCTTCACGTCCTAGATTTCTTTACACATCAGTAATAACGTTATCGATACCAATTACTCAGGTCTTCGATGAAAAAAATGTATCATATTTGACTTAACAGTATTTTTTGTGCTCATTACGGAAAAAATAGTGAAAAAATTCCATCACCCCTAGAAAAGTCACAAATTTTAGAAGTTTTGGGGTCTAGACTTAAAGAATGGCATATGTTAGTCTCATGTGTTTCATTTTTATGGTACCGATTTAGAGAAAAGGAATTTGTAACTTATTTTAAACAAAAGGGTGAACTAGTTTTAGACCTGCAGTAATGTATCTGGAATCATGGATGTTCAAAATCACATATGAACCTGAGGAATGGAGACTTTTCATCGAATCATCAAAATGTAGTTTGAAAGATGTATTTCTTCACAATGGTAACCGCTATGCTTCTGTGCCTCTTGGACAATCACTCCATTTCAAAGAATGCTACGAAAATCTTGAGTTTGTTCTTAATAATCTCGGCTACTCTGACCATAAATGGACCATTTGTGGGGATTTGAAAGTTTTTTCCATGTTACTAGGTCAACAAAGTTTCCTCTGTGAATGGGATAGCAGTGACAGGAAACAACACTATGTCAAGCAGACCTAGCCAATCAGAAAGGATCTTAAAAATTCTGGAGTTAAAAATGTTGAAAGACAAAGTTTAGTGGATCCTAAAAAGATCTTACTTCCAACACTTCACATCAAATTGGGGCTAATGAAACAGTTTTTGAAAGCACTACCGAAAGAAGGAGAGTGTTTCAAGTATCTCTGTGAACAGTTTCCTGGTATATCCGATACAAAGCTGAAAGATGGAGTCTTTGTTGGACCTGACATCAGATGAAAGCTTTATCACTAAAATGGAAATGGAAGAAAAAAAAGGCCTGGATTTCATTAAAACATGTTTTAACAGGCTTTCTTGGAAACAAAAAAGACCCAAAATTCAAAACTTTAGTTGCTGAATTGTTACAAAACTACAAAATGTTTTCCTGGAACATGAGTGTCAAAGCTTCACTCACATCTGGACTACTTTCCAGAAAACCTTGGGGCTTTAAGTGAGGAACAAAGAGAACTTTTCCATCTAGATATAAAGGAAATGGAGCACAGATTCCAAAGTCGATGGAATGTCAACATGATGCCAGACTACTGATGGATGTTAACAAGGAAAAATTAAAATTAACACATGCACACAGCCGAAAAAATAACAAAAGAAGCTTTGATGGAAGAAGAAAACGTTTATACAAAGACTTATAACAACACATGTGCATCACTTTTATGCTCATTTTATCTAGGTATCGTTGTTTTTTGCTTTTACTTCATGTTAAAATATTAAAAACAAATCCCAAGTTTTCCCAAAAAACTTTATTTTTGTTCAGTTAAGTTTTTTTTTGCAGACCTGTGCTATCGATTTACATCAAGATTAATAAAAAACAATATGTCTTACGAATGGTTTTAGGTCTCATTATAATGCTGTCCCGTTCGTTCGATTACAAACAGACAACCTTTTCTCATTTGACGCCTTGTTTTTTCTTATATATCTTCCAAATGGTGAATGATAACAGTGTATAATTAACAGACAGTAATTCTTAATAAATAATTAGGTAATTTAGCTAAGCTTGTCTTACAACAGTCACACACCTAGAAACGATTTAGCGAAACTTGGATATTTCGACTCGAAACATCATGAAACATGTATTTTCGTTAAATACTAAGTTCTCTGTTATTATTCAAACCGACTTCATCCATTTTACAACAATATCGAGCTTTGGTTTGTTAGTTTATTCTTAAACGTCACTTTATGCTGCCATGGCTAATCGGAAGATGCTCCAGTGGGAGTCCTATATTTTGCCTATCCAGGTTTAATTATGATAGGGATCTTTGAGGACCTGACATGGAATAGCCTCGGGACCCACATTTTATGTCCCTATCGAAGGAAGGCATAACCAATGATTTTTACTTCCTTTAAATAATCCTGCCGGGCAGCTAAAACGAAATCTTTGCCATAGAAGGTGCTAATGCTAAACAACAGGTGATCCACCAAACATTGTTTCAACGTAGTATTTTCACTCTTTCTGGTTTATAGAATCAACAAACTATACAAATCACAAATATCCTATAGCGCTATAATCCGTATTGATTTGCTTGATAATTAACAAAAAAACTGGTTGTAGAACCATATATATATTTTTTTTTTTTAACGATATTTTACTCGAAACCGTATCTGAGAGATCTGACTATTGGTATTCAGTCATTACTTACACGTGAGGGCCCCATCACACATTATTCGTCGACGGGTTAGCGTTTCCTCGAAAGGTTCGCTATCAGATCAGTGGCGCGGTCACATGTGCATGCACTGCGCTGCGTGGATCTAAACGTTCTTTTATCTGATCTCACCCGACACATGTTAAATATTGTTCGGTGGTAACTGAACCTGGAAAAAATCTAAAACAATACCTGATATTACGATTGCCAAAGATTTTAAAAAGTGGAACTGTGGACCGCACAGCACCAAAGGTTTTTATTAAATTTTTTTATTGAATCTCTGTAGGGATACAGATATTTAGCTAAAGAGTTATCTATTGTACAGGCACTTCATTCAGCACCTCTGAGACATTATAATCATGATAATGATATACTTATATGTAATAATTATACAGAGTTGGTGAATAATTAGTTCCATAATAATAATAGTTAATAATGTCCAATTTTGTCCAGTGAATTATAACAGTATTGAATCATACGTTATCATTTAACATTTATGTTTTATGAACACAGTAATACAAGTACAATGTAATACAAGTACACAGTAATACAAGGTAGAGAGTTGGCTCTGCTTTAGGGTGGTAGAGCACTGAGTACCCGTGGCGAAGGTTCGGGGTTCAAATCCGGCTGAAACCGGTTTTATCAATTCTGTTTAGAGGATAAATCCTGTGGGATCTGGGAACCCTCATCGGGGGTCACCCAGCCTCTAAAAGTGAATATTCTAAATAGCAAGAAAACATGGAGGTTGAGCGAAACCAATCACCTACCTCCACATTGAACAGCCCTAAAAACTGGACAATGAACCCGAGGCCTCTTCATGGGTTGTAGCGGTACAGATTTGTTTTTCTTTAATCTTTGTGTATTACCATTGCACAAAACATGATGGCAGTTGGAGTCATTCTGTATATGTGTTATAGTTGATGAGGTGTATTTGTTGATGCCAGTAGAGATGCTGGCGGGACAAACCGACTGATGATTAACGATGATGACATGTCCTGCATGTCTTTCCTCTCAAGATGGGATGAAACTACCATCGGGGACAAATACCAGAAGAGGATGAGCCTTATTAAACAAGGAGAGGCAATTGAAGAGGGAGAGGAGCGAGATTACTCCTCGTTCCGGTAATGGGAGGCAGGCGGCTCTCGGACCATTACCGATTCCCGCGCAGGTGTCGAACCACTGGGTTCTTTGACCGTCACATCATGTGGTCATGCGGTCACAGGCAAATATTTGTCCACGCCGATTAGCCTCGTCAGGGATTACACAGGTGAGTGCCTCGACTTGATTGCATGTTGTTTCCGCGGCTAGTTTTTGCATAGTTACATGTGGATTGTCGGTTCTATAAGAGGTAAGGCATGTCCGTCTAAATACCTTTTATGAAAATCTTTTTTAGAGCTACTATTATTTGATCATCTAATGAGACATTACTTTAATCATAGCTAAACTTTTTTTTTTAATTATTTTATTGAATTGTACAACTGTAATATATACATCTAGTATAAGGTCACAAATATTTGTTGACCGATAAAAGATTAAGTTTTTCTGGAAGTAATTTCTATATGCACATGGTAGTCAATTACAATACCTGTGGTCAAAATTCTAAAGGTGTTGGTGCTTCTGATGATAGAACTGAGAAAAATTGAAAAATTTCTCCTGTATTTTAAAAAAAATTATTTTATTGAATTGTACAACTGTAATATATACATCTAGTACAAGGGTTATATGAATAACTAAATACATGACAGGACATGTAGAGGCACTACCCACTGGCAGCACTCTAATAACATTTCTATAATAGAAGATCCCGAGCCCATCTTCTCTTCAGACGCCTAGCCCGGAGGATCGTCCGGGATGGAATTGGATGCCAGAATGGAAACTAGTGGGTTTAGATGGGCCTGGAGTTTATTATGGATGGTTTTATTTGTGACAAAATAAGGAGCGTTTAGGATTTTGCGAAGGATTTTGGATTGCAAGGATTGAATACGAGAGGAATTCGGTGGTTTGGTGGAGCCCCATAGTTCAATACCGTAAGTCCATATAGGTCTTATAAGAGTCACATAAATAAGTCTTTTGTAATTGATCTGAAGCTTTGAGCGTTTGTCTAGTGTGTGTTGAAATAGTCGGAACTGTTACTTGTCTTTTCAGTCTTGTGTGAGGGTTCCAAGTAAGACGTTTGTCTAAGTTGAGTCCTAGGTAGTGAATCTGTTCAACAGGGATAAGTGGAGTACTATTAAAGGATACAGCAGGACAGGAAGTCATGGGTTTTGGCGAAGGGTAAAGGCAATTTGATGGGATTTATTGGAATTGATTTTAATTCTCCAATTCCGACACATAGCTAAACTTAAGGTAACTAATGGTTTAAGCATTTACGTTTCGCCGAACCAAACATAATCTTGGCAATACTCACCAAAATCACAAACAATAAAAACTTGTTGCCCTTACAATTGTTGTGTTCCAAGTTAACATAAATATCTTCCTTAGATTAAAGGAGGTACCGTACTAAAGTGAAAGAAGGGCATTTTTTAAATCCCTAATGCAGGCATTTTAACTGTTCAGTTGCATCTGAACACTTATAAACGCACAGTGTATGGTGAGTAGAAACTAATGTGGTACATAACTTTATATAGGTTGGGGAAAAAGTAATTTCATTATCATTCAACATCAACATTTTAGGAAGGAACGATCAAACCGATTTTGACACTGTCTTTCCTTAACCACTCAACCACAAACATCACACAACTTCCTATGTGCCTGCTCTGCATTTGTCCTAGTGGTGTGCTCTGTTTTGTTAGCTTTGGGAAAACTAGTAATATAGATTTCACAGGATCGAGCATTGCATAAATATGTTAATAAACTATTTTTTTAATTGTTTTTTATCACATTAATACAGATCCTATATTATACATCTCACTTAAGTCTAACGCAGAATTAGGTAGAATACCACTCCAAAATATTTAGTTAACATTTAATTAGGACTGTTAGAATAATTATCCAAATTTTAATTAAGGGTATAAATTGTAATACTAATAAAGCACGAGAAAAGCCTGAGATTTATTAGAAAAACTAATGAGTTGAAGAATCTTCCGATAGCTCTTTTAGAACTATGCTCACTATAAATAAAGAAATTTAGCTTGTTTAATTTAAAGACTCAACAAGAGCGGCAACAGGCATCTAATATACATGTCCCATAGCCATGTATAATTCCACTCCTATACAATCCTGGGTCAATCGGAGTAACCGGCCCTCGCTATTGCGTAAGAACAACGATAGACGAGAGTAAAGCCACTAAAATAAATAAATAAGAGTACAATAATTAATGGGTGAGGCTGTAGCACTAATTGGTGCACTAATAAATAATTTTGGAACGATCGACCGTTAAGCCCCGATAATTGCCCCCCCCCCTCCCCCACATTGACGTCTCTATATCGTGACCCAGTGTCGGCACGAGCGGCGTCTGGGTGGCCGCGCCGAATAGCCAAAATAGCTCGGGGCGCGCTAGTGGACCCTGTGGTACACCCACCGATATACAGTAGATTTCCTAAATAACCATCTTATATTGAAACTGATAATTGTGTATTAGTATATGTATATATGTACATGTATATGTAGGATGTATATTAGTATATGTAAGTGAAGTTGCAAACACAGAAATGTAAAATTCCAAAAAATAAAAAAAAATTTGTACCACTTCAACCCATGAAGGGTCTCGGGTTCAATACGTGGAGACTGTACTGTTTTTAGAATAACGGATATGCAGGGAGGTGATTTGTCTCAGATCACGCACTACAGCTAGGTTCCCCCCCAATTCAAGTTACCCACATTAAAGAGGCATGGTGTGGGTCTGTAGAAACGCCGGTCCATCCGTGACTGTTAACAGATGATAATTTATTTGCCACATCCTGATTTTAAGCTCAAAACTTTAGCACAGCCACTCTGCACTCTACACACTCAGCTACCCCCTCCCGTAAAATTCTTAAGACAGGAGAAAAACCAATGCTATAGTTTGAATAAAATAAATAAGAAATACCCGTGCATATAACTATATCTACTTCTTCCATATTCTCAGTCTAATTATTGTTTATTGTTCATTGTACATACTAATAAAACCATTAAGAAAACATAAAACTGGAACAGCAATTAACCAGACAAGACCGACTGTGAAGAACATAACGTTGAATATGATATAATCAAAGAATTTCCAATTCGGAACGTCCTCGAGCCATTAGTACATCCTTCTCCTCTGATTTACTGTTAAATATTAGTAACAACTTTTAACAATAATTTTCTATACCCCGTTATAAATTATTTAGCTTTACAACGGTATATTATAATGGCACAACTTGGCGACAAAAATCTTCGTGACGCTAACTTTTCAAAAGTTTACATGCTTCTCAATTCCAAGTTGAGCTATCTCCTAAATTCTACAGTGGTCTTATTCGGACCAAGTATTTTACGCAACACCTATTTTTTTAATACGTTAATACGTTGTTCATATTTTAGCGTTAGCGACCACGCTTCAAATGCATAAAGATAGGAATAATGCATACTAAATTATTTGTAGTAGTTAAACCGTGGAAAAATAATCGTAGATAGGCATGTATTATTTTCTAACTCTCTTTATCCTTTGTTCAATTTTTTTCATAACTTGATGTATGGCATTCATATGTATACACATTGATCGTTCTAGAAAACACAACTTCATAGATTTCTCTAATTACCGACATGCGACAACCGCCTCCCTGCAATTAAAGGTAGGAAGTCGAGAGGAGACAACAAAACGGAAGAGGCACGGAATGGCGGAGCGAACGGACAAATGTTGAAAAATTCTCCAACTGACGGGGATGAATTATTCCTACCGCGGGGGTAAGCTGTAATTAAAAAGACACCAGAAGGGTGTGTTTAGCGCTGAGAGGTGTGTCGCCCCTACCAAACACATTACACATGTACAACTCTTCACATCTCTTATTCATCCCAAGCCACGAAGCTTCCCATTTGCTCCTTACCCGGCCTATTAAACACCACCATCGCTCTTTATATTTATTTAAATTTTATCTCCTTCATTATTTATATCCCGCGGTCTGCGGCCGCCGCTTGCTTCCTCATGAAGAATTGAAGGTGCGGTTCTGAGGGCAGTCCTCTGATAGAAAACTATAATCTTCAGAATCATCCCTGGGACAATAACTATCCAGTATTCTCTATAATGACATTATCAGTGGTTATAGTGTGATTATTGTGGTAAAACGGTTAACTGGAATGCCTCAACCCGTACTTTAGCTATTAAATAGTTCTCCAAAAGGCATTAAGTCTATTAGTCGATTAGTCGAAGGTACAGATTAATGTTCATGTTTTATACACCGTAAAGATATATAAACATTATAATTTATATATAGTCTCATACCCATGCCTTAACAGTGAAAAAATGAGCTTTTGGTAAAAACATTAAATAGCACACTATAATAAATATAAAATGAAACGTATAAATATTAATACATTTATATTATTAACCGTTAAATATAAATATAAATACATCTTACACAGACACACATATGTATATTTTTCTTTTAAGGGAGAGAGAGAGAGAGAGAGAGAAAGAGTGAGAGAGAGAGAGAGAGAGAGAGAGAGATAGGAAGAGTCACGAAGTTTAAGTTGAGCTTTTAAAGTTGTTGGGCTTAGTAATGAAAGACTTTAAACAAAATAATAATAATAATAAGCGCTTGTAACAAATAAAAACTCGTAAACGTTGGAGAGATATAATTGCCTATCCAGGTATAATTAGGATACAGATTTTTAAAGGGTTCCTGACATCGTAAAGGCTCGGAACCTTATTATACGTACCTTCTGAAAGACAGCATAACCATAGGTGGCTACTTTTAAAAAACTCTCGGACCATCTGCCGAGCTACTAACCCATTTGACTCACAACACATGGACCCCATTTTCTATACATGTCAATGTTATATATTTATATTATATTTGAAATATTGTCAAATTAACAAAAATCTACTCTTTAAATTTTAATAGATCTTACTAGCCATGTTTATGATTATTTTGTAACTAATTGGGAGCTTAGAGCGTTTAATTGGAGTAGTCTGGAAAACAGCAATATGCTAAATTTTGAAATTCAAATTTCAGGTTGTTTAACAATGTTATTACAGCAAACCCTAAACAAAGTGAAATAAATAAAGGTTGCTGTTACTATTATTTTAATTATTATACATATATATATATACATATATAATTTTATATTACATACTATATATTTTAATACATTCTTCGGGGCATTTAAATATATAGGCAATACGTATCTAAATATGCCCTTGGTAATTTTTAATTTAAGTTGGGTAGTGCGATCGCTGAGTTGCCGTGACGGAGGTTCCGGGTACAAATTCGGCTGTGGCAGAAGAATTACATGATTATTTCATAAATTGTACCAATGATTGAACATGTTTAAAGGTTTATAGAATAGAATAGAAGAGTGCGGTACAATGATACGATGTCCACTGGAGAAGCGAAGACCTGGAAGTTGGTGGAGAATATAGTGCAAGGGGGTGGAGGAACTGGGTCACTGTGCCGTCCGAGTGCGCAGGCTCTGACGTCACTCCATTTGGGCTAGTGTCCCTCACAAATCCTGCATCTTCTTAGCCCATCATCGGCTAGTCTGGGTACGTGAAGTCTAAGATCTAGGGGTCTAATGGAGCAATAAAGACTCATTAAAACACCGATTCAGGCTAACATAGAACGTTTAATTACCCAAGATGAGCATATTATAGTTCAGCTTGAGATCCACAAAGCCGTCGAATTACTCTCGTATCCAATCCTTATAATCCAAAATCCTTAAAGTCCTGAATGCTCCTTACTTAAAATCATCCAGAATGACCTCAATGTCCCATTAGTTGCTGATTTGGCCCGAACCCGATATCAGTCCTTCCATGACAAACTTTATTCCCACTCTAACCAACTAGTTTTAAACCTACCTCTTCAATACCCGATAATCCTCCGAGGTGTTTGAAAAGAAGATGTCCTCGTAGTTTCTCTTCTTGCCTTTATCTCACGGCATAATTTGTCATTTGTTCTATTTACTTGATGTTTTATTATTATAGAATTGTAGAATAAATTTCAATAAATATTTTTTTTATGTATATGATTACATAAATTATATGTAAGAATGAATTCATCTTTCTTAACACCTTCTTTTAGTTTGCTAGGTATCTCTATACCTTCATAACGAATTATGCAATTATGTATTCTTAATTATGTATTCTTAAATTATGTAATCTTAAAGTTCCAAACGTTAAGATTTTTTCAATAAAAATTAATTGTGTAAGTTGTTGGGAATAACCATTATTTTATTTATATATATATATTGTAATTCTATTAATCACCACAATTTATTTATCATTACGCACTGTTCACTTTCCCGTTAGTTCGTCTTCGTTGATGCAACGTTCGAGTAAACTACGATTTCCCAAGAAGCCGACATTTTATTGAATAACTGTCCCCGTAACGGTACCGAACTGATCTTAAGTTTCCCCCCCGTGCCTTACATTTTTATAAAATAACTACCAGTTGCCTTGCGGCATCACTCACATTTATTTCTGTCATTTAGTTTTAATTTATTCATATATTTATTTAGTTTATATAAACGATTGCTCTGCATATCCAGAGGTAGTGAAGGTTTTTTTTATAAAATAATATATTACTATTTTCTTTTTTATGCAACTACGTAGGAACGTGAACAAAAAATGTTACCTTCAAGATTTTTGTTATCGTTTCGCAGGAATATGATTTATCAATCAACGGTTCTTTAGAGCATCGCCTTTTCAATCTTCTTATAGACAGACTGGGTAAAAAGGAAAAGCTAGAAAGAACTAAAGGGGTTATAGTGTAGTGTTGACGAGTAGAATACAGTGTAGGTATTAGTCTTGATCTAAGATTTTACTGTGAGAATGTTCATGCCATTGAAAAAAATGAGGAGAATTTACAATTTTTTTTAGAAGTTCAAATTTTTTAGTTGTATCTTTGGTATATGAACATGTCTTTCTGAACCCTGATGTTCAACTCTATATAGCCTTAGTATAATGTCCATAAGTCTAGCGAAGCCTGTGTACTCCAGAATATGTGAAAAGATTTTGTAGCCTTATTCAAATTCGTGTCTTTTTAATAACATTTCCATGTGAGTATTTTGTCTACATATAATTCTTAAAATAAGTCAAACCATCTAACTAAAATTAAGTAGTAAATTTTTTTAAAAGTTGGTAAAATAGAAAAAAATCATATTGTTTATATAACAATAATGTTTTAGTGTTTTAATAAAACCTAGTTTCGAATCCAGCTGTGACACAAGAATTATTTATTGTAATTTGTTAACCGACATAGATCCTGTGAGATTAGCAAATACTTCTGGGACTCCTTATTTCACACAACCTCTAAAAGATGATAATTTTTATTTTTATTAATTGTTATTTTTATGGTTATTATTTTTAAATATTTTTGTTTTGAAGAGAAAAGATTTGCCCTGGCCGGGATTCAAACCCCGGTCGTCCGCTACCAGAGGCTTATTCAAGTCTCTCTTCACAACAAAAATATTACCATAAAAAACAATTAATAAAAATATATTAAAAATAATATATTGACTTATATCAACAAGATCCCAATTAAAATAATTTTCAATGATCATTCTTCCACGAGTATACATCGCAAAAATTGCGAGAACACGAGGATATAGGATCGGTGAAGAGAACGGATTTGTCTTACTTGGATACGACCCCTGGAAGCTCCAGAGGCTAAGAGCACTGCTGTGGAGAAGCAGACCACCCGGTTCGAATCCCGAGCAGGGCAAATCTTTTCTCTTCAAACCAAAAATATTTAATGAGAATTTTAAATTTGGAGGAAACCTAGCAGTAGAGCTAATTTCGTACAAACCCCTTTCCTGCACAATAGTTGTCCTAGAAACAGTACAGCATCCAACATACAAAGCCCAAAACCCCAAAAAATGACCATTTTTATTTATAATTTATTTTATTTTATTTTTATATTAATTCTTATAATTTTTACATATTTTTATTTTGAAGAGAAAAGATATGTTCATGGCCGTGATTCGGCATGTATACATGTCTTATATATTAGTTAGGAGTATTTCAAACATACCGAAACAGAATTTTCCTACACACACTTTTGATTTAATTACGTAACATTGAATAAATAAATTACGTAAGAATTTATATACTAATAAAAATATTTATTCAAAACTGAATAATCCGAGATTGGGACTTCATTCATTCAGTTTACTTACAACGTAACTATTTTTATTAGCTAATGACTGTGCATCATTGTACACTATGAACTTGTTATTATAGGAAGTAAATGCTTGAGAAATTTGTTCTTGGTACAGTTATCTTTCCACCAGGAAAAACCAGGCGATCACTATTCTACTGGGAGTTCTCCCATCGAAGGAATAAAAATATCTAACTGAAGGTTGAGGCGGACATGGAATACAGAAATGCGACAGTTTTTTATCTCTAAAATGGACTGAGAGGTTACGACATTGGCGTACTGTTGTTGGCTTTCACTCCTGTCCTTCTAGTAGTTAGGAATAGACATTTGTTTATACGTATTAAATAATTAATTTATTATGCGTATGTCATTAAAAGCCATGTTATAAAAAAAATCTTTACCTAAAAATATGTAATCCTAATTTGTCTGTTATTTTACATACAATATATCATAAGGATTCGGCCTGTGTGTACAAAAATATTTTGTAAATTTATTAAGATTTGTAATGTAAATTTACAAAATTCACTAGGATGCAATATATTAATTTATAACTCCTTAAAACAATTGTAAAAACTGCATATATTAATTTAATGAATTTAGTCCATCGTCGGGTTCCTTCATTGCTTAGAGGTGATTTGGCAGAGATCACTCTTTAAAACAACGCTCTTCTGCAAATATGCATCTGACATAAACGAATTCCAAGACGGGGACTTCACCACGGCACCACAACGCTTTATCACGCTGTCCTCTTTATGAGCAGAGGAATTCAGATTTCTGTCAATAATGGAAATATATCTTAGATTAATCTATAAACGTTTCGTCTACTTTATCCTAATTTGGTTTTAATTTAGTTTATAATAAAATGAGTATTATTATATAATAGTTTTAATGTGATTCCTTTTTTAAAATATTTGTTACATTAATTTTTTTTTACCTAATTGAACTTAGATAAGATAAGCAGTAGGGAATCGGTTAAGCTCAGTAGTAGAGACCTTAGTTGCCATGCCGAAGGTCTCGGGTTCAATATGGCTGTGGAAGATGATACAGTAGACCTGGAGCTCACCCAGTTTCCATAAATTGGTCACCCTTAACTAGGGGAAACCTGGTGGTCAAGCATGATCTCGGACAAACCACATCCCTGCACAACCGTTGTCCTAGAAACAGTACAATCTTTACAGAACCCATGACCCTTAATGGGTAGTAGTAGAATAGTTTTACACTGTATAAAGGATGGGTTAGCACCAGAAGGGTCTAAGGATCCCATATATCAATACACTGTTGGATAAAGAAAAAATATTTATATGCCACAGGTTATCTCGAAGCCGGGACCTTTAGATTAATAATCTGTAGCCTTATTCTCTGAGCTGCCCCACTCCATAGTGATCATGCGATGGCGATACCAATTTGGTAAGACACCGCCCTCTTCTTCATCCTCCCCCTCCCTTTCTTCTGTTGCCGCCGCCAATCTCTCTCCATTCCTAATGACCGAAGAGGAGGCACGTAGGGGATACGCTAAGAGCCGTGCTCGCGACACCACCAGCGGAGCTGCTCACCTGTGTCCGTACCGTAAACAGGAGTTGAACAACCTCCGGAGATCGGAAATCGAGCAGGTAATGCCCATTGTCTTCAGCCTTTCGCTAAACGGCCATTGTTCCTCGAGATCTTTGTCTTCCTCGGTAGTCTTCCCCTACGTGTCCAGCCTCGCCAACTCCCTCTCATTTTCATAATACCTCTCTCGTGTGAACCGCATCTCTCTTCGGATCCGCTCCGTCGCCCGGGTCTCAGATCCCTGCATCGATAGCGGATATCTTCCGCATCTTTGCGTTTACACGGGTTATTTCCCTTAAATGTGGTTCTCGTATCTTCCAGTTCTGACTCTGCTCTAATAGTAACATTATCTCTGTAATTGTATATTAACGACTTTCATGGACCACATAGCACGTCATGCACATGTCATGTCATGGACCCAAACGTAGAAGACCGAATAAACAAATTATAAATAACCTACTGAGCTACCCTGCTTAGTATCAATATTATTTTGGTTTAAAATACATTTGTAGTAATAGTTATTTAGAAGCTATCCACCGCAGCTTTGCTCGGGTAATAAGGCATATTATACCTACATAATGTATTTTTTTTGTCACGTACCGGGCACTAAGGACCACGCGAATATCATTGGTTAGGGTACTTTGGGAGTCTTGATTTTCTTTCTTCCCATCTCAGCTGATATACTTTGTTATATAGAAATTATAAAAAATAAAAATATTTCTTTGTATACAAATTTATTATACATTAGATATTTGCACGGGTTAGGCAGCGTCTTCGGTGAAACCCATCGATATTCAAACCCATTTACACAAAACCTCGATAAATTATATACCTAAACCTTCCTGGTGAATCACTCTATCTGTTGGTGAAAACCGCGTGAAAATCCGTGTAGTAGTTATTGACTTTACCGCGAACAAACGCGGCTGAGGACTTTGTTTTATAATATGTATAGATTGAGCTTTGAAACTTCCCTGTTGTCACACTGAATTAATTTAACATTAAATTAAAATATTGAATTATAACTCACCAGTCAGTGTTTTTTCCAATTCAGGCATAATCAGGACATAAGTAAAAAAAAAAATTCCCATTAATGATTTTGAAATGCAACACATCTTCAAGACCAGCCTAAACTCCAGAAATCCAAATGCAACCTCACTTTAAAACTTTTAATACAATACTGTTTCCCTGAATACTCATTTTACTTATTGATGATCTGTTCGGACTGTTGATGTGAGATGTATTCCATTGCATCTTCATTGAGGTGAATATTTTTTTCTTGTACGTCCTTATGATGCCTGTAATGGTAAAACTCTGACGGGTTAATTTCCAGTATTTTAGTAAATTAGTTTTCCTTTGCATTCATATTGTTTTTTATCACTTTTTTAATTTTCGTTGATTTTAATTGATTTATCGAACTGTTGACTGTCCCTTTTTCAATTAATATCAAAATATTAATAACGGTATTCGAACTTAATTATAAATTTTCTATTATTTAATCAAAATATATTTTTTTAAAAACAACCCTTGAAGTTTATTGAGTTCAGTACACGGTAGGATACCAGTACAACCATTCGACGTCCTTACCCCACTATTTCTAAGAAAAAGGTTCTACGGAGAGGAAATATGTCCAAAATCACGCTAAATCGCCAGGTTTACCTCCCCCCCCCCAATTGAGGGTACTCACATTATTGTATTTTGGAAGGTTTATTGGGGATCCTTGTAATAAATAATGCAAACACCCGATAAAAAAAAAAATTGCAGATTCTACAGATTCCATTTATGGCTGTTAACTGATTAATTAATTTATCTGCTGCAGCCAGATTCAAACACAGGATCTCCAGAACATATACTCGGCGCTTTGTTCAATGAGCTCCCTAGGTTCTTTAGCTGTTGTTGGTTACTCCAATCTGTCTACGTTACCAAAGTTTACATACTTTTATCAGTAGCAATATTTTACCAACCATTAGCAAAACTTAATAAAAAATAGACTAACATTGCTATTGAGTCTAAGCAGTTGCCTTTACTATTTCGATCATCCTTTTACGAAGTTTTTCCGATTAACATGAACGAACCCAACACCGACGGAAACTTGCCCAAGTAGAAACTCTTGGGAGGACATGCCATCCCACTCCCCAAGACGGAACTCGTGAATAATCGACTAACCCTGCGCTTACATCTTTAATCCTGGACTAATGAAAGACGTATCCACCATCGGGGACATGTCGTAGCTCATCAATATTCCCGTGCCAGGTGGGCTAGCTCTGTAATTAAGACAGTTCGCGCCAGGCGTCCAAGCCACTAAATATTTAATTATGTCCACTCATGCTGCCGTCGGGAATTGGTTAAACAAATGTTCACCATCTTTTTTCTTTCTCCGTATTAAACATGGATAATTTTCATTGGGTCGTAGCTTTAACTTTGTTTGTTCTGTTACACTGTTGACTCTGCTAGCGGTGGTGACATCAATTTTCTATGAATGGAAAGCTGTTCTTTACTCTTTATGGACAAAGCAGCCATCCCTATGAGAGTGCAATTATAGGAAGAAAGTATAATTTTGCGCGAAGTCAAATATTGTCACACCTACTAGATGAATTTTTCTAAAAACCTAAAACTAATTATTAATTCTTAAATACATTAATATGTAATAGGAATATAAGGCGTATTTAAAATGTCCAAAAAAATGATCCGGGAGGAGGTCAGAGAAATAATTTCTTAAAAAGATTTAAATATATATTTGAAAGCCAACGTTTCGAACTGCAGTGTGAGGTCTTCTTCAGGACTAGATATACAAGATACAAATGTGTATATATATATATATATATATATATATATATATATATATATATATATATAATGTATCTTATATATCTAGCCCTTCAATAAGGGTCGAAACGTTGGCTTTCAAAAAAATAATTCAACCTTCTTTATGAAATTATATCTCTGACCTCCACCCGGATCATCAAGGTCAACTAATATTATAAGGTCTAAGGTATATGTTACTTTCGTTAGTTTTCTGTGGGTTATTGCAATATTTATTATTCGATTTGAATCATGGCATAATGTCAACGAAGAAGCAATAACCTTCAAGATATTAACATTGTTTTTATAAATTATCGCTATTAATCTTTTAGATTCTCTCAATATATCTATGTCTCCTGTGAACAAGAGTCGAGTTTTCCTATAAGATTGTAATTATAGGAAGTAAATTTTCCAGGAAGTCAATATTGTCATACCACAAGATAAATTTCTCTAAAAGCCTATAACTAATTATTAATCCTTTAATACATTAATATTTATATACATGAACATGAAAGCGTCCGTTAAATGTGAGAGAAACAAATGCCTTCATTTACATTCGTTGGCGTTTTGTAGAGTGTTTATAAAATTTCTTAAGCTATTTGAAAGATGAAATAATGTCAACAAAGAGGAACTAATCATTCAGCTATTGCCATTGTTTTTATAAATATTAACTATTAATCTTTATTTATTAGGCAAGTACATATCAATGCACTTGCTTAATAAATAAAGGTACTTCTTTTTTTAAATTTCTTTATTAAAATTAACAACTGTATTGTAACAGTACAAGTAAATATATTGAGTGATACATAATAGCATGATATAGGAAAGTACAGAAATGATATAGGTCGCAGAAAGGGTGTAAAGATATAGGTCAGTACGCAGTAGTGCAACTCAAATAAAAAAATTCAATTTCACGAGGCCATCTTCTTTTTAGTATTATTGGAAATTGAAGAAGTAGGCCGGTTCGAAACTAGTGGGCTTGAGTGGGAGTAAAGTTTTTATTGAAAAGAATAGTTCTGGTTCGGACCAAAGAAAAAAATAATAGGAAATTGAGGTCATTATGTATTCCTTTGTACGTATCGAAGTTAAGAACATTTAGGACTTTACAAAGGATTTTGGATTATAAGGATTGGATATGAGAAAAATCCGATGGCTTAGTGGACCTCCAAAGCTCCACTCCATAAGTCCAAAAGAGGGTCTTATAATATTCATACGTACGAGTCTTTTGTAACTAATTAGGAGCCTAAAGTGATTGTCTAATAAGTGATGAAGTAGCCTAATACTGCGAGCAGTATTGCACTTCTAAATTATAATACAATCGAATTAATAAAAAGAAATAATTTATAAACTTAATCCTTCGTTATAAAGGAATGGTGTTCGTGATGATTTAATAAAATATTCATGAATTTTATTTAGTTTTTAAGTAAAGCTTCGGAAAATTTTTAAAATCAGGTATCGACTTTCAAAACCTTTTACAATTAAGGAGTAACATGCACGTACTTACAGTTCACACCTTATTCGTACTTTTTATCCATACGAAATTTTCCATGAGAACCCATCCAACCTTTTTGGGGCAGAAAAGATAACATTAAAAAGTACAGAATTTCTTATAAAATCATTGAGACTAATAACGCACCATGGAATGTCAACAACGTTGCTCACAGTTTCATGACATCTACATTTCACAATATTCATTCTTTCTACAACGTACGCTCACAAGCCTCCGTAAAAAAACCATGCACTGGCGGTTACAAAAATATTGCCTTTAAAACATAATTATAAAGTCAGATTTGAACTGACGATCCATCAGGACATGTTGATAGATGTTCTCAAGGAGGCTATCTTTCTTTTAGTCTTCAGAGAGCTTGTCATCGCTCGGCATGCTACACGCAACCCCTGTGATAAATCCAGATAAAAAAAAAACATTTTCAGTACACTTGCTCTATTTTAAATTTTTCATTAAAAAAAAACACATATCTAGCGTATTTTGGGATGTAAACCATATCTGAAATATTTCCTGGGATATTTACAACCCTGACATTTATTGATTGATTACAGATAGGATGATAGTAATGTGAAAAAATTTAAATAAAAAATATGCAATTATTTACATTGAGAGGATGGTTTATTGTTCGGTAGCAGTTTAGCTGTGGGAGCATTGAATCATTAAACTATGGTTATTATTTGAATATGCTGTTTAAATAAAATGTCTATTTATTTGATTGATGAATTACGTTTCAGATATACAAGGAACGGTTAATCACATAGCCCTAAAAAATCTAAGCTATAACAGCCAAAATATTAATTTTAATTTGTTTAAAATGCTATTTGTTCTTGTCTGGTATTCAGCCGTTCCAATATGAATATTTAGGGCCTGTCAATGTTATGACATTAAGACATATTTCTTGCTTCATTTTCGAATCATTATTGCAAAGCCAATCAAGTGCACCTGAACTTTTTTTGTTTTTTTCCATTTCAATATAAACAAAAGACTTCAGATTATTTATCAGCACTATCGTTTATCCGGAATAAAGCGTTCACTTTTATAGTGAGCACTTTAAGTAGAGTGGAAATAATTGAGGAGCTGGGATCAGCATTTTCCTATAGAATCAGGTGTTAGACAGGGTATTTATTCTCTGTAGCTAATTTTATTTTATATTTTCCTCCAAGTTACTGCAAAAAAACCCAGAAATTAATCAGTCAAGTAAAATATTTTGCACAATTAATACTTCTTGAACAATGTTACTTCACCTTATACATTTATGAAGAAGAAATGATCCTGGTGGAGGTCGAAGAAATGGTTTCTCAAAAAGAGATGATGTATTTATTCGAAACCGACATTTCTAATCACATAACATTTCTTCAGGGCTGGATACACAATACATACAATTTGTTTACATCTTGCATATTATACGCAATATGAGTTCGCTTCGATTTATCTGATACAATGATTTTTATTACACCTAGGGCATATCGGAGGAGCATCCCTTGTGATGAGATGTGCGTGGGTAAGCCGGGTGTGTCCAATTCTAAGGCTAGCAATAGCCACCTCTTCATGTCGTTTACTGCGATTAGATGTAGCCCAAGGCTTTACTTCCCTTTTTATATATTTCAATTTAAAGGCTGGACTTTCATCCCACATTGCATGCCATCTTTTATCTATACATTCTGTAAGTGGGCGAGCAAGTTCTTGGGCGGTTAGAATAGCTGTGCCTCTACCTGGGAGGGTTAGAACTGCTCGAGCAGCTTTGTCCTAGTCATGTGTTTTTAACCTCATTAACCTAAGCATGTTTTTAGTCATGCGTCCCCTTTAAGCTCATTTAAATCCAAACTTTTCCTACATCTTCTAAACTCCCAAACAGATGCTCTATAATCAATAAAAATTAATAGCTATATTAAACATAATCGATTGATGAATTACTGTAAATATTCCTCACCCATAATGATATAATTTTTTGTATTATTAGAAGATATTATTTATTCACTTATTTTTGTATAAGCCTATTTCATTGTATTGTAAATTTTTTTTTTTTTTTTTTTTTTTTTTTTTTTTTTTTTTTTTTTTTTTTTTTTTTTTTTTTTTTTTGGCTAAAGACTTCCTTTGAAGTCCTATACAGCCCGTATTCATATACTTGACACTACCCTAGTTAATTTAACTTTTAAAAATCAATATCGCATTCGTTCAACAACCGGCATAAGGACTCTAAAAGGCTTCTGTCCAAAATTTTGAATTTATTTTGAAAGACCATGTCATTTTGAATGTCGGGATATTTGATCCGTTTGTCGTTGTATTTTTTGCACTTGGCGACGACATGGATTGGGTCTTCGACAATTTTACATTCCGTACATTTCTCGTTCTTTTTTACTTTAATCATTGTAAGTCCGCGATTCGTGCGACCATGGTTAATTCTAAGCCTAGTGATTATCGCTATTTGCTTTCTGTTTAGCATAAAGGTAGTATTAGAGAACCATGGGCGCAGACTTACGGTCGGGTGGATGGCGTAGTGGTCCCTACCTTTCGTTCTCGATTCCCAGGCATACCTATCTTGCCATTCGCTAACTTGTTGTTGTTTAATCCACCTAACAACCTCCTGTAAAGGTATTGTAAATTTGTCTGTTTCTTTATTTTATTGGTGTATTACTTTTTTGAATTCTCTACCAAAACATACCCGATAGTTATTTACTTTCAAGATATTATGTAAATATTGTTTTATTCTAATAATTTAGGCCTTTGGCCAGATGTATATTTATTTAATTTTGTGCATTTCTGTTATTCTTAACGGACCTGGTACGAGAATAAAATTATTTTTCTATTCTATTCTATAATTTATGTTGAGATGGTTGACTGGATGTATCTTAAAAGAGTGCCCAGGGGTGTGCGAAGAGTGGGTCAGGGGGTGCAGTACATATCTAAGCTCGTGTTTTTTTTCACTATTAACAAGGTTATCGTTAATTTCGAAATAACGAAAAATTTCTCATGTAATTTTACTATGTTTAATTATCTTTATTATCTAGGCTTTATTATTTGCTAGATTCCTTTTAATTCTTATTATTTCTCATTAATTCTTTCATAAATTAATTTTTACTCTCTATATCACTTGTCATTCCTATCTTTACATTTATATAATCTTTTATATTAGTCCAGGATCCATTGCCCATTTTCGTACTTGATTAGTATCAAGCTGAATCTTCGTGAATAGCTTCGTTTCGATTTCCGATAACGTGTATCGATAACGAGGTCATCAAAAATGATTACTAACCAGCTGTTTTTTTTTTTTACTTCTTCTTTATTGACTTCGTTATCGAAACATATTGGAAGGAGGTTGATACTATATAAACAATTCAGTACTGAAGAAGATAAAGTCCAGGATCCATGGTCCATTTTTGCACTTGATTAGTATCAAGCTGAATCTTTGTGAATTGCTTCGTTTTGATGAGACGCCCAACAATTTCCTGTGCGAAAATTCTCGATTGAGGTAGCTAATAGAGGTAGCAAGGATAAAATATGTCGATTTGATGATTATCAAACATTTATTACTAACTGGTTTTTTTTTTTGTTAAATCTCAAGATAATTATCTACATTATATGAAAAAATATTTGTCCTACAAAATGTATCGTTTGATCAAAGAGTCCCCTCGTTCCAATATGTATCAATAACGAAGTCAAAAAAGAAGAAGAAAAAACAAAAACAGCTGGTTAGTAATCATTTTTGATGACCTCGTTATCGATACACGTTATCATAAATCGAAACGAAGCTATTCACGAAGATTCAGCTTGATACTAATCAAGTGCAAAAATGGACCATGGATCCTGGACTATATCTTCTTCAGTACTGAATTGTTTATATAGTTTTTCTGTAATATTTTATTCTCAACCCTAAAACTTAGGCACTAATAAAATAAGCAGTATTATTTTGTTTGAAGTATTTATGGACTGCAACCTCTGATCATTTTACAGTCTTCTAGTTTTATTTACGCGTATTTTAAAGTAATTTTTTTTCTAATCATTCCAGTTCTTATAATACAAGACGTTTAAGATCGCGATGTAGAGATGACTCAACGTGACGTCACTTGACGGGACCTTAACTACACCTACCACCAAGCTGCCAATCTTCAAAACAAGTCCCAAAAATCCATCTGAAATTCTTGAATATTTTTTTCCTAATTGAATCCTTCCTCAACTCAAAAATTTTATTTTATTTTTTATCGTTCAACCCTGTGCTATCATTCTACAGAGACGACCTGGAGAACGAGAAGACTCCCCAGAACCGAAGAAAGAAGACACTCATTAGAAGGGTGCGGTGTAGGTCTAGTTTAAAAAGGGGAGAGCCACCCCAGCGCCTCGCGGGAGCTCTGGAAATCAATAGAGGTCTCTTCTCATTATTCTTTAGCCTCTTCTCCCTTTCCTCTCTCTCCCTCACACGTCACTCTCTTTCTCCTTCTGTCTTCTTGAATATATCATTCTTAAATTTCGATAATATATATATATATATTTTTATTTTTTATTTTTTTTATTTTATTCAATGAAATACTTATGAATTGGACGATGTATCGCTCCTTCAAAAGGAAAAAAAACTGCACCACTACAAACCGTCAACGGGTCTGGGGTTCAGTAAGTGGTAGAGACTATATTATTTCTAAGACAAGAGTTGTGCAGGGAGGTGGTTAGTCCTAGATCACGCTCAATCGCCAGTTTTGCCCCCTTATTTAGGGTACTCAATTTATAGAGGCTGGGTGAGCCCCAGGAGGGTTCTAGATCCTATATGATCTATCTCCTGCAGCGGGATTCGAACCAGGATTTTCGCCATGGCAATTCAGTGCTCTACCACTAACCCAGACCGCTCCCAATCTCCTTCAAAAGAACAACGATATAACTCCAATTGTTTTGTTTTTTGAGCTAAGCCTTCTACAGCAATTGTATTGGTTGGTGTTTTTTAATTCATAAACGGCACATCTGATATTCCATTTCCCGGAATGTTTTTTAAATTTTTAATTTTTCATAAAAATGGGGAAAAAAACATTATCCAGTCTTTATATATTATTAATATGTTAAAATGACGTTTCGACAAATTGATGTCATTTTCAAATCTTTTTAACAATTCTTCTGCATCAATTAATAATCATATATAACTTTAAAATAATTATAAGTCACAATTCTCTTAAAATGCATTTTTAATGTCTAAAATTTTTTTAAATATATAATATATATATTTTCTTGGAGATCAGCTATCCTCCATCCTCCATGGTCAAATGTTAATATTACATTCTACAATACAACATTTTAATATATTTTACATCGTTTTATTTAAAATTTAAATTTTTAATAAACTCATATTTCGAGTTGTATCATGCTTGAACCTAAGGTTTTATGAGAATAATGACATAATTTAAAATAAAAAAATTTTCAAAACTTTACAATGGTTAATAAAATAATTTTAGTAGGAATGCTTTGCTACCAATACCCAAATTATTATTATTATTTTTTCAACTCAAATGGAACATTCAAATACCTTATCGAAAAATTAGGTTTTTTGAATTATTACTTTGTTCTTTTTAAGGAGCGATATAGAAAAATTTGAAGTAAATAATCTTCCATGAATCTAATTTTGTCATTCATGAATGGTTATTGAGGGTAGTACGGTTCATGGGATTATTATCAAACTTCAGAACTCAAAAAAAATTCATTCAAGAATTTCTTCGGAAAAATTTTACGTTTTACCATTTTTTTAAGCTACATTTTATTATCTAATAGAGGATAAAAGTTCTGGATCAGATTAGCCATAGCAGCATAAAGTGACGTTAAATGAACAAACAACAACAATTAAGCTTCTTTAGAATAACAAATATGATTAAACAAAAAAACAACGAGAGAAGACATTATTAAATTTAAAATTAAGACATTATTTAATTTACATGATTTCCTAAGGAATTAGAACAATGTAAAAAAATCTCAATATTAGATAACTATGTGCAATTTTAGCGGTGGCAATTTTTTACGTACTGTTCTTCTTTGTAATTTGTTTAAATACCGTGCTCTTGTTCTAATATATTTTCATCGTAAATGTTTTATTTATTAATTTTTAATTTCGTAATGACCACTTACTCAACTTTATTTATTTCCTTTCTGGTGTTTTCTACTTCCTCAAATATCCCTCCAAGCATTTACTGGCATGGTTTCTTCTCTGTCCAACTTCGTCAAACCTACTTTGCTGCTTCTTCATCCTGAAACCCTTCTTGGTTTTTCACGTTGCTCCCCAATTCACTTACTTCTAACAAATGAGATGTTATACTTTTCCATATATTTCCTTTCTTCTTTAGTCGAGGCTGTAGTTGTCTGTAATTGATACATTTACTATTAATAATACTAAAAATTTACCTTAACATTAATAAAAACCACATCAACAACCCGAAGTATCATTACGAGTCATTAAAGGCAAAACGAGAACAAAGTGGATGTTTGATGGATCATAAAACGAGAGAGAAAATCGTATGAGTACGATAAGTCTTGATGTTTTATGAATACTTATTTATCTGACAAGTGAGGAAAGTGCCACTTTATTACACCCGAGTGGATTTTACCACAAGAGCCGAAGGCGAGTGTGGTAATTAAACAAGGGTGTTATAAGCACTTTTCTCACGTGTTAAATATTACATTTTTCCTGCAACCGTTTAAAAATTAAGAGATTAAAGGTGAAAGTTAGATTTGTTAAAACTACACTAGCGCTAGTGGGTAATGCTAATGCTAGATCTCCAAATTTCTGATGTGTGAAGGCTCTAATACAATTAAGGTTATATTAAATATTTTTATAAAATCGCTTCAAAATAAATAAAATCTATCTTGAATTAAATATAAAATAGTTCTAAAATTATTTTTTTTAACGTCTTAGGAATATAAAATGAATAATATTATAATACCGCCACTTAACATTCAAAATAACAGACTGCTGATTGTCAAATTCGATCTAGGTGGTTGTTACTTTCCCTCACTAGTGAGGGAAAGTGAGACTTTCCACAGCAGTTTTAGTTGAGCAATGGATAGCATTACTCAATGGGTGCAGGAAAAAGATATTTTTATCTAATTTGTATAAATACATTAATGGGAGGGGTTGGAATTTTCAAATTCAAAAAAATGAACCTTAATAAGAGCCAACTGCTATATACTTTTAGACAAACATTACTATAACTTTACAATACGACCGTGGACCTTTCAACAATATACAACAAATGCGTAAAAATAAAGTTATATTTAAAAAAGTTTATATTTACCAACATGCATACTTAAAGAGAGTTAAAAATCCTTGTTTTTATTATTTTTTCTCTTTATATTTATATGCATACCTGACAAATACAAACCATTGACAATCAGCAGAATGGCCGACAGTAAAATGAAACAGAATGACATGAAAGGCATAAATTAGAACAGGACCGAGCGGTACCTCTCCCTTGGCTTGATTTAATTTCCTATGATAATAGATCACTCATTCACGTTAAAAAAAAAAAATCTTATTTCAGTAATCCCTCGGAAGGATGGTAAAATGGGAGTCCCGAGCCTATGTGGTGGGACATACTCGTTAAAGATCTCTATATTAATTATATCTAAATTGTCCAAATAGGACTCAACTTTAGCATCGTCCGATCAGCCATAGCGGCATAAATTGACGTTAAATGTACAAACAACAACAAAAACAAACAAACCTATATTATGAAAATGTAATCGCCATATCAGGAATTGACTCAGAAGACAATTAAAACTTATTCCAGGAAACAATTAGGACACGACACAATGGCCGAAGGAAGTTGGTACGAAGACAGAAGACAGGTAAGTTGGCCGCCGGCGGGTGTTAGTTAATTGCACATGACATTAGTAGGATGTAGGTGCGTTAAATAATTTAATGACGTAGTAATAACCGAGTCATTAGCAGCAGTTATGAAGGGATCATTGTGGCCCTGGAGAGATGTGAGGGGGGTTATTAATTACTGTAGTCCTCCTAAGGGCCGCTTTAGGCAGCACAGGTGTCCCTTTGTTTGAGTACGTTTCTTAATTTATACATGTAATCGTATGCCATCATCAATTGAAGATGAAATTTATACAGAAATAATTCTTCTCGCTGGAAAATCCACTTCACATTACCAACAAATTGCATAACTTTTTTGAAAAACAAGCACTATCAATCATAAATAATTATAGAAAATTTTGTAACAAATTATACAACAATAACAAATTATCAGTTAAACTATCAATATATATAATTATATATAAGCTGAAATAAAATATCTTTATAAAAGGATACCAAAATAGTTTGTATTTTGTTGCTGTAATTAAAGTGAACTGCCGAATATATAATGTATATAATCGGCACTCTATATAAATATTTTAAAAAAACATTAAATAAATATATTTAGGTAGAAAAAGAATGGTCCGAATAGAGGGAGAAGATAAATAGTTTGAAGATGAAAAAGTGCGAAGAAGAAGAACAGTAATAAACATAATCATAGAAATTGTCCCATGGTCCCCAGGATACCCTAACGGAAGGAGAAAGAATGAAAACAAAATATGAAAAAGAAAAGTACTTTAATTAATCATGTCATTAATTCAGGGAAGACTTAACATACTTAAACAAGCCATATCAAACATTCAAAAATAATAATTGAATTCACCTAGTTTCTGGAAATATGATAATATAGAGAGGGTGCGTAAGTAAAATTTAATGCAGGGGAGAGTTGAGGTAAATCGGGGGCATGTTGGTGAGAAGCCATTAGCAAGTCCAAACTGCTTAGGTTGAAGGCTTGAAGGCAACCACAGCGAGCAGCCCGCGCTCTTCCTAGATAAACATGCGATCCCGGCATTATCCGCACTATTCCTCTGTGTTCCTGCTTTTATTGCTCTATATTCTTATGAGCTTACACGTTATTTTTCTCTTCATCCTGCTAAATTTACGTTGAGTCACCGTTTCTCTCAGAAGTCATGAATTGAGGGCTTCAAATGACCTCAAAATCGTGTGCTGCTAAAACCCTAGAAAGGTAATGAATTCAGAGCATGGAAGGGACTGAGCTGTTTCCAAGAAAACGGGAAATACCTCGGAAAAGATCACCCCCAATTAACTCAATCCACATTATAGAGGTTGGATGAGCCACATAAAGAATCCTTACCCTTCAGAGTCAGTCAATAGTACTTTACAGAAATAATATTTTAACAGCCACAGCAAGATCAGAAACTTACAATCTTAGCTATCCTTATACCCCTACAAACGACTTAAAACAGAAAAATGTTCCAACTTTTTAATAGGATTTAAAAATACACTTAAATAGAGTTACGATAAGACTCCTTGTCTATTGGCATTAAATAGGTGGAGATTTTTATACTTTTCGACCTCTTTAGAGTGAGATTAAATACAAACCAAGCTGGTCTATGGCTTTAGGGTTTAATGAAAGTAATCGCTAACCATAATTTTGATCTATCAAAATTATATATCAATATTATATATTGATCTATAAAAATTAAAAAAAAAAGTACCTACATGTATACATATATTACTACTATTTTCTTAGGATTCATCTTATTTTAGACTTATTAAATGTGAACATATTTTTGTTGATCTGATAATTCTTGAATTGGTAAATCTGGGACGTAGTCTCTTTACAGACTAATCTTTCAATTTAGGCTTAAAACTTAATTTATAACTCTGAATTGAAACATATATTACTTCATATTGTTAAGTAATTTACTATTGTCTAGAATAATAATAAAAAAATAATTACATCTTTCAAAATCGCTACCTCACATCCAAAGGTGCGGAGTTATTTAGACATACCAACATATTGTTATTTTGTTTAATACGAACAAATAGCATAACAACCTACTATTCCCAAGATCGCGGCTTAGGTGGCAGGTACGTAAGATTTGTTAAAATGAGTAAATAACACTTTGCTAGTATTTCGGAAGGGGCGTAAAATGGGTGTCTTGAGCCTGTTCGGTGTCACGCTGTGGTGGTGGTGATGTTTGGTTTTAGGTGGTGTTCCGTGGACGAAAGGTTGTAACCATAGGTTGGTGGTATCGCAATCGAGTCTTCGACTTATAACTATTCTAATTATAATTAGATAGAAGAAATTTAGGACTCCGGTAGCACTGTACGACTAGCCATATCAGCACAGAATGACGTTAAATGAATAAACTACATTGTCCAAGAAATAGTACAATCTCTGTCATGTACTTAAGATGGGTTGTGGTACAGTTGTTTTGTTTTTTTCTATGTCGTGAGAGTTTTTTAAAATGTTGCAAGAACGAATTTTATTGATCAAGAATAATTCAATTTAATTTCAATATTAATATGTAGAATTTATTTTAATTAATTTACATATTTCGCTGACATTGTTATATCTTCCTTATAGAACGCTGGTCAATATCCTCGGTTAAGTTCTTATATTACGAAATTAATGCGGAGAACGTCCCGGGACAAGAGGTAAGATCTAATCCGTGATGCATTAGGCATAAGAGGAGGCGGAGAAGGAGGAGATAAGACGATCAATAATGGACAATAAAGGGGGACTTATTAAGTCCAACTGTAGGCCCAAGAGCAGGAGGACTTACCTACAACTTGGGGCCATGCATAATGTCCATTACGCCTAAGCCGGAGCAGTCATATTAATTATGTTGGGGATGTGGTGGTCCCAGTCCTCCTTTGTCCCCTCACTTCCAGGTCGCAAGCCTTCCTCCCTCCATCTTAGTTAGTCTTCTTGTTAGTTTAGGCTCATTGCGAGAACTGGAGTGTACACTTCGCCTTTAGGGAGAGATTTGCTTATGTAGAGTAAAATTTTATAGTATAATTATTTGTAGTATCTTTCTTATACCAAACCACCAACTCACAACATCTCTTTTATAATTATAGTCTCCTACAATTTAAATCCAACCACAGGGCAAAATATATCGCCTATCTGACCTTTTTACTGTTTCCCACCGAAGCGTTCGTTTCAGGCCCGTTCCACCACACTTTGGAACTCACTCCCACCTGATATCCGTCATGTTTCTTCGTTATCGACATCAAATCAAAGCTTTTCCTATATCTCTGCATCTCCATTAATGGCTCATATCCCCCTAGAAGTGGTAGATGAATTGCCGTAAACATGTTTCACTCACAACGTTATTATTTTGTATATTGTTAGGTGCTTTCATCCATTATTTGTTTTTTCACTCTCGGCTATGTTCTTGTTATTATAGCTTTTATTCGTTTCAGTTTTTTCTCAACCAGACATACCTATAATAATAATAATAATCGAACCCGAAGGCTCGATGCCGATACCACCAATCTTAGCTTGCAAAGTTCTGTCCACGGACCACCACCTAAACCAATAACCGCCAGATTATTACGCCAACTCTTAACGCAATCTGTTATGGCATGGTTATAAGAAGAATATTCTCGAAACGTCTCCAAAAGATAGTTTGACGCGTACATTGTAATAAGTATATCTTGAATGAGAATAGTTGACCTTGATTATATATGTGGAAGAAAATGGTCCGGTTGGAGGTCAATAAATTTCTCTTAGATAGGGAGAAATTTATTGACCTCCACCTGGACCATATTCTTCCACTTGTAATGAGAATGTGTATCTCAAGAGTAGAAACATATATGATAATGATAATGATACTAAGGCTTAGCGAACCGAAGGCTCGATACCACCAATCTTTGCATACAAAGCTCCGTCCAAGAACCACTATCCGAACCCAAATCCGTCAAATCATTCTTAACATTTTCCTCCCACCTAAGCCACGGCCTACCCCGCAAACCCTTCCCGATCGGTATAGCTTATTAACATCTTAGGAATTCGTTCGTTACTGAGTCCAACATCTTTACAGGCCCATCTTAATCTTCGTCTCGCTATCACTTGAATAATATTTACTGGATGCCTTCTACACAATTCCGCGTTATGTAACATATATTCCCCAAAGGTCTCATCATTTTTTGGACCAAATTGAACGCACCTTTTAGTTTATACTTATATTCATGTTATTATTTAAATATTGCATTATTCTTACAATGCAGCCCTTTGACCATATATATTGTTATTAAATTTTGTACACATCTGTTTGTACACAAGTCAGCAGCCCCGTGCCGGTTTGAGTAAAAACCACCTTCAGCGGACTCAGCCCGATGTAACGCCTAAAAATGCCGAAAGGTAACAAAAGGCTTTGTTTATATAGAAGCATTTGCAGGCATCTATATTGCAAATTGTACATATATTTTAAATAAAATCTTAGAGGATGTGAAAAAATAAAAAAATAATAATAAAAAAAATACACATATGTTATTCTTAAGGAGCCTGGTACCGGAATAAAATTATTTTTCTATTATAATATAGAAGGGCATAATTCAAAAGATACCTAAAATACTTGTTATGATATTAGTGGAAACATTCCGACCAAATAGCTAGCGAATTTGAAATAAAATAACTGCCAAGAAACTAATTTTGTTTTTCATGAATGGCTAGTGAGGGTAGTACGGTTCTTAATATTATTAATTAAACTTCAGAACTAAGGAAAATTAATTCATAAACTTCTTCGAAAATATTTTACGTTTTAAGTTTTTTTAAGCTACACTTTATTTTTCAATAAGATTTTTTTTCCTGTTACAGATTTTCTACTGCTGTTGTTAAAATGAAAACCACCCCAAAAAAAAACTGTTTTTGATGGTAAATATCTCTTGCAGAGATAGAAAAATTGTATTTACATGTTTATTACATGTTTTTAGTATACAGACTAAAGACTTCTTGGATGGAATTTCTCCAGTAATGTCTTAATAATTAATTTTAAATCTGTTAAACCGTCTTAAAATAATATGTATGCTAAAGTGGGAATCCAAAATTTTGCGAACCAGCTTTATTGAGCGTTGTAGGTTCTTATGCTAACTACTAAACCACAAGTAACGCCGCCAAAAAATCTACACGTGCATATGACAGTGTATGTATAATATAAAAAAATAATAATTTTTAACCAAAACAATAAACAAAAAAATTTGAAGAGAAAAAGTTTGTCCTTGCCGGGATTCGAACCACGGCCCTCCGCATCTCTAGCGGGGTACCTTACCAACTAAGCTACCAGCGCTTGTAACCAGGCCAGACAAATCCATTCTCATCACCGATCATTCATCCCCAGCACTCGCATTTTGGGGAAGTACAAATGGGGAAGAATGTTCATTGAACATTACTTTAATTGGGATCTGGTTGGCGCACGTCTATTTTATATTTATAATTTTTTTTGTGATATTTAAATATCTTTATTTTGAAGAGAAAAGATTTGTCCTGGCAGAGATTCGAAATTCTTTAAGCCTCATAAGTCATCATACTCATATTCTTCGTCATATGGACTTCACAAAAATTGCGAGTGCTGGGGAAGTGGGATCGGTGAAGAGAATGGATTTATCTGGCCTGGTTATGACCCCTGGTAGCTTAGTTGGGAGAGTACCGCGCTAGAGATGCAGAGGACACGGGTTCGAATCTCGGCCAGGACAAATCTTTTCTCTTCAAAATAAAAAATATTTAAATATCACAATAAAATAATAATAAAAAAAACTGTAGCAATACAAAGCTAGTGCTAGGGCGTGATTTAGCTGACCTCACGCTATGTTAGGACGATTTCGTAGACAAACGGGCAAAACAGGTATGCAGGAAACTTTGGGAGAAAGTGTTTTTAATCCTTAATATTTTTAGCGTTGAAAAGACACGAAATGAAGGCCTGCTTTAAACTGAGGTAAAGAAAGGAAAATTATGCACAGGGAAATGATGAGGGGATATTGAAGACTAGGAAGAAAAATAATCAAGGGACGATGAATTGAAATAGTTACGCGGTTCTCATCCAAAAAATAATTCATCAAAGTCTTCATGGAGATTGTAACACTTCAAATATTAAACAATTTTAGTATGTTTTATATCGGTTGGATGGATAATTCATAAAGTTATAAAAAGGTTTATGTTATAAAAAATATTTTTTTTTATAAAGGTCAACTTTCTTACAGAGAGAAATAAATATTTTATATTATTACACGCAAAAATTATGAATTATTGGGAAGATAATCAATTTATTTCTTATTTATTAATCGTTATGTTTCGTTTTTCTTATTAAGAGCTGAATAAATCGTGTCAATAAGTCTTAGATAATAACCTTTACATCATTTCTAAATATTCAACTGGAAAAGAATAACTTTGATAAATGATTTATATATTGTATTCTGAATTATAGAAACTGAGAATTGAAGATAGTTTGTTTTTCTTGAAAATTGGTTAGCATTTTTAAACAACCCTTGAATTAACTCCAACAATTCCTATAAAAACGAAAAAAACAATCACTATACCTGATTGATTTTTTTTTGTCATTTATGGTATATGAGTTTTTATTAAAAGTGGTATATTACACAAAAGGGAGGTAGGTAACTTCTGCTTATCAAAATAAATTTATTGTTGTTTATTCGTTTAACGTCACTTTTATTTAACTACGTCTAATCGATCGATGCTATAGAGAGAATCCTAAATTCTCCCCATTCAGGAATAATTGGGATACAACCAGTATCTGGGACATCACTGGAAGAGAACCTCAATTTTTATAACTTAGGATTTATTACTCACTTTCGTAAAGCCATCTGATGGGCTGCCAAACCGTGACTTTGCGCACAGTACGTTTCTAAGCTAATCCCCTCACCCCAGATGACTCTAATAAAAATAATTTTTTCTCACTGTAATATCTCTTCTAAACAATAATTGGTTACTCTCATACTCTAATTGAAGTTTGGAGCGTAGCTTCATACCTGATGTATGGGACTAGAATCTGTTCCTTCCTGATTCATGAGGTACTAGATGCATCCTTCCTGATATTTCCTGGCCGGGATTCGAACCCGGGTCCTCCGCATCTCTAGTGCGATACTTTACCAACCAAGCTACTAGGGCTCATATCCATTCTCTTCAACGAAATAAGGGAGTGTTTTTTTTTCTTTCTGAAAATATGAATACGATGATCAGGATGGTAATCTCTCCTCTTTTCAATATGTACCATGTAACTGAAAAAGATTTTACAATGGATTCATCATATATATAATTCAGGATTTTTTTTTTCATGTCATTCAATTTGTTGAATTTCGGGGCAATATTTCGACATAATCCAATTTACGTTACATCCGAAGTACGGCATAAATAAATAAGGATAATTTTACCCCCTTTCAAAAATCTTAGGAGGACCTGCGGGGTTGCAAATCCTATATTGCGTATAGGAGGTAGTTACCATAACTACCACACCAGAGATGACCCTACTACTGGCCCAATACGGCTCCAAGGAAGAGAAAATACAATGGGAAATCTACCCTAGAATAACCAACGGATATTTCAGCCGGTTACAAATAAGGAAAATCCACCGGGCCGGAAAACGAGGAAAAGCGGGATGGACACTTTCCTGCTAAGTTGGAAACTGGAGGAAGTTTTAGCAAGTAGAGGCGGGAAAGTGTACAGTGTTGACGGTGCATTAGCGAGCCGAGCCATTTGTTAAAGTTGGCTGACCTGGCCATTATTGATTGAGGAGGTCCTGAATCCTTGATTCGTGGCTCGCTATTGGCTATCGGCCCCCCGCCTTTGTTATAATTATCGTGTAAAGTTAAGTTGGCAGTACTTGCGGGTGAAGGGCTATTTTGTGTTATTACAGGTAAGCGGAGAGTCCAAGTTTGGACCGGGCTCCGTCTTAGCCATCGATTCCGCTCCCGGCCCTAATTCAATTTCAAGTCCTCCTGACAGCCGTTAATTACTCTCCTGTATACTCATCTTTCAGCTATTATAAACGGATTATGCATATATATATATATATATATATATATATATATATATATATATATATATATATATATATAGGAAGAAATATTAAGATAAACAAATCTTTATATAAAAAAAAGTCTCTTAAAGGAAGGATATTGCCAATCGACACAAAAAAAACCACTTTATTGGTTTAAAAGGATAAAATCTCCACGTTTTATACAGTAATAGGATGTTGATAGTTGGGGGTGCAGTCAAGAAAACACGCAAAAATAGGTGAAACTATTTTATTTTAAGTGCCGACGTTTCGACCTACTATGTAGGTCATCTTCAGGGCTATGAGAAAACAGACAAAAAACAGAATAGACTGTAAAAATACATAAAATAGAGGTACAGAAAAATTAAAATGAAAAAGATATGAATATAATGAGTATGGACAATTTAGTATAATAAAGATAGAAATGTATTGCAAAGGAAACAATAGTATGAAAATGGACTCATGGGGAGTATCATAAGTGCAATGAGAGAACATGAATTAAAAATATGATACCTAATAATACATCGAGAAGAATATATTATAGAACGTAAAGAAAAGGAATCTAAAGTATGACAGGCCGAGAAGTGAGATATAAATAAAATTTTTAAAAATATAAGTATCAGAAGTTATGTAAAGGTATAAATGTTATATAAGGGTATACACTATACATTATATAACAGATATTGTATCCAGGAATACAGATATTATATAGAGGTATACATTAGGTATGAAGTTATATAAATAAAGATGAAAGAGTACAAGGAACAATACATGAGAGATATAAGATATCAGTAAGTGAATAGAGATATATTATAAAAAATAATGATGTTCTGTGAACATGAACTCTTTAATTAAAACTATTTAATTAAAACTATGATGGATGCTAAAAGTGATGATGGGAGAAATAGGTGTGAAGGAAGGAGATGGAGAAAGATGAAGAGAAGATATAAATAATAAGAGACAGTACGAACCCGATATGAATGGCTGCTGGGACAATGAGTAACTGACGCGGAAAAAACCGTTAAACGACGGAAGCGCTGGCCGCGATCTTTGTCGGTCAAAGGTCAAAGTAGCAAAAAAAAATTCAAAAAAAATAAAAATATAAAAAGTAGGGAAAGGGCAATATGGGGAAATATGGGGACGCGTAAAAAATGTGAAAAATAAATAAAAAATAAAGTTAAAGAAAAAAAAAGGGGAGTAAAGAAATAAAATACTAGAAAAGAAAAAATATACAGAAACGGGCCGTAAAAGGAGAGAAATAAAATATGATTTGAAAATTAAGGAGTTTTTAGAAAATTAAAAATTTGGGAATAAATTGAGGATAGGTGATGTGATTATAAAAAATGATTTGAAAATTAAGGAGTTTTTAGTAAATTAAAAATTTGGGAATAAATTGAGGATAGGTGATGTGAATCGGACTTAAGGTTGACGGCGGAAGAATCTAAATTGATGTGGATGGTTTCCGAGAGAATGCGTTTTTCATAGTTGGGAAAGGAAGATAGGATAGACGTGTTATCGAAGTTGAAAATGTGGTTTAAAGATAGGGCATGGTCAGAGAGTTTGGAAGCGGTTGGGTTATTGGATGAAATGGAATATTTATGTTGGGAAATACGATCTTTAAGTAAGTTTTTAGTTTCGCCGATATAGGAAGAGTTGCAATTTGGAGTGGAGCAAGGGATACGGTAGACAACTTGTGAGCGTTGTATAACAGGAATGGGATCTTTAACACGGGTATAGATTTTGGAAAGTTTGTTATGGGATTTGAATGCTAAACGTAAGTTGGGGATAGAGGAACGTAGGGATTTTTGAATATTATTTGAGAGGGAGGGTATATATGGCAAGGATCTGTATACTGGGTTAGAGGGAGGGTGTGGAGACAAGGTGGGGTTGGGGGGTTTTTTATAAATCATTACCATTCCTTGACCTCCGTATCATTAGAAATCCTGACCACACCTTATCCACAGATTGGTATACCAAACCCACCTATTCTGGCAGACTCCTCAATTATTACTCCCAACATCCGCACCACCAAAAAATAAACGTCGCCAAAAATATTATCCGCCGTGGCCTATCCCTCTCTGACCCATGCTTCCATAAAACTAACATCCACCGCATCCAAAATATACTTTTAAAAAACAATTTTCCTCTCCATATTATTAATAAACTCATCCAAGACTATAAAAAACCCCCCAACCCCACCTTGTCTCCACACCCTCCCTCTAACCCAGTATACAGATCCTTGCCATATATACCCTCCCTCTCAAATAATATTCAAAAATCCCTACGTTCCTCTATCCCCAACTTACGTTTAGCATTCAAATCCCATAACAAACTTTCCAAAATCTATACCCGTGTTAAAGATCCCATTCCTGTTATACAACGCTCACAAGTTGTCTACCGTATCCCTTGCTCCACTCCAAATTGCAACTCTTCCTATATCGGCGAAACTAAAAACTTACTTAAAGATCGTATTTCCCAACATAAATATTCCATTTCATCCAATAACCCAACCGCTTCCAAACTCTCTGACCATGCCCTATCTTTAAACCACATTTTCAACTTCGATAACACGTCTATCCTATCTTCCTTTCCCAACTATGAAAAACGCATTCTCTCGGAAACCATCCACATCAATTTAGATTCTTCCGCCGTCAACCTTAAGTCCGATTCACATCACCTATCCTCAATTTATTCCCAAATTTTTAATTTACTAAAAACTCCTTAATTTTCAAATCATTTTTTATAATCACATCACCTATCCTCAATTTATTCCCAAATTTTTAATTTTCTAAAAACTCCTTAATTTTCAAATCATATTTTATTTCTCTCCTTTTACGGCCCGTTTCTGTATATTTTTTCTTTTCTAGTATTTTATTTCTTTACTCCCCTTTTTTTTTTCTTTAACTTTATTTTTTATTTATTTTTCACATTTTTTACGCGTCCCCATATTTCCCCATATTGCCCTTTCCCTACTTTTTATATTTTTATTTTTTTTGAATTTTTTTTTTGCTACTTTGACCTTTGACCGACAAAGATCGCGGCCAGCGCTTCCGTCGTTTAACGGTTTTTTCCGCGTCAGTTACTCATTGTCCCAGCAGCCATTCATATCGGGTTCGTACTGTCTCTTATTATTTATATCTTCTCTTCATCTTTCTCCATCTCCTTCCTTCACACCTATTTCTCCCATCATCACTTTTAGCATCCATCATAGTTTTAATTAAATAGTTTTAATTAAAGAGTTCATGTTCACAGAACATCATTATTTTTTATAATATATCTCTATTCACTTACTGATATCTTATATCTCTCATGTATTGTTCCTTGTACTCTTTCATCTTTATTTATATAACTTCATACCTAATGTATACCTCTATATAATATCTGTATTCCTGGATACAATATCTGTTATATAATGTATAGTGTATACCCTTATATAACATTTATACCTTTACATAACTTCTGATACTTATATTTTTAAAAATTTTATTTATATCTCACTTCTCGGCCTGTCATACTTTAGATTCCTTTTCTTTACGTTCTATAATATATTCTTCTCGATGTATTATTAGGTATCATATTTTTAATTCATGTTCTCTCATTGCACTTATGATACTCCCCATGAGTCCATTTTCATACTATTGTTTCCTTTGCAATACATTTCTATCTTTATTATACTAAATTGTCCATACTCATTATATTCATATCTTTTTCATTTTAATTTTTCTGTACCTCTATTTTATGTATTTTTACAGTCTATTCTGTTTTTTGTCTGTTTTCTCATAGCCCTGAAGATGACCTACATAGTAGGTCGAAACGTCGGCACTTAAAATAAAATAGTTTCACCTATTTTTGCGTGTTGTCTTGACTGCACCCCCAACTATCAACATCCTATTATAGTACCCACAGTCAACTATTTCTTTCTCACGTTTTATACAGTAGTTCGTATTTAAAAAAAGTGCATTTGCGTAATAGAGAACAGCCTTAGCTCAAAAGAAACATAAAATTCTTGTTAAGACATAAGTGGAAAAATTCCGACCAAGAATCTTTAGGTCTTAAACTATAAGCAGGAAACAGAAATACATGTCAATAATTTCACCCATTCGGGCATCTGTGTATGAGAACAACACCAAAGGAAAAAACGAATAATGTACATCCTAACTTCAAAAAAAAAATAAATAAATAAAAAGCTAGAACTGAATGGTTTGATAAAGAATGCCATAAGAAGATAGATATAAAGAATCAACACCGATTAAGAATGCTTGTTAGAGGTACGAGATATAATAGTGATATGTACAAGGAAAGTAGAAGAATTACCAAAAGGGTTTGCCGTGAAAAGAAGGAGCCTGGACGAAATGAATGAGATGAGAGAGCAAAGGAAATTTGGAAATTCTACAAAACATTGAATCATGCTAGTAAGGAATGTCAACCTGAGGCGACATTTTTTCGAGAAAAAGAGGGCATACTAGCGTGTGAAGACGAGAAGATTTTCGACAGTCGGAGTGACCATTATGAAGAATAGCTGATATATAGGACAGATGGAGATCAGGAAGAGGATGAGATCTTTCTTAATGCCGCACAGCCCCAGCAAGAAAAGAAAATATTGACCTGAACATTAGTGAATATTGTTTCCAGTGTGTAATGAGCTTTACCTCTCTTGGAGCAAAAATAAACTGTGAAGATGGGGTAGAAGATGAAATAAGGATCCGGATCAAGGCTGGGAACGGAGCCTGTTGTGGATTGAGAAAAGTGATGAGATCAAGTGTACTCTCCAGGAGTACAAAGATGAAGTTATATAAAAACCTGATTATGCCAGTTGTCACCTATGCATCAGAAATATGGACCTTGAAGACCACTGAAAAGCAGGTTCTGCGAGTGTTTGAGCGTCAAATAGCCCGAAGAATTTATGGAGGAGTCCTGGTTGATGGAGATTGGAGAATAAGGACAAATGCTGAAATCAATGCCATTCTCGGGAACAAGGACGTCGTCAAGTTGTTGTCTTGCGGAGGATGGAAACAAAAACTTTGAATCGACAGGACTGGAGGAGGATTGCAGAGGAGGCCAAGTTCCATCCTGGACTGTTGAGCTGTGTAAAAAAAAACAGACGAAACAACCAACCACCTTCAGGTACTCATGCAACTACTCATTTCCAAGTACAATAGCTTATTACGTAGTTTAAAAAATTAACGTAATCGTTCAATAAAAAGATAAAGAAAACATTCCACTATTTTATATGGGTATGCTGGACTTCAGTACTTGCTCCACTGCTCTACATTGTATGTATATACAAAAGATATTCTACTGAATATAGCAGAGCTCCCTAACCCAGACGCAGACGTTTGGATGTGACCCGAATTTTTAAAATAAAATATTCAAATCCTATAAGCGTATCACTGATTTTAGATCATCTAATAGAAATTCATGGCTGGAACAAACTTCGAAAAATTCATCTTAGCCAGACAGTTCAAACACGTTGCTGTTACTCCTCGAAGAAAAAACTGTTTTATGGTTTATTCCATTGAGGCAGTAATTCTGGAAAGAGACTCCCTTGGCATTCCATTTAAGGAAAGCCACTAAAACTAAGAATAAACTATCAATTTACCTCTTTCGGAATATTTAAAATTAAAATGTAGACACAAGTTGAGCATTTGCAAATAATTGTGATTCAATGTTTCGTAGATAGAAACAAATATAAACATGCATAACTCATAAAATATTTAAGTGAAGAAATTTTAAGATTATAACTCAATAGCATCTGCTTCAGCCCCGGTGAATAAGATTTTAAGTGCAATTTTGTCCAGATTATTACTTCATTATTTATCATTATGCCATGTATGAAGCGGAACAATGCCGTATAAATGTTTGGCTTGAAATGGAGTTGTAATATAAGGAAAAACTCCTTTTGCTTTTGTCTGACTTGGCCTCTTATTCAAACGAAAATAACATGACTCTGCTTCCTTAAGTACAAGTAATTCGCTTAAGGGAAAATTAACAACTTATTTACCGGGGCTGTGGATATACAGTCAGTAATAAAAGTATTTTTATTTTTAAATATTATTCAAAATGAAACAAGTTTGAATTGGTTGAGGCTTGAAGAGACAACCTGCGGAACTGATACCAAAAATTTAAAACAGGAGTAATATCGTTTAATGGGATTATCGTGGATATACAGGCAGGAATGAGGACTGTTAATATAAGGTACCAAACCACTAAAGACACCAAATCTCATTTGCAACAAGGAAGGAGCGGGGATACTTTAAGGAGGATGAGATTGAGAAGGCCTAGAACCATTTGTCCCCGGCAGCCCAGGTGCGAGGAGGCTCCAGGATCGGCCTCTTACAAATCGTCGGCGATTTGCTTCCCGCACTCCCCTTTCTTTGAGAGGCCCCCCGACAAATTAAAGCGGGGCCGGGAGGACTATCTAAATTTAAATGAAATCCCTCCAAGACGAGCTATCGATCGGCGGCTCCTGACCGCCTTGAGAAATGGCTTGAGGTGGGGGAGTTTCGAGAAATGTATTAATTGCTGAACCCCTCCCCCCCAAATCCCCCTTCCAGGTCCTCAGATTGCAATATCTTGACCTGCTTCGGCTCCCCTCCCCCACCGTTTTGTTGTTTCAATTCCCCTCAATTTCACCTAAACCCAAGTTCGGAACCAATTCACCCCACGACCGAACGGCCACGGCCATAGAAATCGGGAAAATTAGCGGTTGAAAGCTGTTCATAGCTCATTTATTGACGAGAAGTCACTCCTTGGCAAAATAAATCATTTGCTACCGTCCTTATGCTGAGTTGTTGTAAGGAGTTACTTCGAATGTAACCTTAATCCTAACAGGTAATAGTCTTGATACTGTATTTTTGAAAGGACTCATATGTTCGACACGAAGCTTCCATGACTTTTGTTATAGTACTGATTTGTAGTGAGCATTTTATATATATATATACTGTTTATGGTTCTCGAGTTTCAGTCAATTATTTCAACTTCTTAGGCGACGTTTCTAGACTACGTTAGTTTCATATTCATGCCCTGACAGTGAAAAAATGATGTTTTAGTGAAAACATTAAATAGCACACTAAAATTAATGTAAAATGTCACGTGTAAGTAATCGATTACTTATTCGTTGATCATAGCTAATGCAATATAAACATTCTATGATATATTGCGAAGTAAGTGATTTATGATAAATTGATCAATTCTTTGGAACTTGTAAGTACACCCTATCCTATTATACTTACATGTGACATTTTACATTAATTTTAGTGTGCTATTTAATGTTTTCACTAAAAGATCATTTTTTCACTGTCAGGGCATGAATATGAGACTAACCTAGTCTCGAAACGTCGCCTAAGAAGTTGAAATAACTGACTGAAACTCGAGAACCATAAACAATATATTTCTACAACAGTCAAGATAAGTAGAAACCAATATATATATATATATATATATATATATATATATATATATATATATATATATATATATATATATATATATAATTTATAAATATTAGTTAAAATTTGAATTTTAAAGAAATAATGAATGAATGAAAAAATAAATATTTTGTTTTCACATTTTATTCATCTTATATCAAACTATAGTATATAATAATTAATAATTAACTTAGAGGTATGCAAAAACAGTTTACATCCTATTCTCAGACTTACTGAATATACACAATAAATTTCATAAGAATCGGTCTAGTCGTTTCGGAGGAGTTTTGTTACGACGACCTATTTGACCTACTGAGCTGCATTATGGCTCAAATTGTAGAAAATTTAATCTAATTTAAAAAAGGATATTTATGTGTTTTCCCTAAAACGCACGGAATAGGATATATAGGCCAAAAACTGAAAGGACTATGAATACGTCGAAGTTTTACGGCCACCAAAAGTATTCCCGTCCGATTTTTTGGTTGCAAATATGGATTTACACTACTCAGACATGCCCTTGCAACATATCAGAAATGCAGCAGGTTAGAAAAAAATATAATTTTGCAAAAAAAAATATCCCGGTCGTCAGTCGAAATGAAACATAGCGTATGCTTTAAGTTGGACAATGTTACTTATCTGTACGAAATTTTATTAAAATCGGTCCAGTAGTTTCGGAGATCCCGAACAAACATCGTGACAGGAGATTTATAAATATATATACACATACATAAAATGTATATATATAATTTTCACACTTACACTGTCACACTGTAATGACTTTCTATACTATACATTTGCCAATTTATACCATTGTATTGCCTGGGCCACTGTGATCGCAGCCAAATGAGGAAAAAAGAGGGGAAGACCAAGGGACCGGATGCAAAACAAGACGACAAGGACATCAATCAAAATTGAATCCCCAATCAGTTAATTGAGAAAGGACAGCTTCGATGGTTCGGGCATGTAATGAGGATGGATGACTGCCATTCAGCGTAGAAACCTATGGAGGTTATACCAACAGGAAAAAGACCAAGGGGAAGGCCGAGAGTGATCTGAAAGAATAACCTCCAAAATATCCTTAACCAAAAAAGGATTGGATGGGCGGAAGCCAGGAGAGCAGCTCTTGACATAGACAGGTGGCAAATTTCTCTGCACTGCAAGGTAGAAGAGATGTCTGAATAAAGAAAGACATGCTACTTCTGATTATTTACAGTAAAACTTCAACGAAGCGTAATGTCAGTGCTATGTCTCGCAAAATGCAGTTTTTATAATTCAGTATGTATTTCTTTAAATAAATTCTAATTCCTCAATCATATTCAGCTTAGTGTGTAGTGTGCTAAGCAGCCGTACCAAATGTTCTGGGTTCAAATTCTTTATTTAGGCGACTAACAACCGGGGAGAAAACCCTGGCAGTTGTGCGGAATCTAGGACAAATCACTTTCCTACACAACCCTTGTCCTTAAACAGCACGGCCTCTATAACGTACAGAGCCCAAGCCCCTTCATGGGTTGTAGTGGTTCAGGTTTTTTCCCTTTTGTTACGTTGCTATTGGGAGATACTTTGAGAGTAGTCTTCACCCCATTATTTAGTAGTCTAAATCCTATATTTATGGAGACGCTTATATCGTCGATATAAATGCAACGTATCGGATGTGGAAACCACTCTTCAGATAAGAGAAATTTTTTTTTGAGATTCATTAAGAAATCTGTGAGTATCGTAAAACGTATTGTACCCATCTAATTAAATGTTTTGTGCCGTATAGATGACTCTATAAAGGTTTCGTATCAATTACCAATCCGCTTAGATCGAGCGGTGCAAACGCTGCGGATCGAAACGAAATTATTTTTTTCAAATTCGTTTCGTTGCATTTATATCGACCTTATGAACTCGATAATTTGATAAAACTATAGTATATAAATAACTAGATGGAGCTTTGGTATTGTTTGCACTTGTAGATTCATTATCATATCTACAACCTCAGCGAGTAAGTGATTGAGCCGAATTTTCTCCAAAATGAGATTCTTGAACGTATAGAAGCGGAATCGTGTCAATTTCGTAGTAAAAAGGGCTCAATCAGCCAAATTTCTATGTAAGGCATTGCTTTAGAAAGGAGTTATTGCTTATATTACAACTCCATATCAAGCCGAAAACTGCGGGAATGACATGATTCGACTTCCCTCATTATAATTAACTCTATTAGGAAAAATTAAGCTTAGACACATTCACAAGGGCAGAAATATTCTTGATTTTCCACTTATTAATCTTGGCACAGCGGTTCCAAAACAGTTACGGGAATTTCACTTACTTATCTCTAGAAAGATCTATATTGTTAGCGAGCTTGAAATCATCAATCTAATTTAGACCACGGTCAAGAAACCCAAGGGCCGAAGTGGTGGACCCTAAGGTTTGCCCTCACGGGAAGGGCCCGCACTTAGTATATGCAAATGTTGTCTTCCTGCTGAGGGAGGCTTTGCCAAGTATTTCATTGAGCTTGTTGGTTAGGGGAGAGGGGCAGGGTACTGGACACTGGATTAGTGCAATAAATGTTAATTCATAGGATAGAGAACATTAAGCGGATTGTTTAAATGTTTTAACCCATGTTACAAAATGCACTGATTGGCACAAATAAGTGAATAATTATAGATCATTCTACTAAGCCACATGATAAAAATGATTTCGACTTATGACGAAACTTGTAAGAACATTAAATAACGATAAAATGGGGCTTTTATCATATTTTTATACCTTTTCTCCTTCTCATTATAGTCATTCTCATTAGTCTACTTGGGATTTTATTTACTATCTACCAATAATGTTATATTAGCATAACATTATTATAAAAAGCTGAACTAATAAAAAACTACATATTCCTTGACAAGTTGGTGAATCTACTATTCACCAGTTCCTACACCCTTCCTCAGTTAAATATTTCCTTATTTCTGCATAAGATACTTGCTGCCCAATTGACTTTTAATCGGATCTATCTATAAGTGTTGGGTGCAGCATTAAAAAAACAACAACAATGTTCTAGACGATTTAGTCAGAATCCATAATTGATCCATTATCTTCAAATTCAAAGGATGGACAAGTACTTTAGAATAAATTATTCTACAAAATCGGTTTGTATACGGCGTTTGTGAGTTCCTGTTCTCAAACGTAGCTTACGTGTATTGCGGAAAAAGTATTAATTCTTTTATACAGTTCAGTTCAGTTTAATCCAAAAATGCCAACTAGCTTTTCATACACTTTAAAACACTACGTCCTCTCCAAGCAATCCATATAAAAGATATAGACACAGTTATTTGTTAATTCATTTAGCGTCGCTTTATGGTGCAATGGCCAATCGAACGATGCTACAGTGGAAATCGTAAATGTTATAACTATAAGATTTATTCTAAATATTAATAACAATGTCTTGATCAGTACTTAAAAATGTCTTGATCAGTATGCTTAAAACGGGCACTTCTGCAAAACGGGCAAAATATTTAGACACATCTGTTAGATAATAGTTCGACTAACATGCACTGCCCTAATATATTTGCTTGTTTGTTTGTATCGTTTCACGTCCTCCTATGGCTAATCAGACGACACTGCAGTGGGAGTCCTAACTTTTCCCTATCCAGTCATAATTAGTATAGAGATATTTAACGTGTACATGGCACTATTCAGGTTCGGGGCAACTATTCTATGTCCCTTCCGAAGGATGTTAACGCTAAGGATCTTTTACTCCGATAATAAAATCCTAAAGCCATCTCGTGGCTTCTGATTTTAGGCATAGTTATGGTAACCACTAAACCACAGGTGACCTTAAACGGGCACAGGATTCCAATTCAAAAAATGTGTAATTGCTGCTTCAAAGTGTTTTAAAAGTGGCTGCCCCAAACATTTTGCATTCCTTTGCATAACTGGACAACATTAATATGCAAAGTCCCTCAACTAATTGAGCAATCTCTTAGCGATTAGGCATCGTCCACTATTGGTAAGGGGCAGCTTAGGATTCGGGCGGAGGGACGCCATTCCTAATTATTCGCATTGTCGGGGCCAGGTCGGAGGATCTCCTGCAAAAAAGCCATCAAAACTTATATCCCGAATTACATCTTGAGTCTCTAATTAAAGACGTTTCATCGAGTTTTAATCGAAGGCGTCCCGGACGACCTCCCCCCCCCCTCCTGGGCTAATCGATATACTAATTGGGCAACTCCTGGAGGGACGGCCAGGGCCGGATTAGAATCCTCGAATTGAGTCCCTGAAGGGATTAGGGTCGGATTAAGGAGAAATTCTGAACCTAAACCGGGAGTTTCTAATCTGAAGGCTAAGACGGAGCAGTAATCCGGAGCTAAGATGACGGAGTTGAGGGATGACCGCGTCACCGGCAGGGCTCGGAGAACAATCCCTCCTCCATCAGCTCTCGGCCACTAATTCGTCATCTCTCCCTTGTCGGGAATTTCAATCAGTTTAGTTCACTGCTTCTGTCCCCGGCCTCGAATCTGTCTTCCTTCCTATCTAGTTCTCAGGTCTCCGGGGCACAACTGCTCCTCACAGATATGCTATTGTTCACTGTGGAGGTCGAATGAAGACGGAGGGAGGCCAACACTTATGTATTATGTATTCTCAATATTGCATCTTTATTTTACAATATATATCACAATAAGTAACTTACAGCAACATATATTAATCATTTAATTCATCGCAATTAATTTCATTTGAGAAATACAATATAAGACATCTATAGTCCGGGTGAATAAGTGGTTAAGTCGAATTTTAAATACGAAAATAACATTATTCCTCTTCCTTAAATAAAAGAAAACTTATTAGAATATGCGAATTAAGCACTTATTCACCGGTATTAGATGTAAGATACTAATATTAAATATTAAAAACCTGTACCGCTACAACCTTTCTTTGGTTCAGGGAATTGTATTGTGAATGCGCTGTCTTTAAGCCAACGGTTGTGCAGGGAGTTGATTTGGCCGAGAACCAACTCACATGCTTGCCCTTTAATGGTGCCCTCTTTATAGACAACTGAACCTCACAAATGTCTACAGATCTTACATGGACTATTTATCACTTCTAAAAGGTTAAATAATTTATATACTACAGCAGTAAGTGAACCAGGGATGTTCTGCACATCAACTCAGCACTCTGCTACGCTCCCTTTCTCAATTACAATATAATTTTTAAAAATATACATGTATGTCATTGATTCCCTGCACTAGAATTATTTATTTTTTACTTATTTGTTTATTTTTATATACTCTTTTTATATTCAACTTCCGGGATGGACCGTGTCTTGTTGATGTTATGAACCAAGCTTTCGCTCATCGTGCTGTGAGCTTCTTCAGGGTTAGTCAGTAAATGAAGAGCGGATGGTTGGAGTCGGGGTATTTATATCTGGGGGGCGTGGTCTGGATCGAAGTCGGCCTTCCCATTGGTTCGCTTGTGTCGGTCGTGTTGTGTTCGGGTGTGTTCGTGTGTGTTCGGTAGGGTGGGGTTCATCTGTATGTGGACGGTGAGGTAGTGTATGGGTCTTGCGTTGGATGGCCGGATACCAGTTTTTGCTGAGCTTATAGCCATCTTCCCTATTGAAATTGTTGGGTTGTTTGACAATTTCGATAGCTTCTCTTATGTTACGGAGATGGTAATTAGAATCTTTTGTAAGGATGGTAGTGTTTTCAAAGGGTATGTGGTGGTTGGTGTTGTAAAAGTGTTCTGCTACAGCCGATTTTTCTTTCTTGAAATTTTTGACGCAAGATATATGCTCTTTGATTAGACTCTTTGATCCAGACCACGCCCCCCAGATATAAATACCCCGACTCCAACCATCCGCTCTTCATTTACTGACTAACCCTGAAGAAGCTCACAGCACGATGAGCGAAAGCTTGGTTCATAACATCAACAAGACACGGTCCATCCCGGAAGTTGAATATAAAAAGAATAATAATGACCGTGGAAGCCTACGTGAATATTTTTATATAATTTTTTTATCGTCTTTGACTATCGCCCGACAGAAAATAGGAATATTTTGAGGAGGCCACGACAGAAACAAGCTCGACCGAGAACATTTTGGAACGCAGAACAATTGAAATTAAATTTAAAAATCATGACGTAATTAATTTTTTTTAAAATGTAACACTATATGCTAAGAACAGTACCTGGTTCAGTAATACACTCTTCGTTACTGTATCTAAGCCAGTAGAATAGGATGAGATTGTGTTTAATCTTAAGGTTTTACTTGCGAATAGATAGAAGGATAGATAGATATATATATAAGGGACATTTTCCCTTAATCTATTATTTATTATTGCTCATTTGGGACTCCTCCCCAGACATAGTTGCTGGTGACTTTCACCGACCACTCAGTGAGTAACCGAGGCACACGAGAATCCCCCGAGAGAGCGGTCCCGGTGAGAGGATCCGGTAATACACACACGTCCCTGTAATGACAGATTGCTGCACTACTACCACTACACCATCCTCCGCCATAGCGGATATTGTAAAAGTAATTGCAAAGGAACAGCTCACATCAGTCACGGCCGTGTATATTACTGTTCACGTTTGTAATACCAAGCCTTAATTTCTACTTTAATTCCGTCAATTTCTGCTTCAATGCTTTTATGTCAACGGGAAAAGGTATATGGAATTCTTATTTAAGAAAGGAAAACATTCTATTCCCTGTCTTTTCAACATTTTTTTAAAGAGAAGAATTGGTAGAATCTAACACACAAAGTATAAGTCTCATAAACAACAAACTAGGTGAGTTTGAGAAGAAAAAAAAAGAATCATTTAAATTGTTGTTATTATTATTTAATTTTCGTTTGCACCTGCGCAATTGTGCATCCAGCAAATTTGATGCAGGTGTTTTTCTCTTTGTTATGTACAGGAGCATCGAGTTATGGAATGGAAATATCAATATTGGAGTAGGTCTCTTGGCGAATGTCTTTTTAATCTTTTCTTTGCAAGTCCAGGTAACAAGGAGTAGGGAAGCGGAAGAACGAGTGGATTTGAATGATTTTGTGTCGATGAGCGGAATATTTTATATTTGTTACATGAACATATGATTTTATAGTGGGAATATTCATGTCGTTGTGTATGGTGTGATTCGAAATATGCCATGGTGCATTAACAATGCAATATTTCTATTTAAATATGAAATAAAACCTGTATGAAGAGTCTTGAAGTTCAGTGCGTGATAGTTTCTGTACTGTTACTAGGACAACGGTTGTACAGAAAGGTGATAAGTCCAAGATCCCACTCGACCAGCAAGTTTTCTCCCTATTAAAGATACCCACTTGTATAGTACCTAGGCCAGCCACAGAAGGGTTTCCCTATCCCATAAGATCCATTTCCGGCTGTTAATAAATGGTCTCCCACAAGCGCTCTACCACTGACCTTTCCCGCCCCTAAAGCATATAAAATTAATGTAAAAACTATACAGTGAATAGCTGCCCGCTATTAAGTCCCCATTCTCAGGAAAATCATGAAGCAAATTTATATTTTTTTAAAAATTTATTATTGTAAATTTAAAAATCAATTGAACAATTTTTATGCGGAAAAAATTATTTCTAGATAACATTAATAAGATTAATATTCTATTTGTATATATTATAAAATAAGGGATATGATAAGTAAAGGATTTATTTATCTAATTCAATTTTGAAATAGAAATCAGAGTGTTATATTCCGAGTCTATTGGGGAGCGGGGTAGATCAGCTTGTAGAGCGCTAAATTCCTGTGCTAAAGGTCCCTGGTTCCAACCCGGCTGTGGCAGTTAAATTATTTAATCTGTTAACAGCCAAGGACCATGCAGGATCTGCACTCTATTCTGGGGCTCACCTACATTCAATAAAGTGGGAACAATTGCTTTCTTATGGTTTTAGTCCGCTTTCGGGAATAGAAAGCATTTCATGACTAAACTAGCAAAAAATATGAAAAAGTCAAGTTTGAAAACTTTAAGTTATCCGCTTTTGATCCCGAACGTCTCATATTACAGTATACTATGACAGAATAATTTTATTGTACGCGAAAGGTGACTGCGTGCGTGTGTATATGAACGCATCTCGCTGGAAAAAGTTTAAATTATAACGCAGGAAAGTATTTCAGAAAACTCACATAGGGAGGTAAAAACAACCTTTGTTGTTCGGTATCGCAAGCCATTTCCTCCAGCTTCCCACCCTGGAAAAAGTTCCGTCCTGGAAAATCCAAACGATTCCAGGAGGACTTGAGTGATTTAGCGAGGCCAATCGCTCGCGTAATTGTTTTCCCTCCGCCTCCTCTCCTTACTGGTGATGATTTACTTTTCTTCTTTATGTGGGGGTCTGACATGCTCGTGACTTGGATTCAGGTTTAATGTACTAGAAAAGGAAAGAAGATAATTAATATGTGATACTAACGTTCCTTTCAGTATTTAAGGTAGTATTAGGGAATGATCATAGAGTCAAATAACCTGAATATATAGAATAGCGAAAGCTCAAAAAGAGACATACTTGTTAAGACATTAGTGGAAAATTTCCAACCAATAAGCTTTAGTTCTCTGGCCTAAAAACAGGAAACAAAACTATCTGTCATTTGTTCCTTATTTAGGATTTATTTGTTTATTTGTCCCTTTAGTGACTTAAGGGTTTTTTGTAGGAATGTTTTCACTAATGTCTTAGCTAAATTTACAACGTTTTTAGGTGACATAAACAGAAAAAAAGGTTACTTTTCTTAAGAAAAAAAAAATTAATTATTCATTACAATAATTTTTTCTAATGTTTTCACACTTTTCCTATGCATGCTAAGTAAAATAGAACAGGCCATTTCTAACCGAAGTGGATAACAGTACTGGTTTTATTTATAATAATTCTTAGTTGAGAAATGGGAACCGATTTTATAGTCCTAACTAGTATTACTGCGTATCATATAAACGACATATTTCTACATGTTGAATAATATTAGTTGACCTTGTATATATTGGCCAGTCCAAAAAAAAAAGATTGTGCAGGTAATTGAATTATACTTGTAAGAAGTCGGGCTAGAAAGTATTTTTTTATTAATTAAAAAAATAATAGCAAAACTCTGCATACTTACTTAAATTACCAACGGTTGACGAACACATACGATCATACTACAAACGCTTTCAAGAAAAACTACACGGACAACCAAACCCATTAATAAAACAAACGGCCACTACTCTCTTGCCAAAGAACACTAGGAAGAGATTAAAAATAACGTGGATGAGGGATTTAATACCATAGGAAATTGAATCAAGCCAAGGGAGGTACCTCTCTGGGTACCGTTCTTCTTCATACCTTTCATGTCATTGTATCATATGTTTAGTGCCAACCAATCCGCTGATCGTCATTGTTTTTTATTTGACAGGTGTGGATGGAAATACAAAAAGAATAAGATGCCTGTACCAAGAGAATCCATGAAGAGTCGGGTACAAATGTACCGTTTCTTAGTCAACGCTTGTGCAGAAGGGCGATTTTGCCGAGATCCCAATCAACTGTCAAAGTGTTTTCCCAATTAATGGAACCCAATTTACAGAGGCAGAAAAAACTCTAATAGGTTCTCCAGATCGCACAGTCTATCTATGGCTGTTGAAACATTAAATATTTTATCTTCCACAACCGAATATGAAACCCGAAACTCAGCGCTATACAAACTGAACTAACCTGCACCCTAATATAGGCCTAGTTATAAAATAATAGATCGTTGATTTTGAATATAAAAGTACACAAATGATGAAAGGTGGAATATTATAAATATTGGTTTATGTCTGCAGGTCTCATCGGGTTAATTTATATGGAACAGCGAAATTTGAAACAGGGATCTTCAGCGCTACATTCTTGAGCTACTCCACTCCTAATACTTGACTAAACAATATAAACTTATTTTTTATAATTTTTTATTAATTGTTTTAATTTATAAATATTTTTCTCTTCAAAATAAAATAAAAAATTATGTATTGTACATCATTTCATATGCCAAAGTAATAACTTTGGAACCTGAAACTATCTATGTTATGGAAATCAACAAAAATCGGGCATGTAGAAACGTTTTTATCCAGTTTTAGAAAGTTAACATGAGTAAAGCCATTATAGACCCGTAGCTGCTCCTTAAGAAGGTGGCTACAATGCTATCACTAAAGTAGATCTTGATAGTGACTAAATAAGAATCGTACATTACAAAGAGTCGCGTGAGCCTGTTTACAATTCTTCGTTAACAATTTGACAGAGCAGATGGCCGCCTCAGATTTACATACAACTGCTCTGGTTCGTGTTGTACTATCGCTTCATCAGTCATTTGTTAGACTAATTGGGCGCCATTAGTATATATTCTTGTTGGCACATTAGAAAAATCACTCTTTAATTCATACTGTATCTGCAGGAAACATTAGGGCTGTTTTGCAGATTTTTTTTTTCTGTTCCTATTAATCTCTATTAATTTAGCACTGCTAAATAGCAGGATGGTGGACGCTTTTTAATTATTTTGGCAACTTTAAACTACTTCTAATAATGACCGAGGTGATATGGTATTTTATTGATATTCATATTTGATGTTATGTCCAATTACTACTTCCGATGTAGTTAACGCTTCAATATTGCAATCAGCAGTATCGTATATACAGTTGCATTATGGAAGGTATATGCAGCAGCATAACTTCCTATTTTGAAATTCGTGTGTCGATGATATTGTAGCGGAACGCCAGTAGGACTATTCGAGAGGTAGGACTATAAATTTTTGTCCCGACACAGTTCAGTCTCCATCATGGATGTGTCGAGACAACACGGGAAGTGGAAAAGAGCGCCTCATCTCAATTAGGGGCGATTTGGAGTGGAAATCCCCCGATTTCCCCCCTTGTGATTTTTTACAATGGATTTTTATGGAATCCTGTGGTTAAGTGAACCGTTCAAGGACCCAACATCATTTGATAAGCCAACACAATAAACATTTGAAGGCCAACATCCAGGTAGAAATTGCCACCATAATGGCTGCTATGCTGGTAGGAGTCAAGTACTTAATATATAGGCACTATATTACAAAAAATGCAATGGTATTATTCCAAACAAAGTAATATGATAAATAAAACATATTCTTCACGGAGCGGGGTCCTCAGTGGTAGTTCGCTGAGCTGCTGAAGATCCCGGGTTCAACTCTAGTTCTGGTAGATAAATAACTTAATCTGTTAAGAGCCACAGATTTGCCCTTTGAGATCTACAGACTCTCCTGGGGCTCACCCAGCCTCTATAAAGTGGGTTCGCTTAATTGGGGGAACACTGGTAGTGGTACGTGTTTTTTATTTTTGTTCCCTAAAGGAAGATTAAAATGGACTTGTAAAATTTATGGGCTCAGTAACGAACGAATCCCTAAAAAGTTAACAAGCGTTGTGGGGAATGGAAAACTTTTCAGGGATTTTCAGGGATAGACTAAGGCGTTGGTGGGAGGATTGCGTTTTGGGAGATCTGGCTGATTATGGTATGGTTAGTGGCCCGATGACGGAAGTATGTAATCCTTAGTGGTAATGGTACCGAGTCTTTGGGTTAACTAAGGCGTATTATTGCAAACATTAACATGAAATATGAAACGACGCGATACAAGCTTACCTACCCGTCTTCTAGTATCTGGTAAATAATGATGTAGACAGTCCTTGAGGAGATGGTACTTGGGCATTATCCAGAACCAATGCCAAGAGCCTCCCCAGAACCGCAATGCGCTGCGTAGGATATGGAGACGTTATTAAGGAAGAGGAGATAGGAAGAGGCTGAGGAGCAATGATTGATGTAGGCGGTTCCGAATGACCGCGCGTACATTATGCAAGCCCCGTCCTGCCTCCTAATGCATACCTTATCCTTCTCTTAATATTCCTAGGCCAAGGGGCTCGATAAGAAATTAATCCTCTCCTGCCGGCTCGTTTAGCCTCTCCTCTCGGGGGAGGAGGAATTCGTGGCGGGGGCGCTCCAGTGTTAGTCATTGTCGGCAATTAAGGCGGAGTGTCGGCCGCTGCGGTCTGGCTATTGTTAATTGCAATCTGAGTTTAATTAAAACAATTTTTAAAAAATACTGTTACCTTACTTCAGGGAGTTGGCTGGAACCGGATTCTCATAAAGCAATTCAACTTATCAAAGTGATGTATTTCATCCCATTAAGGGTCTTGGGTCCAGTATATGGTAGATAGTGTAATATTTCTTGGAAAACTGTTGTACAGATTTGTCCTAGATCGCGCTCAACCAACAGATTTTCCTCCTTATTTTAGATACCCAACTTATAGAGGCTGGGCAAGCCCCAGGAGGTTCTCCTAGACCACATGGGATACATCTGCAACTGCCAAAAAATAAAATAATAGGCAGTATTACCAGCAGCAGAATTTGAACCAAGGACCTTCGGCATGGCAATTAAGAGCTCTACAACTGAGTTACTCCGCTCCCAAATAAGATAATAAGCATCAAATTTGGTATTGGGCCAAGCCTTTGGCCCCGTTGATTTCATCATGAATTTATGATTTATCCCCAAAAAATGAAATATTAATAACTGAATTTTTCTAGGAATTTATCACAGTGTTAATGTTTTAATGATGTGTTTTGCAATAAATATGTCGAGAACATAATTTCATAATATTAAGTACCCATAACTAGAGGCACAATCATTTTATACATTTGAATAAACATATAAAATCTTTTTTTATTAGTATTCTTAATCCTAATAATGTTTGAAATAGAAAATGGTAATTTTTTTTAGATCCCTTAAAATCCCTTGAAAATGGATGACACTTTATGGGTAAACATTTTAAAGAATATATATTTCTATTATTGTTAAATGGTGATATGAAATTTAATTTATTTGTAATGTGATTCAGAGCTGAGAACTAAGACAGGCTCTTCTATTATTCATTACTTAATGAGAAATTTCTGTCTACAGAAACTCTCTGAGGTATTTTACAGATAGAGATCATAACAACATTAGCAAACCCAAAGGCTTAATGCCGATAACACCAATCTACGTTTAAGTTTAAATACTTCAGTACACAGATTACTGCCTTAAACCAAATCCATAAGATTACTCTGAACGCGATACTCCCACCTGTATGACTTGTAATAACATACCAGGGTATTATAATTTGTAAATAAAGTATTTCAACTAAATATTTATTAATATTTAGTAAAAAAAAAAAAAAGATCTGAAACACTACAAACTAGGACGGATCTTGGATTCAGTACCCAGTAGGATAAGTACCGTTTCTAAGAAAACGATGCAGTGAGGTTGTTATTCTGAGATCATGCTCAACCACCAACGCTATTTACTTTGTAGAGGCTGGGTGAGCCCCTGGAGGGTCTGTATATCCCACAGGGTGTGCTATAAGTGTGCCCTATTCAAATTTGATCCTAAAGCCTTCGGCATATCAACTCAGCAGTATATACTCTAAGCTACCATAATATAATATTTAGTAATGAAAATATCAAAACTACAGGATGGCATGAATTAAATGTAATCGTTTGGTTACTTTAAACATTCAATGTAGATTAATGAAAAATAACGCTACGCAATTAGTGATAAAAAAAAAATAAACACCGCTCTCTATAGAAGAACGAGAACTAAAAAGAAAAAAATACCAAAACAACTTTAAATACTTACTTTTTTATATATTTTTTTTATTCTAGTCATTATAAGGAAGGGAAGAAATATCTTAGCCATCTGTTTTATTCGGAAAATGGGTTCGAGGTGATTCCTTTCAGAAGAGCAGAGAGATGACGTCACACACTGACAGCTTCTGCAAGACGAAACCCATTTAATTAAGAATATCTTCTTGAAGAGCATTGAGAGGATCCCGTAGCCGGGCCACGGCCATTGTCCCGTCTAATTGAAAAGAGAGTCTCTGAGAGAAAGGGAGATAGAGATAGAGAGAGAGAGAGATAGAGAGAGAGAGAGAGAGAGAGAAAGAGACTCTCTCCCTCTCTCCCTCATTCTCTCTCTCTCTCCCTCGCCAGGTAGATAGTTTAAAGGGTGAGGAGGGAAAAGAGAACTGTCTCGAAAAGGGAAAAAGAAAAAGAAAAGTTGGTAGAAGTGAGAAGAGAAGGTTGGTAGAGAAGCGGACTCGTTATTATGCCCTTCGGAGCACCTGTCCTTTGTGAAAACACTGCTCAGCTTGTTTACCGCCCTGTCTTTTCGGAGCCCTTTCAAAAGCTCTGCGATATTTTATATTTGTTTCTCTCTTCTTCCATTCCTGGCTATTTTTTCCTTCTCTTCCCCTCTCCGAAATTGGGGGCTATAAATGTCCTTTTTTTTCGTTTCGAGCCAACATCAGGCAGGCGTCTATGGGCTATATCGTTTAACCCGCCTCAAAATCGGTTCATAGTAAAGTGTTTATATAAAAAAAGAAATCTCGACCTCTACAACCCATGTAGGGTCTGTAGTTCTAAAGTAACTCAAAAGTTAACGTTGAACAGAATTTTGGAACGAGATTGCTCATTGGGTAGAGTGCTGAGTTGCTGTGCCAAAGGTTTTCACAATTAAGAAAAACCGAACGGGCATTTCATATGAAACAACCCGACAGCCGATTTAGCAAATAAAAGTGTATGAATGATGTTTCCAGAAAAGATTTATGTATAATATTGTTGGCAGATATAATTTTGAGATCCATCGAAATAAAGGAGAAAACTCAAAACCATAACAAAAATGATATTATGTGATATCTTAGTAAATACTGATTTTATTTTTCTGAAGGGCTACAATCTAGGCCAAAACTTATTGTGTTGTGTTAACCTATAGGAAAAAAAATATATACAACAACAACCCATGAAGGATCTGGAGTTCTGTACGACTCCTCTGTTTCAGGGAAATGATTTTCCGAGATCACGCTCAACCTTCATATTTTTCCCCCAGGTAAGGCCCTCACTATAAAGCGGCTGGGTGAGCCCCAGGAGGGTTAACCAGATCCTACAGACGACCTTAAAGACTCGATGCACAGCTGTCAACAGTACAAATAATTTATCCATCACAAAAGGATTTAAACCTAGGTTCTTCAGAACAGTAACTCGGCACGCTACCAATAAGCTGTCATGTTTTGTTAGTATACCTGTCTATAATTCTACGACTGGGGTTAATAATATTCGACCTTTTTTATTGATCACCGATTTATAAAAGTAATACATCTGTAAATCGTCAACCCATGAAGGGTCTGGGGTTCAGTACGTGGCAGATACTGTTCTGTTTCAATGAAAACGGTTGTTCAGGGATGTGATTCGCCAGAGACCACCCTCAGCCACCTGGTTTTTACACCGATTTAGCCGTACCCTTTCAGAGGCTAGATAATCATTAGGAGGTTCTGTAGAACCTGCAGAGTCTATCCGTAGTTGTCAACAGATTATATAAATAATTTGTGACAGCAGCATTAGAATCACGAACTTTCACATAAATTGTCTATACTACAATATTTGGTGACTAAAGTATTTACTTATTATTTAGAGTATAAATTAAAAAGTATTATATAATTATTACCGTTCAAACATTAACTCCAGTTAAATTTGAAAAGAATTTTGGAACGAGATAGCTCAGTGTTTAGAGTGCTGAGTTTCTGTGCCGAATTAAGAATAACCAAACGGGCATTTCATATGAAACAACCCGATAGCTGATTTAGCAAATAAAAGTTTATGAATGTTTCCAGAAAAGATATAGGTATTATATTGTTGGGCGATATAATTTTTAGATAAAAGAAGAATCCATCTAAATAAAGTGCAAAACTCAAAACCTGTATATAAACTTTTAATTTTCTAATATAATGTTTGCCGAAACTTATTGTGTTGTGTCAACCTATAGGAAAAAATTTAAAGAACTGTACAACTACAACCCATAAAGGGTCTGTACTACATACTGTACTGTACCTGATGGTTGGGCAGTGAGGTGATTTTCCCAAGATCACGCTAAATCGCCAGGTTTTTCCCCAATTAAGAGAACCTACTTATAGAGGCTGGCTGCGCCTCAAGAGGATCAGCCGATCCTACAGAGTCCGTCTCCAGTTTTTAAAAGATTAAATAAATTTATTTCTTGATTTGATCCTGGGAACTCCTTCACGACAATTTACATTTAAAGTCCTACGAAAAAAAAATGTCAGTTTTAGTTTCATGATAAAGGTACTAGGAAGTAGGAATGATTGATAATGCATAAACGCATAAATGACTTATTTTAAACGCTTCAATTACGATCAATTAAAAACCGCAGACCGATATTGATCGTTTGAAACATGCAACTAAGTTTTTGCAGGTATTTTTATGGATTGAATAGTAATTTAATAAATCCATATTCATATTCATCAGTTTTTCCTTTCTTATTCATCACCGAAACTATTTCATTTAAATTAACTTTATTTAAAAAAAAGTAAGGAACGCTTATACCAAAACTGGCATTTACTTTATACTGCTACAGTGGCAGTGATAAAATTTTGCCAATTCCAATGAGGACTTTAGCGAGTACCTGGAACCGCACAGGCTTGTGACTTCCATTTTACGTTCCCTCGATGGATTTTTTAGTCTATCTAAAAAAATCTAAGGTCACCTTTCGGGCTGCGAATCCGCGATCTTTGGCACCATAGGTTGGGTGCTTGTGATTTAGAAGGTCGCCATGAAACCACTTTCCTCATCTTATTTGAGTTATTTGTGTCTGCGTTATTAAATCACTTTCCGTATTGTTTTTTAGTGTGTTCATTTTGTTAATTTTTATTGTCCATATAAATTTCTGGATTGTTTATTAAATTTAAATTGAAGTTTTTGTCTTGATTTTGTTATAGGCTATTTAAAATGAGCAGGATAACACATTTGGAATGGCCGAAGAAGAAGCTCTGAAACACTTCATATTAATTCCCAAGATCAAATTATTTCATAAAGACCGTCAAATGGATTTTGAAAAGATCATGAAATGGAGATGTTTTTGTGGAAAGTGTAGGGAAAAAATTAATATAAGGAAAGGAATGTGGCTAGGGGGGTCAGTTTTAAAGTTTATTTTTGGCTGATATCACATACTTACATTAAGCTATTTTGTTCTTAAAAATAAAAATAAAATCTAGTGAAATAAAAGATTTTTGGAACTATATGTTGATATCCATAGCACATCTATTCTATTTCATTTATATGAGTAACAAGGCAGCTGTTATCAGTCTGCAGGTTACAAGCAATGGCTAGTGGCGTCCAGAATTGGTACTTTACTAGTATATTTTGTATTTAAAAATTCAAATTCCAGTTATATGAATAAGAAGGTAAGTATCAGTATCAGAATTATCAGTGAGCAGGTTACAAAAAAAATGGCTGGTAACAGTCTATGGCGACCTGTTAAATCACAAGTACCCAAATGGTGTTTATCAACTCTCGCAATAACTTTATTCGAAGAAGAGAATATGTCTTCCATAAGTAATAATAACAGAAGGTGAAACAACGGCACAACGAAGTCAATATTCTTCTCGGGATAATTCAGGTTCTGTCTCGAGAGGCACATCCTCCTTAAAATTAATGAGTAACTTCTGTAAACCTCTGCTTCTGGAGTTAACAGGGTACATTTGTTTCAGGTATTTCTTTGCTATATAAGTAAAGTGAATATTACGCAACAAATTCAATTTCCTGAAAAATAATGCAGATGTATATGGTCAGTGATATTTTACAACGATAAAATTTCTTTTAACTCACTGACGGATCATATCGCAACATTTTTCAATCTTCAGTATGTTCAATCCATCATGTGGTTCACGCATTGGTCCCAATCGACAGATAAAAAAAATACAAATTCTTGCTTCAGTCATATTAATGTAACCCGAGTTTGAAAAAACTCCTTGATATATTCTATAAATCAAATTCTGCAAAGTTTTTTTTTATTACTCATCTACATTTATATACAATACAATTGTCAATAGATAAGTAGGGAGTTTTTAAATAATTTTTTATTAATTGATTTAATTTTTCAAAATAAAGATAAATAGGAAGGTTTCCCAAATACTGAGCTACAATAATATTTGATATTTTTTTCGTATAAAATGACCCACACCATTTCCAAATCATTCAGTATGGCAAAATAGTTCGTATTAAAATCAACAACTGAAACATTTTATTTAATTTATTGAAATTTACAACAGTATTTTAATAATATAATAATAAAATAATAAAACATTATTATTTTTTTATAGTCCTCTTCTAAGAATGAACCCTAACAGATTAACCAAACAAATCTTTGACTTTTTCCGTAACCGCAAAACAAAGCCCAGCTGGTTTAAAGAAACTGAGAAAGTCCTAGCAGAATTAAAGATTTCAGAAAATTCACTAATTATTCGAACAGGTAAATTAATTACTAAAGATGAAAAAATAATGTCCCAAGACAAATCTACACAAAAATCCAAACCCATCATTTCGGAAGAAGAGAGGGAAAAAAGATCAGAAAGAATGAAGAAATACTGGGTACTAAGAAAGGAACAACACACAAAGAAATGATTGATCCAACATCCAAAGTATTTAGGATTGTAAAGATTAGATACGAGGAAGAATTCAATGACTTAGAGGAAGCTATACCCCGAAGCTATACCCCGTAAGTCCAAATATTACAATTTTTTCCTGGACTTAAAGAAACTTTATATCTTCATGACAAAATAAAAAAGTGGAATTTTCACTGATGTCAAGTGAATAATGTCTACATGAAAGGTGAGTGAAGGATAACGCATAATTCATTTCTAAAACTTAAAAAAAAAACCACAAATAAAGTTGTACTAGAACTATATTTTAGTTAATACATATCAATGCGTCTTAAATAGTCCTTGGAGTACAAAGACAAATTAAGGTAATAAACAAACATTGGATTTTTTTTTTCAGGAAGCGAATATCCTTGTACGGTAATTGTTTAATTCTTCGGAGACAAAGATGGGAACACAGAGACAACGGAGAACATGGACGAAAAAAAAAAAGAAACCTGTTCCATTGTTCGTCCTGAAGGGGAGAGTGGCAATGGTCAGAGATCTACGTGTGAACAGATAACAGGTGTCGAAGCACGTGTGGGAGAGGTAGTTACTTTAATTGGGTAGTGGGTAATGAGTAACAATCCCACACATGAGAATTCGTATTATCTGCTGCGCCATCGGTGTGTCAGTGTGTGCGTGTGTGTCTGTGTTTGTGTGTCGAGCTGTTTACCATGTTGATCTAGCAGAGTGTTCGTTCAGACATATGAGTCATTACAATTAAGCGTGACTTTAATCATGTTTCTACAGCCGCTGTTAGGCATATAATCGGAATCAGTATGAATTGTTATTACTTTATTTTTACATCACTGTTTTTGTTATAAATTATTTAGTATCGGTTATATTAAAGGAAAATATTACAATATGAAATATTATAAAATTAGGGTATCCAAAATAAGGGGGAAAATCTGGCGGTTGAGCGTGACCTAGGAGAAGTCACCTCCTTGCAGAACCGTCACCCATGAGACAGTACAGTCTCTACCAAGTACTGAGCCCCAGATGCGTTCACGGGTTGTAGTGGTACAGGTTTTTTTTTAAATATATATATTAGGGTAAATAAGTACATGTATTGTATAAATATGTACCTATAAAAATCTTTATCACTACAGCCCATGAATACATGGTAGAGACTTGACTGTTTCAAAGTTTTACAGGCAGGCGATTTTTCCTAGAACAAGTTCAACCCCCAGGCTTTTCCACAATCAAGAGTACCCACTTTATAGTAGCTGGGTCAGCCCCAGGAGGGACTCCATATCGTACAGAGCCCATTCCAGAGATGTTAACAGATTAAAAAAAAATTATCTGCCACAGTCGGATTCAAACCTTCGGTTCGGCAATTCAACGATCTACCAATGAGATAACCCGCTTCTTTTAATGTATGTATACAACACACAATTTTTTGTAAAAAAAACAACTAAGATAATGAAATATAATTAATAATGTTTTTAAAACAATCATAATATAATCCAAATTACTATTTATTACTTAGGAAAAGTTTATGATTTCATATTTATGAAAAATATGAAATTATAGAAAAACTTTCTTATTATGTGTCTCTTCGATGTTTATTTATTTTTTTCTTCTTTATCTTTCTTCCCTTTGTTGTCTTTAAATATTTAATTAAATATTTTTATATATTTATATATATATATATATATATATATGCACACACATATATAGGTATATATATATATATTAATCCACATATTAGGGCCCGTTTTCCAACAGCCATACCACGTTCGATCACCGAAGATAAGCAACGCCGGGCGTGGTTAGTACTTGGATAGGTGACCGCCTGGGAAAACCGCGTGCTGTTGGCATCTCATTAAACATACAAATTCATCAACGTTTTTTGTTGTTGTTTTTTTTCCCGCCCAAATTGGAGCACTTAAATCAATCAATGTACATTACAGTCTTTAAAATATTAGCTGTGATGCTTTTGTGTCCTCCTCTTCTGTTCCCAAAAACGTTTCAAAACCTGGCAGCCGTTTCTTCATCCGTAAAGGTGTATTGTATACATTGTTGTTATATAAATATATTTATATTCATGCATAAACATTCAGATCCTACTCATTACGATCTAACAACGTACATATAATAGCCATATAATTAACCTACCCGAGACCTTCAGTTCTCAGAAAATACTGCATACGATTCAATAATTCAGTGATAGCCGTTCAGAGCCGTTCTGAACGTTATTAGGAGAAATAACAGTTTTGAATGAGATATAAGAAAGTTATTATGTGGCTTTCCACTGTTTATTTTTTATTCCCCTTCCTCAGGAAACATTTAACTTAAATAGGGAAAATTGCACCAATTTCAATGCGAAGTTGCAACATTAAGGATCACTGTTCCAAGTATATCATTTATTTTTTCTTAAATTGATCTACTTATATTCACACTGAGAAAGCTAATAATATAAAATAGTTCTTATTGTCAATTATTTCTTGTATATAACAGGCTATCGTTAAATAAAACAATAAATTCTAAGCCTTTATTCTATTAAATGCACTTTATACGGATTTAATGACACTGAGTGAACGACAAATATTATAGATGCATATGACTTATTTACTGCCGAATATAGAATTATAAATATGTTTGTTTATTACCTTGGAGAGCGGAGTGGCTCAGTGGTAGAGCACTGAGTTGCCATGCCGAAAATCCTGGTTAAAATCCCTCAGCAAGGAAGACTTTTATTTAGACTTTTAGTTAGCGACCAAACCTACATTTTTGCTATGTATCAAATCTTTTCTCTTCAAAACAAAAATATTTTAAAATAAACACCGTCAAAATAGCAATAAATAAAAATTAATTAAAATTAATATATTGACGTGAGTCGACAAGGTCCTAATTAAAGTAATGTTCAATGAACATTCTTACCTGTGTATACATTGCCAAAACTGCGAGAACACGGGGATATAGGATCAGTGAAGAGAACAGATTTGTCTGACTTGGATACGACCCCTGGTATCATATCCTGGTAGAGCACTGCACCGGAGACGCAGACGACCCGGGTTTGAATCCCGGCCAAGACAAATAACAATAACAGGACAAATAATAAATTTTAAATGAAGATTATTTATTAATTAACAAAATAATAATAAGATTTTATAAAATACTACATAATAATAACTCTCTTAATGATAACAGATTATTTAATCTGTTAGTGGCGAGAGATGGATCGAATGAGATCCAATAGGGTTCACCTAGCCTTTTATAAAGTGTATACCCAAAATAGAGTGAAAATCTGGCGGTTGAGCGTAGTCTATGACAAATCAACTGACTGCATAACCGTTGTCCAAGAAAAAAGATTTTACTCTTTTTTAAAAAATCGTATGGCCGCCTGCTAGCTACGAACTTACACTATCCTTACCACGCATGATGACGATACATGCATATTTTCAGTCAACAATTATTCCAGTTATTGCATCTCATACTCTTCAATCCCACATCACTGATCTTGAAGAATATTATCAAAATTGGAGGACAAAAATAACTTCCCACATTACATTACATTATTGGCGCGACAGACCCATAAAGAAGTCCTTGGCCTGCTCAACCGCTATACTCCAATCGTCCCGCGGATGTTGGAGACCTTTCTCAACCTCAGATCTTCACAGACGGCATCCTTCCATCTAGTTTTGGGCCTTCCTCGAGGTCTTACTCCATCCGGATTTCCTTTATACAGCTTTTTAGCTGTTCTTTCTTTGTTCATCCTATGTACGTGGCCCAGCCACTTGATGCATTGAATCATGATGAAGCTCGATATCGTTAGGTCTCCATATAACTCACTCAGCACCTTGTTCCTTCTGATCCTGAGTTGGTCGTATTCTCGAACTAATTCGAATATTTGCCGTAGAACTCTTCATTCGATTCTATTCCGCTTTTCCACGCTGGATTTATTCAGTGTGGCGGTTTCACCAGCGTATGTCACTACTGGCCTAATGATGTTTTTATATAATTATCATCAGCTTGGACTTTAGGCTAAGGAGCAAACTTCTTAGGAGCTTTGAGATCCCAAAACATTCTTTATTAGCTGATACTATCTTGGCTCTGATTTCCTCATCCTCATCCAAATTCTCGCTTATTCGGCTTCCTAAATACTGGAAACTTGACACTCGTTGGAGAGTGTGTCTTCCAAAAGTGTAGCTATGAGGTGGTCGGTTTTGTTTACTATTCTTTATTACCATGACCTTTGTTTTCTCCTCATTCACCTGTAACCCCATTTTTCCTGCTTCCACTTCCAGCCTCTCAAAAGCTTCATTTAAGAGAATCAGAGATCTTCATACTAATGCAAGGTCATCAGCATATGCAAGAATACCCAGCCTACGGTTGAAGATGGTTCCCTCCATCAGTAATCCTGCCCTTTTAATGACACTTTGTAATATAATATTGAATATTATAAGGTGCCAGCGAGGTGCCAGCGAGACTCCTTGCCTAAGTCCTGTAGCTAATCTTAAATGTTTCTGTGCTTGAGCCATTTACTCTTACGCTGCAAACTGTGTTTTTCATCGTGCTCATTACAAAGCGCACCCATTTGGATGGAATTTTCATTTCGCTCATAGCTCTGAAGAACTCAGTCCTTGATATTATATCATAAGCCGTCCTGAAATCTATGAACAGCATCCACAATGTATTGTTGAATTCTTCATTTTTCCGCACATCTGCTTGAGGGAACAAATCTGATCTATATTATTATATTATTCGATTTGTTATGGAAACTATTCGTTCCAGAATGTATTGTCTGTATTGTTGCATCCAATTGTATTGTTGGTAACTTTCCACATATCCAGTCAAATAACCTTTACTCTCCGTAGGAAACCAATGACTTCCTCAAGTATCCTTTAATAATATCCCACTGACTGTAGAATAAATCCGATACTTAGGACTACATCACGACAAACGTTTAACTTGGAATCCTCATACTGGACTGAAAAGACGAGATACTCTACGCCCTCAATGCCTATATAGGTCTTGCTTGTAATGGTATGTGAGTCTTTTGAGACTCATTTGAGACAATGTCGGATCTCATTTGTTGCTGTTTTGACCCGAACCTGATATCAGTATTTTCATGACATACTTCATTCCCACTCAAATTCACTCGTTTGAAACCTAGCAACCTCTTCAATTCCTGATAATCCTCTGAGGCGTCTGAAAAGAAGATGGCCTCGTGACCTTCTTAGAATTTTATATCTGAGTGCTGACACTGGATAGTTTCTCTACTTGTCATTATCCATGCCACTATGTATCACTCCTGCCATTTACTTGTTGTATTATTATAATAGAGTTGTAAATTTCAAGAATAAATTAGTTTTAAAAAAAAGAGATACATATCCGTCATCGTGACCAAACAGAAAATACGTTTTATAGAGACGTTACGGTTATATATTTTACAAAGGACCCTTTAAACGATTTTTCAATTATAAATTATTAGAATGCTTTGGTTGTTATTCTCAAAGGAAGTCAATTATATATCTAATTATATAATACTGCTCAACAGTAATTTAATACTTGATAAATTCCAACGGTCGTGAGGATAGAACAGAGGAAGGAGTATATTGGCAATTAAACTGACGGCAAGTTGGAGAAGCCGAACTAGTTGAAATACATACCGTATACCTCTACCCTCCCCAACTTGGGAAACAGTACCTCGGGGAATATTCAGAATCCTTGAGCGGCGATGGCTACGTCTGCGACCTCTTCAAAGGATAACTTTATTTCAATCACCAAGGCCAATACAAACTAAGGTATCTTACTATTTCCTTGGGAGGCCAAGAGAAACCCTTCAAAAGATGTTGTCCAGTGTTGTAGTTTTAGTTTTTCCCTTTTGTTCCTGTTAAACTGAAGGGTTCAAAAATACTTTCAAAAAGAAAGAACTAGGAAGTTTTATAACTATTTGATTCATTCCTGTATACATAGTGCTGCAGGTATGTGGGTAGTACACTGAGTTGGAATACCGAAGGTTCTTGGTTAAAATCCGTCTGTGGCAGATAAATTATTTATTATGTTATCAGCCGTAGCTGTACCCGGACTCTCTTGGGGTTCATCCAGCCTCTATAATGTGGGTTCTCTCAATTGTGGGAAAAACCTACGGGTTGGTCACGAACAAATTACCTCCTTGTATAAATGTTATCCTGAAACATGACTCTCTCTAGCATGAACCTTCATGGATTGTAGTGGTGCAGGTTTTTGTTTTTACATAGTACTGTTAACTAGTGGCTATTCCTTCATACGGGCGTCAATAAAACAGTTATGAATTTTTTTTAGTAAAAAAAATAATAGAACCTATCCCATTACAACCCATGAAGGATCAGAACAAACTAGAGACTGTACTAATTCTGGACAAACCAATGGTAATGAAGGAAGGTGATTTGTCAAAGATCACGCAAAGTTTTTTTTTCCTTTTTTATAGGGGCTGTGTGTGCCCCAGGAGGGTTATCGTTTTGTAGCATACCTTATTATTCAGAACTTGCTTGAGTTTTGCTTATAGTGAAGGAGAGTTGCTCTCTTTGGTTGGAATCTTGTAACGTAGAGATGTCGGGATATGCTTATTTTTTTTTTATTTCGTTATTTTTATTATTCTCCTATGATTTTGAATTGGGATAGTATCAGCAGATTTGTTCGGAATTGTGGCGGAATTTATACGCACTGGGTAAATACCATGAGGGTCATCAAAGTCCACATGTCTCATCAATAACTGTTAAAAGATTAAATATCGTTTCTGCCTCAGCCGGATTTAACCTTTAACAATATATTTTGACTCATAAATATTTTGACTAACTTTTACCTTTTTCTAATTATAAACCTTAATTTTTTTTTTTTTTATAAGATATTTCTTATATACTGGACTAATCTTCTTGATCTATATAATTTAATAATGAAGAAAAAATCTTATTCCAGTCAAAAATTGTTATTAAAAATTAACAAATGATTCAAAAACGTTCCGACACTTCCTTGTCATTTTCAATTTAAGTAGTTCTTCATACAAATATCCTTTAAATTTTACAAGTCCAACCATTACTGTAAAAACAATAAAAGTACACTAAAATACAATCAATATAACTTGTCAAAAATAACTAATAACAATAAGCATAGATACCTTGAGGTCAAACGATTTAAAAGTCAAATATATATAAATCCTGGAATTCAACTTTCTTCCATGGTCAAATATAATATGTATTACATTAAAAACCAAACTTTGATCTCTGTAATACTAGATCAAATTAAATTCATTTTTATTATATTATAAATATATAATAAATATATTAACTAATGTACGATTATAAATATATTAACAAATGTACTCCAAAAAAAAAAAAAAAAAAAATATAAACTATAACAGACAAATAAGGTATTTATTTAAAATTTTCCATTTAAATAATTAAATTATTAATTTAAAAACATGAAATTGTATTTAGAGTATTATTGGAAACTTTTATTTATCATCTAATCTATGAGTAGGTTATGGGTCAGGTTATTTTGCTCCATCTGACAAGGAAGTGTCGAAACGTTTTTTAATCATTTGTTAATTTTTAATAACATTTTTTGACTGGAATAAGGTTTTTTCTTCATTATTAAATTATATAGACCTTAATGTTTCTAAATCTGTCTTTCTTTAATACCGTAACTAAAGTTATACACAAGTATATTTGTCTCATAAAATGTTATACGTAATATTTTAACCATAACTCCATATAATTATACACTTCAAGTGTTAAAAAAATATATTATTATTATATGAATGGGAAAGATTTATAATACACTCGACCGGCTACTCAGAGATATCCGAGAACCCACCAGTTGATGTATAGGAATTAACCCCAATATGAAGGTAGAGAGCTAAGAGAGGTGATGTAGCCTGAAAGAGTTTATATATACCGGAGAGGGGGCCACCTTTTGAAAAGACCCCCCTCGAATGTGAGGGTTGATTACGGGCATTCATCTTTATTGAGGCCGATAATGGGGTAAGTATCCCTATATTCGCTTGCTAACCGTATCCTCTCCCCACACCCAGTTTTTCCCTACAATTTAGATTTATTGGTGCGGATGTGGGGGTCTGTTCTTATGATACATGGCCCTGATTATTTTTTTTTTCAGTCCCATTTGTTCTCTGCTTCTTTCTTAAGAGAATTATCTTGCTCCTGGTTTATCTTCATGTGAAGGATAATTTTTCACATCTGGTATCATATTTTTTCGGTATAATCTAAAGATCTTTAAGGATTAACTCAATGGGTCTTAAGAGAATTAAATATCTCTATTTCAAATATTTTTTAAAAGTTTCCAACATGTAATAAATTTATAAAACAGCAATATAGTGAGAGACGTATATTGCAAATCTCCTTTCTAGAAGAGGTATACTGTCCTCAGATAGATACTTTGTCCACAAAGTACGTGACGATAGGCTCAGTCCAGAGAGATGGATCGTATGGTCCGACAGAGAAGATCGTATGGACAGGGGATATTGGAAGGAAGGTTTATGGACCAGGATCTGGGAAGATAAACATAACTTCACTCCTGAATTACAACATGCATGTGAATTTCTAATGGCGAGTGAAAAAATCGGTATAAAATCGGTCAACAATGTAGACCCGGTCCGAGCATCAAAACATGGGTTTCTTATTAATCAAAATTTATAATGTTTGTATGTGTACTTATTTTTAAAATATGTTTTGATCTCCAAGAAATCAATAAAACTTAATGAAAAGTATATGACTGCCTTAAACTGTACAATTTAAGTAAAGGCCAAATTTATAAGTAAAGGCCAAAATATAAAAATCAGAGAAGTATAAAAATCATAGTTGGGATCATCACTGGTGTAGTAGTTAGCATAAAAACCTTCCACAAGTCGCAGGTTCGCCACCCGACAAGTGGCCTAGGATTTTTTTTTTAAATGGGAAGGATAAATCCTTTGGTTATGCCGTTGGAGGGGACGTAACATGGTGGCCCTGAGCTTGTGTGGTGTCAGATACTCCTTAAAGATGCCCACCCTAATTATACCTGGATAGGCAAAATTCAGCACTCCCACCGCAGCACCGTCCAATTAGCCAAGGTAGTCTAAAGTACTGGAAAATAAATAACTTTTAGGGACAATAAAATCATTAAAGTAGCAAAACTAAGCTCATGGGATCTTTACATGTTTACATTTCTCATTTATAAAGACACAATATCGAAGTGTAATAAAATTATAAAACCGAAGTATTGTGCGGGTAGTTTGTTGCAAAGCCCCAATCTACAAAAGGAATATTATACTCAGATAGGGTTATAACTGTAGGCCAAATTATTGGACAGAAAAAAGACCAATAAGCAAACCATAAAAAATAAGCGCCTTAAAAATACAAAAATATTGAAAATTATATTAAAAAACTAATATTTTAAATTTCAATAAGCGTACAAAAAATGTAAAAAATTGTTTAGTAAAAACTTGAAAGCATCAATGATTGATCCAGTGTATCCCAAAGGTGGTGAAAAAAGACAACTTTGAAATTGACTTTGTTTGAAGAACACTAAAAACCCGATTTGAGAAAGCAATCAAAATATACAATTTAACAATTATAATAGTATATGAAAAATGTTTGGATTTAGCTAGACACCCAAAATAATATTATACCCGTTGTAGCAGCCAGTAGGGGTTAGAACACATCTCAAGTCCATTTCCTCACATCAACCTAAAGGCGGGATCTGTCATCCTAAATGGGGGAGGATGAAATCGTCACGAAGGTGGTAATCTTACTATCAGCTACTTTGTCAAACCGAATCTTCACACTATCTTATAACCATATATATAGGATTGTTGAAGTTTATGGGAAATTTTATGGTAAATATTACCGTATAAAAAAAAAAATGTATATATTATTTAATCTTAAACACGATATGATGATATTTAGTGGATACTAATATAAATACAATACTAATATCGACAAATAAGTTGACATCTAAAATCTGGACATTGTGGTGATTGGTTCATGCGTGGAATATCAAAGTTATTCAAAATAAAATAATAAAAATATTATTAATATGTATATAGATTGAACAATGGTGCAGATGATGTAGGTTAAATATTAACGAATCGAAATGCACACATGTTATTTGTACACTTCGTCGTAGCTCCTGTCCACTAGTCTTCTTTAATAAAATCTCTTCCTACACAGTACGATACCTCGGTTTCATCTTATACAAAAGACTAATGAACAAGACTTAAAACACAGGAACTCAACAGAAGATCCAGCCAACTATCCAGAACACAATATAGTACAAGGGCTATATGACTAACTAGATACATGAAAGGACATGTAGAGGCACTACCCAATGGCAGCACTCTAATAACATTTCTATAATATAAGGTCCCGAGGCCATCTTCTCTTCAGACGCCCAGGAGGATTGTCCGGGATGGGATTGGATGCAAGGATGGAAACTAGTGGGTTTGGATGGGGCTGGAGTTTATTATGGAATGATAGGTATCTGGAATGGGCTAAATCGGTAACATGTAGAAAAATGTAACAAAAATAACATTTTTTTTTTTATTATTTATTTATTGATATTTACAAGTATATTACAGTAATATAACAAGTAAATTGGCTGAGTGATACATAATGGCATGATATAATGACAAGTAGAGAAACTACCCACTGGTAGTACTCAAATCGCTTGTTCAACTAAGAAGGTCACGTGGCCATCTTCTTCTCAGACGCCTCGGAGGATTATCGGGAATTGAAGAGGAAGCTAGGTTTGAAACTAGAGGGTTTAAGTGGGAATGAAGTTTGTTATGAAAGGATAGATACCAGGTTCAGGCCAAATCAGCAACAAATGGGACATTAAGGTCGTTATGGATGACTATATTCTTAACAAAATAAGGAGCGTTGAGGATTTTACGAAGGATTTTGGATTGAAGGGATTGGATACGAGAAGAATTCGATGGCTTTGTGGAGCGCCAAAGCTCTACTCCGTAAGTCCAAATAGGTCGTATGATCGTCATGTAGATGAGTCTTTTGTAATTAATTGGGAGCTTAGAGCGTTTGTCTAGTAAGTGTTGAAGTAGCCTGAAACGTCGAGCGGTTTCTTGTCTTTTTAGTCTTTTATGAGGATTCCAGGTTAATCGTTTGTCGAGATGCAACCCCCAGTATCGGATCTGTTCTACAGGCACAAGTGGGATATTATTAAAGGATACTGAAGGACAGGAAGTCATTGGTTTACGACGTAAGGTAAAAGTGATTTGATGGGATTTTTGAGAATTTATTTTAATTCTCCAGTTCTGGCACCATTCTTCAAGATCAGTGATACGTTATTGGAGGCTTTGGGATACAATAACTGGATTGGTATTGACTGATAATACACATGTATCATCAGCATATGTGGTAAGGATAGTATTAGGATGAGTTGGGATGTCAGCTGTATAAACTGTATAAAGGATTGGGCCAAGGATACTACCTTGAGGACAAAAATAACTTATATTGGTAGAATGATCACGCATTGGCATATGATTTACAAAATACAGTTAAAATAAATCACTATTCTCCTTAAATTTACAATGAATTATTAATGAATGATTAATATTATTATTTTACGAAAACATAATGGACTACTAATCCGATACTTTTACAGTGATGTATGAACACACATGCAGCTAAAAATGATTAACGAAGAAAGCGAAGAACCACACCTGAATTTCTTCCAGGGCATAAATCACTAGCTGGGATTAGACGAGACTCCAACTGGAGGGTGCTTGCCCGGCCTTCAACTGGGGGAACTGAAACTTCTTAAAATGACAAATTAATATTTATGACGTTGGGAGTTTACAGATTTAAGGAAATTTTATTCGGAATAGAATGTATAAAACAAAATATAAATAACAATTTGATTTAAGAATATGGTAAAAGAATATTTATTTCTATGTTTATTGGAGATTCATAAATTTAATGATCAGGGACGGGTAGCTCAGTGGTAGAGGGTTGAATCCTGTGTCGAAGGTCCCGGGTTCAAATCAGGCTGTGGCTGGCACATAATTTAACCAGTTGACCACCGGGGATGGAACCTGTGGGGTCTCACTTAGCCTCAATAGTTTGAGTACTACAAACTGGGGGAAAACCTGGCGTTTAGCTTGATCTCGAAAAAAACACCTCACTGTACAACCGTTGTGCTAGAAATAGTAGAGTCTCTACCTCGTACTGAACCCAAGACCCTTCATGGACTGTAGTGGTATAAAAATAATTATAAAACAATTCTATGTAATTATAGAGAAAGACTTTTTTAAACCGAATTTAAGCGATAGTCATAATAGGCATGGCAGCATAAAGACGTTTTTATAGTAGGATCCAATAAAAGGGTATTCAGTGTCGAATCTAAATGTTCGTAAAATATTTAAATATTCAAATACTTTGAATTATTTAATAAAAATTGAAAATGGCGTACATTTACCCTTTATGTATACATGATCTGCGTGGTTAAAGATAGTTAATTATAATTAAAGCATAAGAGCGTAAACTCATGAAGCGCCGGGTACCAGGTGGGCCTATTTGGAGATTGAAGCCAAGATGGGAGCTAGATGTATCGTCAAGGGGGTTTAAGGCGATAGTGTTCTGAGTGGCTCCCGGTCACGCGTGGACTCAGCCTTCCACTTGGCACTTAGCTAATGAATTAAGTGCTCTGTCCAAGTTTAAGTTCTCCCCCGCTTACATATTAATGCGTACGTCAGGTGCGAACAGACGTGGAGGAAATGTGTGCCATCTTCATCAGTCACATACAGCCAGAGACGTTCAATAATTCATTAGCGGTGAAAAACTTAGCCGTCACCTGGTTCCACTTCCGTATCCTTCCTCCACTTCCGCGGCACCCTCGTGTTCCGTAATTACCAAACAACTCTGAATATTCATCTTCTATCTGCTCCAACAACCCCCGGACAAAAATACCCTTGTGACTAACAGTCAACAAGAACTTTTGCATTTGTCGTCACAAAGTAATTGCCGGCATCTTCCGTTTCTGTATTTTAATTGGGCTTCAAAATGAGTTGGATTTTTTTTTTCGTTTTATGTATAAGAAATATTCAAATTATCGAGTTTATGATTTTAGATTAATCTACAAAAACCCTGAATTATTTATAACATAGTTAATTTACTATTAGCAAATCACCTATAGCACTGTGTTTATCATAAAAACCTTCTATGACCTAGGACGCGGATTCACAGCTACTATGTGGCCCCAGGCTTTTTTTAAGGGTGAAAAAAATCCCTGGTTATACCGTCGTTCGGAAGAGACGTAAAATGGTTGTCCTGAGTCTGTAAGACGTCAGATACTCGTCGATGATCCTCTAATACTTACAGCACGAAGGACGGCACAACTAAGGATTTTTTAATTCCTAAATCCTAACCCGGGCTATGAAATAACGATCTTGGGCATGGACCGTTAACTTAAAAGTTGTATAAGGAAGTTTATATTATATGATAACAATTTTTATGATAACCTTTTATAAAGTGTAAATCACAAACTATTATTCCTGGCATATTCTATATATTTTTCCTATAATATTTTAAAATACAGGATAAACAGAGAGGCGATATGACACGACTATCAATAATTATTGCATTATATGTTTGTAATAGGAATATATAAGTCAGAAATAAAACTTCATCTTGAGTAGAATATTGTTTATTTGCTGCGAATATATGATTTGTGATTAGAAATAAACTGAATGCGATTGATGGTGCACTTTTTCTTAAAATTTGGGATTGATTTGTTTTTATCTGGTGTATCTCTGCTGAACCTCGAAGCTCCGCTGTGCAATTCCAAATAAGTCCAAGTGAAGATCTATAGTCCAGAAAATGTAGTAATCCTTTGTAGCGTCTTGCAAGTTCTTGTCTTTGTAATTTTGTATGGATGTTCCATGTAAGTCTTATGTCCAAGTATAGTCCGAGATAACGTACATTGTTTTTAGAAGGTACATGGTACATTTGCCAGACAATACGCTTTCCCTGAGGAGAAGCTAACGTGGCTATACGCGTTATTTCCAATTAAACTTTATTTTATACTGACGATAAAGAGAAAAGCGATCTGACACCAATCGAAACATTTTTTTTTTTCAAACATCACGATTCAATTTATGGTTTTAAAAGCTATTCCAGAAGGAAATGCTACAGCCCAACATATTTTTAGAAATATTTCCACGAATAAAATAATGATAAGCTATCCCCTTATGCACAAAGTTAAGAACAATCCGGTAAGGAACGGCCATTACCGAAGAGGAACAGTTAGAGCCGAGAAGGGAGATATGGGCAGGTAGGGTGACCTCTGGCCCCTGCACTTTGCCACGGCAGGAGTCACGTGGCTCGCACGTGCTCGTCCTCACGTGACCGCTGTCTCACACTGGGCTTTGCGCCAATGGGAGGCCCTTTCCACATCACCCAACTTCTCTTACTCAATTCTATAATTTCATTCCTAGCCCCTATCACTTCTTAAACTATAGGCTGTGCGAAGAATTACTATTGAAAAAATATTCTTTCCTTTGTTTGATACTTCGGGAAAGAAGTGGCTCAGTGGTAGAGCGCTGAGTTCCCATGTCGAAGTTCCCGGATTAAAATCCGGCTGAGGTAGATGACCTAATCTGTTAGCAGCCGAAAATGAACCACCCAGTACCACCCGCCCCCTCTTATGTGTGCAATAGGGGAAAAACGGACAAATCATTTCACTGTACAACCGTTATCTTAGAAAAATTACAGATTCTCCCTTTTTCTCAACCCAAGTCGTGCGTTGTGTGGTACGTATTTATAAAATACATTACTAGGTTTTAATATGACAGATATCTTTGTTTTAACAACAAGGAATGATCTTGGGGGATGGACGGAGGAGAGAAGAATGTAACATTCGGAGGGTATTGAAGGAGAAGAAAGGATGAGTGAAAAATATGATGTCTGCGTGGTCCTTTGCTGGCCAATTCGCGAAAAATGTATGAGTCATTTAATTTAATGCATATTGATTGATGAATCAACGGATGAAAGATTCCTTTGGTATCCTTAGGCCCTCTTGGTGCTCACCCAGCCTCTAGAAAGACCTGAAGGTCGAGCGTGATCTCGGACAAATCACCACTTTACACAAAAGTGGTTTCACTCATCAAACCCTAGACTCTAAATGCGTCGTAGTGGTAGTGGTTTTTTAAAGTGCAATGTTTCCAGTTGAATACATAATATATATTGACAGCTAATAAATTCCGTTCTTAGAATCCGCAAAACAAAACTTGTTTCCAATGCTAGGATATTAAATTTATATATGAAAAGTAGTTTTCTTTCTTCTCATTAATTCATGCAGGCCGTTTGAAATTGTAGCGAGTACTGATAACACGTAGCTCTTAGGACGAATACACTACTGGCAGTTTTAATATTGAACAGACCGTTTCTCGAGGAGCATAAAAACACTTGTATTACTAATAGGGCTATTGGATAGGGGCACTATTAGCCTGTTAATACGCTGGCTCCGCAGGACATTAAAAATTCCGGAGATCCCCGACAATGGAGAACCGTTCTTCCACCCCTCAGCTGAGGAAGACTGGTATAATATGTAAATTGACAGTGTCTTCGGAGGTGGAAGGGTGCCGGAGGGAAATTATTGATGGCTTCACACGGGGGATAATTTTCCACACGTAAAGCCCTAATGGCGGAACAGCCAGGCCGGCCTCTTTAGCCTTAAATATACATCTCATAAATCGTCCCAAACTCAATCATTCATAGTTGCCCACGATAAATATCTCCTATCCGCAGGTAATTTTTTTCTTATACCCTCTACCGTTTGATGTCCAGGATGAATAAAATATAAGACACCTTGCATTCCTCATATTCAGCATTGCATATTCCTTTAAGGGTAATTATTCCTCAGGTTGTCGCTTCGAGTGGAGTCTTAAGTCGAGTTTTAACTTTCCATCCGTTTCCCTTTTAGAATATTCGATATATACAAGGTGTCATGCATGAGCTTTAATATGAAAAAGAGAATCTAATAATGGGAAATTTATATACTTCGGTATTCATTCCATCTAGGCAACACACATAGATCATCTATACTTCGAAATGTTAGTTGATACTTTTATTTCTTGATGTATTACCTAAATCTACCCATTACCCATAATTACATTCCCTTCCCCATACTAAAGCTTACGATAACTTGCATTTTCGGAAAATATTAAAAGGCTACGTTTGAAAAGTTAATTCTTGTGACCCAACTCGAAGCGACAATCTGCGGAACTGATACCCATACTTCTTTAGGATCAGCACCTTCTATAAGTACTAGAAGCAAGTGAATTAAGTTTTTTTGCTGATATAAAGTTTTTTTGCATTTGCATTCTGTAGAGGAATCTAGCACATTCCATTAGAAATTCCAGTTGATAAAGTAGTACCCCTCCAATTATAAATGTATATATAATATATTTTTTTAAATAATCAATGAACAAACTTCAGTTGGTGAATAAAAAGAAATAACCATTACGTATAGGTATCCTTTCCAAAAATATATTATAGTGGCGAACCAAGCAGAGGTTTTCCAGTTCAAACCTTTAGGAGGATTAATTAATTTAAAAAATATTATTTATCGGGCCAAATGTGAATCTAAACCATTCTCGATCCCACTTGAATACATAAATTTCCATTCTCATCAAAATCGGTCCTAGTGGCATATGCACGATCAGAAGAGTTAAATACTTAAACATAATATTGATGCTTACATATTTCTGTTACAGGCATGAGGGCACCAAGCGACACAAGACCCTGACGGAACTCTCGGACGATGTTGGGGACAGATAATCCGTCGAGTGAATCCAGCCTTGAGTATTGGATAGTGTCGACCTGCAAACTTCCTAGTCTTATCTTATCACTTTGGCCAGTTCTCAACTCCTAACCAACCGCTTTCCTTCCTCCAAACCAAATACTACAATTGTACAGCATTATGGTCTTGTCAACATGTATGCCTCTTGTTTAACAAATATTTAAGAGTATACCGTTTCTAATTAAATAAGATAATATATAATAAGTATTTTTTTTTTAATATAGCCAATTAAGATTTGAAAAAAATGGATGTTTGACTACATTTCTTTAAATCAGAAGACGACTCAATGACAGATATCTAATCTTGGATTTATTTATATATAAAGTTTACCAATAATTCGTTCTATTAAATAGTCGGAGGAACATTGATATAGAATAATTATTATTTTACAGTGCTTTATTTATCGTGTTAGCTATTATTCACTTCCTATTCTGAAGAAGCCTGAAGGCGAAATATTGAGAGAGATTTTTGTTTCCAATTTTTAGTTTAGAGACCTAGAGCGTTATGGTATTTTTCCTTCCATGCCCTAACAAGCATCTTATGTTTGAGCTTTTGCTCTTCTATATTTATTAATAATATTATAGATAAGTTAATATACGGAAATTTTAGTGTAAGATGAAAATTCTATTTATCTTTGACCATAATGTGATTACCACAAAAGATAACACTTATATTAACATATTCTTATCTATAGTACGAGTATATTATAATAGATTGTAAATCCATTATGGACTATATTATAAATTACGATAATAATGACTAATCTACATTGCTCTTGGTATATTTCGATATTTAACCAGTATAAATCTATCCATCAATGTTCTCAGTAGTTAAGAGGCTGTATATATACATATCAAATAGGAAAGGAGGTTAAGACTTAAACACCCCCGGGTAGAAGAAGTATTTGTAATTATGCTGTATATATATATATATGGTATTTTAAACATTTTCTTGAATAAATTGAGTTTTGAAAAAAAAAATTAGTTTAAGAATGTTTACAATGAAATAACTGAAATAATTTGAATTAAAAAAATTACAACTACAACAGTTTGCGATACATAATGTTTTTTTATATTAATATATCCACCTCCTAAACGTTTAAACACGATATTATAGAAGTGAAATGTATACACATAAAATAGGAGGCGAGGTCAAGGATGCTTAGAATTCCGAACATGAGGAAGCAATGTCACCCATCTTATAAACATAATATCCTAGGCCATCAACCATCCGCTAATCTTACGATACTCCCAAGTTCCCATTACACGTTCTTGAATAAGTCCTAGAAATGATCAGTAACCCGTAAGGAGCCCGGGGATAAGTCGATAGAGATTAGGATCTCTAACAATTAGCCAAGGTCGGCGGAAAGCTCGTCTAATCCAATCAGAGCCCCGCTAACAATGGTCCTTCGATAATGAGCCAGTCGGAGCGGCCCCAAGGAGCGGGGCTAGTTTGCGGCTAGGAGCAAGAGCCACAGGTACTAATTAGTGGTCCTCTCGAGTACCTGGGTACCTGTCACGGAGTGGTACCTCAGAAGGAGGAAGGAGGGTAACAGGGGTTGCGATTATGTGGTGTGTATGTGGGGAGAGGTTAGGTTCATGGTAAGATCAGCATAGTGAGCGAGCTTCCTCCCGGAAGTTCATACTGAAGTTTAAGCTGACAATAACATAATTGTAATAATTATCATTATTAATATATTAAAAGAAGATTTCCTAGTAAACAGCTAATGTTTAAAAATTTGGATATGTACCAACAATTCCTCAGATCAGAAGAGGACCGAATGGCAGAAATCTAACAATGGATTCATTTCTATAAACAGTTTACCAATTATCCTTTTAATTTTTACTACCAGCATCTAAGGTAAAAGAGTATTACCTGAACAGTAAAAAGAAACCGACTTTTTGACCGCTGTTTGTTCACGAACAGAAACCAGATGAGACGAAATAAAGATAAGTAAAAATATAAAGCAAAAAACGCATTGGCTCTCATCTACGTTAGATAAGAACGTATTCTCTATTATCCCACATCCACAGTTCTTATCCTCCAACCCGACCTATACCACTGCGAACATACATGAAGAGTTTTTTGTTCAGTATATGTACTATATCTAGCCCCGAAATCATGCTCAACCGCCAGGTTTTTCCTCCAACTAAACCTACCCACTTTATAGATTGGGTCCGCATCAGGAGGAACCTCAGATCCCACGAGGTCCAACCACGCCTGAGAGATTAAATAATGTATCTGCCACTACCGGATTGGAACCCGAACAACAAAGTAACAAGCCTAAATTTACCACACTATATCTACAGCTATAGTGATGAGTATGGCTAAGTATGGCATTAGCTTAAAAAGGAGTTATTGTTTATATTACAACTCCATTTCAGGCCAAAACCTAAGAGAATGATACGATTCCAGTTATCTGAAAGCAGTTAACTCTCTCTGAACATTACCAGTTATTCACCGGGGCAGTAGATATATACCAATAACATATTGGTCTGAATTTTAATTATATTGAGGATTGCTGAAATTGATGTAGGCCAGACAAAATAAATTGATATATCAATGCTCACAAATGTATATAAATAGCAATAAAACAAATAGATAACATTTTATGCTCACTTGCCTACGTATGAATTATATACCAAGAAAAAGCACTGAAGCAGGGAAAAGACTCGAACCTTTGCTATCAACGGAAATGAAAATTTAAAGGTCATCTGAGCATTATAAAACAGCGGATGTTTGTGAATGTTAGAATTTTAGTTAAAATATCGAAGTTTATATGAAACTGATGTTATATATATATAATTCATTGAGGCCATCTTAGGACCACGTTAAATCTTGTTACACTTGGCAATTTGTTTCGCTTTCCCCTGGGCCAAGCTTCTCTCATTCTCTGAGTGGCCCAGCTTGCGCTCCGCTGTCTAGGCGGTACCCTGTCCTCTTTTCGGTTTCTCGTCTCGGGTTAGCCCATTCGTCAGTATCTGTTTGCGGAAGAGATCACAATTGAAGGCTAAATATAATAACATCAGTTTATATACCTAAATATATATCTAACTTAAATTATGTTTATGTTATATATATATATTTAAGATAGACCAGGAATGTTATAACAAATGTTACATCAAATAGAATCGAGTATCAGAAGTACTCAATAACCGTCTCTCAACGCCAGTAGTTTGAATGGATTATTACATATGATGTAATAGGTAAGAATGAATTTGATAATTAGGTAAGGCAAATAGGAAATAGATTCCTTACTTAAATAGAAACTTCCAGGTTTGTATCTTAGATGTATTAAATCCCTCTAAGATTTCAGAGCTCCGGCAATCAAGAGATTATTAAAATTAAAAAAAAACTAGTCAGACTTGAAATTATAAGAGATATGTCGTATTTACCTTTAATCTTTCAAAAAATGGAAAGGATTAAACAGCCGTAAGGAAATTACAGATAACTTTTTCTCTATGAAAAATAAGTACTATAAGTAAAAATACTTAATATACTTTTTCTATAAATAAAAATAAGTGATCGCGCATCAGAGGTTTTTAATGACATGTGAGTGCGTGAGCTTCCATCAATGGCCTTGATGTGTTCAGAGCGGAATGATGAAGATTTTAATGTTGTTGTTTATTCAAAACTACCAATACCAGAAACTAAACACCCAAAAATAGCGTGATATGCTGGTTCTCAACAGCAGTAAAGCATTAAACAGCATCTAAGAAAGTTGCCGATAACTTTTTCTCTAAAAAAAAAAACTAAGCCCATTTAAAAACTTCGAAGAAAAAAATATGAAAACCTCACCGAGTCGTTAAAGGCATTCCGGTTTTCCTTTATTTCTTTTTCAAGTTTCCATGTGTTCTTGAAGGGAAGTCAGAGGGTTTTTATCGGAACGGAGAACCGAAAAACTAAAGCGGGCTTTAGATGAGTACTTATTGACGTCTTTTTGCATGTCGAAGGTAGGGAGGCTGTGGGGGAGCCGTCCCCTCTACTAATTATTGAGCATCTTAATTAGAAAGACTCAGACATACAGAAAGGGGAAAGGAGGAGGAGGGGGAAGAAAGAAGGAGGTGAAGAAGAGGGATGAAAGAAGGGGAAAAGTGGGAGGGGTGGTAAAAAACTGCGCAGGCCTTCCCCCACCCCCCTCTCTCTCTTTCGAGCTATTTTAATTATCATTTGCTCCCGAAATCAGGGCTAAACCGGTCCGGCATCTTATCAGGCCGTTATCACATTTGGCCTTCCCGCTCAAACTTTAATCGAATTAGCCTGAAAGAGTGCTCCCCACTCCCTCGTTTTCTTGTATTTTTTTTTCTTAATATGTCCTAATGGCCTTTTATCGGCAATAGAGGGAAAATATTTTACAGTAAGTATTTTCAATCTTACATCACGCCCCCTTCTCCTCCGCCCATCGCTATATTATGAGAATCCTTCTAGACCCATTTATATCAAGTTTTATATTGAGATTTCTGCTAAAAACATAAAATGCAAGGATAATACAATTTAAAACAATACAACGTTATAATATAATACATTATATCTATAGCCCCCGTGAATAAGTGGTTAAGTCTAAATTTCTACAAAACGAATTTCTTGTATTTAAGTGAGCGGAATCTATTTTCGTAATGAATAAGAGAGTAAGGCATTGGCTTGAAAAAGAGTTATTGTTTATATAAAAACTCCATTTCAAGTCAAAAACTACGACTATGAAATCAGTTATCTGAAAGCAGTTAACTCTCTCTGGAGAAAATCCAACTTAACCACTTATTCACCAGGGCTGTAAGATATATAAATTGCAGTACTTGAGATTCAGTCGTATAGTCGTCAAACATTTTTTAGTGATGTTTCGAGACTAAATTGTTCTCACAATCATGCCAAATTGATGACATTTTATAACCGCATCACACAATCAAATTATCTGTTTAATATTACCACGTATTCAAATATTATTCGAGACTAGTGATTACTGAAAATATATGATGGATATGAATGTGGTACATATTATGTGATGTGGTATTTGTATGTGGGATGGGGGTAAGTTCTTGTTAAGATCAGCACAGTAAGAGAGCTTCTTTCCAGAGCTTTATACTTTAGTTAAGTCATATAAGATAAAGCTTTAACATTTACCATAATAGTAATAATTATTATAAATAACTTGTAAAAATATTAACGGAGAACTTCAAACAAAACGCTGTAAGTCTCAAAACTAAAAATAGGAAATAAAAAAAAATTTAAATGGACAATCATGATGACTTCAGAAAGAATTAAAAATTTAAAACTCTGTAATAGATTTTTTCTTTTTTGAATTTGTAAATTCAAATTTTAAACATTAATCTGATTTTAACACATATTGGCACTCCGGGCAATAATTATATACATCTTCAAGTAGTTTATAATATATAAATTATAATGTAATTAGTTTATATTGTATTATATTACTCAAAACATATGATGACCTTCACAAGCTCAAGACAAAATAAATAAATGCTATTAATAGTATCAATAGTACAACATTTAAACGAACTTTAAAACAACAGTTAAACATTAGTATTCTAATATCAAAGAAGCTAATTCATACATGCTAGCCGTCACTAGTACGCGCAATATGTTACGAAAATGTCGAGCATGTTGGTGACTCAACATCATAGGTTTTTCCCCTACCAAATGTCGTTAAATACGGCTAAAAAAGTTTTCACTCAAAATATTGTAAGGGGAATATGATTTAATATAATATAAATTTGGTCGTTTTATATAAAATGTCCGTTTTTATTATTTCTAAAATTCAAAGTGTAACTAGTGGACTTCTGTTGTTTACTTTATTATGTTTACAGATTCCAAAGAGCTGTTATTAATATTCTTTTTTTTTTATAATATTCTCTTTCACAACAATTGAACGAACATTATTTAGTATATAATCAAATATGACATACTAAATAACTATAAATATTAACACACGATTTTCGTAAATCGAGTTTAAACTTGGAAACTCGGCAGCCAAACCTGCAATAATCAATACGATTGCGTTCGCGAAAGAGTACATTTTACATTGGTTTGAGAAATTATACAGCCAAAAACAGATTAATTCATAATTTCTTTTTCTTTCTACCCATAGGAGAAACCATCACATTCACATGGGACTGCAGAGATAATGGCATAACACAACATAAAGTTACAAACAAACAACCAACATTGGTTAATCGGAAATGGCCTATACTGTCCTAGAAACATCACAGTCTCTACCATGTACTAAACCTAAAAGTATTTTTTGTTGGTAGCGGTAATGGTTTCTATTTTAAATCTTGGAACCTCAATAATAAGGACAGAATTTTAATATACTTGTCACTTTAAGAAAAATCAATTTGAAGCAAATAAAACCATGTCATTTTCAAACGAAAAATCGATTCAATTGAAGACATATTAATTTAGTATAAATTGAAGTAAATTGTCTGTTTTTCCGAGTGAAATGTAATTGATTTATATCATTGCAATAATTAAAATGCAGTCTGTTGTAGTTAAAACCAAGAGAACAAGCATTAGCAGCTATTAAAGAAGATATATGACAAATTCCCTCGAGGGTGAAGTAAGGTAGGGAGGGGTAGAAAAAGATGAAAATGAATCAAACAAATAAAAACGAAAGGGGTAAGAAAGTGAGGCAGGAGAAGACAATAACCGGCCCTATCATAGCGCCCTTATTCCGCTCGAATTACTTATTTTTTCTTCCCTTTTTTTCTTTACGAGGTAGAATTTTTAAAGAGCGACCGAAGAGGTGATTATAATTTGCATAACACCGGCTGGGGGCAGTTCATGGACCGCCGCAGTTAAGCTGTGCATTGGCACGTTCCGCCGCCCCCACCTGTCCCCGGTCAGCCTTAGGTGCTCTATCCTCTGGGGGTGGGTTTTAGTCGGTATAAAGCTCTCGGCTTAGTTTTAAAATACTCTACACGTTCTTTATTGTATTATACAACGGTATTGTACGTTGTACAACGTTACGTTGTTAAAGCTATTAAAAAGTATACAAAAAAACTCTAGTCTCAAAAAAATAGGTATGCGTCAAGGCACCGATTTCTGTTTAGAAACTTCCGTCCACGGACCATTATGAAATCCCAAATTCATCAGATCACTGTTAACGCTATCCTCTCATCTACGTTTCGGTCTATCCCTCAGACTTTACCAGTCGGTTATTAACTTTTTAGGAACTCATTCTTTATCAAGCCCAAAAACTTAACAAGCCCACCTTAATCTTCGCGACGCTATCCTTCCAGCAATATTATCAATGCAAGCTCTGCAATTCTTAGTTGTGAAATTTCCTACATTCTCTCATCCATTTTTGGACCGAATATTTTACTTTTATCTATTTCATTCATGAAGGTTACTAAACTCTTTTTCAACCTACTATGAGTAGGCATATTTTTCTTGGTCATTTATTGAACCTATTAGCGTGATCTTAAAGGTTGCTTTGAAATTTCTCAACGATTTTAATTATTTTGATTTTTCAAAATAAATTTTGTACTGTACTAAAATTTTAAAAATATTAATATTGTTTTTTGAACAACATAGACTTAAGGAGGAACTAGAATATTTTATCAAAAACAAATAATCAATTTTAACTTTTTTTTTTTTACTTGGAAACATAAATATATTCTTAGATTATTTTATATATAAATAGCACACTAAAATAAATATAAAATGACACGTGTAAGTTGTAATAGATAAGGTGTACTTACATGTTCCAAAGAATTGATCAGTTTATCATCAATCAGTTACTTCGCAATATTTCATAAAATATATATTGTAAGTACACCCAATCGCCACACAAACGTCGCCTAAAGAAGTTGAAAGAACAGACTGAAACTCAAGAACCAAAACATAATATTTCCATAACAGTCAAGACAAGTAGATTATTTTAAAAATAATCACCATCAAAGTAACAATTAATAGAAATAAATTATAAATATATTCTTTATATTTGCCATCAAAATGGTCAGCGTACAAAAAGCCATTAAAGAAATAACCGACAGAACTTTACTGTAAATTTTTTTTCTATTTTTTTTTTTTAAATATATTTATTGAAATTTACAACTGTATACAGAATACATCAAGTAAATAGTAAATTTATTTAAAAAGTAAAAATAATATATGAATTATAATAATAAAATAAATAATGAATTGACATCACAGAGTGTATGTTTTTATTTTTTTACATGTCATTTTAGAGTAGATCAACCATTCATGTCCGAAACAGTTTTAATTGAATCTATCATTAAACTAAATATATCTATTGTGTGATAGAACTGTCATAATGATGAAGCTTGTAACGAGTTTATTCTAAAGGATTTTATTGAGCTCAATCAGGATAAATAAGGATATGGCAGCGTAGTATTGGACCCTTTGGTATTCTTCGATAATCAGATTGTAAGAACACCAAAGGTCACGAATCGAATACATCTACCTGAAATGGATGGTAAATGTACTTGTTTATTAAATCATCAACACTGAAATGGTAAAGTCCTGTAAATGGCGATAGGAAATTCACAGTTATAACATTCAGGACGATTACTAAGATCCAGAAACGGGGGTGAGAAGAAGAAATTCCTCCATGACACTCTTTGCGACCCGGGCGGTAATAACACTAATCCAACAAGACGGCCATAAATGTGGAAGAAGAGGGAACGTGTCTTCTGTTGTCCGAAGAAATAGGAGAGGTAATGGAGATCTGGATGGAGATGGAATGTTCCAATATTTCTAGGACTGGAGCGATCCCGGGCAGAGGTGAGGATCATAGGGCGTGGTAAGTTCCTCAGCTCACGTCCGTCCTAGCTGGCTTTATTTCTGTCCAATCTGCCATCTGCCGATTTTCTATCAGCTTAACACTTTACTGTCCGCACGTCTACGGAGCCAAGTGTCGCCAGGGGCCGGCAGTGTTTTAGAATTAATAAAAAAATCTTAATGTAAATTCATGAAATAATTCAACGTGCGCAAATAATCAGTTTAAACAACATATTTATCAAATCGTACCAATAATGCTACATAATAAGAAAAATGCAATTTAGTTATATTTAAAAAGATTAGATTATAAAGAAAATAGGCTATATACAGTTATAGCAATAGAAACAATAAAACAAAATATGTCATGGTTTAAAGAGTGAGGGAAAATTGCAAACAAAATAAATTATAGTAGATTCTTTTTCTCTTTTTCACAACTATTTAAAAATTAATAAAATCAATAACAAATAAAATTAATAATATATAATGACGTAAGTCAACAAGATCCAAATTAAATAAATTTTCCAAGAACAATCTCCCCTCGTATACATCGCAAATTGCGAGAACGCGGGGACATGGTTTCAGTGAAAAGAAAGGATTTGGCATGACCGGAGAGCGAGCTTGATTGAGCCCGGGATAGCTCAATTGGTAGTTCCAGGCTAGCGATCTGGATGACCCGGGTTCGAGTCCGGGGGGATTATAAATTATATTTAACTTTGAACTCCGTGGGTACTTGGGAGGGAGAAATGTCCAAAATGTTAGAGCTGTAGAAAGATTATTTTATCCAAGTTTGCCATGCAAAAGCAGCAGAGGGCACACACCACGGCTTCTACAGCTCTTTAAATAAAACGATAGATTACCATAGACATTTGAAGGTAACAAAAAAAATTAGCGTAGTTATGGAATGCAGAGGGGAACTTCTGAATCTAAATTACAAACCATTTGAAATGGATTCGCAAAATATACAGCTATGTTCACTGTGTAATTTGAACGAAATTGAAAACAGTTTTCACTTTCTGGCAGTGTGTCTCGTCTTATAATTGTATAGAAAAAAATTCTTAAAACATGAACTGATATCAAAACAAAAATTAATAGATTTTCTGAATGGACAGAATTTAATAGGTTTATATAATTTTTTAAGTATAGCAGGTCGATATAGACAATTTTTAATTTCAGAATTTAATTATTAATTTCAAAAAGAAATTTAATTTATTTTTAGTTTTGTTATTATTTAGTAGTTCAATCAAACTCCCGGCAGACGGTATAAAGTACCATGCTGTGTTTGCTAATGTCGTAAATAAAATTAAAAAGAAAACCACTGTAAATAATTTAATAATGAAGAGCATTTTATATCTTTATATCAATCTATCTACATAATAATCATACAGATGTAGTCCAATTTTATTCGCATAAGCCCATTGTATTACATTTTTATTTCCGAATAAAATCGATTTTCAAATGTTCAAATACACGAAACGAGTTAATTATCTAAACTATACAAAAAGAAAGTTTATTTGTCCGTGTTTTTTTTTTAAATTTGATAAGTCTAATGTATATATTTTTTGTTCAGTAAACCACCTGTTGTGAACCGGTTGGATTAATGTTAATTTAAAAAAAAAAAAAAATTAAAAATAGTCAATAAAACAATATTTATCTAATATCAAATACACAAAATTTAAGCATGTTTGGGTCACTAATCATCGCCCGGAAATTGTACTACCGGCCAAAAACATCTTGTGTGAGCGGCCATTAAAGTGTTAATAATCTTCACAACCAATTTTTTTTTCAGCAGAATAGTAAAGGCAGATATGTAAAAAAAAAAAAAAAAAAAAAAAAAAAAAGGAGAAATGCCACTGAAACAAAGGGGTTTCATTTGGAGTCAATTATAAAATTAAATAAATCTGTAATACTACAACACACAGGTGATAACTCAACAAGAAATGATATTTAGAGGATGAGTGAGCCCCAGGATAGTTTGCAAATTTAGATTGAAAATACATGTCTAAGATTAAAAAATATATTCCTAGACAATAGGGCAAATTGCCTATCCGATCAATGGTACCAGTAACTTGTCATTATAATATTTAATTATTTTATTTTGAAGAGAAATGATATGTACAGGACCGGGATTCGAACCCGGGTCTCTCGCGTTTCTGTCGTGGTATTATCCCACTTGAGCTATCCTGGCTCGCAAGTGGCAGAGTACCACGACGGAAACGGGGGAGACCCGGGTTCGAATCCCGGTCCTGGACATATATTTTCTCTTCAAAATAAAATATTTAAAAATTATGATAATTATAAAAAAATAAAATAAATTATAAAATATTTAATGGTAGTAATCCTTAAGAAAGTCAAAAAATGGCTTCCTGACCAATGTAAACTGGAGTAACTGTTATCTCCTATCCATGAGTAACAAAAGATGGCTATAGAATAGTAGAGGTAGCTTTGTAAAAAAAAAAGTATTACTCAATATGTGTTCTACAATATAATTAAATAAACCTGTGGTACTACAACACACAGGTTTTCACTCATCAAGAAATAATTTATATGATGATGAGATGACCCCGGTATGGTTTGCACTTTGGAAATACATGTCTAAGACTAAAAACTATACTGCAGGACGATAACTTATTTGATCTTTCAGTTCAATATTACCAGTAAGTTGTAATGATAACACCCAATGGTAGAAATCATTACGTGAGTCGAAAATCAGCGATATGAATTGGAGGAACCGTTACCTCCTGCTAATAAGTTACAAAAGAGAGCATATCACTTTAGGAAAGTTAGGTATGTAAAAACAAAAAAACAAAAATGTAATCTAGTATGGGTAACACTTTTTAGAGGATGAGTGAACCCTGAGATGGGTTGCACATTCTATAAAGTCGATAGAGGCCATCAACATAATCAGTAATATACCTTCCACAGCTGATTTTGAACTCGGAATCTACAACTCACTAACATAGGATACACAGCGAGTCACCCGGTGTATAGTAAAGCGTGGATCAATTTCTGCTGCCTGTCAGCAGAAAAAGCTGACTTCTTATTTATTTTTAACAGCCTATATATGGAACCATGTGTGAGATCTGGAGATCCTCCTGGGATTCACTCAGCCTCTGTCAAGTGGGCACCCTTAATTGGGGAGGAAAACCAAGCGGTTGAGCATGATCACTCTGCACATATGTTGTCTTAGAAATAGTACGTTCTCTTCCATTTACTGAGCCCAAAATCTTTCATGTGTTGTAGCGATATGTGATTTAAAAAAAATAATTTTTGACGTTTACCTTTCTCTGATGCTTCCCGTATGAGTGAGCACGACACGTTCCTTACCAACGACTCAATGGATATGTTAATTTGTCATTCTTCTTTCCTTTAAACAGTAAAGATTAAATATTTAATTAATTAATTAATTGTATGGTTAAATTGAATAGATTAAAAAAAGACTAGCCATTTCTGTTTTAAGGCCTATTTCCTGTCATGTCAGGAGCATAGAGAACATGTTGTATTTTTTTTAATTTCTTAAAAATATTTACGTTGAAAACTAAATATAATGTATAGATTGGGAGTTCAAATTCTGATCCAAAGAACCTCATGTCTTGTAGTACGATAGGTTTCTTAAAATTATTTTTATAATTTTTAATAATAACATTTAATTAGTAATAAGTGAAGTTCTCCCTTCTTGTAATCAGTAAAGAAAAGTAATTACTTTTACGGACTACATTTAATTCAATTGAGGTGAAAGAGACGGATTATTGTTGTATTTTAAATAGCAATTTCTATCAGCAAGTCTTCTCACGAAGTTGTCTTTTTTTCTATGCCGTAAAAAATATTCACGTTGAATGTTAAACATAATGTATTAATTCTGAATTAAAATCTTGTGCCAAAGACCCTCATCTGCTATAGTGATGCAAGTTAATCTAGTTTAAAAAAAATAATTTTTGATGTGAAAACTTCTTTAGCCACGTTTAGCGATTTTTTGAACATGTGTTCGCGTCATCATGTACGAACTGGCGATGCGTAGCGGCCTGTATGAGTTATGCGGTTTGTTTTAATCAACTTTAGTTCAAAAGTGTTTAAAGGATTTCCGTTAGATGTAAAATCCAGACTAATGTTAATAATTTAAATTTGCAAATTGTGAATAAAGTTGGAAGAAATAAATACTCGGTAAGAATTGAGCCTTATAATGGCCTGACATTCATAAATTGATTTACACTTCCAGTTTAAAGTAAATCATAGAGAACTATAGTATTGTTTTCAAGTAAAAAAAGTGAACTGGGACAGGTAGAATAAAGCGGTAGTGTTCACGTGCTGACCAAAGGTGGCAAAATACCGGACCGTAGCTGACAGTAAGAGAGAGGGAGATTCCTGAGCAGTGGCCGAGGTAGATTGCTAGATAGTGGATTGGTGGATGATGGATGATGGATGGTGGATGATTGCCCTGACACATGCACACATTGTCATTAGCCCCGGCCGGCCTCTCATCTCCTCGCTCCGTCACGTATCGGTTACCTGCCTCCTCTGCAGCTGCTCCTTACCGGCTTCTAGCCATCCTCCGTCTCTTTATCTCCATCTCCGAAAGGAGTAATGACTATTGCATTTTCCGTTACTCAACCTTTCTTATAGGATGCAGAAGTTCGGGGCTTATCGGCATGCTTTAACGAAAAAATAATATTTAATACCAGCATTGATCGCATACAGAAAAGTGGTCCAAGATCACGGGTTCAGAGCCCGGTTGGTGTTCATAGGATTTTTTAAAGAGAGTAAGAAAATCTTAACTATGCCGTCCTTAGAAAGAGAGGTAAAATGAAGGTCCAGAGCCAGTGTGATGTCCGGTACTCGTTAAAGATTCTTAGCCCTAATAATAGACAGGCAATATGTAGGACTCCCATTGTGTTATCGTCCGATTAGCCATAGCAGTATAAAGTGACAGTAAATGAACAAACAACAATCAATATTTTCTCATTGAGTAAATAATTAAAAAGACTCATCCTAACTCAAACAAGTTCAATTATTCAACACATGGTAAAAAAAATAATTTGCAATTTAGGTTTGACGATTGGGGCTCCGCCAAACCATCGAATTCCTCTCGTATTCAATCCTTGGAATCCAAAATCCTAAACGCTCCTTATTTTGTCACAAATAAAACCATCCATAATGAGCTTAACGTTCCATATGTTACCGTTCCATATGTTATTTAGCCCATTCCAGATACCTAACATTCCATAATTAACTCCAGGCCCATCCAAACCCACTAGTTTCCTTCCTTGCATCCAATTCCGGACAATCCTCCTAGGCGTCTGAAGAGAAGATGGCCTCGGGACCTTCTATTATAGAAATGTTATTAGAGTGCTGGCAGTGGGTAGTGCCTCCACATGTCCTTTCATGTATTTATTTATTCATTTACCCATTGTACTAGATGTATATATTACAGTTGTACAATTCAATAAAATAATTTTTAAAAAAAGGTTTGACGATTAAAAAGAAAATGGCTAACAGATCTACTCAAGAACTATTTATCGTCTCCAAAACTTGATTTTCCTGGAAAGCAAGACAAAAAAACCACTTATATCAAATTTTCTGGATGCGCAAATGCGCATGTGTAAATGCAAAATATAAGAATAGAGAATAAAAGGTTTGATGGATGCTTCGGGACCTGAGGTCGTTATAAAAAAATTAATTTTACTAATTCTAATGAGTTTATGACTAATAAAAAACTTTTCTGCTTTTGGGACAAAAATTGATCTTGCAATAAAAATGAAAATGGTTAGCCTAATAGAAAGACATAACATAAGTATAATAAATAAGATCTCTAAATTAAAATTAATAAGTCATTTAGAAAATTCGATTAATTAACTTAATGAACTCTTGCCCCATGTTTTACTGAAAATTAAATAATATTACTAATTAATTAATAAGTTAATATTTTATAAAATTAAGTCATTAATTTATAATTCACGAAAAATACAACTGAAATCCTGAAGATTGGTTCAATTAGCATTTGTAATAAGTAATAATTCTTCAGACAATAAAACGAACTATCTTCACATATTTATATAAAATTTGATAGTTGCTTTTCAAATCAAAAATAGGCAATAATTATTATATTATATTGTTTAAAAGTATTATATGAACATATATATTTTCAAGCCCCTCGTTAAAGTTATTCGGTCTTATTGTCATTAGGGACAGCCCTCAGTTCGTTTCTTAATGCAAGAATAATTACTTCTCTTAGGCCGGAAAACCGAGAGAGGGACACCGCTGAATTTTTGGTGCAATAATTGCTCCTGAGAAATACTCGAGTAAATAATTAATATTACCGAGAAAGTTCTCGGGTGTCTAATTAATGTAATCCAACCCTGATAATGCCCAGTTGCGATGTGTCAGCAACCGCTCATTTCATCTGTTATTATCTCCCATAGTCACTAAATATCACCGCCATTACGATGAATATTATAAGGATGTTGAACCGCAACATTCGATACTTAAGTCGTGGTGAATTAACCGGCTCATTATCGATTAATAATTGATCAGGGAGTCCTTACTTAAGAAAACAATGATATGGTAAATAATTAAAAGTTTCGATTATTTTAATCTGCTTCGTTTTTTCTATAGACCTTATTAATATCTTCGGTTTTTTTTTTGGTTTTTTAATTTTTGTTACTAAGAATGAATTCGGAGTAGAACGAAACAATATGGAGTTATTACAAGTTAATAATCAATTTTATAAATGAGTTAATTATCAAGCTAATATTGATAATCAAGTGAAGATAGAACTAAAATCAGCCTTAACACCTTTAAGCTCACATAAGGCTGTCTATATTTATGCAGCAATTTCAATTAAAGATGTAAATATATTTCGTATAAATTTATAAGAACTAGGATTATTGTTACAATTTATCCTTCTAAATATCAATATACAGATAAAATTTGATATTGGCTGAATGCTCTATTTTATATAATAATTGAGCTGTTATTTTTGAAATTTTTCTGTAGATATAACTTTTAACAAAAAACATTTTTTTGACATTTTAAACAAAAAAAACGTTAATTCTTTAAAGTAGTTTTAATAATAATTTGTGGATAATTAAATTAAAAAGGTATTTAGAGTTAAAAACATGAAATTTTTTAATTAATTTTTAAATCAATTCAAGAGCAAACCCTTAAATATCTTGATATTTGAAAAAATGGACTTAAGCCATCTTAAAAAAACATATTAATAAAGCTGCCTCTGACTATCAAATGAAATTTCAGAATCATAATTATCTGTATATAGAATTTGCACTATTTGATCCAATTAAACACTCCTATGACAAATTGTATTTGATTCATAGGCCTTCCATTGTTATAAATAACCATTAAAATTACTAAATAGAATATCCAAATGGTAAATTGTAAATTAAAACCCTTAAAATTCCCTTAGGTAACACAAGGAGCTATACATTTTTTTATATACTTCGTAATGTATTAATTATTGTAAATATTTATAAATTCAATTTTCGAGCATGAGAAGAAATAAAAAACACATTATTTAACAAGCTACGGCTTGTTAAATACTACTTATAGAATATGACTTATAGCTAACTGTAAGTGCTTCAGAGTACAGTAAGGATATGTAGATTAAGGTAATACATTAAGGATATGTAGAATAACTTTAATAAAAAGAAAATTAAATAAAAATTTTACCTGGATACAATATTAAGCTCAAACCTTCATTATTTTCGCTAAGAAAGATTACTTTTAGATTTTTCACATCCTTGGAGAAGTGGAATGTGATTGAGAACAGCATACTTCACTAGCCACATATTCATAACATATTCCATAATTATAGATATAATTTCACGCAACAAGGAATTCAACGTGGAATCTGCAAAAAAAAATTGGGGAAATAAATATATTTTTCTTTTTATGATTATTATAATATGATATATTATAAGAGCAACGAATAATATTTATACATGTACATTTAGTAATCATATATAAAAGAAAAAGTCTATAATAATATTATGTAATGTAACTCACCAGGAGTCTATTTTCATACAATTGTTTCTACAATACAATTCTATCTTTATTAAACTAAGTTTTCCATACTCATTATATTTATATCTTTTTCATTTTATTTTTTCTGTTTAACTTTACGTATTTTGTGTAGCACCTTTCTATACATCTACTATGTAATCATCTTTATTCATATATCCTTTCATAATATATCCTTCACTGTTTTCGCTCAATTTTTCTATATCTCTATATCATGTTATGTTTTCTGTATCTCCATGTTATGTATTTTTACAGTCTATTCTGTTTTTGTCTGTTTTTCTCATAGCCCTGAAGATGACCTACACACTAGGTCGAACCGTCGGCACACTTATAATATAATAGGTTTCAATTTATTTGCTGTGTTTTTTTGACTGCACCCCCAACTATTTCCATCCTATATAATAATATTAAATCAAACTAAAATAAATCAGTAATCTTCAAGTTCTTTAGACACATCAAAAGTTTTCTAAATTCCATGTATAAATGTACTCCATCAATCTTCAAGCAATCAAGTTGATTTTAGTATGCTGACTGTTTGATGAAAAATCAACCATACAGTTTCGTAATGTATATATCCATGCCATAATATATATCGATGAAATTATAGTCTAATGAAAAATCATCACTTAAAGGCATAATGAAAAATGGCCAAGTGAGAATATATCGTACACTTTGAAGATATCAGAAACATTAATTTTAGATATTCATTAATACAATAATAGAAGATTTTCCTCTATACTAGATCTTAAAATTTCTATTCCAACCGAATCAATTAATATACAACTAAAACTTTTTAAGGATACTTAGTCACTATTTTCAAATGTTTACTTACATTTGACTTATTTATAATGCTCTGTTTATTGATAGTAAGATATATTTTCAATACATTTATTTATTAATTTAAATGTATGATATTTTTATAATGTATGCTAGAATGATTTTATTATATTTTAATATTTCAAATTTTACAGAATACTATTATTTTCACATACATTAAAATTTGTCCAATCTCAATGTTCTCACTATTCCACTCTAATATCATTTATGTGTTTATATTTATATAACGGAGTTGAGCTTTGGGGCTCTACTAAACCATCCAATTCATCTCGTATCCAATCCTTGCAATCCAAAATCCTTCGTAAAATCCTCAATGCTCCTTATTATGTCACAAACAAACTCATCCATCATGATCTTAATATCCCATATGTTACTGATTTGGCCCAAACTAGATACCTATCCTTCCATAACAAGCTCCATACGCACTTGAATCCGCTAGTCTCTCAGCTTGCTTCCCATACTATTCCTGATAACCCTCCGAGGCGCCTGAAAAGAAGATGGCCTCGAGATCATCTACTATAGAACTTTATTGGAGTGCTATCGATGGGTAGTTTCTCCACAAGTGTTTTCATGTCATATTCTACATTTTTGCACATTTACTTGATATAATACCATTATAGTTGTAAATATCATTGAATTAAATAAAAAAAAAAAAATAATAAAAAAAAAATATTTATATAAAATAAAATATCTGAGTTTAAGAGAAGGGTTTTTATTTTATTTATTATTACAACTTAGGCGTTATAATAAATTACAGGGGTCAAATGTTTGCCTGATTTCACGCGCCATTTTCTTCTCCACCATATTTATCGATTGTGTACAACAAAGCGTTATTAAAGAGTTCAGAAGAAACAGATTACGAAAGGCATTGCCTCTTTGGAATATGATTATGTGAATCAGATACTGAAGGGGGGAGGTTGAACGTTAAAAAGAATTACCAAAAAAACTGAAAATGGTTGATAAGAAAGTAGCTAATAAAAAGGAGAAATAAAAAAAGAAGTAGACGAAGGCGTTAATTGTGTATGGTGAAGATGGTATATGTGTAAAGTGTATGGTTGTTATTTATAAACATATATACATATATATTGAGTAACATATATTTGGACATTCATTAATACATTAATAGGAGATTTTCCTCTATACTAGATCTTAAAATTTCTATTCCACCCGAATCAATACCGGAATATATATATAAAATTAAATTTAAAAATATTTTCCTAGTTTAAATAGATATAGGTTATATAATATTAATTTAATGACGTAGGAAATCAGACAAACATTCGCCCCTCATTATTAAGTATATTCTTTATTTATTATTTAAACCAATGGATCATTAAAACTTTAAAATACGCTACCACAGATGTATTTTACTCCACATTTTAACACATATAGTCATGTACAAACATACCTATTATTTTACTTTTTTCCCCCACCCTCAGTTTCTCACCAGCGGACACTTCTTGTAAGCGGACAAAATTCAATTCCCTCCTGTGTAGGTGAGAAGTTTTACTGAACTCGAGGATTTTGGTAGGTTTCTTTGGTTCCAATCCAATCTATCTCTGATGGCGCTATGGCCAATGGACCATGGGCTCCAGGACATTTCACCTCTACTCAGAGTGATCCACCTGCAGCTCTTCTCTATCTTATCATTCCCAGATAAATAATAAGCCAGCTTCGACATCATACAGCGACCGTAGCCTGGTTCTACCTCTGTCTCTTCTACCATCATAGCGTAAGCCCCTTATCTTCTTTGCCAGTCTTTCCTGATCCATTCGCCCCAACCATTTTATTCTCCCTTTTTTGTTATGTGAAAGTAAATTGGGGTATTTATACAGGTCTCCAAGTTCTTTATTGGTTATCATCCTGTATATATTTTCGACTTTGATTGGGCCATATATTTTACCCAAGATTTTCTTGTACCAAGCACAAATGTAACTCACCTTACGCTTTGTAAGAATCCATGCTTATGTCACTACTGGTCTTATATATTCGCACTTTGATCTCTCGGAATATATATCGATTTAGAAGAATTTCCCTCAGCACCCAATAGCTTGTATTACCATTTTTAATCCTTAATTTTTTTATATATATCGTGCCTAGGAATCATGTTGCATTACTTATGTTTCTGAATTCGATAATATAATGTCGGACATATCTTTAATCTTCCGCCGTGCGCTAAGACTTTTGTAGCACGGATAAGTAGGAAAGCTATTTTCTATATAACCGACAGTTATAAATACTTTGTATTTTATCAAAAACTAATATAATAAACAAAAAATAAATTCTAATAATAAATTTTTTATTTTGAAGAGAAAATATATGCCCCCGGCCGGGATTCGAACCCGGGTCCTCTGTCTGGTTCCTAAAATTAAAGTAATGTTCAAAGAACATTCGTTCTCGTGTATACATCGCAAAACATGCGAGAACACGGGGACATGGGATCAGTTAAGAGAAAAGATTTGTCCCCTGCTGGTATCAACTCCGGTACTTTAGTTGGTAGAGTCCTGTCACG